>CM046395.1:36595833-37934166 GCA_025413875.1 Rhododendron molle
ACGGTTGAAGAATTTAACAAAAAGATTGTCAGAGAAATGGAAGGGAAAAAATCTCTTCTGACTGGAAATGTGCATCTGAATCTGGAAGCAGGTGTAGGTGTCATAAGTAACATTTCTTTCACGCACAATTCACATTGGATGAAGGTCTGTAAGCTCCGTCTAGGAGCAAAAGTCGTGGATGGTTTTAACGGGGCTAGAGTAAGAGAAGCAGTAACAGAACCCTTCGTCCTTAAGGATTATCGCGAAATCTGTAAGTTTTTCTGGCTCGTTTGTTATTCAGCTATATTTTTTTCAAGATCTGACTGTTTGACTAATATGTTGAGCATCAAAGAAGATTATGATAATGCTGCAAAAAACCTGTGCGGTTAGCATCAATTCATTTGATATTTGGCAGGAAATCTTTTTACTCGGGGGTAAAATTGCTGGGAAAAGTAGAATGTTAAAAAGTGGATTTGTATTAAGGTATTTGATATTTGTATTTTCAATGGAGTTTGTATCTAGTTTTTATGTTGTTGCTAGGGAGGATCCTGATTAATGGTGTATACCGAACAAAGGTGATTGATTTGGCTCAGGCTCGAATATCTTCTGATGGTTTAAAGTCACCGACCTTTTCAAGTTTTTGTGATGCATGGCATACTTGTGTTATGGTCATGCCTCTTCCAAAACGATGTTTATTTGTTTCTACGGAATCACTAACTGCTGATCATAGAATATGGTTCTGAATCGTATGTCGAGCATGAACAAAATGAAATCTACTGCACTTCCTCAATATGCTGATTTCCCAAAAGTAGAGAAAATGTGACTAATGGCCATAACTATTTCCATTATTTTTGTCATGACTATGTAAACTGTGTTCTAGTGATATGAATAACTTCTCTAGTTGCGTTGTTTCTTGTATATGTAGAAGCTTATGAGTCATAAAAAGCAGAAGTCTGCTAGAGGTAGCGAGTTCTCTGAACCTCGTCACTAGATGGATAATGATGGAAGCTCAAAAATAATTTCAGTTTCCTGTTTGCAGATGGTAACAAGCCCTCTGTGCCATCTCTAAATGATGAGGTTTGGCGATTAAAAAAGATCGGCAGAGATGGTCCATTACATAACCGTTTGGTTAGAGAAAACATCAAAACCGTGAAGGATTTTCTTACTCGGTTCTTTATCGATCCTCAAAGCCTCCGAAATGTAAGCATAGTGGTTTACTCATGGTTTGATTGCGAAGAATATTGTTGTCACTACCTTCCGTGAGCTAATATTTCTTGAATAAACTTGTTTGTGTACACTGAGAGAAACTTACTAGATTGGAAACTTAGCCGGTGCAAGATATGCTAACAGTATTTGTCTGTTGAGACTTGGTTGCCAGATCATAGGGAATGCTAAAATTTTGGAAGCCACAGTGGACCATGCTAAAAAATGTGTGCTTGATAAGAGGTTGCACCTCTATTTTCCCATCGATTCTGAGAAAAAATCCGGTGTTGTTTTCAATGATGTGAGGCAAGTGGTGGGATTAATTTCAGAATGCTGTTATGTTCCACTTGATATGCTCTCTAAAGATCAAAAGGCATGCTTTCTTTATCGATGTCAATCCTAATTCCTCAAGGCTGTATTTGGTTCAAGGATTTGGGTAAGGAAAAGAAAAAAAGGAAACAAATAAGTGAAAGGCTGTAATGTTTCACAATAGTTCCAAATCATTGATCCAAATACAGCCCAAGTCTTTTCTCTCTCGGTCATTTCCAGCTCATTTTGATTTCTGATATCAGGCTGATGCCAAGAAGTTGGTGGTATCTGCTCTTGAACCCACGAAGGAAGTAAAGTCTTTCGATGATGAGATATGCATGCATTCCTATTTGCAGTCACTGAATGATGCTTACCCATCAAACTCACCGAGGTTGGAGAGTGCCGGCCACTATTCCTGTGAAGCTTCTCAAAATCATTACGGACATGACCATACACAACCAAGCACTTCTTCCTGCGACAATCAAGTAGTACCTTTCCACTCACCCGATGATGCTAACCCTTCAAACATTCCAAGCACCGATTCTCTGGATATCTGGTCATCTGTTCCATCTTTTGGAAATGCAAGTCATTTGAATGAATATGGCTGGCAAAGTATCATAGCAGAGGATCTTATCAATGAAGGCCCTTTGTTCTCTCCGGAAAATTTGCTTAATCCCTCGATCTTTTACACAGAAGCACAAGATGATCTGAGCAGTATTGTGAATGGCTTTTTGTCAACCCGTGCTGCTGCTCATATAGCTCAGAGAAGATGGTCAAGGGCCATAGCTACTGTGCGGTCTGTAGGGAAGATTATTGCCACATTTAAGCTTGTTTCTTCAGAAGCGGTCCTTGCATCAAAGAGGCCAAGAATCTACTGAAGGGTAGAAAATCTTTAGTTGTTTATGTGCGTTTATATTTCTAGGCTATGCTGCCCAGTTAAAGACTGTGTGCTGTTGTAAAGTAGGATTAGTTGGAGTTGTCATTCTAGATATGCTTAACTGTACGTTTTCCGTAGATTTAAGGGCCATAGCTACTCGGAAGTCATGTAAAACGATTGGTCTAGTAACCGTGAATGTGATGAAAATGAAGTTCAGTTCCTTTTAGCTTTTGCAATGCAACTACCTAGTTCGTATATGGTTCGATAGGCTTTTGGTGTAAATGTACCTAACTTTTAGTTCAATTCACTTTTGTGGTATATGCAACAGAACCATTTGTAGATGGGGAAAAGAGAGAGCTTCTGAATCATGGGGTTCTTCAAATATTGACGCCTTAAATGCTGGGGAAGTAGTAAGGGAAAATCATGAGATTGCGGAGGGGAACATTAGCCAGCAGAAACAGCAAATGAGTTAAAATGCTTTCAGACAGATTGGAGGAACTCGCATGTGGGGCTTCAAACGAACTGAACTGCTCGAGAACAATTCGAGGCGAGGCGAGGCTCGTTAAGGCTCAACTCATTTAGTAAATGAGCCGAACTCAAGTTTGAGTTTTAGGCTCGTGTAGTAAACGAGCCAAGCTCAACACTCGAAAGCTCGACTCGGCTCGGCTCGAAAAAGCTCAACTTGACTGTATAGACACGGGTTATTTATAGAGGCTCGTTGAGAAAAAAAATGTACTGCGCTCGTGAGTTACATGTGGTGGCGGAAGCCAGAAATTGATTGGTAATGGGGTCAAATATCTAGGGCCATCGTTTTGTGAAGACAAAGGGCAATGATGGGTGTTTTGAGAAGGTCTACAGGATAACAATCCGACTAGGCTTACCTTACCGCACGCTTTCACCACATTGTTTTGCCTAGGGGTGGCAAACGGGCGGGTTTGGGTTAAATTGGGCAAGTTATTAGTGGGTTGGGTCTTTAATGGGTCATTGACCCATTTAGACCCATTAATTATTAGTCTAATTACCCATACCCAAACCCAATCCATTTATCTAAAACCCAACCCGACCCGCCCATTAGCCCAATTAAATACTAAATACTAAAAAATTGTTGATTCTGGTTCATCTCTCTCTCCGTGATGTCGCCTCATCCTCAATCTCATGCCAAATGAAAAATTATAGAGTGTGGTAAGCTCACACATTCAAAACTTTGATCGATGCATGTGATCTAACCCGACATCGTACGGAGGCTTATTATACCATTATCCAAACCGTCTCGAGGAGACGAACAAGATGGATAGATCAAATTTTCCATTCAAGCAATTTAAAAAAAAATGCAGATTTTGATCGGAACTCGGTTTGCACTCTTCATTTGTGTTCGTTTTTGTCAAACTCTTTGAGTAAAAAATTACAATTGAAATTCATTTTTTTTGGATAAAGACGAAAAAATTGGTTTATTTTTGTCTTCATTCAAAAAATTTAGGTTTCGATCATAATTTTTTACTTTTTAGATTCCTCCTGTCATGTCGAGAAAAATCGGAAAAGTAAAAAATTATGATCGAAACTCATAAATTTTTTCAGAAAGACAAGAATAAGTAAATTTTTTTGTCTTATTGACTTATTTTTGTCTTTATTCAAAAAATTATAAGTTTCGATCAATTTTTTTTACTTTTTCGATTCCTCTCGTCGAAAAGGATTAATAAGTCACAAAAGTTTGACGCAAAACCAAAATAAATTTGAATAAGGATAAAAAAATAAGTCACTTAACTCTTTAATCTAAATCCCATGCGGGACTACCATGAGAGAAATTTATTCACGGCGGAGGGCAATTTCACCAGTCCATTCGCGTAATCGATGGATGAGATGTGTTTTCAATTTTACCTAGTCAAAATAATTATTACCTTTCACAATTGGTTTTTAATCCGGACCGTTCAAAACATTTTTAGACGCGTGTAATTTAGCACAAAAGAATAGAGAGAGAGAGAGAGAGAAAGAGCACAAAAGAATAGAGAGAGAGAGAGAGAGAGAGAGGGAGGGAGGGAGGGAGGGGGTGGGTTGCTGGAAAATAGACGGGAAAACTTATTTCCCCAGATTCTCCGCCAGAATGGACATTCGATTTCTTGACTGGTTGAGGAGAAATTTTGGTGGGTTAGTTTCATGACCCATTGGGTCATTTAAGTTGACCCAATTGATACCCAATTAAGACCCAATTAATAATGGGTTAGCTGGGTTTGGACCTATTCTTACCCAACTAATAAATGGGTTGGGTTGGGTCTATTTTTTAGTTGATGGGTCTGGGTTTGTTAATGGGTCTGTGTTCAATTTACCACCCCTAGTTTTGCCGCACGCCCAATTTCACCGTTCATCTACATAATTAATGGTCCGGATTTTAAAAAAATCTTAACCTTTTTTGACCGAAAAAAATCTCAGGATAACTCTTCAATATTTGTGGGATCAATAAAAACGTGCAGTAGGCGTAGACGTAATGTCAGGATAACTCCTCAATATTTGTGGGATCAATCTTAACCTTTTTTGACCGAAAAAAATCTCTTAACCTTTAAAAATTATAACTACTCGAGGGATTTTTTCCATCTCAGCGGAGTCAAGTAATTCCACTTTAAATTTGGACCGTCCAAAATACTTTTAGAAGGTGAAATCGAGTGGGGAGCAATAAAACTGTGCAGTAGGCGTAGACTAATGTCAGCATAACTCTTCAATAATTGTGGGATCAATCTTAACCTTTAAAAATTATAACTACTCTAGAGATTTTTCCATCTCAGTGGAGTTAAGTAACCCCACTTGACTTGTCATATTTTATGAGAATTTGGACCACTCTTGCCGTGATTAACTTTGACTCCAACCCTGTATGCTTCAATAACGTTGTTGCTGTAAATTGAAAGTGCATTGTCATTCGTAATCAATCAATATCTCAAACCAAAGACGAAGGATAGTCTCTTTTTTTCTTGTCAATGGTGAAATTTTTTATTCGTGAAAGCCTACACACCAGACAATTAAGAATTTTATGGGGACAAAATGAAAGTTCACAGATCGGACCAACCATTGAAAAGACCTTTCTGACCACAGATATGTACAGCCCGATTAAATCCACATTTAATAAAATGAAAATCAAAAGAAATAATATGAACTCTTCAATATAAGACAGTCATGTGTAAGCACCGGAATGTCAGAAGGGGGACTTGTGAAGCCCAGCAGCTTCTCACAATTGCTTCCGCATTAGATTCGAGGTGCACCTGTGTAAGGTTAAGGGCCATTCCCAGTTTCAATCCATCACGAATTGCAAGAGCTTCTGCAATTCGTGAATAGTTGATTCTCACCCTTTTTTTCACCACTCTCTCTCCTCTTTACCCATTTTTATCTCCAACGCGAAGAAGCAAAGTATCTCTCTCTCTCTCCCCTTCCACACCGCCACTACCACCCTTCTTCCCTTGCTTTCCCCTGTAAGTATCATTGCTTTCCTTTGCTTACAATTAAAAACTTGCCGCCCTTCTATATATCTTCGATTGCAATTTAATATACAGGACCATATAGCTTTCTGTGCAAATACCCACCTAAAGCTTGGAATCTCCTCTGGTTTCACTCATTAACGGAGGCTCAAATCCCTTTCGTGGGTTTTTTTTCCCCTTCTTAGAGTCTCTTTCAGTGGTCAATACTAAATGTGTTTGTTTAGTTTCGGCTTTATATAGGAGAAACCCATTTTGTGATTGAGACTTCCTCTTCCTAAACGGGTTTGGATTGCACTTTGGTGTGGTGGCTAGACTCTGTATTCTTCTTCTTCTTCTTCTTCTTCTTCTTCTTCTTCTTCTTCTTCTTCTTCTTCTTCTTCTTCTTCTTCTGATTCTGACTTCTGAGGTTTTTAGAGGGATTTGACTCTTGGTTTTAGCATTTGAGATCAAATCTATTCTTCCCATTTTATTTTTCGTCCTGTTTTTGAGTCTCTCATTTCCAACTTTTGGATTCCCTAAAACTTCAGATACTATTGAAGAAGTGATTTCATTAGATTTCTTTTGGGGTTTTTTTGGTTCAGGAACATTTGAAACCGTGAAGGCACATTCCAATTTTTCCAATTCATTTATTTGACTTCCACCTAAACTCCCAGGCAAGAAGTGCTGCAAATTTTGTTTGTCTCAGATTTTACTTGTTCACATACTTATACAAAAGGTATAGAGTAATTCTCCTCAGTTTTGCTCATTTGGAAACACATACCCATTGAATCAAACCATAGATTCAGAGGAATAACGCGCGAAAATAGGAAGTGACAGCATGAGTTTCTCAACAGGATCACCAAGGAGTTCTTGGCAGCCAATCATGACTGTTGATACAGCCACCCCAAGTTACTGGCTCAACTGGAGATTCTTGGTTTGTGCTGTTTGTGTGGTAGTGTCAATGATTTCTGCATTGATTGTTATTTTAAAGTACGAAGGACTGCGAAATTCGGAACAAGGAAGCAGAGAAGACGGGGAAGAGCCGGTGGGGCTACTGTATGAGGATGAAGTTTGGAAGCCATGTCTAAAAGGGATACATCCTGCTTGGCTACTGGCATTCCGAGTCGTTGCTTTCTTTGTGCTTTTGGTTCTTGTGATCCTAAATGTTGCTGTTGATGGTGGTGACATATTTTACTACTATACCCAGTAAGTAGTTCTTGCCTTTTAGTTTATCTCAATAATTCACTACAAATTCCGCTATATTCGAATACATGAGGTTAGGAGATTGAATACACGATATGTACTATAATCGGGCTAATCGGGCTTCCCTCTAGTAAAATCGTGCTACTCAAGGGTCCTTCTTCTAATTGGCGTTTTCTTTTAGCATATCAGAAATTGAAACCATCAATAGCATATCAGAAAATGAAACCAAATTGATGGTATTTCACATGCAGAGATAGCAGCTTTTTCTAAGTAAAGAATATCTACTACAGCTTTGATGCACAAAAAAATTGAGCATTTGGCTATCCTGCAAGTTTGTTTCTGCCAATAAAAACTTGAAGGATACCATTTCTTTAATTTTTTCGGTTTTCTATCTTTCTTTAGTTTTTCTCTTTTTATGTCATTTTCTTGATCATATCATTGTTTCATGGGTTTTTAATTGGTGCAATTGGATGTTGGACAGGTGGACTTTCACATTGATAACCCTTTATTTTGGGGTGTGTATACCTCCTTGATCCTTCTATGTGACTTTTCTTTTCCCTCAAAAACATCGCAAGAGACATACCCTTTCAATATAGGGTTGAATCCAGTTCTATTTATGTAACATTGCCCATTTACTTGCATAACTTCCCTTGTAGCTTGGATCATTGCTTTCTATGTATGGGTGTTTCCAAAATCACAACAAAGTGGGTGGTGAAGAAACTGTGGTGAAGAAACTTATAAGGAGACTTTCGATGCTGAGCAAGGCACCTATGTGAAAAATCCAAATGCATCAAAGGGGGGAAAACACACGCGATCCGATCAACCACGTCAAATTCGCCAAACTGCAGGATTGTGGGGTTATATCTTCCAAATAGTTTTCCAGGTGAATCCCTTAAACCAGTAGTTGCACTTGAAGAATCACAAATATTTCTCACGCGATTCTTTGACCTTCTCGCTGCTCAAAAATTGATTTTAGCTTGTGGTATCCATTGAACTAGAAATTGTTGGGAAAAATTCAATTTACTTAGACAACCCCAAGTACCATCACTTCAGTGTTGTAAAGTCCATATTTTGGCAAATCCCATGACAAAATCTTTTTTGATTTGTATCCCATTAATTTTGTTGTAACTTATTGTTTTAGAGCATTTGTTTTAGGAAAGGCTATCAATTGTATTTTGTAATTGATAGAGAGAGGTTGTCAAAGGAAAGGCTATCAATTGTCAAAGGAAGGATTCCATTCTGCAAAGAGGATTTCGTGGATATTTCATACCAGCAAAGGAAATAAAGCAATCTCGTGTATGGGTAATATGGAAGTGTTCGTCAGTCAAAATGCTTGAGCAACTCAGAGGCAAATATATCCAGTGCTCGAGCAACTTCTCGATTCTCTCGGCAGGTTATTTATAAACAGTTTTGCTGATTTTTAAACACCACCAAATATATCAGAGCTTTTCCCCTTGGTGTCCAATACTGAGTAATATCTAAAGGTGATCAGTTCTTATCTCTTGAAGTTACACATGACTCGGTGATCATGAACCCTTCTGCATAAACTTCAAGTGTTCTTTTCAACCATTGTTCCAACTAGTTGAAACATTCTTCCGGTGGATTCTGGAAGTATATCGGAGGACTTGTGGATTCAAGGCGTGCGACAATCAACCACTTGGTGCGGTGTATGTGGATTTGACAAATTGATCTTTGGTCAGTCGGTGAGGATTCACGATTGTTTAATTAAGATCATTTGTAACTGCACAATGATTACTTTTAGTGGTTCAATTTTCTCCCGTGGTTTTTACCCTTTTTAAGGGATTTTCCACGTATATTCTTGTGTTCACCTGTTATTGCTTTTTCGTTCGCTTTTGAGTATTTGATAGCGAAAAAGGAATTTCATTTGGTATCAGAGCGGGTCGCTCATTTTTTTTTGGAGTTCGTCCTAGAGCGGATTTGTAGCAATAATGAATATGAACACGAACATGAATCATCCGTTGAGCCACACACCTATTTTGGATAGTGAAAATTTTGATAACTGGAAATCTAGGATAAAGGCTATCATGAGGTCTGTGGATGAGGAAATTTGGAATTCTTGCATTAACGGATATAGTTGTCCCATGAAAACAGTAGATGGAAAATAGGTTCCTAAACCTTCTTCTGAACTAAGTGTCACAGAAAAAGTACCTTTACAGGCTAATAATCGTGCCTTAGACATCTTATTTAGTGTTGTTGATGTTAATGAACATCGTAAGATAGCCAACTGTGAGATTGCTAAAGAAGCGTGGGACATCTTGGTAACTTGTCATGAAGGAACACGTGTTGTTAAACAATCTAAGTTGCAAAGACTCACTACTGAATTTGAGATAATTAGGATGCAAGAGGATGAGACGTTTAATCAATTCTACTCTAAATTGATTAGTATTGTCAATAGTTGCGAAACCCTCGGTGAGCCTATTCCTCCATTTAGGGTGATTAAGAAGATTTTGAGATCTTTGCCAGAAAGATTTAAGATGAAGGTCACGATGCTTGAAGGTAAGCGTAAACTCAATGAAAAATCTGTTGAAGAAGTGGAGGCATCCTTCAAACTTATGAAGCTGATATGTTACAACCTAAGTCTTAGAAATCTAAAATTAAAACTTCTGCTAAGTCGATTGCTTTTCAAGCTCTCAAAGCGAGTCTAGGGATTTTGACTATGATGGTGAATATGATCTTGAAGCTATAGCATTGTTTACCAAAAATTTCAAACAATTTTTCAAGAAGAAAGTGACTGATAGTGATGGGAATAAGAAATTTGGAAATAGCAGAAAAAGTGTGTCTTTGAGTGCTAAAGAAAAGAAAGGGATAAAAAGTACTCCCGCAGGCCCTAAATGTTATGAGTGTCAAGGTTATGGTCATGTTGCTCATGAATGCATTAATAAATTAAAGAAAAAGACTAACTTCAAGGCCGACATAACCTGGGATGACGATAGTGAGTCTGATAACTCCGAAGAAGAACAAGTTGATCACACGAACTTTATGGCGTTTGGGGCTTCTTTAAAGTCGAATCTTAGTGATCATGAATCTTCAGACGATAGTGAGAATGAGGGAAGTGATGAGGAGTTTAGTTTTGATGAGTTAAAACAATTCTATAATATGCTGTTTAAGGAGAGTATTAAAATTAATGAGTCAAACTTGAAAATGGCTGAGAATTATAATAAGTCTAACATTGAGTTAGTGACTGTTAAAACACAAATGGAAGTGTTAAGGAAATAGAGTCTCACATTGCTTGGGAGTGGAATGGGTGATCACTTAATAACATCTGGGACCTCTCCACTCATTGCCAATTGGTTTTGAGATGGATATAAAGTTTCTACATGGTATCAGAGCGGGGCCCGTTCCACTCCACATTTTAAAAATTTACAATCCACACCCCACGATGACAGACCAGCAAAAAGGCTGCACGATGATAGGACCCAAAAGTGGCCACACGTGACAGACCTCAAATGCGGCTGCACGTGAGGGGGGATGTTAAGGAAATAGAGTCCCACATTGCTTGGGAGTGGAATGGGTGATCGCTTAATAACATCTGGGACCTCTCCACTCATTGCCAATTGGTTTTGAGATGGATATAAAGTTTCTACAGGAAGAATTAAAAGGATTGTTGAGTAATGTCACATGTGAAAAGAATGAGTTGTGTCAGGAGGTTAAGAGTCTTCAAGATAAGAATAGAGTCTTGGCTGAGTTAAATACCACCTCGGAAGGAAAAATAATTATGCTAAAAGCTGAGGTTGATAAAGCTAATATTCTATTTTAGCGTTTGAATACAGGGTCAAAGACATTGGACGAGATTATGAGCATACAAAGACCAACAAGTGACAAAACAGGGCTTGGTTTTTATGAAGTTTCGTCCTCAAAAACATTCGAAGGTATTGCAAATGAGTTGGAATCAAAGAAGGTAAAGCTCAAACCCCATAGTACGGATACTACAAAAAATATGATTGGAAAGGCTCATGACATTAATAAGGGCATTTTTACTAGATTCATTCCTACTTGTCACTTCTGCCAGGTTAAGGGTCACATTAGACCAAAATGTTTTCAATTGTATGGGTATCCTCAAGGTTTTCGTCACTACAAAAAGGCTACCAAGAATGGCAATATAGATAGTATGTCTAGTCATGATAAATATAAAAGGGTAAAGAGTTTGCAGTCAAAACCATTGTTTGAAAATCAAAAGAACTTGAGTAAAATTCCAACTAGACATATTTGGGTTAGAAAAAGGGAATTGAGCCATATGTTTGTTCACACTGCTTTTAAAACTCGTAACTCTCATGTGTGGTATCTTGCTAGTGGTTGTTCTCGTCATATGTCTGGAGACAAGTCTGTGTTCATTAGTTTTGAAAATTATAATGGAGGTATAGTGACTTTTGGTGATGGAAACACTTCGAAAGTTGTTGGTAAAGGAACCATACAAGCTCTTGGAATAACTCGTCTTGAGAATGTACTATATGTGGACATATTAAAAGCTAATTTACTCGGTATAAGTCAAATATGCGATTCTCATCATGAAGTTCGATTTTCCAAAAATGACTGTTATATTTTGGATAAAGAAGGAAATAGTGTCATGCATGGTACTCGTACTGATGATAATTGTTATGGTATACTCCCTTCTAGTGATATAACATGTCACTCTACTACATTAAGCGACACTGAGCTTTGGCACCAACGCCTTGGTCACATTAATTATAAGGATTTATCTATGTTGATGAAAAGTGAATTCATTAAAGGTGTGCCGAAACTCAGCAAACCGAAATATCATGTCTGTGGTCCTTGCCAACTCGGTAAACAAACTAGAGCAGCTCACAAAAAGACCACTGGGATAGCTACTAAGAGGCCCCTTGAACTTCTTCACATGGACTTGATGGGTCCTTCCAGAGTTGAAAGCATTGCAGGTAAAAAATACATTTTTGTTGTCGTGGATGATTTTTCTCGTTTTACTTGGGTGAGGTTTCTTCGTGAAAAGTCTAAGACGATATCTATGTTTAAAGTTCTTGTTAAACGTATTCAGAATGAGAAAGGAATGAAAATTGGTTGTATTTCTCGTATTCGTTTAGATCATGGAAAAGAGTTTGAAAATTCAGAATATGCTAACTTTTGTGTGATGAACTCGGTATTCGTCGTGAGTTTTCTACTCCTAAAACTCCACAACAAAATGGTGTGGTTGAGAGGAAAAACCGTATGATACAGGAAATAGCACGAGTTATGCTACATGCTAAGAAACTTGCTCGTAGGTTTTGGGCCGAAGCAGTTCATACTGCTTGCTATGTGATCAATCGTGTTTATCTTAGACCAGGTACTCTGAACACTCCTTATGAGCTATGGAAAGGTAGAAAACCAAATGTTAAGTACTTTAAAACTTTTGGTAGCAAGTGTTTTATCATGAGAGACAGGGAGCACTTAGGTAAATTCGATTCTAGAAGTGATGAAGGAATTTTCCTAGGCTATTGCACAGATAGCAGAGCATTCAGAGTTTATAATAACCGTACTCGTAGTGTTATGGAGTCCATAAATGTAGTTGTTGATGAGAGTCCATTAAATGAAGCAGATTTTATCTCTAATGATGTATATGAGACTTTAAGTGATCAGGACACAGGTGATGCAGTAGAGGCAAATTCAAGTGATGATGATACAGATATTTCAAAAGAAGAAGAGCGCAAAGATGATGAGCAAGATTGTGAAAGTCACGACGAGCCATTGAACCCAACAGCTCGAGTAAAGCTAAATCATCCCACGAGTCAGGTAATCGGAAATGTTACAGACCCGATGAAAACTTGCAAACAGCTCAGGGATGAGGTATCGTATGTGTGTTATGTTTCATTAGTTGAGCCAAAAAATATTAAAGAAGCCTTAATTGATGAGTGTTGGGTCTATGCTATGCATGAAGAGTTAAATCAATTTGAGCGTAATAATGTTTGGGAGTTAGTTCCAAGACCCCCGCACACTAATATTATTGGTACAAAATGGATTTTTAAAAACAAATCTAACGAACAGGGTGTTGTTGTTAGAAATAAAGCTCGTCGCATAGCTCAGGGATACACACAGGTTGAGGGAATTGATTTTGATGAAACATTCGCTCCTGTAGCTAGGCTAGAGTCTATCCGTATTATGCTAGCTGTCGCATGTTTTTTGGGCTTTAAATTATTTCAAATGGACGTTAAGAGTGCTTTTCTCAATGGTGTCATAAAAGAAGAAGTCTATGTTTCCCAACCAAAGGGGTTCGAAGACCCACACAAAACTGATTATGTGTATCGTTTAAACAAAGCCCTCTATGGCTTAAAACAAGCTCCCCGAGCTTGGTACGAGAGGTTGACAACTTTTTTATTAAGTAAAGACTTTGTTAGAGGAAGTGTCGATAAAACGCTTTTTGTCCAGCATAAGGGAAAACATTTACTTGTAGTTCAAATTTACGTGGATGATATTATTTTTGGGTCCACATCTCCTGCTCTTGTAAATGAATTTTCTGATTTTATGCAAAGTGAGTTCGAGATGAGCATGATGGGCGAGCTTACATTTTTTCTTGGGTTACAGGTACGTCAATTTGAACATGGAATTTTTGTATCTCAAACTAAGTACGCTTCAAACTTAGTTAAGAAATTTGGTTTTGACTCTGCTAAACACTCTCGCACACCGATGAGCACTACTACAAAATTGTCAAAAGACTTAGATGGCGCCTCTATAGATCAGACTCTTTATCGTAGCATGATCGATAGTCTCCTCTATTTGACTGCAAGTAGGCTTGATATTGCATTTAGTGTTGGAGTCTGTGCCCATTACCAAGCCAATCCTAAAGAGTCTCATCTTACAGCAATTAAGCGTATTATTAAATACATTAGCAGAACCATGGGTTATGGTATTTGGTTGTCTAAAGATACTAATTCGAACTTAGCTGGTTTTTCAGATGCTGACTGGGCTGGGTGCGCTGATGACCGTAAAAGTACTTTCCGGGGGATGTTTTTACATTGGGAATAACCTTGTAGCGTGGTTAAGTAAGAAACAAAATTCAATTTCCTTATCTACCGCCGAAGCGGAGTACATCGCGGCGGGTAGTGCGTGTACACAACTTCTCTGGATGAAACAAATGCTGGATGACTACGGGTTACCTCAAGAATGCATTACTCTTTACTGTGACAACACAAGTGCTATTAACATCTCGAAAAATCCTGTGCAACACTCTCGCACAAAGCACATTGATATTCGTCACCATTTCATCCGAGATCTCGTAGAAGATGGTACGGTCACACTTGAATACCTTGACACTACTCATCAAAAAGCTGATCTTTTCACCAAACCCCTTGACTTCCATCGCTTTGATTATCTCCGCAAGTCGGTTGGGGTATGTCTCCTTGATTGAGTTGTTTCTTCCATCTCTATTATTGCTATTTGCTTCTCTTTCAGTTAAGTAGTCTAGTTTCGTTTGTTTTTTTTTTTTTAACCTCGTTTCCTTGATTTACCATTTTAAAAAAAAAATAGAAAAAAAAAAAATTTGTGTCGGACGTAGCTTGTTGCTTCAGTTGTGAGTAATCCTTCCATGGGTTTCACCTAAATGCACATTCTTTTAAAATGCATGCTTTCTTCTTCTTGTTCTCCTCTCATGCGCAATATTCGGACATTAATTTCATCATGCCCTATGACTCTATGATCACCACATTTACACGTCAGGATTAAAGAGATTATTCAGATTGGATAGTTGGTTCTCATGTCCATTGGAATGTCTCATTTTGTTTCTTCGGCGATTGACCTTTTGGCATCTTGGTTGGATACGGTGTTCTCTTGGTTTTGTTATTTTTTTATAAAAAAAAAAATAACAGTGTCACAAGTCTATTATATGAGATCTTATTGCTTAATGAAAAAAACAATAAGAATAATGTTGAAGTGTAAAATGAAAAAAAGGTTGATTAATTGCAGAATAATGTTGGATAATTGTGAATTGGTATTGACCTTTACTTTTCCTGTAAATAGATGAATGCAGGTGCAGTGATGCTCACAGACTGTATCTTCTGGTTGTTAATTGTACCATTTCTAGAAACCAAAGATTACGATCTGAATTTCGTAAGTAATCTAATTCACCCCCATCAAACTTTTCAGTTATACGCGTATGAGATTGTATCCAGATGGTATCGCAAATTTTATGAAAACTTCAGAATCATGTGGAGAAATGAAAAAAGAAAAATTTACTGAAAGACGCCCTGAATGATCTCTCAAGAGTGCGAGTTTTCTTTCTTTAGAATTCCATCTGGACTGCATTCGTATTGCTTAGATAACTTCTGTCAATCTTCTAAACAGTGTGCTTTATCTTTGACATGGCAGTTGATTATAAATATGCATACAATCAATGCTGTTTTCCTGCTTGTTGACACTGCTTTGAATTGCTTGGTAAGTGGCAGTTCCTCTCTACTATTTATTTCAGTTGATTTCACTTCCATTTCATTTCACAATTTCACCTTGATCTTATCTTCCCTTCCAGCGGTTCCCTTGGTTTCGAATCACATACTTTTTCCTGTGGACAGCCATTTATGTTGTTTTCCAATGGATCGTACACGCCTATTTCTCGCTTTGGTAAACTAGTCTCCTGTTTGCCCCTCCATCATTACAAGATTATTGCTTTTGATTTTCTGTAACTCTAGTTATTTGCAACAGGTGGCTGTACCCATTTCTTGATTTGTCATCTCCATTTGCTCCACTATGGTATGTGATCTTAAGAATCCACCTATTTGATTTATTGATGAAAGAATACTTCTTAGATCTTATCTGGTTAACTCTTATTTTCTTTAATCAAATAAGAACAGCATGTTTGAAGTTTTCAAGCTAAGTGATCTCTCTGCCGGTTATTTGTTCTATAGCAGCTAAATTTCCTTTGTTCAAGTTAAAAGATATTTGGCATTCTGCCACAGAGCCTTTGAAATCTTGAAATGCTTGACTTGATCCTTTTAAATTTTGCACCACTGACTAGTTTTGCATCAAACTTTTATGACTTAGTGATTCGTCTCGTCGAGAAAAATCGAAAAAGTAAAAAATTATGATCGAAACTCATAAATTTTTTCAAAAAGACAAGAATAAGTAATTTTTTTTGTCTTATTGACTTATTTTTGTCTTTATTCAAAAAATTATAAGTTTCAATCAAATTTTTTTACTTTTTCGATTCCTCTCGTTGAAACGAATCAATAAGTCATAAAAGTTTGACGCAAAACAAAAAAATGCAAAAAAATTTGAATAAGGACAAAAAAATAAGTCACTTAGCTTTTTAATCCAAACCCTATTCGGGACTACCATGAGAGAAAATTATTCACGGCAGAGCGCAATTTCACAGGTCTATTCGCGCAATCGATGGATGAGATGTGGTCACAATTGATTTTTAATCCGAACCGTTCAAAACGTTTTTGGACGTGTGTAATTTAGCACAGAAGAATTGAGAGAGAGAGAGAGAGAGAGAGAGAGAGAGAGAGAGAGAGAGAGAGAGCTGGTAAAGAGATGGGAATTTTGACTGGTCGAGGCTTCCACCCTTTTTTCTGGTAAAATCTAGTAAAGATATTGGAATTTTGGTGGGTTACTTTCATGACCTATTGGGTCATTTAAGTTGACTCAATTGATACCCAATTAAGATCCAACTAATAATGGGTTAGTTGGGTTTGGAACCATTCTTACCTAACTAATAAATGGGTTGGGTTGGGTCTATTTTTTAGTTGATGGGTCTGGGTTTGTTAATGGGTCTGGGTTTGTTAATGGGTCTGGGTTCAATCTGTCACCCCTACCAGAAATGAACGAGACATGTGAAAACTTTAATTGATGTGATATGTGATTAATGCAAAAAGGAAAGAAAGTTTGATTTTTATCAAATACACTTGTTTTAAAAGGAAAATGATTTTTATTAAAAATCCTCCGGCTATTCTTGAGCGAATCAACGGTTTTCAGTATTCGTGCACAGAATCAACGGACTCCAACTATTCAAACTCGAATCAACGGAGCTTGACCACTATAGGTCACGTATTTTTATACATTACATCTATTTGAAAACAAAGGAGAATCGATGATGAAATGAGAAATGTGAAAGATAGTGATATTGAATGAGATGTGGTTGTACGGTATTAAGGCCATTGCTGACTTAAGTGGATTGATGTGGGGTACCAATGGTCCTCGTATGGTGCTTGTACTGCAGGGTGTTGCGTATTGGTTTGCCTAGAATCCTTTGGCCATAGAGAGCTTCCTGTCGATAGCCGTAAATTCTTTGGGTGTGTATCTGTCTGTATTCATTCACTCTAGAAGCATACTCAGCATATTTTCTTATAACTTGTGCATAGATTTCTCTATTGGACGCGTGTTTGCTCAACCTATCATTTCAGGTTTAATGCATGTCATGGTCATGGAGTGCATGCTGACATTATCGAGTAAAGCTATTTTGAAGAGTACTTATTTATTCTTTGAAGAGTACTTATTTATTCTTGTAAAACAAACCGCTTGTTATGAAATTCCAAATTTGGAAGATTGTATTTGTAGACCAGTTTGAAGAATTGGAAACTGTATTGTATTTTGGGGTAATGTACGCACGATTGTGAGGATGTTGTATTTCAAATGGTATTGTTAATTATGTTAAAAATTGAGGACGTGACATGAGGGAAGTTTTTAAGACCCCGTTTCAGAACCCCTTCTTGAAAAATAAGTATTTATTTCACATTTTTAAACTAAAAAATAATTTTTTAATTTTTTTACACTATATAAAAGATCTCAAACAAAATCCATATTATATATTTTTAGATTTCAGTAAGCTTATTATTTTTTAGCTTAAAATTGTCTTCTTAAAAAATAAGGACTTATTTCTTGTTCTAGAACGAGGCTAAGGGTTATGAGCGGAATGAGATAAAGACAGAAAATATATTGGGGACAGTGTGCAGGAGTTTTTGGATACCCCAAAACACGATTACCTTCGCCAAGTACTCCAAGAGACGAGCGGTGAAAAAGTGCTGCCTTTTTCGATCCTACCGTATGTTAATTGTTAATCTGAACCGTTCATTTTGTAGACCCAACATAGTAATGTATCTGCGCAAAAAAATGAACCTTGATCGGATATCAATAGGAGTATCAAAAATTGAATTTTGCTTTGCAAAATGGACAATTTATCTTTATTATTATTGACAGAATCAAATCGTCTATTTTATAAACCAAAATTCAAATTTTCATATATTTATCGATTTCCAATCAAGCTGATTTTTTGCATGACAATATAGACTACGGGTTTTAAAATATGAATGGTTCAGATTACAACAATAGGCGTTCGATGGAGCTCAAAATAGATGGTGGTGAAAAATTGAGATTTTACACAGGTAGTAGATAGAATTTATTCTCTTATTCCGACAAACGTACTACTAGTACTTTGGTAACGTCATTTCATATGGCACCCCGTTTCAAAACACCATCTTAAAAAATAAGTATTTATTTCATATTTTCAAACTGAAAAATAATGTAAATAAAAAATCATATATTATTTTTTTGCACTGTATAAAAGATCTCATCGAGATCTTTCAAACAAGATTCATATTGCATATTTTTTAGATTTCAATGAACCCATTAGTTTTTAGTTTGAAATTGCCTTTTTTAAAAATAAGGATTTATTTTCTGTTATGAAAGGGGGCTAATTTTAATTTTACAAATAGTTTGGACAGATCCCGCAAATGTTTTAAACAACGCTGCTATAGAAAACAACGGCGGAAACAGATCGTACATATCAACGGTAAATGGGGCACACTTCGGTCCCGTAAAGATGATTCGAGCCGTTCAATAATTTTTAAAAATAATTTCGAATGGGCTGTAAAGAAATTAGTTCAATATGATATCTGGAGGTACTCAATCCAATCTTTCCATTTTTCATCCAATGTTCCCCTTTTTTCCGATTTTTAAAAAAATGATGGATCGAACACCTACACATAATCACATATCGAATTGAACTGATTTCTTACAATACCAATCGGATTTTTTTTTAAATTATTAAATGGATCGGATCATTTGTGCGAGGCCCGGAGTGGGCCCCGCGTGCCATCGGTACGTAGTTGACAATTATTCTACAACCACAAATATTTACACATATCTTCTAGGGCTGTCCACGGTCCGGATCGGATCGGATTCGTATGAATCCAATCCTAATCCATATCTCACGGTTTTTAGAAAATGCAATCCAATCCTAATCCAAAAGTCTCACGGTTCGGTCCCGGTTTTATCCACGGATTTCCTTCCAAAAAAATAAAATGATGGTACTACCATGATCATATTCCAAATAAAAATGCAAACACTAATTTCCATAAACATTGTCCAAATTGCAAAGGCAGTAAAGGCATTAAGGCAATAAACATGGTAAAGGCAGCAAGACAGCAACCCAATAAAACTAAGTATTGTCCAAAATACACAAATTCTGGTCAAGTATGATCTCCGTAAAAATCAAACAAAAATAGCAAATTAGTTTCTCAAAACAAACAAGCAAATTAATAAAATTATAATTATTTATATATATTACACACACATATCTATATTTTTTATTTTTTTAAATATCTCATAGTCCGGTTCGGTTAATCCACGGTTTTGAAATGAAAATCCAATCCTAATCCGTATCTCACGGTTTTTTAATTTTCAAATCCGTGTCCGGACCATTAATCCACGGACAAAATCCAAAAAGCACGGATCGGATCGGTCCGGACCGGTTTCACGGTTCTCAGTTTTTCTTGGACAGCCCTAATATCTTCACACATTCATGTTGGGGCTCAAACGCATTATACCTCCAGTGTGGCCGAAATCTGATACAGAATAGAGCGAAACCAAGAAGGGGAAAGAAGACGACGTAGACAAAGCAGCTCGAACGAAGATTCTCTTGACGTCACTCCCGGCAATGGTGGTGGAGACGACGACCTTTCCCATCGACATTACGAAGACGAGGCTTCAGCTCCACGGCGACGATTCTCACTCCTCCTCCTCCTCTTCCCGCCTCTCCGCCTCCGCCTTCCGCGTCGCGACCGCCATCGTCCGCCGCAAAGGCCCGCTAGGGCTGTACAAGGGCTTGACCCCGGCGATTATCAGACACCTCTTTTACACCCCCATCCGAATCGTGGGATACGAGCACTTGAGGACCGCTTTTTTCCCGGATGATCGGCCGGCTTCTCTCTCTAGCAAGGCTTTGATGGGGGCGTTTCGGGCGTGTTTTCTCAGGTACTCTATCTGAATTATTCATGTTCCTGATTTATTTCTGGTTTGAATCTATTGTATTAGAGCATGTCCACCCCTTACTCAAATTTGAGTAAAAATATGAGGAAAAGCTTCATTTGGTTTTGTGTACTCCAATGGGTAAGCTCAAACCCAAGCACAAATATATACACATTAGAGTAAAAACTTTATTAATGGCAAAGTCGTAAATTTAAAGGTGTGAAATTTGCCTTCACAAATTTGAGTAAGGGTTTGAGTTTAACCAGTTTAAATTTGAGTAAAACTCAATTTTGGTATAGGTTTGGGTAAGGAGTGGAGGAGGGTTTTGAGTGATTCTTACTCAAATTTGAGTTTGAGTCAAGATTTGAGTAAGGAGGGGCCCTTTCTCATATTTTTAATCATATTTGAACACAAATTTGAGCAAAAGCTTTGTTTGGTACGAAGTACTCCAATTGACATACCCAAATATAAGGACAAATTTGAGCAATAGCTTCGTTAATGGCATAGTTGTAAATTATGAAGAGCAAAACAAGCCTTAAAAATTTGAGCAATTTGGTAAAAAGTTTGAGTAAAACTCAATCTGATATGGGTTTGAGTCGAGGACTGGAGGAGTAATTAGAGGGGTTTTGGACTGGAGGTGTAATTAGAGGGGTTTTACTCAGAATTTGATTCTGAGTCAATTAAAAGAGTAGGGGTTGGAGATGCTCTTAGGATGCTTAGCTTATGTTGGTAGATTACTTGGAATGGCAGATTTGTGATTTTGAAGTCGATGCAGTTGCGTTGAAATGGAGAATTTGGATTCATAGAGTTCACGATTCGTAGAGGAATATAGATACTGAACTTCACTCCATTCCGGATCATGATTGGCTAGTTGATGGCTTTTAGGCAATCATGGAGGTCCGTATAATGAACTTTCTGTACTAGGTTAATAAACTCGGCAATCATGGAGGGCACATGATAGGCCAATAAACTAGGTTATCTAAGACCTAAAAAGGAAAAGAGAAAAAAAGGGAATGGCATCTATACTAAGCAAGAGCAGTGACGGATTCAGCATGTCAACTTTAGGGGGTCTCGATCTCTTGTAATTTGTGGTTGCAAACGCTTATTATGATTTCGCTGACATCTTATGAATTACTACCAGAATTAGTGACAGCAGTGTTACAAATTTTTGGGGGTACGGTTGCTCCCCTACAACCTTAATGCTCCATCACTGAGCAAGAGGAAAACCAAGATTCCAAATACAACTGCATTCTAGAACAACTGCCTGAACAAGAGGTCCATGGTCTAATTAGAAAAAAAAAAAAAATTCCTATGTGCACAGCCACGCTGGATCAGAACACAAATACTGCTAATGTGGAAGTGCTATATGTCTGCACAAGATAGCTCGTGTACATGCGGCCTCAAGCCTAGACTTCATTACGTTTGGGATTAACAATAAAAACAGGAGATTACATTCATTTTCCTTTCTGCTAGTTACACATGGCATTGGTTCCCACTATTATATGACTGCGTCTTCTAGTTTACTAGCCTAACAAAGTTGGTACATCCCAAGCTTTGCTTTGTCCGGCAATCTTGTTGAATAAACAAGCTTCGCACGGGCTTTGCGGATTGGATAATGAAATGAACAAGCTTAAATGTCAGGTGCAAGTCATTGATATATGGCCTCTTCTCTCCTAGCCCACAGACACCCGAGCTGAGCCAACTGCAAGATTTTTCTGATAACACAAATTTTCTTACAAGATTCATCTCGTTCACATTCCAATAGAGAAAACTCCCCATCGCTATGGAGCACGGGTACCGGTACGCGGTACGGGTACAGTACGCGTACGGGTACGGAAAACGGCAAAATTCCAAAAAAGTAGGGTACGGGTACGGCAAATATATATATATATATATAATTTTTTTACTATTTTTTATTGCATATAATGAAATATAAACCCATTTTACCAAAATATTTATTTATATATCATTTTTTTGGATAATAAGTTCTTTTTTCTTTTTTTTTTTTACTTTTGACATAGAAAGAATAGAATCCAAAAAAAATAGAGTCCATAGAATAAAATTAAAAGAATAGAGCCCAAAAGAAATAGTGGCCCAACCCAAAAATAAATGGCCCAACAAAATACTAGAATGCCCTAGCCCTCATACTAAAACAAACAGTAGCAGCATCGGTTCAAAAAAAAAAAAAAGCAACAGCTCTAGTACTTCTTGTACCAGTCATCGGCGCATCAGCTCTAACAGTAATCGGCGGCAGAAGCAGCTCTCTCTCTCTCTCTCTTCTTCAATTGCAGCCAAAAGAATCGAAGCCAACAGCTCTTCTTCTTCGTCCCTCTCTCTCTCTCTCTTCTTCATCCAGGCTAAAACGTACCCACGAAGTACCCACGGCGTACCGACGCCGTACCCATGCCGTACCCAAAGATACCAAAAGTACCCGGTACAATTTTGCCGTACCAGGTACGTTTTTTGCCGTACCCACGCCGTACCCGGTACGGGTACGTACCCGGTACGCGTACGGCAACATTTCTGAAGTACCCGTGCTTCATAGCCCCATCGTGAGTGCTAAGAATTCCTGGAGAAGCTTTGCCATTCTATCTTATCAACTAGAATGTTTCAGTTCTTTGTTAACCATGGTGAAACTACACAGGAGGGCCTTGGGAGCATCTATTTGAGGATAAATTACAGGCCAGTCCAGGTAATTGGCCCATTTTCCCAAGAACTCCAGCCCAATCTAAAAATGCACCATCAAGAAGAGGCCTACACTTTCTTAGCTAGACTTGCAAGTAAATAAAAATGGGCCATACTCCTTAATGGGAATTAAGGGGTAGTTTTTAGGCTGGCCCGTAATTTATCCTCTGTTTGATTACAAAAGATAATCTTAAAAATTAGAACTACCTGACTGAAGGGCGGGCCTGGCGCAACGGTAAAGTTGCTCCATTGTGACCTGGAGGTCACTTGTTCGAGTCGCGGAAACAGCCTCTTGCAGGGGTACATACATCAACCCTTCCCCAGACCTCGCAATGGCGGGAGTCTTGTGCACTGGGTTTGCCCTTTTAGAATTACCTGACTGTTAGAAACTTTGCATTTCAAGTATTCTTCCTTATCATACTCCAAATTATAACTGTTGCCATTACCCTTATGCTTGTACTTTCTGTAATTCACATGGGAGTCGTATCGTGGAACCAAGGTTATGAATTTAACTAGACCTGGAATATGTCTGTTTCCCCCTCGAACATAAACACTTCCCCATTGAGCACTTTTCTCCAAAGTGATGCCGTAACAAATAAAAATCAAGAGCTGGTCTCGGCAAACATAAATTGTTAAATTCCGTCGCTATGGTCAAAAAGTTCATGTCATAGAACATCGTTTGTTATCTCGTAACCAAGTAATAAAGTAATATAGACCACCACCCTGCGATTCTACTACATCCTATTGCTGGGGGTGTAGGTTCCTCTATGTAACTGATTTTTTATGCTCATATTTATCCTGGAATTATTTTAAAACATTTTCTTCAATAGTGGGTCCCTTTTACTGTATTTTCTCTAAAATAACTCAGACTAGTAGAATCAAATAATTCAGACAGTTAGAATTCTGTAAGTTTTGAGTTCTTCCTTATAACTCCAACATATATTGTGATATCTTTCAAAGCTTCATTCCTCCCTGGCTTGAGCTTCAGCATGCATTGCAATCTATGATGCTCATAGCTGAAGAGTTTCCAATGGAGATTTAGTGAAGGATGATGCTGACACCTTATTAGTATGTCATAAGAAACACTTCTGAACATGGATGTAGGCAATCATTCTTCCTTTGCCTTAAGTGTGACTTGCAGTGGAAGTGGAAGCTGATGGCGTGTTCATGGGTTAACCATACCTATTTCCTAATAAAAAGATGCTAACCATCATCTTCACTTTATCACAAAAATATGCATTTTTGTTGGCCTCACATAATAACGAGAACTTGATATGGTGCACTTTTTCCCTCTTTTTGTTTTTGGCTCAGTGATTGTTGCAGTTACAGTATCAGAGGACCTGGAAACTGACATCTTTAGGACACATCACATGCATAGCTGATGCCTGTTTTACTCTTAAAGGAGCTCCAAACCAACATCTTGAACTATCTTCATTAATCAAGTGCATCTCTGCTGGAAAATAATCCACGCAACGTCTCTCTTGAATGCATTATTTTTTTTTATCCTAGGACCATTTTGGTAGGTCAATGATCATTTCTCCTTGAAATCTATTGGTCTCTTGGTTCAACGTTGCTTTTTCCTTTTGCTATTATTTGTATTTGGAAGGCATCATTATTCTATGTCTACCCTATAATAGAACACGTAATTGCAAGCCCAGCTGATCTCATTAAGGTGAGGATGCAAGCAGATGGTCGTATGATAAGCCAAGGTCTCCAACCCAGGTACTCAGGCCCTTTCGATGCTTTAAATAAGATCTTGCAAAAAGAAGGCATTGTCGGACTTTGGAAAGGAGTATTTCCAAACGTCCAATGGGCATTTTTGGTTAACATGGGAGAATTAGCTTGCTATGACCACGCAAAACGTTTGTGCTTTGTTTGGTTTGTGTTTTGAAATTTTTTTTGAAACATAGTAGGGGTAATAAGTGGAGAGAGATAGAGAGAGAAATGTTAGAAGTAGGGGGAATCTAGGGGGAATTTTTTAAAAAATTCTTTTTGAAAATGGAAGAGAACAAGGCATTAATTATCCAAAATCAGATCGCTGGTGACAACATATATGCACACACTTTGGCCTCTATCATGTCTGGTCTTTCGGCGACTGCTTTGAGTTGTCCAGCTGATGTAGTTAAGACGAGGGTGATGAATCAGACGGTTAGCAAGGAAGGAAAGGTTAAGTATAGGAACTCTTTCCATTGTCTTGTGAAGACGGTGAGGGTTGAAGGGCTGGGAGCCCTTTGGAAGGGATTCTTTCCTACGTGGGCAAGGCTTGGGCCTTGGCAATTTGTGTTCTGGGTATCGTACGAGAAGTTTAGACAAGCAGCCGGGCTTTCTTCTTTATGATAAATTCTTCGTCGATGCAAATTTGAATGCTCATCTTATTCAGAGTTCGATTGTTGCAGTTCCCTAAATTCGGTTGTGTACTTGAATCCCTCTCGATTCAGATAAATGGAAAAGGATTCATGCACCATGTTCAATTGACTGAGATGTAACGCTTAGTTTGTTTGACTGTTGTGCTCAATGAACTCTATAAAATGACCAGCTTGGGTTCTGATGATGATGTCTTGAAATGCTTCACCAGAACATACTACAACCCATACTGCATTTACCGCACTACAGGACCCAGGTATGAAACATGTACCCAATAATGGAAATTTGTAACATTCTAAGAATGTCTAGTGCTAATAAATTAGATAGAAAAACTAACATTAATTCATGCATTCGAATAATGTCATTCATCTTAAAAACAATTTCAAAATCAAGGTCTCAGTAATGATATGATTATGATACAATCTATATTGGCATACAAACTTTTGAAAGAGATATTTGTCAGTTGTAGGACACTTTATACGCATAGTGGTTATGTTCAAGAAAATCCAAAAGTAAATCCAATTTTTTCCATCTTCCTAAAAAGTGGGTATCAACAATGAAACTCAATTTTACGGTTTTACCTTAACCAGGATCATAATTTGAAGTAAAAATAAAAGAGGAAAGTCCACTTTCACCCCCTGTGGTTATCGCCATGTGCGGATACACCCCCTGTGGTTTAAAAGTGTGCACATAACCCCCTGTGGTTTTCAAATTGTGCGGATAGACCCCCTGCCGTCGTATTTTCCATCCATTTTAACGGAAACAACATTAAAAGACCGTTATACCCCCCATCACGTCTCTTGATTCTTCTTCTTGTTTAAATCTAACCACACCATCCCGTATACCAAAAATTGAATCCAAACCGTTGATATTATAAATTTTGACGAGTACTGCGTCTATGCCAAAATTCAAGTCAATCAAAAAATGAAAAGCTTATGGTCAAATCGATTTTGTTATGAAATTAAAATTTTAAATTTGAATTTACTACAAGTTAGATCACTGTGTTATTGATGCCTGATCGAGATGATTTTTTACACAGATACTCTATTCTTTATTTAATACATTATGAACGACTCAGATTACATTCTAGAGGTGTGTGAGATACACCTCCGTTAAAATGGATGGAAAATATGACGGCAGGGGGTCTATCCGCACAATTTGAAAACCACAGGGGGTTATGTGCACACTTTTAAACCACAGGGGGTGTATCCGCACATGGCGATAACCACAGGGGGTGAAAGTGGACTTTTCTCAAAATAAAACTAAGGCTTACTCTTTTTTACCTTACCTACACTTTGTAGCTTACTACACTATAGGTAAGATATAGCTCAGGCTTGAGCCCAAACCCGTGCCCAAGCCTTTGGCCCAATTAAATTGGGGTCGTGGGCTGGGCCTAACTTATGCCTAAGCCTAGATTTGTTCACATGGGGACTCAACCCAAGCCAACTGTTTTGCGGGAACTCCATGGGCTTGAACCGAGCTAGCCCGAGCCCGATGATTTTTTTTTTGTTCCCGAATGTGAAACTTGTTGTAAAAGTAAATCCTATTCTTTTGCTGCACTATGACTTCTAGTAGTAATTATAGCTTGAATTCAATTCAATCTAAATAGCTTTACGTCATGGTTCGATCCATTATCATTGCATGTTTTACTCTGATGCAAGTGTTTCTTTGAGTTGCATTTCATGATCCTCAGAAGGGATTTTATGTCAGTAGGATACACTTGTTAATGTTTGAAGAAGAAACGATGTACTATTGATTCAGAGATAATACAATCCCAAGCTAGGTGTATATATATAGCCCTAGAAAAGATACCGAAAAATGATACGCCTAATCTATACGCCTTAACCAGGGAGATACACTTGGACACTACCATAAAACTTTTCAAATAGGAAAGCTTTCCGTGGTCCTCTGATATCTACTTCAGCGGATTCCATAGTAAGATGTCATCCCTTTGCACATGTTCCTGTAATCTTGAAATAACATTTTAGTTGGCTTCAACAAGCCCTAAATGAATCTCTCTTAGTTCTGTATAGTTGGTCTTCTCCTTCAGTTTGAGATGTCTGATTCCAAAATGTATGTCCATTTTAAAAGTCAAGACATGAAGTTTATAAATTTCCCAAACTATCACTTATTGTAGGTACAGCCTGCAAATTCATTTGGAAGTTGGAAACAAAGGGTTAATGGTGGAATTAAATGTATCCTTAAAAGGTTATAACTCCATAGGATTAGCAATATGTTACGGAGGGAGTAGTTTACTATACATTGTATCATTATATCTAAGAGGAAAATAAGAAACAAAAGAATTAATAGGTATTGTAGCATAAATGCTCGTTCTCAATTGAAATGCTTCTAGATTATTATAAATGAAGCTAAATTTGGAAATTATTTTTCAATTCTAAGAAAATTATTCCACTTTGGCAGCCAAAAACTACAGAACCCCCTCCTTCCCCATTCTCTGTAGGATCGCACATACGGATTAACCCATAGAACAAGGAAATGTGTCTAAACCTATACTTGGTTTTTAATTCTGTGGTGTAGGTTACAATATACACTATAAAATATATGTGATGTTATCTGTTAGGTCATTGATTGCTACTTCTATTATGCTAAAGTTGTCTGTCGATTCCCAATTGTGCGGTTCTTTGGAGCTACTTTTTAATTGGGCACTGATATGACATACTATTCATCTGAGATATTGAGAAGAATTCATTGGCTTTTAAATGTGTTGCTTTTTCCTTCAACCAATTTTTCTCCTTACTATTTTGCAGTTCTTAAGAGCTTTTCTTTTTCGGCATAAGTAGGTTTAGTGTGCCTAGGAAATGGTACTATCGGATCGGTTACTATCGCTGCCTCCCAGTATCAATTTTTGTTTTGGCTTGGGTTATTTTTTGTTTTGGGACTATGTTTACAATCTCTGGTAATTGCTTAGAAAACTTAAGCGAGTTGTCATGTTCATGTTTATAAAAAAAAAAAAAAAAAAAACTATTAATTGCTTTAATAAAGGACAGAATGAGCAAAACTACTTTCGTCATGGTTCATTACCTTTTTATATCTGGAGGTTGCAATGCTAATAGGAATTCACATAATTTGGAATCATGCACTGATGGTGTGGGGTGCCGGCTAAAGACGATTTGAGACCTAAAATAACAATGATTAACCATTTATTGTTCTAGGTCTTTGTTACTCAAAATTACAAATTATTAAGAGTCAAACATATAATTATCCATTGTAAGTAGCCATAGCCTATGAGTATATTTCAAAGTTGGAAACAAAAGGGTAAATGTTAGGATACAACCTTTAAATTTGAATTCTAGTACATTAATTATGTCTGGTAGTAAATACGTTTAACTCCCATAAAGGATGGGCATCGTTTTACGAACGAATGACATCCAAGTTGAAAACAAGAATTTTTTTTTACGCATAATAGATATGGGAGTACAAAGGGACGTTGTTAATGAAAATGTTCTCAGAGAAGTACAAATGGAGTTGAGATTGGAAAATCTTCCTCTCGGTCTTTCTCCAAGGTTTCGAACTTTGGCAGTCATACTAGATAACCTCCTCCTCTATAGTATTGCACATATATACGGTTTGAATGGTTTTTCTGTTGTGCAGATTTGTGCTCCTCCTGACATTCCTCCTCAACACTCAATACGCATCCATCAATCTTCTAGTCCTCCAGGGATTTACCCTATGAATATGGCTGAAGAATGTGCGGAGAGGCTGTCAAATATCGTTAGTCTGCCTAGGATGAGACTGGCTAACTTTGGCTCTGAAGGGAAAACTACTATCCACCCAGGACTTTTCGAAGAAGGGATCCAAGCATTGGTTTTCTGCCGATAAGAGATGCAGGAAACAATGCCATTGCACCTCCTTTTCTACCTGTGTCACACCCTTCAGGGGGTGCTCAGTTGAAACTTATATGGTGGCTCTCATTGGCAGCTTCTCCGTATCATGTGGCGGGTGAAAGAAACAGAAGAATTGTCCAACATATCAGTGCTGATAATAATAATAATTAAAAAAAAACATATCGGGGTTCGCATCAGTACTTGGAAGAGGATTAAGAAGTCTGATGCTAATAGGTTGTTTTGTCTTGTTTGGATTTTATCTTCTAGGGTATTTTATGTGATGTAATTTTGTCTTGATAATAATATGTCTTGATTGGAATATATCAAGATTAACAAGTCCTGATGGCTAGTGGTTGGCTGGTTTTTGTTGTGCTGTTTTCTTGTAACTGTCTAGTTTTGTTGTTGCATGCTATGTTCCCTAAGACTGGGGTTGCCCCTTGATGTTGCAGCTTAAGCTTTTTGTTAACAAAATCTAACTTTTATGGTACCCAAAATTTACTTGTTTCTTGTTGTGAAGTTTCTTTTGGGTCCTATTCTTGCTATTTCCTTTATTATTTTGCTGATTTATCTTACAAACCATGATATTAGATTCAGCTTGTCTTTTTAAGACACCATCTATGGAAATCATAAATTATAAAAGCTTTCGTCTATGGAAATCATCAATACGCCCTTTACTAGTGAGTAAAGAATAGAGTTGCTGAAGATATATAGGGTCCCATTTTTTTGAGCTCGCCTCCCGAAAATCTTAGGGCCGGCCATGCTCAAGTATTCATTCATCCGCTATTTCTTCTTAATCCTAGAGAGACTTTCAAATCAAGTCTACAAAAAAAAAATGTCTTCATATGCACAAATACTACACTGTTTTCAAGAATATTGTACAACCTTATATTATAGGAAAGGAGAATCAGAAAACAAAATCTCAACCAAGCCTAAACTGGTCATGACATGTAAGAAATTTTCCTAGAAACTCATGTTGGGAATGGATAATATTTGTTAATCTTGAAAGAAGTTTCACGATGTTTAACATGCATTTCGGAGAGTAGAAGTGTTGTGGAACTCCATGGAGCTTGAACCTGTAACAATTCTTAGAGTTGCAGTCATGAGATTCTTAATTTTGATGTTATGTCACCTATTCAACAATAATTCAGACCTATTTCAACACACATCTAGCTTCCATTTCCCTACCTAAGCGAATGGCCACTAAGGTACACTTCTTCCGGTAGTACGATGAGTCAACAATTAGCATAGCGATGATGCCATACCAAAAAATTATTGAGGTTTCATTTTGCCTCTCCTCTTCACCCGCCTCAACGGAGGTTTTCAATTTTGGGTGGCAAACATTCAAAAATGTTATGACATATGCAAGTTATAGATAGTACCAAAAAGTTTATCATAGATACTTTTGACAAACCTATAACAATTACAAAAATTAGACATAGAGATTAGCTTCAAGTTAGCCTTGATTTCTAATATCAAAGCTGCATATATACAATCTAGTGGGATCATATCCATCTTGGTAAAATAATATTGCCAACCATAGCACAAGATGTTGATGAAGTGAATCTTTTACCAAACCCCAAAAAAAAAAAAAAAAAACTTAGGAGGGCGATTAGAATTTCCTCCAAACAAATCTGGAGGCATTAGATTATCCGTAAACACATCATTAGGTCGACGAACTTATATAATTTGCAATTTTTCAAAATAAATTTGAACGTGAATAGGGCAACCGGACTCATTAGCTCCCAACCGTCTCTTGTCCTGCCTTATTTAATAGCTTCATTGCCACGGGGTCATTCACTCTGCAAATTTTTCCAGATGAAGAAAGTGATGCATTACATGGCTATGAGCATGCGAGAAACATTTTATGGAATTAACGAATGATGAGAATCATACACTAGAAAGAGCTTCTCTCTCCTCTTTATATAGTGGAAAACTGGAAATTACACTCTAGGTCCTTTAATTTTATTTTTATTTGCTCCCAACACCACACAACTCCAACAACAATACAATTAATCCCCGAGATCATAAAGCACGTATTCTTCACTAACAAGGCCACCAATAATTTTCTACCATACTTGTCGGTACCACAATTGTTACCAATGACCTCCCGTACTCACATTCAGTTGCAAATTATGTACAACATAAACACACGTGACAACCAACATGGCAAGTGTATTAATATTGAAAGACCATTTAACCACATTCGAAAGTTGACAAAATAATAAATAAAATTTAGGGTCTTTACAATACACATGTCCTTCTCTCAACAAATATCTCCCAAAACTCAACAAAATTGCTATACGTAGGCCATCGGTATCGATACAACCATTTTTTGTTGTATCGATACCGAGCAGCTTAAACAAAAGTTGCTTTCTAACGTAACGCCCCTGTATCGATACAAACAAAAAGGTTGTATCGATACATTGTGCTTAAGTTCTCTAGACTAATTTTAAGCAAATGGTATCGATACAACAAAAATGTTGTATCGATACCGCTATGCTTAAACTCAAATCTTCAGCTTTATTCCCCGTCTTGGCATCCAACGGCTGCAGTCACCTTCCGGCACTTCGTTTCTTCGTTCTTGAGCCTTGGTGTCTGCATTCTACGTGGCCTCGAGTAGTTCGACACCCTTGAGGGTTATTCATGGCGCCAAAAGTATGCCTTTTTTCATGGTTGGTCTGAAACACTAAATAAACTACCTTACGTGTAATATCGCCTAAAATGACAATTTATTCAAAGGAAAACAACACACTAGAGGACTTTATACACCAGGAATAAGCATTATTGGGGGTTTTCCACCTATATAAGGTGTTTGGTGATAGTATAGTAAGGATTTTTTTATTTTTATTTTATTGATCATCCATATAGTTAGGAATGTTGGTAGCTCTCTATTGGCAAAAATTTCTTTTATATTCGTGGAGAGTGGCAATGGCCAAGGTAGCTTAACGGAACCATCATGCAGATTATGGGGCACACTCCCCCAACTTTGAAACCAAACCCTTCTATTGTTGATTCTATCATCTGGATCCCAATTCTGCGCGTTACAGGCTTGTTAAAGCATCCAACTCCGAAATTCCGATGTACCCAAAAAAAAAAAAAAGCATCCAACTCCAAATCCATTGGCAAGGAGTGGAAAGGTCGCACAGGCTCATATACTAGTTTTGGAGGAGATAATTAACTGATGTGGAATAAACTCCCATACTCTCTCGCACGTGGAAAGATAAACAAACGATCGATAACACTTGGATCACAGCAAATAATGGTGCACTTATGGCACAAACAAGGGGGAACAAATTCTCCGAATGCCTAGCTCAGATATCATGTTAATGCATCCGACTCCAAACCAATTGGCAAGAAATGGAGAGGCTACCTAGGCTCATATACTAGTTTTGAAGGAGATAATTAACCGATGTGGGATAAACTCTAACAAGGCTCTCAGAACCCCTCCTTAGGGTATTGTGGGTTGATATTGTTTGGTTTAAACAAAGAATTCCTACATGGGCTTTTATAATATGGCTTGCTTGTTGGGGTAGACTCTCTACCAAGGATAGAATTCTTTCTTGCAGTTTAGTGGTGGATCCCATTTGTGTATTGGGCCATGGAGGGACTGAATCTCACAGACACCTATTCTTCGAGTGTCCATTTTCAACTTTGGTTTGGGCCAAAATTCTGCAAAAATTTTGTAGGAGTCCTACTGGCTGGTCTTAGGAGATTGATTTGGGCTATTTATCATCACAAGAAGTTTGGCTTTCTTTCTTTCTTCTCTTTATAAGCTTGCTATGGCAAGGTCAATATACCACATTTGGAGGGCTAAAATTGAGTGCATTTTTGGGCTAAAAGATGTGAGGGGCAAGGTCTATTCTTGGAATAAAGTTGGGAATAGCAATGACAATAAGGTTTTATGTAAAGCTTAGAATATCTCGGAGAAAATCTTCTAGTTATGATGCATAGGTGATAGCTCTATTTGTTTTGTTTCTTTGTGTCGTATCTCTGTGTAGTTACTTCTTGGTTTCAGGGGTATGCCCCTTTCATTCACTTGTATCTGTCTCTTTTTGGTAATATAAATAATAAAAAAATCCTTCTTAAAAAAAAGAAGATAGCCGGCATTGTTGAATATGAGTCTAATAGTGACAGCAGATTTCATTCCTAGATATAGCTTACATTGCATAGCTGGCTTTAGGGGTGTAATCTGTTCAATATTTTACAAAGATTTATTAGTTTTCCTCCTATTTTACAAAGACACTGGTACAAAAATCAAACTGACATCTAGGTGTTCCTTTCAGCTATCAAATTGTGACAATGAGATCATTCAGCTGCACCCACCCAAAGGCACACCGGTCACGGATCCTTTGTGCTGTTGATGCCGCCAAATCAACCAGTGGTCGGATTCTTGCTAGCTCTTTCTCCGCTGGTATCCTGATACCATGCTCTATCTGAAATTCCCACATGCATGAAGATGTCAACACAGTTGTTCAAATATACTATAATCTTTCAAAGAACATCTCTACTGAATCATGTGATGGGAATCTCTAAATTGTAAGGCATCTTAACTGATGTTGTCATTTAACAACAGCATTCGGTATAAAATTTCTCAACGGAACAACCTCATTATCCTCATGTTTCCACTTTCATGAAGCCATATACTAGAGTTAAATGAGGAAAAACACTCGCTAACCTTCTCAATACAGCGTACAGTATCCAACACGTAGCAGAAATAAGTAAGCTGCTTGTACAGATCCGCTTCAGTGTACTAATGCCAAGAATAGTAGTATATCACATATATGAGTAAATAAAAATGCGTAGAAAATTAACAATCGCGCATGGTTTAAAACTTGAGGCTTAGAGGAAGAGAGATGAAAACCTTTCTTATGAGATGGCCGTTACAGCGAGGATAATTTGGACAAACTGTTCCTCTTTCAGAATCACCAAGTACCCGCAAGTTTAGACTTCGAGTTGTGTACTTGCAAGTTTCATCATCACACTGGACACAAAACTCACCTACTGTGAAAACAAAAATTGCTACTGGACTCATAAATTATATAGCATCAAAACGATCCACGACACATACCGTCATTAAGCCCTTATAGTATGTTGAAATGAATCCTTCTGTTTGCCTCTTGACCTGATATATTTAAGCAAGGTCAACTAAACAAATCTTAGACAATCAACCTCAAATGAAAAATACGTAATTTGGAGAACCTAATGCACAGAGACCCAACAACCTGTACATGGACCCTGTAGCGCATCTCACTATGTATCTAGAACTGAGTATTACATATCCTAATCTTAGCGTCTCTTAAAAATTTCCCATACTTGAGGGTTCTAGGATAAAATAAATAGTTCAGAATCTAATGTCATACACCAACAGTTGGTAAAGAAATTTCCAACGTACAACTGGATGACAGCTGAACTAGATATAACCTGATAAAAAAGCCAGGGATTACAAGGTTCAAGATTCTCTATGAAGATATCTAGTCCAAATGAGTATAATTAAATTGTACCTGATTGGCTATCAATGCTGGAGATATTCTGCCCACATCACCTTCATCCGGGCATTTAGGACAATGCAAATTGTGCCAAAAAGATTGAGAGGATTCCTCTGCCTTCGAGTCTGTTTTCTTGTCACTGATTAATGCACGAATAGAACTCAACACAGTTGGACATTCAAAAGTACCAGAGCAGCTAGGACATGATAAAGTCAAAGGCTCACAGCCTCCATATCTGCAATGCAATTCACGTCAAGAATTCAGCACTATATTTTCTACTCAAGAGAAATTTCTATATCGGATAAAGTTGTATCAAAGTCAGTATAGAGGAAGAATTAAGGCAATTGTCAAAATGACAGTCCAAAAAAATTTAGGAAGAGCACAAAGGGGAGAAGAAATAGCAAAACAATTGAAGAAGGATATGGAATTGAGGGATAGAAGGTAGAAGTATCAGTCAGCAACAAAGTTTACTGTATGCTTTTAGTAAAAAGAACTTTTGCAGACATATAGGTGACTATAAGGCGTATGGCCCATATCATGAGGCCAAGTACTTAATACCCTTGACAGGATCTGGCAAAATTAAAATGCATAAATTTGGATATCTCCAATATAATGTTGCGATTAGGAGCAAGTATAGCTTTTAGACCAAAGAAGGATTACCTCTCATCATCATTTACTCCACACAAGAGCAAGCTGGAAGCATCGTTATCGACACCGTCACTTGATTTACTTTGGAACTGGAATAACCCATTGTTTGCATTATTAATTCAACATAACACAGCAGAAACTACAATACTGAACATGTGTCGGCCGGCACGCATGAGAAGATCTTAATTACCTTCGATGAGTCAAGCCCCAAACAATTAGCCAAACGTGCTGGGCTTGTACCCTGAATTGAAGCACACAGCCGTGATACAACAGGATGGATCTGTGTATAGGACAAACCAAGTTGATAAGCAAGTACATTCTAGAAAGTGATACAAAAGAAATGTAAGTCACGATGAATAAGGATCAATAAATAGAAAACCTAAATAGAAAACCAAAACCTGCTGTGACAGGTAATAAGCAATGTCAACCATCCATTTTCCATTGTCTCTTTTCAATTCATCCGGATGTCTTGCTCGCTGAGCAATCCCTGTAGAAGTATCTGAACTAGCCCCCTATTCACACAAACACATGAACCACAATATGATTAATTTCCAGTGACATTGTAGTCATCCAAATAAGAAGAGAGAACCTCTGAAGACAAACCTGCTCACAACAAATTACATAAGGAACTGTATCCCCAGCAGAGCAACCAGTGGAGTGGCCGTTTCTCTTCAGTCTAAGTGCAACCTAGAAAATGATCCATATTAGACGATCCAGGTAGACAGTGGATTTGGAAGATGGTTGTAAGATAAGATCACAGTAGTTTCACGGACTCACTTCAACGTGTGGCTGGTTCTTGGCATCTGGGTAGGCTTCTGGTGGTTTGGTTAATGACTTCGTGATGACGTATTCCTCCAATGGCACTTGTCCATTCCTCATCTCCTCTTGTACCTGATGCACTTGCACAGACAGTGAAACCAATAAATTCTCCTATTAAGAATGCCTAGTTTAAAGTGCTCCTGCAATAGTTCCTTGAATCAAACTAATAGACAATCACATTTTCCAAATCATAAAGGTCCCAGCGGAACTAACACAAGTCAATATTCAAATCTTCCTCAAGTGATGTGACACCAAAGTGAAAGTGGGGGTAGGTAGCCCTCTGCCTACTGTATCTTCCTAACAATGTTGTAATCCGGGAGCCAGGCCCCTTGTTCAAGGGGTACAACCTTTCATGCAATGCAAAATTCAAACCCAGCCAATCCAAAAGTTTAGAATCACTGATTTTGTGCTACTATTTCCTGTTTGAACCAACTTTGCGGTCAAACATTCTCAAGCTTGCAATGTGGCCTTGGGTCACAACTTTTTGTCAGTTACTAGATGGTCATGCAGCAAAGTAAGCACCAAAAGAAAACCATCCAAATAGGTGTTGTAGTTGGTGAGAATCCAGATGGTCGTAAGCTTACCTCCATGAGTTTCTTGTGTATTGATTCAACAACATCCTCACATGACCTGTAAGCACGAGAGCCACGCAAATGCCAATAGACTTTGATTTGGGATTACGAGATAACCAAAATGATGAAAACAAAAAAAAGAAGTTAAATATACCCTCCGGAGAGAATTTGATCAAGGCAGAAATCTCCCAGCTTCTTTGATAGCAAGCTCCAGTCACGACGAACCATATCAAGACCTTTTCGCTCAATATCCTTCACCAAGAATGCAATTCATCAGACGACTGAGCATCAAATTTTTTAACATGTTCAAAAATATCAAGAAAAATAAACAGCTTGAAAAGCTACCTCGTGTAGAGTCCCATCCTTAGACTGCACTTTGACAGCTGCGTATTTCTTTTTCTTGAGAAGCAGCATTCTCTTGTACAAGCCATCAAGGTCAATTTCTAAACACCTGTATTTTTTGTTGACCTAAAAACAAAGAAGGACAACTTTTCATAATATCAATTGCGACAGGAAATGCATCATGCAGTGCTTGAAAGAGTATACATATTGGTATTTCCCGACTTCTGTATCAAAAAACACGTCCTAGTGTGAACAAGGGGCGAAAGTCAACGTCTTTTGGCCACCAAACCATATTGTGTAAAAAGCAAATGTTTATTTTTCTTGAAGGTCAAAAAAACCACAGGTGGATAAGTGCTGGATATATTTATGTTTCGAATTGAATTTTGAGTAGAACATGCAACAAGGGGATAATGAATAATTGAGGACCCAGGTGTGAGATAGTCATGGATGCTGTTAGAGCTTGTCCCACATTGGTAAAATATAACCTTCAAACCTAGTATATGAGCCTGTGCAGCCTCTCCACTCATTACCAATTGGTTTTGAGTTGGATGCTTTCACAAATGCTGTGTGCACATATATACAGCACAGTTTGAAGAAATCAAGAAATTCAATTTTAGCTTTATATTATATGCTGAAAATCCTGATAATTATTCAATTAAAGAGAAAATAAAAGAAGAAAACAGTGCAACTAATGTCAATTTAGCTGACACCAAGATCTCACCTCTTGGATGACCTTTCCTGCAATCACTTTAGCTTTTCCGATATCATCAAGGCCAGTGTATATCATGATTGAATCTGTATCACCATATATCACCTGTTACGTACAAGACAAGGCATGAAATAGTACGCGACGTGCTTTGGTAACTGAAATAGGAGAAGAAGACAGAAATATGTAAGAAAAAACCTCTAAGTTTAAGTTATTCTGAACTAGATCAACAGTACTTTGTAGGATCTCCCTTCCCTGCATCATGCAAGTTGCAAGAAATTATAATAAGAAAACAACATTCATAGAAAACCTGCTGAAATGAGCAAGTTAACGATCAGCATAACATAAGTGACAGTCTTACTTGTAGTGTTATCAGTTCTGCAAGCGGTTTTGCATAGAATCTGGAGTTAGAAAATCCCAGGCAACCATACATACTGCAGGTGGAAAAGAAACAAAAGGATGGAAAAATTAAGGGATCACTGAGACAACAAACAAGAGCAACAAAACGTCATGAGAACCAAAAGAAATGTAAGCCAATTGAAATACAAACCTGTTAGCAGTGAGTTTCAATGCTTGCTGCTGTATGTCAAGCTGTTGGACCTTAAGACCGGATGCATTTTTTAGCCATGACTTCACCAGTCTCCTTCTCTCAACCAAATTTTTCAGCAACTACATCAGAGTGGGAATTTATAAACAGAGGTCATGCATTCACAATATTCGATAATAATAAAGATACAGAAAAACTTAAACAGCAAAGAACCCAAAGAAATTTTCATATATCTGAAAGACAAAGAACATGAGGCCAATTGTTATTAAGCTGAGTCCATCTGTTGCACATTTACGTCATTCTCATGCATTCACAATCTCTGATAATCCTAAAGATAAATAGCCAGAAAAAATACAGAAAAGCTTAAACAGCAAAGAACCCAGAGAAAATCTCATATCTCTGAAAGACACAGAACATGAGGCCAACTGATATTAAGCCAAGTCCATCTGCTGCACATATACTTCATTATCATGCTAACGAGGAAGAAGACAATGCATATTGCCTCATGTGAAGTGCATCCCATGAATCCCACGCTTTCCAAATTATCATGCACCTTTTTTAATACAAAGCATATGATGCATGCCTTATCCACCAGATTAAACACAGGCATGCTCCCAAGATGAACTTTTGTCACTTGTAAGCCATACCATATCCTCCGTTGCACCTTCAATAGAAGAAACTGGTAACTTGTAAGATAAATGAAGGTGTTTCATATGGTACGGCCTGCTCAACTTGGAAATTCAATGAATCGGTAGGATACTTGTGTGGGTGCGTGTTCCATTCCATTTTATCCCTCTTTTGTATGCTTACCAAGTCCCAACTGTTTAGGGAGTCAAGTTGGCCATATCGATTTACCTTAGACCATGCGGGTTTCAAAAATCCACAGAGGTGCATTAAGCTGGATAATTGAGTTGGGCATTGATTTCAAATCTTTGCTCTTCTTCAATAAGATGCTCATATAGATGATGAGAGATGGTTGAATAATCCAGCTTGATTAGTACACTGGAAACACAAATTAACTATGTCCGAAGGCAGAAGCAAAAGGCCCTTCACTCGAGAAAGTCTTGGGTACATTCTGAGAGCATGTATCAGAAAATACTTTGACGTAGCTTTGCCTGGCACAAGACATGTGATGTAGAACAAGTAACAAACCCTGAGTACCAAGGGTGAACAAAACTTAGGTATCCCTGTACCTAAGGGTGAATTGGAATCCCTGGGCCAACTCAAGTGCAATATTCTTATTCAATCAAACAACAATCCACATAACAAAAGGGAGCCCCAATAAACAGGCTCTTAGAAAGAGATAACAACTAAGTAAGATAAACACCACCTAACAATGGTGATAAGCAAACTAAAGTCCTAACAAGATAAAACTCCAAAATAACAATCTATCTAATTAAATAATGAGTAAACAAATCTAACAAAATCTAGTTGGGCCCACAAATATCATCACCCAACCAAGGACATTGGTTGGGCTATCTTCCAACGCCGGCGCTCGTAGACTTGCGAGAAACGGGCTTGAGCCCTGGTGTCCGCACCAACATGCCAAGTTGATTGCTTACTCACAGGCAAGCATGGCTCATAGTCAAGATTGGGTGTGTTATAACTTAAAGGGGCCATGTTGAGTCCAATTAACTACTCCCTAACTTAAGGACATGTCCTTTTTAGGGTGGATTCTTGATGTAGTCATTTTTAATCTGTCTTTAGCATTTTAGTATGTGTCTCTAGTCTCTGTGGTTTGCTTACCTTGGTTGTACATAACAAGAAACATATATTGCGCTAGGTTTCTTTCTTAGTAGCTTTTATCATTTCAAAAACATAATTGGAAAGAGTTTATGTATTCCCATTTGGGAAGTTTCTCTCTTTAGATTATTATGCAATATTTGGTTGCATCATCCCCCACCCCTGCTTCGTGCAACTAAGGTTCACGGTATCGTAAGCAATATTTTGGCATCTTCACGACCCACTACCAAATACCAAAATGTCCTCAATACGACAATCGTACTTAAAAATGTCAGCAGATTACCTCTGGTGAAACTCAAGCCTTTACTAGATGGGTAAATGGCATCTTAATTGGTCCAGCTTATCGTAAGATATCCTAAGAAAAATATTTGAAATTTTAGCGACCCATTGCCAAATACCAAATGCCCTCATTATGAAAATCATACTTAAAAATGTCAGCAAATTACCTCTGGCAAAACTCCAGTCTTTTTACTAGATGGTAAATGAGGAACTGAACCGTTGGCAGGTCTTTGAACAGTTGTGAAGCATATATTGTACTCCTGTTTAAGAAACGCGAGACCCAGAATGTGAAAAATGTTAAATTAATTTAGACTCAGCAAACAGATCAAAGGCATAAATAAGCATAACATCATTGACTTGCCTGAATTATAGAGGGGTAAAGACTATTGAAGTCCAGAAGTAAAATATATTTGTCATACAACCCTCTTTTTGGCTCCAAGACCAATCCACCTGCATAAGAAGGTCCTTTGTTGGCTTTTCCATGATCACTATTTGTTGAATCATTCTCAAAATTCGCATTGTCGACATCCAAACCATCAATTTCCTTGTTCTCAGCATCATTCACTTTACGTTTCATAACTTTTGTCTCCTTTGGAAAAGAAGAAAACTTGTCTGGGACAATATATTTCCTTGCATGGAATGCATGCAGCAAAAGATATTCTACTCTTTGTGCCCTAGCACCCTGAAAAAACATACTTAGACTAAACAATTTAGCGTTCCAAGTTGAGACTACAAAAGTAGGAAAGTAGGTAACATGAACAAGATTGTGAATATTCACCTGGAGAGTTTTACCCCAGAGGTTACCACTGATATTAGTCAGTTGACGAGTGAGGGGAAGAATACTCAAATGAAACATGAGTTCCACAGATAACCATGCATCAGTCTCACTACATTCAATCTGAAGACACAAAATGAACCATGAGAAACCTATACTGGAGATGCATCAAATACAACATGAAATTTCCAGGTTTGGTAGAGGAGGGTTATGAGTTCATCATTCCAGAAAAAACCTTAAATGACCAGACTAAGAATATGGGAGGATTTGATGTTATCATCAGTCCACTTTATCAATAGTGATTAACTGAAATTGAATCATGATATTCTTGCTTTGAGAGGACAAAGCTGACATTACAAATGCAAGCTAAACATGACATCCAGTTCCCTTAAAATGTGGTGATCAAGTGTGAAGTTATTGCAGGAATCATCAACAGTACTTGACCCTACTGGCTCCATAACCACGGTGTTCTCTACAAGAAAATAATCAACTAGTCATGTCTTCTTTTTTAATTAATATATAATATATAGATATAAAGTCATCTTTTAACATTTCCTACCACTGAAACCCACCAAAAGCTTGTCAAACCTTGTGATTCAAAGTTGGGAGTGAAAAACAAGCACGAGAATCATAGTTACCAAGTAGGAAAGAACAGGAACCTACAAGATCCATAAGGGATTCAGAACATTGAAACATCAAGCGAATAACGTGTGGCGCAATCTCCTTCCGGTCTTTCTTCAGCTGAGTCTTTGCCAGGTGTGTCAAAGAATAACTGACCTGGAAGAGGCAGACTTCATGCATGAGAAATCCACGATTACTTGATGCCTTAGTGGGATAACCAACCCCATAAATTTACCTCTCTCAATAGCTCACGAGAAGACAAAAATGTGTCGCATAAAAGCCTCCCGGCAATGCAGGACATAATCCCGGGACTAGCACCAGACCCAAAGGTTGTGCTTCCTTTAGTAAGCTTAGGCATTGTAGAGCGCTTGAGACGGCCTATTTTGGACCACATGTTGCTAGGGACCTTGCAAGCCTGCATACACAAGTTTTCCCTCATTAGCATCACATTACACCAATAGAAGCCAAAAGAAAGTTCTTAGTTGGAGTCTACTTTTATTAATTCGGTGGCAAGGCTGAGTGCAAGGCATTGTAATCATCATCAAATGTGAGAGAAAATCATAAACAATTAATCGACATCAGTGCTCTCTGATTAGCACACAAGTTAATTTTGTGCAACCTACTATGTACGACCCAATAAAATAAATGTATGGAAGAAAATATATTGAATTAGTGAATACCGATATTATACACACATGCAAAATGACTGGAGACTAACACACAGATACGGATATTCCCACCTGAGCTCTATGAAGCAGCACATCCAGATCAAATCCAGAAATATTGTGCCCAACAAGAACATCACTGTCTAATTTGTGTAGTTCAATCATCAGACGGTTTAATAAAGCCCTCTCACTGGACACCACCAAAAAAAATGACAAAGGAGCATCAAGTGAATGAAATCAGAAGAAATGTATAAATACCCAAGTTGATAAGGAAGAAATTTTAAAATAAACATGATTTATAACCAAAACCTGCCTGCTTTCAATGCTGATGACATTTGGTCCAGACAACGAATTTCTATCATTGATCTCTTTAGTAAATCCCATTGGAAATATGCCTCCATCAAGCTTACGGACAACGGAAAAGTGGCTAAGCATCCCTGGCCTCGTCCATTCTGAGGCTAATGTGGGAGTGTCAACCTGAAGGATCAATTGTATAGCTGCTATTGGTATAAAACTATAATCATAAAGGATGAAATAAGACCAAGAATTTTCAGTTGCACAATTACAGCAGAAAACAGTATAGCAACAAAAGATCTTGAGACATAGGGGCCAGAACTTTGGCAATGCAAAAGTGAACATGTTCAGCATGAAGCTCAGTGACCTTTGGTTACTCCAAGAGGGTATACTTGTCAATTTTGAACTCTTAGACAATTATAAAAAATAACAAAGAGTTGTACCCAATCATAAAAAACCAAGTCTACACATTCCAATGCATGCAACTGGGCTTACTAACGTATGAAAGTTTGCAAACATGTAGCACAACCACTTCATTGCAGTCCACATACCAGTGTCGGACACTTTTCGGACACCGGCACTCTCTGGACACTCCCCAGACAAATGTCCGACACTTAGATCCAAAGTGTCATATTTTTTCTAAACATGTTTTGTCTGGACACTCCAGGGACACTTTAAAAAAAATACTCCGGACAATCACGAAACACTCGTAGGACACATTGGCAGTGTTAAACAAAGTATTTAAGACTCCTGTTAAAGCTTAGGAAAGTCTTTCCTCTTTGTGACATATTATAGTTTAGTGATCATAAAAACACATTGATGATGAAACACATTTTGTTAAATTACTTTTGTGAATGATGTGATGATAAATAAGATTTAAGCTATATATGGTGTTACATACTTAGAATTAGACCCTTTTTTATTCATCTAATTGTGTATACATATAATTTAAAATGTGCCCCCAACGTGTCATGTCCTCCAATTTTTAAAATTTGAGTGTCGTGTATGGTGTCCGTGCCATGTTGAGTGTCCAATGCTATATAGGTTTCAAGAGATAAGGAACAGGAGCACTGGGAAGTAAATCAAGTGGTTACAAGAAACATACTCTATTGTGCCATAATCAAAGGAAAATAGAAAAGTTTGACAATCCTGGGTTTCTGAGTTTGGGCCTTATTTCATCTGAAACTGTCCCATTACAAATATATGTTTCCTCAACCTTAATTCAGAAACCCAAAACACAACAAAAATTGGTAAGCGACAGAGACATAATGACTAAAGCAACAAAGAATAGACCTCAATTCCTGGCCCAAATCGAGTATCCACCAAATCATAGAACATGATAGAATCCATTGAGGGAAAAAAAGGGTAGAAGCCATTGAACATGGGGATAAATTCACTCACAACATCTGTTAGATTACGGGTGCATTTGTAATTAGTGTATTATTTGTTCTATTGTGTAACTAGTTTCATTCTCTAGGACCATAGTGCAATTAGGTTATTGTGTTGTATACATATCTCACATTAATGGGAAAATAACTCGATTCTTTGGGTTCCAACAATTCCACGTCTCTCTCTTCCTTACAACTTTACAACATCACTACGTTTGCTTCCAAAGAACAAGATGACATAAGTTCTACGGCATATTGTTTTCAAAAGATAAGTTCGACATTTCTCCAAGACAACATTTGGCTCGTTCAAGTGGACACACATGCGTTCACAGCACAACATTTAAGGTATGATGATGACACTAATCAGACATCAATGAGCAGACAAGAATTCATATTTTGGGCAAAGTACCAAGTCAAGGATACTGGTAATGTCAAGTATATTGATCATACTGGAATCAACACACCAAACAAACCACTTATGACATACCTTGGCCTTGTGGCAGCAGATTATAGATGCAGATACAATTTCATTCACGTTCTGTTTTTCACTGATGATAGTTTTCAAATTTATTGCTGTAACAACAACTGGAGGAATCACCGCTGAATTCTTTGAGGAACTTGAAATTTGTATATCCTTTGGACAATCAACAACCACCTCAAACTTGCACCAGCTTACCTATCCAGAATGCATCCAACTGTTAGCGTAAAAGAAAACTATAACTGATTGCTAACACAATCACAGATTCGAGTCTCACACGCTGAGCTGGGCAGTTGGAAAATTTTGAAATTGATAGCCAGGAAGGTCCCTTTATCTTCCTCTTAACTAGAAATAGCTCCAAAGCACTGCCAATGATAGATGCTGATCAGGATTCTTTTTGTCCATTAATAGGTATGAAGTAGATGCAGTTTTCAGAAATTCCTCTAGACAACAAATTTAATGAAGACAATGGAATCTACACATACAAGATAAAAAATTTATATCAAGAAATGGAATACTATTCAAACTTCTTCAAGTTACTTTAAATTTAATAAGTAGATAACCAGAATACTCATGCTGGACTAAGACCTCAGAAACTTGTACCCACAACACAAATATACAACACTAAAAAAACATGATCTTTAAGGAGTTCATATAGCCTTCTCCTCATAGCAAAGGAAATTTAAAAAAAAAAAGAGCTTACAAAAGTGCCATTTCAAAGCAAATTCTGCAAGGAAAAAAACCTTTGAAGTGCAGCATACTAAAGATAGTACAATACAAGGACACAAAAAAAATCCCATTATCTTTTCCACTATAACAAATAATCCATTAGGTACTGGAAAGATATCCCAGGTAAGAGGTTCCTACACAAACCAATACAAATGTACATGATATTGGCAGTATACATATATGTTTAAATCGTGCCATTAGGCTCATTAATCATCTGATCGTCTCTTCCTTCCTTATAAGTAGATATGTACAAAAGGGATTGTGCACCAGGGATCTGCTAAGACCATTTGTACCTGTTATGAGTTCCAAGCAAAGCAGAGAACAGTTCCCCCTTGAGGTCTGAAGGAAGTGGTGGGTCCTGCAATTACAAAACGCTTTGCTATTAAACATCAAGGATAATTAATGGTAAATAAAGTGGAACAACAATTAGCCGAGTGAAAGAAAATCAACACTGAAACATCATTCCAGCGTTCTGATTTGCATTTAGGCAAAACTATTGACGGATTGATTAGTAACAACACAATGCCAGAAGAATCAAAACATGTCATTGATTCAGAGCACACAACGAGCAATGTACCCTAAAGGAATAATTGATCTTGAGGACATAATTTTCCCCAATAGGTATGTCAGGTCGCTCAAAAGCATAGCTTCTCTGTGAAAGGTCAAGGAAAAAAAAACGAAGTCAGCACAAAAGTAAACCAAAAAATAAGAGTGAAATGACAATGGAAAAGAGTTGTAGTGCACTTTTTACACACAAAATTGATTATATCTACAAACCTTAACAGGAGCCATGCTAAAACTTGAAACATTACGATCCAATAACTGTTTTGCTATTTCAATCTTCAATCCTGATGCCATCTCCTGCCACATAAAACAAGGAAAGAGCATCAACAGAAGCTGGAAACTGACATGAGTATGAGAGAACCAATATATATTGTGTGTATTGGTAACATTCTTAACAATGAAAGCTACAAAGCTACAATTAGGAATATGCAGGACTCAATGATGACAATGGATTCATGTAGCCGATCCAAATTGATTGGGACTTAAGGCTCAGTTCGGTTTGGTTTGCAACAATGACCCTAAATGCCAAGTTCACACCCCCTAATCCCCTTTTTCAAACTCTGGGTGCGAATGAGAAGAAGAGAACGAAATAGTGAATGAGAAGAATTGCATCCTTTGAACTATCGAAGACTAGGGCACACATTCTTCTAATTACCCCTCTAATGGGAAAACTTGCATTAATGGCAACCCAAAGAATAGGCTCACCCATGACATTCAAACGAATACTAAATTCTTACATGTTATATGCAAACATGATGAAAATGAAGAGAGACTGAAATAATGCCAATTTGTTGTAGGACTACGGATCTGATTTGGGTCTAATTTCTGTATCTGTCTAATTGCCATCCTGTCACACGATGCTAGGTGATTCTGGTTCAGGATTGATTTTGGCCTTGTTTGCAGACGTGGGTCGATCGGGTCAAGTTTTGAAGCTACGTCTGGTTTTGCAGTATATACGGGTTGAGTTCAACATCTCTGATTCAGATCTCAGATGCAACAATAAGAGCACATAAGTGATGGAAAGTAAAGGTGAAACTCTGGCGACACTCGACGACGACCTACTAAGGTTGTCCAAGGGCTAGAGTGCAGATCGAGGGGGAGAAATGCAAAAAGAGCAAGATGGAAGCTAGGTTCTCCCGGAATAGAATTCATCGGAGAGGAGGGCTATAGTCATCTATGAGATTCAAGGTCTACAGGAATTTCAAGAACCAAGCATAAGTAGATCACTGTGCTAAAGCAGATACACTCCAGAAATCAACAAAAGGAGACAAAGAAGAATGTAGACCATAAGGGAGAGGTGCTATGGTAATCTATGAGATTAAATGTCTGCAGAAATTTCAAGGACCAAGGATATGGAGATCACTGTGCTAAAGCGGCTACACTTCAGAAATCAACAAAATGGGACAAAGAAGAACATAGACCAAAGGGAGAGGTGCTTGTAACTACGGCAGAGGCCAGTGCAAAATGTTCAACCGGATGACGAACGTATATGTATGTTGCTAGTGTTTTTAATGACGTAAACACAAAGCTACAATTAGGTTAACTAGAGTACTAGACAAGCCCAACAGAATAGAAGACTAATAAAATAGACTTTGACAACATATATAACAATACCCGTAAATACTACGTTCAAATGGACATTAGGTATCGGTATAAAAGCTTGCAATAGCAAAGAAATTACTTGCAACTTGGTACGAAAACATGTAGAAGAAATTAGCGACTCTTCGACATCTTTCTCAAGCTTCATAATAATGTCATGCTGAAACAGAGATCCATTTGGAATTGCAAAGACGCATCTTTGCATGTTCTTTACAATCACACAGCAACTGGAGTACGTGCTTCCTGCTTTAACCTGAATTCCAATGAGATGTCAACCATCAATTGATGTATCACGGCTTTATTACCATAACCTTTGTAACAAATCATTTAAAACTAACATGCCAGTACATATCCATGAATCTTACCGTTTCTGTGATGTTCATCTCTCTGAAGCTTAATGGTCATGATTGAGAACTGTAAAATGAATTGAAAAGGAAAGGATGCATACTTTTGTGTTTCTTCACACTTGGATGAAAGAAAATGATATTTGTCACCTCAAAACAATGATTAATGCATGCAAAGTACAATTGAGAAGGCAAAAAAAATGGAAGTATCATCTTGAACAGATGAGACTGTATTTACAATTTGATTATCTCCTACATGCCAACAATTTATAATGCGAGTAAAATAAGGAGAAGAAGGAAACAAGGTCATTGCATGATGCCTTTGCCACTAAAGAGAGGTATGTATAATGCTTAAGCAAGGAGAATTAATATGTAAGTTTAGGATGATGTGCACACAACCAAACATGAAAGCTTAGGATGATTTATTTGCAACTAAAACGTTAGCATAAACAACAAAAATGCAACGGACAAGATCAAAATAAGTGCCATACCTTCCCAAACAGATAGACGTTACCCGCGTTAGCACCGTAAAATTCCTCGTGAGCATCAAGTATGTAGAAAGGCAATGACCCGTCTGAATCTAGCTCAAAATCAGGTTTCTCTTCACTATTCAAAGCAGGATTCATCTCACCTCCATCAAGCCCGATACTCCCATTTCCTGCATTCCTAACCGCTTGCCACCCAGCAGTCGCACTCAATGCCGGATTCTTTTCCTCCTTGATCGTGGCATTGAGAATAAAACCCCCCTCTTTCACCCCCAGCTCTACCTTCGCTTCAATTCCATTCACCATGCTCTCCTTATCCACCATCCCCCTCGTTGAACATTCAACCAATTGCAAACCCGAATCGCCACCGATCTTAGTATCCAAATCCATTCCAGTTTCAGCTTCCCTTATCAACTCACTCTCCTTGGCCCCTCCAATTTCCTGTGATTCATTTAAACTAGCCCTAGCTGGCTCGCGCTTAACCGTCCTATCAACACTATCAAAAGTAGGGTTTTCATTCTTAATTGACCTAGTAGTAGTAGTCCTTACAAGCCTTGAGACTAAATTCAAGTGCCCCCTCCGCCGCCTCTCCCGGTCGGACTCATCAGGGGCAAATTCAGTAATAATATCGTCAAGAATACTATCACAAGACAAATTGTTCCCCTTATCATCCTTACTATTACTGCTACTACTACTCTTCTTATTGAAAGCCGAAGTAGTGAACATATTGGAGAGGCGTTGCTTACCCATCAACGCGGCCGCGGTGGACAGAGCCGAGGACTTTTTAGGCGGCTGTGATGGATCCTTCTTCTTCTCGGCGGCCGCCTTCTTCTTCTTATTGTTGGGTCTCTCAATTTCGCCCTCGGACTCGTCAGAGAGGGGAACTCCGGCCATGGTCCAGTCCTCCTCCTGGCCCTCGTCGCCGTACCCGAGGCCGTCGTCGTCGACGATGAACCCTCGAAACTCCTCGCGGCGCTTCGAGACGAGGGCTTCGTACTCGTCATCGGCGACTGTGTCGTAGATAGGGTCTTCCATCTTGACCTGGTACCCGCCACCGGATTTCAGGCGTTTGAGGGCTTCGGAGCGTGACGAGGAGACGGATCCTCTGCTCCTGCGCCTTCCGGCCTCTGTTGGCTGCTCCGCCATCGTCCTCTCTCTCTCTCTGGCTCTCTCTAGTCTCTCTCCCTCTCAACCCTAACTCAACTAGTTTTATTTCCTCTTTTGGATGTTCAGGAGTCGATTTGAAAATGAATTCTGTCTTAAATGCAATTATTAAATTACCAAATGAACTGGATAATGCTTGCCCGCGTGATGGTCCAGGCCCAAGTTTTCTCTTTAGACAACAAACCAGCCAGATACAATTATACAATCGGGCCTGGGACGGGGTCCCCCATCCAATTTCTCTTCCAACTAAAATCCATGTGGCACCGTCAAGTTTTTGCAAAAAGCCCTTCTATGGACACCGACATTTTGGGCACGATGGTCGGATTGTGAACACACCGACACAAGAGGCTCACTCCAGATCTCGCACGGATAATTAGAACCGTAATTTTAAAATAATTTTTTTATTGGCCAGGTGAAAAATCAGCTCAACCGAATAAGTGTAGGTGTTTGGTTTAATCTTCAAAAAATTTCATTCAGATTACAGGATCAAATGCAATTCGAATGAAAAATAGGAATGTCGGCATGTTCACAATCGGTGCCCAATAGGTCATACTAGCTTTTTCGTTCGCAAAAGTCATCTCTGCTCAGTTCTGATGATGATTTTTAGCTTTTAGGATGTTTTGCTAGTGACATCATTTACAATTTTTTTTTATCATTTTCATTGATAATTGATTTTGACATTTCCCTTTTTGTTAATGTCACTTCCCTTCTCTAACAAAACAAATCATCTAATAAAAACACAAAGGAGAGTGACATTAACAAAAAGAAGAGTGGCAAAATCACTCCCATTTTCATCGGTAATCACCCTAATGATCGGTTAATTGTCACTATGACAAATTTTGACCTCGTTCGTTTAAGGGTTTTGGATTCTAATCATTACCATATTTTCCTTCGATCGTTACTTTCATTTTTCTCTCATTCTCTCTATAATCATTATCCCTATTTTCAATCATTACTCTATTTCTTTCTACACTCATTATTTATAAATTCAAATCCAAAATCCCAATTGAAAAAATTGAGGGCTCGAGCCCTCCTCACAAAATCACCACCCATTCAATCGGAGGGCTCAATTCGAAAATTTGAGCCAAAAATATGCAAGCCACGATATATGACCTCATGTATACTGTATTTACATAAATGTACTCACATAAATACACACATAAAATCCAAGGAACCCTTCTATGGGAATTGATAGAAAATGCACATACGATGTACAGACGGCATCCGGGGCCCATTACAGGTCTTGCACATATAATCTGAGCCCCAGGGCCACTACAGCTCTCGTACGGATAATTCGAGCCATTCAATAATCTCGCGTGCCGTCTATCCATTGTTCGTGCAGTTTCTATCAGTTCCTTTAGTACTTCGGAAATCTAAGTTTGGAGAAAAATGTTGGGAAAATTATATGATTAAGATATTTCTGCTAGATAAATTAAATGTCTAAACAAGAATAATAAACAACCAAGAAAGTCAAATAAATATTATTAGAGAAAAGATAAGAATAGCTTGTGAGGTGGTCAAGGCACATAATGGCGCCCTCCTAAGGAAGGATATACCCCCTTTTGCACGGGGTTGGATGACGTTTTTTCTCCAAGATACAACGACCTTCAAGTTCTCTTCGGTGCAGCGAATCGAACTGATCACGAATTGTGTAATTTCCCGACACTCGAAACCTGTATAAAATCCAGTACCAAATATATGTGATAAATAATGGATGAATATATAATCGAACAGGAAGTAGTAGTATGGAAAAGTAGGAAGAGCACTGTGTAACGTAGTAGAGCAAGAGAGAGAGAGATTTCTAGCAGTACACACACAACAGTTGTGTCGGTTGTGCAATTAATTCTGGCCATTCAGATGTATTTGGATGGTCCGGATTAAAAATAATCTATTAACAATTTATGACCGGTCAGAAATGAAATCAATCCTGACCATTAATTACAACAATGGACGGTCAGAAATTAGTTGTGTAAAGAGTTTTGCACACCGGTTGTGCGTGCAGCTCTAACTGGGTACATGCATATAATACCTCTACAAACCCACGTAATAAATATTAGTAACGTTACAGTAGTAAAATATTAAATTAAACCAACAAAAAATACGAAATCGATTTCCGTCAGGTAGAGCGGTATGGGTACGGTCCGAGTAAAAGAATGCCCGTCAAATTTTCAAATTGGCTTTGATTTTGGTTGCAAATTCCGGATTCGATTCGAATTCAGCAAGAACGCTGACAGAACCGGCCCGCCATCCCTAATTCAGAAGTTTGTCATCCACGTAAACAAACAAGAAAGTCCTTTAGAGCCTGTAGAATAATTGTGTACTAGTTTCAATACTTTATGAGGAAGCAATTGCATGTTTTTCCCATTATTGAAAGCAAACACAGCTTCGTTATTTTGGAATCATTTGTAATGTCTTCTTCAAACCCCACTTTCCTGGAAAATTATATCCGAGCTCCCAAACAAATTAATTCACACCTGGCTGACCCCGGGGGATCCCTACTCGATCAAGGAATGTAACATACCTGTAATAACTGATGGTTCTACTTTTTTTTAAGCCAACAACACTACTACTTATATTATTAAATCAAAAGGAGTATAAGGGTGATAGTTCTTTACAAAACGAGGAACTTTGCAGCGTATTGTAATGAACAAGGTTTTGGTTTGGTGCCAAGTTGGACTCAATTTTTGAGAATTTGATGTAATTAATTTTTTTGGAAAAAGATTGTATTTGATAATTTTGATAATTATAGTAACCCACAGTTTCGAAATTTGATATATTTTCCAAATTAATTCACTGCCATCCAAAGTTAGGGTTACAAATGAACCGAGCTATTTGTGAATTGTTCGAAACTTGCCTTGATAAGAGCTTGCTTGAATTCTATTCGTCTATTAAACCATTTGAACTAGGCCAGTCCCGATTTTAGGCTTGTTTACTGAATGAACCGGGATCGAACTTGACATATTCGACTTGATTAGCTAGACTCCCAAACTTGAGTCTAAGACATAAATAGTATTCCTTCCGGAAAACATCCATAGATATCATACGTAAATTGTAAATTGTATTGTTCGTCTACGAGGTCACATGTTCCATTTCCACGGAGTCCAAACATTTCAAATCTTCGAGCCACTGGGGTTATGCCCGATCGTTACCTTCAGGGCCTTGAAATTAGTCAAGATGAGCGCAAGCTGACCCGAATATTCGATATAAAAAAAAATGATAATAAAATAAAATAAAATATTTATTTGCAGCCTAAATTCGAACTTCGAGCATAAATGTATGATATTGACCATGAGGAGTACTCAAGACCAATTTTCATGATTCACAAATAATAAACCATCAAAAGGCTCATATCACTGGTCAAAAGTGGTGTTTAAACTCCATTCTTTTCTGCGCCTTGATTTCATCATATCATCCCCCATCTTTGCTTTATTCCTTTACTGTGTCTTTTCTCTTTTTCTTTTTTTTAATCATCATTCCTTCATTGTGTTTGCTCTCAATAAAGAAGAATATTAAGTTCGCTTTTGTATTCCATATCCAAAAGCATCTCAAGTCCAAGCAATCAAACATAGGGGTGAGGAAGGTCTGGATTGGTTCAGTTTTATAGTAAACCAAGAACCAAATCAATATTTACGGATTATGAATTTAGAAAACCAAACCAACCCACAAAAGGCATAGAACCAAACTAATCCAAACCATTAAAGTACGGTTTGGTTTCGGTTTTAAACCACGGTTTGCTTTGAATTAAGCTATTATTTTCAAAAAATATTTAAAGTACTTAAAGTTATGAAGATAAATTAAAAGAAAACTTATAGTAAAATCAATTTCATTCAAATTATCAAAACACACTAACATTAACCAACTAATTAAGAGTGGAATACCACAACTGCCTCAAGTCTTGGTAGTGAAGGAATTATAGGAATTGAATTTAGAGAAATTTAGGAATTAAGCAGTGTAAGTTGACTGATCTGGTGATCCCATGTGTTTTTTGTATATGATAAATTAATAATCATAGGAAATTAGGAATGAGTTGTGATATATAGAAATTTAGTCTAAATTATCTTGACAGAGAAGGAAAACTAAATATTGCGGTGAATTTAATAAAATCAATAAATTAGAAAAATAGTTGACTAAGGTTCCAATATTTATTTGGTGAGTCATATAAATCAACCATGACCTAAAAACAATACGAATTTTACATCAGGGAATTTCTTCAAGAATATTTCTTTCCCTGAATAAATTCGTGTTTGGGGAGGATATGAAAGGCGGGTATGTGTCCGGAGGCGAGTTTGGGTCTGGTGAGGCTAGGATGTTCTAGCAGATTGTGATTGGGTTTGGGTTGAAGGAGATGGTTGGGGAGGAGTATTTGAGGAAGTTGTTAACGCCAATACTCGGAAGAGTTTCCGCAAACACGAAACGAGAGAGAGCGAGAGGCGGGGAGAGAGAGAGAGAGAGATACCGGATTAGGCGACGGTGTGTGGACGTTGGCTGTACGGACGGTGAGCTCGCAAAGAGGGAAGGAGAGCTGAGATCGCCCTAACGCAGAGGGCAGAGGAGAGAAGTAATGAAGCGTCTTTTGGAAGAGCGTATATGTAACGCCCCGACTTTTCGGGTGTAAAATAAAAGGATTTCTTAAGAAAATTTTGCTAAGTAAATATGATTTTTCAAAATAAAGATTTTGCTAATACAATCTCAAGATAGATTTACGGAATCAAAATACACTAACTTCAAAGCTAACTCTAATCTTGATACGAATCCTAAGCATCCTCGATCTTCGTTACTGATATTCTTTCCGTGTCAAACTGCATCATCGTTGAATCTCCTCCATTGAATCCTGCGCCCTCTAGTAAATTGATCGCCGAAGCAATCGATTTGCCAGGATACAGACGTATCCGTGAGTGATAAATCACCCAGTAAAATAATCCAACCCAACTACCCCTCTTACATTACAGCTAGCAAGCAACCAAGATAATAATGATACGAATAATTAAAACAGAGATTTTTCACATAAACCAGTTCATTACTATCCATTAACCTGACGTGTGATCTAAGATCTTCCCGCGAGATCTTTCCTCCCCAACCGTTAGCCATGCTCGGTCCCATGAGGTCACTTCCCTTTGCTATCGTAGATAACCTAAGTTACAATACTACAACAAGGGGATAGCTTATCATGCCTGAATCACAACTAGGGTTCGCTTGTCTTACACACCACATTACAATCATCACTGAACACACGCCAGTCTATCAACTCATCACTGGACACACGCCAGTCTATCAATTCACCACTGGACACACGCCAGGACATCAATTTGTTCCACTGGACTCACGCCAGGACATCAATTTATTCCACTGGACTCACGCCAGGACATCAATTTATTCCACTGGACTCTCGCCAGGACATCAATTTACCACTAAACATCACTGGACATACGCCAGATTTTATCGTCACAAAATATCGCTGGAACACTCGCCAAGTTTTATCAACATAAAACGTCACTGGACCACCGCCAGATTTTATCAACAGAAAATATCGCTGGACTACCCGCCAGGTTTTATCAACAGAAAATATCGCGGGATCACCTCCAGGTTTTATCATCAGAAAATATCGCTGGACCACCTCCAGGTTTTATCAAAATATCACTGGGCTTACTTTGCCAGGTTTTATCAAAATATCATCACAGACATCACTGGGCTTACTCTGCCAGTCTTAAATCATCTACGGGCTTACTCTGCCGGTTTTAAATCATCACAAACATCACTGGGCTTACTCTGCCAGTCTTAAATCATTTCCGGGCTTACTCTGCCGGTTCTAAATCATCACAAATCTCATCATATCTTAAATCACGCCTGCAGGCAACCTCTAAACAGAAATAAACTTCACAATTTATCCATTACTTAGCATCGTCTACGTGATTTCTATTTCGCATACCACCCCATGTCCCTAGGGTCTAATCTAACATTCAAATGAAGCATCGATACAATATCAATCATAAAAATAATTAAAAACGAATAACAGACGGATCAAAATAATTATTAAGCAATGCAATCACATAACTTTTTATGACTGGACCGCTGCCCTTAATCTCGTATGGTCACAAAGTCATTAATAATGTATAAACTTGTTATAAATTATTTAAAAATAATTTTATAAACTTTTATTAATTATTTATGAGTAATTAGGTTATTTAAATACTAATTAAATGCATTAATTAGGTAAAAATATTAGAATAATTATCAAAATCCTACTAAGAGTCCTAACAGTCCTATATAACAAGTTAGAGTGCTAAAAGTTGGGTTTGGATGCTCACGGAATTAATTTAAATAAACAGATTAAATTAATAGGCAAAACAAGATTAAATAGACAATAAATAAATAATTAATTAAAAATATATTTTTATTTACAGAATATCATCTTAGGACTGTAAGAAGTCTAAATAAAATTATTCATAATTATTACTGTCTTTTATAATATTTTAAAGTGTTATCATCAAGAAACAACCTATAAATAATAATAAATAGTTAATTAAATAAATAAAATTTTATTTTAATAACATATCACTCTTGAGATGTCAGAAGTCTAATAAAAATATTTTTGATGTTAAAAACATTTTTTATAAGGTCGCAATTATTTTTCATTTGTAACTTTGATTAAAAATAAAATAAATAGCTAATAATAAAAGAAAGGTATGAAATCAGCAAGTTATGATCTTTAACATGTTAGGAATCTAGGAAAAATAGTTTGGGGATTTATAGAGTAGTTTATAAGGTCGCGAGTAATTTTAGTTTGTAAACCTTTACATAATAACGAATAAAATTTTTAATAAATAGGTAATTAAATAAAAAAATATGAAATTAACAAGGTATGATCTTTGAAGTGTGAAAAGTCTAGGAAAAATAGTCCGGGGGTCAAAATTGGAGTCCGGGATGATGAAAAGTCGATTCGAACCAAAACGGGTCTTGCCGCAAGGTTTGACTGCTTTGACCTTGCTGCCGCAAGGTCTGATTTCCTGGTTCATGCGGCTGGAATCCCGTACATCGCGGCCGCAAGGTCGCTGCCCAGTTTTGGTTTTCTTCGTTTTTCTCATGTTTTTCAATGCATGGGACTACGGGGGTCATTGGGTTATGCCTATAAACACTTAATATACGTAGAGGAGGCCTCGGATCGAATTATATTACCTCGAATCGGATTTAATTTGATTTCGATCGAAACTTGAACGTTGGAGAAGAAAGCTTCGGTTTTAACGATCGAGGGACCTTGGGGCCGAATTGGTTGATGTTTGTGGATGCTAGGAGTTGTAGGAAGAGATTGGAAAGGTCGGATTGGATCTCGGTTGGGTCTAGGCACGAAACCCACTTTTCTCTTTCTCTTTTCTCTCTCTAGAACTCCATGGATTGGAGCTTCGATTTCCTTCGGTTTTTCTCTCTTTTCTGGACAATTAGGGCGTGAAAAATATGGTGCGTGCCCTATGGTCGGAATAGTGACGTATTTATAAGAGAATTGGATGAGTTTTGATTAATTAAAGTCCTAACGGAATTGGGTTTCGGAATGGACGAATGAAGTTCGGTTTTTGGGTTACGGGGAAGATAGAGATCGAGTAGAACTAGGAGAGGGAGAGATAAAGAGTTATATGCATGCATGCAAGAATAAAAATATAGGATTAGATAATTATTGTATTTATCTAGCCAAATAAATGTTTTTATTAAAAGATATAATTACGTTAAGATAATTGTATTTGTAATTATCTAGTATTATCTAATAAGAAGAATTAAATTTTAATAACATTACAAAAAAAAAAATTGGGTCAAAATTCCGGGTCGTTACAGTATATGAAGCCCTAGCGCTAGCTGGGAAAGCGCTATACAAAGCGCTAGCGCTATCTGAGAAAGCGCTAATTGCTTGCGTGGATATTATTGCCACGCAAGCCAATCAATAGCGTTAGTCGAAGTGACGCTTCTTTGGTAGCGCCGTTTCAAAAGCCGCTACCGAGTAGTTTTGAAATAGTTTGAAAATCAGAGTACTTCAACCAATTGTTTTTAAAAAGAGATTTTTTTTTATCAGCTTTTAAAAAGAGATCAGTTTCGTAAAAAACTCCCAGCCCTACCATATGCATGGGCAATTGGGCACAGAAATTGTGACAAAGACCGGTCCATGCGACAACGAACAGATCCCATGGGGATAACAAAAACAAAAAAGAGAACCACTAACGGAGTGAAGATCAACGTAGGATAGTCATGAAGACTGAAAAATAACAAAAGGAAAAAGCACACATCATGCTTATATTACTAAAAAAAGAAAAATAATTTTTACATTTTTTTTTTTTATAACTGCACTCTACTTCTTGTCTTTTAATGAAAAAATTACATATAAAAGTTTTACCTTCGTATTCTCGGTTGTTCGGTGGATGAGAAAGAAACGCTGAGCACGTGAGATCCAGCTAGTCGGGTCACCGTCATTCCAACGTGGAAACTCGATTTCTATACGAAGGACTACTTGATCTCGATCCCAACCACAACCCTCAAAGTTTCGGCCGTGGGGTTCAATCGGTTGGCTGGCTTCTCCGATAACCTTTTTTCCCAAGATCTCTGTGAGTCTGCAATAATGTTGGATCTTCTATTTGTGAAATTGAAGGGACCTTGTCTAAACCCGACAACATCTCCATAATCAAGTCCAACTTCTTGCTAATGTTGATTAATTATTTCATCTCGCTTGACATTGCCTTCTTGTCATGGTTGATAGTGATTGGATATAACCGCACAGACAACAAATTAAAGAAAAAGAGAGAACGGGAAAGAAATCGATCACTCCGAGGGAATCGATCCTCCAATTAGACCACTTCGAGAGGTTGTAACTACCAAAGCCTTTAGGCCATTCTAATTTTTATTATTGCATATGAGTCATACGACATCTACAAATTTATAAACTTAAAATTTAAAAAAAAAATGCAATCAAATGACATAATTGTCTGATAATATTATACTGTAGCACTTAGGCCTAAAGTTCATGCATTCCATAGTAATTAAGTACTACAGTAAAATTTACAAGGATCGTCTCGAGGATAACAACTATATACGCACCTTAATTGAAGCATCGGTTAAATCCTCTCCATGTTTATCCTCTTTCATACGCGGCTCCTTCGACGAATTTACACCCACATCTCACCCACATCTCTCTCGGGTTACCTAAATAATCTCTCCGATTGATTTTTTCTTCGCACGCTATTTGACTATTTGACAAAACAACGTCACCAAACCCCACCCCCCCTTCTCCCCCCCAAATACAACAGGAGTGGTGGTCTGGGTTTGGGGGCGCTCTTTCTTTCAGTGGCATGAGAAATTTTTCGGTGCTGGGTGGCAGGGACGGAACCGGAATTTTACTCTAGTAGGGGCGAAGTTGTATACTAAAATAAAAATAAAAAGATGAATTATAATATTAATAGTCATCGACTCTAAAAAAATTAAAATAACATAACAAAAACTATAGTAAATAATATTTGTCATTTGTACAAAGAGTACAAAAAAAGACTTAACTTTAATTTTTTAAGTTAAAGTTGTTTTAGGGTTAAAGTGTGAAGTTTTTTTTTCCCCCCTTAATTATACCTCATCTTTTATGTTATTTCACTTTGGCCCATTAAATTTAGTTTTGAAATACTTTTTTGGATCTCCTTTCTTGAAAAAGGAAATACTAAGATTTGAGACTAGTATATAACAAAAAATAAAGAAAAAAATCTAGCGGTGGCGAGACTATATATGTTGTGGATAAATTTTTTTTATACATATAATAATTGCAATTAATTCTAAAATTCTTGTCGTGACGGCCGCCGCCACTAGACCCCTGGTTCCATCCTTGCGGATGGGTATATCCCACGTGGTGCCGCTCAGCACTTTCGAGCCGTCCGATACACTTTTGGATGATTCAGATTGAAACATTTTCTCTCCTCTCACCCCTCCTCTTTTTTTCTCCAAATCCGAATCGTTCAAAAGTGCATTAAATGACTCAAAAATACCGAGCGGGCACTACGTGAGATATTCACGCTGAAAAATTTCTCCCAGTGGCGTGGCTTATTTGTTTTTTTAATCCGCCGCCGCGTTTCTTTGGGGGTCCGCCCGTACGTGAACTTGTCGTTCTTCACTTTTTATCTCACTCCAACTACCAGATTACCAGATTCATTTGATTCGCGATTGGAGTCATCATATTCAGTTATATCCGACCACCACATCTCCTCCCACCTAGAAATAGAATAATACTAGAGCTAGATTCGCCACTGGTCAGTTGTTATATTCATTCAGTTTCTCCCAAAAGAAAAGAAAAGAAAATGTCTCAGAACGATGATGAGGTGTTGAAAGATGGCAATTCCGCAGAGGAGGAGGAAACAAGGGCTTCTTCAAGAGGGTGAGACCTTTTATTTTGCTCCTCCTTAGTTCTTCTTTTGAAAATGTTACCCACTGCTGAGCTGTAATTCGAAAATCGAATGTTTTCTTCTTCTTCTTCTTCTTCTTCTTCTTTTTTTGGGTATTGCTATTTTTGTGTATGAATTCTTTCCTCTTTTTTTTTTTGGAAAGGCAAAAAAAATTCATTAATCTTTAAAATTGATACGATTCTTCTGATTTTCAACTTTTTTCTACGCGGTTTGTTTGGATTAAACTGCAAATGTTTGAAGCTTCTTTTCCGTCTTCTTATCTGGGAATTCTATGCGCTGCTAAGCTACAACTGGAAAATAAAACAAAAACTGATCTGGGTTTTGCCGTACTGCTTATTTTCTGAAAAATTGTAGCTAGATTTTTTTTAGTTTTTTTTTTTTTAAATTTTGTTCTGTGGAGAAATATCACTACCTCTACTTTTATTTCTTGCAATTGTTCTTGATTTGTCAGGAAGGAGCTGGAGGGTTTGCTGATCAGAACCGTCGACGGAAGGATGTACCAAGTCATAGAGCAAACCGTCGACGGAAGCATCCACCAAGTCATCGAGCAAACCATCGATCGAAGGATCCACCACGCTATGGAGCAGAACATGGCGCCTATGATTTCTCGAATGGTGAGTGCTGTTTGGGTTAATTATGCACCACCAATGATTACACATTCATACATACATACACACACACAAACTCAATATCACTGTTTACACCCGTTTTTGGCACCCAGTCCTGGACAAGCGTTGGGCGATCAATTAATTGAAATTTCGTCACGTGGGTCACGAGTTAAAGGCCTGTTGGACCAAAGATTAGTGGGCCAACATGAGGTTGACTGGGCCCAATTAATGTCTAGTCTATTCCGGGCCAAGAAATTGGAATTATGGGCCGTGGGCCATGCTTTAAAAATCATTTACGAGGCCCAAACGAGAATAAGGCCTTGTGCACTTTTGATTGGTTTGAAAGGCCCATAGCCGGTGGGAATGGATTTTATTTCTGGAGGCTGTTTGTGGGTCAAACGCATTAGTAGGCCATTTAATTTAATTAAATGGCCCATTATCCAGCAACCCATGAAAAGTGGAGCGTGGGATTAGTGATATCTGTATTGCAATAAGCCATTTGACTTAGTCAAATGGCTGGTGGTTTCTATTGTCCCACGGAAATAGGGCATGAGATTGCCTATTACTGGCCAACCGCCCACAAAAGAAGGAGACGAAGGAGGTGCACTATTTCTTTAACCGGCCATGATCAAGAATTGACACATGGGTAATTATCGTTTACCTCAACTAACTACCCATGATCCCACTAAACATTTTAGTGGGCAGTTAATATGGACACGTGGCAAGATCTGAAGCTGCCCCGGGACACTTGTCAACACGAGAGGAAGGCGGGAAAATGCAGTCCAGATCTGGACCAGTGCAGAGTTGGCCTATAAATACTAGTTTGCAAGACAAAGAAGAGGTTCCCACACCAATCAAGCTCAACGCTTACAAACCAAAGCCTTCACTGCGAAGCAAATTATCTCTACTTCCTCACTTATACTCGATTATTTCATCAAATAACTCGAGCTTCTATCTCTCTTGTACCCCGACTTTATTATTACGCAATATAATAAAGTTATTCCTATCTCTCTCTCACCTCCTACTTTATTATTCCGACATAGTAAAGTAATTCTACGTTGCTACTTCTTTTCCTACACGGTTAGGAAATTATTAAGTCCACTTCGTTGTGGCAAACCACGAACCAAACTGCAATCTAGCCCTTAGGTTTGCAGCACTATCGCCCGCACAGATCTAGAAGTCAGAAAAGGGACGCCCAGTCCTTTACGTTGGTACGCGACAAGTCCTGGCACGCCCGCTCAGCCCTTGAGCCGTTTTAAGCCCAAACATCTTTTTGGCACGCCCGGTGGGACCCTAATCGTCTAAGGGTTTTATCATGGTCAAGAAGGCGCAACAGCAACCGGATCCACCCATCCCGGATCCACCTCAGAGTCCTGAGGGAGTGGGAGTCGACGTGCCATTACTCCAGGAGACTGACCCTCCAGTCAGTGCTCGAGACCTTTACGACGCTACCGACAGCGTAAAAAACTATATGTTTATGGCAGGACGCGAGATCTCCCGTGACATCACTCAGTCCATCTCACAGTCATTCTCTCAGTCCTTGGAACCTCTGACCATAGCAGTCCACAAAATGACTGCAACGCTCACAGAGAGGCTACCGCTCGCTCCTCAGCAGCAGGGCTTTCCACAGTTTGGAGTCTTTGGCAACGGTCAAGACCAAGCTGGCCTACTAGGGGGACCGCCCCCTCCTCAAACATTCTACCATGCAACTTCTTCCAACAGCCCCGCACCCGGGGGGCATAGGGAAAAGGGAATCGTAATTGGAGGAGCCTCGACGCCTCCAATAAACAATGAGCAAAGGTTTGTTCTGACAGACGACCAGCCCAAACCTGACAAGGCAGACAAGAGGCCTCCGCGAGGAGGCCAGAGCTCTGGAAAGGACAGAGGAAGTGCACTCACCCCTCAAACCTCTGATACTCGGGGGGCAAGTCCTGACCAGGACCAGCCAGCACAAGAGGCGCCCCAGCCGCCGCCTCCTGTGCCCGACATACTTATGGGACGGGACCAAGTCTTGAACTTGCTTCAGGAGCAGTTGGGACCTGGTTTCAGACCTTTGGGAAGGCCCATGTACAGGAAGCCTCACACCGAGCAGGTGGACAACACACCTTTCCCGAAGGGCTATAGAGTTCCAGAATTCCAGACCTTCAACGGAGAAAGCGTGCAGTCCACGGTGGAGCACATTGCCAGGTTCCAAGTCCAATGTGGCGAGGCTGGAACGATAGACGCTCTGAAGTTGAGGCTTTTTCCCAATTCTCTTACTGGGACGGCCTTTACTTGGTACATCAACCTTCCACCAAACTTCGTACGGACCTGGGCTCAGTTGGAAGAGATGTTCCATCAGCAGTTCTACAGGGTAGAACCAGAGGTGACGCTGGCAGACCTTTCATGCTATCGTCAGACCCATTTGGAGTCCGTGGAGTCCTATCTGCTACGTTTCAAGACAGCCCGGTTCAAGTGCAAGATTGCCCTCCCAGAGGCCGAATACGTGCGCATAGCACTAAACGGCCTGAGCTTTGAAATGAAGAAAAAGTTCTATGGAACGGAGTTCAGGGATCTGTTCGAATTGTCTGCTAAGGCCTCTCACTACGAAAGGCTCCTCGCGGAGGAGCAGGACAGGAAAACGGCTTCAAAAGGGACGTACTACCGCGACCCTAACTACGAAGTGGCTGCAGTAGAGGCAGAGGCAGATCCAGACGTAGCTGTAGCAGAAATCATCAACAAGAAGCCTTACGCCTGCAAGGCCTTTGTCAAAATGGAGCCAACGAAGCAGCCCATCCAGAACACTCCTAATAGACCAACCAGGGCTTATACTTTCGACGTTGGCAGGGCTGAGGCTATCTTTGACCAGCTCCTTGCCGACAAGCTGCTCAAACTGCCCTTCGGTCACAAGATTCCAGCCGCGGAAGAGCTGAGGGGCAAAGAGTACTGTAAGTATCACAATTCCTGGAGTCATTCAACGAATAACTGCATTGTGTTTAGGAATGATATCCAGGACAAAATCGAGCGGGGAGAGTTCAGATTCCCGGAGAAAGAGAAGCAGCCCATGGGGGTAGATGGCAATCCATTTCCCTCAGGACTGAGCACGAACATGGTTTCTGTAAGCATGAAGGGCATGCCTAGGACTGCGCCTAGGCAAAAGATCAGTCTGGGTGCCCCTTCTAGAGAAATCCACAAGCACAGCCCCGACAGGTATTGGGACCCATATTACGACGAGGGGAGTTTCAGGACTGAGCGGGTCAGAAGATTGGAAAGGCAGAGCTCCTGGTGGTCCAGACCTGCAGGGGTGAAGAAGCCGGAGAGGCCAGCTTGCTCTTTAGTATGTGCAGAATGTGGACATCATGCCAGTCCTAGCAAATCAACCTTGAAGAGTGTCATCGTGGGAAGGACAGGGCCGAGGTCTGAGGTGCCACACAGACCTAAGGGAAGGAGGATGGCCCGTGAATCAGTATTCAACCGGATCCAGCCAGGTTTGGTAGAGGTTGAAGATGAGCTCAACAACCTGAAGATAACTGCTCCCTCCGAGGGCAGACCTAGGGCAGTTAGACCCCCTGTCACTCCTCCAAACGAGTGGCACAGGGTCGAGCATCCCAAGTTCCCTTCCCCACCGCCACTGTTGTCCAGATCTCAGAAGAGGCGCCGCCAACGGTTTAGGCAGGCGGCTAGAAGGGCTGCAGAGGAGGCGGACCTACTGAATGACCCAATGGTTGAAGGTGACGAAGGTGCTGAGGAGCAGATAAAGGCAAAGATCTTGGAGGAAGAGCCCAGGATCGAACAACTTAAGGCGAAAAGGACTCACAAACCTTTGGAAAGGACGGGGGACGAGGCTGTCAGCGAGCCTCCGTCAAGGACTTTACCAAAGAAACAAGTCCCTGCGGGGAAGACGTACAAGGAGGCGGTTACCAAAACTCTCTCAAAGCAAATTCCCATGCCCAAGAGACAACCACTTCTGGAGAAAACTTTAGAGGACGCCAGGATTGGGCCTTCTCCAAGACAAGTGACTTTGCTCACGAAAAAGGCCCCTGGTCCGAGTGTTTTGGACTCGGGGGGCAAATCCAAATTAAACCCTCAGGCCAAGGAGTTTAGGCCTGGACGGGGCCCTAACATGCAGTGCAACATGGTAGTGATCTTGCCCGCGGACCTAGAGGCCAAGAATGATGCTCCAAAGGCCTTGGAAGGGGACTTCGTGGAAATGGGGCAGACGGCAGAGATCCTGAACGAGTCCTTCTCCGTAGGGGTGAGCGGACCATCAGTGATTGTACTAAAAGACGAGACGGGGGGAAAGGCTGAAGAGCGGGCCGCCAGCGTGATTTTTGAAAGGCCCAGCCCTGCCATGAACAAGCACATTAAGCCCTTGTATGTGGCTGGCTGTCTTGATGGGATGCCAGTCAATCGTATCCTCGTGGACAACGGGTCTGCCACGAACCTCATGCCCAGGTTTATGATGCAGAAGTTAGGGAAAACGGATCAAGACCTGGTCTCGTGCACATCAACCTTGACTGACTTCACGGGAAAGGAGACAGTCTGTCAAGGTATCCTGATCATGAATTTGACAGTAGGATCCAAGACATTAACAACGCCTTTCTTCGTTGTTAATTCCCATTCTTCCTTTAACGTCCTGTTGGGGAGGGATTGGATTCACTCCTGCTTGGCGGTCCCCTCGACCCTTCACCAGTGCCTCATTTTCTGGAACCAAGATGACGTGGAGGTGGTATGGGCGGACCGAAGACCTTTCCAGGCCTCTACTAATCACGCAGAGGCCCATCTATATGACGAAGGGGTCGGTCCCTTAAAGGTGGCAGGCCTAGACAAGTATGGCCGCCACAAGGTTGCCCCGGTGTGCGGTAACAAGACGGTCGAAGAAGTGAAAGCACTTTTTCAGGAGCTAATCGGTCCCATGATCACGGAGTCCAGCAGGCCGATTACGACTACATCCAAACGCCCTTCCCGATGTTAGCACATCCTTCAGAGAAGGAGAAGAGTGTGGCCCTCCAGGCCACGCTATCGAAGTTTGAGGCCTACCTACTTGAAAGGAGGCTAATGGGGAGTCAGGAATCAGAGGAAGATCATTCGGCTTGTGCAGCGGAAGTGATCAATGAGGATGACAGCCTGGTTGAAGATCTGGACGAAATCCGCTTGGAGGACCTCGAGGCAGCCCCCGCCAAGTTGGATGACCTTAAGGCCGATGTGCAGGACCCTCTGGAGGAGGTCAATCTGGGAGACGCAGAGAACCCCAGACCTGTGTATATCAGCCAACTCCTCCCACAGGACGTCAAGGACAAGTTCATCCAGCTCTTGAAGGAGTTCAAGTCCTGTTTTGCTTGGAACTACGAGGAGCTTCCAGGTCTGTCCAGAGACCTAGTGGAACACAAGCTGCCGATTCAACCGGGGTTCAGACCTTTCAAGCAGCCACCGAGGAGGATGTCTAACGAGGTTTATTTGCAAGTCAAGGCCGAGATCGAACGTCTCTTCAATGCTGGGTTCATACGTACAGCCAGGTATGTTACTTGGCTCACTAACATTGTGCCAGTCCTCAAGAAGAATGGCAAGGTCAGAGTATGCGTGGACTTTAGGAATTTGAATCTGGCATCTCCAAAGGACGAATACCCAATGCCGGTAGCGGATCAGTTGGCTGACGGCGCGTCTGGTCATAAGGTCCTGTCCTTCATGGACGGGCATTGTGGGTACAATCAGATTTTCATCGATGAGGCCGATATGGCTAAGACTGCTTTTAGGTGTCCTGGAGCCCTAGGAACCTTCGAGTGGGTCGTAATGCCCTTCGGCCTAAAGAACGCGGGTGCTACCTTTCAGAGGGCCATGAACGCCATTTTCCATGATTTCATTGGCCGCTTCATGGAGATCTACATCGACGACATCGTGGTCAAATCTCAGTCCTACGACGAACATCTGGAGCACTTAAGGAGGTCATTTTTGAGGATGCAACAGTTTGATTTAAAGGTGAACTCCTTGAAGTGTGCCTTTGGGGTCTCCGCAGGCAAATTCCTTGGGTTTCTGGTCCATAACAGAGGGATTGAGATCGACAAGAACAAGGCCAAAGCAATCATGGAAGCAAAGCCTCCTACCAACAAGAAGGAGCTGCAAAAGCTCTTGGGTTCATTCAACTTCTTGAGAAGGTTCATCTCAAACCTAGCAGGAAAGGTCCAGGTTTTTTCTCAACTTTTGAAGCTGAAGGACCAAGACACTTTTGTCTGGGAGGCGAATCATCAGAAGGCCTTTGACGTGATCAAAGGCTATTTAGCGCAGGCTCCAGTCCTTATGCCTCCCATCAAGAACAAGCCTTTGAAGCTATACATCTCAGCGGCTGAAGACTCTGTTGGAGCCCTGCTGGCTCAGGACAACGCTCAAGGGAAGGAACAGGCGGTGTATTATTTAAGTAGGTTACTGACTCCATGTGAACGGAGATACAGTCCTATTGAAAAAATCTGTCTTGCCTTGTACTTTTCAGCAATAAAGTTGAGGCACTATATGTTGCCCGTTTCGGTTTACATCATGAGTAAAACAGACCTAGTTAAGTATTTGCTTTCTCGGCCCATCATGAGAGGCCGAATTGGCAAATGGTCTCTAGCTCTAATGGAATTCAGTTTTCACTACATTCCTCAAAAAGCCGTGAAGGGCCAGGCCTTGGCAGATTTTCTTGCTGATCATCCATGCTTGGACATTGGTGATGAATCTGAGCTAGGACTGAGCGCCCTTGAAATGGTTCGAGGACTCAGGAGGTATCAGGCTGTGGGGTTATAATTATCTCCCCTCAAGGCCTGAAGACTGAATTGTCCTTCCAATTTGACTTTCCGTGCACCAATAATCAAGCTGAATACGAGGCAGCGGTTATAGGCCTTGAAATCCTCAGAGATCTAGAGGCCAGGAACGTAAGAGTCATTGGGGATTCAAACCTGGTGATTAACCACTTAGCAGGAACATTCAAATGCTATAGCGAGGACTTGGCATCGTATTATATGGCAGCCATGCAATTATTGCAAGATTTTGACAACGTTACTGTTAAGCACGTCCCAAGGAGTATGAACACTGAAGCCAACAGCTTGGCTCAGGCCTCGACAGGCCTGAAGCTAGCCCCAGAGACAATTCACAAGATTATCACAGTCCAGAAGAGATTGTTGCCTTCTGTTAGGAGAAGGGGTCTAGGACTGGAGGTGTTTACTTCGGACTTCACAGGAGAAGAGTCAGATGACGAGCCCGAGAACGATTGGCGTACACCTATCATTTCTTTCCTCAAGAGGCCTCACTTCAGAGCCTCTAGGAAGGTGAGAAGGAGAGCCATCAGATATATCCTCGTTGGAGATGAACTATACAAGAAAAGCCTTGAAGATGACTTACTTTTGAGGTGTTTAGGACGCCCTGAGGCCATGAGGGTTATGAGTGAAGTCCATGAAGGAGTCTGTGGAGCCCATCAATCGGGAATAAAGATGAGATGGCTAATCAGAAGACATGGTTACTATTGGCCAACCATCTTGGAGGACTGTATCCGCTTCTCCAAAGGATGTCAGCCCTGTCAGGCCCATGGCCCAATCCAACGTGTCCCCGCAGCCAACTATCATGCCGTGGTCAAGCCTTGGCCATTTAGGGGCTGGGCCCTAGACGTCATCGGTAAGATCTATCCTCCTTCTTCTGAAAATCATGCCTACATCTTGGTAGCAATGGACTACTTCACCAAGTGGGCGGAGGCAGTGCCATTGAAGTCCGTAGATCAACAAGAGATAATCAAGGTAATCAAGGAGAGGATCATCCATAGGTTTGGGCTTCCTGAGCACCTGGTTGCAGACAGAGGTACCATCTTCACAGGTGAGCAGGTGGTCAACTTTGCAGCCCAGCAAGGTATTATCGTGTCTAATTCGACTCCTTATTATGCACAAGGAAACGGCCAGGCCGAGTCCACTAACAGGACTCTGGTCAATATTATTGGGAAGATGGTAGAAGACAACCCAAGGGCTTGGCACGAATTGCTTTCTGAGGCCTTATGGGCCTACAGAACATCGAAGAAAGAAGCCACCAACATAACGCCTTATATGTTGGCATATGGACATGATCCAGTCCTACCAATGGAGGTGGCGGTAAAATCAGCAAGGATTGCATATCAGCATGGCCTTACTTCTGCAGATTATACTCAGGCCATGCTGATAGAGCTTGAGGACTTAGATGAAGTCAGGCTCGCAGCCCTAGACCATATGTTAGTTCAGAAGAGGCGAGTTGCAAGGTCCTATGACAAACGAGTAAGGAAGAAAAGCTTTTCTGAAGGTGACTTGGTTTGGAAGGCTGTTTTTCCCCTAGGGGACAAGAATGCAAGGTATGGCAAATGGTCTCCAACCTGGGAAGGGCCGTACCAGATTGCCAAAGTCCTTAGAGGTAACGTCTATCATCTTATGGACTTGAATGGTGGTTTGTTTCAACACTTAACAAATGGTAAGTACCTAAAGCACCATTATCCTACTGTGTGGGAAATGAGAGACTTTGGAGAAAACCAAGCAGTTAAAACATAAGATGCATGTTAGCAAGGCCTGAACGGAGGCCAAAGTACCTACTATTCAAAAACCATAAAAGGCCTCAAGTTCAGGCCACCAAAAACAAGTATCCAAACCATGCCAAACCTTTGCCTGGCCATTTAAGGGAAAGTTCCAGGCCAGGCAAAACAAAACTTATTACAGACCAAGAGGAGAAAGTCTAGAAGTTAGAGAGTTGGGAGGACAAAGACCTATAGAAGGCCTCCAAGACTTGTCTTCAGATTCTCCCATGCAGTATCAAGGCTTGCGAGCTGGGCTTCGAGCGTCTCCCGCCTTCTTCTGAGGTCTGGAACTTCTTCGATCAAGAGGTTGAGTTTCATCTTCTGACTTTTGGAGTCAGTCTTCAGATCTTCATGTTGCTTGGCCAAGATCTTGGACTCCTTTCGAAGTTCTTCCAGTCTACCTTCGGCCAGAGCTAGCTTGTCTTTGAGCTCCTGAATTTCTTCAGACGTAGCAGTGATGTTGGCTCCATTAACCTTGATGTCTTCCTTCAGCTGGTTCCACTCAGTGCTAAACCTGGTGATCTCCATGTCAACCGCCTCCAGCTCCGAGAGCTTGGCATGCACTTTGCTCAGATCTTGAGTAGAGGCGTCACGAGTCTTGACCATGTTGGGGAATTCCTTCTGGAAGTATTGGAGGGAAGAATCATCTGGCCCTAGGGCTTGGGATCTCACCAGCACGTCCATGGCCTTTCTGACATTGGAGGACCTAGCAGGATGGACGATAGCTTGAAAATTCTGGAGGAGAGCCATTCTAAGAGCTGTTTTGGCCTCATTAACCTCCTCTGGAGTGAACTGGGATTGGGAGCTCGAGCCAAGTCCACTGCCCGAGGTGCCAGAAGTGGCCGCCTTCATCAAATCCTGGGTTGACTTGAACAGAGAGTCCAAATCTTCATCATCGTCTTCTTCCTCTGGTATATGCACAAACTCTGGCTCAACAGGCGGGTCAGGTGGTGGAGGGGAATGTATGGCTGGAGATCCATGCTTCTCTGGAGTCCTAGACGAGGCCTCGTGTTCAGGCTCTGTTTCGATCTGGTCCAGCCCTTTCTCTTGAATTTCAACTTCATCCTCGATGATCTCCTCTTCCAGATATGCGTCAAGTTCCTGAAGATTGAAAACAAGGGGAAGATGATGATGATATGGGGCCATAAACGCTGGGAAGTTTGTGTCACAGTACATCCTTACAATTGGGTTGTGCTCGGTGGCAGATTCGGTTTTCTCAGAATCAGTGGGGGCAGAGGTCTTCTTTCTTAGTCTTTTTCTCTTGGAAGGGATGGATTCAGCTTGCTCCTCTTGGGTATCAGAAGTGGCCTGCAGGAGTGAAGTCAGTAAGACAGTAGGATAAGGTTCGAGGAAAATGAGAAGGAGGAATGGAGAGAGCCCAGACCTTCTCAGAGGGGTCAGTCTCTGGTGAGCTGGTCTTAGCACTGCTTCTGGTCCTACCAGCAACCGCTGCCTCCGAGGCCTGCATAAAGGAACAGAATCATTAATACCTTATCCTGAAGGACTGAAGAGAGGACTAAGGGGTTCATACCTTTGGCCATTGCCGTTGGGCAGTCGTCTTCACCCTCTTGGATCGTTGAGGAGCTGAGGGGGCTGGAGGAGCATCCTTGAGTACATCGCTCAGACCTGCCAGGAGAAAAGAGGTTCAACACAAACTGCAGAGGCTCAAGGAGGAAACGAGATATAATGAAAGAAGGCCTTTGAGTTACCTTTTCTTTTTGTGCTCTGCGAAGGGGAAGGACTGATCTGTTGCAGAGGCATATTGATACCGGGTTCAGGGGCTCCAACAGGATGGGGCAGAATTGCCGTCAAGACGTCCAGATAGGGCTTTGAAAAGTGCATCGTGGTGTAGCCTCCCCACCAGCTGTCAAATTTGGCACCCTTCTCGGTACGCTCAACAAAGGTGTGAAGGGCAAAGTCTTTCCTGCGCTCAGGTAGCACGTTTCTAACCCTTTCTAGATCCCTGGGTTGGATCACGGGCCTGTCAGTGAAGTCCTCATTCAAAGATTCATACGGAGGAACGGGAGTGAGTTGACACAGGCCAAATTGCCTGGCAAACTGAGCTGCATTGTAGTATTCGACCCCACATTTGTAGTTCGTTGGGGTGTAGGCCATGCCGTACATCAGGTCTCGAGAGATTAGGAAGCTTGTCCAGACCTCCATGTGATCGTCGTAGTCGTCCCCAGGGTCTGATGCACTTTGCTTCAGCCACCATGGCACGGTATCTCGAGTGAAAGGCATCCAGTTCTTGCCCATGTTCGTGAGCTCATGGTAGAAAAATTTGAAGTAGGCACCGAAGGCGTACCTAGGGCCACGGATGCCGGCATAATGGAGACCGTAGCAAGTATTGTCTGGGTTTTTGTTCATGGGTGGAGCGAACTTGGGGAAGTATGACCATAACCACAGGGGCATGATCCACAAAGGGCCTGGGGCGAATATAAACTTGTTGCTAATAAGTTCCTTCATCCCGCGGTAAAGATGGGCCAGGACCAGAGGGCCTAATGCCAGCTTCTGCCCTGAAGCTAGGGCACAGGCCAGGTCCATAAAATCCTTAGTCACCCTATTGACTGAGACGCAGAAGATGAATTTGTTAAGCCAATAGAGGAGGAAAGCAACGTGCTCGCTATCCTCTACTGGACCCTTCTTGGCATAGTGGTTGATGAAGGGGGCGAAGGACAGGGGTTCCTTATACTCGAAGTAGGGAGTCTTTTGGGACAGAAAGTAATTGGCCTCAATCCCGTGGGGACGGAGGCCTGTCAGGACGGCAAGATCTTGGAGGGTGGGAGCCATGAGGCCTACCTTGAAGTGAAACGAGTTGGTGGTCACGGACCAAAACTGGGAGGCGGCAAGGAAAAGGTTCTTGTCCATATCGATGAGGGAGCGGCTGAGTAGTATGGCATCCCTGATCCCTATCTGCCTCCACACATCCCCTTTGGCCTCCAGCATCCGATCAAGCCACTCCACGTATTTGGCATCTGGTCTGTGCCAGAGACGATTGGGGATGTCGGTGGAGAACTTGTGCCAGTCGAGGCACAGAGATTCGAAGGGGAGCGCCTCCTCCGCCAACGGGTACATTGGAGCGAGCTGTGAGGGAAACCCCAATTGGAAGGCGGGGCCCAGTCCAACACGATCGGAATTGGCGACTACCAGAACATTGTTGGTGATTGCTATGTGTTCCTCATCCAGGATCTTCTTGATCTGAATGGCGAGGCTGTTAGGATTTGGAGGAGGAGCATGGGCTCTGTGGGTGGCCATCTTTTTTGAACAAGAGGTTCAGCAATAGAACAATGGCGGCTTAGGGTTTCGTTCGTGCGAGAGAAGAGGAGGCGGAGAAGATGTAGAGAGAGGGAATAAAGGTACAGGATTGGGGCTTTAATGAGGAGCGATGCGAGGTTTATGGGTGTCGTTGGTTTTCTTTCTCTCTCTCTCTGTATTCGATCAAAGCTGAAGAAGTAACCCAAGAGTTGGACTCTTGATTGACAGAAGGGGGTACCGACGGCTTGAAAAGCTGCATGGCAGCCAATGCATGGCCTGGGGTGATGACACGTGTCCCCTAGGCCTAAAGAAATAATGATTGTAGCCGTTGAGGGGACTCTTCGTTGGGATTTTTATCCCTAAACTGCTGGATCGGATCAGCTCAAAGGTGGAGAGTCCAAGTCCAATTAAAGATGTACGTTGCAATTTGAAAAAGTTGTTAGGCTCGATCTTTAGCCTGATTAACTTTTCAAATTTAAATTTAATAGGATTTTAGGCTAGATGTTGGCCTAATTATCTTTTTATTTCAAACCCTATGGTAAGGACTCGTTTGGTTTGCCAAAAACTGTACTCTGTCCTAATCTACAAGCCTAGATCTTGGTCAAGATCAAGGCATGGGGGGGGCATTGTTTACACCCGTTTTTGGCACCCAGTCCTGGGCAAGCGTTGGGCGATCAATTAATTGAAATTTCGTCACGTGGGTCACGAGTTAAAGGCCTGTTGGACCAAAGATTAGTGGGCCAACATGAGGTTGACTGGGCCCAATTAATGTCTAGTCTATTCCGGGCCAAGAAATTGGAATTATGGGCCGTGGGCCATGCTTTAAAAATCATTTACGAGGCCCAAACGAGAATAAGGCCTTGTGCACTTTTGATTGGTTTGAAAGGCCCATAGCCGGTGGGAATGGATTTTATTTCTGGAGGCTGTTTGTGGGTCAAACGCATTAGTAGGCCATTTAATTTAATTAAATGGCCCATTATCCAGCAACCCATGAAAAGTGGAGCGTGGGATTAGTGATATCTGTATTGCAATAAGCCATTTGACTTAGTCAAATGGCTGGTGGTTTCTATTGTCCCACGGAAATAGGGCATGAGATTGCCTATTACTGGCCAACCGCCCACAAAAGAAGGAGACGAAGGAGGTGCACTATTTCTTTAACCGGCCATGATCAAGAATTGACACATGGGTAATTATCGTTTACCTCAACTAACTACCCATGATCCCACTAAACATTTTAGTGGGCAGTTAATATGGACACGTGGCAAGATCTGAAGCTGCCCCGGGACACTTGTCAACACGAGAGGAAGGCGGGAAAATGCAGTCCAGATCTGGACCAGTGCAGAGTTGGCCTATAAATACTAGTTTGCAAGGCAAAGAAGAGGTTCCCACACCAATCAAGCTCAACGCTTACAAACCAAAGCCTTCACTGCGAAGCAAATTATCTCTACTTCCTCACTTATACTCGATTATTTCATCAAATAACTCGAGCTTCTATCTCTCTTGTACCCCGACTTTATTATTACGCAATATAATAAAGTTATTCCTATCTCTCTCTCACCTCCTACTTTATTATTCCGACATAGTCAAGTAATTCTACGTTGCTACTTCTTTTCCTACACGGTTAGGAAATTATTAAGTCCACTTCGTTGTGGCAAACCACGAACCAAACTGCAATCTAGCCCTTAGGTTTGCAGCACTATCGCCCGCACAGATCTAGAAGTCAGAAAAGGGACGCCCAGTCCTTTACGTTGGTACGCGACAAGTCCTGGCACGCCCGCTCAGTCCTTGAGCCGTTTTAAGCCCAAACAATCACGTAATCAATTACAATCAAATCACAATCTCAATCTCACAATATCACGATATAATCACGTTATTATTTAGTATATGCAAGGATTCTAACACATACATCTATTGAGTTCGATAATTCATGTATGCCGCTGTGGGGTGGTGGTTTTGAGTAGCTTGATGGATCGATCCGAAAGCCTGATCTTTATGTAAAAAATAAATTAAGGTTTCAGGTTCGACTCCATTGGGCCAGAGGTACGCAAAAACTGGTTCGGACACTTGAATTGTAAAAAAAAAAGGTGTAATTATTGAAAATTGCATTGGGGACTTACTCTGCCTCTGCCTCTGCTTACAGCCTCTAGGGTTTATCCCTGTGGTTTTATAGGCGGTTGGTTCCTTGCTCTCCAAGCAGCTCCTGCCCGACACGAGTGCATGCGTGACCATTTTTGTTATTGATGTTACTGATGACGCTCGGCCGACACGTGGCTGGTCCCACGTGCGGAACGTAATGTGGAAAAATATCCCAACGGAGTCGTTCCCCCAGTCGGGCACCGTTTTGCCCAGCCCAACTCAAGGTCCACGTGTTGGGCTGATGCAGAATGGATGGGTCGTCGACCCACCAATGCTCGGCCCAACAAACATTGTGGAGATCTGGGCTGCCCATTCCAATGAGCCCATGAGGAGTCGGATTCGGCCCACTACACGTTGCACGCACGGTTGTATATGCCATTTTCTTTTGTGTACTATGAGCATAAACAACATTTAGACATAAATAGGTAAGTTTTTTTTTTTCAAAGACCGGATGTCCGGGCCAGCTTGCGCACTCCTCAATTAATTCTGAGACCCTAAAGTAACAACCAGACAAATCCTCGAGCGGTCCCAAGGTTTAGAATGTTTGGCCTTCGTGAGATTCGGACATACGACCTCATGGAGGACACATGTATTTGCTTTCTCATTTCCACTTGGTCAACCCGTAGGTACATGTCTGCGTGAACGTGTGTAAACATGCCTGTGGATGTAAACTCTTGAAAATCTATATACTAGGTGCTCATTTACACATAACACAGAAACCTGTTTTTATCGTAGACCTGTATTTTCCGTAGACGATAGCGGGCATGCATGTGTGTTAATACTGTGAGTTTCTCCAAAGTTCGAGTTACAGAAGAATTGAGGCTGTGCCTTTTGTGGTTTGGCTTTATACCATTTCTTCATGACTATTTATACTTTCTGTATGGTGTTCATTGTTATTACCATGGAGGTTGAAATTATATTTACTAGTCTACCTCCTAATTTAGTGCCCTCGTTTTTCTTTTTCTTCTTTTGGTCATCGGAGCCACCTTTTTGAGAAGGCATAATATGCACATGCATTCCCATGTTATTAGGGCCTTAACTCATGAAATTATCTCCTTCACGACTGAATTGCTTGAAATTCCTACCAAGTAAATACTGCTTGTCTCGACCATTGTCCCACGTTGTTTATTGGAGTTGGATTACCTTTTGGCGACAAGAATCGGCTTATACAACAAGGGCGGTTGTCTGCCCAAATTGTAATAATCCCCATACTAGACTGAAGTGAGGCTCATTTCTAGGTTTTTAATAGCCATCATTCAATTCATTTCTAGGTCTGATAAAAAAAAACAGTTATAAAACAGTTTGTTTTTTGTTTTTTGCCATCTATGTTCTTCGTTCAATGACACTTAAAAAGACATGGTAAGCTTCCTGAACAGTGTAGTATTTATCCAGATTCCAGAATGTGGTTCTAATTCTTTAAATGGATTTTCCGGATGGGTGGATCATTGTTGTTATCAATAGATTGTTTCTTATGTCTTATATAGAAAGTTCAGAAACTAACTGCACATATGGTCCATATGGACTATAATCACAATCGAGAGACTAAGACTTGTAAGTCTCTTATCCATGTCTTCGATATTACACATATAGCTACTTCATTAATGAGCAACATATAGTCTCGCATTAATGCTTCAGGATATTACAGGTCAAAGAACTTGAATTGGCAGGAGAAACGCCTTGGGCTAGATTGAACCGGTAAGAGATCATGCCCTACTAGTTAAACTTATAGGCTTACTGCCACTATCCATCACATTTTGCAGCTCACGCCTCCTTGTACTTCTCATTCAGTCATTCTGGGATTGGAGTACAATCTTCGGAATCAAGAACACTCGAACTAAAGTTCCTGGACAAGCTCTCCCAGCCAGTACGTACTAGTCAAATGATTAAAGGAGAAGGAAATACTCCCTTCAGAGTAGCTTTAGTCGATGTGGATACAAAGCATGTTGTTACTGAAGCATCTGCAAAGGTTGAGATAGTAGTTGTTGATGGGGATTTTGACGGTGAACATTGGACAGTTGAAGAATTTAACAAAAAGATTGTCAGAGAAATGGAAGGGAAAAAATCTCTTCTGACAGGAAATGTGCATCTGAATCTGGAAGCAGGTGTAGGTGTCATATGTAAGATTTCTTTCACGCATAATTCATGTTGGATGAAGGCCTGTAAGCTCCGTCTAGGAGCAAAAGTTGTGGATAGTTTTAACGGGGCTAGAGTAAGAGAAGCAGTAACAGAACCCTTTGTCCTTACGGATTATCGCATCACCTGTAAGTTCTTCTGGCCCATTATTATTCGGCTATATGTTTTTCAAGATCTGACTGTTTGAATAATATGTTGAGCATCAAAGTAAATTATGATAATGCTGCACAAAGCCTGTTTGGTTAGCATCAATTCATTTGATATTTGGCAAGAAATCTTTTTACATGGGGGTAAAATTGCTGGGAAAAGTAGAATGTTCAAAAGTCGATTTGGATTTAAGCATTAGATAATTTTGTTTTAAATAGAGTTTGTATCTAGTTTTGTATGTTGTTAGGGAGGATCCTGATTAATGGTGTATACCAAACAAAGGTAATTCATTTGGCTCAGGCTCTAATATCTTCTGATGGCTGAAACTCACCGACCTTTTTCATTTGGGTCATGCCACTTTCAAAACAAAGTTCATTTGTTTCTACGGAATCACTAACTGCTGTGGTAGAGTATTGTTCCGAATCATATGTCGAGCATGAGCAAAATGAAATCTACTGCACTTCCTCAATATGCTGATTTCCCAAAAGTAGAGAAAATGTGAGTAAGGGCTATAACTATTTGCATTATTTTAGTCACGGCTATGTAAACTGTCTTCTAGTGATATCTGATATGAATAGCTTGTCTAATTGTGTTCTTTCTTGTATGTGTTGAAGGTGGCTTCTACACTTACAAGAAAGAACATAAATAGAAGCTTATGAGTCATAAAACCCATAAGTCAGATAGAGATAACAAGTTTTCTGAACACTCATCACTAGACGGATAATGATAGAAGCTCAAAAATAATTTCTGTTTTCTGTTTGCAGATACTGAGAAGCACTTCCCGCCATTTCTAAATGATGAGGTTTGGCGATTAAAAATGATCCAAAAAGATGGTCCTTTCCATAAACTTTTGGTTAGTAAAAACATCAAAACCGTGAAGGATTTTCTTACTCGGGAAAATACCGATCCTCAAAGCCTCCAAAATGTAAGCATGATGGTTTACTCAGGGTTTGGTTGCACAGAATGTTGTTGTCATTATATCACCTTGAACTTCTATATGCTAATATCGCTTGAATACTTGTAAGAGCTTTGCCAGTACAAAATATGCTAACTATATTTGTCTGTTGAGACTTGATCACACCAGATCCTTGGGAAGCTTGGGAAAGGAAAAAGGTGGGAATCCATTGTGGACCATGCTCGAACATGTAAACTTGATAAGAGCTTGCACCTCTATTTTCCCGTCGGCTCTGAGAAAAAATCTGGTGTGGTTTTCAATGTCGTGGGGCAAGTGATGGGATTAGTTTCAGAATATTTTTATCTCTCAATTGATAAGCTCTCTGATGATCAAAAGGTATGCTTTTCTCTAATCACGTAAATCCTTATACCTTAAGGCTGTATTTGGTTCAAGGATTTGGGTAAGGAAAAGAAAGGGAAAAGGCAATGGTGAAGGGTGTAATGGCTCACAAAGGTTCCGAATCCTTGATCCAAATACAGCCCAAGTGTTTTCTCTCTGAGTCATTTCCATCTCGTTTTCTAATTGATTTCTGATACCAGGCTAACGGCAAGAAGTTGGTGGTGTCTGCACTGGAACACGGGGAGGAAGTAAAGTCTTTCAATGATGAGACTTTTATGCATTCCTATTTGCAGTCAGTGAATGATGCTTACCCATCAAACGTACAGAGGTTGGAGATTCCCAGCCTCTATTACCGTGAACCTTCTCACACTCAAAGTGGACATGATCATACACAACCAAGCACTTCTTCCCACGGGAATCAAGTAGTAGTAGTACCTTCCCACTTCCCCGATGAGGGTATCATGCCATTTGATCCATCTGTTGGAAATGCAAGTGATTTGGATGTGGAGGATCTTATTGGTGATGGCTCTGGGATTTTTCCAGGGAATTCGTTTGATCCCTTCTGGGAGAGTCAGTATTCACTGTTCATTGATACTGATCATCCCTATCAATATCAGCTCATGAATTCTGGAGCACAAGATCTGAGCAGTTTTATCGATGGCTTTTCGTCATCTCGTGCTGCTGATGTTGCTAAAGCCCATAGAAAATGGTCAATGTTGTACAATGTGCTGAAGTCTAAAAGGAAGATTGCCGCATTGAAACTTGTTACTTCAGAACCGGTGCTTGCTTCAAAGAGGCCAAAAACTGCGAAAGTGTAGAAAATCGTTAGTTATGTGCGTTTGTATTTCTATGAAGTGCTGCCCAGTTTAAGACTCTCTGCATTTTTAGAAGTATGATAAGCTGGAGTTTTCAGTTGAGATACGCCTTAACTGTTTGTTGTAGATTTTGGGTTCATAGCTACTTGGTAGTCGTGTTCAAATTGGTTAATTAACTTTGAATGTTTTGAAGATGAATTTCAATTATTGAAGCTTTCGCAATGCAACTGCCTAATCTGTCATTTACTTTTGCTGTTTATATAACATAACCATTTGTCAATAGGTAAACGAGACAGTTTCCTAAAGAATCAGGTTTGTCTTTTGGACTGCAGAGGACAGTTCGAATTACCAAATCGTCGAAAAGTGTTTTTAATGGTCAAGATTTACTAAAAGTATCCCACAGATAAGACCTATCGTATTGCTAGGATACTTTGTGCAATCTAGACCATTAATTGTCAAGATGAACGGTCGTGATTGAACTGCACCGGCTTCTTTGCAGTTGGTCCAACTATTGAGAATCTGGATCCTTTCTGAAAAGGATTTCCCTAGTATCAAATAGATCAAATCCAGACAAGTGTGTATCTATCAAATTCAATTGGGGCATTCCTTATGAACGCTGAGAGCTCGTTTGGTTAGTCACCTTATTTCTTACTCCTATTGGCTACTCTAAGTAAACAACTACAAACTAAATATCAAAATAAATAGACAATTTAATCATTACCAATATCGATTAATTAAAATTTTCATGCACTTGTAGTTTTCAACAAGCGTTACAAATTGATTGGATCGGATCATGAGGTTTCGATAAAAGCATACTGACGGGCACTACATTCAAGTAGTATATTAGCGCACTATAGGAACCCCTAGTCCATTTGATCCTCTTGCACTCTTCTTTGGTTTTTATTCATGTAAATATGAATTAAATTTTCACATATGAAGGGCATTTTTATCATTTTCTTTTTATCATGTGGATAAAGATATAAAAAAAAAGAAAGAAAAAGAAAAGATGATTGCATGTAAGAAAAAAATAAAGTGCAAAATCATTTTATGTTTATTTGCTTTTTTGGAATTAGCTGTGGCGCAATAAAAATGCCATATTATTATTTGGGTATTTGTATTTTGACATCTGAATTTCTTTGCCAACAGGAAATCTACCCCCCACTGTTTTGTTTCACCACTTTTCCGATCGCTTTCAATCGCACTGTCGAGAGTGTTTTGGAAACTCTTTCCTAGAAGAGTTCTTTTAAAATCCGGATCATTAATTATCGAGACGGATGATGAGATTGAGCGATACGATGGGGGAGCGGTGAAATGAAGCAGTAGGGTAGCATGGCTGATTTGCCAAAGCTGAGACCTTACCGGATCAATTTTGATATTCATACGAACTATAGGGAGTTCCAGCGTAAAACAATGTATGTTCCTTTTCCTTTTGCCACCCATTTTTTCCTCGGAGCAATTTCTGTTTAGGTACTAGGTAGCTCTATACTCCATAGCCGGGTGCGTCGCTCTCTCACTCTCTCTCTCTCTCTCACCGGCTACGATGGCGTTCTTACTCAACAAAACCAATATTCTCTCTCATCTAAGGTCTCATCCTCAGGTATCTCTTCTTTTTCTCTATACACAGCTGTCCACGGATGCATACATTTCCAGATATACTGCATGAATCCATGGATCTCTCTCTCCTTTGTCTTTTGGCGTTTCTACTTGATTGTTTGTTTCGCTATAGCTTTCTATTCTCTCCCGTCCTTTCTCTCTCTAAGCATTGATTTCGATTGATTAATTACGAGCAGAACACGGACGAGTCGCTATCACGTCGGGGATTCCACGTCGAACCAGGGCCTCGCGAGAAGGCGGTGAGTGTTGCTTCTACTATTTTTTTTTTCCGCTTAAACCCTAATTCAATAAAATTTGGTTCATCTGAATCGTATGTCGTCAAATCGAGAGATTAGGTCAAAGTAGTTGGGATCCGTGTATAAAGCCGGACTATGCAATGGTAAATGGGTCTTTCGAAAATAGAAAATGAAGATAATAAGGATGTATATGTGCCATTGCATGCATATTCGACTCCAATCATGGTCTAGCATTTCTGAAGCCTCTTCAACCAGTTCATCTGTTTGGAATTTCTTTGGTGATTTTATCAAACTGTACGAAAGAGGCCAAAGGAAAAAGGATTGTAAAAGAAAGAAAAGGAAATTAAGAGAGAAACAGCTTACCGTTGTTTCACTTCCCTAATTTCTCTGAAATTTATGGTGATCAGAGTACAAATAAGCTAATCAAGCTACTTGAGTTAGAGCTCTTACTCTGTCTCGTTAACAGCTTGTTTGAGATCGGCTTGTTACATATACAAAATAGGGTTGAATATTTTTTGCAGCTCACTAAGCTTCCAAACTAAGCTTGAACAAACTATTTGTCAGCTTGATAAGCTTATAGGCTTATAGCGTTAAGGAATTCAAGCTACTCGAGAGCTCATGATTGGCTCGATTAGAGTTTGCCAACCTTGAACGTATATTTAAAGTTCATTAAGTTTCCAGACCAGCTTGGACACTGCCTTGTTTGTCTCGTTCAGCTCGTTTGTCAGCTCTAGATGATCACAATTTAGGGGCATAATTTCTGCCACGAAGTACAAGATCATTATCTTTATTAATCTCCCTGTGTGAAATATAAATCAACAACACCGAGTTTGATACACAGTCCACTCAACTTTGTTTTCGGTCTGTGATGCTTAAATCCTTTCACACCTTTTGTGATATGAACAATGGTAAGTTCTGGTGTTCGATATAGCTATTGTTTTTGGGTAATTAACCTTTCATTAAGCACAACAAACTCAAATCCAGAGGGTAAAAACCCTTGCACAAAATGAGCTACTTAAAGCTAGCAAATAACAAAAACTCCAAAGGGGAAAAACAGAAGCTAAGGACTGAAAACAGGGGCAAATTTCAGTTCCTAGCCAAAAGCCTATTCTGATCAGAATTTTTGATATTCCACCTTGAGATGAGCATAAGCAAGCTCTAATCTCCTCTTCTACTCTGCCACAAAGAACTGCAGCATCAGACTTTTTACCTTGAAACACACGAAAGTTTCTTTCCCTCCAAAGCCAATAGATGCTGGCAGCAAGCGACAACTTGAAAGTAGTATGCAAGCAGGACTTGCCAGGTCTATTACTTAGCGCCCAAGATACTACTCAACTTGAAAGTAGTATGCGGGGTCTATTAAGCAGACGAGGATCTCAGCCTATAATAATTCTAGCAACACCACCACCTGCATTATAAGTAGACAGCCACAAGGCTGGAAAACAATGCCCCACAGTCACATTAATATTCTCCAATCTAACTTTAACATCAATAATTTCAGTTTTCCAGTGCTACGTATGTGACTTTAATGTCGATAATTCTGGTGAAATATATCACATTTTGTGTCTAATGTGTATCGTACATAAGTGTGCCGAATCATGCTATGAATGAAGATAATAGTGACAGTGCCCTTGAGTAGCCAAATACTGAAGATAGGTTTGAGGGTTCTTCTATACTCTTTCTTACTTCTTGTATGAGCATTTTATGTACAACATAGTTTCCACATTCAATTCAGATATTCCTTCCATTTTCTCTGATCTCTTCAAACTTAAATAACATTTACCACAGTGCGTCTATATTGTGTTACAGAACTTTAGTTATCTAATCCTCTTCCGAGGTGATGGTTTGGCCTTGAATTTTATAAACCGCAGGGGTAGAGTTTCAATCCGACTGCGAATTACTTGGTTGTTTTTGGGGGGATACTGATCATTGGTGCTTCTTGCTAGTTGTTTTATATAATGCTTAAATTATTGACAAGAGTAGCCAGGGAAATTTAACCTACACAAACTGTTATTTTTTTAATAACCGATAAATTTATGGGAAAGGCATCAAAGGGGAAATTGAGCCTACACAAACAAAATTCATGGCTTTTTAATGGATTAATTTCTGACCTTTGGAGAAACTGTTGAAATCTTGACCTTTGAATTTTTGCCTGCAAGCTGTGCTCTAGCTTCCTGAATTTCTAGAATTGGGTATAGAATCACTTGAACTAAGCTTGTCATATTACAGCTACTAGCAGAGGATCCATCACTGAAGCGGTTCAAATCACATAAGAAAAGTGTGTGGCGGCTCAAAAGAATCGGAGATGTTCTCACAATTGTTGTTGTAGCTGGTAAGCTAATGTCTTAACTGTGACTTGCATACACTGTTTTTTTCTATTAGTTTTGGCATATGCAACTGCCCCAATGAAGCTAAAAGCATATGTATCCAGATGTCAGAAACTGACACTTTTAGTGTGCTGCCAAGATCTCTGTTTTCTTCCTTCTGTAAAACTAAACAGATAACAGAGCTGTGAATCTGTGATGATTGGTGTTTTAAGTAATTAGTTTTACCAATGTTCACTATTGGCTCGTTATGTTAAGGACTCTGCTAAATGTATGGAGTAATTTGTGGAACACTGTGAGTCTGTGAGGGTAGGGGATGTGCCAAGCAGTGTAAGCGGGCAGACGCTCCGGCATGTATATTTAGTTATCTGGGTTTAGCATGTAACTATGCGTAAAGCTGGCAAATTTCACATGGAAGCCACCTTGCAAACACCACTTCCCATTAAATAATAAAAGGATTGTTAAAATTAGATGAATATGGATAAGTTGTTTTTCTGTGTCCCAAAGTCCTCGGGCACTAGAACTAGATAAATTCAAACACTTGTACACCTTTCACCCGACTCTCATACCTGAGTCGGCATAAATGCTTAATATAGTTGGTGGGCTAATTACTTGGAAAGGGAAATATTACAGTTCTATTTCTAGTTCAATAGCTGTAAACACAATGGAATCTTCTGCTGTTGCACTGAATTATGGGGTACCGGTAAGTGCTGACCAAAACTAACGTATAACGTTAAGCAATGCATCTGGTTTTACGTATGAGTTCTCCTTTTCATACAACATCATCTTGACACACACACGCTCGCCTGCGCATGCATTGTCATATTGATAGAAGGCGGCATGAAAGCAGGATGGAGCCAGTGCCCAGCTTCATCAACTGGGAGTTTCTTATTGTACTCTAAAAGCAGTTTGCATGTGTTTGACTCTTGATGCATCATTTGATATCAGAAAACTTTGTTCCTGGACGTCTACCTATTTGTTTGGAACTGTTTCGTATCTGGGGTTTCATCATTGTTTGGCTTAACCACTTGTAATGTTTCCATTGGTTGTTTTATTGTGCTATTGGAAGTGTTTTGCATATTGCTTCCTTGCCGCGGCCAAAAGATGCGGTGTTACTTTTTTTCTCTCAACATCATCTGTGATTCTGGCCTGTAAACGGGTGGCAATAATACAATATCTACCCGTATAACTGCTGATTTCTATTATCAAGAGGGTGGATATTCTCATTTTTGCACCTTCCTTGTGTCTCATAATGATTAATTATGTTTTAATCTTGTGATTTGGTTATTGCTGTGTCCAGTATCCACATCCCGAGGCCTTAACCGTTAGTATCTTCAACTTCACCTGTGATTAATCTTGCTTGTTTTCTCCTTTGCCCCTCTTGTACAACCGATTTGTGTAATCATTGCCAAGATTGATGAGAAGTATATCTATGTTTCCTGCCTCTCAAAGATTGCACTCTTTGCTTTGCTGTTGGCGCCAAATTTTTTTTATTGAGTTGTTCTGATGTTTGTTGGCTTCAGGGTGTTGCTATGAGATTTATGTCAGAGCAGTAATGCGAGAAGAAGCTCGGAAACAAGCAAGTGGGAGTGCATAATGAAAGTTTGTTTCTGCAGCAGTACTGCTGATTCTGTTTGCAGTATATCTAGTTCTCTCGGGATTTTATTTTGCCTTAAATAAGCGGGAAGTGCTAAAACTTTATGCATTTGACTTGTGGTAGATTTCCATTTCAATAATAGCTGTCATATAAATGTTTGTATGGTGGTGATGTTGATTTTCTCGCCAATTTCTGAATGATGTTTGATAGGCCGCAAAAGTGTCTTATATCAGGAAGTCTTTGAAAATCGGCAGGATTTGAAGGAAAATGATTTTCGCGCTCTATTTTTTACTGATGGCGTTCCATTTTTAACGTGAAATTACTGGTAACTTTATGAACAAAGTGGAGCGTCATCAGTAAAAAATGAAACGCAAAAATCAAAATCCAATTCGAAATGAATGTTTCATTCACTTGAGTGTGTGGGACCAATAGTACGGTTGCAAAAGTGTCTTATATCAGGAAGTCTTTGAAAATTGGCAAGATTTGAAGGAAAATTATTTTCGCGCTCTACTTTTTACTGATGGCGTTCTACTTTTAACGTGAAGTTACTGGTAACTTCATAAATAAAGTGGAGCGCCATTAATAAAAAAATGGAGCGCGAAAATCAAAATCCAATTCGAAATGAATGTTTCATTCACTTGAGTGTGTGGGACCAATAGTACGGTTGCAAAAGTGTCTTATATCAGGAAGTCTTTGAAAATTGGCAAGATTTGAAGGAAAATTATTTTCGCGCTCTAGTTTTTACTGATGGCGTTTCACTTTTAACGTGAAGCTACTGGTAACTTTATAAATAAAGTGGAGCGCCATCAATAAAAAATGGAGCGCGAAAATTAAAATCCAATTCGAAATGAATGTTTCACTCACTTGAGTGCGTGGGACCAATAGTACAGTTGCCTACATTTTTCATTAAAATTGTTGCAATCTCACACCTTTTTTTTTCCCTTCTTTTTTTGAATGGCAACCAGACACTTATACACAATTTTATTATACACCAAAAAAATTATGGTTACATCATTTACACCAGAGTGTGACGTGAGACTCGTCTCGGGATCCCGCACCCTATTAAGGGTTGTTTAATTTATGTAAAACATATTTTTAAGAGTCCTTGTATAATATCAGTCCATTCGAATTCCAATAAGGTATATCGATTTTCGTCCCTGACTTAGTGAGGCAAAATTTGAATGCATTGATCTAGCCCTTTCCTATATTTAAATGAGTAGATTTTGTGCAAGGACCTAAGAAGATTTGATACAAATTACGCAGCTCAAATCATTACTCCAAAATTAATTCAACGCAATCTAGTGTAAATTTTATGTACACCAAATGGTGGTGTACCCATACAGTGGGGATCAACGTGCACTGCACCACCAGCAGTGGTGGGGATCTACCGTCAACGTGTGTGTATACCTACCCCACCAGTGTGTGTATCTACCCCAGCATAGCATGGCAGGAAGTGCTTGGTACCGACTGTAGAGATTGGATGAGTTGGTCAAGTACTGCCTTGTCCGGAGTACAAATCAAGACCGTTAAATGCTATTGGTACCGATACCATTTGATTTGAACCGATGGAGTATCGATAGGCAGGCGGGACCCATTTTGGATTCTACATAGATGATTCGAGCAGTTCAATAATTTTTTTTCAAAACCGAGTGGACCCATGAAATCTGAATGGAAAAATGGAAACTTGAATGGAGCACTTACACATATGGAAGAATGGATACATATTAGATTCAATTGATTTTTCATGTGCCCACTCGATTTGTTTTTAAATATTGAACAGCTCGGATCATTCATGCGGGACCTAGAGTGGGTCCCGTATGCCCATCGGAACCGATGCGAAAAATGGAAGATTGGATACTTATTGAATTGAGCTTATTTTTCATATTCAGATGAGCCCACTCGATTTTTTTAAATATTGAACGACTCGGATCATTCATGTGGGACTTGGAGTGAGCCCCGTGTGCCCATCAGTTCTCTCTATTGGTCGGTAGCAAGCAGGCCTTCTTCGTCTTACTAGACTCTTCCTTTTCCCGCCCGTGCCTCAAAGAATCATAGTAGGACTCAATGAAGACTCACACTGCCATTTCTTTTCTTTGAGAGAATAACAATGAAGTCATTTTTGTTTATAACGCAAATAGAGTACTGAAACAATTTACTAATTGCACGGTAAACAGCTAATTAAGTCATTCAATTTTTTATATCTTTATTCAAAAAAAAAAATCGCATTTGTTGAGTTGCGACCACATTGAACAAATAATGGCTGCAAATACAATAAGTCTATGGACCAGGAAACCAACCTATGCCCCAACCCAGGATACCTGACGTCAGCCCAAAACGACGTCGTTTTGGGCTGTCCAAAAAAAAATAAAAAAACACAAAGTCCTGAATCGGCTCTTCCAAAAGCGCGTTCATCTGTAGAGAAAGAGAGAGAGAGAGAGAGAGAGAGGGAGGAGGAGGACGCCGACGACCAGACCAATAGCACCACCGCGACCGCTACCACCACTGGCGACCTTCCCTCCACCGAACGCCACCACCACCAGTGGCGATTTTCGCCTTCGCGACTTCCGACATGACCACGCACCGCCAAGGTCTCTCTCTCTGTTCATTGCTTTGTTCTTCTTTCTCTGTTATTTTTTGTTTGTTGATTTCTATAGTGGTTTCCCAGGATTGTGCCCAGGTCAAGCCTGGTTTCAATTTTCGCCTTCGCGACTTCCGACACGACCACGCACCGCCAAGGTCTCTCTCTCTCTGTTCGTTGCATTGTTCTTCTTGCTCTGTTATTTTTTGTTTGTTGATTTCTATAGTGGTTTCCCAGGATTGTGCCCAGGTCGAGCCTGGTTTCAATTGAAAGTTAGGGTTTTAGTTCCTTTGCTTTTCCTTATTTCGTTTCTGCTTGGAATTGAAACATAAGATTTTTGGTATGTTCAGTTTTTGCGTGAATCTGTTGACTATATGGTAAATATGTGAAACCAAAAGCTTAATCTGTTAGAGTTTTGCAAGATTCCATATTTTTGTGTAGATTGTGTAATTTTCAATATCAGTCGTGAAAGTTAAAATTCATAGGACTTGTAGGCCAGGTTGAATTGCTTGGAGTCATATAATGACGAGATATGTGTCTCACTGGACTAATAGTGAGTGGATTGGCAGTAAGTAGGTGAGACTCGCACAAAATGAGATGAAAGAGAGAATTTACCCTGAGAAGCATTAATCCCTTTTCTGAAGGTAGAAGAAGATAATAGCAGTGGAAGAGAGCCTCCCTCATAGTCTCTATATTACACTTTGAAAAGCAAACTAAACCTTGGTCGAGGGAATGTAGTGCACTGCAAAGCCCTGAAAAAACTGCCAAACCAAAGCCCTTTTTCAGAAGTTGAAACAAATAAGAACTCTGGAACTATTATTCATAAGTTAAACCAGATAATTAAAGTTTGCGCAAGATATAAAATCTCTAATTTCAGTTTGATGCTGCAAATAAGGAAGTCAGAGAATGACTTTGACATACGTTGAGTGTGTAGCTCTGACTTATCAATGTCATCTGATTCATGGAAAGCTGATGGACATACAATGAATGAAGTCCCCATAATAAGCCCTGTTTTTATACCAAAACGGATATGTGATTCCTCCACCAGTTGTTGCATTTAGACGTCAGAAATGCAGTGGCTTGTAGTCCTACCCCATGCTTAATCCGATCGAACAGGCCCCTATGACATTAAAGTTGGCCTTTCATGTTGCATTAGACAAATTCCATTCAGAGTGCATTTTGACTAATATTGCTGGTGAAGCCAGAAGAATGATTACAGGCGCACATCCACATAAAAGAATGATTATAGAAACAAACTACACTTGTTGTCGGTCCATACTTCCAGTTCACTGTATGTTTTTGTGTAAGTTATTAGAATTGTATTTTCCTTTTGGAGACATGTTTATATACTATTTAGGGTGCACCTTCTTAGAGATGTTGGAAGCCTTAAATTGATGACACATTTGGCTTACCCGTATAAATAGAAGGTGGCCTAACTGATGTTTGTTTAAACAGGTGCTGGAATTGGCTGGAAACACGGCGAGGGACAATAAGAAGACCCGCATCATGCCGCGACACATTCATAGTGTGCAACGCCAAGGCAAGGCGTGACCCGACGCCAAGGCAGCCAAGGCAGCCCGACGGCTCCCAGCCACGCCAAGGCAACCCAGTCCAGCCAAAGGATGGCAAGGCGTGACCCTTTGGCCAAGGCAGCCCGCTAGCAAGGCAGCCAAAGCAGCAAGCAGAGCAAGGCAAGACAGCCCGAGCAAGCATGGCCAAGGCGTGGCCTGAGCGTGGCCAAGGCGTGGCCCGGGCGTGGCCTGAGCGTGGCCAAGGCGTGGCCCAGGCAAGGCCAAGCACAGCCAACCCATGGCCATATGGCCTCGGTACCGATACCATGCAATCTCTCCTATCGGTACCGAGCCTCTAAGCAACAGCCTCCTCGAAGCACCTCGACGATGACGAGGATGAGGACGAAGAGGAGACCGGTAGCGAGTAGGAGGATGATGAAGAAGACGAGGAGAATGAGGAGGATGATAGTGAGGGTGGTAGTAGTAGTTCTTTTTCTTTTGTTTTTTTTTGTTTGGAACTTAAGGGAGAGGATAAATGTAATGCCCAACTTAAGGGAGAGGATAAATGTAATGCCCTTATAATGGTTTTTGTATCCAGAAGACAATGTATTACACTTATCGTTTTAGTGAATGCCGTAGTTTGCTCCTTCCAATTTTTGTTGCTTTTGTTGTTTTCTGAAGACAATGCTTGGTTTTCTTTCTTGTTTTCAAAACTTTAAACTTGAATGTGCTTGATGCTTTTGACTTTGGCTTAAGATTTTATGACTTTGGCTTTGTGAATGGTAATTAGGATGAGAAATGCCCGGCGTGGGCTTGTGCATAACATGATGTTGGTCTTGTTGTACTGAATGAGATGCGAGACGTCGGGTTAGGACCAAAAATAGGGGAGGTGCTGCCCAAATTATTCCAGAAATTACCTAGCTTATGTCTTCAAGTTATAACATTGCCCACAAGGTTGCTCCTTGATGCTGTAAATAGCAATTGGTCTTAACACTCAATTTTAGCACTCCAAAAACTCAATTCCTAGCACCTAAGTGTTACTAACATTGAAACTCAAAACTGAAATGATAGAAAATTTAATTTCCAAAAACTAAAAACTGAAATGCATACACAATTATTACCAACATTGAACGTGACACCCTTTTCATTAAACAAAATGATTGAAACACCTCATGAGGGTGTGAAATTCGTACTTTGTTGTCCAAAAAAAGTCATGCAAAGTAGCATCTAATTTTTACTTCACCACAAAACATGAATGAGAGGATTACCATAAATGAGTTTCTAATTAACAAAATTGCTAGAAACTCCCTATATCAATAAGAGAAAAGTCTTCTACTCTTCGCCGTAATGCCTTGCAAAGATCATTTCTGTAAAACTTTGATGTGCTCCTCCCCCACCCTTCCCTTGACTTTCCATAAAATTTTGTTGTGCTCCTCCCCAATCTTGACCTTGATCTCCCAAGAAAGTTGATTGTCCTCTTCCCCAAACTTGAGTACCGGTAAAACTTGGCATGTTGCTTTGTGAACTTGAGAAATTGTTTATAAATTGGTTAAAGCCTATTCCGGTTGGGCATAAACTTGGAGAAAATGGGAGGACGCTTCTGCCTTGTGCCGGGAGGACGCTTCCGCCTTGTGCCATATTTGGCTGCATATTATGAGACATCATATTTGGCCACATTAACTGCCCCATGTAGCTTGTGTAACTCTGCCCAACAAAATCACCAATTGTTTAACATGAAACATAAACATAAAAAATTAAACAAGTAGAGCAAAAGCAAATTAATTATACAAAAAAAAAAACTTACATTAACATTTATCACACTCTATTGTGTTCCAACCTCCTGAAATTGACAGTTATTGTATTCCAACCTCTCTAGTGTCTCAACCTCCTAAAAAATAGTTTACATGGAACATAAATATAAAAATTTCAATTGAAAACATGAAATTAGCAATACAAATAATTTCAAATTTTATATGAACTTATACCTTGGCTTTTTCCTTGGACAATGTCTTCTTTTGTGTTTCTATTTTCTTCTTACCAACTTTTTCGACAAAGCCTTGCTTCCTTTCGGTTGGCGGTCTCCCTTTTCGACGAAGTTGTACCGGGTCAAGTATGTTCGTGGTCTCTTTGGAGGATAGAATTTCATCTCCAATTGAAAAGGAATTATTAGGAGTACCGGAAGTCATATTACAAAGAGCTTGGACACACAGACACAAAGAGTCATATTAAAGCCTCAAAGCAAGCACAGTACACCAAAAGCAAAGCGCATATAGCGGTGTGGCTTTATCTTACAGTAGCCAATGCCCTAATCCAAAGAGATCAAAAGATCAACACAACCCTATTACCTTTGACTGACCAGTTGCTTGATTTAAATGATTTGCATGATTTAACAATCAGTACAATAGATTGAAATGAACCAAATGAAACCAAGATAACTCAATTTCGGTTGTTTTCAAAACCTGAAATGAACCTGCATGGTAATTAGCCTTATAAAGCATGCACAAAGGAACCAACAGAAACACCGACACCAAATCTCAATAGCTTTCTGCTGATTTTCAATAGCTTCCTGCGAATCAAGCTTGGCACTCATAAATGCAAGTATAAGAACTAATATCCTCAAAAGATATTTAAAATGATAATTCTCCATCTAAAAGTCCCAAGTTGTTTGTAGTAGCATGATTTGATTAGCTCCATATATTACAATGTGGAGGATTTCTACGGAGCATTTTCACAAACAACTTGAATGCAATAAAATCGCAACTGAATGGGCGCACATTTGCCCCAAGCCATTAAATTTTCGACTACACTCACACCAAAAAAAACTCCAAACATTCGGATCGTTGTCATTTTTTTTTTTGGTGAATGAATAATTTTATAACGAACCTAACTATACAGGCCACAAGAGATCACAACAGACCAGATCAAAGGCCAGACACAATCAACAAAGAATCAAAAACAATACCAGAAAAGCAAGGACCAAAGCCTATTAGAGCATCGCCATACTAGAAAAGCAGCCACCATCGGGATTTTTTGAACTAGCTAGAATCGATTGAAATTCAAGGGATTATCGACAACCAACAGATATCAACAGATATATAGACGAGAGAGACCTTGGCGGTGGATTTGACGTCGCGGGTGCGTCGGTTTTCGCAATGGGTCGATCGCCGGTGGTGCTCATGGTCGCCGGAGTGGAGGTTACGCTGGTGGCCACCGGTGGTGGTGGTGAGGCTGGTGGACGAAAGTGGTGGAGGAGTGGTGGAGGTAAGGTTGGTGGTCGGGCTCCTCCTCCTCCTCCTCTGATATCTCCCTGTTCTGTTTTCGCGCAATGGTAGAAATGCCGATTCAAAATTTCAGTAATTGATTTGTTTTTTTTTTTTTTTTTTTTTGGACAGCCCAAAACGACGTCGTTTTGGGTTGACGTCAGGTATCCTGGGTTGGGGCATGGGTTGGTTTCCTGCAAATACCGCACATTACTAATACGATGCATAATATTGAAGAGAGAGAAAGAGAGGGGGGAAGAGAGAGAAACTGGACCTTATATAGCAACCCCCTAATTTATGCAATTAGCTGAAATCGGTGATTTGGGTGAGCTTTTGAGCATGTGAAATTGAAGAGCATGTCAGACCCATATATCCACTTTAGACATGCTTTTCTTTTGTTAAGCCGATCCCATCCAAATTGGAGTTGTCGACAATGACACATACCTTTCTTTGTTTAACCAAAAAAAAAAAAAACAAAACTAACAGCGCTTAAAGCTGATTGGAATTTTTGTTGTTGTGGACAATATATAGGTGTGCCCCCAATTTTTAAATACAAAAAAAAAAAAAAAAACTAATGTTCGACCTGTTGTTTAGAACAAGTGCATGTTTATTTTATTTTTCGGGCGGTGCCCTTTTTTAATCTATATATTAAAACTATAGTATATTATACACAATTAATCAAGGTTCGATTCTTGGGGTCAGATCGTAAGAAAATTATTTCTTCTGAATTCTCTACTTGCGTCTTTCATGGTGTGTCTTTAACCGAACCGGGGAGGAGATTTGTTGAGATAAATATAAGCTGGTCCAGACACCTTGTCCATCGGAATATATATATATATATATTGTTTTCAATGCCTGCCAACTGAGACCATGCCTTTTGCTTGTTGAATTAAAAGAGGGAGGTGGGGCTGTCTGGGTTTTCGGTCAAAGGCTTGGGCCTACTGTGATTGTGAGGAGGGTATTTGCTTTAATTTTCTTGTGAATAATTAAGGAAGATAATTATTTTCGGTGAAATTGTAAAGCAAACGTCATATATTTGAGATTGTCTTAAAGCTAGGCGAGAATATGCAGAGGCAATTGATAAAGAAAACTTGTGGTCATTGCCAAACTCAGGACATTGTCAAAGGCAATAGCAAAAAATTACTTTGGCAATAAAGCTCTGATTTAAATATGTTGATGACAACAATCTCTTTAATATCGAGTGCGTAATTGTACGACGTCTTGGCCCAACCAGGAATAAGGAGGTCACAAATTCAACTCCTTTTTGCAATGTGCTAACCTAGCTAACCATTCACCGATAAACAAATCGAGTGATTATATGGCTATTTGCACAATGTCTCTCATAGTAGTTATCAACTCTTTTTATTAAACTATTCACGACCAGTCGAGAGAGATTTGCATTACTATTATTTTATTATTTTCTTATGAGGAGTCTAAAATACTTGTAACCCGGTTTACTAATATAATGAAACGCGTCATAATTCTTAATTTTCATCCAATAAAGAAAGAGGATAAAGGAATGGCTATTCTTATTATAGAAATTTATTTAGCCCTTCACTCCACAATCAAATTGCACAATCTTAATTACATTTGGTTGCAACTTGACCACAAACTTGGAAAAAATAATTATGTATTTGGTCCACCTTTTATTCAAGTGCCCTCCACTCAGATTTTGAAATTTTGAACTTTGATTGTGTTGACAAATCAATAGCCGCTCCCCCAAAGTCGTACGATACCATTACTTTTAAGGAAGCTTTGTTGAATTTTAAGGGAAATAGCTTTCAATTCAACATGAACCATTAGATCCTGTTCGTTTTAGGATTTTGGATTTAAATTTATAGGTAATGAGTATGGAGAGAAATAGAATAATGATTGAAAATATGGGTAATGATTGAAGAGAGATAGAGAGAAAAATGAGAGTAATGATTAAAGAGAAATAAGATAATTAGAAGCCAAAATCGAAAACCCTTAACCGAACAAGATCTTAGAGTGTCAAAGAACAATTCATAATATTTGTTTAAAAATTAATCCAACCGGGCTTACCTCAGTTGGTCACCCATGTACTGATGTACTCCCTTCGTCCTAATTTACTTGTCCTAATTCTATTCTGGATTAAAAAAAAAAAAAAAAACTAGTTACGGAGTATATTTTTAAATTGGTAATGAATTTTATATTCAATATGGATTTTATTTTATAGATCTCGATTTGTTCTGTGATACAATATTTTTGAAATCACCTAAAATATTATAAATTGCAAGATATAATCAATTGAAAAATTATATGAACTCTCAAAAAGAACAATTAAATTAGGACGGAGGGAGTACGTTTCTAGATAGGTAGGAGATCTGATGGTTTATTTTTGCCAAAACAAACATTAATTACTTGTTTCCATGAATGTGAGCTCTTTATTTACTTATTTCTTCCTTAACGGGGTTGTCAGTTGAAATTTGTATAATTTAATGTAATTCAGATACTTGTATTTTTGAACCATTAATAGCTCCTCTTTTTTTTCTTTTTCTTTTTTTTGTCTCTTCACAAAAAAGTTAATATATTTTTTAAAATTACGTAAATACCCCAAATTCTGACAGCTCCACCATATGTCTTCTTCATTTTTATAATTTTGTTATAAGACCAATTATTAGCTCCTAGCAGGTGGTAAGACATATATGCTGCCTCTCTGACAATCTTAGCTGTGAAAACTCGATTCAAGAGAAAGGAATACTTATACTGATATAGATATAGAAAGAACAGATTCTTCTTATTTTGCAAGAAATTCTCTGGTTTGTGAAACTGTGTTTATTGGGAGATCAGAGGAGAAAATGGCAACTTATGGAGGGACAACCCAGAAGTGCAAGGCATGCGATAAGAAAGTTTACTTGGTAGAACAGCTCACAGCTGATGACAAGGTCTTTCACAAGGCTTGCTTTAGGTGCCACCACTGCAAAGGAACCCTCAAGGTGATAAATCCACTTCTTGGCTTCTTTTTTTTTTTTTTAGATAACCTGATGTCCGAGCCAATTTGCGCAAACCTCACTAATTTCAGGGCCCTGAAATAAATGACCAAATGACCAGGCAAAACCTGAGATGCGCCAACTTTGAAATTTTTGGCCTCTGTGGGATTCGAACGTGCAATCTCATGATGGACAAAATCCCAAGTGATGAGAATATAAATTTGGAATTGTGTGTATTTGCAAATGAGATTTGTGCATGTTGTCATATTGCTGATTGAGATTCTGATGTGGCTTTGATTCAAGATGATCATGACTAGCATCCATGGATCATTTTCTTGATTTCTCTATTATGGGATTTGTATAACTTGTGTTTGTTCAATTGATAATGAGTAGAGTTGCAGGTTTTGTAGTAATGGTTGTGAGGAACATGATTATGACCTCTAGGTTGAGCTTTTGGGTCATCCAAATAAGTAGAAATATGGTTTTTCCCAATTGGTGATTCTGTCTGATATGGCCTGGTTAGAATGATCAGGACTAGCATCTATGGGACATTTTTCTTTACGTCTCGCACCGGATTCATATAATTGAGTTTGGTTGATTATAGCTAAAAGTATGCAACTGTGTACGTATATGTATATATGAGATTTGTGCATGTTGTCAGGTTACTAACCAAAATTTTGATGTGGGTTTGTTTAAAGATGATCATGACTAGAATCTATTGACAATTTTTTTCCCGTTTAGTCTTTAACTTGAGTTTTTGAATCCTGAATTTCCCTCTATTAATTGTTTACTCGGGGGTTCGCAATCTGAGACTTGCAAATTTAGTATTATCTATTGGCTAAGTTAAATCATGGCCCTAAGTTGAGTCTCAACTTACTTAGGTTGATATGGGTGGTCGGATTCATAGGTGTTCGACGGGAAAAACTGATCTGCTCTGAGATATTCATATCATATAGATGGATGCTTTTGTCATATGAGTTTCACCTTTTCGTACACAGTTGTGCTCATTATGCTAACCGAAGTAGCTTACAAGCTTGTCAATCAATATCAGTGGAGAAAGTGGTAAAAATTTGAACTGATCGACTTGTGAATTTTCCTCTGTTGCCATTAACTAAATGTTGAACCGGGATCAGAGAAGCAAAGCAGAATGTTTTTTCTAGCATAATCTAACATATCCACAGAGATGCTAGTCATGATCATGCACGGCTTCAATCATCAAAAGGTGTTAATGCCCGTGAATGGTGTGATCTTGAATTGTAAACTCACGTGGAGTTTGGTCATATGATGAAAATGTTGAACTTTTAGAACATCTTAATTCAGTTCTTCACAAGCAACGGATATCTGCTACTCTACGGTTTTTGTTCTATCATAATTGAAAAGCATCAACGCTAGTGTCATGTGTATCTCTGCCTATCAACTTTGTAACTTCCTATTAGTTGATATACGAATCATGGTTCCATTGAGTGAAAATGTAACTTCCCTCAAAACTAGATACAAAACCTCTGTAAAAACTATGAGAAGATCAACCGTTGTAAGTTTTACCTTACCTGACAAGACATGTTCGGCTTTCTTTTGGAGACTTTCAAGATGCGGACAGATACCTTAATCTGGCGACAGCCACTCCTATCTGTCATTGTAGTTAGAGATTCGGCTACAGATTTGAACTATTGAACCCGTTACCCGGGATAAATTAGCAAAATTCTCTGTGCTTTAGTGTCTTTCTACTTTCTTCCATTTAGGTTCCAAGATGTCCAACCTGTGACACAGTTACCTAGCCATTCCCCAATTAGTCCCCGGGATGCATATCTCGTGTATTGCCTGACCTTTCTCCCTTCTTACAAGAAGATATAACTTTCCAATCAAATGATAAGCGGTGAATCCACGATGAAGCTGTGATTGGTTGTTAAAGAGAAAAAATAAGAAAATGGAGAACTAGAAATTTTTGTTACTGTGTAGGTTCCTTCTCTTCCTTTAGTACTCATACATCCACATTTTTGTTACTGTATATGTTATTCATTGCTAAAATTACTAAGTTTTTATTTTGTTCTTTGCAGCTGAGCAACTATAGCTCCTTTGAGGGTGTGCTATATTGTAAGCCTCACTTTGACCAACTGCTAAAGATGACTGGAAGCTTGGACAAAAGCTTTGAAGGTAGCAATTAGCTTCTTTCTTTTATGATATCTCTCTCTCTCTCTCTCTCATACACTTTCTACTCTTCCATTTACATGTTTGATCTGATTAATAAGTCAACGTGTGTTTCCCTTATTTTCTTTTGCCTTGTAGGTGCTCCAAAAACTGTTAGACTGGACAGATCAGCAAACCAGGTACTGATGAGCAGATTTTGGACCTTTAGCCCTTAAAAGCAATTGTTAGTATATGTCAAAAATTTCTATCAAAAGATTTTGGAGTTATGGGAATCCTTACAAAGTTGAAAAATGGTCTAAAATCTAAGTTTAGAAAAAGCTTGGTTAGGGGTACTCTTTGGACCAGATTTTGGATTCTAAGTAGCTGATTTTTCAGCTTTTAATAGTAAGCAATACCGACTTTGAAAGCAGATTAAATATAATTTCACAGCTATAACAAATAAGCTTAATTAGGCTACTACTGGAATTCAAAATCTATAATTTAAAGCAGAATCTAAAGTTATAACCTTAAATCTGTTTCTACATCTATCGCAAACAACTTCTAAATCGTGCCGAGTTTAATTAACCGTTTCTTAGGATTTGATACTGACCGGATAAGAAAGTTTATGTATCTTGTTTCTTGCTACGCTTATTGGGACTCAAATATGCACAGGGTCAAACCAACAGCAAAGTATCAAGATTATTTGGTGGAACTCAAGACAAATGTGTTGCTTGCAAAAAAACTGTTTACCCAATTGAGAAGGTACAGATTGGCACTTTATGTTCACTAAAGGATAGAAACATAGAAGTGGTTATGGGTTAGCTAGTGATGAACTTTGCATAAAAAGCCATCATTTTGTGTTCAAAAAATAGGGAGGGAAATGGCTTTTTTTTTTTGCTTAATTCCAGTCTGTCCTGCCTCTGGGACTCCCATTTCTCTCTGTGTGTGGACACTTATGTGGAGCTTTGCAAGAGATATATATCTGGGATAGTTTTGTTCAGTTGTGAAGTAATAGTAACAATAGAGCTCGTGTGTCATTGATCCTTCCATTTTAGTGAGGAGTTCACCAAAATACCAAATGCCTTCTTTTAAATTTTCGAAGAAATTTATGCACATATCTTTTCAATTGCCACCACTTTCTAGTTCTCCATGGTATTTCTCATTCACGATATGTGGAAACAAAGTTGTGAGAAGAAAGATTGTTGGTGTTGGTTCGATATCCAGCTAGCATTGTCTCGATATCTCGCATTGCCTTTTTATCGTAAGTTGCACTATGTAGGCTATTCAAGTTACCGGAATCTTTGCAATTTCTCTTGAAAGGCCTGCGTACCATAGTTGTTGTTGTTGTTTTAGGTGACGGTTGATGGCACGTCATACCACCGGGTTTGTTTCAAGTGCGCCCATGGAGGTTGTGTGATCAGCCCATCAAACTATGTGGCCCACGATCATCGAATCTACTGTAGGCACCACCACTCTCAACTCTTCAAGGAGAGGGGGAGCTTCAACTTCAGCCACCTGATAAGCACAGTCAAGTTAGAGGGGTCACAGATAGAAAAGTGTGCGTCTTGATGGTGGCATCCGGTCATCGTGTCAATCTCGGGTCTCTAAACGAACCCTGTCGAAATTGATCAACTGTTCAAGTTTACAAGTTTAGATGATTCAGCCGTCTTGTGTGTGTGTGTGTGATTTGGAGAAGATTCTTTTGAGTGAGTTTGTTTTAGATTCTCGGTTGTAATTTTTTTGAGAGTGAGTTTTGGAATAACTAATTAGTTTGGGAACTGGGGTGGTGGTTATTATTTACTATATAAAGTTTTGATAGCCAAAAGATTCACACAAGTTTGAAAGGTTTTTTTTTTTCTTTTCTTTCTCTGAAGTGGGAAAACCAAGAGATCAAGAGGGATGAATATTATGGTGTGCCACACACCTGCTTAGTATATATATAGAGAGAGAGAGAGAGAGAGTTACGTACTAGTTATAGTGGGAATTTTGATTAAGAAAGAAAACTTGACACTGCTCAAACCCTACTTTGTGCAGTAGTGCTACACCCACCGCATGGTTTCACCGCTCTCTCAATCTCACTGTCCGTCTCGGCAATCAATGGTCCAGATTTTAAACAAACTCTTTCTAGGGATTCCCTAGAAGGATTTGTTTAAAATCCGGACTGTGCAAAACACTTTTGGACGGTGAGATTGAGGGGTAGGCGTAGACTTTTCGTACTATATATGTGTTCCCTACTTTGTGTACGTTCAGTTACCAAGACTCTGACACCACCCAAATCCTTTTGTTTGCGCCATATTATTGAACGCCTCACAGAAATCCTGTCACAGGAAACACAAAACGAGCAAAACAACCATAGTATTTTTGCTGTAAAGCTGGGTGCATTGTTGTCGTGGTTTCTTTTATTATTAGTGTTCTTCTTTCTTCGGTTTCATAGTTTAGTGTCCCACACAACGTTACAAGAGAATTGATATTAGTCGTCCTATTTCTCGACCCCGGCTATACGTGTCCTTCTGACCCATAGCCCGCCCGCCCGCCCGCCCGCTACAGCAAAAGCTAGCCCCCTTATGTTGGTTGATCGGGTCAGATTTTAAGGTGAAGTCAAATGCCGATCTTCAAGCTCCTAGATTGGAAGTTACTAAAAGAGAAATGAAATTGGAAAAGGAAATGAAATATTGAAAAAAACAGATTAACTAGCCTTGTAGTACAAGGAAAGGGGGCCTCAGTTCTATTTTTTTTTTTTAAAACAAGAAGCCCACTATAAGGGCATCCGCATCCGCCTCAGCCGATTTTGGACCAAATTAATCCTCAAAAATCACTTTTCTACTTTAGCTATTCAGTTTTTCACACTTACACAGCATCAGACTCTTTACTTTCACTCTCTACCATATTTTTTAATATTAAGACTAGTGTGCACAATGCAATGAAATATTAAAAAATGTCAAGAGGAGTCACTGTTGTAGCCGTGTAGCCATGAACAGTGGAATGAAAAATGAATAGTTGCTCGGAAAATCGAACGAGGAACTGTAGCAAAACCAAATTTTTGGCAAGTGGTCCCCACCACTAACGAGGCTGATGTGAGGCCTTTTTTCAACTTTGGCTCGTTACTTTAGTTTCCAATGGGAAGAAGCGAGACACATGCAGATGTTCTAAAGAAGTTCGCACTGGCTCGTTACTTTAGTTTCCAATGGGAAGAAGCGAGACACATGCAGATGCTCTAAAGAAGTTCGCACTTTCTCCCAAGGAAGAAAGGTCGGCTGAACTCATTTCGTTCGGTCACAGGTTAATCAAAGACCAAGAGTCGGCTCCGTTCGGGTATTGAGCCGATTGAGGGTTTATAATTATTCGAGTCGTACGTGTCAACTTAGTTAGGATATACTTTTCAATGTCCCTATCTACATAAGCAAAACACCACAGCCCCCAATACACCATATTCTTCCCTCATTCCCGAGCCGCAAATGCATGTATCAAGGTCCAAAACTAAAGACCTCTCACTTCTCATCAAACACTTGCAACTCAAAAGAACTTGTCTTTCCTCTTGTTCATCAACCACCTTTCCCTCCATTTCCATTCCAACCAACACTAACCCATTTGTCCAGCCAAATCCTCAAACACTTTCCCAATTGCTGAACCAACGCCCAAGCATCTCTCACCTCAAACAAATCCATGCCCAAGTTATAACCCTACCATATCTACCATTTCCTTCCCTTACTGACTCTCTCATCCACTGTTATATCTCTACTGAGGACCTTGCCACTGCAAGAACCTTATTCAATAGCTATCCTTTGCCTTCGCCACCCACTCTGTTATGGAATATCTTGATCAGGGCATACTCCAAACTCAACAATTGTCAAGAGCCCATCAACTTATTCCGTCAAATGCTCGCTTTAGACCGCACCCTACTTGTTTTTCCAGACGATTATACGTTCACCTTTGTGATCACTTCGTGTTCGCATCAGATGTCTTTGGTATACGGAGAAATTGTTCATGGGTTGGTGGTGAAAAATGGGTACGAATCGAATTTATACGTAGGCAATGCTGTGATTAATATGTACTCTGTTTTTAAGAAAATGCAGGATGCCCACAAAGTGTTCGATGAAATGTGTGAACGAGACGTGTTCTCCTGGACTAGTCTGCTGTGCGGGTATGCAAAACATGGGGAGATGGGTAGGGCTTGCGCGATTTTCGATCAGATGCCAGTGCGTAATAATGTGTCTTGGACCGGTATGATTTCGGGCTTTGTTGGAGTTGGGAGGTATGTCGAAGCCCTTAGCTATTTCCGCGACATGCTTTATGATGATAAGGTGCAGGCCAATGAGGCCATTCTTGTTTCTGTGCTCTCTGCTTGTGCTCATCTTGGAGCCTTAGATCAAGGGAATTGGATTCATATGTACATAGGTAAAAATCGAATTTCGGAGAGCTCAAATATTTCTACTGCTCTTATTGATATGTACTCAAAATGTGGGAGGATAGATAGTGCCTCTCGAGTTTTCAACGGAATCTCAAGACGGGATGTCCATAATTTTACAAGCATGATTTCCGGCTTATCAATTCATGGACTTGGTAAAGAGGCTTTATGTGTTTTCTATCAAATGTTAGCTGAAAACGTTAAGCCGAATGAGGTCACCTGTCTAGGGGTTTTAAATGCATGTAGCCATTCCGGTCTTGTAGAGGAAGGTTCTTCAATATTCTACGATATGGAGAGCTTGTGGGGCGTTGCACCCAAGATTGAGCATTACGGGTGTCACATTGATTTACTTGGGCGTGCAGGTTACTTAGAGAAGGCTTTCAAAATTGTCAAAACCATGCCCATGAAGCCTGACATTGTTATATGGAGGTCTTTGCTTAATGGATGTAGAATCCACCGTGATGCTAATCTTGCACGGTGCATTATAAATCACGTTGGGCAAATGAACTCTCAGGAATGTAATGGAGGTGAGGTGCTACTTTCAAATTTGTATGCTTCACTCGGTATATGGGAAGGAGTGACTGAAGTGAGGAAGCTGATGGGTGAGAGAAGGATTGAGTCTGATCCTGGGTGCAGTTGGATTGAGGTGGATGGTGTTGTTCATGAATTTCGAGTTGCTGATAAGTTGCATCCACGAATAATAGAAGTACGAGAAAAGTTGAATGAAATTTTGAAAAGGGCAAGAGTAGGAGGCTACGTTTCAAATACAATGCATGTTTCTTTTGATCTGAATGAGGAGGAGAAAGAGCAAGCAGTGGCATGGCACAGTGAAAAGCTAGCTGTTGCTTTTGCCCTGATGAGTACTCCACCGGGCACCTCAATTCGGATAGTAAAAAATTTAAGGACTTGTGAAGACTGTCATCTGGCTCTAAAGGCCATTTCCAAAGTTTATGGTAGGGAGATCGTTGTAAGAGACCGTTCTCGTTTCCATACTTTTAAAGGAGGAGATTGTTCATGCAATGATTACTGGTAGTTTTCTGCTGTTTATGTTCTGGTTCTTTAATGGGAGAAATGCAAGTTGAACTCAGATACAACAATTGAGATAATTTATTTTGTTACCGACAACTGAGTTCATGGGCATCCAAAGTTTTGCGATGGACCTCCTGCGTTTGCCAAGGACAAAGATGGTCTGAAAAATCGAGAGGTTTGGCGGTGTTTCAGGGAACGTCGAGTAATCTGTTGGATAAGTATACGTGCTTGTGTTTCTTAAAACAAATAAGAACTATTTTTACTGAACCAAAAAAGCATGAAAGCGATGAAGGAAATACACACACAACCTGTTAGCATAGCCATCCATGGAGTTGCAGAGCTTACAGTAAGGTTCAAATTTTTGCCCTTCCAAGTATATATTACGAAAACAGCCTGGAGCAAGTTATACGACACTACTACAGCAATGCCTTCAATTCGAAACTTTATTAGCTGCTGAGAAAGTTGATCCAATGATTTACAGAAAAGGAAGCTAAAGTAATAAATGTTCACAATGCATCCTATTAATGAAGATACCAATTATACTGCTTTAACAAGAAATAACCCTGAAATACAACAATTATATAATAGTACACCCCCAAATTACTAAATCGTGCTATTTTGACTTCTCCATACAGTGAGGGAGCAAGATTTCACCTGGCCGCGTTATATCTCAGCAATGCCTTATCACACTGATGGGAAATATTTGTTGAGATTCAGGGGCAGTGAATAGAATTCCTCACTTCTGGTATCTGTCTTATAGTACCGGAATTTGTCCCACCAATGCTTACCGCGGTCTTTTCTAATAGAGCCGTCTCTCTTGTGGATTGTGTTGTCAAGGAAATATGCCAACAAGCCCGCAACAAATGCTTCCGACGAGAATGGAACGTTAATCATGTCGTTGAACTGCCATGTAAGGAAAAGTGTTACAAAATTCTATCAAATTCTCATATTATGCTGAGATTTAGAGATGATAGAGTTTTCAGCATACCCATCTTCCACTTGAGTGAACCGGGCCGTATCCATTGATCGCAGTGTACTCATTGAAGTACTGGGGTACAGATAAGCCCAGAAAGATAGAGAAGCCCAATATGAACTTTGTTCGGAAGCTGTTGAGATTGCAGAACTGGAGGAAACTTAAACCTACTGCACCTGTGTGTGCACGACGAAACAAACGACACCGTTAACTAAAACAGGTTATGTGACAAGTTTTCAGTGATGCCTGCTAGCTAAATTGCCACAATATGGATACCTACCCACATAAGCAAAGAAAACGCAATATAAAGCAGCAACAATTGGTGCTGGAATGGAAGCAAAGACTGCTCCAAATTTCCCTGAAAAAGTAGATTAAGTAGATAGTTAACAAAAAAAATGCTTGTTAACTAACCAAAAAAGCTGAAAACTATTGTTTTGTTGAAACAAATACCAAGAATGGAAAAGAAAATCATGAAGCCAGCAGATATTTGCACAACCCTTCTACTGCCAACACGAGTCAAAGCTAAAAGACCAGCATTCTCACTGCAGTTAAACCAGGAAAAGTCATTCTATGTTCGTTCTGTCTCAGTTAATAAGTATAGAAAGCCAATGAATTTATGATCATAAATGTTTTCGGTGTTGGTTCTTACACCGACACGGAGGATCCATTCACGGTTCCATACAATCCAGACAGCAAAATGCCAACTCCCTGTGACAATATATGAATTAATTAGTATGAAGCCAACGGATATTCCCTATTCACTGATATAAGGGTTGGGTAAAGGAAAATACAAGGAGATTCCTCTTAAAGGTTCATCCTGGGCAATTACAAGGATGAATCTTTACCTCCCCTTCCTGCTTCAACTCAGGAAGAGGGAGATTATGATAATTTTTCCACTTTAGACGCCTTAATCATTTCTCAGATGCATCGGCTTGGTGGTAGACTCCATAGAGATGTGTGGCTATACGGCTTTCTGGAGGTGACATACAATATGGCCACCATATATGAAGTGTGTGGTGGAAATACTATAATGATTATAATGATTCCCTGGAAGAATATGTTAAAGATTCAGATGCATCTACCACTCAGAAATTAAGGATGGAAACCTTAACCTTCCAACTAAATTAGTATGACCGACAGTGCAAATGTATTTTCAGTTTAATTTCTTTTCCATGCTCTACATACTTCTTATCTTAATTGGCACATGATCGCAGAATGCAGGCTATTTGAAAGCATGTAAGAAAATATTCTCACATCAAGTTGAAGCAAAGAACAACCTGACATCTTCAAATCTATTCCTAATGTTGAAATAAAGCAACCAACACGTTGCCATGTTACCTGCCAACCAACGCCTCGGCTGAGAACAGAAGGCGGCAAAGGTGTTGCACTTGCATATCTTGACACAGCAATAAAGGCGCCAGTGGACTGCTTGCATCAATTGAAACAAGAACAGAAAAAAAGAAGAAGCTATTTTAGGTAGGTTATATACAGAAGACACCAAAACATGGAAGTTTGAATTTGAAATAGAGGTAAAGTAAAGATGCAAGAGAAGTATAACATTATTTAAACTGTAAAGTATGTCTGCCTGCTCATAGCATGTATCAACCTATACGGTGTTTCAAGCCATTTAACACGAAACAGTTGACTTTTCCCACCAACAGGCAACAACTCATTAGCGAAGTATCAATATGCGCAGTAAAGAAGACGAACAAACCTCTACAAGAGCAACAAATGAAGTGACCATCATGGCAAAGGCTTCACCGGCATCAAATGAAGGTGGTCCCCATTGAAAGGGATAGGGAACTCTTATCCTGCCAGTGCGAATACCAATGCACAATTAAGGAACGTTCTCGTGCATCTTATCCCAAAATACAGAGCCATGTTTGATTTAGAGAAAGTTAAGGAGACCCAAACATAAATCTCTTTCCAGACAGAATGTGGTATAAGTTGCCGTGCACATAATATGCAAACATTGAAAGATAACTAAGAAAGAAACTTTGTTTTAACGTCAAACAGAACTAAAGAATTAGAATGTAAAGTATGGACTATGGTTTCTTTCTTATGGAGCCTGTGATATACTTAAGATAAGTACTAAACCCCCACATAAGATCAAAAAAAAGGAAAAGATTTTCTTATGGACACAAAATAAGTTATTCTTCTTCTTTGTTGAGTGATGAACCACTTGAGCTCACTTTCCCGTATTAAATAACAAGAACTCCTGATGCAGTTGCATAAGTTTCTTGTGGGAAAACCAAGTCGAATGAACTGACAAGAGTTCAAGAATACAGCAGCATTATCTGTAATTGTGGAATTTAAATAAAACTAATCCTGAACAAATGCTAAGCCAACTAGTAATAGGGAAATTTGCTTACCAAGGAGCACCATCAATAAGTCCAGAGCGATCAGTACGACAGCTTGCCTGTGTTTTTGGCGCTTTACCATCGTAGGCCCCACCGACAGTTAGTAGGTGAGCATAAATCCATACAATGACCACCGTAAATATTACAGCAAACCGTTCAAAAACTTTTCTTCCTCTTTTCAACACATGGGATAGATACTGCAGACGACAAAATAAATTGCTAAGTTTACCTATAAGATTTAAGATTTTCCTACTATGAGGAACAAAGAAAAGAAATTGGTTATGAGAAGTTAGAACAACAAAATTTTGTACTTTATCATATGACTTTACCTGTGAGAAAAACACTAAAAGGATAAGTTGTGGCAGTCCAATTTCAATGCATTTAGCAACCTGGGGGACAAAGTCAACAGTTGATATCCGGTAGAGAGATGATGACAAACCGAAAAGAGTAAAACCCAGGAATCCATCCAAGTGCAGTTAAAGAGTACATACCCCAGGGAAACCAAACTCGTAGAGCCCAAAACCAGCAAGAGCAACCAAAGGAACAGCTGAGAGTGGACTCAAGAACCTGAAACGGAAAAATAAAACAGTAATTGGCACACGTTCATGTGAATGTAGTAAACTATTGTACCCAAATTTGCTGCTGCCCGGATGGAGCAAAGGCAGGATTGGGCAATTAACGTTGTCTGATGGAAAGAAAAGAGCTATCCTTCAGAACTGTATTGGCTCAGAGCAATGCAATTTATTTATCCACTGTAAGCCAATAATAATAAGGCCAACACGAAATAATGTTGAACTTCTACTATGAACTTCTACGTCATTAATCCATACAACAGGATGCTCCAAAAAGTCGAACCAGCTACATACTGTCAATCATTACAAGACCAGAAAAAAGAAAGTCCAATTAGCGTAAATATAGACTACAGTTTCCTGCATTATGTGGATGATGAGCCCACCTTGTGACATTACGCCAAAGGCCACTGAAACCCAGGACAATTTGAAGAGTTGAAGCAACAATGAGTGCCCCCTGGATTGCCCGCATTGTCTGTTTGAATCTCTGAGGAGGAAATAGACAATTATCACACGGTTAGAAGCAGATATCAACAAGATTAATCAAGCATTTAGTGTGCAGTTTGTCTCTTCCTTTCGGTGCCTTCTTTTGAATTAGATTGATAAGTGTGTGTACTTGGTGCATGACCATAAGGACCCATTATTAATGACAAGAAAATGCAGGTTCATTTAACATTGTGCAAGGACTTTCAAACATTTTTAGAAGTATATGGCAAATGAAATTTCATGTCCAGCGGTATAGAAAAACACTGAAGGTACAAGTATTGTGGCCCCTACCCTTAACAGGAAAATAAGTAAAGCCCAATTATGCACACCTTTAAAATCAATAGCTATTACCAGTTAATATACAATTCAGTTTGCGATACAGACATCTCTAACAATACAAAATGGTATCTAGTCCATAAACCTCTATAGGGTTTGGATCATTGAAGCGGCCGGAAAGGATAATTGAGATTGTGGCTGCAACAAATGTATAGGACCCTCCAATCACCGCTGGCAATCTAGTCCCGAAATATGACTGCAGCAGCGTGTTCAATCCAGCAACAAAGAGTAATGTCTGGATCACCTTTGCTTTCTCCTCCTAGAATAAGAGTAAATTAGGTTTCAGAAAGATTGTTAAACATCAGTTGTGGGCAAAAGAAATTGTTTTCAAATATGTGCTTTTGTTGTTAAGCCATACATTTCCTCCTCCCATTTGGGGAACAAGAGCTGTTGGTATGATAACAGCTGTGCCAAGCACCACCAGGTAATGCTGAAACCCAAGGAGGACAGCCTCGGCTGCATCATAAACACACCCCAAAGTTGAAAATTTAGGTGAATACGGAACACCACAATCATAGGCAAGCGCACAAGTTAACGAACTTTAAAATCATGAAAGAAGGAAGAAAAAAAAAAACTCAAAGCTGTTTGACCAAATAAGAATGTATCCAGAATGGTTGTGCACAATTTTAGTTAACTGTGATAATAAAAGAAGTCTGCAGAATAAAGCATTTCCATGTAAAGTTCATGATTCCATTATTTCCATGACGAGTGAATTATATGCGCTTCTGTCCTTCTCATCTAATGTGTGGAACTCAGTTCCATATTTAATCCCCAGTATTCAGTAGTCTAGTCTACAACATTATTCACAAAACCTCTTTAACCTAGGGAATTTTCCGAGCACGGCATATGTATAATTACGTATTGCGAAGAATTTTTAATCTAACAGGGCTAAAATCTGAATAACAGAGAAAAATAAAGCTGCACTTTTGCAATGTTGTCCAAGGAGAGCGGTATGAAAGGGAATTTAACAGGGCTTACAATTATCATTATCATGAAAATGTTAACGGTAATCCTGCATGGAAATCTGTATTGGGGAAAGTAATCTAGTAAATGCAGAAAACCTTTTTGGAATCAGAACTTTGTTTTGAGTCAATAGTGGTTGAAAAAGAGAAAAGAAAAAGGAAAGTACCATTTAGCCATACTTTTCCCAAAAGATTCGGTTTTGTATATAAAAGGGATCCTAATAAAGAGAGAAAACACTTCAGGCTAGCTTCTATTAACTCAAAGACAAACACAAACCTTAAGGCTAACCAGGCGGGCGATGCCCCAGACACCCTCATCAGCCACAAAAAAATGGAGACATAATGAAGAGGACCATCAAACAAGACCCGTAACTTCAGATACAGGACATCGAAACTGGCCCCAAACTAATCCGTAAAAAGACCGGAAAATGACGGCCCAGGATGTGTTTTGATAATTAATACCCGCTAAGGACAAGCTAAAAATATTTGTTAATGTTGAAAATGTCCTTGACAAGTATTAATTATCAAAATACGTCCTTGGCCGTTATTTTCCCTAAAAAGACGTGACAACGGCCTTTCCCTTATTTTTTCAAGATTACAAGTAAAAGGATTACCGGTCTTTGTCAAGAGGTCTTTGGCCCAACCGCATTAGGGGTGCACTAAGTGGTAGGAGTAAGGAGGTCAAAACTCCCCCGAGGTCTTAATCTAAGTATACTAACTTAACTTTTTCGCCTAGACAAACAAGAAGATTACAGGTCTTAACAGAAACACAATCGTAGCCATGAAGGTAATGGGTTTTTGTTTATTCTTTTTTTGTTGAGAATTACAGTTCCTCAGTACGAGCATGGAAATAAAAAGGAGAAACAGGCACCATTGAGGGGGGGAAATTTATGAACAAGAAGAAGACATGGATAAAGAAGACAGTCAGAATGTATGGACAAAAAGAACTGCAACTTCCAAGAGAAACAACCAGTGCAGCCAATTGATAGCTAAGTAGCATAAGTTCTTCACATTTCCAAGTAAAACCAAACAAGAAATTCCAAGTATTAATTCATAGAATCTAAAAGCAAAAGAACATACGCCATGGGGGAGGACTGGTAATGCAGTAGGAGACATTGGGAAGTTGATCCTTTGGTGGGTGTGGTGCTGGCTCATCTGACTTTGCTGCCATTCCCTCTCTCTCTCTCTCTCTCCTTCCTTCCTTTCCCGTTCCTTTCTCTTTCTAAAGTACCAAAAGACTAATCTCAAAACTTTTAAAACTCAAATCTGCAGATCTCAAATTTCTTAGAAAACAATGGAAATGGCAAAAAAATGGAAGAAATGTTCAATAAATTGAACACCCAAAAAAAAGTTCAGTCACTGAGACATGAACCATAGAAAGCTAGTGATAAGCCCCCCACATGCCCTGCCCTCTATTATATTGAAGAGAAAAGCACAAAATGGAACTGTAACAACTACCATTATAATGTTAAAAGCTAACAATGCAGAAAAGTAATTCCGTGATTTTGAGCACTGTCACGTGGTGTTTAAAATCCTTATTCATTACAGTGGGCCTTTGTACCAAGTGCATTAATTTCACTGAAATTTGTGATTGAAAAGGGAGTTAGAGCACCACATATCGATACCTCGAGATCACTTAGATAATTAATCAACAACATAAGGGTAATTACAGAAAGAAAAAAGAAAGTTCATTGGAAAAATCCCATGAAAAAACAACATTGTGCCACTATATTTAGAAGCAAAATCAGGTGGGAGAGCATCAAAGTCAAAAAACCACCGACCCCACCCCATAAAAGTTCACAAAAGTAGTAGGGAAAAAGAGAAAAGGAGCTTTTGGTGAGATACAGCCCTTTGAAGCGACTGTAATCACCCCATTGTCTTCCTCTCTAAAACATGAATCTTGCTCTAACGAAAATTATTCTGCACAGAGGACAATACTTGATTATGGTTTTACGAATTTTTTCTCCATTATGGGTAACAAGTTTTACGAATTTTTTCCCATTTTAGTTTCCTTGAGTGGTGAATGGGACAGCCATTTGATAAACGTAATTTGATGAACATAAGATCCACACGAAGCACACATGAGACTCACAAATATCGAACCGCTCCAAACACATTTTCAGATTTTGTCTCCGTGTTCCAAGCATTTCTTTTTGACTTTTTATCTCTTCAAATATTACTCATTATTACTACTGCTCGCACAATATAAGATACTTTTCCTATAATTGTTTTTAATTACATGCGGTAAGAGTATACAAGTATCAAAATTACATCGAACAGAAAACAAGTCCACAATCACTATAAACCCAACGCTACCAATAGCCTCGTTAGTTGGGATGCTCAAAATGGTAGACAAATAGGGAAAATAAAGCACACCAACCCTTTCTTTTGTCTCATTAAATTCACATATTCTAGCTATCATGCAGAAAGGAATATCATGCACAACTGTCAACAAATGGTTTTCTTACTGTATCGAAGTATACACTGATATTGTTTCCACTTGTGACTTGTCTCACATGGTTTCTCTCTCTTATCCACTTAAAGATTGCCTATGGAGTCTGAGGATTATCCACCTATTTATCATTGGTTTTGAGTTCAACGTTTTAAGATGGTATCTTGGGTCTTACTGATCTTGTGAGTAAGTCTCTCACCATCTCATATCTTGTCTATTTCTCTATTATTTTGACTAGTAATCACACTACGTATGCACACAAAAAAAAAATATGTTGAACTTGTAACATTGTCATTAGCATTAAAGACAATATACTCCAATATATGATATCATAACAAGTAATGAATTTAACCTTCAGGTATGGCCTGGTGGACAACGCTTGAGACTATAAGACTTAATTTACTCCATTCTAAAGTCTTATGTTCGAAACCTTCTAGATATTATCAACGCCTTTGGAGCCGGTCCATAAGAGGCATCTGCTTGATAGTGCATGGTGGGATTGGTACCCCATTATTAGTCGAGGTGCACATATGTTGGTCCAAACATTTGAGTTATAAAAAAGATATAATGAATTTAGAACTTACCTATCTCCCTCCGAAGAAAATCAATCTGGTAAAAGGGTATTTACTACTTCACAAAGGTACAAGAGGAGTGATCTGTAAGCATGCTTCCAAACACCAAGAGGTCCAAAACCTTCAAGAATATTTTGAACCCCTAAACAAAATAAATTAAGAACAATCTCAAGGACAAGCAGAACAAGTGCAAAACCTCAACCAGAGGGTTCCCTCCCTAAAATAACCATAGCCTCAGCTCTATAGTCACTTTTCCACTTAATTACTCTTTGAAATATATATGCATATAGTCTATTTCTCCTAAGGACCGCCACATTTTAAGCTACCGCATTTTAAGCTAAAAATGCAGACCGTTCTGGTCGTTGGATTGTGTTTTAAATGGTTAGGATTTGCGAATAATTTGTTCGCGGGAATAGATATCTGTTCGCGCGAATAGATATCTGTTCGCGCGAATAGATTGTCTATGAATCTTGACCCTCCAAAACACAATCCAATGGCAGTTGAGTAGTCCGTATTTTAAGCTAAAATGCGGTGGTCCTTAGGAGAAACACTCCGTATATGCATATTCACATATAAGTAAGAGAAAAGTGATGAGTCCAAATTAAATTAAAATCATCATTGTCATGTTGTAGATTGGCTTTGAATGTAGAGAGCTCATAAAACAAGACCCTTGAAATTGTGAAGGCAAAAGTAGATATCATATTTATGGAATACAATTCACTTTTCAAGATATCCTTGGTGCTGAAATAGTAGACGTGCGAGACTCAGAATCCCGTACTAAAAAGTTCATTGTGTGTTTCAAGAAGAGATCTCGATTCGAATCGATGTATTCTTAACAACAACGCAATTACAATTTACTACCATAACCCCACCAAGATTTATGTGATTCTTTCAATTATTTTGTATCCCAACTAAACTTCCACATGATGCTTCCATTATGCCATCTTGAATATTAGTTGGGCGATAATGCTTCTTCATTGATCCCATACTTTTTCGTCATTATAGAAAGTGAGAGAAGGATAACAAAGCCAACTTTTGGTGGGAAAAAGTTGGAGATGAAGATCTCAATTTTGAATTCATAAGATTTCACCATATGGTCAATAAATTAACATATCTTTATAAGAGTTTAAATTTTTTGGGATTTAAGTAAAGGTTTTTTTATGTGAGGTTTCATGTCATTGAATTTTTTTTTTTGTGCATGTGGATTCATTCCCCTCTAGCAGTAGGCAAAAATTTAGTGTTCCTTGAGCTCTTATCTAAAAATATATTTATAGCCAATTAACACCTACATTTTTTTTTTTTGAACAACGAAGAAAGTTTTCATTAATCAGAAAGATGCAAAGATGAAAACGCTACAATAAGAAATGAAATGCATTGAGAGAGAGAAAGCAATAACTCTTCTACTGCTACTCGCAAATACATAACCTACCTCCAAGCCCCTCAAAATTTAAAAAAAAAAAAAAATGACGACAAAAGAAAATAAACACGATGGAATAAAGTAGTAGAAGTACAATAATAAAACGGGTAATTTTACAACACGCTGTTTGTTCATACTACTCTTTTTACCGTTTGCGCTGTTTTTTTTCCCTCTATGTTATTCATGTGGATTTAGAGCAATATGCTATTGGAAAAATGGTGGTCAATGACATGTTTTGATAATTAATATCCGTCAAGGACATTTTCAGTATTAACAAATGTTCTTAGCTTGTTCTTAGCAGGTATTAATTATCAAATCACGTTCTAAGCCGTCATTTTTCTTATGCTATTTCATATATGGAAGAATTTTAACAATTAAAAATATAAAAGACTGTAATTTTATACCACGAAGAAGGGTAAAAAGGAGAGACATAAAATTCCTATCATCTGATCTCCCGATTAACCTAACAATACCTTTAAAGAAAATTCTACCGACACAGACGGAGCTGTAGACCCCAATGCGCCTGGAATCGACTGGTACGCACGGGCATCTCATCTATAGTGTGGACTCATGTACATATACTACTACATGTACACCAGATCCCTGTCGGAAAGCTGATCTTTTGGTTTGTTGTCTTCATGTGTCAATGATGAGATGTCAAATACCCTTGTGGTGCCAAAAGAACAAAGCAGCAGTGCAAACGCAGATGCGTCAGTGCTACAAGATCACTGAATAATTACTCCAGACGCATCGTGTCGCGATTCACTTGATATTTTTTTTTAATCTGGTCAAACAGGATTATGATTCTCGGTAGTTAGAGGTATATGGATAAACAAATGGAAAAAGTCTGATTCAAAAAAGCTACTTTAATTAACCCAAAAGTGAATGTTAGTAATGAAATTAGTAAAGAATCTAACAACAAATGATAAAGGGAGAATTTGAGGAGAGAGAGAGAGAGAGAGAGCGAGTAGTGAGAGAGAGGACAAAGAAAGGGAGAGAACGTGGCTGTTGCTTTCCTTCCTTTTATTATACGTTACCTTACACAAGTAATAGTAAATTTTTAAAACCAACCTCCTAATAATTCAAGAGTGGACCATAAACTGTCCGATCAGACTTTCTGGCCTTATTCCTATCCTATGCCCCAAGGGACATGCACCTTTTCGAATTGGGAGATGGTGTTACGTTGTGGTGTGAGCAGCGCCGTATTGCGCACTTTCGATCCGACGACTCGGATCTTATCTCGGCAATTGACGATTCTTGATCGTTGGTTGCCGAGATGAGATCCGAGCCGTCGGATGAACGATCTGACGGCTCAGAGGTGCCCAAACACGGTGCTACCTCACTGCACAGTACCAATCCCGAAGTCCCTCCTTTTGCCCCTCTATATATAGATACGACGGATATACACACATGAATTAGCATTTTTTTAGTTTTGCGAAATTTTTTGAGGATTTTTGATTTGTCTCGACGAAAGAAATCGGAAAAGTAAAAAAAAAAAAAAGATTTTTACCCAAATACTATCCAAGATAAAGCTCAATCAAAAAATATTTAGGTAAAAGTCATATATAAGTTTTTACTTTTCCAATTCTTCTCGAAAAGACAATACAATAATCAACAAAAATGTGACACAATGCTAACAGAAACGGAAAAAAATTAAATAAAGACAACTCAAAAAGCCTCTAAAACTCTTAGCGGAACAAGAAACATACAAACACTCAACAAAACAAAAAACAAAAAACAAAAAAAAAACCACCCCCAAAGATGTGGGCCCCACACGCATTGGAGGTGTATAGTTTGCGTGGGTCCCACATACCTTGTAAGTGCATGTTACTAGCTACTAGCTAGAGCAATCTAGGTGCCTTGTTCATCGCATATATTTTTGTACCCTCCTACTTATTTATTGTGCTAACAAAGAAAGAACAAGAAGACAACCAGTATAATTTTCAATGAAATGCACTAAATTATGAGGAAATCGACCATCAAACAAAGAAAATTTGAAAAAAAAAAAAATTACTAATTAACTCTACAATTAGAACTGTAACAGTTCCAATAAAAAAAATAGAACCAGCCCGTAGAAGCCCATATTTGCCTTGACTTGGGCTCATGCTCATTGCTCTCACATAACTCTCTTGCTAGAGTTACATTATTGACATACCAAAAAAAAACACAAATCTAAAATCTAATAATTACTAGTTGAAGGTTTATCTATTATAGGCAACTGATATTTATTTGGATGAATTAATTAAACTGGATGAACTTAAACTTCTCAAATAATTACGAAAGATAATTCATATCATTGGTGTGATAATCGTGGGATGGGCCAACTGCCCTTAATTATGCAGTCGTCAATTGATTTGTAGGTTAACTTAGATGTTGTCAACTTACGTGCATCTTGACTAATCATGAGGGACCAATTCTCATTACCTACTTGCGGGGATTCCACTTCAACTCAGAGTAAAGCTCTGTATGGACACATACTACAATTGCAATATGTTATTTGGATCGATGAAACATGCTAAAAACTCAAATATTTTCGGGTTCATACTAGGAAGCCCAAATTATTAGGTTGCTCGTTAATCTCTCTTAATTCAATAGCTCTTAATAAACAATCTATATTGAGGGTGCATTTCCGTAAATTAAAATGGGCTAAATGGAATAATGCCTATTTTTCACGGAATTTTAGGCAGGTCATTCTTTTTCACATACATAAACTAAAATTTCATTTATCGAAAATAACTTGACTATTGCCATTAGCATGTAATCCGATAAAACGGAAACGCACATATTCGGCTCTCATTATTTTTGTCAATAGGAAGACCAAAACCAGTTGATTAATATTCGCCTCTCATTTGCCACTCTCCCCACACTGTTTTTTAGGCCCAAGTTTTTTCTACTTCTTTCTGGGTTGCCCTTACTTATTTATGGGCCTTTTGAGATGGGCTTAAAAACTACAAATTGAGTCCAAGTCCAAAGGGACAACAACAAAGAAAAGTCCCCCCCCCTCCCGCAGCTCCCTCTCGCTCAACGTTCCACCTATTTCTTGCTGGCTTTCGGGTGGATTTGTGAGTCGGCCTCAAATCTGGTACATTACCATTTTGTCTTTCTCTTCGCATTTTTTTCGACTCAGTTGGTACTTGGTACTACTTTGATCAGTTATTTCTGCACACCGCTTTCAAGATGTTCGATGAAATGCGTCGCAAGTTTCGTTTAGTGTTTGGTTGATAAGGTGTAAAGTGCTAATCTTTCCTTCTGGGAAACTCTAAAAAACAATTAAATTTCGGTTGTTAGAAACTTAGATGCTAATAGTGTGTCATTGTGAAGGTGGTGTTTTGTTATTAAAGTTGCTTGCTGGCTTTCTAGTGATGGTTGGGTTTTTATTTGCGCTACAGATGCAACTATAGTCTCAATCATGATGCAAGTGCTGTATATTTTTTAAGTTTGGTTGGTGGCTCTCTAGTGATGGTTGGTTCTTTCTATGGTCTATGGACGCAACTAATTGCCAATTATAAAGGTGGTAGCGTTTATTTTTGGGGTTACTGGCTTGCTAGTGATGGTAGTCGGTTCTTTATTTGGTTTATAAATGCAACTATAGTGTCTATTATTAAGGTGGTAGCGTTTATTTTTGGCGTTGATTGCTGACTTACCAGTGATGGTTGGGTCTTTAGTTGCACTATAGATGCAACTATAGGGTTTTTTTTTTTTGGATTCGGCAAACTATAGGGTTAATAATGAAGGTTGTGTAGACTTGTGGTGTTTATGGTTGGGGTTGCCTACTGGCTTTCTAGTGACTAGTATTTGGGCATACACGTGTGTGCGTGTGTGCAGTTGAATAGGTGTGGAGGGTAGGGAGTTATCTAAGTAATTATACCACTTTACCATAACAATTAATTCATGTTACATTGAAGGTAGTTGTAAAAATAGCTTTATCATTGGGAAATAATGGAAACCACTTTTGTGACACAGCTTCAAAAAAGTGTTCACACCAAAGGGGTAGCCCCTTTATGTATAGAATAGAAGAATAGATGGCTGCGTACTAATACCATGCATGTGGAAATGCTCAACCAGCAATCCGAAACGTGATTTGACAGGTACATGACGTACGTAGTTGGTAACGTGGTTGGCTCACATGAGCGAGTTTGCGACTGAAGAGGACCAATGTCTTTTTGCTTTAGTGGCTCCAGCGATGAATCCAACTGGTACCGTGAGCTATTGTCATCTAGCCAGTAATTATATGGCATTTGTGTTTCCAAAATGGCATAAGATACTGACATCCTAACTTGTTTGGCGCTTGAAAAATCTTAAATGACAACCTAATTGAGGTCATGATAGGATAATCACTTGATAAATTTTGATTTCAATCTCTAACAAGCAAAGTCTGGTCTAGTCAGGCTTTTTCATCAAGTCTTGGTGCTGATTTTTCTGATAAATGACCGGGGCTGCGACAGCAACAGGATAACAAGACTATGCCAGTAAATCTTTTGCCTGTGTTCTAGTATGCTTCTTCGACACTACTTTACCTCGCTCATGAAGGGCTAACTCTTTGTTATGGGTTGTAGATGCTAGGTTGTAGTCCCTTTTGCTATGTTTTGGTTCTTGGGGTATTGCTGTGACATACATGGACCAGTGGACCAATTGTTTCAGAAATTTTAGACCAAGCGTCTGCAAACTTTGATATTCGTCTAGCTCAGCACTTAAATTATTAGCACTTGATTGGCCATGGTACTTGGCTGGCTAGCCTGATAGGATAGGAGTTTGTTACAGATACACAAGGGATGCTGAAAAGTTTCTGTACTTTTCAGCCTCCAATAGTTTCCATGTGGCAGCTGCTACTATAATTGCTATAAGATACTGATGTTGGAAGGGGAAGATCTCCGTGTGTACTTGCATTGGTGGTCGGACATTTCCATTTGCTTCCTCATTTGGTGTTGGTGGGAAATGGAAACCCTTTTTCATAAGTCATTGCGGTGCAACGATAGCAGGATAATTACTGGATTTCCGCTAACTAACTTATTGGCACAGGTTTCTCTAGTATGCTGCCAAATAGCTGGGTATTAAATATGTAAGAAAAGGCTTGTATTGTATTCACCTTGATTTCTGGTTATAAATCCTTCAAGTCATAGATTATAATGAAGGATAAGTTTGATGTGGCCCCTAAATAACCTTGGACAGATGGACTAAGTTATGAGGTGTTCTGATTTAATATCAAGCAAAAAACTCTAAAACTCTTAAATGCTTTATGTTTACATGTTTGTAGAATTTATGATTGATCTGGAAAGATTATTTTTAGGGACAAGAACAAGGTCCCATGAACATGCCAACACAAACATTCTAGTTGACGTAGTCATTTAGTTGGATTATAAATTTTAATCTATTAGGTTGACTAAGTCATTTAATTGGATTTGTGGAAAAGTTGTTGAATCTTGTTGCTCTGAAGTTCAAAGGGAGATTTCTGCTCTTGGTGATCCAAATTTGTGGTTTGGAGGAAGAACATTCTTTACTATGCTTTCCCCTAATCTTATGTTGCAAGAAATATATCTTTGTTTAGGTTTTTTGTGTGTCGGAGAATACAAAAGTTTGAAGTGGTTAAAGCTTTGAAGAGGATGAAACCAGGTAAGGCCTTAGGACCAGATGGTATCCCTATTGAAGTGTGGAAAAGTCTAGGTGACCTGGGGGCGACTTGGTTGACGAAGTTGTTTAACAAGATTATTATGATTAGGAAGATGCCCGACGAATGGAGAAGGAGCACGCTAGTACCTATCTATAAGAATAAAGGGGATATTCAAAGCTGCAACAACTATCGAGGTATTAAATTGATGAGTCATACGATGAAATTGTGGGAAAGAGTTATTGAGCATCGCTTGAGGATGGTGACTACGGTGTCAGAGAAACAGTTCGGGTTTATGCCTGGAAGATCAACCATGGAAGCTATCTACCTATTAAGGAGAATGGTAGAAAAATACAGAGCAAAGAAGAAGGATCTCCATATGGTTTTCATAGATTTAGAAAAGGCTTATGATAGGGTGCCTAGAGACATCATATGGTGGGTTCTGGAGAGAAAAGGTGTGACCAAAGGGTATATCGAGGTGATTAGAGACATGTATGAGGGTGCCGTCACTACCATTCGATCACCAGTAGGGGACACGAGTGAATTTCCAATCACTGTAGGATTGCACCAAGGGTCAGCCTTGAGCCCGTACCTCTTTGCCTTAGTTATGGATGAATTGACTAGAAACCTTTAGGAGGATATCCCATGGTGTATGATGTTTGCAGATGACATTGTCCTCGTGGATGAAACTGCTAGAGGTGTTAATACGAAACTAGAAATTTGGAGGGAAGCATTAGAGTCAAAAGGCTTCCGAATAAGTAGGAGTAAAACTGAGTATATGGTGTGCAAGTTTGGTGGTACCAGTAGTGCACATGAAGAAAGAGTGATGATCCAAGACCAAGAGATACCTAAGAGTGATTATTTTAAGTATTTAGGTTCAATTATTAGTAGTAATGGGGAGATTGCTGATGATGTGACCCATAGGATCCAAGTGGGGTGGCTAAAGTGGAGGAGCGCTACGGGTGTACTGTGTGACAAGAGGGTACCCACAAAATTGAAGGGAAAATTTTATGGAACTGCCATTAGACCAGCGATGCTTTACGGGACCGAATGTTGGCCTATTAAGAAACAACAGGTGAACAAGATGAGTGTAGCAGAAATGAGAATGTTGAGGTGGGTGTGTGGTAAGACTAGACGAGACAAGATTAGAAATGAAACGATTCGCGAGATGGTAGGTGTAGCACCTATAGAAGAGAAGTTGAGGAAAAATAGGTTAAGGTGGTTTGAGCATGTCTACCGTAGACCAGAAGCTGTGGTGGTTAAGAGAGCGGATAGAATAGCTTTGGATAGCAATGCTACGGGAAGAGGTAGACCGAAATTGACATTAGATGCTGTGGTGCGCAAAGATATGAGTATTTTAGGTCTGAGTGAACAAGTGGCCCTTGACAGAGCTCAATGGCGGAAACGGATTCATGTAGCCGACCCCAAGTGATTGGGACATAAGGCTCGGTTTGGTTTGGTGTGTGTGTGGCAATATGCATGTCTTTTGGATTTGCATTGTTAATGAGTGTAACATATTCCAGTCTCTTGAACAACCTCAATGCAGGTTTGAACTTAATGGTTAGGTGTAGATAGGATCCAAGGTCATGGGTTCTGTGAAAGAAGTCCCAATGTTTGTACCCTTGTTTGAACTGGCATAGGATCCCAATAGAAAATGCATTATGTATAGTAAGTCATCAGTTTATGCCTTGACATTGTCTTGGAGTTTGATGCCATGTAATCATTGAACTGCTTGCTATGGTGATGGTTGGTGAGAAAACTACCGGTCCAAGTTCTTTGTGCTCTTCAAATGCATTCAGCTTGTATGTTTTGGATAAATAAAACTGGCTTGCATTGCTATTGGTTAAGGCGAAAGTGTGTGGAATCGATGGAGACACGGGGGGACATAAAAGATCTAGTTGATGTATGTAGCTTTTTTGTTAGACCAATTCTTTCTGGTTGCGGTGGTTGTATAAAATCGATTGTATGATTAGTAATTGATAATTTTGTTAGACCAATTCTTTCTGGTTGCGGTGGTTGTATAAAATCGATTGTATGATTAGTAATTGATAATTTGGTTATCTCTTCTCGAGTATTTCATGGAGTTATGAGGGTGCAAAGTCACCAATGGAGCATTTGTGGTGGCCTCGTGGGCTTTGTATATTTGTTAAAGGTATTTGTTTTTGGATGGTAATCTACTAATCTCCATAAATTTGTAGCACCGCTATAACTTGAAGGATAGAATCGCTTCACGTATCTTTTTCACTAGAGAATACATAAAGTTGTCTGTTCTTTGTCCAAAAACCTGAAATCCAGAAAATGAGCCATTGCAGATAGGTGAAAGTTGTGTGTACCATTCTTTTCCAAAAATATTTTTCATTACGTTTGTCTATAAACTATACACGCGCACGCGCACAATCACACACACTAGGGCTTAGCAATCCTCAACCTTGATTTACGCCACATGAGGAAAATAAACCTTCAAATACCTTTCCTACTGAGAAACTTTCTTGTTAGTTGTATTGTTGTATCTAGGAATGGTGTCTATCCTATGTGACTTGCTTTCTTACGCAGAAATCCGTTCACTGCCATGCTCCTTTCAAGAGTTTTTGCAAGGACCCTATTTACTGCAGCCAAACCCCAAACTTCTGCTGCGGCTGCCTCTACTGCTAGGTCGGGTTATAATCCTCTTGAGGAGTTCTTTGAGGCAGATAGAAGCCCAGATGATGACAAACCTGTTGTCTACGGTAGAATATATCCATTTCCCTTATTTTTGTGGTGCTATATGTCAATACGTGCAAGCGTGTAATCTGTAAATGTGGTGTTCATTGATACTATATGGTGTAGTTTGTAGTTGCCTTTATTGGACTTGTAACTGTGAGCTGATGTTGATGCTCTGGATAAATTGTTGAAGAAGAAAATACTTCTTACAAGAACAAAAACCAATGCAAAGGCACATTGATGATTTTGATTACATGGCTGCTTTTATTGATTTTAAGGTGGACTGGATGGTTGAACGTTCTGCCGTAGTTTGAATTTCCAAAATGTCATTCCTAAGTCGGTGACACATTTAGAATAATTCAACGGAGAAAACAGATCATACCGTACCGGTTTCTAAGTTTTAAGCAGCTGTCATACAAAATAACTTATAATCATCCTTTGAAGAATTTTGTATAATCATCCTCTTAAGCAACAGTCTTTGGTTCAGGGTTGTCTAAATGCTAGTATTTTTTATGGTTTGAAGTTCAAACTTGTTTAAGTGAACTGGTTGCTGTGTTTTTCTTTATGCGCACTTGTGTGCGCCATGACCATTTTCCTTAATTAAGTTACTTTTGTTAGATAGCTTGATATACATTGTTGGGTTCATCTCCTAACCGCTTAAGCTTTTGGAAGAGTTGGTAACTTAACATGGTATCAGAGCTTAGGTTGCAAGAGGTCTTGGGTTCAAGTCTCTCTGTCAGCACTTGTTCCCCAGTTGCAATATGCTTCTCCCCTTTGTATTCTGCTTCGTTCTGTCTATAAAAATTCGCATCTCCACGTCCAAGATGGGGTTGCACATGAGGGAGGGTGTTAGATAGCTTTATATACATTATTGGGCCCATCTCCTAACAGCTTAAGCCTTTGGGAGTATTGGTAACTTAACAACTTTACTCATTTTCATTGAAGGGTATCTAATTTTTGCCTTAGAACTGATCCTTTCACATGTAACTTCAAGGCTTTTAAAGTATGGCCGTAAAGGAGAATGCTAAATACCTTTTTTGTAGCTGACAACTATAGGTGTGATTTAAATTCAAAGCTTTTCCGTCTATGGGATCCAGGGACGTCCTCTCAACTCACAGTTTAGCAGTCGGTCCAAATGGCTTTAAATTGCGATGTGGGTCCATTTTAAACTAGGATCTCTTTGGCAGTCTAGGCAATTTCTCAATGGCTTTGCGACACCAAATCTAGCAGTCGTTTAGTAGTTTCCTTTTTTGTTTCTTTTATTCACATACTCTTGAAGCAAGTTATGAAATATATTTGCACTATCCTTTGGTCGAATGCACTCTTTTCTATGGGATAGTGACTATAGTACCAAGGACTGTATATTTTAGGAACCATTAATATGTTTAATGGATTCTAAGTTTGACAATGATGTTTTAATATAATATGTTGAAGTACTAAGAACTGCAAGTAATCATTGAGAAAGAGAGAACTCTGTTTCTTTCAGAGTTGCATATCAATACTTCAAAGCAGATAGATTTATAGTTATAGTGACAATAAGAAAACTACTTCAGTTTTTACTTTTTTCTTGAGATGGATAAAAAAAAAAAGAAGACTGGTGTGATGGAAACTTTTAGTTCCACAATCTTTCAACTCGATAAAATTGCGTGTCTTTGAGGTACTAAAACATTAGTGATTGTTCTTGGGTGACTTCATACCATCAAGTCATTATTGTGGTAGATTGTTAGTCGGAATGTTGCATTGGTTATTGGCTTATCACACATTGGTATTCAACTTTGCATTTCTGCTCTCTCTTGCAAACTGCAGATAATGCTATCATTTGCGCGCGATTAAGATGATTCTCAAGTCTCTGTTTCCATTGTTAGAGTTCTGTTCTTGTAAAACCTTTTTGAGTAATATACTCTACACTCATTTTATATTTATGCTTCTTTAAGGACGAAGTTGGAAGGCTTCTGAGCTCCGCGTTAAATCTTGGGATGATCTTCACAAGCTGTGGTGTGTTCTAATGAAGGAAAAAAACTTGCTAATGACTCAACGCCAGATGCTTCATTCACAGAACCTACGGTTTTCTAATCCAGAGCGTATCCCCAAGGTAGGAACTTTGTTAATCATCAATTTTAATCAGCTGGGAAAGTTTTCTGATTTACAGAGACTGAATTGACCATAACTAACTTGTGGATTCTATGGTTTTGACTTACGCTGCTGCATTCCCTGGAATAAATTAACAACGGTTTTAATTATCCAGCTTTGAGTCCCTCTTTTCTTTATTTTTTTTCCCTCTGGATTCTGGGTTGTTGATAGACAGTTTTGAACTTCAGGTGAGGAAGTCCATGTGCCGAATCAAGCAAGTGCTTACCGAAAGAGCTATTGAGGATCCAAATTCTAGGAGGTCTTCTGAAATGAAAAGGATGATAAATGCTCTATGATCATTTCCACTTTGCCTTTCTGTGCGCGTTAGGACTGATGAGGGTTAGTTGGTTTACTGTAACAACGTCTTGTACTCTCTTCTTGTCAGGGTGGATCACGGATGATTTTTTCCCCCCGACACTAATCGATCAGCTTTTCTTGGTTTTATGAATTGATGATCGGCTTCTCTTTGGGTCCGGGTGGCATATGTTTGCTAGGAGGTTGGATGCCAGCTTTTGTTGGGATGTAATCTTTCGTTATGCCCTCTTTACCTTTAGTCTTATTAATCTACTTCAAAGATTAATAAAAAGTCCCCTTAGTGCTGTTTAAAAAAAAAAAAACCTGTTACTCATTGAGACAAAGTCTAGGCAAAAATGTTCATTGGTAGTCCATGTTAGAGCATCTCCAATAGGGTCGTCTCTTTACACCTTTCGTCCCTTTAGATGAGCGTACCACCGAAAACAAGCGCGCAACATTCTCGCCTTCGACCTCAGCGAAACGCCATCTGCTACAGTAACTCGTTACAGCAAGCGAGTTTCTGTAGCCCTAGTTGGCGCTCTCTCTCTCTCTGCCTTGGTTTGTACGGCGATTTTGACTTCACCGGCGACTTAGACGAGGTTTCAGACGACTTCAACAGCGACGGCGATTCGTTTCCGGCGATGTCAATTTAAACGGCGACTTCGACAGATGTCAATTTAAACGGTGACTTCGACAGAGTTTTAGGCGATTTCAAATTTGAGGGCGATGGAGTTTCAGGAGATTTCAAGCTGGTAAATTAGTGTTATTTTCTAAATTAGGGCTTTTTTTTGTAAAGTTTTTGATTGAATTTTTGGATCTGGTTCTTTCGTTTTCAATCGATTATTGGTGATTATGACTTGATTTGTGGGTTGTTTAAGTTCAATTTCATAGGCACACTGCTCCGGCGTTCTCTTTTCCGATTTCAAGAGGCTAGAGTTCATGAATTAAAAAATGGTATTTGGGATTTGAATAGCCCAATTGCTTGGGCTGTTGGGAGGTTGAAACTTGTAGAGGCTTGCTAAACTGCCATTTTGGCCTTTTTGGATAGTCTCTTTGCCTAGAATTGGCTTGAGGCTATTGGAGATGTTCTTAGTAGTATTCTGCTCAAAAGAAAAAAGAAAAAAGAAAAAAAAACACTAGGCAGATAGCTTGTTGGAGTGTTAAAAAAAAAAGTGGCTAGCTCAGGACTGAGGGTAGGATAGTGATTTTTTATGCTCGTACATACAATTCTGCTAAATGAGTTTAAAATGAAATATTGCTCCAACACTAATATTAAGGTTGAAATTTTATGCTGGATAAAACTGTGGGTTCTACTTCTTTATTTCAAAATGGATTTTTGTTTTTTCGTGTTTGTTGAGCATAGCCATGGTTGAAAAACGAGTCGAACGAGCTGAGTAATAGTTGTTCATGTTTAATTGAAAACTTAACGAGCTTCAAAATTATATTCAAGCTTGAATTTTTTATTGAGCGAATCGATCTTAAGGAGTTTTAATCGAGCCGATATCGCATAACTTACAATTTTTAAAACACCATGAATCGAACAAGCCAAGTAGTAGTTGATTAACCTAAGTCTGAAAGCTTCAATAATTTCAATAAACATTTAAACTTGGTTTGTATTTTGCAATACCAAAGTCAATCTCGAATTAGCTTTCAACACTCGAATATTATATTTGATTAGTTTATTAGCTCTAAGCAAAATGAGTTGGGACTAGATATTTGAGACGCACTACCAAATACTGTATCTCTCAAGATAATACTCCACTTGATTAATATTCCACTTATATGAGTATTAACTTTCAAAGGAATTTTCTATGAGTATTTGTAGTTTTTCATCCGTTATTCTAATTACTGATTACTGGAGTAGTATATTCTTCTACTTAAAATATGCAACCAAATAAAGCCTAAAAAGAAAATTTGACGAATATCTCATTGCAAGTCTTTTTGAAAGCAAATTTGACATGACGCATGCCACCAACGATAGCGAGAGTGGAAAATTATTACTTCTACCCAGAGCACCGTCACGTGGTACTCCAGAAAGCCCTATCCACTCCGCATTAGTACAGGCTCCACCACCAAATACGTGGCTCCAAAACAGATGCGTGGCGAAGGAGACCTCTGGAGCACAACGTGTAAGTGCTCCAGGAACACCGAATCATCGTCGCTGCTTCTGAGAGTGAACGGAAGTACTTAAAAAAAATAATTAATTGGATGGACATGTGGAGTGTTTTGATTGGGCATCTTTCTTATCACCAAGTCCAACCATATTATAGTATTTTTGATTGGCCACGACAGCTCATAGAAGTGGAATATGTTGCCCCCTTGTTTGTCTTTCCCCATTAAGAAAGCTCAAAGCAGCGGGGCATACAACACCCAGTTCATGCAGTGTTGGATTGGAGCACCTGAAAAGAAAAGACAACCTTAATAACTCCCACCACATTTTCCCATAACAAATTTTTTTGATTGACAATCTAAAAGGAAAAAATACTAATGATTAATGACAGCAGCTCTCGCCCGTGAACCTTGGGTGACTCGATCACCCCACCACACACAGCACATGGGGGCACAAAAGGGAGTAATTGTTCAATAGTACTCCGTGAGTACCGCCGCGTGATACTCCAAACCATTTTACAATCATACGTTCTTATGGAGTCGGTACACTTGGTGGTAGACTCCCACAGGGATGTGCAATATAAAGTAATTCGGAGTACCGCGTAGTGATATTTTTCAGACTATTGTGTAATTTCACAAGGGATTCTTACTCCCATCCCGTCACCGAAGTCTTTGGAGACTTTGGGAGCTCACAAAGACAATCCTAACACTACATTTGGGAATATTGCAAAAAAACCAAAAACCTTCTTGAAAAAAAAAATTGATTGAATATTGACAATTGTTTAATGATACACTTTTAATTACGAGAAGAATATAGGGAGTTTATAACAAATGGAGGGGTAGCTTAATAATGGCGCCTTGTACTCTCAAGCATTTTTTAATTTTAGTGAAGTTCAAACCTCACCCGCCTCATCCCGAACATCTTAGGATGGAATAGATTAGATTGCTTGCCTTGTACATCCAAACAACAAAACATGTTTATGTTTAAATCGTTGTGAATCATTAATGTAAAATTTTATGTCCGATAACAACAATTTTTAATGGGAATTGCTTTATAAGAGGTTTACAAGATAAACGATTTGAATGTCTTTTTTACTCTATGATATGCTTACGGGTCACATAAATCAAAGAAATTAAAGAATAAGTGATTGGATGAGAGTTTAATTTCACAAATTGAAGGGTGCCTCATCCCATGCAAACACCACGTCACTTGAATTTATTTACCTTTGTATTTTTGTTTTTCTACGATTGCAATCGATCTTAAGATTACACAATATAACATTTACCAGTCAAAATTTGTGCAATCCTGCTAGTATTAACTTTCCAAATTAACTGTGTTTTCTTTATATTCTCATTGTCTTATTAACAGAAAAAGACAAAAAAAAAAAAAAAACTAATTTTGTATGCGTTAAAGTGTCTTAAAATGTAAAAGGGCATTTAGAATTGTGATTTATTTATTTGAATTTTTTTTTTTGCATATTCTTGTTGCCTTATTAACTTCCAAGTAGGTTGTTTGTGTAAATTTCTTTGTAATATTGTCACCTTATTAAAAGTCCAGTAGTATGCTATCAATCTTATAACGAAAATAAGTTATATATATATCAACGGTGCAAATATTTGTTTCTTTCAAATAAACTACATTACGACATGACGTCAAAACAGTAGTTCTAATTAATAGAACATTGCGACATGACACACAATGCAGAATCCATTGGTCAAGGTGAATTGGGTTCCCCATTCGTGGGTGATGAAATCAATGCCTGTGAAAATCTCAGAACCCTCCACATATAGAAAAATCAAAAGTCAAAGCACGGCAGTATCCAGTCAGGACTGGACCGTCCTTTCACTGCAGGTGACTCTATCAATCCCCCCCCTGCCCATAACTGCCCGTCCTGCCCTCCTGCCCGTCCCCCCTAGTACCAAGTACACCTTTCCCTTTTGCCGTCTGGCGCCCCCCTCACGACATCACTTCCCCACCTCCCCTTCTCTCTCTCTCTCCGCATATATATACACATCCCTCTCTCGATATGTCACTATTTTATTTTCTCTCTCTACATCCCGCTACTTCTCTCTCTCAATCTCGATCGTGAAAATCCTCCCCCCCTTCGACTCTCTCTCTCTCTCTTCGTTTGCTCGCTGTCACTCTCACTCCCTTGGATCTGAAATCGGAGGCTCCAAGCTCGGATTAGATCGACGATTTCCGCCCCCCTTATCAAATCCCAGTCGAATTAGGGTTTCTTCGCCGGTACGATGAGGGAGAACGGCTTCTCGAGGCGATCTAGGGTTTCGCGCCACCGGAATTGGTGAATTAGGGTGTTTTCAGATTGATGTTTCTCGTCGGAGCTGAAATCGGGGAAGATGCAAGGGTATTATGCATGGGCGGGGAGGTGAAAACGGGAAACGGTGTCGTTTCATGTGGTCTGTCCCCACTCGTGGCACGCCGGTGACGAGGGTTACAGCTGATTCGTTTTGCAAGGTATATATTATTGCCTTGGTGGGTCTCTTCCAATTGTTTCAATTTCACTTCTTGTTGTTGTGTCGTGCCTAGTTTATTTGTTGTGGTTAAGGCAATTCTATTGAATTCACCCTTAAAGTTGGGGAAAAAAAATAGCTCCGATTAGTTCACGGGTCAGAGATAAGCGGATTTGATCTACTGACATTTCTTCGGGAGGAGTGCTATTCTATTGAATTCCCCCCTTAAAGTAGAAAGAAATAGCGCCACTGAGTTCATGGGTTGGAGATAAGCGAACTCAAACCGCTGATATTTCATCAGTAGGGGTGCTATTCTATTGAATTCCCCCTTAGAATAGAAAAAAATAGGGCCGCCTGAGTTCATGAGCTGGAGATAAGCGGACTCGAACCACTGACATTTCTTCGGTTATATTGCTATTTTAGTCTCTGCTTCTTTAGTGCCATGGATGAAATATGTTGTTTAAGGAAAAGGGGGCGCAGGTGTTTTGTATTGAATTTGGCTCGTAAAGTGAGTTCTAATTGACCTATATTCCGATCTAGGCTCCTTTCTAGCTCAGGCTGTTTGACCCTATGTGGTTGAATTTTGATCACGATGTTGTTTTCTGTAGAGGGTTTGAGGTACTTTTGAGGATGCAAATGAGCTTTTTGTTGATTTTTTATAAGTTGCTCTCCATTCGGTAGGTTGACGCAGATTTTTATCTGATTTTTAGTATAGCATGTCACAGCAATTTTTTTGCTAAATTTAATTTAGCATGTTATCTTGGGTGATAAAATCCAATGGGACATGCAAATGAAATGTTCCATTTTTTCCTCCTTGACTAGTCGAAATGGACAAGTAATATGGGACATCTGAAAAAGGGAAGATGGACCAAAATTTTGGCACGGAGTGAATGGAGTGAGTTGTTGTTTCCAATGGTTTTATTGGTTTGAGTCTTATGTACTTGTAGTCAGTGGAACTATATTCTTTGCTATTACCAACTTCAGCTTTCGCAGATCATTGTAGTGTCTTTGAACTTTGAATACGAATTTTATGTTTAAAAATGTCATTTGAAATTTTCGGTATCAACCGAAAGAGGTGTGCACAATGTACTTTCCGCGAAGAATATTTGTTTCTGGTAATATTTGGTAGTTTGTATATAGTACAAAAAGAAGGGAAGGAAAAAGGTGTTTCTTCATCTGTATTTCTAGATCCACAGTTTATCCACTTCATCAATATATTGTAACTTGTCTTGGAAGATGCTGCACGATGCTGTGGTCCTGTGGACTATGAAGCACCGACACCTCTAGAGGTCGAAGAATCGCGGTGTCAGGACACGGGGACACGGCGGGATACCTCGGGGACACGTACGGGACACGCCACGTGGCGTGTCCCATAATTTAATATTAAATTTTGAGGGGGACACGGCTGGGGACACGGCGGGACACCGATGGGGACACGGCGGGGACACCGATAGGACACGGCAAGGGCTAAACTGTAATTTTTTTAAAAATTTTGGGGGCCAAGCTGTAATTTTTGAAAAAATTAGGGGTCAAATTGTAATTTTTTTTAAAAAATTGGGAACCAAATTGTAATTTTTTTAAAATTCCTGGGTGTTAAAATACAATTATTTATTTATTTATATATATAAATAAATAAATAAATATACACGGGGCGTGTCCCCCGCCGTGTCCGTGTCCCCATTTTTTTTAGAATTCCCGTGTCCCGGTGTCGGTTTCGGTGTCCGTGTCGGTGCATCATAGCCTGTGGAAATTTATGATGCACAGACACGGATTCCGACATGGATACGGGAATTCTAAAAAAATGGGGACACAGACACGGCGGGGGACACGCCACATGTATATTTATTTATTTATTTATATAAATAAATAAATAATTTTAGTTTGACATCCAGAAATTTTAAAAAAATTACAATTTGTCCCCAAATTTTTTTAAAAAAAATTACAGTTTGACCCCATTTTTTTTAAAATTACAGTTTAGCCCCCCAAAAATTTAAAAAAATTACAATTTGGCCCCCTGCCGTGTCCCCGCCGTGTCCCGACACTGTGATACTTTGACCTTTAGAGGTGTCAATGCTTCATAGGTGGAAATGATACTCTTTCATGGTCGATTTTCTTTTTATGTTATGTCACTAGGATTAGTATTCTGTAGCTCGGTTAGGAGGCGTTGGAATCTTTTAGAACTTGTCCTGCATTGATTAATTATTACCTCGAAAACTAGTTTATGGGCATGGGTTTCTCTTCACTCATTGCTAACTGGTTTTGAGTTGGATGCTTTGGCAGAACTATAAAGGATACTAGACTTGGAACTTAAAGGGCACATATTTTTCACTCCTATGGTTGGAACTTGGAACTCGTTTGTCATTATGCTTTGCTGAACAACTAAATGGGTTACATTAATTTGTTATTATATAAACCTCTTAAATGAAGGTAATTTCGTAGTATCCATAAAAACAATAACCTTTTTTGTCCAGTAAACCGTCTTGTTCTATTTGCTATGAGTAGCCAACTAACTGTATTTTGCCATATATTTTCTTCTCTTCTCTCTTGGTGTAAAAGTCACTTTTGGCAATCATTCATCACTTGGATTCTTTGCTAAATTTAGATGCTGGGTTAGTCGTGAACCTTGTTACGGGTTAGTCGTGAACCTTGTTACCAAATAAGAATATGCTTCTGAATGAATGCTTACGTTTCTGCGGACCTTTCTATCTTATTCATGTTACTTTTTTTGGTGGGTTCGGTTTATCTTGTTTTGCTTTATCATGAGGTTTATATTTCTTGAACTTCATAAGATTATTCGGTTCTCAATTGTGTTTTTCAATTTCCCCTAAATTCCAAACTGAAACAGGGTATAATTGATTTAAGTGAGCCATATGAAATGCCTCAGGCTTTCCAATATGAATGTAGCCGCAAAATGTGGCCACAATGACAAAACCCGGTGGCTGTCACCCTACATAGCTCTATATGGTCATGTAAGAAGGTTCTATATAAACCTTTTCTTATGTTGAACAAATGAAGGTTTGACAATTGACAGTGTGATACAATATATATATTTGAAGGAGGACTGTGATACCAAAGGTTTGACAGATGTCAGTGTCTCATAAATTGGTCTGACAAGTAGCTTCCAGTTTCTCGTTTTTGTTTCTTATTATGTATGGTAGGCACACCATTGGTCTTCAAGTTGGGGACAGGCTATTATCACACTCTGGGGGTTGTGGATCTTGAGAACTCAGGTGCTGAAGTGAGGCGGCCTCTAAAGTTTAGAGTGTACCTACATGGTGGTCTAGGGGAGAGTTACTAAGAAGTTGTGCAAAGTTATGAGAGAGAGAAGGGACATCTTTTGGAGTCTAGGAAATGTCTCAACATCTCTGTATCCTGTCCGGCGATAATTACACCATGGAACCATAGATAAATTTCGTTAATGTTAGAGGCTCTATAGTTTCTGTAGTATTCTTTCACATGCTGTAATAGGAGCTCTTTCCCTTGGGTTGGGTCCAAGTGTTGCCACCAAAAGAAAATGTAAATCTGACCTGGGCATCAGCCTAGTTGCACCAAATAACAGAACTAAAGAACTCTATAGGTAATTTCCCTGCAAGCTTGCAGCGCAAATGATGTTGGTCTGGGGACTGTCTTTGCTCCAGAATCGATCTATTTTGGGCTTTAGACTAACCTCTATTATTTATGCCTTTATTGATATTCCACTGATGGGACACATTCTGTATCTTCTTGGTAATATCTATGTTTAGGTCGACTAAGGAACGACCTGAGAATAGGTTTTGAGGTGAAGAATCGGTTTATAAGTTATGTGAGGATCGTAAAAGGGATTGAACAAAAGCTTCCAATGATAATTAGAGAACTAATTTTGGCCGATGCACAACTGAAATAAAGAATCTTGTTTTACATCTGACAATCCCATTCTATGATTATACATGACATGAGGAATCGGATTCCGAATTATGAGAGTAACATAAAAGGCGATTTAGTGAGAGATCTATTGGGAATTAGCAAATTGATGTTGAACAAATGCACATTTGAAGTAAAGAATATTGATTCATCATTGACAGTCCCGGACTAATTGGAAGCAACAAAATCAAGGAAATAAGTATTGAAAGATTGAAATTTTTTTTTTTGATGTGATATTTAGAATTAAAACAATATGTTATTTTTTAATTGCCGGGGAATTTTTGCTTTCAGATTGTGCATAATGTGCTACACTATCTGCTAGCATAGTGGATAGGTTTGGTAAATGGAAACTTATCTCTTTGTGATTCTTCTAAATGTGTAGCTGTTTTCCAGTCCCCACTTCTTTCCTTTTGGATTTCTGCTTGGTGGGTCCCTCCAAATATTGTCCATGTCTCTCTCTCTCTCTCTCTCTCAGTGTGTGTGAGAGAGAGAGAGAGAGAGGATGTTGACTACTTTAGACTTTTGATCTTCTACAAGCAAATGCTTCCTGAATTTTGTTTTGTTGCTGATGTCATTTGCTTCAAAGCTGTCAAAGTAGCTTATGTTTGTGTGTGCATTTTTCCTTTACTTGCAACATTTTCCCAGTTTTTGTTGTTGTTGGGGCTATTCTCTCCATGCATGTATGCTTATATAAGTATGTACTCTCCTGTAGATACCAGCTGAAAATACTGCACCTTTTTTTTTTTATCGTAAACTACTGCACTTTGTCCCTACAGCCAATGTGCATATTGGTGGGGTGCAAGATAGCATGGTAGATGGCAGTTTTTGAAGGAGATGCGGCATTCTTCTGTACTTGCCCTTTGCAAAGAAATGCTTACAGATGGAATCTCTTAAATTTAAGAGTCACGAAGATAGAAATTTGACTTACATTTAAGTTTAGGATTTATAGGTTTTACATTGTGTGTCACTGGACTCACTTATTGGAATTTGAACAATTGTAATAGTGTAGTCAGTAGAGTATGTGCATAAGTCATACTCACTATGGGCACCACAGTCAGTTTTAGGGTTTGCAAAAAAAGCAAAGAGAAAAACTTCCGTTATAAGAGGTAATAGAGGCGGCAAAGGGTTAACAACGTCACCAACATGAGATGTACATGATTTGGGTTAAAAAATTAAGAAAGTGTTTTGATTTCTTACCATCGTCCAACCCTATGTTTTGTATGTACTGTCCCCATTTATTTTTGAGAAAATGATATTAGCACTCCAAAAATTGATGGAGGCACTCCAAAAAACAAAGGAAAATGACTTTGGAATTACACTGATTTTGGAGTGCCTGCATCAATATTTGGAGTGCCAATATCATTTATCTTATTTTTGTTATATACTCTTTCACTCTAATTGCTAATAGGATATGCGAGAGAGGCTCTGTGTAAATAGCATAGTTACAATCTAAGAAGCACTGAACGTACATGGGACACGACAACTCTAAAGAAATGGGACAAGGCGGGGGACACGGGTAAAATTATGTATGTATATTAGGATAGATATTTAGTGATTATTTATATGGACATCCCATCCGGAAATAACCCTAACTAATAGTATCTTCAGAATTCTTGTTGTTTCCTTTTAAACACTACAAGTTGAATGAAAGTTTTTGGAATATCATACCCCCAAAATTAAGCTTTTAAGTATTGGAAATCGATCCCTATCATGTTTCCATCTGTGTCCAAATTGAGACACGGGGGTTCTCGATGTGTCCCTGTGTGTCCCCAGCTTAAGAGTAATTAAATTATTGGACCCCATGCATGTCCCCAGTTTGTCGTGTGTTCCCATAGTGTTCAACACGGATACGGCAAGCAATTAGGAGGGTCGATGCTTCATAGGTTAGAATAACGTAAGGTTCACGATGGGCCTTAAAGTCAACTAACAATGCATGCATAAGTGGATACAATACTCTTTTTTTGTAAGTAAATAAATTCATTTCACCAAAAAATGCAAGGAGCTACAAAAACTATGAGGCATCTCCCTGAACAGACTATACAACAAGAAGCCTAGCGGACAACCTGACCAAAAACAACCAGAAGAAAAAGAAAAAAAGGCTGTCAATAATTATTCGACCTAAAGATTATTGTATCAAGGAGCCAGGCATCACAAAAGCCTTCTATTCTGGGCTGTGAACTTCTCAGTGGACCAGATGCTAAGCTTAGCCCTGATAGCTTCAAGGACTGCAGAACACACTGCAGCAACTCTCTAGATTTGCGCTGAAAAATCCTCAAATTACTTCCCCCCAGAGAGAGTAAAGGGCAGCTGCCAAAGAAAGCTTATACATTTCATTCCTGAACTCTTTGCCCTTCCTATGCTGGATTGCTCAACTCAGCTCCTGATCCAGAGGCGGAATAGCCCTAAAAATTCCATTCCTAGCCAGCACTTGCTTCCATACCACAGCAGAGAAATGACACGTTGTGATTCACTGTCCGATTATTGGCAATTTTGATTTTTGTTGAATTGGTTTCAAACCCTTTTCACATCCTCTTTTTCTTATGGAACCAAGTACAATTTCTTGGAGTGTTTAACGTGTGAATAACCAATGTTGAAATAAAATCTACTGATCACTTCGTGAGTAAAGTATTAACTATGATTTTGTCAGACTCTACAGGGGTGTAACAGATTTTCTTAATTTGTGTAGAAATATTTATATTCTAAGGACGCTCAAGGCTAAATGAAAATTGTTCCGTGAATTATATAGAGGTATTATGATGACTTTGGCATTTATTAGTGTATGTTTAAACTCTGCTTTCTTTATTATTGTACTGTGTGTGTGTGCGCGCGCACGCGGGGGCTTTTATCTCTTGAGATGAAGACATGTCTTGCTAATGAGACAACATAATCAGGTTCTTATAAGTTTCTATTGTGTTCTGTGCTTCTCATCCCCTACTAGTCTATTTCTTATTTGTATTCATAATTTATGGCATGCTATATTAGTGTAAACTGTTTGTTGCATGCTTTATTTGATTATGTAATCAATTTTGATGCTGTATGGGCATCAACACATTTTTGGGTGTTGCAGGAGTTACATGTTCAGCATGAACAGGAACACCATCTAAAAACCATGTGTGCATACATGTGTACTTAACACTGCATTAGCTTTCTTAGGTATTTCAGTTACAATGGTTCCCCTCTGAGGAGAATTTGGGGCGACATGGCATTGGTGGTTGATTTGGTGCCAGTCCTTACGGAATTGTGGTACTGTTACGTAACTGTGGCATGGTTCAGTTCAGACTGAAATCATGTAATTTGTTTTTTGTTTTAAGCAATCACCTGGTGGCTTGATTACCGAAAAGAAAGAGCTTGTCAATTCATTGTAGTCGCTAGATTCTTTGGTTCGCAGAATTCATCCAAGATGGTGGGAGTTCTAAGTGTTTAGCTTCATTTGAGATGGTCATTGTTTAACTTTGATTTGTATCATGTGTAATAAAACAAGCAGATGAAACCGATATGCATCGGCCAAAAATTTAGTGATTTTAGACTGTGAACTTTATAGGACTCAAAGTATGATCACGAATTATGTTACCCCAGTTTATTGGCATATAAATCTTATGCAGTTATATTTACCAGCAATGATTGTTATTACAACTGTTGGGGTTTAATGTTTTTGTTGTTTCCCTCTGTTTTGCTATATCGTTGTTAACTGAGGTGGACCTTGTCTTGTAGGACGGACGCAAGATTAGCGTTGGTGACTGTGCTCTTTTTAAACCACCCCAGGATTCCCCACCTTTCATTGGAATTATCCGCTGGTTGGCATTGAAGAAAGAAAACAATCTACATTTAGGTGTTAATTGGCTTTATCGGCCTGCTGAAGTTAAACTTTGTCGGGGCATCCTGCTTGACGCCCCACCAAACGAAGTCTTCTATTCCTTTCATAAGGATGAGATTCCTGCTGCATCATTGCTCCATCCGTGTAAAGTAGCATTCCTCCCAAAAGGTGTTGAAATTCCGGTAGGCGTATCCTCATTTGTCTGCCGTCGAGTTTATGACATTGCGAACAAGTGTTTATGGTGGTTGACCGATCAAGATTTCATTGATGTGAGTTTTTTCGTTGTGTTCTTGGTTGCTCTCTTGTTCAGGTTTCGTACTTTGTATTTTTTTTTTTCCTTTGGGTGCTTTTATCTGATATTATTAGTTTTCCTTTGTTGTTCCCTTTACTCATTCTGATTGGTTGTTTCTATTTTATAGGACCGACAGGAAGAAGTAGATAAGCTGCTCCATAAAACGCGAATAGAGATGCATCCGACAGTGCAGCCTGGTGGCCGTTCTCCAAAACCAATACATGGTCCGACATCAACATCGCAGTTAAAATCTGGTTCCGATAATATGCAGAATGCCAATCCCTTCTCTTCTCAAGCGAAGGGGAAAAAACGGGAGCGGTCAGATCAGGGCACCTTGCCTGTGAAACGAGAACGTTCCTCAATGACCGAAGATGGTGACTCTACTCAGTTTAAACCAGAAAATATTTTGAAATCTGAGATTTCAAAGATTACAGAGGATGGTGGTGGGCTTGTAGATCCGGAAGGGGCTGAGAAACTGGTTCAACTCATGCAGCCTGATAGAGCTGAAAGAAAAATGGAATTGATTAGCCGGTCAATGCTTGCAAGTGTAATAGCATCTACAGAGAAGTTTGACTGCCTTAGTCGGTTTGTGCAGCTCAAAGGTTTGTCTGTGTTAGACGAATGGCTTCAAGACGCACATAAAGGGAAGATTGGTGATGGTAGCCCAAAGGATGGCGATAAATCTGTTGAGGAATTTCTCTTGGTTTTGCTTCGTGGTCTCGATAGGCTGCCTGTGAATCTTCATGCCCTGCAGACTTGCAACATTGGCAAATCAGTGAATCATTTACGTTCGCACAAGAATTTGGAAATCCAGAGGAAAGCGAGAGGTTTAGTTGACACATGGAAGAAACGTGTCGAGGCTGAAATGAATGTTATTGATACAAAGCCAGGGTCCGCTCATGCTGTTTCATGGCCTTCCAGATCACGTCTTCCTGAAGTTTCTCATGATGGGAACCGAACTCCTGGAGGGTCCACTGACGTTGTTGTGAAGAGCTCAGTTACACAGCTTTCTGCTTCTAAAACTGCTTCAGTTAAGCCTGCAGAGAGTGAATTCACTGCCAAATCCACTTCCTCATCTCCAGGAACAACTAAATCAGCAGTTTCACCTGCTTCAGGGAAAGAGAGTCATCCCAGAGTAGTAGTTGGGGGCACCACCTCTGATCTTCCTTCAGCTACTGCAAGGGAGGATAGGAGCAGCAGTTCGAGTCAGTCTCACAACAATAGTCCATGCCTTGGTAAGCTACTGCCTGACCACTGTTGGCTGTTCATTTCGCACAATATTCAAAAACTCGATATAATCTTCATGAATTTTTCATTCTAAGTTGTGTTCAAGTGGCCATGACAAAACTACAATTGTATCAGGAAAAGAAGATCCAAAGAGTTCTACTGCAGGGTCAATGACTGTGAACAAGGTGTCTGGTGGTTCTTCTCGACAGCGGAGGTCAGTCAATGGATTCTCTGGCCCTGCTGTTTCTGGGGGTCAAAGGGATTCTGGATCAACCAGAAATTCGTCAGTGCACAGGAATTCAGGTTCTGAAAAATTATCTGTGTCTGGGTTCACAGGTGAAAAGGCACTTGATGTAACCAATGTGGAGGGAAATGGTCACAAGTTGATTGTTAAGATACCAAACAGAGGCCGCAGCCCTGGACAAAGTGCAGGTGGTGGATCTGTTGACCACACTTCCAACATGAACAGTAGAGCTTCTTCTCCTATGCTTTCAGAGAAGCACGATCAATCTGATCGGAGTTCCAGAGAAAAGATTGATGCTGATCGCGCTAATACTACCTATGATGTGAATGCAGAGTCATGGCAAAGTAATGATGTGAAAGATTTGTTGACTGGATCTGATGAAGGTGATGGGTCACCTGCAGCTATTCTTGAAGAAGAGCGCCGGAATATTGGTGAAGAAGCTGTCAAATCAAAGTTCGATTTCGATTCTCTTTTGAAATTAGCTGAAGTCTCGAGAGCTGCCTCATCATCATCAGGGTATGAGCTGAAGTCGGGAAAATCGCATGGGGCTTCTTTCAGCTCTGTTAATGCTTTAGTCGAAAGATGTGTCAAGTATTCTGAAGCGAATGCGTCTGTGTCAGTTGGAGATGACGTCAGAATGAATCTGCTAGCCAGTGTTGCAGCTGGAGAAATGTGCAGGTCTGATTTGATTTCACAAACTGATTCTCCATGCAGAAATACACCTATGGTAGAGGAATCCTCCATGGGGGATGATGCCAAATCACAAATATCTCATGGAATTAACGCTGATCAAGAGCAAAGTCAGTCTGCTGATGGTGCTCAACATCTATCTAAGCAGACCTCTGGCAGCATCTCTAGAGATGGGAAAACTAGTTCTTCCATACGTGAACTTGCACCAACGGGAGAGAGCAATGAATATCATTCCTCCAATTCTGATTTGCAAACTGCTGCAGAACCACATCTGGAGATGAATGAAAGATCAAATGAACTTAGGGGTGCTGCTTCTATAGCTGTTTCCCTCAGCGGTGCAGGAGAGATGGTATTTGCTGGTGAAGAAAGAAAACAACTTCGCGATGAAGCAAGCGTTGATGACATTCAAGATACCAAGGCAAAAGGAAGCTGTTATTTGTCAAGTGATGATAAGGTCAGTGATGTATCACCTTGTGTCGAAGTTGAGAAGAAAGCTGTTGAAGGTTTGTCATCAAATGCATCGTCAGATATGGGTACTGAGAACAAAAACAATGAGAAGCTTAATGGTGGTGACCATACAGAGCAGATACCATCTCCTGGAAAGGTGCATTCTGAGCATTTAGAAAGAAGTGATGAGGACCGGCTGCAGGATTCTTTTTCGAGTAAAGGTCGTCCTTCAGAAAATGTTGACGAACTCAATGGTGGAAAAGCTGATGAAGTGGACCCAAGAAGTCATGTTAGACACGCTGGGAAGCAGAAATCTGATTATGGTACCAACAGTGCTCTATCTAATGACAATAAATTTTTATCTTATCTGGGTTCAGCTGTAAGTGATCAGAAGAGTGAGGGCACGGAAGCAAATGTTGAAAGTAAAGCTGTTCTTGAGCACTGCTCTGGTGGAGCAGCTCCTTGCAAGGGGTCACCTGCATTACCTACCATGGAACTGGAAAAGCATATGTCAAGGGGATCCAAGATGTCTGGTGTTGGGGCAGATGAAACAGAGGAGAGTGCATCTACTGCGGGAGATTCTTCTTCTTTCACTGCTGCTGAGGCATCAAATACGAGTACAATGCTGAAGTTTGATTTAAATGAAGGATTCGTTGCAGATGAAGGAAAATGTGGGGAGCCCATCAACCTGGGCGGCCCTGGATCTTCAGCTTCTGTTCATTTGAACATGTTCCCTTTCCCTGTTCCTTCAGTATCTAGCAGCCTTCCTGCTTCCATTACAGTTGCTGCTGCTGCAAAAGGGCCCTTTGTTCCTCGTGAGGAACTATTGAGAAGTAAAGGGGAAGTTGGATGGAAGGGATCTGCTGCCACAAGTGCATTTCGGCCTGCCGAACCCAGGAAAGCTCTGGAGATGCCACTGGGTACAATTAAAACCCCTCCTGCTGATACTACTGCTGGAAGACATGGTCGCCCAGTGTTGGATATTGATCTGAATGTTCCAGATGAAAGAATTCTTGAGGACATGACTTTTCGAAACTCTGATCAGGAAACGGCTTCTACGTCTGACCAAGGAAATAATCGCGACTTGTTACAAAATCGTGCAATGGGTGCTGCACCTGTTCGTAGTTCTGGAGGCCTGGTTCTTGATTTGAACCTAGTTGATGAGGCTAGTGATATGGGTCACCACTCAGCAAGAGGCATTCGTACAGTGGAAGCCCCTCTTTTGCCACTTAAGCCATCATCAACAGGTGGATTTCCCAAAAGTGAGGTGAGGAGGGACTTTGATCTAAACAATGGGCCTTCTGTGGATGATGCAAGTGTTGAACCATTTTTATTTAGCCAGCACGGAAGAAACATTATGCAATCCCAGCCTCCTGTTGCTGGCCTTAGAATGAACAATGCAGAAATGGGAACTTTCTCGCCATGGTATCCAAGTGGGAACACTTACCCTGGTTTCAGATTTCCATCAACCTTGTCTGATAGAGGGGAGCATCCCTTTCCAATTGTTGCAACTGGTGGTCCGCCACGGATGTTGGGACCTCCTACTGTTGGGACCCCATTTACTTCTGATGTTTATCGGGGTGCCTCTGTCCTGTCATCTTCTCCAGCAGTGTCCTTCCCATATCCAGTCTTCCCTTTTGGGAATAGTTTCCCTCTTCCCTCCGCCACTTTCTCAGGTGGATCTACAACCTACATGGATTCATCATCTAGTGGTAGGCTTTCCTTCCCCACTGTCAATTCACAGGCATTGGGCCCCGTCTCTGCAGTTTCATCCCAGTATCCAAGGCCATATGTTGTTAGCCTTCCAGATGGTAGCAGTGATGTTGGTATTGACAACAGTAGAAAATGGATGAGGCAGGGTCTAGACCTTAATGCTGGACCTGGAAATTTAGACGCGGAAGGTAGGGACGAAACAATGGCTCTTGCATCGAGGCAACTTTCTGTTGCCAGGTCGCAGGTGCTAGCAGAGGAGCAAGCAAGGATGTACCAGCAGGTAGCGGGTGGTGTTCTCAAGAGGAAAGAGCCAGAGGGGTGGGATACTGAGAATGTTAGGTACAAGCAATCCTCGTGGCAGTAAAGACAGCATTATCCCGAGTCTTCCGGCTTGTTTAAAGCTTTGAAGCCTGGTGAGTTTTACTTCCATGTATAATCTGACTATGCGCAGATGTTTAGCTGCCTCGGATGGTATTGGTTCAGTTGCGATCATGTTTATGCATTCTGACAGCTTTAATGACAAGTCATTGGATGCTTTTAATGATTAACAATTACCAGGACCTGGAGGGATTGACACAGCCAAGAACCTTGTTATGATTTGCTATGTTAGAAATGTAGCGTTAAAGACAGTCTAAGGAAGTTTTGATTGGCTCAGCTTAATCTTCTATAGATCCCCGTGCTAGGATGAGGTCATAATAGGACTGGAGAGAAGCCATATTATTTTGTTTGCAGTTTTTCTTTCTCATATTCTCAAGGATGGTGGGACAGGGCAATAGCTTAGAGATTAAGTTCTGGGATGCAAGCCATTTTAGTGGGTTTTCATCCCTAAAAAATGAGTTTTTCGGGAATCTGCAAGAGATTCACCCTTCATTGAAAACTAGCATAGTAATGCGATAACTTCCATGACATTGTTTAATAAATGTGTCTTCTCATTCTTCTGCAAAGCTGTCCCTAAAGAGAACTAGCAAATGTATTTTTTGTGCATTATGTTCATACTTTGGATTTTGAAGATGAGTGTACAAGTATTGAAAATTATAACCTCACACAGTATGAGGAATATGCTGTTTTGGTTTCTCTCTCAGTTTGCTCTGCTCTTGGAGAGAATTTCCAAATCTGGAGATCTATTTTTATATTTCCTTGTTCCATATGGTCGTGAGAGACTGGGAAACTTTTAGATCCTTATCTGGTTTCATTTGTTGATGGTAAATGTTGAAGAGTGGTTTTAGATACCTTCCATTTCCCCTTGAGCATTTAGTTCTGTTTGATTGTGGATTTCTGTTTTGATCATGGATTGGTGAAGGGACCTCTCATGATTCACGAATCGTAAAATGATGGGAAACTAACATATAAATTTAATTTTGATGTCATCTTTTCAATTCCCCTCGAACATGTTGATCTGAAGGCAGCCTTAGTGTTTTCATTAAGCTTGTCTTTTGTCCCTCAAGTTCTTGTCGGACCTCATTTCTTTGGTTATATGCTTCTGCCATTGTATTATCTTGTGTGTCTTTTGGGTATTTATATCTGTTAATGAAAAGACTATAGTGGTAAGATTTTACAAGTCTATTAATTAATTCAAATGACTTTTCTCTGTTTGTTTTGTTTTTCCCAGATGTTTGAGGGTGTGCAATGGCCACCTCCTGGAATTTGTCTAACTGGTGTCCTCTAACAGGATGGGTGGTAAGCGAGTCATTACCTCTGTTCATAGTCTCCGACCCCACACCTTTTTCGCTGTACCAATTGTGGTGTAAAAGCATCTGTCATGGTTTCTTCGAGCTCTTTATTCCTTGGTATCTTTTCTGGGCGGATGCAGACCGTTTCCCCTTTGTAGATATGTTCTTAACTGTTGGACAGCATGCACCCGGTGTCAGCCAAACACTTTATGAGTTCCAACACCAAATCTTCTTGTAGTGGAGGTTGGATTTCTTCACCAGTTCAGGCAAATGCCCTTTTGTGCAATGACATTAGTAATTAAATCTTTCTGTGCCTTCGTTTTCTGTTCTTTTCGTTTTCCTTTCTCCAGTACATATGATATATAAGCAGGTTGGAAGCTGAATTTTGGTACTTTGAGCTCTTGTATTGTGGCGTGTTGCATCTTAAATTTGACTTAGCCCTATAACTGCAGTCAGTTATTCTCACCTCTTCCGAATGTGCAATCAACGTCCGCATTGAGAAAACCTTCACAATTCTAACTCGTCAAAACGACTTAAAGCTGGATCTACTCTGGAAGGGAGTTTAAATGTTTGTTTTGGAAATTCAAGTGGTGAGAGAAGTACTTGTTCTACTTAATCTTGCAATGCGGTAAAAGGGTGGTGGTCTTTTTTTTGGGTCAGTAAATGATGATGTTCAAACACAATTGTTACTCGTGAAAACAACTTAAAGCCCAATTCCAATGAGCGCTGTGGGCTACGGTGTAAATAATTTGCACAATGCTTCAACTGGCAGGTCAAAGGATTGCCCATGTGAAGATTACTATAAGACAGGTGAAACTAGGCCGAGGCCAAAACTGATTTTGCAAATGTAGCAGAGAGAATGTTTAGAGCATGCCCTTATTTTTTTTATTTGTTTCAAGTTACGTTCGTTGTGGTTTGGATTTGTTGTTATTCGGGTAGAACCTTTGAGGGCCAACTTTGAAGGTAGCTCAAGTGGTTTGTACCATTTTCTTGCAGAAAAAGGCATGAATGATAGCTAAACCAATGGGAGAAGCATTGGAAATCGATTATTCAAAAGCAGTTAAAAATGAATCAGTCAGGGAGATAAAGTACTTTTGTATTCTCGGGTCTGGGTACTTTCCAGCTTTAGAAGCAAAATTCAGACCAAAGAAGTATTATCAAATGAAGTAAAGTTAACGCTTTGGTATCGCCCTCATCAGAAAGCCCCTGAACAATGGTAAAAACATTCAGCCCCATTAAACGCAACGGAGGTGTTAAGAAAGTCGCTGCTTGTACTGCTCAACTCGGTAACGTACAATTCAAAGCGGAAAATGGTCATACTGCTTGTTGTACAAGAAAGTATTAGTTACAATAACAAGAAGATAAACAACCACAATGGAAGGGATAGCATAGCTGTTGTTCTCTCCCATGGACAAGCAAATGGAAGTAATCAATCACAATAACTTGATATTTTGTCATGGAGAGGATCTAACAATATCTTCACATGCGGCACCCAAGACGACGAAGTTTGAACTACCCAAGACGACAAAGTTTGAACTTGATTTAAGAGATTGTATTTCATTTTACACAGGGAAGGCTCCTCCCACAGAGAACATTGCTGCAATTACAGCAAGACATGAGTTAATATCCATGGTTGAAAAGTTTGTCCAATGAGAAAACAAGAAGTAAAGGACTCGTACACAAAGAAAAGGGAAATACTAATGATTATTCTCTTCACAAATCATTACTTAGAACTCTAAAAAAGGCCGTACACAAAAGCATAAATAGGAATCCATTGTAAACAAAATAAAACAAAGCCATTGGTTCAGATCTTAGCTAAACAAATTTTGAGCAGAATGTACCAAGCATCCGCTCAAACACAATGCAACTGAAATTAGCCAGGCCAGACGAAATGGTGTTCAACCATCCAATGTAGGGCATTGGGATATTTCTAGAGCGTGACAAACCCTACGGGATATTTCTAGTACGTGACAAACCCTACATTCAATTTCTGTACACGTGCATGCAAGGAAATAGCTAGCAAGTCAAGAAAAGAGAAATGACGGCGGGTAGGAGCTTAATAGGTTTAGAATACAATCCTCCTCTAAATTGGAGTCCTGAATCCGAAAATCAACCCGACAGGCGCTACCCAAATTGGTAGCTCTAGTTATTTGTCTCATGTGTTGGGAGAGCCTAAAGAAAAAGGACAACGGGAAGGAGACAAATGCATATCTACAAAGAAAAACGACAATAATGATGCAAATAAAATGGTGCTCCGGTAAATGTCAAAATCAGCATGTTATGAGACAATTAAGGCAACTATAATACCAAAGCAACTAAATTAGGATTGATATTCTGAATAAATTAAGCAAGACTTAAGAATAGAACATAGTGGTACTTACACTAGACATCCTCGACGTTGCTTTTTCTTCTTCTCCTTTTGTTTTTGTGGTGGCTTGATAACTACCTTGATCGCTGCATCAAAAACTGCTTTCACGTTCTGTAATTGCACAGTAAGATAATGCACTTTAGGAGTTTAACAATATAATTGCACCAGCATAGAAAGTTCCATCACCACAGAAAAAAACAAAAGTGAACATTTCTCAAAACATTGTGCATAAAAACAAAATGGCAAGGCATGGCCCTGTTTCACATAGCAAGATTAACATGTCAACTAAACTTCAACTTTTAGCCTCCCGCATTTTAAAAGAAGCGTACATGTGAATCAATCTCTACGAGAAATCTGATTGACCCGGCCAAGAATCCTAGAAGCAATCCAACTAGCTGTTGGAATCTAGTCAACAAGGCTGCCACTACAAGTCTATAACTACAGCATAACCATTTGAAATTATGACGGGTTCTGCCTCATCTTCACGAGATCTGAATTTTCTTGAGTAACTTTAATCCAATTGGCTCTTTTGACTTCCAAATCTTCTTCATCATTATATTGATGGTAATTTCTTTCCATTTCCAATAGAACTCCCTCATTCCCTGCCACACAAAGAATGCATGTACCAGACCATCAAAGTTTGTGTGGGGGAGCTTTTTTCCTCCTTTTTGTGTGGCTATGTAAAGTCAGATGGTCACCCGCAAAGATCTCAGGATGAGAGGAGAAGAAGAAGATAGCTGTGTGGATCCATTTAAGGAACATTTGACATGTGTCCTCTTGACTCTTGAGTTTGATGGAAAATTTGTATGACAAGATAACTGTGATCAAGGAACTATATCTGGTTGTAAAAGCCAAATGATCGTTTACCTGTTGAGTTTTAGAGCTGCATTCAATGTAATATGCTGCACCAATCTGTTTCCGGAGCTCCTCTCCCTGATTGTGAAGAAAGCATCACCATCAACTTCCACCATCATATTAGAAAACGAGAGAACAGATCATGTAGTAAATAGAATCACCTGTGCAGTGGTCACAGGCACCAAGCCTGGATGATCAGATAAATAGTGCTTATCCTCACGAAGATCTGTTGTCCATATATTGGCAATAAGTAATTTTGAGAAATGAAAATTCCACGAAAAATCACCGCATGAGGAGAATAAAACTAAGATCTTATACGTACAAGTGTACTGGAACTTTGATCATCAAGTTGGGAGCGAATAAAATTGTCCCGCAGAAACAACATGGCTATTAAATGTGGAACAAAGGCGGTCTAAAATCATCCTACTCAATGCAAACATGCTAAACTAGTGTCCTACATAAGGGACAGTTTCTCATATGACACCAATTAATCAAAACTAAAGGTTCACAAACTTTGCAATGACCTGGGAAAACATGTCACATAAGTAGAATCCAGTTTTACATCAATAATCATACATCAAACTAAATGAAAATTTCGCGATCGGAATGGATGAAAACCCAATTGTATACACACCCCACAAAACCAAAAAGAAAAAAGAACATGTGATATTAAAATGGATGGATCAATCTGGTTATTCTGAAATGGAAGTGGAACATATATGTCAGCCCAAAATGCAAATATATAAGGATGCTAGTGTTTTCTGGCAACCATGCAACCACTAAGTCTCAAATCTTTGAATTTCTAGACATAAAGTAGTAGCATGGAAATTTCCCTATTCATCAGTCCTAGACTCTCACAACCGATACTCAATTGACAACTCGATTACGAGTTATTTGATGGAAAATATCTTTTCAATTGAGTTTTGCAGATGGCGATATCCAAATATGTTCGATGATGTAGAATTTGCATTGAAGAAGAATACTGCCATGCTTGTTTTAGTTTATGTACATTTGTGCCCATTCAATAAGAGTACATATAATGCTAAGGAATCTTTAATCTCGGCCCCTATTTCATCCATTTTCAAGCACCCATCCCAGATCTTCAACACTATGTTATACATCATGTCCTTCCCAATGTTTCAAGTTTCATCGCATATCCCTTTAGGCCTTTCCTATTATTGATTACCATCTTCCACACAAATTAACCCATCAATTCTTAATTGGTCCACTATTCACACAAAACATGAACTTACCATCCCAAAAGATTTTCCGTCATTGTATCTCTAATTGGCAGCCCTGCTGAATTCTTTCTAACGAATAAACCCTTATTTATCTTTTCAGAAAACAACTTTCCCTGTCAACATTGTCATATCAGTTACACTCATTTCCTAAACATAATTATCTTAACCAACTAACATTAAGCACTAATCACCTAATATCATAGCAGGTCTTATAGCGGTGCATCATAACGTTTCATAAACCTATTTTTATTTTCTCGTCATTCTTGTTTCTGTTTATGCTAAAAAGTTGACTCTATGTACTTTCATCCTGCTTCAAGTAAATCATTTGGGTTCAAAGTATCTCTCTGGTCCACATGATTCTAGCTTAGACTTTGCTCTTTCTCTGGTTTCGTCAACAATAGCCATGTCATCTACAAACAAAATGTACCTAAAATCTCCTTTTCAATGTTGCTAATAGGATGCTATCTACCAACATGGTTCAATTAGAAATCTGTAATAAGCATGCAAAAAATGCCCTATCGATTTTCAGTCTAGACATCTCTTGCAGAAGAAAAGTAGTAATTAGTAATTGACTGGAAAAACACCCATAACATTGGAAATGATGTATCCATGAAGTCGGTTGGTGTTGACCCTAGTTTTGGGTACTCTAAATTCCAAGGACTCAACCACAGAGAGCAATTTTATGGAACGAAGGGTACGCATTGGATAGAGATTGGAACAAGGCAAGACCAAGAAACATAGTCACCAATGGCAAATGAAAGCAACAAAATAAGTGCTTCTGGATTAATTCACTTACCCAATTTGGTGCCAGCCAGTACTACGGGAACTCCAGGGGCGAAATGCTGAAGTTCAGGGATCCACTGCTCAAGAAATTGTGCATCAGAATTTAAATTCCTCAAATATCCTTATATACTAAACCATAAAGTTTCCACCAAAATGCACCTTTTTGAGAATGTTCTCGTAGCTCGCGCGACTAACTAGTGAAAAAGCTAAGACAAATACATCAGCTCCACGATAGCTCAAGGGCCTCAATCTATTGTAATCCTCTTGCCCTATGTTGAAGAAATTGAAACAACAAAAGAACATTAAAATTTCCCATTGTAGCAAAAATGCTTTTGGCTTGGACTCAACTGTCACTTGAATGCAAGAAATGTTATCAACATCATGACAAAAATGTCCATAAGCAAATACTTACCAGCTGTGTCCCAGAGCCCTAAGTTGACAGTGGTGCCTTCAACTACCACATTTGCACTGAAGTTGTCAAACACAGTTGGTATGTAGTCCTAATTAACACCAAACTTTTCAAGAATCCGAATTTTGGAAATAAATAAAAAGAATGCCCCACAAAGCCAAAATGAAATAAAAAGGTGGAGGAGAGGTAAAAAAGCAGTGGAGAACCCTAGAGAGAGAGAGAGAGAGATAGAGATACGAAACGAAACGAAATGAATACTTATAAAGGAAGGGAAATGCAGGAGCCACATAATCTTAAAAGAAGAGATAAAGCAAAACCCTCTAACCAAGATGATTACAGAGGGTGGGAAAGAGAGGACTTTTTTTGAGATATCAAATCATGAAAAATTGCAAAAAGCTGCAAAACCCAGGTGCAAATTTTACACTTTTATTTTTGATCTGGAAAACCCAGTTGCATAAAGGCATAACAATGACACACTAAACCCAGATAAATGCACAGATTTTACTACTCCCGGAAAGAACATAGATGTGTGTGCACGAATCTCAGAATAACAAATCAACATGGATCTTCTAAAAGACTGCTCTACACTTACAGTGGGGAATTTATTACTGGTGTAGCAAATAAGCATACAAGTCTTCCCAACAGCCCCATCACCCACCGTTACACATTTGATGAATCTTGAAGCACTTGAAGCCATTGGACATAGGGCTCACAGAGAGAGAGAGAGAGAGAGAGAGAGAATACAAAAGAACAGAAAGTTGAGTCTTTGTTTTGGGCCTTCTGAACGGAGAGAGAGAGAGAGAGTAGTATATAGTGGGGGGAGGTGGGGGCAAATACTATCACATGATTCTTACTCATTCACCTCCGTCTTATAAGGGAAAATTACCGGCAGGTTGTGTACGGAAGACTTAATTGCCACTTTGATGGGGTGTAGTTTTGAAATCTCCAATACATGACATCTACAATAATATTGACCAAGACATGGTAACATAACTTTCTTAGACCATTCTACCCTGTTCTCCTCTATCTCTGTAAAAAGTCATAACCCTCATTTTTTCTCAAACGTTTTTCTCTGCTCCTCTCACCGTCTCTCCTCTATCCCTCTTTATCTCACTGGTCGACTAGTACGGGTACACTCTCTCTCTCTCTCTCTCTCTCTCCATTACTACAATAATCGAACGTACGCCGGCCCTCAAGCCGTTTTGTTTCGAAGCCACGCAAATAACCCTAATCCTAATTTTCTCAAAACACCGCAACGATTCGGGATCCAAGGTTTGTTGGGATTGTTTTTTTCGGAGGCAACCAAGGCCAAAGCCTCTTAGGTATATCTATACTCACATTGTTAAATAGTACTTTTGGGGTTTGCCTTCTAATTTTGGGTTTTTTCATATCTCTGCTTCTTTTTTCATCCTGTATGTTTCTAGTCTGCTAAAAAATTGATAATCTCTAATTGGTAATGAAATGGATTTCCCTTTTTGCTTAGCCATTTGTTTAAGAGTTTTTTTTTTTTGAGTCAACAAATCTGCGAATGTGGTGACGGTAGCGTTGCTTATGCCTGGATTTTGGTTTCGTTTTCGGTTTGTGGTGCGACTGATGACTTATGTTTCGTCCCTTGTAACATTGAGTTTTGATGGATAAGTTTGATTTTGCCATTTTTTTAAGTATTATTTAAATGTTTGGGCTTCGCATCCCTTTCAATTTGGTGAAATGAACAAACATCACCTGTCCAATGTTTGTTGAAATAATCAACCTAAAAATCAGTTTCGAAAAGTATTTGTTTGCACAAGTTGGATTTATATCTCTTTTGTAATCCTCGGTTTCTTATTTTCTTTCTTGAATTGGTTAAATGAATCTACAATTGATCTTTGGTATAATAGTTGAGAGTATTTATTTATCTATCTATTCAACAAAAGAGCCTAACCACATAAATCATAGCTTGATCAATTTGTTTGGATTCTAATGGTGTCGTAGATAAGGAAATCTGGTGAATTTTAACAGCTTGAGTGGTGTTGTGTGAATTTTCAGGGAGCTGAGTTGATGAGCAAGTATGGAGTAAAATTGTTTTGATATAGGAGGGTTTGATCTGTATTATATATATTATAGGAAGATGCTTTCACACTCACTTTGTTACTTCTGCTCGCGCTCACACATGCACATTATGTGACTAAGGTTGCAGCAACTCCCTAGCAAATTAGCATGTTTCACAAGTCCAAATTAGTTTCCATTTTTCTCTCTATGCGATGTATAACCTTGATCTATGACCAATTTTCTCTCTATTTTTTACAGAATTGATGCTTTTGGGATTTATCTCCCTTCTTTTAAATGTGTCCCAAAGTCTAATAAGCCACATATGCATCCCTAGTCATCTTGCAACCTACATGCTTCCATGCAAATTGGAAACTAGTGCCTCTGAGATGCACCAAGAACATCATTTTCAGCCAACAATGACAAATGGACGTCGGCTTTTTACCACAGATACTAGACCGAACCATTGTAAGCATAAGGTATCTTCTGTCAATTTGTTCAATTTGTCCATTCTCACTACGAAGTAGGAAAAATTGGGAAATTTATACTTTTCTCTCACCATCTTGTAACATGCAACAACATTGGTTGACTGGTTTGATTGTGTAATGAGCATAACTAGTGCCTTTCTATTCCTTTGTGCTATAGATGCACCAAAAAAGAAAGCTAAGGTCATTTTTCTAATATGTGACTACTGAGTACCCTAAAGAGAGAACGGATTGTATTTTTAAGAGATATATGCATTGAGAAAGATATTTAGATTATCAGACAACATAATTGCAAAGTAATAGTCCATTGACAAATTCAACTAATTGTTCTATATCTGAGCTACTTTGAGACATTGATGTAGTGGGGTTTTCCCGAGCGAAGGAAAATACACTAGAACACGTGTGGAGTAGAATACCACGTAGGGGTGCACCGCAGAGGATAGAAGCTGACCACGTGGTAAGCACAGGAGCACTACATAAGGAACATGAGTACAAAGCGCGAAGGGTGAAGTTTTATGTAGTTTTTACATATACTATTTAGATGTTTATGTTGTTGAATGCTTTTTGTGAGCTAGACTTGGTCGTTTGAATATTGTTTTGCTGCCACACCCTACTCGTACACCCTTATATCTGGAAACAGCCTCTAAGTGCTTACCCTATGATTCAATGTCTGAATGAAATGGGAGTTCCATTGGCTTTCTGATGTAATTCCAGTACCATGCTGATATAGTCCAAGTTCACTTTACGTTAGTATTTTATTCTATGCATTAGGTGTTTAATTTACATTCTTTCTATCCCATTACGATGGTAGTTAAAATTTACCACCAAATAATTGTGTTAAATGGCACTACCATATACTTAACTTGAAACAAACTAAGTGTTGAATGTTATCCAAGATCTTGCAATCTTCACTGATCTTTTCTTAGTTGTTTTGTTTATCTAGTTTCTCATTTCTTTATTTTCTCTTCCTTCATGTTTGCTTGTAATGCCACTCACTCATTTTGACATTCATATTGTCTGCCCTCACTTCTCTGTCACAGACTTTAGGAAGTTGCTAGGTTGCATTAGGTAGCATATCTTAATATGAGTTCTCCCCATCTTATAACATATTTGAGCTTAACTCCCAAGTGAAAACTTATTTAGACAGTACTTTCTTAATATGAGTTCTATCTCTTTCTCTCTCTCTCTCTGCTGGTCTGCTTCCCTAACCCATCAGCAAAAATATCACGGCCACGACATCCACCATTGCCGTAGCCACCTATCACCACCACATCGCCGAGCTCAACAATCCCAGTATTCCTAAAACAAACTGGTCAAACCTTCATCAACCACCACCGCGTCGTCGTCTTCGATTTGGACCAAGTAAACTCGTACGGTGATCGCAATGTAGTTTTTTTTTAGTAATACCCAATGTAGATTTTTTATAATTAATGACTTACCCTTTTATAACTCAAATAATATGAAGAGTAAAATTATTTACGACAAAGTTATTTGACAAAAAATGATTTGGTCTATATGAAGAGGAAGAATAGTCTTTACTCATACCAAATGTAGTCTTTTACAATTAATGACTTGCTCTTTTAAAAAAAAAAATATGAACAAGGCAATAGATCCTTTGTACGGTGGTGGTGGTGGTGGTGGTGCAATCGTACTGGTTGGGGGGGGGGGAGATACTGGTAGTTCCGGAACCAGTGTGAAGAACAAAGGGTATGAAAGTGAAATGATTTTTTTTTTTTTTTTTTTGGGGGTTGGGGGTTTTGTGTACAATTGACAACTAATGTTGCCACCTTAGTGTCTTTTAACATTTCAATTTTTCTGAGCCAAAAAATAGATTTACTTATTTGCTATATGGCATTGCCATATATTGTGGGGTATGGTGAAATGTAGGTGTGTGAGTGTGTGTTCGGAATATGCAGTTCAGAAAACTATAAACTGTAGAAAACAGTGTGAAAATCTGGACTTTGGTGTTGATACATGACTGGTTGTATTTCTGCTATTTTTGAGTTGAGCATGCTGTCTTGTTTTGTTTATGGGTTTATCTGAGCCAAAACGACTATGAATGGCTATTCTTTGGTTTGAATGGTCATGACAGGTTGTTATGAATAATAGTAGGCTATGATGATATATTATCTAAGCCAAAAGGACTATAAGACAGGTTTATGGGTTTACCATGCAATTTTCAGCAGGTTTGTGTGTATGTTGTTGCTGTCTTGTGCTATTTTTGGAGGGGTGTGTTGACTGCAGGTTTCATGTGTGTGAGTGAGTGTGTTGAGCTATGGAGGGGTGTGTTTTTCTTATGTGTCTAAATTGTGTCCGAGTTGAGTATGTTGTTCTCTGAGTTGAGTGTCAATGCTGTTATGACAGGGTTTTTTTTTTTTTCAATTTGATTGTTGTGTGTGCAGCAGGTTTATGGTTTAAAAAAATTAAAGGTTTCAATGCAGTTTTACTGCACATTACTATGCAAGTGCAAGTAATGCTGCTGCTGCTATGTTTGTGTGTGTCCAATATGCAGTTTTAATGGATATTTGAGGTTATTTTACTGCATTTTATTTGTTACTGCTGTGTCCAAAACTGTGTCCATTCTCTGCTATGTCCAAGATGTGTTGAAACACCACAAACTGTGTCCAGAGGTGTGTGCATGTGTTACGACTGTTTTAGTGCAGTTTTTTGTGTTCTACAGGTGTTTGAAAAGTTGTAGAGGTGTATGTGTGTGTGTGTGTGTTCATGAGCAGGTGTATTTGTGGTTTGGCCCATCCAAAGAGGTTTTGTGTTCGTGTTCATGGGCAAGTGCATTTCCAGGTTTTTTGGTGGAACTGAGTGTTGTGTGTATTATCAAATTTCGTTAATGGAAGATTCAAGGTTTGAATGCAATTTTGGTTCCAAACTGTGTCAAATTATTTAGTTGCAGCACCAACTTGGGCCTTTTTCCATATTTTTGTGACTGTGATGATAAATTTTTTCAACACACGTTGAAGACTTAGGCGGGGCAACATTAGAAGGTCAAATTGGCAACTAATGTTGCAGCCTATTAGTCCTTCAAAAAGTGGTCGTCAACTTACAAATTATCTGAGCCAAATATTGACAAGTGTTCGACACATATCCAAGCATGCCAAGAAGAGTAAGAAGAAGCAAAGGAAGACCAAGAAGAGGAAGAACCATTGTAATTTTTTCTTAGCCTTTGTATGTAAAAATTTTGTTGGTACATTCCGTAGTGATCTATGAACATGTCCTCAGTATTGAGAACATTTGGAACTTCTAGTTATGTGTATTGAAATTTTGGAGATGTTAATGAATGATTATTGTACAAGTACCAATGTGTTTGTGCATACTTATTAGTCTTTGTTTGAGCTATCTTTCTTGATTTTCTCCCGATATGGATGTACTATCTAGATTCAATGTGGAAGACTGAGCACAAAATAAAATCACTGAAATTAACAAGACATCACCAAAAGTAGAAGACCTGAAAGCATAAAGTCTAAAGGCAGTCACGCATGCAATGAACCTACAATATCATCAATTTTATGGAAAAAGCAAGTGCTTGGAAAAGCTCGTGAGAGATTGTCAATGAAAATAAATGGATTTATTGGGAAAGACTCTTAGATAGAAGAGCAAGTACAAATTACCCATAGAGTACATTGTTGTACATAAGGAGTACAAACTTGAATCACAAAGAGCAAATTTGATTTTATATAAATATGGACTATGAAATATTACATATGACCCATCCCCTATTACAGCTGTCCTTTTAAAGGGGGCCCACCTAAGAAGGTCAACGAATGTTGTCATAAATGAACCTCAACTACCATTCTCGGAGGTATTAAGAGCAAGTAACTATTACTCAAAGAGCACATTGTGTTTGGACAGAGACTACAAATTAGAATCACAAAGAGCACATAGCTTTGTATGTAAATATGGACTATGGAATATGACGTGTGAGCCATCCCCTATTCCAATTGCCCTTGTAAAGGGGGCCCACGTAAGAGGTCCAGGAATCTTGTCATAAATGTACCCTACCTATGGAGTTGAGTAACAATATGACATTATTTGTACATAATGTCCCAGTGAAAGTAGTAACAGTACTATGAAGTTAAGCACCTCAACTACCAGTCTCGGAGGTATTAAGAGCAAGTAAATATTACTCAAGGAGCACATTACTTTTGGACAGAGAGCACAAATTAGAATCACAAAGAGCACTTAGGTTTGTATATAAATTTGGACTATGGAATATGACGTGTAAGCCATCCCCTATTCCAGCTACCCTTGTATAGGGGGCTCACCTAAGAGATCCAGTAAATTTTGTCATAAATGTACCTTATCTATGGAGTTGAGTAACATTATGACATTATTTGTACATAGTGCCCCAGTGAAAGTAGTAACAGTACTATTGAGTTCAGCACCTCAACTACCATTCTCGGTGGTATTAAGAGCAAGTAAATATCACTAAGGGAGCACATTCCGTTTGGACAGAGAGCACAAATTAAAATCACAAAGACCAATTATGTTTTTATATAACTCTTGAGTATGTATATGGTGCAAGTTATGTATGAACATAAGAGCAAGTAAATATTACTCAAAGCGTATACCGTTTTTTCACAAAGACTACCACTTCAAATCATAAAGAGTACTTATGTGTTACTCTCTGATCCACTGATCCAAATGAACTCCAAACAACACATAAGCTCCATAAATGAAAAATATGATAACTTTGCAAGTACATTCCTTAGTTGAAGCAAATTCTAAAGGCCAAAACAAAAAAACAAAATGATGAGCTCTTAACCTCTGAGTTATATACAAACGTAAGTGCTCTTTGTGATTCAAAGTTGTAGTCGATGTGAAACAACAATGTGTGCTTTGAGTAATATGTACTTGCTCTTACTACCTCAGAAAATAGTAGTTCAGGTGCTGTGCTGAATTCCATAGTATATTTGGTACTTTTACTACGAAACTATATATAAATAATGTCAAAATGTTGTCAAGAATAATTGGTAGGTAGGGTACTTTTATGAAAAGATTCACTGGCCTTCTTAGCTGGGCCCCTTTGAAAAGGGCATGTGGAATAGGAGATGGCTTACACTTAATATTCCATACTCCACAGTTATATACAAAAATAAGTGCTCTTTGTGATTCACAAGTATAGTCTGTGTGAAAACCCAATGTGCTCTTTGAATAATATGTACTTGCTCTTACTACCTCGAAAAATGGTATTACAGCAGCAAGCAGCAGAAGAACAGCAAGTAGCAGCAAACAGCATTAGCAGCCATAGCAGGCAGGCACCCTCTACTCTGATCAACAACAGCCACACATCAACTTTCAATCAAAACAAAATGAAATTGAACTATACAAGCCACTGCTACAAAGAACTTCAAGTGCTGATTTTCGACTCTCATAAGTGATGATTCTTGTGCTGGTGCTACTTTATGACAGTGCTTGTAATTACATACATTTTCAGCAGGTTATATGAATGAAATACAACAATCTCTGTCATCTTAGGTAGGTGAGGTACAACCATTATAATATGACAAGGTCTCAATCCATTACATTCAACAAAATCCAAAGTCATAGGCAACAACAGTTCCATACGTTAGATTAAAATCCAAAGTACCGCATACCTAAAAAATCGAAAAGGTTCAACCAAAGTAGCTAAAACTTCGATTACATTGTCAACGATCACCCCGGCAATGGAGACTTGAACGTGCTTCAATTGTGTCCAGGCTCATGGCAAAACCCACAAAAAGCAGTTTGTTTTTCTTGGAATTGTGACTCAATCCTCTTTTCTTTCGGCCTTCCACCCGGTCGCTTTGTAGCAGGAGGTCGAAGCGCTTCCATGGTTGTGGAAGAAGAGGTGGCTATGTCAAGGTCTTCACAACCGTACTGGATCTCAGGAACTTGTGCCACGATGTTAGTCGAAGAAGGCATGTCATGCAAAGGAATGGGAGACATTACGGTCATGTAAATAAGAAGTCGTGCCTCCACCCTATATGAAGGATCCGCAAGGTTATATATATTGTACGACGAACCTTGTATTGCGCGCATTCTCATAAACCAGATCCCAATAGAATGATTTTCAGCATTCTACAACACAATTACATACTATAATTAATAAAGAACATTGAAAAGATTCGATCAATTAATACTCAACATGGCTTTATCTAGTCAGAGCATGACATGACAAAACTCACAATGTTCAACGATTCTGGCACAAAAAAACAATGGATGGTACAACAGTGTAGTTTTCTTTGGAATTGTAGATCTAGCAAACAAATCTTAAGAATTTTTCATGCTCTAGCAGACTCAAATCTCTAACACTCCTAAGGAACCTCGGGATACCAAAACTTGGCCTAACACCCCAAGGACACGGACTCAAGACTAACAAGAGAACCCAGACTCAAGCAGAAACCATATCAAAAAACAAACAAGCCACACCCAAACACCCCAGTACGAACCAAACCACCACACCTATAAATGAAGCTACATGAATTATACTTTTCCATAATTGCAACATAACAACCCAAGTTTTAACCAAAAAAAAAAAAGGGCCCTTTAACATACATAACTGTAAGAATAAAAATGTAAATTCATCTTTAACTACTCTTCCATCCAGTTCAAAAAAAAAAAAACTTCCGTTCATAATTGTTGGCAGTTCCCAATAATGTTTTCACATGCTCTGTACTTGGCCTTTCTTTGTAAACAGAACATGGGGACAAATTGACGTGGCACGCTAGGTTAACCTACAAGTCTGCCAAAGTTAATCAAGTATCTAACAGGACAACGGTTGCAGGTCAAATGTACATATGGAGCACGTACATGTTCTGTAAAGACCAAGTCACCTAATCATACAGTTCAAAATTCTAAACCGACCATGGAAACCATAAACTCTGTCCAGATCAAAACACTCATGATTACACAATATCTGTATCAGTACAAACCCACTTGCCAAACAACAATATGAACTAAATACGAAGTAAGAAACAACCAAATCAAATAAAGTGACCTAAATATGGACTTATACAAATGAAAACACAGTAAAATCACCAATGTAGTATCTGTCAAACCTTCAATCAGGGTTCACACAACAATATTGGTCGAAATCTGTAAAACAACCAAAAAATCATCACAAATGGTCGTACATTAGAGTGAGAGGAACACAGAACGGTATATAGAGAGAGAGAGGAGAGAGAAGAGAACGCCAAAGAGAGAGGGGAGCGCAGGGAGAGGAGAGAGTAAACGAGAGACGGAGAGAGAGGTTGAGAGAGAGACAGAAAGAGGGAATACCTGGACTCTGGATGGGTGTGGTGTTAGAGAGAGAGGGAGTTGAATAGTAAAGTTAATTTGGGCTTCAACGTGATATATATATGTAGGGGTAAAATTGTGAACTAACATAACCTTACCATGTCTTGGTGAATAATTTTCCTTCTGTCATTATAGTGGTGATTTAGAAAGTGGAGACCATAAAATTGTGAATAAAACCGGTCAACTCCACTGACCCGTAATTTTCCCGTCTTATAATACTTTGCCACTTTGTTTGCAGTTGCTCTTTTTTACCACAACATTAATGTTCTTTTTCGATGCTTCAAGAATATATGGATAGCTATTTTTTTTTATATAAAAATTAAGAATATTCGAGTTGGTTTCCTCGCACCTTGATTACATAAATAGACTATTTAGTGTCACGTATAAGAAAAAAGTAGTATGGTTCTTAATGTCATCCTTATCGTCACATACCGGTCAAAATACTCTGAAGGGCATACACATTTTTTAACAGGGTCAACACTCGTTTATATTTACAATTTGATTTGAAGAGCGGGATTCAATATATTGTAACACTTTATCCGTTCCAAATCGATAGCCGATTATGGAAAAATTGTGTAATCTTTGAAAAAGAAAATAAAGTAGTACAGTGCATACAATAATATTTTAAATATTTTACACCAAATTAAAGATTTAAATTAATTCTTTAAACTGATGCAAAATTTTAAAATTTTTGGTACGAATCTAATTTTTATTCCTTAATTCGAAGGTACACGAGTTTTCGTAATGGACTAACAATAAAAAAAAAAACACAAAAAAAAACAGAGGTTGTTATGAGTAGATGTATTTTGTGTGAAATTATACAAAAGTCCTGGAGTACTGTCACGTGGTGCTCCGGATTACTTTATAACTAGACATTTTTATGCGGTCTATTACTAAGTAGTATATAGACTCCACAGAAACATGTGGTTGTAAAGTGGTATAAAGTACCACGTGACGGTACTCCTAAACTATTGACTATATAATTACTCGTATTCTATATACTACTACTATTTATTTTTATTTTATTTTTTGAAAATGAATACTACTCTTTCTGTTCCCATTTAATAATTTCTCGTTCTATTCTAATCGGATAAAAAATTAATTATATCTTTAAATTGAAAATAATTTTTTTTATCCCAATCTTGTATAATAGATCTCGAGTAGTTCTATAAAATAATATTTTTAAAATTACATAAGATATTAGAAATTATAAAATTTAAACAATTAAAAAATGACACAAACTTAAAAAAGAAAGACTATTAAATGAGAATGGAGGAAGCATTTATTTTATGTTTTGACAGATAGGGAGACAGACAGTTTGCATTGAGTATTCCCAGAATAAGATGATGAAGTGTCACTGTTGGATTATATTAATAGCAATTGATAAGAGCAAATTGCTTTTCTCATCCCTGACCCCACATCCATTTTCCTGGACTACCCCTCCCCCCCTTCCCCCTTCCCCTTCTCTCTCTCATTTTATTTTATTTTTATAAATTTTAAATGGTAATAACTTTTTTTTGACGTATTTTTTTAAACTAAATTTTATATTTTTGAAATCTACTCAACGAAACCTATCAAACGAGCCTAATATTGATGGTGAAATTATGGAAAAAGGAAAAATTTGTGGTTGTTTAAACTGTATAAAGAGGTTGGAAATTAAGTGTTCCAAAATTCAATCCGTTTGAACGGATGGAAAGATTTTAGTTTTTTTTATCATTTTATTCTAAATGGTCGTAATTAAATTTTAACTGTAGGACCCTCGTTGATAAATCTAAAAAAATCGTAGAATCAAATATCACTTAGGGTTAATCAACGAGAGTCCTAGAGTCAAAATTTAATTATGACCATTTAGAATAAAATGATCAGAAAACTAAAATCTTTCCACCCGTTCAAACGGATTGAATTTTGGAACACTTAATTTTCTAACTTCTTTATACGGTTTAAACTACCACAAAAATATATAGTTTTCCAATTTTCCAACCTCTTTAGTTTCGAGAGGAAAAGAAAATCTTTTATTTTCTCTTTCAAAACTACCGTAAGCTTACCGTAAGAAGTCACTTCATTCAATAGCCACATTTACCTTCGGTAAGCCGACACATTTTCTTTTCCGTAGCCATACCATCCGCCAAGAAGAACGGTAGAATATTTCTACTCACCTTTTCAAGTAAAAATTTTAGTTATATTTTCTTTTTGTGTTTAAAAATGCATGTTAAGTTAAAGTACTAAAAATAGCTCCCAAACTTGTTCTACTAAAATTACTAGTTGAAAGGCCTTAGAGCCAAAAATCTACTAAAATTACTGGTTGAAAGACCTTTTAATGGACACCTTAAGAGAGCCCTGAAACTAAATAATGAGTCTTAGAGTGCTCGTCGAAAGGCTTTAGAGCCAAAAATTTACTACGACCATTTAGGATGAAATGATCAGAAAAAGAAAGAAAAGGAAAAAAAATTCAAATTAGAAAGAAAGAAAACAAAATAAAATTTGAGTTACGTAGATTTTTGAAAGTATAGAAGATATGTTAGCTTGGGCGTGGAGCGTTGGTTTTAAATATGGTATTGTGGTGGTTAATTCAAAATAGAATTTGAGTTGACCAAAAAAAAAGAAGGGGGAAAAACGGAAAAGAAAACAAATAAAGAAAAGAATTGAAAATTAGAAGAAAAAGAAAAAAAGAAGGATTAAAACTGGTAAGAACAGGAGGGAAGAATAGAGAAAAAAGAAAAAGAAAAAAAAGAAAAAGAAGAAGAATCTGTGGGGGGGGGGGGGTGGGTGGAAATCTGGGAAGGGAGGGGTAAAACGGGAAAGAGGAGGTGGGGAAGAAGAATCTGGGAAGGGAGGGGTAAAACGAGAAAGAGGGAGTGGGATGGGGGGAGGCACATCACGACCTACAGGCAACACCGGCCCTCGTAAATAAGAGAGTTACTGTATTTATTTATTTATTCATGGAGAAAATTTTTTTTCCATCTTAGGTGGAAATCCTATGGTTTCCATCACACATTGCGGATTTCGTTGTGTATTTTTTTCAGTAATTTAAACCGTTCAACTTGGAGGACCCCTATAGTAGTACATTTACATCAAAAATCATATTTATCGGATATCGATAGATATATTAAAAATTAAATCTTAGTTTAAAAAATAGACGGTTATGGATAGTTTAACTTTAAACTTATCTACCGTCAATTTTTTAAAACCAAACTTCAATTTTTTTATACCTATCCAACTCCGATAAAGCTAATTTTTAGTAAATATATACTACTTTGCGAACCCTACAAGATGAACGGTTCAGATTACTATAATATATGCACGATGGGGCCCACAATTAATGGTGGTGGAAAACCCGACTTTTCCAACTAAGGTGAATGGAAGTTACTCTCTTATTTATGTACTGTTTCTTTTAAAAAACTGACCCTACTTGGCATTTACTACTGTACTTCTTATGACCGTTGAGCTATGGGTTTAATTAATTTGATTTTTACATCGGTTGTTTTCATATGGAGAAACCAATATTTTTTTATATTTTCTTTAATAAAATGATATGTGAATCAGTTTGCACGCACTTCGACTAATTACGGAGCTTTAAAGTTAATGACCGGACAAAAACTCTCTAAGTGATCTCAAAATTTGAAATATTTGATCTCCGTGAAATTTGGACAGACAAACTTATTGGAAAAACCCATATAAGTTCAATATCTCTTATCTTGCTAAACTTATGCCTTGTTTTCCTGAAATCGGTGAAATCACTGTTTACTAAATACTTCTAGGCTTGCAAATTCATTTATTTCTTTCATGGCAATCATAAACAAATACTTATTTCGCATCTTTCCAAGTTGATTCTGTATATTTCTCATGAGCCTAATTTGTTATGTGAATTGTAATACTATGAATTATTGTGAGTCGTGACACTACAAATGGGGCATATTATTGCTGCAACAAAGCAATGCGCACCCCTAACCTTATTAAAAGATACAAAGCAACGCGAATTTTTTAGTTTCTTTTCAGAGCTGGATGGGAACTAGCCCCACAGGAAACCGCCCGGAGGCAGTCTCCTTCCTTGAATCGGATAGCCATTGATTCTTGAACCCATGCAACGGCATGCAAGTTCCCGTTGATTCTTGAATGCAAAGCATTCTATCTTGTTTCTCTCTTTGTTTTCGTCATTTGCAAAGCTTTTGGAATTGTTTCATCTTGTTGCTTTGAAAATGGATCTGGGAAAAAAATGGCAGCCCAAATTTGTTAGTATGAATTATGGACCACCAAGAGGATAAAAGAAGGAACTTTCGGTTTGAGATTTGATACCTTTTCATAACCCAAACAGGCAAAGAAATGCTTTTAAGTCTTTTTTCTTTCTTTAAGCAAAAGAAAAGGATCTAGAAACAATAGATAGACAAATGCACCAGGGGCTCGAGCCATCAGGATTGCCTCAACAAGAATTAGATTACAATATACACTAAGACCTCCATTAAATAGCTAGGGGCACATTTATTTCCTTCACGGTAATAATTCTGTGTAGACTTGTTAATGAACCGGATCCAATCCGATCCTAATTGAGCTATCCTTGGAGCTAGATCAGGTACTTGCATTCAAGGAGATTTTAGATTCTGAGAGGGTAATTATTATAGTAGTGCCGAGCCGATAATTTTTAAATTTGTATTCTCTTTGGATATTAAATTTGTGGAGAAAATGGTAGAGGTAAAATAGAAAGAACCCGTTTGATTACCTTCTATGTTCCTGTGATCTGCTACCTAAACAAAGCAATGTCTCCAATTCAATCCACACATATAGCCTACACACACATATAGCCTACACAATAACGATATTTAATTAAGAAATAAAAAGCTCAATATGATTTTAGGCCCCGTCCCGCTAAGGTTCGTATTTCTTAAGTATTTATTTTTCACTTTACGAGGCAGGTCATTCTCTCATAATACATTGCCTTTAATTAATTCAAAAAATAAGTGCTTATTTGAAAAATAAATACTTATTTCTCTTAACGAACGTGGCCGAATTGGCTAATTACTGCAGAATGGAAGGCTAATATCAAAAGGTAGCTCTAAAGCTAAGGAAATGGCTAGGTAGGCAGAATGATTGAAGCCTGTAAATGGGGTAGGCCAATGGCATAAGTAAAGATTAAGGAACATTATAAAGAAAGGTTCATTGTCTGTGAATAGTACAAAAAAGGGGCCTTTCAAAAAAAAAAGTGCAAAAAGAGGGGGGAATTTTGCAATAATTCCTTATTTTGGTGATATTTATTTGTATTCAACCATCTACTCACCAGACTTGCCAAAAGAAAAATATACTGGATATATCAACTCGTCAGTATCACTTTCTCAACAACATCTGTAATACAAATTGCGACGGTGTGGTGATTCACACATTTTTCGTACATAAATCTTGACTGTTGATTTAACACACATTTTTCCTGCACAAATCTCCACCCTTCATGCAACCTTTGGCAATTTGGTAATTGCATTGCATTTTTTGGAAAGTAAATATGAATTCAATCCAAGGGCCAAAAATAGAAAGACAAAATCACGGGTGCATAGTCTGCGATGGTAATTGGGCTGACTTTTGGTTTCCCAAAAATCAGGCGTACAAATTAAGCTTGCTAAATCTTGGCTTCCCAAAAATTAGGCGTATTCTTCCTCAGTGATTTTCGAAGTCAGCTTAACAAGGTAATACTAAAACCTTTCCTCAGTTACAAAAATTGAAAAAGGCAAATTTTTGTTATTCTTTTTTACTCACTATGATGAGCATAAAGGAAGCTGATTTTGGGGCTCCCTTTTTTGATGCCGGCACTCCAAAATTTAATGAAGTCCCCACACTACCCTTTTCAAGATACAAAAATTACTAGAGGCACTCCACCCCCAAATTATCTCTTCATTTTACTAAGGCACTCCAAACAGAACCAAACGGATATCTGGTAGCAAGGGAAGCTGGACAGAAATTCCCTTCACTCAATCCAGTGTTCCATGGAAATCTAGTAGCAAGGGTTCACCTCTTTGACCAAACGGAAATCTGGACAGAAATTCTTCATATATGGCTAGAATTCTCCAAAAAAAAAAAAACATTGCTAGAATAGCAGCCACTAATTACTGTGAAAATAAACATTGCTAGAATCCTCCACAAAAAAAAAACAGTACACAACTGCCTTTCAAAAACAAAAAACAGCACACAATTGAAAATGTTGTTGCTGCAAAATCTTCATAATGGCTGCGACACGAGATCTTCATACTTTCGTACTCATCATCTAGCATTTTTCCTCAAAATATTCATAACGGCTGCAAATCTACAGAGTATAAACAACCAAATCTACTTCAAATTCATAGTGCCAAAAATTGATATACGTGACGACTGTTCAAATGATTGCTCCAGTCTAATTTTTTAAACATTTTTCTTAGTATGCACATCTTTAAACATTGAAAAAATTCTTTAAACATTCCTTGTGGACTGCTCCAATCTAACTACTTACATCTTTAAACATTTTTCCTAGTTCAGCAGTACATTTTTCCTCGCTCAAATGTTTAAAGAGGTACTATGTGTGGGCATTGAGCAGTACATAATAACTACTTACAGAGCCATACCCATCTCCCTAGTATGCACATCCTTCTCCTTTACCATGATGATGAGACTAACCTCCATCAAGCAATTGAAGATAAAACCCCTCAAATGAGACCAAAAAAAGCGATTCTCCTACAGATCACACAATTTCCAAATCCGACTTCAAGAACAAAACACACATATTTGTGTATTGCATACTACCATATCTCTCCTACACAATCTACTGAACAGTACAAAACAGGAGGTTATTAACTAAAATAGCAGCGCGCTAACTACATCAAGTAAGAGCAAAATAGTTGAACCAAAACATTACAACATACCTCTTTCCAGTAACTACGTACATCAAGTAAGAACACCTCGATCAACTAAACTTTTCACTGCAAAAAATAGTTGGGAGAAAATATCAATAAAAAAGAATAGTTGAAACCATAAATGTAGAGTGAGAAAGTTGTTACAACAAAAATATCTTACATCGTTGGCAAGTGCTTCTATTATGTCCAACATGGTGGCAAACACTACATTTTCGTGCCTTTTCCACAATCTCAAAAGCTGAAGGATCGCGGGTGGTAGAGCTCTCTCCCTTTCTTTTTTTGGAACCTGAAGGTCGACCTTTGTGGGGTTGAATGGTTGGTTCCAGAGTCGATGGAATTTCAGCATTGATAAATTGAGCAATTTGCTTTTGGCTATCTTCTCTTTGACTAAGAGGCATACACTTGTATTTATCATGAAATTTCTTGAGAAGACTTTCAATGTCACTTCCATTTGTACTCACTCCACCGTTCATATTGAATGACCTTATATCAATTCTCCATTGTGGATGGATATCGCTAAGTAGCAAGGGTTCACCTCTCATGTTTTGCATAAAGTGTGCACAAGGTAGACCCATTGTGTTTGAAAATTGACTTCTACAAGGATCCAATAAAGAAGATGCCGCCAACTCATATTGTTTCAAAAGCTCACTAAGTGCGAAGATGGAAACGTGAGTAACAAGTTCCTTGAACATGGGAATTCGAAATTTATGAATAACTCGAAGCTTTTCGGAAGCAATCTTCGTCTTAATCTCATGGTGTTGATTCTCAATCGCAAGACAAATCTTTTCTCTCACCTCATGGAAATTTCCCGTGGAAACGGCAAGGTATCTCTTGAGCATTGCATGTGCACCTTCAGCCCTAGAAGTGACACGATTCCCAAAGTGTAGATGATTTCCAGTCCATGCCTTAACAAATTTCTCTTTGAAAGGGAGCCAAGTATTCTTAATGTAATTACAAACATATTCTTTTTCCTTGTAATCAACTTGAAGACGTTGCCAAGCTTCATTAAAGCAACTCTCATCCGGAGATTCAACCAAATTAGTCCAATCCGATAAAAAAGTCTCCCAATCTTGTTCTCTTTCAAATTTAGGCTTACATTTTGAGAGAACATTTTTCTCAATGTGCCACACACATAAGATGTTTGTTGTTCCCGGAAAAACAACTTCAATGGCATTCATCAATGCTAATTCCCTATCCGATAAAATCACGGAAGGTTGTTGGTCAGGGCCTAAAATTGTTTTGAATCTTTCCAATGCCCACACATAGTCTCCTTCTTCCTCTTTTTGCATGAAAGCAAAACAATAATAAAATGATCCATTGAAACTTGAAACTCCCACTATATCAAGCAATGGCATCTTATATTTGTTCGTCTTATAAGTACAATCCATCACAAAGACATATGGATAACTTTTGGTTAACGCAATAGAAGAAGGATGTGCAAAGAACAAATGAGTCAAATGGCCATTTCCATCCCGTTTTATATCAAAAGTGAAGTCCCCTTGACCTAATTCATCAAATAATGCTTGAATCATTGTACGACCAGCTAACACTTTTTTTTAATGGCAGCCTTTGCATTATAAACTGTCCTTGCTATTGCTTTGCAATTAGAATTACTTTGCCGCAATGAAGTAAGAATCTGTCGAGGTGGTATACCGGCCATGGACATTTGCTTAATACTTAGGAACTCTTCTTCTGAAAAACGACGACAAAAAGGATGTCCGACATATCACTTGACGGTTCATGATTATGAGAGACATCTTTTATTTCTACTTTCCAAGGCTTACCAACTTTCTTTTCCCCCAATATCTGAAAAGGACAATTCACAAGGCGAGATCCCGACATCCTTTTCCCTTCACTCAATGGAACACTGGTGCCTCGATATTTCCCACCTCTATCGCAACCAATAATAACATAACAGCCCGGTTTTGATTTTTTAATTGTAGTAACATAACCTTCTTTCAATGCCATGTTACGAATCCTATCGAGGAGCTCATCTCGAGTTGAAAAAGTTTCCTCTAACAATGATACACATTTAGCCTCATTAAGCATTTTTTTCTCTACACTACTTGTTATGTATCAACCCACAAAATGATTACTGCATATTAATTATTTTACTTTACCAATAATAATAAGCAATAAAAAAGATCCTAGATTTACAATCCCAAGCATGTGAGAAAGGAAGCTTACCAGAATCTCTAGAATTGTCAGCATAATTCACGCCTTCACTTGATTCGTAGAACTTTGATATTTCTTCAAAGTTACTTGTGTGTAGACACCCCAATCCAGACCTCGGAGAGTCTTTGTCCACCCCGATGATAAAATAGAGGAAACGATACCTTTGCGAGCTTGAAAAAGAATCTCCTTTAAAACCACAAATCCAACAAACCCAGCCAAGCCTAGCCAAGCCCAATAAAAAGCCCAAAAGACTCTGGACCACAGGAGGAGGCACCGTGAGGAGCCAAATTGGAGCGCACGGCACCTTGAGAATTCAAGGGACCGTGCGCAGCCAAACTCCTCCGCACGGCACCTTGAGCTAAAAGTCGATCGCTCGAAGTCGCCGGCCACGCCACAGAGCTACAAACATGACTGCTCAAATTAAAATGCACTTCCGCCCGCCTAAAATACCTCCACCATTTGAATTCAAAATCCTTGGCCATTTGCCTATAAATTAACCTCTCCACTCAAGGAAAATGGGTCTCTCTTAGCCCTTCTTTTGAGTCTCTCTCTTACCTTTCTCTTGGCTCTCTCTTTATTTTCTCTCTCTAAGTTCTTACACCACTTTCTTACTTTCACTTCTATTTCCAAGCCTTAAAGAATGTCATTCCCAAAAGACCTTCTTTAAGTGCTTTCACCCACTCCCTTCTCATCATTAAAGTTGATCATTCATTAACTTCAAAGTCTCATCACCCAAAATACCTAACCTTCGCTCACACCCATACTCCCTTTGTCTCATTCAACCTCTTCCATCAATATCCGTGACGATCCATCCACGTCCTCACACCAACGGTCCTTGATCAAGCTCGAAACTAAAGGTACAAACTAGTTTCCTCGGACTAGACCCCGTTCTGGTCCTAAGGGGACTTTTCTGTCAGTAGGTCTAAACCCTTTTGGTTAGGCCCTGACCAAAAACCCATTTTTCGTAAAAATATAACCAAAGACTTTGTCCGAGATTGGGGAACCGCGAGTGCTGATCGGACACCACGGCACCACGACTCTCGGCGCGGCATCGTACATCTTGATGCTATTGTGAGCAGTCGCTTGGATCTGAGTTTTCCTCTGTTGTGGTTATCTGATCTGCTTGTTTCTGTTGCTCTTAAAATAAGACCATATCTACAAGCCATGTTCTGGCTCTTTTAAAAGCTTTTCAAGATCATCCCAAAATGATCAAATATGTTAAAAACTACTTTAAAACCATATTTTTGAAAAAGACAATGACATTTTGGGATGATCAGTCTGTCGCGAGGCTTCTGGTGAGTTTTCCAAAAGATATACAGAGAAAGCAGCGAGCTAGATAATGTTTTGAGAATATGTAACAGTCTGACGGCAGAGCAGGTACCACGCATGGCGAGTTGAGGTGCCGCGCGCGGCATATCAGTGTGCCGTGAACAGTTTGTCGAGGTCCAGACAGTCTGCTAAGTGTTGTTTGTTCTCTCTGTTCACATCATTTTATCACTACTGTACAGACAGCACCACATGCACGTCAATGCGATATATTTCCCATGTCCCTTCCCCGCTATGTGCTTTATTGAAAGAGTTCGATGTTCCAAATGATATTGAAGATTCCCCCTTTTTGAAAACATTAAGTAGAGACCGGTTTTACCGGGCGAATGGGGTGCTTTTTAAAGAAAAACCTTCCCCATTCGTAATGTGGCTCCCGAACCCAACATCTCAGCTGTTTCGCTAGACCAAAAGCCTTTTCCAAACGACTACTCGGTTCCTCGGGTGACCCATCTCAAAAACCCGGGTGGCGACTCTTCGAGTTAGCGCTCCTTTTTCCGGGCGCCGGGAGCCCACATTGTGGCTGCAAGATTTATTATGACATTTATCTCTGCAAAATCTTCATCTGTAAAGTCCGGTTCGAAGCCACCAACATCTTGAGTCTCACCCTCCATCAGAGCCTACCAAAATGGAGCTATTTGTTTAATGGCAGCTAACCCCAATTTCAAAGTAAGTTCCATTTGTTTAATCCATGAAAGAGATTATAGGTTATAGTTGTTTAATCCATTGTTTACTGCGGTGATTGACAAAATCCACTGACTGGCACACGTAGCAAGAGCCCAAACAAAAGTGGTGAATCGCACTACAGAACAAATTATGAGGTGAATCGCACTACAGAACAAATTATGAGGGCCCAAACAAAATTATCTCCTCCTATAGCACATGTGACTGAGTGAGTTCCCATAGATTCTCAAAAGTGGTGAATTGGTCCCGTTTTGTCGGTCTTTTTCCCTATATTCTCTTTCACTGCCTTCATTGAATTATATTGTACAAAAAATTTAGGGAGGGTTTTCTACAAGGGGTTGGTTGAAGACATTGAAGCATCAGATGTAGATGCTCGAGATCCGCTTAATTGGTACCCTCTGCGTCGATATGTAAAGCCGAGCAAAAATAGAGAATAAAGCCAAGCAAAAATACCTCAACTAGAGCATGAAGGGAGTAGCAAAACGCCGATGAAAAGGAGCAGCTACCGGTGACAGAGCAGCTACCGGCGATGATCGGAAGCAGAGCAAACCCAAAACCAGGGAGCAGCAAACGGCTAGAGTTTGGTACCGTCTTCCTCTTTTTTCTTTTCCGTTAACGATGAGGCAGAGGAGAAGGTAAAGTAAATCATGGAGCGGCTGAAGTAATTTTGGGAGCGCGTGAAGTAATTTTGGTAACTTGCAAAAGGGTAGTTTTGGAAAAACACTGTAGCTTGGAGCGCCTGAAGTAATTTTTGGAGCGCGATTATCAATTCCCGAGCATAAAATATAGTACTTAAAAGACTTTCATATCAACATGATTAGTCCTAACTTTACAGTTACTTATGGCTCATTATCATTTATTTATGTTTTGTAGGTATTTTACACTTATCGCAAAAAAAAGCTTCATCTGTTGGATGCAGTTAGCGCAAAGCAGATAGCTCAGAAGTCGAGCCCACAATTCAAATGTGTGAAATGAACACACGGTGTTGAAATCAAGCGGTCCAAGTTTAATCTAAGTAGTGCACTGGAAGATGGAAGTCAGTTGCTTACTCCAGACCCTTGCCTCCAAATAAGGTTGAAAACCTCAAGCGTAGGGCTAGGTCGTCGATAGCATAATAACTGGTAAGTCTGGGATCGTACCCACAAAGAATCGAATATAGTGTAATCGGATTATAGGTTTTATACGGTAGGATTTCGACGTTTAAGACCGCCAACTTGGTTTTGCTTTAACGGTGAAAATGCTAGTAAAATGACTAGAGATGTTCTTAATGAACTTAAAGAGGTAAGTCTAGGGATCTTCTAACCCTTGACAAAGGGCGTTACCGGTTCTCGATTATAACTCAAACGAGAGTCACGACCGCGTGCTCACGCTCGGAAGATTTATCTTTAACGATTACGTTTATCAAGAGATGTGATTAACCGGAACTAAAACAACCTATTTTTGCTAATGTATCTAACTCGTAGGAGGCCACAAGCCCTCGGTATGTCGCTTGCCAAAACCAATTGACTAAACTTCATATCAAGGAGTTAACACCCCTCGCTTAGACCAAAATGGCTAAGTTACCTTAATTCCGAAAACCATGCTTTTAAGCCCGAGGGTTCAAGAACCAACAACAACCTAAGTCTTTGGGAAAGATTAACCCAAGACTTAGCCAATCAACTACTCAACCATACTAGAAAGATTAAGCATAAAGCTAGAAATGACAAACATATTTAACCGACAAAAACGAAAATAAACTTGATATTAAGGAGAATCTAGTCCATAGCTACAACATTAATAAACGAGAAAGACTTACAAGTGTTCTTGAAAGATTTAACTAAGAAAGCTTGGAAGACATTAATGGAGAAAGACTAACCTAAACTAACTACTTACTTACAAGTGAGAGAGAGAGAGGAGTATTTATACAAGAAACCTTCTCTCTCCACGCAAAATATCCCAAGAGGTACCTACTAATGGAAAGTTTCCACAAATGGAAAGTTAAAAACTGTCAAAAAGCTATATGTCAGCCTCCCGTATCGATACAATAACTTCTGTATCGATACCGGGCAGTTTTGGCTGCATTCCAAAGTTCCCCGTAGCGTACTTGTATCGATACAAAATTAACCGTATCGATACGCTGAAGCCTGGATTTCTCTCTGTTTTGAAACCATATCGATACATAAAGATCCATATCGATACCCCAGTGTTATCCCTGCATCCTGGCCTCAGCTTCAGCAGGCAGTTCCCAACAGCTTCACAGCTCCTCAGCATCTTATTTTCATTCTCTAAACTTAAGTAAAGACTACATTTTGAATCTTTCTTTACTTTAATTTATTTAATGAAAATAAGAAAGTACCCCCCATTTGGAAACAATGGCATTACCAGAATTTCAAGATTCTAATTAAATCAAAATATCAACCCCTCTCTTTTAGTGTAAAATGGAAAACTGCACATTTTTCTCTAGAGAAAATGGCTCAAAACATGACATTGCTCTTCAAATAAAACCTTGCAACTTTGTAGTTATTCTTAGAAAAATTCAAGGATCAATTACCGCCATTTTTTATCTCGAAAATCAATACTTTTCCAGAAAGTCATTTTTTCATACTTAGACAGATTTTAAGGGGCTGACAAGGTCTTCGGGTACTTAGAAGCACTTAGGTCATCCATGGTGTTGAAATGCGCATTATTTGCACGTTTTACCTGAAAATACTAAAAACATACCTTACGTGCAATATCATTATAAAAACTAAATAAACATAAGTAAAAGCAACATAAGTCGGGACTAGTCGCACCAAATATCTACAATATTGGGTGCTCATCATCAGTCAAATTTCCATTGGACACAAAGATATTTTACTAGTTGAGCACACCAAGATTGTTAATGGACCGAATAGGAAAAGTTTTGGTTAGAAAATGATTCTCTTCCCTTTAGGATACGCATTAATTGAAAAGTTTTGATTCAAAAGAATTTTGGCAATCTTATTAAAAAAGAAAAGAGGGCCAAGAAGGTGATATAAAAAAAGAGGAGAATCACGGCTGGAGAGATGTCTTTTTTTCCACGAACAGAAGCGGCATCCAGCAACAGCTCTCGGCATAAGAGCATTGGTGGAGGAAAAGCTTGGAAAGAAAATAACTATTTTCTTTTTGTAAGGTTTAGTTCAATGGAATTCTTTTATTATACGATCATGTTTCTGTACTTCATGAGCGGCTAAACTTTTAGACTAGGGTTGAGGATGACGCCCCATTAACGACTATTATTATATATTCTTGAGATTTGGTTTTACCAAAATATGTGGTTTTAATTATGATTAAATTGTTCTGACTCCAAATTAATTGTTAGGGATAGATTCTGGATATGAGTTCAATCATGTTTTTCTCATAATTTGGAATTGTCTTTAGCATTGAAAGCTGGTTTTTCATCGTTAACTATAAAATTGGATATTTATTGTGATTTGTTAAAAGCGGATACAATTAATAATTTGGTTTTATACTTGCGAGCAGAGAGAAACAAACATCAGACTTTTTGATGAACTTTCACGATGATATTTTTCATGGCAACAGAATTAGCTTTCAGATTATCATGAAGAAATTTTGGGATAAAGTCCATGATCATGAATATATAATGATATGAGTTAATGGGTGTGGATTCCGAGACCTTAGTATTTTTCCTTTGATTAAAAAGAAACTTCAATTTCCTCGTCCTTGCTAGTTTAGTTCATTGTTTACTTATTGTTGCTATTTAATTACTTCAATTTTAGTTCTATTAAATCAATCACAATTTTATTAACTAGGTTAGGGTTAATCGATTTAAGTTTATTTAGTTTTCCTACAAAAAATCACCAAGTCCTTGTGGGTTTGACCTTGCTCTTGCATTACTATACTTCGGTACGATTCGTGCGCTTGCGAGTATATTAAAATTGCACAAAACACTACACCACTGAAACTCACTGAACTTTACTTCTGAGACTACAAGAATTGAGGTGAGTGGTTCTATTGTTTTAACTGTAAATAGAAATTGTTTTCCTTCGGTTGATACCCAACCATAGTTCTCTCTATGTTTCCCCTTTTATTTAATCGTTGTTTTTTTACAATTGCATAACTAGTTTTGGAGTCCTTCTATGACTCGCTTGCTCCTTCCCCTTCTGTCTTCCCATAACAGTCACACAAAAGTGAAAATGAAAGACTTCTCTCGTATTCATGATCCAATATATCTCTTTCTGACACGCCTGCTCCTTCCCCTTCTATCTTCACCTTCGATGCTCTTTCCATAGCGGCTTCACCGCCCAACGGATATTTTTGCACAAGTATTTTCTTTCCCATATTGTCAAGACTTAGTTTTGGACGTCTACTCAAAAAATTTCCACACAAATATGTATGGGGATCGAAAATTTTTATTTCTCAACTTTATTGCTTATTCGATAGTTTGGGCTTATAATTCAAAGTTAGAAATTGGATTGATACATGTTTCTTTTTGTACTATTCAACAACATTGGTTTTGTGATTGAATTTGTGTACCTTCATTCTATGGCATTTTTTAAGTACTGCCTTTTGTAAAAAACCAAACGTGAATCAAATCTTTTTACCAGAAAAATGTTGTATTATTGGACTTTCAAAGCACGGGTTTTTAAATTCATGTTATTAGGTTTTTTATTAGTTGATTAATGGGCAAGTTTATCTGGTTTTTTAAATTCATCTCGTACCTTCATTTTATAGTTATGTTTTTTAAAGACATTCCTTCTTTTCAGTGGTTAACTAAGAAAATACTCGTGCAAAATACCCATTGGACACTTACTAAACTTAGATAGTTTTGATCCCATTGGGAGTTGTCATAAAGAACAGATATTTTGAAGTTGGTAAATGTGATATTCTTGAAATATAACAAATTTCGGTAGAAGTGCAGTTTGTGGGTTGGAGAGGCCAATGGTAAGGACACAAATTTAAGCTGGGTTCGGATTGAGTTGTGTTGTGACTTTAGGTGCGGGCTATTACTAGCGTCAAAGAATGGGAATTGGAGTGAATCTACAAAGGAGTACTTCGAATGTTCTAGCACCTCCCACCGGAAAGAAAATGACTAGGCGCGAACACAATCGCTAGGGATTGAGAATTTGTATGTTCTTTTTTTGATTCAAGTTAAACAAGTCAATGAATATACTTGGATTGTTGTTTTCCCAATAGTTGGATTTGTTGGGCAAGGGATGATGTTGCATGCGAGTCCAATATTTATTTGTGTGTGCTGATTGTTTGAGTAGTGCCTTTAGGTTAGGGCGGTTGTAAAGAACAGATCACTAATTGGCTTAGGTTGTGACCATACTTTATCCCAAAATTTAGACACCTTTCTTTTTATTGATTGTTGTGGATTGATGTATTTTTTGACATTTGTTTAATTGAATCTGATTAGATGAATGTTGTGTGAAGCTTATTTAACAAAGGGAAAAAAGATCGCGAAATTCGGGTTTGTTGTTGGGTTGGCCAGAAGGGAAGGGTAATTCTATTTAATTGTGCTCGGAAGGTGTGTGCCTTCAGGCAAGGGCAATTACTAGTACTATAATATATAAGGAGAGTTCTCAACAGAATTCAAAGAAAATTTAATAGACTAGGGCCCATTTGGCCACCTCATTTATCAATTTTGTAATTTTTTTTATCAGTGAAAGTATTATTAGAATATAATTGGTTAGCACTTTGAAAGAGAAGTTGAATTTTTGAACTCCTTTCTCTTGACACCTAAGCACACGTGATGCCGTTGGGCCAAAGACCCATTGAGAATCAATTTTGCAATTTGACATTGATGTAGTATGTTCGTGCAAGTCATTTTCCGTGTAACGCCTACTTGATTTGGGATATTATTAGCATGTTGTAGCCTGATGATGCCAAAAGATAAAACCAGTGGAGAAAAAGGGCAAAAGTAAAGATAAAAAAGAGGAGAGTTACTGCTATGTATATCCTCCAATACCAGTAGTTGTTAGGGTAGGTAGAGCTAGGGTTGCTTGATCACTTCTCCAAAGAAGAAGGGTCGCGGCTCGATTCATACGCCTTCGATCCTGCTCGATTCATACGCCTTCTTGCTTCATCTAAGTAGGTTTGGGCTTGGTTGTTGGCTTTTGGGCAAACTATAAGTTGATGGGCAAGCCGCCCGGCCTCCAGTCGCAGTGGCATGGATTGTTAGAGGCTTTTGCCAACAAGATGGTTTTTTTTTTTTTTTTCGCACATGACCCACACAAAAACTTGAATACAACAAATAACCACTCAAACTTGTTAGTGGTTAGTAGATGAAGTCTTGTTCCGTTATGATTCTTATTTTTTAAGTACTTATTTTTTGCTTTACGAGACAGATTATTCTCTTACAATACATCACTTTTAATTCAAAAAATAAGTAGTTATTTTCCTTTAACGGAATGAGACCTAGGTAAATATTAAGAATCAATCTAATTCTTCTAAGTCACATCCACACTTGTCCCTTGCAGCAATAAGTCCAATAAATCTCCGCAAACTTTTTTTATACTATTTTTTTTTATTATCATAGTTTTGAGTTGGCTGCCATCAAAAAATTTAAACTCCAGTAATTTTTATATGGCCATTGATAATGCCACTCTCCAAATTTATAATGCCTCTCACTAGGGGAGTGGCAAAATCAATTCCATATAGGCATTGATAATGCCACTAACCAAATAAATTGATATCCGCACTCCCCTTTGAAAGCAACATTATAAATTTAGTGACATTATAAATTCCCCTACATGTATATTAGCAAGTCAGCAGCTGAGAGATGATCCCTCAAGAGTCGAACTGATCTTGACACTTGACATGATGAACACTATACATGCCCTTGACCTCTTAACTACTAAAAAGAAGCTTATCCAATGACCATTTGGTACCATCAGAGTGGTAGCCTAGTTTGCACAGGTGATGAGGCTTAAGTGCCTCTCCCTCCACGTGCACTCGGGTTCGAGCTCCTCCAGTTGCAAAAAAATATATGAGCTGGAGGGACGCGTGGAGGGTCCTGTGCCAGCTGTGCGCCTAGGTGGTGCTGTGGTGACGGTTTGTCTTCACGGACAGTGGCTATGGCTCGAACCGGACATTCCACAGCGGGTTGGGAGCCCTTATGGTTATGCCCAAGGGGGTTGCTACGCTGGTCGCGCCCCTCCTCAACCCTTTCTCAAGTCAAAAAAAAAAAAAAAAAAGACCATTTGGTAGCTCATGGATTTTACATATTTTTTAGGCCAAGAATATTGATGGTTTGAATGTCTTTTTCTTGATGTAGATCACGATTTTACAAAGATAATCTAGGCATTGAGGATGGAGGGCTCAAAATTGTAGCCTATATGTATCACATGATAGATCATATGGGTTCATTATAGATATGCATTAATTGCATGTCCCTTCAAATATTGAATTCCAATGTAGGACAAGTGACCAAGAGAGTATTCTGATATGAATCTTTCCTTTAAGGAAAACACAAATTTTTTGGTAGCTAGCTAAAGATGTTTCGGAAATCCTAGCACAAAAAAGAAGTTCGCTAGAGACGATAAAATTATCAAACAACTGTCACATATGTTTAAAATGTTGTTTTATTTGAATTTTTTCAACATCTGTCTATATTTTTAACTTTTTGGATTCGTCTTGTCGAAACGAACGATTAACCTCAAAAATTACGACGAAAAGCTAAATGAAAAGTTACAAAAAACAGTAACAACCCGGATTTTTGACCCTATTTTAAAAAATAATAATAATGATTTTATTAAGTCCTATTTTTGCATGCAAATATTGTATAGTTTTATACATATATATTTTTATACACACATGCATGCATGCATTTCCCATACCTCCCTCGTTCGTGTAGCCTCTCCCTCTCTCTCTATCCATTACTTCCTTCTTTTCCTTCCCCTCCAAGCAAAACCAAATTCATTCCCCCTCGCACAAACCAAAAAAATTCTTTCACCACCAAGTATAATCCGAATTCAATAACTTCTTATCCTCTTAATACTTCCTCCCTGATCCTAAAACCGAGCCCAAATCGTGTATTCCAAATCCAAAGAACCCAACCTCTATTAAATTCGATCCTATCCAACCTCTTCCAAATTCACCTATATAAACACCTCTCCATTGACCCAAGAGCACACCACCATTCCTCCACGCTTCACTGAGCCATGAAAGAGAGAAAAATCGAGGCCAATTCGAGCTCCAATCAATGGAGTTCTAGAGAGAGAAAGTGTGAGAGAGAAAAGTGGGTTTGTATCCTAAACTCAACCGAAACCCAATTCACTCATTCCAATCACTTCCCACAACTCCAAGCATCCCCAATCACCATTCAATTTGGTTCCAAAGCTCCCCCATAGCCAAACCCGAAGTCATCTTCTCCAAATTCAAAATTTCGGTTTTTGATTCAATTCAACCAATCCAAGGAATTATAATCCTATCAAATCCTTCTCTAAGTATATATTAAGTATTTTAAAACTTAACCCTATGCCCCAAATGGATCCATGCATCAAAACCATCGCAAAACGACAAAAAAATGGATTCTGCACACAACCTTGTGGCCGCAACCTTTGGACCACAAGGTTCAGTCAAACCTTGCGGCTGGCACTCCCACCGTGAACTTGATTCGGTTTGTTTAAAAAATGTTGAAACAACTTTGCGACCTTCCGAACAACGCTTTTAACACCCAAACTATTTTTCCTAGACTTCTCGCACCTCATAGACTTCTCGCACCTCAACAGTGACAGTTGGGGTTGTGGTTGAGAAGGTAAAAACTAGAGTTGCTATGTGGGTTAAGGTAAAGTTCGATGTGAAGGTTTATACGGTGGAAGAGTTTAAGGTCTTTTTGGATGGAATTAGACGGCTAAAGTTGTAAATCGTTTTTTTTTTTTGGTGTGGTGTGTTCCTTCCAATGCTCTGTTGGTGGGCTCTTGTCTTTTGCTCGACTAAGTAAGTATTGTGTACTTACTATGGTTGTGCCCCTCGATGTATCCTTTCGAGATTGTTAATAAAACTTCATTTTGCCGAGCAAAAAAAAAAAAAAAAAAAAGATGATTTTTGGTTAATTTTATTTTTTTATTTAATTATCTATTTATTATTTTTTACAAAGTTTCCAATCAAAATTTCCTTGCGACCTTACGAACCACATATTTAACGTCCGGATAATTATTTTTAGACTCCTTATACTCCTAAGATAAAACCTTGTTAACCTCAACATATTTTATTTATTAGTTTATTTATTATCTAGTTATTTTACTTTTGGTTATTTTCGGTAATATCTTTATCTAAAATAACCTCGCGACCCTCCAGACCCAATTTTTTATACCCAAACATGCTACATAGGACCGTTAGGACTTTTATTAATGTCATGTTAATTATTCTAATATTTTTATCTATTTATTGTATCTATTAATCAATTTAATTTCATAAATAGACTAATTTAAAGCCTAGACTTACTAGTAATCGAACAAAATTATTTATTTTATTCTATTTTTTTTTTACAAAGACTCTTGCATTATAGTAACTTCTTGGCCATACAAGATTAAGGACAACGAGTCATTCATAAAAAATTACGTGATTTCTATGCTTACCATTTATTTCAATTATCATTGTGATTATTTGTATATTGCTCCAATTCTTGATTTATTGTGCTAGATTGGACCCTAGAAACATGAGGTGACTTACGAGTAGGGTTTCATTTAGACGTTACTAGGCCATGGTTATTTAGGGGAAAGAGATGTTAGAAGATGTCTGCAGGCGAATTTTGTGAAGTGATTTGAAATTGGCAGGTAGTTCAGTGATGATTTAAAACTTGGCGGGTAGTCCAGTCAGGGCCGACTTTGAGATTCTCAGGGCCTAAGACAAATTTATGAGGGAAACAAAATATTCATATGGGGAAGAAAAAAAGAGGCTCCTAAGACTTGAACCATGTACCTCTTAGGTAGAGGAACTAAGTTTTTCCCCTAGGCTAGCTAGTTTATTTGTTATATAAGTGCTAGATTAAATATATATTACATATCTAGCTATACTTATCTAGGGCCCTAATTTTGATCCAAAATTCGGGGGCTTAAGTCCGCCACCTTGTTCGTCTCGGCTCAGAGCCGGCCCTGAGTCCGTTGATGTTTTGTGATAATTTAAAACCTGGCGGGTAGTCCAGTGATATTTTGTGATGATTTAAAACCTGACGGGTAGTCCAGTGATGTTTTGTGATGATAAAACATGGCAGGTAGTCCAGAGATGGTTTGCGTTGATAAAATTTGGTGGATAGTCCAGAGATTTTGTGATAATAAAACCTGGCAGGTGGTCCAGTGATGTTTTGTGATGTTAAAACCTGGCGTGTGGTCCAGTGATGTTTTACGATGATAAAACGTGGCGGGTGGTCTAGTGATATTTTAATGATAAAACTTGACGGGTGATCCAGTAATATTTTTGTGATGATAGAACTAACGAGAGTTCAGTGGTGATTTTGGTGTGGTGATTATGGTATAGGCGAACCCAAGTTATGGTCTGAGCATGACTAGCTTTTCTTTGTTGTTAAGCTATTGGACAGTAATGAATAGGTTTACGTGTGCTACTTCTGTTTTACTTTTCTGCATTGATAATATATTGTTACCTGCTAGCTGTAATGTAAGGAGGGTGGTTGGGTTGGATTATACTACGGGATGAACTCTTTCACTCAGACACAGATTGTCTGGCATCCGTGTAAGATTTTGCAGAAAATCAGGAGGAGACTTAGGACCCTGAAGGAGGACAGTACTGCCCAGGGATGAATCCGGGGATTGAGACTGAGCCAATATATGTTTGGGATCCGTATCAGGCTTAGGAATCAGCTCTGAGTTTTGTCAAATTCAATACCACAATCAAGTTTAGTATTTTCACATTCGGTTGTAATAAACAATTTTTTATGTCGAGTTATCTGTTTTAGTCATTAATAAAGCGAGCTTTCCTTTATATTAATATTCAATGCTTCCAATTTTTATTTCAAAAATTGGGGCGTTACAAAAACAAAAAACACCGAAATAAGTTTCAGACTTAAAAATTTACAGCCTAACAAATGTGGTTGCGTTAAACTAAACACTTTATCATCCCCTTTAGAATTTTCCAATTGATTATTAATAATTCTACAACCACTCGCAAATTACAAAAAAATTACTTACACAAACTTTAGGCTGAGTTCTTTAAACTGAACTTATTTATTTTTTTTGTGTGTGTTTTGTTTGTCTTTTTTAAATTTTTGTTAAGATTTGCGTGATTTTTTTGGGGATTAATCATCTGTTTGCACGAGAGAAGTCTAAAAACTACAAAATTATGAAAAAAAAAAGTTCAGTAAATATGAAAAGAAGTATAAACAACTTTCTTTTTGGTAAGTGCCATTTTATTTGAATTTTTTCAAAAATTGATCCACATTTTTATAGTTTTTCGATTCATCTCTTTGGAAGGAACGATTAAGTAATTAACTCCTAAAATTACGTTAAAATACTAAACAAAAGGTTACAAAAAATAAAAAATACCAAAATAAGTTCCAAACTTATAGCCCTGGTTCGGTTTGGAATTTCAAACCCAGGGTTTTGGATGAAGTAACTTTTCTACTTTTTCTCTCTCTAACTTTTCAATCATTATTTTCATTTTTCACTATATCTCTCTCTACTTTTTACCTCTCTCAACAATCATTACTCTTATTTCTCTCTCTACCTTTATTCAAAAACAAAACTTAAAACTCACAACCGATCAAAGCCTAATCTTCAAAGAATGCAGCCTTTACTCATCTCATGGACCCATAGCGGATCAAAAAAAAAAAAAAACAGTGTGTGGACCCATATGTGACACGTGAGTATTTGTCTAAATATTTGTGCGTGATTGTATTAAAATTGATTTATTATTCCCCTATAAAGCTGATGAGTGATGACGAAAAAGCATTCTCCAAACGACACCGTTGCCCGTTGAGTTTTCCCCCATCTCCCTGCGTAATCTTCCCATCCCCTGCCTCTGCGTTTGCCTAGCTTTACTTCACCGCACAGATTTCACTCCTCTCTCTCTCTCTCTCGTCGCAAAACTTTCTCTCACTACACACTTCCCTCTAGTGTTCAAGCAGAATGGGAGACAACAAGCGCAAACGAGGCCGAAAGCCCAAACCCCAAGCCCCCGAAACCCTAGATTTCCCAACAACCACCCCCACCACCTCCTCCTCCCCCGCCATCGACGACGACGCCATCGTCTTCTCCGTCGCCAACGTTGAGCTCATCGACAACAACAACCGCCCTGCTGCCAACCGCCGCCGCGGCCGCCCCCGCAAACTCCCCGACCACCACCCCGAAAAAACGCTAAACAACGGCGCCACCGCCGGGGGGGCCCACAATTCGGTGTCGGCCGACGGCGCGGTGGTGGCGATGGCGAGGGCGGTGCCGTCGATGGACGCCGTGGTGAAGGTCTTCTGCACGCACACGGAGCCCAATTTCTCGCTGCCGTGGCAGAGGAAGAGGCAGTACAGCTCGAGTAGCAGTGGGTTTGTGATCGGTGGTAGGAGGGTGCTGACTAATGCGCACTCGGTGGAGCATTATACGCAGGTGAAGTTGAAGAAGCGTGGGTCTGATACTAAGTACGTGGCCACTGTACTTGCGATTGGGACGGAATGCGATATAGGTGAGATTTATTAGTACTGTTTATTTTCTAGGTTTTTCAAATTCGTGTTCACTTAGCATTGTCATTTTACTGAATGTGTGTCTAGAACTAAAGTCACATAATGCGCTTGCGCCAGCGTCCTTCAAAAACATTCCAAACTACAGACATTCACGCGAGAAAGAGGACTGAGAGTCTGAGAGCAACAGCGGAGAGCGAGAATTGGAAGCGGGAGTCCAACTGAAGGATATTTATGTCTTGAAGCATATGTTTTTATTTGTTTGCGATGTTATACATTTGTTTTTGCTATACAAACTGTTCGTGTGAATTGTAACTTTCTTAATTGCAACCGAATATATTTGTGTATGTATCTTTATACATATGTATGTATATATTTGTTTCATTACCTCTGGTGATGGTGTCAGGTATAAGTAGAAATGTCAGATTCATATATAGGACATGTAGGCAAACGGCAAAAAGATTTGATTTTGTTTATGTAATTTTCATCTACTTTCAATGTGATATTGAAGATGGCGTTTGCCATTCAGAATACTTGAAGTTTGTGTGTAGTTGCCAGATAAACTTGAATTAAGACATGTTGTTGGATGACTGCCCTGTTATTTATGTTGGATACATATCATATATCCTTACCAAGGTGTCGAGTATTTAATACGGTGGCTTGGTACATGTGGAAGAGACCATGTAACGTGTGTATACATTGTTGATAGGATACTGCATTAAGATTACCTTGAGGTGCTTCAGAAAATGCCTGGCGGAAGTTATATCCAAGTCCAAGAGCAATCAGTAGCTATTTTGAGGGTCCTGAAACATTTTTCTTTACTGGTATATTTGTAGCACCACTTGACCGAGAGGGATTGATGTCTAGAACAGATAGATACACAACGTCACAATGTGTATTTAAGAAAAGAAGCTATGTTCCTGTCTTTGATCCTTCTTACTTGAAGACCCCCTCCTTCTTAGGCAAAAGATACATTTCCAAGCAACTCCAGACTGGCTTTAGGTTTCTGTTCCTGTCTGTAGAAAATTTTTAAGGAGCTTTTCTATGTGAAGGCAAACATAATTTGGCAAAATGAAGTGCAAGGTCCAGTAGACTTGAATGATACTCCCTCTGTCCCAACTTTTTAGTCCTTTTCAGGAGTTCGGGCCACTTTTCAATTGATCATATATTGTTATCTATAAGGTTTTAGGTGATTTTGAAAACTTTATTCAATATTACTAATCGAGATCTATTAAACAAGATTCATATTGCATATAAAAAGTAGGGGAGCCGGGAAATTATGTTAAACCCCCTTGAACTATCATCTGGCCACACTTTGCCCCCTCAAACTATTTAATCCGACACTTAACCTCCTTTAAATATTATTTGACTGCTATCCAAGCCGTTCCGTTTGTTGTTCGTTAGGGTTTGGGATGGAAATTTTTGACAGGTCTTCAATTTTGAAACCCAAGGACAAGATTGCCCTCTTCCCTTCAGTGCATACAAACCACTAGTTTCAGACTCCTCTTTAACACAAACCCATCTCTCTCTCTCTCTCTCTCTCTCTCTCTCTCTCGGGGAGAAATGGATGAAGCTTTTCGGCTGAAAAAACTGCAGAGATGAAATCGATTTTGGACAACAGTTTTTACTTTTTATCAATAATATTTTGATATCCCCAATTTGTGGATAAAAAAATCTGTTTTGGGGATACAAATAGTTTTGGACAACAATAGTTTTTTTGATAACCGTAGATGAAATTGATTTTTTTTGATATCCCCAATGTGTCTGAGACAACAACACCACCCTTGGCACTGGCGGCCTCAAATCCAGCGTCTTCGACCTCGGCTCCGACCAATTTGAGGACGCTGACAAACAAGAGCAACACAAGATGACCAGATTCTTCAACTGGTTCTTCTTCTTCATCAGCATCGGTTCACTCGTCGCCGTCATGATCCTCGTGTACATCCACGGACCAGGATAACTTGGGGAGGCCGTGGGGATACGGCATCTGTGTGTGTGCGATTGCGATTGGCTTGGTTGATCGTGTTCTTATTTCGGTATGGGGCGGTACAGGTTTAAGAATAGGAGGGTGGAGCTGCCAGAGGATTCGTCGATACTTTTTTAAGAGCTGCCGGAAAATTAGGGTAGTAGCCCTAACCCTTATTATGTCCCTAATAAACCATCCAAAACTTCTTCCTCCTCACCTCTACAACCTGATTCCTGATCACAATCAGCTCCATCTAAGCATTCATGGTTTGTACTATTCCTCTCTCTCTCTCTCCCCAATTGGGTACAAATGGAAGGAAGCTGGGTAAGGGTATTGATGTAACTTCCTTCAATCTGTTAAAAGAGTTAAGGGGATTCCACATATGAATTGTTCAATGAGATTAAGTGTTGAAATTTAAAGTTAAGGGGGGCAAAGTGCTACCGGGTGATAGTTCAAGGGGGTTTAATGTAATTTCCCCTTAAAAGTATTAACAATTGAAAAATAACCAATTTACTATCCCGTTAGGATGGAACGAGGGACTAAAAAATTGGGACGGAGGGAGTAAATAAGATAGACTTCAGGGGTTGGAGCAGCCTTCTTATGCGAGGGATTTATTGGCCCGTCTATTGTTTTTAGCAACAATCTTGTTAACGAGGCTACTGCAATCTCTTAGTGACAGATTTGTGGAAATGAGAGGCACTCCCAATAAATTAACAGGGAGTGGAATCCCAAATTAGAACAAAGATTCTCTTTGATTTGATTACTTCAGATCAAGAATTGTGGATTCCCCTGGGATTTCTATTGATGCAAAAGTTTCTTCCTTTTTATATAATGGCCAATTGGTCTGGCCTTTTCCCCTTTGCTTAACCCCTCTTTCCAGCTTGATTGCTCCAAAAATGACAAGCTTCAGTGGACTTGTTCCCCTACTGCCATAATGCTGCCGCTACCCGAGACTATTAGAGGTCACTCTTCCGTTGTTCATTGGCACCACCTTCTCTGGTTTCCCAACTGCATCCCAAGACATCTCATTCTTATTAGGATGGCCATCAAAGGGGGGTTGCGAACTAAGGAAAAGCTTATGAATTGGGGCATTTTCTCTTCTCCTATTTGGTCTCTATGCTCCAAGAAGATGAAACTCTTGCACATATATTCCTCTTCTAAGAGCAGCCACTTGTTTATATTTTGCCAAAGCCCAAAGGTTAGGCCTGTCTCTAGTCATCCCCTGTCTATTCGCCCATTGATTAGGAATTTCAAGGGTATTGTTATTTTAGTTGTCGTAGTAAGGAAAATTGCTTGGGCTGCCATTATTTACTACATTTGGCAGGAAAGGAATCACAGGATCTTTCAAGGAATCCAAATACCTCCCTCTGCAGTCTTTCAAAGATCAGCTCTGATGTTGGAGTCAACGGTTGGCAACTCAACCATGTGAAGAACTTCCCCTTTAATCATGTACTATACCAATCTTGGTTGTATAACCTTGTTTCTTTGTTTTTGTTTGCTCTGTCAATGAAACTCTCAGTTACTAAACAAAGGATGATTGATTTTGGAATGTAGGACTAGGGTCAGGTTGTCTAATTCTTTCACTTCAATTGCAGTTATGTTCTTGATAATCATTTCTAACCATGCAAATTAAAATGAGGCACTTCGTTCAATAAAATTGTTGTGTATGCCATCTTGCAGCCTTGCTTACAGTAGAGAGTGATGAGTTTTGGGAAGGGGTGTCACCTGTACAGTTTGGGGAGTTGCCTGCACTTCAAGATGCAGTGACAGTTGTGGGGTACCCAATTGGAGGAGACACCATTTCTGTGACAAGTGGTGTTGTTTCTCGCATAGAGATTCTTTCTTATGTTCATGGGTCCACTGAGCTTCTAGGTTTGCAGGTTTGGACCTTTTCTCCTCCCAGTAAAATTGTATTTATGGCTATCCCGCCATCCAATGTTTATGTCTCCTGACACTGTTCATGTGCAGATAGATGCTGCCATAAACTCTGGAAATTCTGGTGGACCTGCCTTCAACGACAAGGGAAATTGTGTTGGTATTGCCTTTCAGTCCCTTAAACATGAAGATGCTGAGAATATTGGTTATGTCATACCGACACCAGTTATCATGCACTTCATTCAGGATTATGAGAAGAATGGAGCATATACAGGTATGTTTATTTCCATACTTTGACTTATTTGCGAAAGGGTCAGATTTGTTTAGATTCATACAATGGTTTATGGGTCACTTCTTGACGACTTTTTATGTATGGATTGTAAGGGTTGAAATGTAGTGAAAAATAATTGTAGAGATAAATAGCGCAAAGCAAAATCAGCAAAAGAGAATGGGTGTGAATCCTTAGGCCGATGATCATATTAGGTGAAGTGGATTATACAACTTTGCATAATTTTCATTGAATGAAGAATTGAATGAAAATTGGATCAAACTTTCATCCTCATGCTTTTCTTGGTCACAGAAGGATTGCTATCTTGCCTATGATCCCAGACATAAATGATTTCGTGCTAAAGTTATCATGATTTGAGTCAAGAATCATCAAGTTGAAATCTGATATGATTGAGTCGTAACTCTTGGAACTTTTCCTTAAATGACATTTACAGCTTACCTGTATCTGCTTTTATACTCTTGTTTTTTGGATCAACCTATATGCTTGTATGCTCATGTTTGAATAGTGGCATAGGCTTTGTAAGCCCCCTAGACACATGATATTTGCATATTCTTTATCACAATTATACAACACATCCACATCAGGGAGCAATCAGTAACTCACCTCAACCAGCCTAATTGGCATACAGAGAACTCTTCTTTTAAACTCCCTGTAGAGACCTGATGCATAGCTCTCGAAGGATCAATTTATGAAAGATAAGTATTTACTTGGAATATTGGTGGAACTGAATCCCATAAGCAAGTGATCGTTAAGTTACAAAGTGGGAGAAAGTGTAAGAGCAGGACAGCAGCAATGCTAGTTCTATAGAGTTTCAGCTTCTCCATAGGGCTTATGTGATGTATAAAGTAAGTGTACAATCAGCATATCTTAAATCATGTGTTATAAGAGTAATAATAGGGTTTTTTTTTCATCTTCTAAGTTCATTGGGATAGATGAATGGTGTATGAAGAAACCATTAAATTTGGTGACTATACATAAAATTTGAATACAGTTATTACTTTTGAGCAGGCAAAGGAAGAGCTTAATTTGATTCTTTTTATTTTCTGGTTTTTAATTATGTTTACCTTCAAGATTATCAAGCGCGGAGAATTGGATTTTTCTTTTGGTTTATATTTTTTATATGGAGAGGGATTCCCATAATGCAGGTTTCTGATTAAGTTTGTTTAATTGTCAAGTTGAATTTTGGTAGTGGGGTTTTGATAGCTATGAACACGGAGCAGAATTGAAATAATGGTTAATAAACTTCTTTTGTCGTCTTATATGTAAACTTTGTACCTGGTAGTTGAGAACAAAATATAGCCAGGTTTAGTAGCACTGTGGCAGAATCCCTTGATATTGGCCAATTTTTTTTTTTTTGTCACTCTGCATGCTTCACAGTTGCTTCTGAATGTTATAGTTTGTAGAGGGACATATTGTTTCTGATTCGTGTATTTCACCTATATATTTGAGGTGATCACAGTATATTTTGTTAAAGTTGCTCTTATCTCTCTCCCCCACCCCACCCCACCCCACCCCGCCCTTCACTTCTCCCCTCTCTTCTCTTTCCTTTGCCGAAATAAGAATTAGTCTCATGTGCTAGGATTTCCAATACTTGGAGTTGAGTGGCAGAAGATGGAGAATCCCGATATGCGTATGGCGATGGGAATGAAACCTGATCAAAAGGGCGTCCGTATTAGAAGAATCGATCCCACTGCTCCCGAATCTGAGGTTCTGAAGCCATCAGATATTATACTCAGCTTTGATGGGGTCGATATTGCAAATGATGGAACAGGTAATTGTGGATGAATAGATTATTCTTTCTTCTTGATCTCAACTGTCGTATTTTTTGAATGGACAGGTGTAGGAGGCTCAAATGTGAGCCTCTCTATTGTGGTAACGAACGCCGCTGGGATGGCCCTTGGGGAAAATCTCATTTGTCTTTTCCTATTCTCATTTGCTGTTAAATGTGTGTCACTATTACCATGACTGCGATTGTCTTCTTGATTGTGATTTGAACCTTGGTTTGGGTTTGTGTTGCCTTATAAGAGTTACAATCTACAATTGATACGTATTGCTGTACATTATTGCGTAGCTCAGTACTTAAAAGTTAAAACTGCTTCTATAAGTCTACTCTTCCATTGGCCTTGGATTATAAAACTAGGTTGGGTGGGTGCTACCTAATCTAGTACACGTTTGGTGGTAATTTCGTGTTGTTTAATACTTGAATCTCCTATTTTCTACTTTGTAGCTGTTGTAACTTTTCTAGCACCTAAGGTATTGACCGGTGTTCTTAATTTGTGGCAACAGTTTAACATTGTATAGTAGTATGTGCTTCTCTTACAAAACCATCTCATATTCATTATATATCCTGGAAAGAAACCAATATCACATTTGATTTGTGTATCATACTTTGGGGTCTAAAATGGGTTATAGTAACTCGATAACATATACTATATTTTGATGTTCTCCCAACTAAGATTGGCTTTCGTACAATTATATTTGGTTGCAGACTTCATTGCTAATTTTCTATACACAATTATGTTATCACTTTTATGAACTCCTTGTAACAGATAATTAAGAAAACTTAGAGATGCCCATTGGTGAACCACTTAGTAGAAATTATTCTAAAACTTTACGCTAGTCTTTCACCAGTTTTCTTTTGTATAATTTGTCAACATTGGTTTTTGGCAGTTTGTTCAGATAAAACTGCATGGTTGTTCGTTGTGTTCTTTAGTATAATCTTCCTTTCCGATAAAATTGTAGTGCAATTCATGGTTGTGCTTTAGGAGTAAGCTGTAAGCTTATTATGCATCTAGCATATGGTTTGTAAAACCATCTTTCCATTTCTGGGTAACATGTTACTGAATGTTGGGCAATCAAGAAAAAACAGTTGAGAAAATAAGTATAGCTATAGGAGAACGTTGGGATTGAAAAGGGGTGTTGCATGAGTATATATAATGGGAAATGAATTCATTAGGAAAAGTGGCACCAACTGCAGAAAATGAGTGAAAAGTGATTAGATGTTATGGACAGAGATGACAGGAAATGCCATGATTACCTCAATAGAGAATATTGGCTTCAATTAGAATCAATTGTTCTAGTCGAGCCAAATTAAGGCTCCGTTCCGCAACTCAAAATAAGTACTTATTTTTAAGAAGGCAATTTCAAGCTTAAAAATCATGTGTTTACGCGAATAATTTTCATATCACTATGGATCTTGTTTGATAGATCTCATTGAGATCTTTAATACGGTGCAAAAAAAATTTAAAAAATATTTTTTGTTTACATTATTTTTGAATTTGAAAATGTGAAATAAGCTGCTTATTTTTTAAGAAGGTTTCTGGAACGGAGCCTAAGTGGGACAAGGGCTTGTTCAAATGAGTTGAGTTGACTGTAACATAATTGTTATAGCTTTCTCTATGAGATGGAACACTTTTTTTTTTTTGAGTTATTTTACTGTGTCAGTGGTTGTAATGAAAGTATACCTTTTGACTGGAATTGTTGGCTGAGTTATACTTAATTTTGGAATTGATATCTACTGTGTGGTGGTGTGTTTCACGATTGTGTTACTTGACAAGGAAAAGTTTCTCGTTGCCCCATTATGTTGGCTTTTTTCTCATATGTAGCCTTGAAAATGGAGATAGTCAGATTCACCACAATTCTCTGCCCCATCGTTATGTGTTCCGAGCTCTGGGATTAACTTTCTTTCATTTGTTTTTTCAGTTCCTTTTAGACATGGTGAGCGCATAGGGTTTAGTTATCTTGTATCACAAAAGTATACTGGAGATGTTGCGGCGATTAAAGTTCTTCGTAGTTCTGAAACTCTCAGATTTAACGTCAAATTAAAGAGTCACAAAAGGCTCATTCCAGCGCACAACAAGGGCAGACCTCCCTCTTATTACATTGTTGCTGGACTTGTTTTTACGACTGTATCCGTTCCATATCTGCGTTCTGAGGTAACCATTGGACTTTTAAAATTTGTGTTTGGACAATAAGCTTATTTAGTAAAGAAGCCAAGCCTGAGCAAAGCTTAAGCTTGGCTTGTCTGACATATGCGCATGACATGGTGGCAAGAATTAATTCCTGTTAAATTCCATGTATCTTATTTTTTCAGCCACAAGATTCACATCTATTATCTGCATTTATGGTTTTTTTTTTTTTTAAGATTATGCTGTATCTTGGTGAGATCTAACGAACGCCGGACAAGTTAAAACAATGGTCTCTTCGGTGTTATTTCCATTTTCTACTCATGTTTTCATGTTCAGCGAACTATTTCCAAGAACTGTTTTTGGAAAATATTATAGGAAAAACCAACTTTTTATGGAACACTAGGATGTTTTCAAAAAATAGGAACTTTTTTTGATGGAAAAATTTTGAAAACAATGAGCGTTTTGTACTTTTCAGTATTTATGATTCACAAAAGCGGATATAGCTTTGTCTAATGTGCATAAGATTTACCCTGAAGAGGCCTGGGCACTTGATGGTCTAGTAATACGAACTAATAGCCACTTCAGTTGTCGCATTTATATGACTGAGACCACGTGGTATGTTGGGCTGGTTTATCATTTCACAAAATAGAGGATGTAATTTGGTGATGGGCTTACCGCTTAAATTTTTAGCAACACAATGTGCACACATTTACTTTCTTTATTAAAATTTCAAAACCTTTTGAGTTTGGAATCCAAGTTCAACTCTAAAACTTCATTGCAGATTGAATTTTTCTCCAAATAGTGTTTAGGATTGCCTTTGCTGTTTGCACAATGAAGGACTTTAGTACCCATTGGTGTTCTTTTTTAATTGATCGGCAACAAACAACTTTAGACCTCCTAGGGGTAAACTTTCCAAATGTGAATGTTAGGAATCTGTTGGAACTTTAGTTCTCTCCTAATCTATTCACTACCAAATACTGGAGTCATAAGATTTCCTTTTGTGTTGGAAATTATTTTATATTTTCACTGATGATGTATTTCCATATACAGTATTATATATAAATATGTAAAGTAGTTGGGATGTGCCTTTGGGTATTGTGGATGTCAACCTAAAAACAGTAGGGGAGCAAAGAAGTTTCTGAAACGATGTTCGATATATCAAAATATCAGAGGTCATCAAAGTAGTAACATACTAACATGCCATAAAATGCATTAAAGCTTTGATACTACGCTCTGTATTTGTGTCAATGTTTGGTTCCAGCTGCATTCAAATTTTTTATCTTATTTTAAAAAGTCAATATAAACTTGCATGGCCATTGAGAGATATCTATCTGATTACCCTTCAGTTGCACAGGAAATACAAACAGTTTTTTTTTTTTTCCTGTTTAGTTTTGAAGTTTTATTAATGTAAAGTATTGTCTCAACTTGGTTTGCATCTTGGTGGCAGTATGGTAAAGAATATGAATATGAAGCTCCAGTCAAGCTGTTGGACAAACTCTTGCATGAAATGCCCCAATCACCAGATGAACAGCTTGTTGTGATATCTCAGGTTTTTCATCTTGCTTCTTACGCTTATGTATCTCTGATGTTATTACCCAAGGGTTTACACATTACTGCATTAGTATTGACATTTGTTCTTGTCCAATTTAAAAAGGTTCTTGTTGCGGACATCAATATTGGATATGAGGAGATTGTCAACACCCAGGTCGGAATTGCTAATGGATGCAGAAAATATTTACACGATGCTAGGAATGATTCTAAATCTATTTTTATTATGCATATGTTTGTAGGTTCTTGCTTTTAATGGTAAGCCTGTGAAGAATCTGAAGAGTTTGGCTAGCATGGTGGAGAGCTGTGACGATGAGTTTTTGAAATTTGATTTGGAATACCAACAGGTACCTCGACCTCACTTTTTGTTCACATGTGCATTAGATCGTGTTTTGATCAAGGAACCAAATTCCATTTCTGTTCCATCAAATCGAAGCAGGCAAATGTTTTCTGTTTCCTATAAAACCGAAATGAAACTTCATTCATGAAAATCCCAATATCCAATGTTTCAATTGCAATGCATCGAAGCACCAGGAACCCATATGAATGTTTGAGCTGTTTCAACACATATTATCATAATTCAATATTGACTATTCTGTAGAGTTTTGAATTCACTTGCCATTTCTCGCATTCTCAAATACGCATCGGAAATGTTTTTGAAACTTGTTTGGTTTGTAGTTGATCGAAACAATTTACCTATACAAAATTTTGATTCTTGGTCTTGATTGCCTTGCCTTGCTTTATCCTTGTACGTATTTGTTTGCAGATAGTGGTCCTTCGAACAAAGGCAGCCAAAGCAGCAACACTAGACATCCTCACCACACATTGTATACCTTCTGCCACATCAGATGATCTCAAATCGTGAGACCAGGTGGTCATGTGGGTGTACGGTATAACCTTCTACCTCAGCCTCCCAACTGCGCCGGTTTTGATTTTCTTATATATTGAAGCTCATATAGAGGGTATACTAGTCATTCCAAATTCTATAAATTTTCAAGACAGGTTAGTGCTGAGGAGTGCATGTCAGCTAACAATTTTGTTGGTAGATTTATGGAGAGATTGTCTAGCAACGAGGTGTTGGGAGTGGGAAGTACCTCTACAAGTACTATTGAGAGGAGCATAGGAAAGGGTGGAGGATATATAGCTATTGTATTCTTCAACTTGGGGCATTTGCTTTCTGATTTTCTTTGCTCGCTCTTTTTTTTTTGGCTCTTTGGAGGCGAGATTCTTGGACTTATGTCTCGTTAGCTTACCAATGCTTAATAATTCTTAAACTGCAATATTCTAGGAATCTATAAAATTTCCATTGCCAAGTCGCATGTCATGTTTATCTGAAAGCGCGAAATGGAAAAGAGGAAGGCAGTGGCGAACCAGAGGTAAGAAAATTGTCTTGAAATTCAAAGTGTTCTTCATAAACTAATTTTGCAAACAAAACCTTCCTTCATTTTCCATGGACTCTGAAGACTTATTCTCAAACTTTTTGTGAGGGAAGGGTTTTTGAGAAATTAAAACATCTCTATGATGTTTTTTTAGAAAAATTGCTGTTTCCAGAAAATACTTTGAAGAACCGTCGACCATTTTTGGGTACTTGGTCAACAGTTATATACCGTGTACTAGTACAATGATATTTGACTCCGTAATTTATTGTTTCGAGTGGGATATAATTCATAGAAAAGCTAAACAGGAAAATGGCCGATTTTCTACAATATACCTCTCTATGCAACCATGTAATTTTGCAACAGGGGAGTCGTGTCCGAGGATGAAGGCAGCCGATCAACTCCAAGGCTTTTGTTTTCCTCTTGTTTTGATTGTGCCCATATCACTCCGTAGAAACCCACCACAATTACAATTGCTCCAATCACACTGCAAAAACATATAAACAAAAGAAGACAAAATCAGTTCTATGGCACTTTTCCATTGAAATTTGCACTGCCTGGAGGAAAAAATAATTAATTGACTCCGCATCCAAACACGCCCCTCTCCAAGTAAAAGTAGGGTTTGGAGCCCGTATAGTGCGCTTGTAGGACGGCTGCACACAACCGTTGGTTTCATCAATCAACGGTCCAGATAAAAAATCAATTAAAACCAGTCATAGTTAAAAATCATATCTCAATCTTTCATTGTCAAAATTGATGACCCGTGTATGCTCTATAGGATGCTTTGCACTACAAGATTTTTCCATCCGGTTTGGACGGTCTCAAGTCTCGAAAGCCAAGATAAGTAAACGGTTTCGAAAGCCAATATAAGTAATCGAAATCGTTTATTTCTAGAACTCACCAAAAATCCAGTTGGGCAACACATTTTTATTGAGTTAAATGAGTTCTGATCTAAATTGCGTTTTCACAAGGAAAAAAAAAACGTTCTGATCAAGTGTGCTAACCTTTTTTAGTTTAAGATAATTCTCCTTCGAAATCCCGTTTCTACACATTTAATCGATCTGGTTTTTGACATTGTTGGTGTTCTCGATGACGTTTAAAAAGTGAACGGCTCCGATTATCAAAATAGATCCAGAAAGTGGCCGACACAATGCTTAAACAGAAGAGTCCAGTAGGGAGACAATCCAAACCCAAATCATTGTCCCTTCTTTTTCTACAACAAATCGCACCCAAATATTTCCAAAATTCTCAACAAAGGGAAAAGATCAACTTTATCACATGGTAACCTGTCAGTATCCCTGAATGGAAAACGTGTTATTTATTTATTGATTAATTAACTTGATCACTTTCCTTCTTTTTTTTTTTTTTCTCAGAAAAGGGTAGTAGTTGAGGGAGGGGCGAATTTTTTACCTTCCACCATGAAGTGCGTCACCAAGGAAAATGGCACCCAATAATGCAGCAATAGCAATGCCCACTGGCTTGAACATGGAGACAAACACAGGACCTTTCTTGTGTATACACCATGTTTGGACGGAAAAAGTTACGGCACTTCCAAACACGGCCTAAAAAAGTAGAAAACGAGAAATCATTACAGATTAGGTGCGACAATGCCTGGCAGATCAGAACTACCAGTGGAAAAATTTACTTACTGAGTAGATGACTGAGATGAGCTCGATATCAGGGCTTAGTTTCCAAGCATTTGGGTTGTTTCTTTCTGCAAATAATGAGAGTGCTGCACATTGGATTGTCCCAAACAAGCAGTAGAATGCCACTGTTGTCAATTCTGATGGGTACCCTTTAAGTATTGCAGCCTGTAAGATTACTATTCAGATGTTATCAATCCACTTGAGAAGAATAATGTTTATGTTTGGCTGTCTGTGTGTCTTGTGCAGAGGATTCTCAGTCCCCTTGTCTTAAGGCACTAATATGATCAATCCAATCCTGCTTAGAGAAGAAGGATTTTACGTTCGACTGTCTGTCTGTGTGTCTTGTGCACATGATTCTCGGTCTTCCTTGTCTTTAACGCACCATAAGTTTTGAAAGATTGTACTCGATACTCTTTTATTTGAGATTTCACCACAATGCGTGGTGCATTGGGAGTTTGGGACAACCACAGCACAAAGTTTTGGGGACAAAGGATCTGTGCTTTCGAATATAAGAAATGTAATTTACTAAAGACTTGACAAAAATCAACTTAGGGTGCAACAATAATGCAATGTGGATCACACTCATAATGAATCTAGAGCACAAAGTGTATGGTACAAATTCATCATTCCTATAATATGGCTCACAACAAAAATTGATCCGGTCCGCTAATTTGAAATTGGGTACTTTTCTAGGTATGTAGCGCTATTGTTTGAGTATTACCTGAGAGATGTTACATATAGCCAGAGATAAACAAGCAACCGCAAGGAAAAGGCCTCCAAGAATCCAATTACTTTCAGTTGCCAACATGTTGAAGAGAGATGATTGTGATGGAAACGAGTCTTCAGAGGAAATTGGTGGGGATTGAACTGGCAAGGAGCCAATTGGAGGACCCTTGTAGAGGGTTACTATCAATGCGCCTGATATTGAAACCAAGGTCCCCATGATCTTTACCCGACTTCTTGAGCTTCTAAAATCTACCGTTTCCATCCTGAGAGGGGAAAGATTGATTGAGAAAAAAATAAACTCTGCATATTAGTTGATTTTGTCCACTTTTTGTTTACCAATTTCAAGCGTGCGAGCAAGCTGATCCAATTGATTGAGACTTAAAGGTTCTATTTGGTTTGACCTTCATTATTGGATGATTTTAGGAAATCGTGGAAATCTTCTGGCTTCAATCTATACCAAAACTTTCTGGAACCACATGGTCATATCCCGAGGGCCTGTTTGGTTAGCGATATTAGATGTGAGATAGAATGGCAAATCCATGTGAGACAATTTCTTTCCTTTCATTGCAACAATTTGTTGAGGTATGACTTGGAGAGTTAATCCCACAAAACATGGGATACTGTATATGTTAGAAGCATCCAAGCAGCATAGCTTCTAATTATTAGTCCTCAGTCTGATCAATTGGGAATTAGTGCTCCATCATCCTCTGATCGATTTACTGTGTGTCAATGGAAAATGGGAAAAGAGTAATAAAACCTGAAGAGAACAGCAAGCAAGAAAGTGAAAGCTGGGACCAAATTGCTCATGGCAGATCCAAGGGTGGGTGAGCTATAGTTTATCCCTGTGAATACACAGTTTTGCATCACTGTAATCCTGTATTAAAAAAAAAAAAAAAAAAAACCCCAAAAACCTGGACCCATTAATTTCCTTCACAAAGGGACAGAACCCACTTTTGGACTCATTGAATTGAAGGTGTTAAGGACAAAACTACATACCCAACAAGGCCGAGGAGGAAGAATTTGCAGAGGAGAGAGAAAGTCAGAGGAGGTCTCTTTGTTCTGCAAGTGACAAGGAACTAAATTAGAAGTGAGATTTTGGAAGTAAAATAATCAAGGGGAAAGAGGGTAGATACCACCTGTGGAAGAGGAAAGCAGAAGGGAGGAGGATGAGACTGGCAACGGCGTTTGAGTATACAACAAAGACAAAGTGGCTCATTCCTTTGGACATGGCTGCTTTGCTCAGGGTGGTTAGGCCCACATCCAAGCACTCTACCATCACCATGGCTGCGAATGGCAACAGTTCCACCAAATGGGTCTTCAACCCCATCTCTCTCTCTCTCTCTCTCTCTCTCTCTCTCTCTCTCTCTCTTTTCTCGAGTGTCTTCACTCTCTACGACTTCCGAGTTTCTGAAATGGAAAATTACCCTCATCGAGAAACTTATTTACGGAGGATTCACCGCTCTGCATAATCTCAACCGTTTATTTCGACAATACTCAAGATAGGTACTATATTTTTATACTATACAGTTACATTACATTTTATGTGGGACCTATTTCGAGTCTTAAAAAAATTCAAAAAAATACCGATAAATTTTAAAATGTTATTTTATGGGTTACTGTAAAAAATCAATTTAAACGGATATCGGTGAGTATTATTTCTGGATTCGTATGGGTGAAACTACTCAACTGCTCAGTTTCGCCACTACAAATCTAATTATAATACTTACCGATATCCGTTGGGGCTGATTTCTTATAGAGCCCCATAAAACAATATTTTAAGATTTACAGATATTTTTTTAAATTTTTATGGGACCCAAAATGAACCCCACATAAAATGTAGTATAACATGTAGTGTATGACTGTATGTAGCATCTCTCTTTCGACAACCAATGGTTGAGATATGTTTTTAATTATGACTTGTCAAAAATTAATTTTCAATTTGAATCATTCAAAACACTTTTGTACGCAGCTTCCATTTACGAAACCTCCGTCAAAGTTATTCTCACCATCACCATGGCTGATTTTCCCACACTACGCTTTTTTTCCCGATGCTTCTGAATATATTTTGCCACAATATACAATTCTTTATCTGAGTTACGTCATATGTGGGTGTGAGCGAGAACGTCGATATGAAAGTATTTTTTAAAAATATTGAAAATTATTGAAATTCGTTAAAGTGAGAATTGTGAGCGCCAGCACAAGAATTAAGAGTGACAATGAAATGTTATGTGAAGGCAGCCAATCAACTCCGTGGCTTTCCTTTTCCTTTTCTTTTGATTGGCTTTCCTTATGCATGAGTGTTTCACTCTCCTATCATTGTTGTGGGTGCCTAGACTAATGGTGCGTGTGGAACTTGAGGAGAAATAAAAATTGAAGAAAAATAAGATCAAAATTGTATTGTGCACAATTCTAATTTTCTTTCTTTAATTTTCTCTTATTTTTTACACGAAACCAAACAATGAAGATAAAATTTTTTAACCATACCTTCATTTTTCTTCTTAAATTTTCACAAGTGTCAAACAAAACTTAAAAGTTTACATGTCCCATGATCATAATTTGTGGTGGTAAAGGAGTTCGAGGGACCTCCACACTAAATAATCTGTTAAAATGGGCCCTAAGCCCCTAACCAGTGGGTGATATATTTGTTGATTGGGCTGGGCTGCAGGAAACAATTGAATCTCGGCCCGAGATTCGCGATTCAAATTGGACTCTTACCGATGAGTGTCTCTTAACAAATTTCCATTAGGAAAATGACGGCACATGACAAGTTTTGATTGTTAATACCCGTCAAAGATATGGTGAACACGTCATTGATGGGTATTAATTATCAAAATACGTCATTGGCCGTCATTTTTCTCAACAAATTTAATTTGTTAAAAATACTTTCAAACGTCGAAAATTGCATAAACTGTTCTCAGCAGTCTTAAAAAAAAAAAACCTCCTAATTATCAGAATTTTGATTCTTGGTCTTTATTGGCTTGGCTTGTTTTATCCTCGTACTTTTTGCTTTCTGATTTTTTTCCCGTGCAGTCTTTGTTTTGGTTACTTGGAAAAGAGCTGATTTTTCGGTGCCGAGCAGTGCATTCGGGTTGTTCATTTTGGTTTTGAAAGACTCGGATTTGAAGAGAGTGGTGGGGTGAGAGGAGAGAGGGTTTCAATGTAGATCGTCCAATACACTTTTAGATAGCCCGAATGGGCTGCTTGAGCACCATGTGTGTAACGCCCCAAAAATTGAGAGACATTAAAAAAATAATAAAAAGATTATTTTCACAAAAGAAATTCATAAATTTACTACGTCACCATTTCAAAACCATATGTCATTATATTATAACCGTTTTGAATAAATTAAAATATTACAATTTTTCAAATAAACTTGGAAGCTTCCAAAATAGAGTCAACTTAAATTAATCAGAGCAACTATGCGCACTGAAACCAAGGTTTTCAACTTCTTCCTCAATAGGATTGAACTCGATCGAATCGTACAACACTTCTGCTCTGTCTTCGGTATCTGGCGTTCAAGTTACCAGGGCAACATAGTACCGTGAGCGATGACGCTCAGTAGCCAAAACCTACCCGAACCCATAACTTACAAGCAATAGGATACATAATTGACATGCATTAAAATAACATAAAAAGAGAACAATCAACCTTTCTTTCATTACTATCCTTTAACCTATGTGAAATCTCGGATCTTATCCACAGATCCATTCCTACTCATAACCTCTGGCACAAGACACTGGTGTGGTCCGACTCCCCTTTTCCAGATCCGGATGAAAGATACCTAAGTTATGTACTCGGGTACCCCATCCGCGACCATAAGCTTGGATAAAACTTCCCGGGTGCACACGCGAGCACACTTTGTCCTGGTTTGTGACACAAGCACAATACCACCCTTATGTCCCGTCCCAACATCCGAGAGCCGACCACCACCATGCCGTACCTAGGGTTTCATAAATCAATACTTTCAACAAATCACCATCAATCATCCCCCAACAATTCAATCCCCGGATTCCTTGTTCGAAATCACAATCACAGTCTCTCACTTTATTCAATTTTCATTACTCCTCATTTCGCGTCTAAGGTGATAATCCATACATCGCAACCAACCCATGAACCTATTTGTCCGATCTATCAGTACAACAACATTTCACACAGTTCAACATTTTTCGAAACATGGTCACAAGCTAACAACAATTAAGTTTGCGATAATAACAAATCATGCAATAAAACTAAACACGTATTAATTTATCATACGTTCAATTTAATCATGCTATTCAATGATCCAACTAAATATACTAACATGTTAAAACTATTTAACCTTGCGATAACACTAATCATGCGATTAAAATGAATTAAGTTATTCCTTTTATTTTCTCTTTTCTTTTTCGAAACTAAAGTCTACGAGATACTCTTAATCACGTCGGGACTTATAATCTTAGCGTTTAATATTCAAGGGTTAGATTTACAAACTAATCTAACATGAGGGACTAAACTGTAAATATTCTGAGAATTTTTCAAATCCAGTGGCTACCATTTTCGGGAAAAACAGTGGGCTTCGGCCCGTGGCGTCGGAATCGAAATTCGGGGCTTACTATTAACTTTTATTACTTAAGAGTTAGATTTGTAAGCTCATAAATCCTGAGGGACTAAACTATAATTATTACAACTAATTTTTCAACTAAGTTTTCCAGAGCTACTATTTCGTTTCGGGAAAACAGAAGATCTCAGCCGGACCCGATCGGCGACGTTGGGTTTGATTATTATCATACCGAAACACAAAACAATCAATGCGGAACATAATACATATATTTGGGGAGGTGGATTCGGACTACCTCTCATCCGACGAAACGGGTTCAGAAAGATTTCAGTGGCGGTTGGAGTGGCGTGGAGCTCGCCTGGTGGTGACCCGGTGGTGGAGGCTCCAGACTGATTTTCAAGGCTGCGTTCGGAGCTGGAACAAGGCTGGAATGGGGTTGCTGCGAAGCTGATTTCTGAACTGAAATGGGGCTGTTTTTGTGACTGGTTCGGTGGTGATTAATGGATGTTTGAATGGTGGAATGATGGATGAAGATGGTGGCTCCGACGCTGGTGATGTCCGGCTCCTCCTCTCCTCTCACTCTGCTCTCTCTCTCTCTCTCTCTCTGCCGAAGTTGGCTGGGAAACAGGAGGAAGAAAATGGAAGTTTTTAATGGAAATAGATTTTTGGGGGAGGATAATAACTCATGGGTAAATGTGTTGTCACATGGAGAGGGAAATAAGGAGGAAATATGGGGATTTGTCTTCCCTCTCTGCCGAAAAAAATAATGAAGGATGGTAAAGGGCCTGGTTGAAAGGAAATGCTCCGGTGCAACACGTACACACTAGAGTAACTACGGCGAGACCCCCTCATTAAAGTTTTTTTGTCCCGTACACCCCTTCCGTTAGGGTTCCGTCCAATTCTGTTAATTTTTGTACTAAAATTATTTCAAAAATAATAAAATGTTCCAATGTTGCCCTTAAAGAGTCCGTAGAAGCCTAAACCATTAGCTTGAAATTTACAAATATGCCATTCATCTTCCTCATCTCACACACTTCTTCGTCCTTTTCCTTCTTCTTCCTCCCACACACAAACGACAAGCACACACACTCTATATATCTACAAATATACACATTGCACATGTAGACACTTGTATATTTATATTAGAAAGTTTACTTTCCTGAGTTCTTAATCCAAAATGAGAAGCCTATTAAATAACCTAAAATCGAATTAGAAAAGTGGATTTTCATTTGGTTGCTTTTGCCACCAGCCTAAATGATTATCATTGGATCCAAAAATCTTCAATTTGAACCTTAATCAACCATTTAAAGCACTAAATTGACTAATTCAACCTGATTGAACCATCAAATTTGGGGTTGGTGGTGCCGGCGTTGGTGGTCTGAATCAAGGTGTTAAAACTCGATTTCAACCAGTGGGTCTTGTGCGTCTCACTGAGACGAGCTCAGTGGTGGTGACGGGGTCGAGTTTTGTCACCGGAGGAAGGCGCATAGGCTGTTCGAAAGCGGTGGGCGGAGGTGGCGGTGCAGTTTACTGGAGCTTAGAGCAGGAGTGGTTGAACGGAGCTTTTGAACACAGGGTTGTGCTCGTCTCGTCGAGACGAGCGCGGATATGGATAGCACGTCGCCGGAGGGGCTCGGAGGTGGCGGCAATCGCTAGTCAAAGGCGGCGCGCGGCGGCGGAGGAGAGGCTGTTTTGCAAAGCCCGAGGGTGAGGTTGCTCGGATTGAATATTGGAGCACAGGGTCAGAATCGTCTTGTCGAGACGATCTCGGGGGTACTCGGATTGTCGTCGGAGGTGGCCGGAGGAGACCGCACGCGCCGGTCAACGGTGGCGCGTGCGGAGCGAGTGAGATCTACTCGCGGCGCCCTCTCAGTGAGATGCCCAAACCGCTGTACTCCGGTCATCTTCTCCGGCAAAACCGAAAACTCCGGTCATCTTCTCGTACACACAGCAAATCCGAAGTCAGCTTCCGCCTAAACATATTCTCCTTGATCGGTAGGATCCTTGACTTATTCGAAACCGGAAATCTCACAACTTCTTCCATACTTTTTTTTTCGCTTTCCCTCGTGCTCGACTGCATTTCCAAGCAAAATACTTCTTTTTTGTGTGGTTATTTCTAGGTATTGCCGGAGAAGATGACCGGAGAAAAAAAAATTTTAATAGAGAGGAGAAGTTGTCGTGTGTGGTGGAGAGAATGGGGTGTGAGAAGAAAATACTAAGTATTGACTATCTATAGAAGAGGGTAAAATGGTCTTTTCATTGATTCCGTCCAACGGCGTTAGGCCCCCCAAATGAAAACATTAATGAGGGGGTCTGGCCGTAGCGAAAATTCGTGGAGGGGGTGTCCGTAAAAAACGGATAAATGTTAAGGGGTGTCTCGGTAAATAACCCAAAAAATAATGAAGGATGGGAAAGGGCCTGGTTGAAAGGAAATGCTCCGGTGCAATACATACACACTAGAGTAAAATATTTGTCAAGTACGCGTACGCACAATCGATCACAGAATAAAATTTAGTGTGATGATAAAAATAATTTTTTTTCCGAGCAAAAATAATACTTTTTTTGGTAATTATTATTATTTATTAAAAATACCGGATTTTTACAATGTGGCTCCCAAAAATTTCTCTGATTTTTGGGCTTACTATTCATTAGTCACCCATGCTTTATAAATTTGATAGTGCGATCGTATGAAAGTTTGATGGAATTCACGTTGCTGAAATTTTTTTTTTATCAGAAAGCGAAACCCAACTTTTATGTTGTCTTTATTGAAAAAAATTTGCGTTTATTAATTTTACACCAATTTTTATGAATTATTGGTTCACATCGAAGATAAAATCAGAAAAGTAAAAAATTATGACTTTTAAACCAGCATTTTTTGAAGGAAAATGATATTGTCACACCCTAAATTGTTAATGCCACACCCTTGTAGTGTATTTTTTGATGCAAAAATACACTCCAGGGGATGTGGCATTAACAATTTAAGGTGTGACAAAATCAGCTCCCTTTCTGAAAGGCAAATGCTAACCTGTGCAATGTGGCACCGGTTTGGGTAACTCACGCGCCTGCCTTTGCAACTTTTTGGACTTGAAAGTTCGCTCAATATATGTCAGTGTTTGTAGATTACTTTTACCGTGTGCACTAAAATGGCATTTTTACCCTTCTTTTTGTTTTTGTTTTGCTAAGCCTTCTTCTTCTTTTCCATCCCATGCACGGGTTCCCAGTTTTTTACCAGTACCCCCTCTCTCTCTTCTTTCCGTTTCTCTCTCGTCTTCATTTTTCTGTATTACCCTTTCTGTTTTCTTTTTTTCCTTGTCTTGCTTTTCAGTTAGAATTTTTTTTATCTTTATTTCCTTTTCTTTCTTTTCAGTTTGAATCTTTTTTTTTAAAAAAAAATTCAATTTTCAATTCGTTTGAACCGGTGCAAAAATGTTATTTTTCTTATCATTTTATCCTAAATAGTCATAATAATTTTTTGGCTCCAACGCCAATGGACAACCTAAGAGAGCCTTGAAACTAAATAATGACTCTTAGGGTGTTTGTTGAAAGGCCTTAAAGTAAAAAAATTTATTATCACCATTTAGAATAAAATGATCAAAAAATACGATATTCGCCCCGGTTCAATTGAATTAAAAATTGAAGCACTTAATTCTGGAATTATATTTTTTAATATAGAAAGGGTGTATTTAAAGAAATTAAATAAATAAGATAAAAGTAATTAAATGAATAAAGAAATTAAAAAGTGGGGGGTAATTTGGACCCGGGGCTTTGCTGCGCCCACCTACCCAGTGCAAAAAACGGCAACGTTTAGAGGAAAAAAAAAATTCTTATCATCCATTTGTAATCCTATAGAGTAGAAACGTAATTATGAGAGCCTTAGAGACAAAATTTAATTATGTCTCTTTAGAATAATATGATCGGAACAATAAGATCTTCACATCCGTTCAAACGGGTTAAAAATTGGAGTAATTATTTTTTTAACCATATTTTTTAATATATTACGGTCTCAAAAAATTAATTGCTCAAATTTTCACTCCGCTTGAATCAGTGCAAAGATCTTGTTATTCTTATCATATTATTCTAAAGGGTCATAATTAATTTTTATTTATAGGGCTCTAATAATCATATTTCTGTTCTACAGGGTCCTAAATAAAAAATATATACTTAATATGAGGACCCTGCTTGACCGACCAGGTGACTAAAAATAAGACGCGTCCCAAGCGCAGGACTCTCGACCGATGTAGCATAATAATCCGGAAGTACCGGAGTCGAATCCACAGAGACGGACGGACGGTGCTTGACTCAAAAGTGCGAAATCCTAGTTTAATCTAGCTCTCAGGTAGCCACCCCTTGTTCAGTTGATTTGATTAACTAATTAATGAATAAAATTGACTATGATGAATTAAAAAGGAGAGCACAACAGCGTCCGCAATTAGCCTAACCGATATTTACTCGGGCCATAATGATTCAATTTATTGATTTTAGAAAAGGAGAAATATTTCCTAACAAATGCGCACCACCTGTCACTAGACTCCGTGTACATTCGAAATCTGGCAATGCCTGGGTTTGTTCGTTAGAAAAGTTTCCGTTTCCTAAAATTGCTCGAAATTAAATTTATTCGGCCGCGAGGTGAAACATCGATTAGATTAGCCACGGGGCGCTTTCATCCCGCGGCCGCACCCTATGCGACTACTCACTCATAACTGAATTAAACATGACGACGATAAGAATTCTAATTCTAAACATGATTTAAGCACAAGAAAAATAAATAAATAAATAAAGATTAACTGATGCCACAGATTAATAGAGTGCAAGAACAATACTCAATTAATGAAGAACACTGAATCGTACCTGTACTTTTAACTAAGAACATGAATCTGCTATTCTAATATAAAGACTAAAAATATGAAAGTGGCGTGGAAGACATAAAGTAGTACTACTTCCTTAACCTAGGACTAGCTATAAGGAGTATTTATATGGAATTCATCCTAGTTGATTTGACAAGTCCCCAGCCGCCCCTCCTTTGGCTGACATCAGCCGACTCTTTCCTGGGCCAAATTCCATGCCTTTGTTAACACCATCGGTAGCGCTACACCCCTTTTGGGGTAGCGCTCCCGAGCCTCTTATCCTCCATGTTGACTTGTGAGCCGGCATTGACCAGATTATTTTAACCTCAGGGTAGCGCTACACCATTTTAGGTGTAGCGCTCGCGGACCCTCTGTTCATTTTTTGGACTTTATTGTGCCACTTTTGAGCGCTCCATCAAATTGGGGTAGCGCTCCCGATGGGTTTCGATCTTTTTGCGCGAACTCCAATTAGTACCAAAACACCTCGATTTCCTGCAAATTACGCCCAAACACAAAATCCAACCACGTGCACATATTAAATGGAAAATGAGGATTAAACATATGAAAAACACGCTAACTCTACCCTATCCGGGCGCTTAAATGCACACATTTCACGCGCCAATCAAACCCTAAAAATAAATTACGACCCTTTAGAATAATATTATCAAAATAACAAGATCTTTGCACTTATAGTGAAAATTTGAGTACTCTTAATTTTTTAAGATTGTTTATATATTAAAAAAATATAGTTAAAAAATTAAGTGCTCAAATTTTTAATCTGTTTAAATGGGTGTGAAGATCTTATTATTCTGATCATATCATTCTAAAGACACATAATCAAATTTTATCCCTAAGACTCTCATAATTACGTTTCTGCTCCATAGGATTGGAAATGGAATATAAGAATTTTTTTTTCAAAACGTTGCCGTTTTTTTACTGGACAGCGGCTGCTGCTCCCACGAGGGTCCTGGTAATTTGGTGGGGGGGGGGGGGGAGGGAGTTGGGGGTAGTCCGGGAAATGGTGTGTGGGGACAGGGGGGTGCGGTGTCAAGGGAGGGGGGAAAAGCAATTTACTTTGCTTAAGTTAAGCCCTTCTTCTTCTTTTCCATCCCATGCACGGGTTCCCAGTTTTTTACCAGTACCCCCTCTCTCTCTTCTTTCCGTTTCTCTCTCTTCTTCATTTTTCTGTATTACCCTTTCTGTTTTTTTGTTTTTCTAAAAATGTTTATAACTATGATTACTTGTATTATACACATCCAGATTTTACAAAAATCATATATTTAAAATCTACTCTTATATATCTACTGAATGAGATACATATTGAATATAAAATTATTTAAAGCTAAAATTTAAAATTTTCAATGTAGATTTATATTGTTATGATTGAATTTTAGGGGAGTGATTTCACACTCCTCTTTTTATATTCAAACTCTTTTTAGTTTTTTAGTTTTGAAAGCATATGTATTTACTTTAAAAGACAAAAAAAGAAGTATAGATTTAAAAAAAAAGTGTGAAAATCATTTGTTGAGTTTTGTACTCTAAATTTTGCGTGTTTCAATTGTTAATTGTTTACTTATAAAAAGTAAAGAAGATTTCTTTTTTTTTTTTGTCTTTATTCAAAAAAATTTACTTTTATTAGTTTTTGCATCAATTTTTTTGACTTATTAATTCATCTAGACAAGAGGAATTGAAAATAAAAATTATGATTAAAACTCATAATGTTTTGAATAAAGACAAAAATAAGTAAAAAAAAAACATATTTTTTATATAGAGTTGAGACTTTGAGTTGATCACTTTTGACACGAACACATGTACAACACAACCCGCCAACTCGATGAATAAAAGGGATAAATACAGGTTAGACTCGCATAACTCAATAAGAACTCGTATAACTCTTAAACTTTTCGTGTCAACCCGTTATCATGAAATGACACGAATAGAATACAACTCTCGATAATTAGCTTGTCGAGACAAACTAATACAGTAATTCACAAACTTTTACACAAAAATTAAAAAAATGTAAAACTAACAAATACGAAAAAATTTAAATAAAGACAAAACAAAATGCCAAGTTGATTTTTTTTAAAGGAAACTGGCTTGTTCGTTTTGGGTTTTGAATGAGGTTTGAGTGGAGAGAAACAGATAGTACAAAAAATGTATTGAGAACCGACGCAGGAGTTTTAAAGTCCCAAACGGAAAAAAGAGGGGGGAGGGGGAGGAAAGACACGTGCCAATAAAAAAAAAGAAAAGAAAAAGAAAAAGGTAAAAATTGAAAGCGAAAAGGTCACCCATTGTTTGAGGGCAAAATTGTCCATTAAAAATACATGGGTAAGCACATGGCCAGTCCTTTCTTTCTTGATTGGGAACTGAGAAATTCATGTCCTTTGATGGACTGAAAAAGTACAAACAGTCAGAGTTTTGAAAATTTAACTGGTGCATAGAAGCACTGGTTAGCCGGACCGTTTCTGAAAATATCCAAGAAAAAGTCATATTTCCAAAATAAATTGTGTAAATGTCATCATCATTACTTTTCCAATTTCACTTGTCATGACGAACCCATAATTCATAAGAATTTGGTGCAAAATTAATAAAGACAATTTTTAATTTTTTTAAACAAAGAGGAACAAAAAAAGTTATAGGCCGCAACTTAAAGTGTAGTGGAAACAACCATAATTTGTACAAAATTAGGATAAATGTCATTAGAATTGAAATTCGATACAAATACAGTACATATATATATATATCATATATGCAGGTTATTGTTCTTATCGGAGTTGAGATTATTTAAATATTTACGTGAAAATTGAGCATTGAGATTTCTCTCTCTTTAATATATTCCACTCGTTAGTTGACAAGTTTATTTGATCTCTATTATGTGTGTTTAAAACAAATAAAAGACGAATCATTAAATAGAGTACGTGAATAATATTATTCTCTTACTCCAATAAATAAATAACAATTCATACGTAAATAACTAAATAAATAAACAACTCCGTTACAATACTCCTAGAGCCAGCTGCCACTGTTTCCGAGAATTGATTGTCCCTTTTTATCACATACATTTCCTTTTTTGTCTTTATTTGGTTTGAATTTACTCTATTGTTCCCATAATGTGTAAAAAAGTGAATTTATGAAAGGATAAAAAAGTAAATTTACATGAATAAGAACAAAAAAAAAGGAGTGTACGTGCTAAAAAGGGGAGATATACTTGTAATGAAAAATTAATCATAATAAAAGAAATAACTGGGCAAAAAGAAATTAATTAACAAAATGAATTAAATAATCTCTTTGCTCACATCCTCCAGTATTCTTTTCTGCTCCCGATCAATCATCATACTAGGCACGTGCCTGTCATGTGCTTCAATCACAGCGTTCACGCGTCTCTCCGCCTGCCCATAACACCCCCGCCCGACCCGAAAACCATTAGTAATTTTTACGCAATACATATATACTTCGAAAAAAAATAGAAAGTAATTATCATAAAAATTACTAAGAAATAACTGATCGATCGAGCAAAAAGGAAGATGATGAATCTCTTAATTTGCTCACCTCTGCTTCATAATGCTCGCTATTACTATTTTTTTTGCTTGGGTCCATTTGCTTGCTAATTTGAGGTCGAGAACTCTAGCACTACATTAGAACAAAAACACACAATGGGAGTTGGATTAATCAATGACGAAACTATACAATAAGATCTTTCTTTAGAGAGAGAGAGAGAGTAACAATGGAAACGAAATCATCCTAATTAAAACCAAACCGTAATAAATTACGTGAATTTATGAGGTAGTGTTTGTTATAGTATGTAGAAGCTAGTTTATAATCATATATACTAGGAGAAACTAGCAAGGGGCGTGAATGAGGCTAATTGGATTTTTCATTTATTTTTGACTGCTAATTTTACCAGTCTTTTTTTTGTTAACGGCACTCTTTTGAAAGTGTATTTTTAGTGTAAAAATACACTTGCAAGGGAGTGCCGTTAACAAAAAAGAGAATAGCAAAATCATTTCCCTTATTTTGTTGTTGGTAATATAACTAGTGGGACCATGCTATGCATGACGTCCTAATGTACTTTTAGTGTGTTTGATTTACCAATGCTTTGTTTGGTTTGTGATTTGAGTAGTGTTTTTGGATAATGAGTTGAGGGAGAAATGAGACTAATGATTGGAGAGAGGTAAAAAGTGGAGAGAGAGAGAGTAAGAAATGAGAGTAATGATTAAAAAGTTAGAGAAAGAAAAGAGAGTAATGATCGAGCTGAAAAATATTTTTTGAGTAGAATAGTAAAGTGAACAAAGCATAATATTTTTTCTAATTCCACTGGAAATAATGAAACAGATCGTGAAAAAGAAAACTATTTACGATTTTGCTAACAAAGTGCCTCCGGAGCACAAGTTAGGGTGCAATAAATATGGAATATTCTCCACCACTTTAATAAAAAAGAATTAATTGCTATGAAAAGTCTGTCTTTCCTCCTTTGTTTGTCTATACTTTCTTTTCCCCTTTTTATGGTATCATATATGGTAATCATTACTCCCTCCGTCCGCTTTGTTGTGTCCTTATTTTTTTTGAGATGTCGCAAAATGATGTATTTGTTTTAAAACTTTTCAATTTTAGATGTTCATATTATCATTTTACCCTTCATTTCTCCTTTCCAAATTCAATTTTTGAACTTGATTTGAAAGAAAGTTGAGAGCAAATTAATGACATGACAAGAAAGTTGACAAAAAGTCATAAGTTACAAACGGTTAAAATGGTAAAATTGATACAAAGTCAATGTAATTATGATCTTTTCTTGAATTACGTGAATGTTAAAATAGGCACAACAAATTAATTGAGACGGAGACAGTATTACTTAAAACTTTCATTGTTACTTCTATATTGATTGGACACACTTATATTTTATTTAATTAATTTGCTCCTTAGGCCATCCACAATGGTATAATAAAAAAAGAATAACCAAAAATTGATACATCAGCTTTTGATTATTCGCTTAAGAGGTTGCTAAGCTTAACAATGTTGATCTTCACAATGGTCACTTCTAGTCCATAACCAAAATAAGGATCTACTATAATTTCTCTCTCTCTCCCCTTTATTTCTCGCCATTCACTTCCCTCCATTTACATTTTTTTTCTGGGCAAAAATATATTGATTCCCTCTCTTAATTTTAGAAAAAAATTAGTGACTTCTTCCTTCCTATCATGAATTTTTTTTTTTTTTGGGGGGGGGAATAAAAATGGGAAAGAATAGTGAAATATCTTAATCTGGCAATGATGGGTTGAACTGTAGATGATCAAGAGATATGAGTTTCACTTTTCGAGGGAAAGAAAGAAAAGTAGTTTGTGGGTGAAGTGAAGAAGATGTAGAATAGGCGAAGAAGAGAAGAAGAAAATACTAGTTGAAACATGCGTGTATGCAAATTTTGAAACTAGTTAACTTATGCGGTGTGGGGTTCACAAATTTTGATTATTGAAAAAAGTTGCTAATTTTGGTTATCCAAAACCCAAAATTTGATTATTTCTAAGGATATTGTTAAGTTTGATTATACCATTGTGAGCCATCTTTTACACCAATATTATTAACTTTAAATATAATTGACTTTTAATTATACCACTATGAATGGCCTTAACTATGCCACTTTCCAAAGAAATCCCGTTTTAGATTATGAAAGCATTGTGAGTAGTTGAATTCAACTTTAGGATCTTTGACAGCATTTATTTTCAGCAACTTTTTGGATATCAATTTCTTGCTTATGGAATGGAAAGCACAATTTCTTTTGATTTACCAGACTACTTTTGAGATTATGAAACTAGTACTAATTGTTTTCAGTTTCATTTTTGTCCAATATTTGGTTATCATGTACAACATCTTATGGTTCAAATGTAGTGCCTTACATAAAGCATAAATGTTGATCTCAATTGGTTCAACTGGAATGACAAACGTGTCTTTTGTATGTGTGCAATTCTATGAAAGCACTCTCCCACATTGTCAGTGGCTTACGAATTTGTCAGCGCGGGAATCGTTCCTTCATCTTCTACTTTTTTCCCTTACATGTCCTAGAACATCACACGTAAAAAGGCGGTATAGATTAGGAATATTTACCACTGATTTTTTTGGAAAGTTTCAAAATTAGAAACAGCAAAGGGAGGCAGAAGAATCCGAGTCCTTTTAAAAAATGGTATTAAAATGCTAGAGAATATTCTATATTTAGTGCACCTTAACTTGTGCCCCGGGTCTTGATTAGCATTTGCCATCCCATAAAACTTTCCTATAGTATTTGTTTTTCATTTAACGTCCCTTAATTTGAGCCATTTTGAATTTAATTTGGTAAGAGTATAATTTCTGCATAATAAAATTCAATTTCAAGATCCATGTTATGTATCACAAAATTAGCTTTGGTAAGAGAATTTATGCATGTAAATGATCCCATGGTTTCAAAATTTTGGAGTCGCGTTTGTTATATAATTTTACACCAGCTTTTATGGATTATTGGTTCATATCGAAGATAAAAATAGGAAAATATTAAAGAAAAGTCATATTTCCAAAATAAATTGTGTAAATGTCATAATCATTACCTTTTCAATTATTCTCATCGAGATGAACCAATAATTTATAAAAATTTGGTGCAAAACTAAAAAACACAAATTTTTAATATTTTTTTTAACAAAGATGAAACATAAAAAGTTGTAGTCCATAGCTTAAAGTTTAGTGGAAACAACCATAATTTGTACTAAATTAGGATAAATGTCATTAGAATTGAAATTCGATACAAATACAGCACATATATGTTGGTTATTGTTATTATCGAAGTTGAGATTATTTAAATATTTTACTTGAAAACCGAGCATTGAGATTTTGGTTTGATATTAGTTGAGAAGTTTAGTTGATCTCTATGTGTTGAAAATAAAAAATTAGTAAATAGAGTGAATATTATCTCTTAAATAGCAATTCATACGTAAATAAATAAACGACTCCGTTACATTTCTAGAGTCGTCACTGTTCCCGAGAACTTATTGCATGTGGCTAGCTAAAAGGATTGTACTTCACTTTGGTTGACTAACTGACTGCAACAAGCCTTTCCTTTCGTCCTCTTGAGAGCATCAATCCGCTCCTCCTGACCATAACACCCCGGCCCGAACCATTAATTTCTACGGCGTATACTTCAAATGGAAATTAATCATAAAAGAAATAACGGAGCAAAAAGAAATTAACAAGATTAATCTCTTTAATTTGCTCACCTCTAGGCTCTTTCCAGTAGTGCTATCTTTTATCATAGCCAAGTAATTGTTTTGAGCTCCAATACGTGCCTCAACGCATCTCCTCGCCTGCCCATAACACCCCCCAAAACCGTTAATTTTTACGGCATATACTTCAAATAGAAAGTAATCATAATAAGAAATTAATAACTGAGCAAAAAGAAAGATCATGAATCTCTTTGCTCACCTCTGCTTGCTCTCTAAACTGCTCCTCAATTTGCTGGCTAAGACTTTTTTTGCTCGTGTCCATTTGGTTGCTAATTGCAGTAGCCAGTAGGGCAATGAAAGTTTCCGCAAGAAAGTCAGGATTCCGAATAATACGAAGGAAAAAAAAAAAAGAAGGGAAAGACAAAGAGACAACCTTTTTACCATGACCGACGACTCTGGCTCTGAGTAGAACAAAACGCAGAATGGGAAATTCTGTATTGGATTCAGTGACGAAACTATACGATAAGATCGATCTCTATTTATATAAAGAGAGGGAGTCTTGACAATGGAAATAAAATCATCCTAATTATAATCAAACTGTAATAAATTACTATCAAAACGAAATCAAGAGAATCATATATGAGGTAATGTTTGTTTTATGGTATGCGGAAGCTAGAGAGATGCTACATACACTACATAATTACAATATATTTTATGTGTGACCTATTTCGAGTCCCACAAAAATTCAAAAAAATACCCATAAATTTTAAACTATTGTTTTATGAGGCCCTGTAAAAAATCAGCTCCACCGGAAATCGGTAAGTATTATTTCTGAATTTGTAGGGGATAAAATTGTGCAGTTGAGCAGTTTCACTCCTATGATCCCACAAGTGATACTTACCGATATTCGTTGGAGCTGATTTTTTACAGGACCCTATAAAACAATATTTTAAAATTTATGGGTATTTTCTGGATTTTTGTGGGATCCGAAATAAATCCCTCATACAAGGCCGACCCAAAAATTTTTAGTGACCAATGCCTAATGAAGGTTTCGTTAACAAGTGCCCTGGGGCACAAGTTAAGGTGCAATAAATATGAAATATTCTCCAACATCTAATAAAAATGGTTGATCGCTATGGAAAGTCTTTCTTTCGTTATTTGTTTGCCTAATTAATGTTTATTTTCTTTTCCCTGTGTTTATGGTATCATTCATTATATTACTTTCTTTAACTTTCGTTTTTACTTCTATATTGATTGGACACAGTTAATGTAACGATCCGCTCCATCTTTATACAATATTGTCCGCTTTGGACGCCCAAAGCGCATAGACTTCCCTGGACTACCCAACATGAGCATGCTTAACTGTGAAGTTCCTATGCGCTTTGACCAACCCTCACGGCTTTAAAAGGCCTTATACAAGTAGGAAGAATCTTTTTCTTATAAACCATGACTTGTCCCCTCCCGTCCGGACGGAGGCTGCTATCCTGCAGTACCGCCGGCCACCGGAAAGCGGGGTGTCACAATCTACTGCAAGCTTTTCAGTGGCTGGCGGTACTCCAGGATAAGCAGGCTCCGTCCGGACGGGAGGGGGCAAGTCATGGTTTATAAGAAGAGATCTCTCCTATTTGTACAAGGCCTTTTAAAACCGTGAGGGCGGGCCAAAGCGCATAAGAAGTTCACAATTAAGCGTGCTCATCTTGGAGTAGTCCAGAGATGGGTGACCTAATGAGAAGTCTATGGGCTTTGGGCATCCAAAGCGGACAATATTGTACAAAGATAGAGCGGGTCGTTACAAATGGTATCAGAGCTCGCCTTGGGCAAAGTGGTAGGTAGGATGCGCTCTGCTGCCACAGATCCCAAGGAGGTTGCTGGGCCTATGCAACGAGGACGTTGCATTCCTAAAGGGAGGTTGATTGTGACTGTAGAGTCCCGTATTTTCTTTAATTATTGAAAATAATTAAAGAATGTCAAATTGAGAAATTGTGGTTTGTTTGGTGGCTAATTAAATTGGGGATTGAAGTGATAGAATGGAAACATAAGGGAGTGTGTGTGTGATTTGATGATAAAGGGGTATATAAGGGGAGTGTGAAGTGTAGGAGATAATATATCTCCATATATCTCTCTCTCTCATCTGTTCTTTATCTCTCTCCACCGACCTCTCTCTCTCTCCTCTCCTCTCAAACAAAACTCCACTCCATCTCTGGAAAACCTCAAGAATCAACCTCCCTCCGGCCTTCCCATCGTGTCATTGAGTTCGAAAATCCTCGAGTTAAAGCTTGGATCGAAGTTTGGAAGTTTAAGGAAGCTAGGGCTTGATCTAATTTCGTAGATATTAGTTATCGACGTGAGGTAGGGACTTCCTTACCTCTTTAATGTGTTTATATGTTGGTTTGGTGTAAGAATCGGGTTTTGATCGTCTCCCTTCGTTCATTTTGAAAGTTGTTGAAATTTGCAGAAAATTGCCCAAAATCGCATAGGGATCGATCCCTAAACTTGGGGGATCGATCTCCCTTTTCATTTCTGGTCCAGCAAGCCCAGGGATCGATCCTTGGTGATGAGGGGATCGATCTCTCCCCTTTCTGGAATTTCTGCTTGTCTTTTCGGTTTCAGCCCAACTTCAAACAGCCATAACTTCCTCGTCCGATGTCCGATTTTTGTAAAATTTATATCGATTCGAAGGTGTTGAAGCTAGCTTTCCATTGCCACCAAAATAACCTAAAGACTCTTAAGTACACAAAAAGTTATGATTGTTAGAGTGGGGGTATGTCGGTCTCCCAACATCCGTTGACTACCCCTAAGATCCTCGTTCTATCGTTTTGACTTCCTATGATTAATGGATGATATTCATGACCCATTGGCCTGCCGTTAGTGTGGAATGACTAAGGAATTACTTAGTTAAACCTTCATTTAAATACTTTCTATTGATTATTGGCACTTGTGAATGTTTATGACACATTTGTGACAACGTGGCATATTGCATGAAGTCTCATCTATGAATGTGAACATGGGGGAGTCTTCACTTGCGTATTGTGTGAGAAGGTAGTTGTGTGAGTCAGAAGTTGGTCTAGGAAGTCTCGTAACACAATGGGTGGTAATACGGAGACTTAGATGGGTCTCGCAATGCAAAGGGTGGTAATACAGTGACTTGAGTCATTTGGGATCATCGTGACGCATGGGATGGTAACACGGTAATCCTTGTAGTGTTATACGGTAACACAAGGGGTGGAAATACCAATGGTGGGAGTTTGGGATAGCGAGTCGTGTTGAGTTGGTAGCGTGCATGTGTCTTGTGAATTGTGTGGTTTTTGTGATAATGGCATATCCTTGAGTGATTGTAATGAATGTCGATATACTTATGAGTTCGTTGCTATCTCTTGATTGAACTATATCTCCTTGTCATCTCATTTTGCACTATGCTTCATATTTATACATAGAACTGGTAAAAATTTTCCTACTGGGCTAGTGTAGCTCAGCCAAATTTTTCTTTTCAGGTTCGAATACTGAACAATAGCATCCATGCATCGTGTGCTTGGATGTGAAGGACCATTTTGGAAGCTATCCATTTTTTTAGTTACTAGAACATCTTTGTAACGATTTTCTTTTGTTAAAGATGGCTATGTAACTAATTATTCTTAATTCCCCTTTTGACTAAAGTTTGTAATATTCAAGATATGTTCGTACTTGAATTTAAATTAATTTGGACCGTGGTGCCAAAGTTGTAATCCTTTAAACATGGGGACTGAATTTGTAAATAGAATAGGTGGGAAACTCTTTTGGGTATGATATATGATATGCGACGATCTTTTATTGAAATGGTTTATTTATCTATGTTGAAAATCGAGGGCGTGACAGTGACACCCCGCTTCCCGGTGGCCGACGGTGCTGCAGGATCAGAGGCCCGCCCTAAGCAAAGTGGTGGGTAGGATGCGCTCTGCTGCCACAGACCATAGGGGAGCTTTGCTAGATCTGTGTAACGAGGACGTTGCATCCGAAAAGGGAGGTAGATTGTGACACCCTGCTTTCTGGTGGCCGGGCGGTACTGCTTGCATCCCTAAAGGGAGGTAGACTGTGACACCCTGCTTTCTGTGGCCGGCGGTGAGCCCTGCCTTGGGCTAAGTGGTGGATAGGATGCGCTCTGCTGCCACAGACCCCAGGGGAGGTTGCTGGGCTTGTGCAATGAGGACGCTGCATCCCTAAAGGGAAGTAGATTGTGACACCCCGCTTTTCGGTGGCCTGCGGTACTGCAGGATAAGCAGGCTCTGTCCGGACGGGAGGGGACAAGTTTTGGTTTATAAGAAAAGATCTCTTCTACTTGTACAAGGTCTTTTAAAGCCATGAGGGTGGGCCAAAGGGCATAAGAACTTCACAGTTAAGCGTGCTCATCCTGGGGTAGTCTAGAGATGAGTGACCTACTGGAAGTCTATGGATTTGGACGTCCAAAGCGGACAATATTGTACAAAGATGGAGCCGGTCGTTACAGTTAAAATTTCTTTAATTTGTTCCTTAACTATGCACTTTCCAAAGAAACCCGTTGTAGTAGACTTAGGAGGGCTTTTATGTCGTTTTCTTGTAATCCTGTTTTTTCATGTATCTCTGTTCCGTTTGGATTTCTTAATGAAAATTTGCCTTTCAAAAAAACAGTAGTTGAATTCAACTTTTAGGATCTTTGACAGCATTTATTTGCAGCTCTTTTTGAGATCAAGTTTCTTGCTTTTGGAATTGAAAGCACAAGTTCTTTGATTTACCAGACTGCTTTCGAGATTATTATGACACTAGCAATTGGTTTTCAGTTTCATTTTTGTCCTATCTTTTGGCGGTGGTCGTGGTGACTTACATAAAGAATAAATGTTGATCTCAATTGGTTCAACTGGAATGACAAACGTGCCTTTTGTATGTGTAAAGCAATCTCCCACATAGTTACGAATTTGTCATGGCGGAAATCGTTTCTTCATCTTCTACTTTTTCGATCCCCCTAAAAAATCTATGGGAACGTCATGCCCTAGAACATTGTAATTAAAGGCGGTATAGATTAGGAATATTTACCATTAGAGTTTTTGGAAAGTTTCAGAATTATAAACGGCCTGAAACAGCAAAGGGAGATAGAAGATCTGAGGCATTCTTTTAAAAGATGGCATTAAATATTAGAGAATATTCTATATTTATTGCACCTTAACTTGTGTCGGGGGCATTGGTTAGCATTTGCCATCCCATAAACTTTTCTATAATATTTGTTTTTCATTTAACGTGCCTTAATTTGAGCCATTTTGAATTTAATTTGGTAAGAGTATAATTTCTGCACAATAAAATTCAATTTCAAGATCCATATTTTGTATCACAAAATTAGATTTGGTAAGAGAATTTATGCATATAAACGATCCCATGGTTTCAAAATTCTAGAGTCGCCACTGTGTTCATCCAAAAGTGTGAAAGGAAAAAGAGGAAGGTAGGAGCAAAAATTGCCTTGAAGTTTATAGTTTCATAAACTGCATCTGAAAACATAAGCTTCATCATTTTTCAAGTAATTAAAACGTAGGTTTTCTTATAAAGAATATGTTGCTTTCTAGGGAATAGTGTTTGAAGAATCATTGTGCCTTTTAATACTTGTAATCTTTTATTGAGATTAATAAATTTTATTGAGCTTGCAAAAAAATAAAAAAAGAATCATTGAGCCAATTTTTGGGTGCTTAGTCAAATCTACAATAACATTTGTCTTTATTTTAAATGGCGAAAAAAAAGATTTTATTAATCAATTGCATAGATTATACATCAACATTTGTCTCCAAAGAATTCATTGTTAAATGGCTGATTTTCCAACAACATACCTTTGTCAGTGCTTCGGAATATATTTTGCCACAACATACAATTCTTTCTCTATGTTACATAATGTGCGTGTGTGAGCGCAGATGCGTCAGTGTGAAAACATTTTTTAAAAATATCACAAAAGTCTCGAGAGCGAGAATTCATAGCGTGAGCATAGTGCGAGAATCAGAAGCGGCAATGGATGGTGCTACTGAATGATATGATTGTGACTAAAAAGTTCTTTCTTTTATGCAAACATGTGAGTCTGCAACAGGGGACTCGTGTCTGAGGATGAAGGCAGCCGATCAACTCCATGGCTTTCGTTTTCCTCTTCTGTTGAGTGTGCCCATATCAATCCGTAGAAACCCACCACAATTACAATTGCTCCGATCACACTGCAAAAAAATATAAACCGAAGACCATTAATTTGTTAGTCAGGTGCGGTTTAGATGCCAAGAATGTCGCATGAGAAATGTATTTTCAAGAAAAATGACGTGAGTTAATTTTAATTCTACAATCGTAAATTTCTTTCTTCAATACTTAATAAGTAACCTTTATTTTTTATTTTTATAAATAAAGAATAGGCATTTGTTTGTAGAAAAAGGTAAAGAAGTGTGTCCAATTAGGCCTTGTTCTGCCAAATTTTTTGGAAATTTTTTTTTATGTGGGAAGAAGTATTTTACTATCATTATATAATGAGGACATTTTAGTCTTTTAACCATCAAAAGTGACGGCATCTTCATCATTTTGATGAGGGGGGAATCTAGGAATTATTTTGTAAAGTAAGGGAGGTTAGTGCATTTTCAGAAACCACAAAGGATGTAGCTGTATTCGTCGGTAAAATTTACCTTTGATTAATAGGCTGCTGATTTTGTCACTTTTTTTTTTGTTAACGTCACTCTCCTGCAAGTGTGGAGTTAATAAAAAAAGAAGTAGCAAAATCATTTTTCTTAATTTACTAGATCCGTTTTTTTTTCCCTGCAGAAAAGGTAGTAGTAGACTAGAAGTTTTTTTTTTGTCACACTTTATACAATACCACGGGTTAGCGGGGTTTGACTACATACGAACCCCAACCACGCTCATCCACACCTGGAACCCCAACCACGCCCCTCATAGGTTTAGAACCCCTACCTCCACTAAGGCAGGGGGTAAGGCAAACCAACTGTGGTAGCTTGCTTGGTTTGCTTTTAGCAGACTCGTAGTTTGAGAGAGGAATTTCTTACCTTCCAACATGAAGTATTAGAGTCCAAGATAATACCATGATCCTCACGGCAAAATCTTTCCATGATTATAGGATCTCAACCACGATCCTCTCGGCAATCCTTTCCATGCTTATAGGATCTCAACCGATCTTCTTTATCTCTCAATTGTAGCCTAATTATTTTCTTTCCGTCTTTACCTTTATTCGATGATTTGAGAGTATTTCCTCTCTATATATAAATGTGTAGTGAGCCGTGAGTTGTTTAAATAAGAAAGTTCCAACATTAGTCTTCCCTCTTTAGGTTTTAACATGGTATCAGAGCACGTTTTTTGCCCTTCTACTCCATCTTCCCCACGAAATTAACCTTACCACAAACCTGGAAGAAATCGATAGCCCCAACCTCAAACTTATTTTCACAGACATGGTTGAGGCTCAAGAAAAGGTTCAGAAACTTATTTCTGATCTTTCCTCCCCTTATTTCCTTCATTCAGCCGATCACCCACGCACCCCTCTTGTCGATGTCGTCCTAACCCATACCAACTATGGGTCCTGGAGTCGTTCCGTCGAGATGGCTCTCTGTGCAAAAAATAAATTGGGTTTTATTGATAATACCGTGCCATGCCCAGCCGATCCGGATATTCAGCCTTTATGGAAACGAGTTTCCACGATGGTCCTTTCATGGTTGTTGAACAGCATCAGCAACACCATCACTCCAAGTTTAGCCAGTTGTCGCACACCATATGAGCTATGGCGTGATCTCGAGTCTCGCTTCACTCAAGGTAACAACGCTACCATCTTCAAAATTCAGAAAGAAATTTCTAATCTTGAACAAGAAAATCTCGATGTTACCAATTATTTCAACAAGTTTAAGACTCTCTGGAGCCGTCTTGACACCATTATCCCACCACCGGCCTGCACATGCAATCATTGTACGTGCAATTTTGCTGCTGCGTGGCAAAAGAGAGTTTCGGATGAAAGGGTTAATCAACTCTTAATGGGTATCAATGAACCCTATTCTGTTCTTCGCACTCAGATTCTTGCTATGGATCCTCTTCCCGATATTGGGAAGGTTTATGGACTGTTAATATCGGAAGAACAAACCAAGGTCTCCACACCCGTCATGACAATCCAACCAGCAGCACAAGAGGATTCTGCTATGATCATGATGGGTCCAAAACAACATGCAAGGCCAAATGGGGGTAACAATTTTCGGTCAGGTTCCGTGCAAAGCCAGCGTTCTCCTCAACCTTCTTCTGCCGGGTATCAGCCTCGGCAACAGCAACACAACCGACAGACCACTCTTGCTCGGGGCAATCAGTCTCGTCCATCCTCTCATACACAACCGATTGCTACACCAAGCCGAACAGAAAAGGATCCCAATGCCTTTTGCACTCACTGTGAGCGCAAGGGACATTATAAATCCAGTTGTTTTAAAATAATCGGATATCCGGAATGGTTTTACAATCGCCTCCCCAATCCGCCTCCTGGCCAGTTCAATTTTGCAGCCCAGTCAGAGCCATCACCATCCAATGATTTTTATGCTAATCCGTCTGCTTTTTTCACTGGTAATACCGACTTTTATTCACATGAATGGGTTATTGATAGTGGGGCATCATCCTACATGACACCCAATCTTTCGTTTTTTAACTCATATACAGCTGTTGATAATGTTTTGCCAGTTCGCTCTGCTTCTGGTTCCACACATTGTGTCTCTCATAGAGGCGACATCGTTGTTACACCTTTCATCACCTTATCTAATGTTTCTCATGTTCCCAGTTTCCGTTTCAATTTGATTTCTGTGCAACAATTATCCCGGGATCTTAACTGCATTGTTTTCTTTTTTCCTACGTTCTGCCTTTTTCAGGACCTCAAATCGAAGACTGTGATTGGAGCGGGTGAGGCGCGCAATGGCTTATACTACCTCCGCACTTCCTCCTCCACGGCTCTAACCGCCCCCTCTGATGATACCACCCTCTGGCACCGCCGATTAGGTCATCCTGCCTCTATTAGTTTACCCTCTTCTCTTTTACCCCGCCCCACCAATGTTTCCCCTTGTGATGCATGTTTACGTGGCAAACACACAAGACTACCTTTTCCTTCAATTCACAATAAAAGTACTGTCCCTTTTGCTCGCATATTCGTTGACATTTGGGGTGGATATCACACTTTTTCTACTTGTGGGGCTCGTTATTTCCTTACCATTGTGGATGACTGCACACGTACCACTTGGGTCTATTTATTGCAGTATAAATCAGATGCACTTGCCAAAATACAATTTTTCATTAACATGGTCAAAACTCATTTTAATTCCAAAGTCCAATTTTTCCGTTCTGATAATGGGCAAGAATTTTTATCTCGATCAATCCAGAAATTGTTCCATGATAATGGCATTTTACAAGAATTAACCTGCACTGATTCTCCTCAGCAAAACGGTGTTGCTGAACGTAAACATCGCCACATATTAAATGTCGCTCGATGCTTACGTTTCCAAGCACACCTTCCTATTAAGTTTTGGGGAGAATGTATTTTAACTGCCGTTTATCTCATTAACCGGACACCCTCAAAAAATACAAACAACCTCTCCCCTTATGACTGTCTGTTTCGTCGAGCTCCCAATTATAAATACTTATGTGTTTTTGGATGCTTGTGCTACGCACAAACATCCCGTGTCGCCCGTGACAAGTTTCAACCTCGCGGTGTCCCTTGTGTGTTTTTGGGATATCCTCCCCGCCACAGTGGCTATCATCTTTTTAACCTCGACACGCACACCTTTTTTATCTCTCGGGACGTTACTTTTTTTGAGAATATTTTTCCCTTTGATCCTCACGGTCCCTATCATTTTTCCCCTCCCGCCAATCCTACTCCTAGCCTAACCAACCTCTACCCAGATGACCCCTTGACTATTCCCGATTTTCCCCCTCCCATCTTACCACATTCTCCTACTCCACCAGACTCTCCATCACCTATAACACCCACCATACCATCCTCCACCTCCAACCCAACTCCATCCCCACCTGAACCCCTGGCCCAACCATCTTTATCCACTACCTCTCGGCCAATCCGTTCCCACCGTCCCCCAGCCTATCTACACGACTACATATGTCCCACCCTACCCGAGGCCTCCAATTTACCCACGGCCACCGCTGCCTCTCCTCCCGCTCCCGCTCAGTCTTCAGGTACTGCTCACCCCCTCCATAATTTCGTTTCCTATTCTCATTTTTCCCCCGCACATTTTGCTTTCCTTTCTTCTTTATCTACCTCCCATGATCCTACCACATATCGCCAAGCCATTCAACATGCCCACTGGCGTGATGCTATTTCTAAAGAGCTTCATGCTCTTGAACAAAATAAGACCTGGGTTCTCGCTCCCCTTCCCCCTGGCAAAACCTCAATTGGCTGTAAATGGGTTTTTAAAACAAAGTTCAAGGCAGATGGATCCATAGAACGCTACAAAGCTCGCTTGGTTGCAAAAGGTTATACCCAAATAGAAGGTTTGGACTTTCATGACACCTTCGCTCCTGTAGCCAAACTGGTCACAGTCCGTTGTGTTCTTGCCATTGCGGCTACTCGCAATTGGCATTTACATCAACTTGATGTTAATAACGCTTTTTTGCATGGCGACCTAGAGGAGGATGTTTACATGTCGCTTCCCCCCGGTTTTGGTCGACAGGGGGAGACCCGTGTTTGTCACCTGCGAAAGTCCCTCTACGGACTCAAACAGGCTTCTCGTAATTGGTACTCTAAATTATCTACTGTGCTCATCTCTGCTGGTTTCAAACAATCTCAGGCGGATCACTCTCTGTTTACTCGGCGCACTGGTTCCAAAATATTGGTTGTTTTGGTTTATGTTGATGATTTACTTGTTACAGGGAATGATCTAGCTGCCATTAACCAACTACTGGAGTTCCTATCCCGTAATTTTCAGTTAAAGGATCTTGGGCAGCTCAAATTTTTTTTAGGCATCGAAGTGGCTCGTTCTCCTGCTGGAATTTTCATTAATCAACGCAAGTACATTATTGATATTCTTACCGATGCCGGCCAGTTGGGATGTCGGCCTGCCTCGTCTCCAATGGACCAACATCTCAAGCTTGATGTTGATTCTGGCGATCCTATTTCTGATCCCAGTTCCTACCGCAGACTCGTCGGCCGTCTCATTTACCTCACCATTTCTCGCCCTGACATCACTTTTGCTGTCAATCTCCTCAGCCAGTTCATGACCACCCCTCGGATTCCCCACATGGATGCTGCTATCCACCTCCTTCGCTACCTCAAGAGTTCCGTCTCCCATGGTTTATTATTTTCTTCTCAATCTGACCTCAAGGTTACCGCCTACACTGACTCGGATTGGGCTAGTTGCCCAATGACCCGTCGACCCACCACGGGTTATTTTATCACTCTTGGCGGTAGTCCGGTTTCTTGGCGTACAAAAAAACAAAGTGTGGTCTCCCGCTCCTCCGCTGAAGCCGAATATCGGGCGATGGCTTCCACCACCTGTGAGTTGTTATGGCTTCGTGTATTACTCAGTGACTTAGCTGTTCCCATTTCCACGGCCATCCCCCTCTATTGTGACAATCAAGCCGCTTTGCATATTGCCCGCAATCCTGTCTTCCATGAGCGTTCTAAGCACATTGAAATTGATTGTCATCTCATCCGTGAACGCGTCCAACAAGGTCTCCTGCAGCTTCGTCATATTGCGTCTGCTGATCAACTAGCTGATATTTTTACTAAAGCCTTGGGCGTTGTCCACTTTCGTTGTTTGGTATCCAAGCTGGGCATTACGTCTCTCCATGCACCATCTTGAGGGGGAGTATTAAAGTCCAAGATAATACCATGATCCTCACGGCAAAATCTTTCCATGATTATAGGATCTCAACCACGATCCTCTCGGCAATCCTTTCCATGCTTATAGGATCTCAACCGATCTTCTTTATCTCTCAATTGTAGCCTAATTATTTTCTTTCCGTCTTTACCTTTATTCGATGATTTGAGAGTATTTCCTCTCTATATATAAATGTGTAATGAGCCGTGAGTTGTTTAAATAAGAAAGTTACAACATTAGTCTTCCCTCTTTAGGTTTTAACATGAAGTGTGTCCCCAAGGAAAATGACACTGAATAATGCAGCAATAGCAATACTTAATTACTTATTGGCTTGAACATGGCCACAAACACAGGACCTTTCTTGTGTATGCACCATATTTGGACGGAATAACTTACGACACTTCCAAACACAGCCTACGAAGGTGGAAAACATGAAATCGATACGGATTAGGGGCCACAATCCTTTGGCAGATCAGAATTTACAAGTGAAAAATTGACTTACTGAGTAGATAACCGAGATGAGCTCGATATCAGGGCTTAATTTCCAGGCATCTGGGTTGTTTCTTTCTGCAAATAATGAAAGAGCCGTGCACTGAATCGTCCCAAACAAGTTAAAGAATGCCACTATTGTCAGTTCTGATGGGTACCCTTTGAGTATTGCTGCCTGTTAAGAAGCATAATGTTTATCTACGAATGTCTGTGTGTGTCTGAATATGCACGGGATTCTCAACCCCCCTATCTTAACCCACTATAAGTTGCCCGATCATGCCCAAATTCTCTTACATGAGATTTTACCATGATGCATGGTGCATTGGGACTATCGCCAAAAAACGTTTTGGGAACAGAGGACCCTGGCCTTTTGAATATTAGAAATGCAACTTACCCAAAAAGTTTACCCCGAAAGTTGACAATAATTCAAATTGTGGTGCGAAATCTATAGACTCGTCATTAATGAAGTGTGGCTCACACCCAGAATGAATCTGGTCCACAAGTGTGTATGATACCAATTCATCTTTTGTGTATTCTGGGTATGCAGCGTTGTTGTTTGAATATTTACCTGAGAAACGTTAGATATTGCAAGAGATAAAGAAGCAATCGCAAGGAAAAAGGCCTCCAAGAATCCAATTACTTTCAGTTGGCAACATGTTGAAGAGAGATGATTGTGATGGAAACGAGTCTTCAGAGGAAATTGGTGGGGATTGAATCGGCAAGGAGCCAATTGTTGGACCCTTGTAGAGGGTTACTATCAATGCGCCTGAAATTGAAACCAAGGTCCCCATGATCTTAACCTGACTTCTTGAGCTTCTAAAATCTACCTTTTCCATCCTGAGAGGGGAAAAGATTAATAGACAGGAAAAATAAACTCTGCATATTAGTTGATTTTGTCCCCTTTTTGTTTATCAATTGCAAACGTTATGCAACGCGACAAGTCGAAATGGAGAAAAATGGATCCATGTAGTTTAGCTGACCCAATTGTAGTGTGTAATAGTGTGCTCCATCATCCTCTGATTTACTTTCTGTCAATGAAAAATAGGAAAAGAGTAATAAAACCGGAAGAAAACAGCAAGCAAGAAAGTGAAAGCTGGGACCAAATTGTTCATGGCAGATCCAAGGGTGGGTGAGCTATAGTTTACTCCTGTGGATACACAGTTTTGCATTACTGTAATCCTGTAAAAAAATCCAATATACCCACAAACGTAGACCCATAAATGATTAATTTCCACTACAAATGAACAAAACCAAATTTTGACTTAGGAGTTTGCTCCCTTCCAAGGTTTCAGGTTCGATTTTTTTTGCCCACAAGCCTGAGGACCACCCCACCTCTACGCATAAGTGTATGAAACGATTGTGGGAAGGGCTATAGGAAATAGTCTAAGGAGTGCGCAAGATGTCTCCCAACACCCCGCATTACCAAAAAAAGAAGATGCAAATACGTACCCAATAAGGCTTAGCAGGAAGAATTTGCAGAGGAGAGAGAAAGTCAGAGGAGGTCTTGTTGTTCTGCAAGCAACAAGGAAATCGAATGAGAAACTGGAAATATCATTCGAAAGTTTGAAGCGTAATTTGTAAACAGGGGAGGGGGGGGTAGACATGACCTGTGGAAGAGGAAAGAAGAAGGGAGGAGGATGAGAGTGGCAATGGCATTTGAGTAGACAACAAAGACAAAGTGGCTCATTCCTTCCGAGAAAGCTGCTTTGCTCACAGTGCTTAGGCCCGCATCGAAGGATTCGACCATCACCATGGCTGCGAATGGGACCAATCCCACCAAATTGCCCTTCCACGCCATCTCTCTCTCTCTCTCTGGTGTAATGGGCCTTAACAGGCCATTGACATTTTTTGATTCACTCTTGCAGGAAGTAACAGGCCATTCACATTTTTCGATTCACTCTAGCCTGAAGTAACAGGCCATTGACATTTTTCGATTCACTCTTGCAGGAAGTAACAGGCCATTGACATTTTTCGATTCACTCATTGACATTTTTTGATTCACTCTTGCAGGAAGTAACAGGCCATTGACATTTTTCGATTCACTCCAGGTGGAAGTAACAGGCCATTGACATTTTTCGATTCACTCCAGGTGGAAGTAACAGGCCATTGACATTTTTTGAAGGATAACACTTCAGTGTCTCCCTCTATTTTGGAGACACCGTAAGAAATGGCATGACTAAAACCACTGGAAGCATAATTGAAACCACTGATAGCATAACCAAAACCATTGAAAGTGTAATTGTAGGTATACCACAACAAACTTGTCACCTAAAGAACCGGTAAAAAAAAAAAAAAATCCTTTTTACTCCCACTCCAACCCCACCCAGCGCACTCCCTTAACCACGGTTAAGAATATTATTCTCTACATCACATTGTCATGTTTACAAGTCGATCCATCTGCACAACTCCTTTATCCCAGACGTAGAACCATTCATCGAAGGATCGAATCATCTCCATCTCCATTCCCCATCCCACTCTTCTTGTCTGTTTGTTGTCTTGTCTAGTGCCGTCGCACCTTACGTCCATCCTGTACAAGCAACACCAACGACGCCGCCCGCATCAGCAACGCCTTCGATTCCCAGCACAGGTTCGACGAGAAGAAGAAGGGCGACACATCTCATGGACCTCAAGGGAATATTTGAGTTTGGGTAAATATTTATTCCCCGGTTTGAAGAAGTGATTTATTTACATTCATTGAAATGTGATATTTTGTGTTAGATCTGGTAGGTGTATTTGTTGAAATCATATTCTTTTAGTGGGCATTTTTTTTGGAATCAGAAATAATTTTACTGGCCATCTTTTTGACTGCGCATTTATTTGCCTATTTTCTCGAAAGATCTTCTTGTTTGTATTTGTTGGAAAAAAAATGCATGTTTGATATTGTATTTTTACTGCCCATGCTGGAACCTTGTCCCCATTGAGTTAGGAAGTTAGGGTTTTGTTGTTGTGGTATTGATATGTAAATGGGTTTGTTATACTGAATTGGATTCGTCGGTATTTATTTTGAGAACATGGAATGATGAATGTTTGGTTTTTGAGACGCTATGGGTGTGTGGAATGTATGTTTTCCCTTGTATGTTTGATAGTTTGGCGCTGGTTTACATCCGTTATGAGTAGAATTTGTGCATGTGCTGGATTCTTGTTTTGAGAGGTGTATTTTATAGAATCTGTGGTTTGTGAATCTTCTTTTATGGACTGGAGCTTACGTCCATACAAGTTTGTTGATCACTTTAGTTACAGCTCATGTGTATGCAACGTATTTGACCCCGATAAGTGGAGTAAAATTTGTGGCAATGTGGTTTGTGGTTTATTATTTAGGTGTGATGAAAACTCCCAATAGGAGTACCAATAGCAAGGGTGTGTCGTATGATTGGGAATCCACTTCTGAGTCCGAATCTTGCTCTAGTAGGGAATTTTTTGAAAAATTCTTTTTGAATTGACATTGTTCTGATGAATAAGCTTTCAACATCTGTTACACACAAAAAAATATGACATCGTTCAAAGTGGGTTGATGATTTTGCCACTCCCTTTTTCGTTAGTACCACTACACAGGCAACAGTATTTTTGCATCCCTACAAATGTTTTTTTTTGGTGCAAAAATACATTTCTAAGGAAGTGACAAATTTATTTTTAAAAAACTACCATGAACACCAAAATTAACGGTATCAATTGTCGTGATAGATAATCATCATTTCTACATTACCATACAGTACAACACATTTTTTGAAAATTACACAGATTAAGTGCATAGATTTAAAGGCATTAAACAAGTAATATTTTCGACTCCTTGATCTAAGCCGATGGGATTTAACATCTTTTGGATTTAATCACTGCCACCAAAATCGGTAATAAACGGACATCGGCAACCTCATAATCGGAACACATTTGGTGCTTCTATAAGCGTTAAAGTCCCATACTGCACAACGGTTGGGCCATCTCGGGGTATTTTTCCTGGCATCGGGATCGTATATATTTTATGTAACAAAGATTCGAATATTTTTGCAAATAAGCAATTCAATCTCTTGTCAAAACATATTTGATCAGATGTAAAATGTCATTCTAATAATGCATCTACGTCCCAATAAAGGCGCATTCTAAACAAGTTAGACCATAATATTTACGAGAACAATTAAATTACAAAGAGTCCACCTACTTCCAACATTTCTCTCTCTATCTCTCTCAACTTATTTCCTCTACTATTTTTCAAAAAACTTTTTAAATTCCAATCCAAACAAAGCAGTTATGTAATTGGTTATGAATTACCATTGTGACGTTATGTATGACCGTTCTCCCATTTTGTACTTGGTTCAATATTACATGGTGCATGTTTCGAAAAAAATGCGTAATGCGCCTAATGGCTAATGAAAATGTTCGTATTTCCGTCCAGTATTTGGTTGGCAAACAAATCTCCCAACCATGTCTGTTGTAAACAAAACTTCTTTGTAATTTTATGACAACTGGATCCCAAGGGTGAAATTATTGGCGTTCATAATTGAGTACAGGTGCAATGTGTATTGAACTGCAGGACATAACTAGAAGAAGAACTCTGAATCGATCGGTCAATCGGTCATAGGGTAAACAGTAATTTGTGGCCTGCAAAAGCACTTTATTGGGGCCGACAAATTCTGTAAAGGTATGACACGACTACTATAATGTCCAACGTTGGTAGAGCCATTATTGGCAATTTGATGGACAGGAACCGGGGTAATAAGCCAAGTGATACAAAAAATTAATAATAAGCGAAGTGATACAAAAAAAAAAATTCAATAAGGACAAAACTTAAGCCACTTTGGCTTATGTAGCCGAACGTATGTATTAATGTGGAAAAAAAATTGTAGCGCTTTTCAATCCAAACACAGCATTAACCTCTAATTTTTGCTTGCACATAATGAAATAAAAGGGGAGAAAAGGAGTACAGTTGGTCTGCACGCCATCTGGGCTTTATTAATTGGCAGAGTGGGGACCATAAATTCGTCGTATTGCGTGAATAATTGTGTATAGCAGGAGCTGCAACTTAATCGATCGGTCAATCGATCATAAAGACTCAGAGTACAGTATGGGTACTCTGAATAAGGAGGCATGCTGTGCAACTTCATGTGGGGTGGACCCCATTGAGTCACGGGGTATTACCAATATAGTTCATGAAATTGTATTAAACATCCTGCCTATTTATACCATTGGGAGTTCTGCATATTGTATACTACAACGCCTCTCTATCTCCCTCCCTCTGTCTCTCTCAAAGACCATACTAATACTACTCGAAAGCCTTTTACCATTTTCCTCCGTTCTCAAATACAACCCCTTAGTATTCTGTTAATTGAAGACCATTAGTATAATCACTAAGTTCAATATGGTTCGGGGGTGGTGATCTGCACATGGACCAGCGTAGTTCTCATGTCAAGTTAGTTGGACCATCGTAGTTCTCATGTTACGTGCCCCGTTCAATCATAACCTTAAGGTAACCTAAACTCTCCACTGCCACAAATTTATCTGTTGCGAACTTATGCAATTAACCAAGTAAATATTAATATAGTTGAGTCTTTTTTGATATTTTTATTTCATAGTAACTCATTCCAACTCTCCTGAAAAGCTAAAAAGCTACATCGGTGAAATTATGTTCCCAAGGGTCAAATTATTGGTGTGCAACAACATGATTTAAAAATTAACCAAATAAGTTGAACAATTGGCCAAGTACAACATGAAGGATTTGGTTGACACCCGTCGAATATACTGACAAACTGCAGCACATCTAAAGTGGGGTCTGTCCTCATCTGTATTAAAAATTGGATGTCCATCGATCGTTAAATTGGTCATAGGGCTTACCCTTTATGACAAAGGTGGCGTGCATAAACAACAGTAGTCATAACTCTGGACGGATACAATTGTCTTCATGTGGATACCATCTCCCCAACCACAAAGTAAACCAAATTCAAGTAAATGACATACAGGTCATGAACATAAATAAGGACAAGCGTATTCAACTAATGGTATTTGGAAACTTCCGTTGTACTACTCTCACACTTACCTCCTGCCGTCATTTAAGTTTTCCCTCCCTACATTTGAATTTCACTTTTGAAATCTATCCCCCACTTATAAATACATCTCTCTCCCTCCCTCCCTCCCTTAAGATATATATATATATATATAGTGGGCTTCCGTTGCGGACGCCCGCAACTAACTTAAATTCGGACTTTACCTTTCCCGATCAAATTTCGATGATCCGAGCCGCTCAATGTGTTCAAAACGTGATTTTAAGGGTACTTGCGAGAAATCAGCAAAAAAAAAGACCGGGAAGGACTTCATCCGAGCAGTTTTTGTTTATTTTTAATTGAACGGTTCAAATAAAAACTGCTCAAATCAGGCCCTTCCCGGTCATTTTTTTTTCCGATTTCTCGCGGGTACCCTTAAAATCACGTTCTGTTCGAAGTACTCTTTCGAACAGAACGTGAAGTTCGAAGTACTCTTTCGGGTTCGACCGCCCTCCCCCACCGCATAACACTGCAATATGCTACCCTCATTACCAGGTATTAAACACGAAGTACTTATTATCTATTGGGTGTCGTTGTCTAGCCTAAACGACCTCTGTTACCAATTTCGTTGCCAAATCCTTTTAATCTTTTCTCTCAACGTTTTACATTATGCCTTTCGTACTGTAATATTTCATGATCGATTGAGTATTCGATTGAATTTTTTAGGAAAACGCAAGTATGCTGTTCAATATTATTCAAACTAACTCACCAACTTGTGGGCTTATACTAGCATGTGAATAAGTCTTTATACGTTTCGCTTACAATTGTAGCGCCGAAATGTCATTTGAGAGCACTAATCAGAGGGGTGATGATGGTGACTATCCGTTCGGTCCTCTTTATGGCCCAACAACACCAAACTGTGATTGTGGGATGTGGGCAAACTTGAGGATTGCAGGACCAAAATCAAAACACCCAGGGAACTTGTACTTTTCGTGTTCAAAAACAAATGGAAGGTGTCGATTCTTTAGGTGGTGTGCCCCATATCCAGAAACGTTGAAGTTAGTACGACCGACGGTACACATGTAGCTGTTCGTGAAACAAAGGTTGATATGCTAGAAGAGCACGCTCGGGTCATGAAAAATATAAATTGTGGACTGCTTTGGTGTATACATATGCTATGTTTGGATTGTGTTTTGTAACATTTATTGGAAATTAGTAAGACTAATAACTGGAGAGGGATAGAGAAATAAATGTTCCTAATAAGGTAGGGGGAATTTGATGCAAATTTTTTTTTAAGGGAAGAGAAAATACGTGATATTTTTTTTTCATACTCAGAACGCAACAATGCGTCCGTGAATCGAATGTAAGTACAACCACGACCCAATAGGACTTCCATTGAAACACACCCAAATTATCCAGCCACATGTAATACATCAAATTGGGTGGTGAAACCAGAAACATACTTCCCGGTACTGTCCATAACAGGAAAATGCCACGACGTGAAACATTAAAAACACAAATGCAGACATACCAACACATCCAAACAAAACAACCATGACTGACCCTACACAGGCAAACATATGACCCAAAAAAAAAAACATACGTACACAGCCAAAGATCCCATACCAACCTAAGTAGTACGTACAATAACCCACATCAAAGACAAAAACCACCATGTCCAATCTCGGAATCTCTTACCCCTCTGCCTCGTGAGCTAGGTCAGAGGTCAGATACACGAACAAAGCAAGGTGTTGGGCCTTAAGTTTTGGCTTTCTCCAAGCCGCACCGACCCCACTCCAGAAGCATGTTGCAAAAGATCCCTATACTGCCACTGTTGTTTCTTTTTTCCTTGACAAAACGGACACCTGAGGGAACCATCTCGATTTTTGACCCTGTACTTCCCTTGCTTCAATTCCTCATAAGGCTTGTCTTTGTACTCGTTGATCTCTGAGTCACTAATATCAAAGGACGAGTCTGATATGTTCCCTGATTTGTTTTCCATGGTTGGACGAGAGAGAGAACGAAAGGTACACAGAGATCACAGGAGACAGGAGTAGAGGGAGAGGAGTAAATGGAGTGAGGGGGGAGGAGTATTATTTATATTGGACATGCACTGGCCCAGATGGAAGATGGAAAGTTGGAGGGGCTTGGGAACTGGAAAAGGTGGGTATTCTATCTATTTTCATCAGTCATGACTACTCGTTCCCTTCAATAAGTCGTGTCCATTTATATTCGTTCCCCTCCTTAAGTCGTGTCCCTCTGTATTCGTTCCCCTCCTTAACTCATGGTCAGTCTATATTCCTTCCTGGTTCCAATGATCTACTATCCTTTTAAATATTTCAAACAAAAGTCGAATGTCCTGCAATAGTCGTTTGGTAAATAAAACAAACGGGCCGAATGCCCTTTAGGCCGCATCCGGGCCGTTCATCTCGCCAATGGACCAATCGGAAGTTGGACCCATTATTGGAAGGCTCGGATGAATAGGAGTTTCGATTAAATCCTTGCTGTAAGTGCAACAATGGACTGCCGGATCAGATCTCATACACGCCCTCCAGTGGGTTTGTTGAATCTGTGAAAAAATGGGTTACAAATTCATGCATGCTGTGGCATGCAGTTAGGTGTTTTAAATATACCAAGTTGGCAAAAATAAAATATAACTATATGTACACTTATTTGAAAATCCAATTCGGCGTATTACTTGATAGTATTGGTCTTATAGAAAACTCCGCAGTTGATTATACTAGTCAATTATTTAGTTGTAAGAAATTTAATATGTATCATTCAAATGTTTGTCCTCATTCGTTTCCGTCAATGCCATTGTAAAGCATTCCCGCCAATTTGAAGACACGGTTTGAAAAAATAGTCACAAATTCACCATAAGTTGACGGAATTTACAGTACAAGTTGGACAATGTTAACAATAAAAGGCATCGACAAAAAAAAAAAAAAAAACATATATTCATATGATGAAAAAATGTCATGGTTCTTACAACCCCACAATGACAAGGTGAAAACTTACAGTAACAATACTTACACAGTTCGCTTAGGGCTGAGTTGGCACGATGACACGTCGCTCATCTGTCGCCGAGCGTAGGATGGACCACGGACTACTCGGCCGAGCATAGATTGTTTTCCGAACGTCATCACTCAGCTTTTTGTTCGGTAACGAAGTCTTTTGTTCGGGCGAGCACCTCTCCCATCCTCGATCTCCATTTGTTCTACCGGGTCACCTTCCTTCGGACCTGCTTGCTCGACATCGCTAGTACAGTAACGCTCGAACCTTCCACGTGATAATGCGAAGTTGCCTTCCTTCGATAGGCGCCGTCGCTCTTGTATGATGTGACATGCCCGACACGAACCCATGTGCCTCCCTCGCAACCTGGAAGGCGGCCTTCATTAAATGCTCGACAGTGACGCTATCCGAGCGTAGGGAACGCCGCTGCGGTGTCCTACGCCGCTTTGCTTAGCGCGAAGATTCCTTTGCCTATAAATACAAAGTGGTACTTCTTACTCAAGAGACGACGTTACACACTCCTTCTCATAAGCAATTCTCTTCCTAACATATTCCAATCAGACATTCTTCTTCTATACCCACTTAATCGCCTGAGCTTACCCTGAGGGAACACCATCCTCCTGGTTTGTACCCGCGAATCGGCCATCTTCCCGCGACCTAACCGCAGAGGGGCTGGTTCAAGAGGTCCAGGTTGAAACCAGCCCCCACACTCCGCTGGGGAGCGGCTTTCCTAACAAAGTGTGGACTGTGGTTACGCTGAGATCTCCCCTTCCTCCCTCATCGCCTCTCGTGCATGACGCAACGCCCCTCCACCTGCCCGGAGAACTTTACCCTGGCCTAGCCGGGTACGACACATCGAACGCCGAACCTGGCAACATCGCTGACAACGCGAACTGGCTCATCCACCAACGCCATCCACCAATCGAACTTCGACATTGCGCCTGGGCGGAGCAAAACGCCGCGCGTACCGCTATAGCCTCTGGCAACAACGCCTCGAAGCACGGGATGGAGGTCCGTATAACCCCTGCCCGAGGCCATCAAGCCGAGGCAAGTCAACCGGAAGTTTCAAAAACGAAGACGGCGACACATTAAGCTCGAACATCCGGCGGAGCTCCATCCGAAAGGCCGTGATCGTTTCGATAGCTCTAACGCATTCCTGGGACTATACAACTCCTCTCGTCTGGCTGCGGGCAAGTATCACTGGAAGAGAGTTCAAGATCTTCGGCAACACAGGCTGGAACTCTTAGGATGGGAGTCTCGGGGAGGACACATCGCCTTAGCCGACGACAACAGGAACGGGCGGATGGAAAGAGGCCTTTAAATCTCAATGAGCACCCTGCAGGCCAACGAACAGGGGAGCTTCCCGAGCGATCAGAGCAATCCAGGTCTCGAACCGAACGCAACCCTGGGGGTCATCATGCTGCAGGTTCGCGAGGTGAACGAACTACAAGCAGGGGAACACGATCCGAACATACTAATACCATTGTCCTATATGATCAATACACGGGAAAGCCAGTGGTGTATCAAGCCGTGGCCGAAGGAGGAGACCCTCGCAACGTTCGGAACGAAGATCCAAGGGTAGAATATCCGGAGCCCTCGGATGAAGTTCGGCATCGTCGTCACGTCCCGCGGGAACATAGGCGCCGCCACAGGGAACCAAGGGCAAACAACGAGGCTCGGCAAGATGTCCCAGCACCGGTCATTCCACCCGCACCTGTACCTGTGCCTGTGGATGACTCCAAGCTCGGGAAGGCAAAGGCATCCCCCTTCATCGATGCCATTCAACAAGAACAGCCTCCAGACCGTTTTGTTATGCCAAACTCAAACGCTACGAGGCAAAGGAGGATGCTGTTGCGTTCGTTTGTCGATTTCGTCAGACGATGAGCCTCCACAACTTCACCGACGCACTCATGTGTAAGATCTTTCCTCTTACACTAAGTGAGCCCATTATGTTGTGGTATAATCAGCTCAAGCCAAAGTCCATCAAGAGTTTCAACGAGCTGGAATTGGAGTTCACCAAACGGTTCGTGACGAGTAACATCCAGCCGAAGACACTCTCGATGCTGGTAAACATGCGGAGAGTATCAGGAGAAACTCTTCGGGCGTATACCGAACGTTACTGGAAAGTTTACAACTTAATTCCAGACTGTGATCAAGGCGTTGCGGCGGAGTCCTTTATGAACGGGTTGGATCCAGCCTCGGCAATGTTCCGAGACTTATCCAGAAACCCACCGAAGACAATGGGCGATTTAATGGTCATCATAGAGAAGGATTGCGTCCACGAGGAGGCGGTTGCCGAGCGAAATGTACCAAAGAACACGGAAGCACCAAAGTCCGCTACAGCAAAGAAGCATGTAGCTAACGTTCGGCAAGGGCAGAATGGACAGCACAATTCTGGCTCGGGAGTAAATAGACCGAACAACAAGCCCAAACCGCCCCAGGTCCCGCAACAGCAGCCTTGGCAGCAGACACGAAGGGATCCGAGACCTGAGGAGTATGTTGCCGAGCGTACTGCCTTCACTGAGCCAATTTATAAGCTGCTGCGTATAATTGGCCAACTTCCATTCTTTGTTTGGCCAACGGGTTTCCTCGGCACGGCGGGCAACGGACCAGGAATGTGCAGTTTTCATAAGGAGCGCGGTCATTATACCACCCAATGTCAGCCATTCAAACGATATCTGGAAGAACTAGCTGCAGCTGGGCATCTTAACCAATGGATCGATCTTCAGCGAAATCCACTTCCTCCTCCCCCACCTGTAGTTGGGAATCTCGTTGGCGTGATCCAGGGGTTAGTATCCGAAGGAAAGGCCGCCGAGCTTCGTACGGAGATTGATAAGGCTGTTGCTGCCTTGTCCGTTTGTAATGTTGGAATGCCACAAAAACGCAAATGGGAAGATCCGAGCCTCGAAGTGATAACCTTCTCAGCCGAAGACATGCAGGGAGTACAGATTCCACACGCCGACGCTCTGGTTGTAATCACGGTGGATTCCTCCAGAGTCCAACGGGTGTTGATCGACCAGTGAAGCCTGGCTAAGTCATGTTCCGCCAACCTATAAAAGTTCGGGGCTTTCACCGATAGACTTCTACCGGCTACCACCCCGCCGGGCCACAGTGCTCCAGCTGGCCCTCGGGCTGAGCAACCCTTCCTGCGGCGTGCCGTTCCTCAGTGGTTAACGCCGACTTATAGTGGTTAGCTCTCCGAGCCTACAACGTTATCCCCTGGCCGAGCCTCGCTACATGAGACGGCGCAAATCTATCAACCCTGCACCAGTGATGAAGTTCGTTGCGGAACTGACGACAGAAAGTCTTCGGGACCAGTGCAATGGGTTAAATGCTACATTAGCACCGCGGACTAACAAACCAAGCTATTTTGAGGTGCAATGCGCCGACATAACCAACACATCTGTATCGAGGATCGGGCCTACTCGCCGAGCAAAGGTCAGCCGAAAGCAACTCATCAAGATGCCAATAACGGAGGATGGAAGTCGGTACTTTCTCCTCAGCAATGGCCGAGACCGAGCGTACGGAGATGTTCAATTTCCTCACAGAGAACATCGAAGTATTTGCTTGGACTCCAGATGCCTGGAGTAGATCCAACTTTTGCCGCCCATCATTTGAACGTAGACCCGAACAGACGTCCTGTTATTCAGAAGGTCCGTCGTTCGGCTCCGTCGCATGTGGACGCGGTAATGACCGAAGTGGACCAATTGCTCAAAGCTGGGGCTATACGAGAGATTCTGTACCCGACGTGGCTGGCGAACCCGGTCGTCGTTCCGAAGAAGAATGGAAAGCTCCGAGTCTGCGTTGATTACACCAACCTTAATGATGCTTGTCTGATGCTTCCCCCTTCCTCGGATTGAGCAGATGGTGGATGCAACGGCTGGACACGAGCACCTCAGTTTCATGGACGCCTACCGAGGCTATCACCAAATCGCCTTGGCCGAGGAAGATCAAGAGAAGACGGCGTTCATCTCCCCCCGAGGAATTTACTGTTACAATGTTGTTCCGTTCGGACTGAAGAATGCAGGAGCTAGTTTTCAGCGAGCAATCACCAAGATGTTCCTGCAAAAGCTCGGCAAGACTTTGGAGGCGTACATTGATGATCTAGTATGTAAAAGCAAGCTCAGTTCGGATCACCTTCGGGATTTAGGCGAGATCTTCGCTATCCTCAAAGAATATAAGCTGCGTTTGAAAGCAGAGAAGTGTGCGTTTGGAAAATTCCTCGGCTACATGGTTAGTCGCCGTGGCATAGAAGCAGATCCCACCCAGCTCACGGCCGTGCAGAACCTCCGAGCTCCAACTACCATAAAAGAAGTTCAACGACTAACGGGTATGGTAGCCGCGTTGAGTCGCTTCATCCGACGCTCGGGATTTGCAGACCTTTCTTCCAGGCAATAAAGACCAGTTGGCGCAGGTTTGTGTCGATCGAGGAATGTGATGTGGCTTTGCAATCTTTAAAAGAATATCTTGCACAAGCTCCACTCCTCATCACCCCCCTTCCCGAAGAGGATCTTTATCTATACCTGGCGGTCTCTGATCATGCCACGAAGTTCGGTGCTTGTTCGAAGGAAGTGATGGAGCATCCGCCTGTTCTTTCCAAAGAAGACGATGACTCGACTCGTGACAAGGTATCCGCCCATGGAGAAGTTGGCTTTAAGACTGCCTCCAATTTAAACGAGCCTATTGCCATACTTTCAATGCCATAGGATCGTGGTCCTCACCGAGTTTCCTCTCAAGGCGGGTTCTTCGGAGAACATGTCTCGCCCGTACCGATTCAAATTCTCAAGACCTCTAACCATGACATCCGGGCCTTCGGCCAAGGACACATCAAGTGGGACAAAGCTTGCAGATTTCTTTGCCGAGCATTCTGGTTTAACGACGAGAGAACGACCGGGCGATAAATGCCAAGAGTTCTGGCCAGCCGAGGCCAAGAACATTTTGAGTGGCGCGGAACTCTCGCGAGCGCGCTTTCGCCAAAGTTCGCCTTAGGCGACACGTAAAGCCGAAGAAAGAGTGGCAACTTTTCTCCGGCGACGGGAAGATGACGGTGGATGGTGCTTCAAATGTCAACTGGCCGGGTCAGATTGTGCTTGTTTCTCCAAATTGAACCGCCCATGAGCATGTTGTCGACACAATCTCGCCACCAACAACGGTCGAGCACGAGGCTCTCATTGTCGGGCCGCACCGCTTCTGGGCTGGTCAATGTCGTCCACGCCTTCGTGACTCTCACCGTCAGGTCATCTCAATGATGACTATCAAGCCAAGGATGCACGGATGAATGCTTATGTCAGCCACGTCTTAGCCCTCCTAAAGCAATTTGCTCGAGTTGAAGTGGAGTGGATTGCCCGGGAACACAATGCTCATGCCGATGCCTTGGCGGGGCTCGCTTCGGTGTATAAGGCCGCCGGGGCTCGCACCATAGTTTTTGACGAGGTTGTTAATCCGAGCTTCGAACTTGCTGTATGTTCGGTCAACAACGTTCCCCTCGGCCCCAGTCAACTGGATCCCATTATTGCCTTTTTGAAGGATCAGACCCTTCCACTGGACAGAAGGGAGGCCCACAAAGTTCGGTGCAAAGCGGATAACTTGTACAGAAGGACATTCATAGGCCCAGGCTTGCGCGTCGTTCACGAGGATCAAGTAGCGAGCGTTTTGGACGAGCTCCACTCTGGTAGTTGTGGGGCACATTTGGGCGGATGAACAATGGCCCAACGAGCGTTAACACAAAGCTATTGGTGGCTCAAGATGGTCAAGCAATCGGAGGATTATGTGAAGCACTTTGTTCGGTGCGAGATGCATGCATCCCTCATTCATCAGTCTGCCTTCCCTCTCAAGATGATCACTAGTCCATTGACGTTCGCGATTTAGGGCTTTGACATTGTTGGTAAAATGCCAACAGCTCTTGGTGGATTCAAATACATGCTCATCACTACCTATTTATTCACTAAGTGGGTGGAGGCTTCCCAATTGGTCAAAACTACAGCAGGAGATGTGGAACGCTTCATCTGGAAATACATCATTTTGATGTTCGGCATGCCATACGTGATCCTCTTGAATAACAGTTCTCAGTTTGTGGCAGCTACTATCACAATCCATAACTCGTCCGTGGCTTATTCCCAAGGCAACGGCCAGGCCAAGGTTTCCAACAAAGCCATCACTCGGAGGCTCAAACGACATTGGATAGGAAGCTCGGCAAGTGGGTCGACGAGCTCCCTCACGTGTTGTGGTCCTATTGTACTACTCTTTGGCGTTCCATCGCCGTAACCCCCGCTCTCTCAAGCATGCATGGAAGCGTCCTTCCCTTTCGCCGTCTCAATCGCTCGGTCGAACTTCAACTCAGGGACAACGATGCTCTAAAGTTGGTGCCGAAATGGGATTTCGCCGAAGAATTACGTGGAAAACGCCAGCTTGCACCATGTCGCTTATCAACCGTGAAGTTGCTCGGGTTACGAGCAAGACCGCCTGCGCCTGGCCGCTTAAGTTGGTGACCTCGTCTTCTGATGGTCGTAGAAGCTGGCTGACCAAGTGAAGATCCCTACTTAAGGCCCCCATAGTGGTGATCCGTAAAATTGGCCACGAGTTTATAAGCTTGTTGAGATGGATGGTACGCCGATTGCTAACCCTTGGAACGCCCAAAACTTAGGAAGTTCCATGGCTAGTCTCGGCCCCTTTTGTTCGCTGTTATTTTTGCTTTGTTCGGATTGTAAGCCTACACGGGCGCTTTTGGTTATAATACTTATCGTGGTTTCTTCGGATTCCTTATTCGCTCATTGGGTATAACATCTCGCCCATGGTTTCTTCGAATTCCTTATTCGCTCATTGGGTATAACATCTCGCCTGCGGTTTCTTCGGGATTCCTCATTCGTTCATTGGGTATCCTATCTCGCCCACGATGGGGGCTGGCACTTTTACCTCGGTTCTCTTATACTTTTTACCGAGTGCTTGAGTACCCATCTTTCTGCCTTCGTGTTGTTTTTCTTCCTAAAACCAGCCCGAAGGCAGGGGGGCTACTATGTGGGTACAGATACGCAGGTTTTTACATGGTACTTGTTTTTACGACTGCGGACCCTCGGCCATATAATGTTATCCAAACCAATTAAACCGAGCTTCATTGGTTTATGTTTGGAATGAGCCTCATCCGAAACAGATACAGTGCAACAAACAGACAATGTTCGAACAGCTGTATCAACAGGGATATCATAAGGTAATCAAGGATTGGTCAAAACATTTTTTACCGAACAGAAACAGTTGATTGAAAAACGATTAAAAAACAAGCATCCACAACAGTTAAATCTGTTACTTACAACTTACGTTCGGAAAACTCCAAACTCCAACATGTATAAAGTTCAAATCAAAATTCAAAACCAAAACTACATAAAAAAAATAAAAATAAAAAAAAAAACAAAACTCTACGTTTGAGCCTCGGGAGTGGTTATGACCGAGAGAGTGATGGGTTGGTCAACGGGAGCTGTTTGGGCCGCATTCTTTGCAGCATCTTCGGGAACTGGAGGCTCCCTTTGAATTTCTGCTGGCTCAAAAGGTGGTACCTCGATGAGGGACCTTCTCTCATCATCAGCTTCGACTCCAGCCTGGTTGAAACCAAAGTTGAAGCCGAGCAGAAAGCTCTTCTTGTGCTGAGCCTCCTGGAGCTCGGCCTGCAAGAACATAAGTTCTTCGGCAGCATCTTCCTCTGCCTAGTAGTAGCCCTTGTCGTAGGAGACCTTGAGCTCCTTCCTCATCTCCTCCTCCATTTCCTTCCTCCCAAGGGCCCTGCCCTCGTTCAGCCCTTCATCTTTCCCTTCGGCTCGAGCTTGTTCGGCCCCATCCTGAAGCCCTTTGATCACATCGTTCAAGTTGGCGATGGTGATCTCTTGGCCTCGGCGGGCCTCCTCTGATTGCTCGAGGCATTTCTTGTAGTCCTCGGCCGTAGCATGACTCGACTCCAGCTTTTGCTGGAGGAGTTTCGCCTGCTTGTCGTGGTCAACAAGGTGGCGTTGGGCACACATGATAGATTGAGTGGCCTGCAAATGGAACAAACTATGAGAGTCCGAAGCAAAACAGTTGGAATTATATATGCTTTACAACAAACCAGACAACTTACCCTGCCAGTGAAGTAGTAGTAGTCGCTCAGAGCCGACTTTAGGGATACCTGGGAGTTGATATCCCTCGGCAGCCTAAGCCCCGAGTGTAGAGTGAAGGCCAAGGTGGGGTCGTCAATGAGGCTATCCGTGCGGAGGATTTGTTTGCCTCGTGGGGTGATGAAGCTCGGCGCCCAGATAGCGTCGGCGCTCGGAGCTTCGTCTTCATGACCGGTCCCCTTTTGTTTTTCCCCCCCTTCTTGTCCTTCGGCGCTGGGAGACGTGTCTGCAGCGGCCGAAGCTGCAGCCTTTTTGGCAGTGATTTTAAATCGCTTCGACGGCTTATCGGACGAAGCAGTGGGAGGTAGTTGACGCTTTTGGGGGACCACATCCGGTGCGGTCTTCTTGCTTGGAGCGCTGGGCTTCGGTGCCGAACCCGAAGCACCAGGCCCCCCAGATTTTTGTTCAGCTCTTTGGCCGCCTTCTCCTCCAGCTTCGCCTGAAGGATAGCTCTCATGCTTCGAGGAGGCATCTCTTCTTCGGCAAAGGGGGTTCCTTCGGTTGGTAGGCGCACCGTTCCTCGGAGAGGCTTTTCTAGGTCAGGAAGTTGATCCTCGGAGAGGTCAACTACAAAGCTCTTCTTCTTGCTTCCTTCTGCCCCCTTTCCTCGGATTCGTCCCTCCGTACGTGGCGTCGTATTGGAGGATGGTTGGAGCGTCCCTTTCTTCGCTCGAAATGGTCAACAAAGAATCTGTAAGTCCGCAACCTTTGGCAAGCCTTAGCAAATTCTTGTTGATCTTCGTTGTATCTGCCGAACACAACATAGGGAAAGAACAATATTCAGTACAAAAGGGAATGAGCGTTTACGTTAAAAGTGGACCGAGCAACGCGTGTTAACCATCAAATACAATGAAGTCAAATTTTTGCTTACTTGGGTTGCCCCTTGCCTTGGCAACGTAAAGTTGATCATCTTGACCAGGGGGAAACTCATAATTTCCCCGAACTTCGACGTAGTATGAAGCCCACTTCTCTGAATCGTACATACCCTCGGGAATGATCTTCACCATATTCCTCCGGGAGCACAAGTAGAAGCGCGAGTACCTCACATTCCGAGACACCATGTAGTTCTCGAAAATGTGGTGGGCTTGGAGGTCGAACATTTTAACCTCGGCCAGCTTGATGATTGAGTGGATGATTCTGTAGTTCACACTCAGCTGGCACGGGGTGAGGTTCGAAAAATTGGAGGATCTCCCTCAAGATCCTATGCATTGGGAATCTGAGGCCTCCTTCGGTGATGGCCATGAGTGGCACCGTGATATGCTCATCGGAAAACCGAATCCGAGGCCCTGGGATCACGGAAATTACGACGTCTTCGGGAATGTGATAGGTTGTTCGGAAAAGATCTATCCCCTCCTGATCGGTGAAACAATCCCAGTAGGGACACGGATCTCTTCCTGCTCGGGGAGGTATTTCGTCGGGGTCGAGTGCGACGATCTTCCTTTTCTTCGTCTTCGGCGGTTGAGAAGATGACGCGCCTGCGACCCCAGCTTCTCCTTCAGCCTGGCTAGTAGAAGCAACAGGAGTCTCCTCGTCCTTGGCCTCCTCTGTTGCCTCTTCGTCTTCTTCTTCGGCGTCGTATTCCTCTTCGGGATCATCGGCTTCCCTTTCCGAAGGCTCCTCGTCGAGATTTATTACGTCGTGATCGGGGCCAATTGTCCGAAGTGGAGTCACGTTGGCCGGAACAAAGACTCCCTCGAACGATTCAGGTAGAGATCTACCGCCCACTCTATATTCGCGAGCCGCGGCTCTGATTACTTCAGCTATTCGGGGGTCAACCTCACCGAGGCCCGGTTCGTTGGGGTCAACGGAGACGTAGGATTCCGCCGAGGAAGCTGATGAAGACTCCATACCTAAAAACACAAGTGCAGGGGATAAGACCGTCAGCGAAATGCAAGGTCAGGTCTCCTAGAGGTGCTTATGTTCAGTGTTACGAGCTAATCTCGCCGAGTGCGTCTCTGAATTCCCGAGCAAACACTTTTCTTTGGGTGAAGCTGTCTGAACGATATAGAACAATTCTGTTTGCCCAAAGGTTAACGAGCTTCAAAATGAGTCCCACGTTCGGGTGAGCAAGGGGTCTTGTTCGGAAGAACACTGGTTGAAGATGAACTTGCGTTCGGAAGAACACATGAACATCTTCAACCTGTTCTTCCGAGCCTCAGCCCCAAATTTTGTGTAAAAACCCATTTTTTGGGTAAAAAGTATGCAAAAATAACCAAAAACGCAGAAAAATGGGAGAAACAAGAAATACCCGAGAATCGGTGGGAGATTTTGAGATCAAACTACAAAGAAAAACTGGTTTTTGATGAGTTTTGTGTTGAACGACGCTCTTGGCCGAGAATGCAAACGATCGAGAGAGAAAAAGTGATTCTCTCTCTCCCGCTTCACCTTTTATACCTAGGGCGGCATTTGAAACGGCTTTAGCTCCCAAACCGCTAGATCCGGCGAGACTGATGTGTCGTTGGATGCTCGACGCGTGGCAGTTCCAGCAGGCGCTGTCTCTCCCCCCAATGGCCTATGGACGCGTGGCAAATTTGAAGTTGGCGGTTGCAGGAGCAATAAATGCAATCTCAGCTTTTGCACCTCGAAGCCTGGAGCATACTTGTCCTCGGCTGTGCACTCTGTTCGGGAAAGTCAACGTTCGGAAGTCTTACTTTTTTTAAATATGAAACGTTTGTTCGGCCGCACTGGATCAACTCCTCCCTCTTTTCCGAGCAAAAGAAGAAGAAGTTGAGGGGCTATTGTAGTGGGCCGAAATATCCAAAGGGTTCACAAGATTCAAAGGGGTCATACCCGGGGTCCATCGTTCAGTTGTCTCAGTTCGTTTAGGGCTGAGTTGGCACGATGACACGTCGCTCATCTGTCGTCGAGCGTAGGATGGACCACGGACTACTCGGCCGAGCATAGATTGTTTTCCGAACGTCATCACTCAGCTTTTTGTTCGGTAACGAAGTCTTTTGTTCGGCGTAGCACCTCTCCCATCCTGATCTCCATTTGTTCGGCCGGTCACCTTTCCTTCGGGACCTGTTTGCTCGGACACTGCTAGTACAGAACGTTCTGGAACCTTCCACGTGATACGTAAGTTGCCTTCCCTTCTGATAGGCGTGCCGCCCTTATATGATGTGACATGCCTGACACGAACCCATGTGCCTCTGCAAACCTGGGAAGGCAGCCTTCATTAAATGCCTCTGACAGGTGACGTCATCCGAGCGTAGGAACGCGCGTGTGTCCTACGCTCGGCTTGCTTAGCGCGGAAGATTCCTTTGCCTATAAATACAGTGGTACTTCTTACTCAAGAGACGACGGTTACACACTCCTTCTCTCATAAGCAATTCCTCTTTTCCTAACATACTCCACTGTACTTCTTCTTCTCTATACTGACTTAATCGTCGGAGCTTCTACCCGGACGAACACCATCCTCCGGTTTGCAGGTACCCGGCGAACCGCGTCATCTTCCCGTGACCTAACCGCAAAGGGGCGAAGGGTTCAAGAGGTCCAGGTTGAAACCAGCCCCCCACAACATCTATTCATATGATGAAAAAATGTCATGGTTCTTACAACCCCACAATGACAAGGTGAAAACTTACAGTAACAATACTTACAACCGGACAATCAGTAAGGGAATTGATTGTATGTCTAGCCTTTAGTTTTGTGGTGAAATCCTACCGAAGTAGTTACATTCAAACTAGTCCGAACAATGACAGGCCCAATCTAGGTATTTTTTCCAACCAAAAGTGATACAGTATGTCCTACGTATTTAAATCACCTTTAAGACCATAACGTTACACAAATGCAGGCCAACTACTTGCACTAAAACTATTCCGAACAATGACAGGTCCAGCCGAGTTGAATATCCAATGCAGTCTTACAGTATAGTACATCCTATGCACACTTTCGTACCCTTTACCCTCCCACGGAGTATGCAAGTTCCTGACATCTTTGTACATAACGTATTTAAAACACCGTAATGTGCATATAGTTTATGAACAGTAGGGTTCAACATATAAAATTTGAAGGAAATTGTTCAATACTTTTTCCTGATGACCGATCTAAATCGTTAAGATTGCACATCTTATCGATTACGTGTTTGTCACAATCTTTTAGCATAATCGGATGTCGGCAACCAATTTATCAGTACACATTATATGCTTACATACGTATTTAACCCATATAGTTGACAACTCGATGACCAGTTTTTCGATTTCTTCAAAATCAGAACCGTCTATCTTGTGCATAAGAGAGATTACATCATTCCTGCCACAAATGAAGTCAATTGCTTATCGTTACAAGCTTTATCAAACATAAGTTGTCATTGTTATGTTGAATTTTTTTACTAATCGTAGAGGTTCATAAACCATAATAAACAGGATGGAGCCTAGAATTTCCAAATACAACTAAAAAACCAATAACAACCAAATCAACCGCCTTGATTATTCGATTAAATTATTTACCAAGGTCTGTTACATTTTACTGGTCAACAAAATCACAAAACACGTTTATATTTTCAAAATTTTCCCCTCTCTTCAATTTAACCCACGGTTAACCCTTTTAAAAAAAAAATTAAATACAAAACCTGACAGTCAGGAGACACAGGTGGGGACAGGGGACAGGTGTCGTACAGTTATGCTTCATGAGGTTTTCGTCATGCCTTTTTGTGGTTTTCGTCATGCTATTTTGTGGTTTTGTTATGCGTTATTCCCTTTACGGTTTCTTGTTATGCCAAACTTGGTTTTTCGTTATGCTTTTAATGGTTTCTGGTATGCCAAAGTTGTTATAACCCAACAGTTATGCCATTTAATGGTTATGTTACTCCATTTCGGGTTTATGTTATACAAGTCTGGGCTCCGTTATACTACTGTTACGCCTTCAATTTTTTTTATTATGCCCTATTCGGTTTTTTTGTTATGCCATTTACTGGTTTTTGTTATACCCAACTTCTTGACCGGATAATGTTACCGCTTTGACCGGTGACTTTTGGCCAACCATGTGGTGTGGCGAAATCTCATCCATTCGTTTGGTTATGCTCTTTAGTGGTTTTGTTATGGCTTATTTGGTTCGGTTATGCCTTATAATGGTTTGTTATGCCAAAAATGGTTTTGTTATGCCAAATTTATGGTGTCTCCAAAATGGGTGGAGACACCGAAGCCGTTGCCTTTTTTGAATATTTTAATTTTAGATGAGAGCATCTACTATGCGCAAGGGCATATTACATGCACCCTATTTTATAACCCTTAGATTAAAGAAAACAGATCCTGACCCTTGAATACTCTATTGGCTTTTAATAATTTTTACTGGCAACTGGTTCACCCCTATTTCACCTCTCTCTCTCTCTCCTAAGAAAAAGCAGCTTGTCATCTCCTTCACCCTCCTTTCTCTCTCCCCTCAATCTCTCCTCCATCTGCACCCTCACCCTCCTTTCTCTCCTCCATCTGCACCCAAACTCAGAACATCTACAAGTAAGTTCTAAAATACAAAAATAGAGTATGGATGTGATATATTAAAGGGAGATTTTGTAATTTATTCCCTTTTGGCTTTTTATAAGAGAATCTTGGAGGGACCCATGGTACTTTTAGAGATTTGATCTCCATAATGGGAGTAGGGTCTCTATTTTTAGAGACCCAAAAGTAAATTTGGAGACCAAATATCTAACAAGTACCATGGGGCCCTCCAATATTCTCTTATAAAGTGAAAAGAGAGGAAATAAATTACCAAATTCCCTCAATATGTCACATTCATTCTCTATTATTGTGTTTTAGAGGATGGGTTGGAGATGCTCTCACAGTGTTCAATGAAGGCCCCCAGTCTACCCTCCATTTCGTGGGAAATATTAGACCCAAAATCACTTGGTGGGAAATGCCTTCTCTCTCTCTCTCTCTTCCTCGTTTCAATTTGAAACCCTAAAACTCTCTCTCTCTCTGAACTTTCAATCGATTTGGGAAGAAATGGCGCCTTGAGCTTATCAATCTCATTCTCGAAAAACTTCACGAAAAGGATCCCTTCCGGTGTCACAACCACTACCACCTCCTGCCTCTCCACCTCCACGCTGCTGTCGCCCGAAAATCTACATCGTTTTCTCGAAGAGAAGGGGCATCGTCATTTTCTTTGGGGTCGAAGAGGCAATCACTCACTTCGTTTGTGTTCCACTCAAAAGTTTGTCCTTCTCCTCTATTTAAAAATCGAATATAAATGGGTTTGTTTCTCTTTCTCTCTCTTAGCCACTTCGAAATTAGAGTGAGAATCATTCGATGATGTACAATTAAGCAATCCCAGCCACAAACCCAGTTTTAGAGTGAGAATCATAACGAATGGGGTAGGATTTTTTTGAAGCCCATTTTTCATGAAATTAGGGGGGGTTTTTTTTCCTGAAATTCGTTAATTACATGGATTTGGGGCAAAAGTGTTGGGTTCACATGTGATTCTTACAGAATGATTAAAGTTGTTGGGTTCTTCGTGTGGATTCTAGGTCAGTGTTAGGTTTTGGCAGTACATTTGGAGTTTGCATAATATTTGGTTTTCCCCCTTTGCGATTTTTTTTGTCGAGTGTTTTGTAGGTGTTGTCTTTGTTCGTGTTTTTTGTTGCCGGCTTTCCCGCTGTGCTAATTGTTCGGAGGCTGTTGCTGCCGAAATTGTGATGAATGATGATTTGATGTATTCTTTTTCAAATGTCTTAGATTGAGCAAAATTCCTGTAGTTTTGGTTCATGCCTGTTTAGAGCTTATCGTATTGGTGGATAACCTAAATCGTAATTGATGGTCTCTTACAAAGGTTTATGGTGGTTTGGGTGTCTCTTTCAATTTTGCATCCTGTGTTTGAAGCAATGGATCCATTGACGTTTGTGTTGGTGCTGTGAATTTATGATGCCTTATTTTGGAATAACGGTCTTTTAGTTCTATTGTGCATGATGATTTTTGTGAATCTATTAGACACAATAGAAAGGTATGGACCCCATACAAACACAAATTGTTAGAAGGATTGAGATTTATTTGATCCAAGGGTTGAGGTGCTATTCCTCGTATTCGAGTGAAGTGCCCAATATCACCACGTGTTTGATAAAAGGCCACACTTGAACATTAATGTTTAAAATAAAAAGCAGACTGCCAGACACTGAATATTCGTCTATAAAAAAAACTGGGGTTTTTTTTTTCCCACTCTACCCTACTATGGACAGATTTCCTTGATATGGATATATAGTTTTTTTTTTTGTAGTAGATGTTCTTTGAATCTTTTAGTGTTTCATTATGTGTTTGTCATGACGAAGTTTTTGTTGTACTTATTAGTTGCTAATCAAGTTGTGTGTTCAATAGGTTTCTATCGAATAAGACAAGGCCCTTACAGGGGAAAAAAGGTTTTGGGGGTGGATAATCCTTTCAAATTTTAGTCTGTGAAATGTTTTTCATAGGAGGCATCTATAGAATCCAAGGAAAAGAGATGTTAATATAATCAACGTGGAATGGTCTTGTTCAAATGAGAGGTGGCCACCCACCCAGTGAGCTACTCTATTAGAATTTCTATTGGACCAAAAGAAGGAAATACAAAAACCATTAGCCAATTGATAGATAGCCTCAAAGATAGAAGCACAGTCACAGGGAGACACCTTCTCTGAAATGGTTGTGATATATGGGTGTGACCATTGGATATGTAGGTGTCATCCGAAAAAATGGGTTTGGCTCCTAAAAAATGCCATAACCATTGGAGATGCTCTTAACTGCCCAATTTGGAACCCATATGCTTTGGCTTCCCTACCTAAAATTTTTGGTGCAGCCTTTTTATTTGGTGTCTACTGTACTTGCTATTTTCACTAAATTCTTTGAGCTGCGTTAGTAGTATTGAAATGAATGGTGCTTTTAACAAGACATTAGTCTCATTGACAAGAATTGTGCTAAACGAGTGTCCTAGGCATAGGTGTGTATATCATTGACTTGGACGATGGTCGATTCATTTATGACCTTTAGGATTTATACTCCAACGCTACTAACTCCTAACCATGCCGAAAAAACTACGACATTTGCATGACTTGAATTTTTCTTGAAGTGATAGTGAGACTTTAGTGATAGCTTTGCTTAAAAGGAACAAACAACTCCCTACCTCTTTACATGAGGTAACTTCAGACACTCTTTTTTTTTTTTGTATACAAGAGTTTTTAGGTATCTTTCTTATCTTTGTAATAATTGTTTTTAGGTGGTTGTGCATGTTCCATACTCCACTCTTCGGATACAGTAATGTATGGTGAGACAAAACTTTTCGGAGGACGATGAAGAGTGATAAAGACATGTTTTTTTTTTTTTTTTTGTAGAACACAACTTATGTGGAGCACCCTTTTTAAGCTACTTTTGTTTATGGGTTCGACTTTATTATTAAGTGTTTTTGATATTAATTATAGTTGATCTTAATCCAGCATGGTATTAGTATGAATCTTGCAGTTTGGATATCAATGAAATTTGAATCCTATCAATGCAATTTCATGTGACTTGGATCATTGTTGTAGTGCCGCAGACATGGGCAATTCGCTAGTTGCATAAGTTGAACAACTTTTATATTCTTATTCTGAACCACCTTCGTTTGACAACTCTGTATTTAATCATTTGGGAGTTTTGCATGTTCATTTATTTATCTAATCTTTTTTTTACTGTCTACTTGGAAGATCAAAGCTGAAATGAAGGCAACAACTTGGCCACTTCAGTCAACGAAGAATACAGTCGGCCACCTGTGGAAGAATTGTGCAATTTTATCGTCGGTAGAAATGTCCAAAGTTCACCTGAGTCAATTACTAGCAAGCCTACTCCTTTTGAGTTGATGAACGAACAAGTAGTTGAATTCATATGATGTTTGAGGGATCTTAGAGCCAAAGATGAGTTGGCATATTAGAGAACTTCTTGAAATGTCTCCTGCTTTAAATATGGTGCAGGATTGTAATAACATTGTTGAGGACGAATTTTAGAGAGGGTTCTCAAGGCTTGAGACTCAATATTATGCTGAGCTGCAGCATGATCACTTCCACAATGAAGATTTCGAGTATATGAACGAATCTGATACTTTCTCATGGATGGAATGATTCGGTTTCTGTGGCTTAGTTATTAGGAGTTTGTAATATAATGACTTCTTCTGTTATTGAGCAATATATTAGGAACTCAAATGTCGTTTTCTTTGCTCTGTAATATGGAAAATGACTCGTCCATTTTAATTTGCAAGGTTTAAAAATCTTGTAATGGTTGTTGGGCATTCAATTTATAGTAGCAGTAGTTGTGGGAAAGTTGGGATGGAAGGTTCTTGTTTTCTGTTTATTCTAAACATATTATTCTATAGGATCATAATTAATTTTTGTCTCTAGAACTCTCATAATTAAGTAACTGCTCTTTATTTAGGATCATGTGGAGCAGAAACGTGATTATTAGAGCCTTAAAGACAAAAGTTAATTATGTCTTTTTAGAATTATGTTCAGAATAATAAGATCTTCGCACTTGTTCAAACGGATTAAAAATTGGAATACTTAATTTTTTAGACTATTTATATATTAAAAATACAGTTAAAAAATTAACTACTTTAATTTTCAATCCGTTTGAACGATCTTATTATTCTGATCATATTATTCTAAAGAGGCATAATTAAATTTTATCTTTAGGATCCTTATAATCATGTTTCTGCTCCATAGGATTGCAAATAGAAAACCTAAGGATGTTTTTTCCTCCAAAACGGTACCGTTTGGGGTGTGGGTAGGAGGTATTGTGCTTCATGGCACAGCAGAGCCCCCGCGTCTATACTAGCAGTAGTTTTTCTTGGGAATGTTGATAAAGTGAGGAAATGGAAACGTTGCTCCTCGAGGGTAATGTTCTTGCACTTTGAGTGGTTGAAATTGCACTCTTACTTAATTCTGATTGCACTCAATTCTGGATGATTCTAACTCAAATTCTACGTATTGGGAAATTGAAACGTTGCTGCTCAAGGGTAATGTTCTTGCACTTTGAGTGGATAAAATTGTACTCTTAATTAAACCAAATTGCACCCAATTTTGGACAGGTCTAACTCACACTTTACGTATTGAGAAATGAAAATATTGCTCCTCAAGGGTAATGTTCTTGCACCTTGAGTGGGCTGAATTGCACTCTTTATGAAACCTAATTGCACGCAATTATATGGAATGTCTAACACAAACTTTAAGTATTGGAAAATGGAAACATTGCTCCTCAATGATAATGTTCTTACACCTTGAGTGGATGGATGCACTCTTTAAGAAGCCTAATTGCACCCTATTCTCAACAAGTTGATAGTGTCAAGTCAGATCACTTTATTCTTTGAAAAACTAATGATTTGCTCCTTGAACAGATTAATGTTGCACCTTGTATGTAAGTGTAATATACTTTCTATAAAATTCATTGCACCCGATGGAAGAGTTACTTTTTCCTACAAGGCATGTTGGAAAGGCAAACTTGACCACCAAAACTTTTATTAGGTAATGGAGGTGGATATATATATTAATGCACTATCTCTCAAACCTTGAAAACAAATAAACGGATGGATTCAGGAAGAATACTAGAGAAAGGAGAGAGTTCTCGTAGAGGTAGGAACGTTGATCAATCGCTGCTCCTTTTGGACCATCGCACAAATGGGGAAAATGACAGCCAAGGAAGTGTTTTGATAATTAATACCCTCTAAGGATATTTTCAGCATTAACAAATGTTCTTAGCTTGTCATTGATGGGTATTAATTATCAAAACACATCGTGGGCCATCATTTTCCCTTACAAATGAAGAGAGTTCTCACGGCAAGAGGAGTGGTTGAACAATCGAGGGACTTCAATTGGAGGTTACCGAGTCAGTGCACAGGCATTCAAATTGATAAGGGCGATCAAGGTCATGGGGCACCTACACCCCACCTATTGATCAATCGAACTCTCGATTCTGACTAAGAAGATACATTGGTGGAGGCGACACTTACGGCACCCGGAAAGAAAATAAATTCTTTTCTCATAACATAAAAACATGTTACATGATCGAGATCTCTTTTTCAATGAAAAATGTCTTCATATTGGACCTGATAAATTTTGTTTATTTTGCTACTGATGAAAACAAAGACAACTTTAAGATACCCACGGATTGAATTGCAATGCAATAAGTAATAGATACACCAATGGTCATACTCACAGAACTTTCACAAACATGTAAAGTTCTTTGTAGACAATTGGTCAATATGGACGGATAATGAACAATTGTCCTTTAGGTCCTCAAGTGCATCCCGACCACTCCACCTAAACTTCATGAGCCAATAGTTTACGTTCAAACAATGGAGACTTCAATCTACCAACTGAACGTAATTCTAAATACGGATACACAAGGCTCATTCCAGTCACCAACTAAGCCACAATTGGCAACCAAGTAAGAGTGCACGAATATTGTACATAAAACTTACCATTTGGATTGATACAATGTAGTGGTTGGATATCACCGGCTTCGCCTCAAAGGCGTATTCAAAAGTGCCATAGTGCAGGAGCACTGAAATCATACTTGGACACTTTGTAGCCAAATGGACCCGTACACGCCGCAAAATGTAATTCAGACTCCCATGGACAAAGAAACCTTAAAAAAACAGTCGCACATGTCCCAAGCATAAATGACTGTACCTCGGTTGTGTTGTAAAAAATAGGTCGAGTACACATGGTAAACACTATCAAACCCTTAGACTCCCATGGACAACTTATTGCTTTCCTTAGCATATTTATTCTGTGAATAATCGTTCCAAGTTATTATTATATTTTTTTAGTTCAAAAAGACCCTAAATAGATGCTTTCTCAAGTAGGTTGCGGAGAAAGTTGCTAAAGGAGAATTGGATTCAGCTTTTGCTATTGTTAGGCCTCCAGATCATCATGCCGAAAAAAATGAACCAATGGGTTTTGTCTTCACCCAGGCGCTGGTACTTCACGAATTGAGCGAAATTTATGCAGACATAGCACTGACGAAGATTAGAATGGGAAAATTCTCTGACTCTATAGTTGATTGTGATGCTTCCCTCAAGTTGAGTCCCCAAGCTTCCCTCGAGTAAAATCCACAATTCCCGAGAGCTTTCCTCTGTAAGTGGATTGCCCTTCTCAAGCTAAAAAAATACGATGATGCCAAGGCTATTTTGGCATCAGGGGCAACCTTTGACCCTAACGATGGGAGATTCGCTTTGTTGACAACACACTGTGATGGATTTATTGCAGTTTATCGTGAACTGGAAGCTGACATTGGTGAAGAATAAAACCGTAATGAGGTACACACACTCTTCTCCACTCAAACCCTTGTACTTTCCTTCTCCTCCTAAATTTTCTGAGTTGCTCATCGGAGGGTTATTCTGGTGGTCGGTCGGATTGATCTTTAGTCGTGCGTTCCTTGTACAAGTCAAGCGAAGGGCTAGGCGAACCCAGCAACAGAACCAATGGCTCAGGAGAGGTGACCAGATCTTGATTGACAACCCCACAAATTTCCTAAGCCAAGTGCGGCCTTAGATGTTATGCCCGCCTTGACTTGCACCTAAGTGAGCCAAAAAATGAAAGAGTAAGAAAGTGAGATGTTTGTAGCGAGAGAAAGAGTTTTCACTGTGAACTTGAGTAGCTTTCACGTGGTTTGGGCAGATGAGGCCCTCATTTATTTATATATCAAGAGAAAAGTCTAGAACATACTCTAAAAGCTTCTCAACTACTCTACTCTAGAATTCTCTACAATTATGTACACAAGTCTAGATTTGTGTACAACCTTTTAGATTATTCTGGGGAGATGGTTTTAGAAGTTCTCTAGAATCCTCTAGGATTTATACATTGCTCTAAGAAACTCTAGACTCTTCCAAAAAAACCTCATTGTCTTGGTGGAAAGCATGTCAAGTATTTATCAAAATGCTTGAGCCGTGACAAGAGGTTGTGGCAAGTTGTGAAGAAAATGAGAGAGATCCTAGCTAGTGAGAGTACCAGAGTGAGAGAGATAGAGAGCGGTATTTTTCATGAGGGTGTTTCATGATAAATACAAGTTGGAATTTTTCCTCTCAATTTGAGTTGTGTGTGTTTGGTTTGATTGGTGGTCATAACAGAAACAATCATCCTCATTTGATGACAAATGATTTAACAAGTAAACTTGCTAGCTATCTCTCTAACCTCAGCACTTGACCATGAATTCTATATAAATACAATTTGTCACAACACAATGGTAATGCAATTACTGTAGTCATGGTTGAGCTCTATGATTCTTTCCCGTTGGGTACTTTTTTCTTGGGGCTTATGGTATTCTACCTCGTAGTGCAAGTCAAGCTCGAATTTGTGCCTAAATGTCTTGTGGACCTTGTGAAATTATCTAAAGAAAGATGAATGATTCATAGAATTGAGTTTGTGGAAAATAGTGATCAGTTACATACAGACATGGAACCTTACACAGTCAAATGTCTAGTACCTTAATTAGTCTAAAAAGGTTAGTATGAGGAAATAGTGAGGTTGGTAAAACAGAATTTTCCAGATGCCCATGTATGCGAGGCAACCTAATACCATCTATTGTTTGAACCGATGAATTTAAATGCTTTGGTTTGTCTTTTTACTCTTTGCTAAGTAGGCAGACTGTACGTAGAAATTTGTTCAATGCCCGTCTTTCTAAGATGCCATGAAATTGATTAGGAATTCGTATGGCATTTTTGTGGCTTCTAGATCAATTCAGCTGGGAAAAGGGTAGTTGTTGAAGATATTCGAGGGGCACCATTAGGATTGCGGGCTGCAATTTTCAGTTTTGTTTGAAGGTAGATGAATGTTGGCGCACAAGTTGGCCAATTCTAAGTTGCGAGGTTCTAGTATTCGAACATGAGAAGGTAGACCTCCTGTTTGACTTGTCTCCTCTTAAGTCTTGGGAAAGATAACAATCCTCTTTACTAGATGATTCAGTTCTTTTTAATAGAACTTTTGCCATCTTGACAAAGAAAAGGTTATGAACATTAATATGAAAGAACAAGACTTCTCGGCAGTTTTGCCATGAATTGTAGGGGCTACAGTTTTCTCTTTTCCGGATCTAATTTGATAGTCGGTTCCATATGTAATGTTATTGCAACCCATAAGTATGGTTCAAACTCATGTTAATTGAATATCAACCGATATGTGATTAGAACACAAAAATAACTTAAAACTGCTGTTGGTTTTAAGTTATGTTTGCATTCCGATCACATGTGAATTGTTATCTAATTAACGGGATTTTAAACTATACTTATGCAAAGGGCCGGAAAATGACAAACTTCAGCCCCTGCAAGTTCTCAGTAGCATTGCTGAGAATCTTTGTCCAACATGAAAGATTAGAATAGAGCCTAAAAAATAACTCAACCGTAAAGTTTAAATATCAAGTCACCATTTCAAAAACAAGAATTTAGTCAATCTAAATAAAAAAAACATTAAACAGTATGAGTAAATAATTTCAAATTTTTTTTTAAAAAATGAATCACTTATCTGTATGCCGCGCTTGTTACAGCCTAGCAAGCTCTATGCAATCCGTGACTATGACGCTTCAAATATTTTCCTTTTCTTCGTGCAAATGACAACTTATCCTCGGAAGACCAAAATTTGATTCCAAACTGCCGATTGCCAGCCTAGTTTACAACACGTAAAATTATGCTGAGGTTGGAAAAATCTCAGCAGAAATAAAGAAAATATCAAGAAAAAAAAACGCGTTCTGGGAAAAAGTCCAAACCAATATCTGAAAGGAATTCGTGTGTTCTCTAACCGTGAAGTTCTCTGAAAGTGATGGTTAATTTCAACTTTCACTAGTGGATTACGATTATTTAATTCTTCGCGGTTTTGGCACCAAGCTGTTAAAATTTGTATTGTTCGGCTGAATATATACACCATATCTTGCTGGCATTGCCGTAAGTGAGAGTCTTGTGTACTGAGTACTGCTTTTTTTTTTTCCCCTTAATTTCTTTGTTGGCCGGCTAATGTATTTTTAAAGATTAACGTTGGTTTCCGCCTTTTGTTGTGGATATTATTGCTTGAATATTTAGGCTCTGTTTGGAAAATTCACTATTCATTACACTTAAAATCCTTATTTTCTTCACACTTTTCCTTTCAACCAAACAATGGAAAGGAATTTTTTTTTATTTTCCTTTCCTTTCCATAGGTTCCAAACGGAGCCTAACCATTCCTCCACTGCTTGCCAAATACAAATATTGATACACGGGCGGAGCTGTTCTGTGGCCGGCGGGTCCTGGTACGTACCCCTCAAATTTTGTAGTATGTTTTTTAAGTAAAATTGAGTTCGGTCCTCAAATCCACATACTTTTCTCGTTGAATTTTTCTTTTAAAATTAAATTCGTAATTTTTTTATATTAAATTCGTTTCATAAAACGTAACAGAATATAATCTAGTTTTTGAGCAAGAATCACAGCGTTACCTTCAGGATGCTACGTGTTCTGTTATTCGATTTTCGAAAATGAAAGAAAATGACTGCTGTATATGAGAAAAATCCATCTGGGAACTAAACTGCATCTAAAAACTTGACCATGTCTACCTGCCTGCCGGCCTCTGAAATTTAAATTTTCCTCCGGGCCTTTTTTGTTTCGTTCGCCATCACAATCACATAGAAGAAATCGGCATTGTTAATTCGGCCGCCCAGCAATCGATCTGAAAAGTGATTTGTGTGCCGATTTCAATGTTGTTGTTACTTGTTATACCCTTCCCATCTTCATAAAAAGGAGAGCCAACACTCAGAGGGAAAGTTTTCACGAACGATGGGTCGGCGAGTTTCCACCTGTATTTTCTCTGTCAGTCTGTTTCTTGCATTCCTAATGGCGAGTTCGCAGGACGCAGGAGTGCAGCGGGCACTAGTCCAGTTCATGGCGGAACTCTCCCCGGGAAACTTGGCAAGAGACCCGGATTTCGGTTGGAACAATGCTTCGGACCCTTGTAAAGACAACTGGAGGGGTGTCACCTGTCGTGGTCCGTTACCTGTCGTGACGAAAATTGTTCTTGATGGACTCAACCTGACTGGAGTTCTTGATGCTGCTTCTTTGTGCAACGTTACTTCCATTTGGGTCTTGAGCTTGAAGAGCAACAACTTGAGCGGTGGGATACAATCGGAGATATCGAATTGTCGGGCTTTGACGCATTTGTATCTGGCTGGGAATCGTTTCTCTGGTGGCCTTCCGTCGAGTGTACCGCAGCTGGGTAATCTGAAAAGGCTTGACATATCGAATAACGATTTATCCGGTCTGCTCCCGGATCTATCGAGGATATCGGGTTTGCTCACTTTTCTTGCTCAAAACAATCAGCTAACTGGTGGGATACCGAATTTTGACTTCCCCAACCTAGACCAGTTCAACGTCTCCAACAACAATTTCAGCGGTCCGATTCCTGGCGATGTCGATGGCCATTTCGGTTTAGACAGCTTTTCGGGTAACCAGCTATTATGTGGAGAACCGTTGCCCAATCCATGTCCCCTGCCGCCGCCGCCACCTCCTCCTCCTCCTCTTCTTCCTGTTGATAGAAAGTCGAAAAGGCCGTCCAAAAGTGACAACCTTATCTACTCTGGCTACGGTGTCCTTGGCCTCGCCTTGGTGATCATCCTCTTCGCTTACATGTTGTTCAAGAGGAAAAAAGCTCCAGAAGAAGAGAACACCGGCGGCACAACAATCAACAAGACTATTGGTAATTCGAGCGAGTTCAAGACCAAGGCCGTAGGAAGGTATACATCGGAGTATTCCATGACATCCCGCGGAAGTGAGAAAAACTATTCATCTCTTGTGGTCTTCTCCACTCCATCAGTGGGCGAGCTGAAGTTTGACGACTTGCTTAAAGCCCAGGCCGAGTTGGTTGGGAGGGGGAAGTATGGGAGCCTCTTCAAGGTTATGCTCGACGGCGGGGTGACTATGGCCGTGAAAAGGATCAAGAATGTCGGGATACCATGCGAGGATTTCAAGAGGCAGATGAGGAGGATCGACGGAGTTAAGCATCCGAATGTGTTGCCGGTTATAGCGTATTATTGTTCCCAGAATGAGAAGCTGTTGGTTTATGAGTTCCAGCACAACGGCAGCCTCTTCAAACATCTTCATGGTATAAGCTTCACTCTTCTTTCTCGTAACCGGAAAACAAAGAAACTGCTTCCTAGGTTACCAGAAACTATATACACATACAGGTGGAGAATTGAGCTTTTGAATATGCGTACATCTTACACCTGATTGAGAAATATTTTGGGAGATCATGCCCGGGCTTTGTAATCCATATATGCATCTTACTTTATTAATCAGTATCTACGTTCATAGCCTCTTAGGGCAAACAAGCTGAGCCTAGTTTTATAGTGTTCGAGCTCGGCTCATTTCCTAAACGAGCCTAAAATTCAAGGCCCTTAAATATCCGAGCCTAGCTAATTTACTTAACTAGTATCTTTAAATGAGTTGAGCCTATAAAACAAGCCGAGCTTTTACGAGTCAAGACGAGCTTTGGAGTGTTGAGCTCGGTTCGTTTAGACAAGCCTAAAACTCGAGTTCGGTTCGATTACTAAACGAGCTGAGCCACAAGCTGCTAGCCCAGCCCTATCGCTCCTATGTTAAACGAGCCTGACTAATTTACTTAACGAGCCTCATTATGCGAGTCGAGCCTATAAAACTAGCCAAGTTTTTATGAATCAGGACGAGCCTTAGAGTGTTGAGCTCGGCTCGTTAAGACGAACCCAAAACTCGATCATGAGTTCGGCTCGATTACTAAACGAGTTGAGGCACAAGCTGCTCGCACAGTCCTATCGCTCCTAAGTTAAAATCCTGGCTCCATCCCTAACAGCAAGGAACTTAAGTCTTAGAGGAAACTCGCATACCATAATTTGAAGTGGATTGGAAAACTCTGCACAATTGTTTCCAGATTGGCAGAAGAAAACTGGAAACAAAAGTCAATTTGAAAGAATGCTAGGAATTAGCACCTCCTTATGGACGTCTTGAATATATGTATATCCGTGCAATATTTGATTTATTTGCCTAGGCCTTGTAGCAATTAAGAACAATATACAATAACAACATAACTCATGTAGTCTCCAATCATTGGGGGTATGGGCGGGGAGGATTAGAGACACACCTAACCTTTGACAATACGTATAAAGTGGCTGCTCTCAGAATACTACTGAAACAGTGGCCCCTTTATACCTGTTTTGCTGCGGAACCATGGCCCCAAATTAAAGCCTGTGACTAGAAAACATATTTTGACAATAGAGCTCATGAATCCTAAATTCCATGTGTCTTTGTTAATTACAGAATCTCAAAATGGGCAACTATTCGACTGGGCAAGCAGACTAGGCGTTGCAGCCAGCGTCGCGCAAGCTCTGGCTTTCATGCACGAGGAGCTTCGCGATGATGGGATTGCTCACGGGAACCTAAAATCAAGCAACATATTGCTCAACAAGGACATGGAACCCAGCATTAGTGAGTACGGTCTTATGGTGGTCGAAAACGATGAGGACCTGTCAGTCGAGTTCTCAGCCGACAGCATCAGAAGCAACAACACACCTACTACAACCCGCGGATACAGTGCTTTCAAGGTAGACGTTTATGCCTTTGGGGTGATTCTGCTTGAGTTGCTCACGGGAAAGATAGTCCAGAACGGTGGGTTCGACTTGGGGAAGTGGGTTCACTCGGTCGTTTGTGAAGAATGGACAGTTGAGGTCTTCGACAAAGCCCTCCTCTCGGAAGGCGCTAGTGAGGAGCGAATGGTGAATCTGTTGCAGGTGGCATTGCAGTGTATAAATCCATCTCCAGAGGCTAGGCCAAGTATTGGTCAAATAGCTACATTCATCAACTCTATCACAGAAGCAGAAGAAAGATCGTTGGGCTCTGAACTATGATAAGAATTTTACCACAAATCATGTGGAAAGAAGATAAAATTGGTTCATGGGGAATTTTTTTTTTTTTTTTTATGTCTATAAACTCTATTTTTGCAGGTCTGTTACGTTACAAAATCTTTCACTGAATCACTTATGTGGAATAGTTAGTTCTACTATTCAAGGATATGATGGATCTTGATACCTACACCTGGTGTTCTTTGAATTTTGAAATAAATCCATTTATATGTGTCGGCTTGGGTCGTCGTTTCAACTAGTCTGAGCACATATACACTAGTACACATACTCTTATTTACGTGGCCGTCAATAGTCTTGTTTCATTTTTTCTATTGACTTTTTCGAGTATTATCATGCACGTGTCGCGCTTGGTGACCAAACAGAGGTAGAATTGTAATGAGGTGTGTTCTTGCCACCTGAGGAATTTTTCCTCCAGGTATGAATACATGTTGTACCTTTGTGCGACAATGTTGCATTGGGTCGACTGTATGTGTTATAAAATGTTAATTCTCTTGGTCTCCCAGATTTGTTGATAGGATTATATAACCAATTAGTACGAGGACTCACAGGTCCCGTCCAAGAAACAAAAGAAAATGAAATAAAAACAGCCCGTAGGCCAGAAACAGAAAAGCGACAAAATACAAAAAAGCCGCGTAAAAACTCCCATGGTCCACCCAAGATGGGGTTTTTGAAGAACCAGATTTGCATCAAGCGAAAGCACCAACCCCTTTGCTGCCTCTGTTCTCTACTGTTGCTGTGCCACCGCTACCGGTGGAACTCCACCAGTGCCGCCTTGAGGAAGCCGTTGGGTTGGATGCCAGAGCTCCAGATTCACCATATCAACACAAAAATAGAGGAAAGAGGGGAGATAAAGCTCTCAAAGTATCTCCATTTTAGAGACCAAATATTCATATTTGGAGACCCAAAAGCCCCAAATCTCTAAAAAGAAGGGGCCCCTCTAAAATTCTTTCTTAAAAAAGATGAAGAAAAGAAAAAGCAACTTACGAAATCTCCCCTCACTATAGAGATTTACTAGTCTCCAAAATGGAGATATAGAGACCCAATGGAGATTCTCTCACTCTATGGACATTGGCAGAGATGATCTCAACCCAACTCCCAAGCGAGAGAGAGAGAGAGAGTCCAAAATCGTAGGGCGGACAGGGAGGAGGGGGGAAGGAAGGAAGAGAGGGGGCGGCGGGGGATAGAGGGAAGCCCTAAAGCTCAGACTCTCTCTTGCCCATCTTTTATGTTCCCTAGACCGCCTTCCTCAGTTGTTGACTTGTTGGTACACTAACCATTCTCCCAGCATTTAGCTTGCCATACTTAGCGTTGCCACTCGTTGGCCGGCGATTACACATTCTGGGATAACAGGCGGTTAGTTACCAAGTTTGCTCCCTCTTAAGGTTTCTGGTTCGAAACATCTTAGTGTTATCAACTCTTATGCGACAAGTTCATAAATTCATACGGAGTTTTGCTCTGGCTTTAATTCGGCCCACCTGTTAATGGAATGGTTTGATTGGTTTTCAAGGATTAATCAAGTTGTGCGTAAGTTGGCCGGGCACCAGAGTTATAGAAATAGAAAAGTTCTACATGATCGGTGTTTTTCAAGTTACACTAAACAGGAGGACCAAATAGGTAAGTGATTCCTAACTAATTTTATCTGTTTTTCTTCCCCTTTTAAATGAACAAGAACTTCATACAGAAAAAGAAACAGAAAAGATGAAAGGTGTCTTTGAGCATGCATTAGCACGTCATTTAAAATTCTTAATTGGGTATTCTATCTAAGCAACAGAGTTAGAACAAATTTTTAAACCAGTAATAGTAATTTCCTTAATGATCATACAATGGATTAATTGGTCATTACCAGGTGTGAAACAGGCTTTTTACCATTAAATTAAAAACTTAAAGTTAATCTAGTCAAGTGCATTGATTTTGTGGTTTCTTAAAGAAATTACTACTGTAGTAGATAAGTAAATAAAGCGCCACAGTTTTAGGGATTAGGCTCCGTTCCAGAACACCTTCTTAAAAAATAAGTACTTATTTCACATTTTCAAACTCAAAAATAATGTGAATGGAAAATAATTTTTCAATTTTTTTTCACCATATTAAAGATCTCAATGAGATCTATTAAATAAGATCCATAGTGATAAAAAAAAATTATTTGAGTAAGAGCATGATTTTTGAGCTTGAAATTGTCGTCTTAAAAAATAAGTACTTAAAATGAGTTCCGAAACGAGGCCTTAGTATATTTAGGGAAACATGACCAAACCGCCAAGTACTTAACAAACCATTTTAACTGCTGGAGCTATATATAACTGTAGAGCAACCGTTAATTAGTGATTTGCCTTCTGCATTCACTGTATTCAAGAAAGAATCACGAAAATGTCTTCTTCTTTTTTTTTTTTTTTTCTTATTCTTCTGAAGAAGAGGCCGATGAGCCGCGGAAGAAGCCAAGGATTCAGCCTCCTAGTGATGTCAATCCAGAGTCACAAACGGGGTACTACCGTATGACTGCTTGTTCTTCTTCACAAAGTATTAATCTTGTTACTTCAACGAACTAGCTGAATCTTCGATGTGAATCGTATGATAGATACACTAATGGGATACTGATAGATTTTCAATATGTCTCTTTTAAAATTTAAAAAAAAAAAAAATCAGTCATGCAATACGTACACTAATTGTTAGAATATCACAATTATTTGAGGATATTATTATTTGCATGTTTATATATATGCATGTTTTGAATGTAATTGATTACGGTTTAGTTTTAACTAGGATGATTCCTTCTTCATTGTTAGGCCCCCTCCCCTTGTATAAATAGAGGTGTCATTGTATAGTATCCTCATTGAATCCATTAATACAACAATACACAATTCTTCATCCTTTGTTTTATTTATTCCACCGTGGTATCAAAGCTAGAGTTCTCGACCTAGCTAGCATCCTGTTCATCTTCTCACGATCTCGTCCATCATTGTACAGCTTGCCTCTTTGCGCCCGCCCCCCCCCCCCTGTTTTTTTTTTTTTTTTACCTTTCCATTTTTCGAATTCCTGACTTAATTTCTTGCGTAAACGTTCATTTCCCTACATAATGCAATTTAGCAAGCAAATGGATCCGGGCAAAAAAACGACGTCTAGCAAGCAAACGGACGAGACCGCCCGTCAAAAAATTTGTGGTGGCAGCGGTAGTGGACCAGTGGTAGTGGTAGAGGAAAGAGGCCCTTAATAACGTCAGAGGTGGCAAAACCGAGCTCCCGAGTCGAAAACCCCAATCCAGAAGACTCAGCTTTCTTCTATCGCAAGGAGTTGACTGATTCTGATGTTCGGCATGGATGTATCCAAATTCCTGGCCAGGAGGCGGAACAACATTTCCTTGGTGGATCCCCCAACAGACCTTACAAGGAGAAGGTTCTTAACATTCGCGACCCTCGAGACAAGACTTGGAAGACGCTACTCCAGAAGTTTCCAAAATATTAGTATAGGATTAGGAGCAGCAGCTGGAGAGAGTTTTATGCAGAAAACGGTTTGAAAGCCCAGGATGAGATCCTGTTTTTCAAAGATGCGCCCCATCAGACTTCGGCCGGGATTAATCGCTACTTAGTTCGATTCAACAAACGAATCGCGGCAGCGGCCACGCAAGGTGGAGGCACGCTGCGGTTAATAATAATTTCCATTTGATCGAATTGTATGCATGCATGCCGTACGTAGAAACTAATTAATGCTTTTGGGGGTGTTATGAGCATGCAGGTGGAGGCGAGAGCGCCCGTAAAGCAGTGGCGGAGCAGATGAAGACGGCAGCAGGCGGCAGTGGAAGCAAGGCAAAGGCGGACAAAGGTCGATTTAGTGGAAAGAAGTGAAGTGGAACAATCTTTTTAGGGGACAATAAGTACCCTGGAAACAATCAAGTTTTCTTAATATTAATAAAATGTTACTTTTGCCGATTTAAAAAAATAAATTGCTTAGGGAACAAAGGAACTTCTCATGTGGATCTCGGCAAGGGAATGTTAAAAAAGACCCCAATATTCTTGTCGAGATTTCCTGTAGTAAAAAGTCCTCTAAAAATCAAGAAAAAAAAAAAAAGAAGAAGAAGAAGTTGCCTTTGGTTTATAGATACTGGAATTTATTTTTTTCAGTTTTAATTCATTAATTTTGTACTGTTTTCAGTTCCTTCCTTTGACATGAAGTGAACAGTTTTTAAAGTTTGACAAAAAAAAAAGGAAGGTGGTTCTATTGTTTATTTCCCAAAAGGGGAAAAAAAATTGATGGAACGTTTTATTGTTTTCATCTTGAGAAAAAAGAAGAAGAAAATGACGTGGCCAAATATGACGGAAGAAAAGAGAAGGAAAAAAAAAAAGAAGAAGAGAGAAATTTCTTCTTTTTTTCCCCTTCTGCTTCCGAAAAAGAAATTGAATTACAAAACGAAAAATTTAGGGAAAATGACGGTCCATGACGTGTTTTCTTTATAATTCTGATTCATACCCTATGTACCAAACAACTAATAAAAATTAAAATGAGTTTTACGCCTATCACATTCATGCCAATTGTGGACCTTTCTCGGACCCAGAAATTATGTTTTCTTTATATTTCTCATTCATGCCCTATGTGCCAAACAACTAATAAAAATTAAAATGAATATTGTGGACCTTTCTCGGACGCACTTTAATGAGCATGATTGTTGGCTTTTCAAAATTGGTCAAGATCATTATTTGTCGAATTTTGATTGATATGTCTGGTAATATATTTATGTAATTTTTATTTGGCTAGACGATATGATGTTAGGAGGGTTAGAGGTTAATGATTACAACATAAGTCAAGCACCTCTTATATGAGGACTCAAATTCGGAAGCTCTTTCCTTGAAAGGGAGAGTAACGATCCAACCACTCTAGCCGTGGTGTTCAATAATATATTTATGTTAAAAGAACAATATTTAATAATTATCTTTAATTACATATTTTACTATAAAGGTGTTTTAAAAACCCCAAAAGTCCCATCGAATATTTTTTTTGATAAGAAAAATTTCCATCAAAACTCTGTCTATAATTCTTTTTCTGCGCAAATCTTTTCCTGATATACATTCGATAATTTGTAGTATTACATAAAGTTTTTAAAATCAAAAAACATGTTATACACTTAATAACAATATCGAATTTTGATAATCTCTATACGAAGACAAACACAACGGTATCTGGGTCCGACCGCACGAACATGTGGGACCCACTCAAAAACAAAGCTCAAAGTAAGCTAAAATTCATCAGCCATGCAAGTGACGGTACTGATATTCGGCATTTCGAAATTATATTGCCCTTGATTAGTTCTTTGCTGATCAAAATTTTACATGAAAAAGAGGAAAGGGGCACACATTTCTTTGAAAGCATCAGATGCTTGAATATCAAGCAAATTCCACCTTTGGCCTCATTGACTTTGGTTTCCGTCTCAGATCATCTGTAGTTGAATAATCAAAATCAAAAAGTTGTTAAGTTTGATAACATTTTTTCAAAAAAGGAGCTCACATTGGAATAATCAAACTTAGCAATTTCTTAATAACTCATCAAATTTTGGCCATTAGCTATAGCATCCACAGTGGAATAACTTTTTCCGAACAGTGTTTTTTTCAAAATAAAAATTTTCAAAAAATTATTTCTATTTCTAATAATCTGTTTTTATTAGTTTGAAACTATTTTAAAAAAATTATTTTATATTGTGACAATTTTTAGATTTTTATAGGTTGAAAAGGTGATGTGGCAAGTTTTGAATATTCAATTTTGATTATGCCATTGTAGACATTTACATTGCTAACCTTAGTAACCTCTTAAATGGATAACCAAAAGATGATGTGACAACTTTTGATTATCCACTGTGGATGCTCTAATAGGGTATCCACAATGCTATAATAAAAAATGGATAACCAAAAGTTGCCACATTAATTTTTTATTATCCATTTAAGAGATTGTTAAGGTTAGCAATATAGATGTCCACAATGGCATAATTAAAATTGAATAACCAAAAGTTGTCACATTGCCTTTTTAAATTACAAAAAAACTAATAACTGTGAACATATATAGAAATAGTTTTTTTCTAATAATAATTTTGAGACTAATAAAAACTATTTATTAGAAATAGACAATAATTTTTGAACTTTTTTTCAAATTAAAAAAAAAGGAAAAACAGGTTGAAGAAAAACAGCTTTTGTGTAATTACGATTTTTTTAAAAAAAAAATTTATATAAGAAAATGATTGAAAAAATCATTTTCTTATACAAAACAATTTTTTTTTGTATACAAATGTTTTTTAAAAACAGTTAAAAAACAATTTTTAGGGGAAAATAGCTTTTTAAAAACAGTTTTTTAAAAAAATTAAGTAAAATATATATTTTTTGATAACATTGTTAAAAAGAAAAAGAGTGGGGAAAAGGGAAGCGATAGAAAGTTTTTTTTTTGTAATGTTGTGTGTATTTGATTGAGAATGTGAGGTTCATTAAATTTAGATATTGGCAAAACGTTGTTACTTTTGGTTATCCGAAGTCCATAATTTGATTATTTCTAACAAGGCTGCTAAGTTTAGTTATAATATTGTGAGCCAAATTTTACACAAACATTGTTAACTTTAAAAACATAGCACTTTTGGTTATGTCATTGTGGATACTCTTAGATAATCAAAACTAACAACATTTTACCAATAATAAAATGTATTAGACTCCACATCTTTTCAGTCAAATACAATCATCGAAATGAAACAACCTACTTTCTTAGAACTCTAAGAACAACAAAGGGATTTGTATATGCATGAACAAATAAAAAAGACTTTCAAATTTCGACAATTGAAATTTATAAGAGAGGAGATGAAAACAATAGGAGACGTTTTTTGGGTGGAGCTTCTACGGTGACGTATGGTAGAGTGAATGATAGGAGACGAGAAGAACTGTTTACACTCGTTTTTTGCACCAAATTTTGGGCGAGCGCTAGAAGGTCATTTAATTATTATTTGATTAAATTGGGCCAAAAAATAGAGATGTATTGAATTAAAATTAATAAGCCAAGACAATATTAATTGGGCCCGATTAATTTAAACTTAATGCGGTTACGGGCTAAAGATATTCTGGGCTTAATTATTGAAAAGAGCCGATGACCTGTGTTGATTGTTTGGTTTTTCTTTTTTGTTTTTTGATCCGTGTGTTGATTGTTTGGTAGTACCGGAATCTGTAGAATGGAGATAATGGGTGGTTAGTTATTGGGCAAAGACTATTTGACTCTAAGGTCCCGTTTTGGAAACGAAAATAAGTACTTATTTTTTAAGAAAACAATTTCAAGCTCAAAAATCATGCGCTTATGTAAATAATTTTTCTGCCACTATGGATTTTGTTTGATAGATCTTATTGAAATCTTTAATACGGTGTAAAAAAAATAAAAAAATAATTCCCTTTTTCTTTGATTGCCACGAAAAAGGGAAATGAGGTGGCCTATTACCCTTGGTAACTTCTGGTAACCATCCATGATTCCATGAAGTAGAAATTACAAGGACACATGGCACACAAGATGAAGACAGCAAATTCCCTTGCATGCAAAAACCATAGGAAACCTTAGCCTATAAATACAAGTTTTCAAAAAGAAAAAGGGTTTCATACACCTCAAAAGCCCAATGCTTATCAAACTCAAACTTCCAGCAAGTTTGTTTTATCTTTATTTTTTTTGTACCCAACTCAATTGCTTCATCAAGTAGTTTGAGTTTTTACTTTTATACCCAACTTCATTATTCCGACATAATAAAGTTCGTCTTGATTTTACGATGTTCTCTACTTTTTCTCATACAGTTGGGAAATTCTAAGTCCATTTCATTGTGGCAAACCAAGAACCTCTTTGTGACCTCACCCTTTGGGCTACATGCAATCGCTTCACATAGGAAGTCAGATCGAGACGCTCACGCCTTTCATACGTTGGACGACGACAAATCCTGGCACGCCCAAGCTCACACCACACACGCCATTGATTTTCCGCTCACGCTTACACGGCAGGAAAGTGGGAAACAAGAACACACCAAGCTTTCTCTACATAGAAGTTGGGGCACACACATCGCGAGTCAAATTTTGACAAAATGTGACCAAAATTTGATCAAATAATAAGCAAGAAGGTTTTGGACATCTTATTTCAGAATTAGGCTCGCAAACGCATTGTGAGTGGCCTGACCTCTAGCTAAAATGTAAGCCATTTGAAGCAAGAACATTTCGTAGAGGAAACGTGGGTTACAACTAAAAGAACAAACACAAATTGTATTCCACTAATTCAATAACTCTAGCATCATCATCAACATGAACGCTATTCAAACGGGGGGATCGATCATCAACATGAAATTGAATTAATTTAAAAGATCGAGGCAGTGAGCGAAAACAAGAGAAAGAACCAAAGCTCAAGCAAACCTTACATTGCTTCCCTTAGAAACCCCATACACGCGCACTTTGCCATGAGGATTGCTTCTAACAATGCACGATGAAAAAGGAAGATTTGGCACCAAAATACGTTTAGTTTCATTCTCTTTCTACGGAAATTTGTGGTGGAAACGACGGGTTTTTGCTGCTTTTGGAGGCTTCGATAAAGCTCACCTTCTCTGCATTTACTTTTCCCTACTAAAGAATTAAGGAATGAAAATGAGAATTGAGGGAGAATCGATTGTCTTGTTGCTTCTTCAGAAATTTGGAATTCCAGACCATTTAGAACTGGCAGAGGTTTGAAAGATGTAATAGTGGGAACCGTGGGTTGTTGAGGTGCGGCTGTGATGTGGGGCAATTTTCTAGTTGTGTTATGTTTTCTCGCTTTGGCTAACTAATCTGCGTCGGCCGCCGTTATGAATGGGCGCGATCCGGCCAGTGGTTTGGTCGTTCATGGCTGTGGAGTGTGTGCTCTCGAGGCTCTGTGGCGGTGGCCCAAGGAGTGTTCAAGCGGCTCGTGGCGGTGGATTTTTGGGTTGTCTATTCTTTTATGTTAGTTGTTATTTTTCTCGTGCATGATCACACTGTGTTCTGATCCTTAGGCCTCTTGGCCTTCGCACGTCGTCGGCGTTCTTTATCTTAGGCGATAACACAGTTGTGTTTTGTTGTGGTTACGTTTGTTAATTCCCTGTAATCTTTCTTTCATATATATAAATGATGTTCTTTTTTGATGTCAAAAATAATAATAATAATGGGAACCGGAGTTGGTAGTTATACTGGGAGAAATGTCTTTTACCAAGTCTGTCCTTACAGTTATTCGCAGTTTCCCAAAGTAAAGACACATGAGGATGTGAAATACTCTTTTTGATAGGATAGTTTAGGAACTACATAAAAGTTGACACAATGACACAAATTGAGATATATGAGGTTGGTTGGTTTTGATGTTTCAGCTGTTGAGGATTTCAATACTTGCTTGACTAATATTAATATGCAAAATGTGGTTACAAAAGGTTTTTGGTTTACATGGTTCAACAAGAGGGGAGGTCTTGGGGATAATAAGAGCAGGTTGGATGGGGTGCTGGTCAATGATGGATGGATGGATTTATTCAGGGATTCTGAAGTTGTAGGTCATGCTCCTGGGATCTCAGATCATTGTGCCCTTGTCTTAACAGTGGTTCATAATTGTCACAAAGCTTCAAATTCTTTAATTTCTGGATGACTGATGATAGAATTAGAAAGTTAATAGATGACACTTGGGGTTCTGAAGTTGGGGGTAACCCTATGCAGAAGCTCAACCTAAAACTCAGGGGCTTTAAACCTGTGCTTAAGGATTTTCATAAGAAGCATTATAGCAATTTAAGTGGTAGAGTGCAGATTGCTCGATTTAATTTAGCCAAAGTGCAAGATTTGTGTTATAAGTTTCCTTATGACCAGTTTTTAAATGATCTTGAGAAGGATCTTGTTCAACATTTTTATGTCTTAAGTTCTGTTGAAGAAGCTTATAAAAGATAGAAGTAGGGTGAGTTGACTTGTTTTGGGGGATAAGAACACCAAGTTTTTCAATCAAAAAGATGAATGCGCATAGATTCGAAATACTATCCTTAGTTTGGTTACAAATCAAGGGGTTAGGCTGGAAGTTCCTTCTGCTATTGAAGATGAAATTCTTTGGTACTATCAAGGTTTGTTGGGGTCAGAATTTGCTCAGAGAATTGATGCTTCTGAAGTATTATCTACAACTATTCTTCATAAGGTTCCTCAGGATTTCAAAAGGAGTTTTGTTGAGCCTATTGTAGAGGAGGAAATCTGGATTGCTCTGAAATCTATACACAGGGACGAGGCTCCAAATCCCGATGGGTTTAATTCTGCTTTTTTCCATGACAATTGGGCTACAGTGAAAGAGGATGTGGTGGCTGGTATCCTTTATTTTTTTGACACTTGGGTGATGCCTAGGGGATGGAATTCTACAGCAATTACATTGATTCCCAAGGTGGCTGCTCCAATTTCTATTAGGGACTATAGGCCTATTGCATGCTGTAATACAATTTATAGATGCATCTCAAAAATTCTGGCTAATAGGCTCCAATTAGTTCTCTCTACAGTGGTCGGTCCTTCCCAATCTGCTTTTAGTAAGGGCAGATCCATCATGGATAACATCCTACTTATGCAGGAGTTAGTGAGGGGTTATCATCGTGATCAAGGCCCTGCTAGATGTGCTATCAAGCTGGATGTGATGAAGGCTTATAATAGTGTTGACTGGGCATTTCTTTTTGCGATTATGCAATGGATGGATTTTCCTTCACAGTTTGTTAATTGGGTCAAGACTTGTGTCTCTACTCCATGCTATTCAGTAATCATTAATGGGGAGTTGAAGGGCTATTTTCCTGGGAAGCGAGGACTGAGACAAGGCGATCCAATTTCCCCATATCTCTTTCTTTTGGTTATGGAAGCTTTCTTTGCCATCTTGCAGTCAAGAATTAACCTTGGGGGTTTTCTATATCACCCTAAGTGTGCCAATCTAAACATTTCTCATCTGATTTTTGTTGATGACATATTCATCCTTTGTGGAGCCAGCCTTCAATCTTTTTCTACTATTGATGTCCTGTTAAAAGATTTCTATTCCTATTCTGGCTTGCAGCCTAACTTCCAAAAGAGTGCTTGTTTTTGTGCTGGAGCTAATAAAGACTTAAAGCTGGTGTTAAGAGGTATTCTGGATATTCTTGAGGCAAAATTGCTAGTCAAGCACCTAGGGGTCCCTTTGATATCTATTAAACGGTATTCTGACTGTGTGGTTCTGAATGAAAGAATGCTCAAGAGAATTCATACTTGGTCCAATAAGTTGTTGTCCTTTGGGGGTAGAGCTTAACTAATAAGCTCTGTCCTATTCAGTATCCAAATCTACTGGTTGTCCATTTTTATCTTGCCCCAAAAGATCATTAAGGAGATTGAAAGCTTACTTAGTGCTTTTCTTTGGAAAGGCCTAGAGCTGAAATCTACAGGTGCAAAAGTTGCTTGGGGAGCAATTTGTAAACCTAAAAATGAAGGTGGTTTGGGCTTCAAAAGACTTAAGGAATGGAATAGAGCATCTATGATGAGGCATCTATGGGCTACTTGTAAAAAAGAGGATATTCTCTGAGTTAAGTGGATTCATTCTTATATGATCAAGCATCATTGTTTCTGGTCTATGAAGCTTCCCACTGACTCATCTTGGACTTTCAGGAAAATTTTTGATCTCAGGAGGGAAGGGCAACAGTTCATTAAAGTTCACGTTGGAAATGGTCTTAATACCTTTCTTTGGTATGATAATTGGCACTCTCTTGGTCCCTTGTACCTAAGATTTGGAGAAAGGATTGTTTCTTTGTTTGGTAGATCATTAGATGCAAAGGTCAGTTCTATTATTCATGATGGCGAATGGCGTTGGCAAAGGGGTAGAAGCGATTTTATTAGGGATATCATTGCTTCCACTCCTCATGATCTTGTGCCTTGTATGGATAGAGCAGATAGAGTTTTTTGGTCTTTAAATGCAAATGGCTGCTACTTTACTAAATCTCCCTGGTGAGGTATTTGTTCTTGTGCTCCAGAAGTGGACTGGTTTCACATGGTCTGGTATCCAAAATTAGTTCCAAGGTGGTCTTTTATTCAATGGATTGCTATTTTGAATAGGTTGTCCACGAAAGATAGGCTATCTGCGTGGGGTGTGCTCAATGATAGAGAGTGTGTTTTATGCAATGGGGGTTTAGAATCTCATGCTCATTTATTCTTTGACTGTCCGTTCTCCTCAAGAACTTGGCTTAACATTAGAAGTTTATGTGGGATTATTCCTCATGCTTGGGATTTACATTCAAAAGTTCAATGGGGCATTTCCATTTGTAAGAGAGTTTCTATCCAATCTCTCCTATTCAAACTTAGCCTCTTTGCCTCTATCTATTACATTTGGAAGGAGAGGAATAATAGAATCTTTCAGCATATTGGACATGATTTTGCTACTGTTGATGAGCAGATTGTGAATGAAGTGAAAGCCTGTGCAGTCTCATGGAGGAGGATTCCTAAGAATACTGAGAATATTAGGCTTTGTCTGGGGTGGGGTATTCCTGAGATAGTGTTTGGTCCAGCTTAAATCTGCGTCTTGTCTTGGAAGAATTTACCCAGGTCTGTTACTAACTTGAAGCTCTGTTCCAATTGGGGAATTCCTAGTCTTGTCCTTTGATTGATTTCTAGTTGTTATTGCTGGTAGCTTGTAGTTAGGATTTTTTTTTTTGTCATCCTGTTTTTGCTGCTTGTTTGTAGTTTAGCTGTCAAGTGGTGTTGGGAGGTTGTAGTTCTGTCCAAGGCGATCCCCTTGGCTTTTTTGGGCTCGTCCCTTTTATAAAACGAAAATTGTTCCAAAAAATTGAGATATATCAAAATGGTGCTCTTCGTTTTTATTGTTTTCGTATTGTTCTTTTGTTTTTCCAATACACTTCCCTGTATCACTGGTTGATTTTCAACGCAATTTCTTTCTCATTTTGATCTTATTGACTTAACTTGCCTCCTTCACTAGCTTTTAGAAGACCCTTAAATCACATCTACTTGAAAAATGCATCATCGTTGAACTGAATTTGAGTGATTAATGTTAGTCAGAAGAGCATATATAGCAGACTTGTCTTTGAACTAGCAATCCTTGTTGACTCACCGGACATGTTTCACATATAAATTTTCTTGTCCTTTGGTTATTCATAAAAACCCCGTGGATTGGCCTTGGGTCTATACCTTGATTTCATGAGTGCTCTAAAGTCAAAGTCCCCCGAAACCTATAAGAAGCGGCACTACCTCCACACTCATACAGGTAGGATTTTGTCAATTTTCGTGTAACATCGATTGGCAGACAAAACTCCTAATCACTCAAGATTCTACTGTTGGAATTTATTTATATGGCTCACATGTCACATTAATCCTATTTATATTTTATAGTATTTATGTTCATAAGTAAAATATGGGTATTAGATATAAGTTGGTGACTATTCATGAAAAGGTTTGGTGGATATTCATGAATAGATATGGGGACTATCAATGAATGGGTTTGAGACCATTCATTTGTAAGGTTGCAACTATTAATGAATAGATGCCTTATTACTTCTTTGATGGAAGGAAGAATGAAAGGTTGTACGTGTCCATTGGAAAATGGTCCGATCTATATAAAGGCTTGTGATTACCATTAAGTGACAAGTGTAAAGAACATTTATGTAGATTAGATTGGAATCCTACCCATTGCTCTCCGAAATCTATTACGGAGAGTTTGTGTCGGTGAAGTATATTAGTTCTGTTCGAAACGATTTTTGGGTTTCTTAAGACTTAAACACCATGGCAGAAGGCTAGGTCAGTAATTTTTCCCCTGTGTATTTGTTTTGATTCTCCCACATAGGTTTTTCATCTACTAGTACCCATGCCGTTGGTTATAACTGGATGGAAAGAGTTTTTTCACTGCTCACAATTCAGAAAACTTGGACTTAGCTTTTTTACTTACCTTCCCGCCCCGATCATAACAAACATGCTGCACGCAATACCTCATTGATTCACGTGATTAATGTCTGGAGGTATGAGGGGAAAAATTCGTTTGTATTGTTAGAACATCGTAATCATGTCTTGGTATGATTATGATGTTAGAATGACAACAATAAACACCCCTAAAAGATAGCATAAGGTATGCAATTCGTATTTTGAGCCACAAAAACTCTTATATCACCACAAAATCTCATTATTGATTACCAAAAAATTTGCATGCTGAACCACAAAATTAATAAACACTACCACAAAAATTCGTAAATAACACCACAAAATCTCATATTTGAGCTGTCATTTTTTACTTTTGCGCCATCTTTTTTACCAAAAATTCGTATAGAACACCAAAATAATTCATTTCCAACACTACACAAATTCATATACAACACCACAAAAATTCATATATAAACAAGTATAAAATCTCATATATTGGCCACAAAAATTCATAAAAGTAAGCCACAAAATTCATAAGGGTGTACCGTACACACTTTCGAAAGACGAGCCACAAAAACTCGTAAAATCCAACCACAAAATCCGTATGTGGTGGTGTGTATTGTAGTTTTTTTCCGATGTGTAATTCGCTTGATTTCGTTTTGATTGTAATCAATTACGATTTGGTTTTAATTCGGTTGATTTCTTTTCCATTGTTAGGCGCACTCCCTTCCCTTCCATACATATAGAGGTCCCATCGTATAGTTTTGTCATTGAATCCAACCCACAATTCTCCATTCTTTGTTTTGTTCTACGGTGGTATATATCAGAACTAGAGTTCTCGGCCTATCTTCCTGTTCATCTTCTCACGGCCTCGTCAATGGCGTCATTGTATATATAGGTTGTCTCTTTGTCTTTCCCCCTTTTTTTTTCCTTTCCTTTGTATTTGTCGGATTCCTGACTTTCTTTGCGCAAACGTTCATCCCCGTACGTACTGCAATTAGCAGGCAAATGGACCAGAGCAACGACAAAAGTATTAGCGAGCAAAATGAGGAGCAGAGAAGACGGGAATTGAAGCAGCGGTGAGGAAAGAGATTCATTCATCTTGTTAATTTCTTTTCAATGGTACCCAGATTAGTCTACATTTTTCTCTACAACAACGAGAATGTTTTCGTATAAGTTTCGATAGAAGAATTTCTATTCCATCTCTACCATTGAGTCTCTTCACCTATCTTTTTTTTTTTTTTTGTTAGTTTCGGAATCTTTGTTTCTTTGAGAAAAAAGGATTCGACTCAGAATTGCCATCTTTTTTTTCCGGGGTTTCTCTGAAGTGTGTGTATATATATATATGGCGTAAATGAGTACGGGAAGTATTATGAGGAGAGAGCCCTTAAAGCAGCGGAGGACCAGATGAAGGGTAGTGGTAGTACTAGCTACTAGTAAACAGCCCTGGACCATGAGGAGCAATTGACGGGGGAACAATAAATGGGATTACCCTTTTACCCTCTGACAAAAAGAATCCTTCAGTCGAAGATGGACAAGGGTCCCCCGATCCTGCTGCCGGATCATTTAGTGGAGACAAGTGAAGTAGTGGAACAATTCTTTTAGGGCTCGTTTGATTGGAGGGATTAGATCAGTTGGGATTGTGGTCAAGGAATTATTGATGAGAGACTAATAATCCTAGGACTATTTGTAGTGTAGACCTTCTAATCCTATGTTTGTATGTGCTCGGGATTACACAAGGGATAAGTCCTATCCCGTCCTAACCCATGTTTGTTTTAATGCTTCAGGACAAGGATTAATAACTTAATTGACTGTCTTGCCCTCGTTGCAATTTTGTCCCAACATGGCAAGTCAAGAATAACCCAAGCAAGTCAAAAAAACTAAAGGGTAAACTATAGTTAATCCCCTCTAACTAAGCCTCGCGTGCACTTTGTCCCCTCTAACTTTTTTTTTAGCACTCAATCCCTTCTAACTAACTGAATTTCAAACGGTCATAACTTCTTCGTCTGAAATCGAAAACATGCAAATTATATATCGATTTCGAGATCTTGAAGTCAGCTTTTTAATAACACCAAAATCACATCACAATTCAAAGCACACAGACAGTTATGATCAAAATGGTTTTTCTGTCTATCAGCCCTTACTCTTTTGATCATAACTTTCTATGTGTTTTGAATCGTGATGTGATTTTGGTGTCATTAGAAAGCTAACTTCAAGACCTCAAAATCGATATATAATTTGCATATTTTCGATTTCGGACGAAGAAGTTATGACCGTTTGAATTTCAGTTAGTTAGAGGGGTTGAGTGCCAAAAAAAAGTTAAAGGGGGCAAAGTGCACGTGAGATTTAGTTAGAGGGGGTTAACTATAGTTTACCCAATGCAGAACATTCACTTCTGAAACAGCGAAAATCATATGAAACAGTGAATTTGATCTTGCCATTTTTTCCACTCCCTACTGTTTTTTACTATTGCCCAAAAAAGTAAAGAACAAAAAATATAAAAAGTCACTACCATGAAGAAGCATAAACCTTTTCAATTAATTACAGATCAATAATTCAACTAAAGCCCAAGGAATTTCTATCTCTATAGTTCCAAAAAGTTTAGCACTTTTTGTTCCTATTCAAATTTTTTTTTTTTTTTTTGCATTTGCTAGTTTTGCGCTAAACTTTTGTAGATTATTGATTTGTCTCGACGAGAGGAATCGGAAAATCCAAATTTGTTTACTTTTGCTCAAATATTTTGAGAAATATATACGCTTTTCAGAACTTTTTTTGCTTAATCTTGGATGATTCCAAAAATATTTGGGTAAAAGTAATTTTTTTTTTACTTTTCCGATTCATCTCGTAGAGACGAATTTATAATCCACAAAAATTTGATGCAAAATAAGGACATACTTTTTGCTTAGCGGAAATAAATTTCATGTCTATAGATCCCTTGTGGGTTGTTAAAAAGACCCCATTCTTGTCGATAATTTCTGTAGTAAAAAGTCCTCTAAAAATCAAGAAAGAAAGTAAAAGGTTGCCTTCGGTTATATTTGGTGGAATCTTTTCAGTTAATTCATTAATTTTGCTCTTTTCAGTTCCTCTCTTCGATATGAAGGGAACAATTTTAAAAGTTTGATATAAAGGTGGACAAATTATTGACGTTCTATTGTTTATTTCCCAAAAGGAAAACAAATTGATGGAACGTTTTACTGTTTTCATCTGAAGAAAAAAAAAGGGAAGAAAATGGCGTGGCCAAATAAAGGAAATGATGGAAGAAAAGAGAAGGAAAAAAAAAAAAAGAAAAGAAAGAAAGTGAATAAATTTCTTTTTTTTTTTTTCCCATCCTCTTCCAAAAAAGAAATTGAATCAGAAAACGAAAAGAATTTATGTTTTCCTTATGGGGAGTGATTTTGGCACTCCCTTTTTTACTTTTTACTAACCACACTCTCTTATTGTTTTTAGTATGTGAAATTACTAAAATATTCTTCAACTTTGTGAAAAACGATTTCATTTTGATAACAAAAAAAAAAAAGGAAATATGAAATATGGAAAAGTGGAAGGGTGTAAAGGTAACTTCACACACTAAAAACAAAAAAAAAAGGGAGTGTGGTTAGTAAAAAGGAGAGTGCCAAAATCACTCCCCTTTCTTTATATTTCTCATTCATGCGAATAAAATTAATATTGTTCCAGTAACTGAATGAGTGGAGACACATGAGAATGCTCAAGTACTAGTCGAAGAGAAAAATATACAAATTGACCCACAAATTGGTAAACATTCTAGCTACAAAGACTATACTGCGATTTTTAGTCTGCTTACATTGAAATATATATTATTTGAACAAACTGAGATTTTTTCCAAAAGAATGTTCATACCCTTTCAAAGGTATGGTTGTAAATATTTTATTGTCACACCTAGATGACACATAAATCAATTTATATTTTATGATGTATTTAATAATTCCTAATCTTATTTGTGTAGGAACATCGAGGACTGGCAAATCAATAATGAGGTCGTCGTGATATAACTTTGTTAAGACAGTGGGGATTTCATATTAAAATTGAAAAATTATCCGGAGTCGAATGGCAAATTCTGAAGCATCTCTAAACTACACATTTGTCTTCTTTGAATCTAATTTTTCAGTTTTATTTTTATTTTTTATAATCGGTTTAACTTTATTTGATTTTTAGTATGTGTGTTGAGTGATTTATGGATTGAGGAACTTAACAACCTGCTTCAATACTCTGTTTGATGTGAATTCAGGGGTGGAGGCACATGGGTACAAGGGAGGCGGTCGACCCCACTGGCTGCTAAATTTTCGTAGGAATAAGTATAATTTTTACCCTATTTTTTTTAATCCCCAACTTCTTTAGTCTCGCCACTGCTAGGTTTTTTCCTTATTTTTTATTATATACTAATCGTAAATCTTCTATTTTTTTTTTCGAAAAAGGAGACCCAAAAAAGTATTCCAAAACTAAATTCAATTGGCCAAAGTAAAATAATATAAATGATGATGTGTAATTAAGAAAAAAAAAACTCGACACTCTAACCCTAAAATAACTTAACCTAAAAAATTAAGGGAATTTAATTATAATATGTCACTCCCCAAATTTATAATGTCATGATAAGCGTCCAAGATTGCATAATCTTGCAGCTTAAAGTTTCCTAATTTGTAGCGTATATGTGCCTAGGTTATTGCTTTTATCCCTTTTTGCACGTAAGGTTGTTTTTGCCAAGTTTAAGGTTAAACGTGGTTTAACGGCGGTTTTTATCGTCAAGGATAGCTCACGAAGCATCCAAGTGCCCGAGGTCTTGTGGCGGCTTCCCATCAACTCCCGTTGGGTGATTAATGAAGTGTCTCAAGCCATCGGGTGGACGTCGGGCCTTGCAAACCAAGGCAAAACAAAATCTGGAATCTGCCAACTTGGTACCTGTACTGTGATTTGGCTAGTACCGGTACCTACTCTGCAGGAATGGTGTTTTGGGAGCAATTTGAAGGCTTGGTACCTGTACTGGGATTTGGCCAGTACCGGTACCTACTCTGCAGAAAACACACGTTTTGTTTACTTTTTAACTTTCCATTTATGAAATTCTTTCCACTTCTGGTGTGTTTTGGGATATTTATTGTGAGAGGAGGACTTGGTTGTATATATATCAAACCCTCTCTCTCTCTCATTCATTACCTAGATACAAAGCACTTTAAGTCTTTTAGTTAAAAAGTTCTTCCATAGCTTTTCAAGCTTTTCAAGTTGTAATTCCTCAAGAACACCTTAAGGTATTTGCGTTACGTTATTTTCTCAAGCATTAAAGTTGTTTGTATGGTTTGGATCTTTATATATAAAACAAGTTTATTTCGAATTCTCTCGGTTAAAAATGCTTGTCATTTATTGCTTGCTTTCTAGTCTCTTCATTATGAGCGAGTAGTCGATTAGGCTTGGCCGTGGGGCGGTTAGCGCCTCGTGATTTAGGTTTATCACGCTTCTCTCAACTCATGGCTTGAAATTTCGTATGAAAAATAAGGCGAGTTCATTTTTTATGTAACAAAACTAGCCGATGTTAATCTCCGGTGATCATATGCTCGCTCATATGGTTCCGCGAGCGATGTCTCGGTTTGTGTTTGCCAAAAGAATAAAAGAATTCACTTGTTATTCATGCAAAATCTCTTGTCTCATTAGTTTCAAAGTTAAATCTTCCGGTTGATAGCCTAAGCCGTGTGATTCAACCGTGTTTTCGTTGAGATTGGTTCGATAGCCTAAGTTATGGGCGTTATTAGTTCCATTGCCATGCCGCTTGTTTAATCTAGTTAAAACCGCTTTTCTAGTCATTTTCTTAAGTGTTATCACCATTCGAAGCAAAACCGACAGTTGGCCGTCATAACGCCGCAAACCTTATACTTCTAAAAATCCTAACAAGCTATTGAGATTCTCTCTGTGGGATCGATCCGGACTTCCGGTATCTATGCTTACTTCGACTTAGCCCTACGCTCGGGGTATTTCAACCTCATTTGAAGGCGAGGTTGTGGACGAAGCATGTCATTCCCAAAAGGGAGTGCGGTTATTAATTTAGGAAATTCATATAGGAATCTGGAGAGTGACGTAAATTTAGGAAGTGACATTATCGATACCCAAAATTAAAGTTAATCTTTTTTCGTATTCCGTGTGCAAATATCAAACATCATTCACTATAGTTTTTAATTTGTTAGGTTATTTTAATTTTTTCTGAAGCCGATGACTATTAATATTGTAATGGTTCTTTTCATTTTTTTAGTGTACATTTCACCACTGCTATGGTAAAATCCTGGTTCCGTCATTGTCTCACATGTTAAGATACTTGTTAGAACAGGGAGAAAAAAAAAAAAGAAGAAGATTGTAACACCGGAACAAAACCTATTTCTACTCTTTCTGCAAAATATGAATGTCTTTTGAAATTATATCAAAATCGATAATTGAAGAAACTGATTTTTGGCATGCTTTATGCTAATATTGAATTCAAAAATATGAATAGTTTTGATCATTGAAGTGAGATCAAATTTTTTTCCCGAGGCGGGGGATTGGAGGGAGTGTTATCCTCCGTTCCATATAAAAGAGATTTAAAAGAGAAATTTTTGGGTGCTGAGTGGGTATCACGTGACGATATCCGTCGGCTATTTCGATCATCCAAACATATTTTGGATGGTTCGGATTTATTCTCTCTTCTCTCATCCAATTACTGTCTCTTCTCTTTTTCTCCTCTCATCAATTACTGTCTCTTCTCATCTATATTATAAAACAGAACGGTTTTCTCTAAAAATTTCTAGGCATATAAACATATATGCATCTACAGCCGTTCAATCGTACTTAGTGATAAGGTTATAACTATTGGATCAAAGGAATGAAGTGCTCTCTCTCTCTCTCTCTCTCCATAAATTACTCTCATTAAAGAATTGTATTCAAAATCACTTATTAAGACATTATTCAAAGGAAAACCAAAATCACATATAACCTTTGTACAAAACCGAAATCAAAGCCAACATTCCTTTTCCTATTCGAAAACTCCATGGATACCGACCCAAGCACACCGACCATGGCCACCGACCGACGGAACACAGGGCACACTCCGGGCCTCACATGAATGATCCGACCCGTTCAATAATTTAAAAAAAACAACGAGTGTGCCGGTGAAAAATCAGTTTCATCTGATATGTGTAAGCGCTTGATCAAATCTTCCCATTTTTGAAAAATCGAAAAAAAATGGAAAAATTGGATGAAAAATGAGAAGATTAGATTGAACACTTATACATAGGGCTATTAGCCAAGACCGAAAAATCAATCGAATTGGAAAAAATTGGACCAGACCGCATTTTTCAAACGGGTTGAATAATTTCGATCTATTTCCGGTTTATAAAATTTTATAAATCGGGAAAATAATTTCGTTCTGGTTTATGTGTTTTAAAGACCTGTCGAAACCGGACCGATTATATATATATATTGGTGTATATTGGTCTAATAAATATATTTATTATATAAAATCAATCAGATATATAATATGTAAACTGTTTTTATGGGTTTTTTTTTAATATATTGGGCTCAAAATTGATTTATTATATAAAATCAATCATATATATTATATTGGTGTATATTGGTCTAATAAATATATTTATTATGTTTTTATGGGTTTTTTTTTATGTATTGGACTCAAAATTGATCCTTTTTTTCTCCAAAAAATGAGTTGAATTATGGATTTTTGGTTGATATTTTGTGGGTTGAATTGTAAATTTTTTAATATGTTGGGCCCAAAATATGGCTCATGAATAAAAACTGGATAAATAGGACCGAAATTGATTGAGCCGGTCAAAACCGGACCGTATTATTTCAACCGGTTCCGGTTTCTAAAAATCTCAAACAGATGACCGGTTTCGACCGAAAAATATGCCGAAACCGATTGGAACCGGACCGGTATCACCCCTACTAATACATATCGGATAAAACTGATTTTTCACAAACTCACCCACTCAGTTTTTATTTTAAAATTATTAAACGGCTCGGATCATCCATACGGATCCAGAGTGGGCCCCGCGAATGGTTGGTACATATGATTTGTGTGCTTGGGTCGGTATCCGTAGCATCCTCCTTTCCTATTTCTAGACTATCAAATGTACATCATGGAAATCACTAAAAAATATAATTTTCTGTACATCGTTCGTATGATTTTTACGCTCTTCTTTTTTACTTTTTCTATATCTCCCCTCCTTTCTATTTTGGGAAGTTTAATACCACTAAAATCTACTTCACCGAAATCACGGGTTGGTATATTGCACGCAAGTTCAGTATTAATTTGCGTGTTTTGATTGTTTGAGCTGTATATTACACGCGAGTTCAATATTTATTTCTGTGTATTGGTTATTCGAGCCGTGCCTTCAAACACGGGCATACGCTACTCCAAACATATTTTAGACGGGTGGTCGGGTACCACGTGTGTTGTACCGCCCGGCACCCAAAAACTTCTCGATTTGAAGGAATCGGAGAAAAGCCGGACACCACTCTCAGACCCTAACACCCACTCACTCTCTCCCTCTCCCTCTCCCTCTCCCTCTCCCTCTCCGTCTCTCTCTTTGCCATGACTGTAGAAAGACTCACACTGCGTGTCTCCAACATCCCACAAACAGCCACAGCCAAGGACCTCGCCGACTTCCTCGACTCCGTCGTCGCCACCAAACCCTCCTCCGTCTACGCCTGCGAAATCAGCACCGATCGAAAAAACTGGAAGTCCCGGGGCTCCGGCCGCGTCCAGTTCGACACCCTAGCCGCCAAATCCGCTGCCGAGGCCCTCGCCCGTGCTGGCTGCCTCGTCTTCAAGGGGTCCCACCTCTCCGTCTCCACCTCCTTTGACGACATCGTCGTCCGGCCCACCGAGGCTCCGAACCGGGCCGGCCGCGGGGTCCTGCATGTTGGGTTTCTGGTGAAAGATGACTGCCTTTGCGTGGTGGAGTCGTTGGAGGGTTTCAAGGCTTGGGTTATGCCTGAGAGGAAGGGGATAGAGTTTTGGGTGGTGGGTGGTGGTGATAAGGAGTGGTATAAGTTGGAGTTGCAGTATGATTATGTTTTGGAGAGTTGTGGGTGTAGGTTGGGTGGTGGGGAGGAGACCAATGCAGTGCTTCTTAAGGTATATTTTGGTGTTGTATTGCTATGGCCTATGTGTTTTGGTTTTGTTTTTGTAACTAGGTGTGCTTACGGGTCCCTCAACTAATCTGGCGACCAATCCCACCGCCCGCTTGTGGCTCCCAATTAAAGCCAGAGCTAAGTTCGGTCTCGAACTTGAGATATCAGGAGGGAGCAAACCCCTAAGATTTTTATGGGTTCCTGTTTGTACTGCTGGAAAAATATATTGATTTATTGGGTTATGGAGTTGTTGGTTTGGTGAGGAGTTAATGTATGCTTCTCATAGTATAATTTGCTGTTATGGTGATCTTTGTTGATCATGTTGTGTTTGATTTTTATGGGTTTCTGTTATTGCTAGCAAAAATGATTATTATTTTGATTTATTGGGGCATTGAGTTCTTAGTTTGGTGAGGAGATTAATGCATGCTTCTCAAGGTATAATTTGATGTTGTGATAACGTGCTTTTGCTTTTCTGATCATGTTAAGGTTGATATTTCTGGGTTTCTGTTACTGCTGGCAAAAAAGAATGCAACTTTGATTTATTGGGTCTTAGTTTGTTGGGGAGCCCGAGGCAGTTTCTCATGGTTTAGGTTGATGTGATGCTTCTAGACTTTTACTTTCATGATCATGATATATTCAAATTCTGATACGTTTCTGTTACTGTTGGCAATAAGGTTAAATTCACACCTACTGGGTTATTGATCTAAGTTTATGTGTATTATTGCTAATGGCTATAGATTTAGCTGTCTGGATCATGATATATTCTAATGCTTATGGGCTCATGTTACTACTGGCAATCAGATAATAGTTGTTGATTTATTGGGTCGTTGTTTTCTTAGTTTGGTCATCTTCTTAATAAGCTTGCCACTGATTTTCTTGGTTACTGAAGCTTGAAACAAATGGAAATGTTTCAATTAATTTGCTTTTGATATATGGGTTTAGGTGGTAGCAGGGCCAGAGTTGTTATCTGTTTTCATTTTGTTTCAACGGGGAAAAGAACAACTTAATGTTCTTTTATTTCCTTTTCCCTTCATATAGCTATGTGCAGTTTCCCTCAGCATTGCTGGTACTTTTTCTTGATGTGCTAACACTTGTATGGAGCTAGGACAAATACATGTGCACTGGTTGGCTAATTCTGGAGTGCCACTGCTCCAATCAAACACCCTAGGACCAAGAAGGCTGTTATTTATGATTTATCTGAAAATATGGTTTATGCTTCTGTGGTTTACTGAAACGCGTTTTAGGCACAGTTTGGGGATTTTCATGCTGCATTTCTACCATACTATTCAAGCTCGTTAAAGAAAAATGACATTGTGAGGTCCTTTAAGTACTTAGAAAATGCATATGAATTTAACAGGAAATTTATTTACCCTTGCCTTTGGAGCTCATTAGGTTTCCCTTCTTGATTTTGTTCATTTAGGAATCAGTCTTAATCTCCTGAGGTCTCATGCACAGTTCTGTTAGAATTCCAGCTCAAATTGTTAAGCCTGATTCAACTTTTGCCCGACCATTATCTTGCGATCTTGATTGGAGTATTGGTTTGTAGGATTGGTGGCATTGGGCTTCGGAATAGGGCTGGGTATGATTGTTTAAATGGGCTGATTGTTGTTTATAAATTAGGATCATTAAGTTCTGTAATTGTATTAACCAACTCACCGTTTCTCTTTCTCAAAAGCCTTTGCTTGAATAGGGCAGGGCGCTAGCGCACTAAAATTGAGTACCTAAATCCCAAGGTTGGACTTTGAGTTGCAGTCTATAAGGTGGATCTCTCTTGACCATCGTCATTGCATCAGCCAAGCTCTATGATGATACGATGGGATTTTACTCCTGTTATTATCCATCTTTTAGTATTTTCTTTCCCTTAAACCTCTTCATCGTGCATTTTGCACCTCCCTTGATGTAATATCGTGCTTTCATTTTGTCCAAGACGTGCAAGACGTTAGGGTTTAGGATGGTAGGGTTTCATAGTTCTTCTACTACTACTCGTATGTTAGAATGGAACTTTTTATTTTTATCATCAATTCTTCTTTCAGCGTTTTATTTCCCCTATACCTCTTCATTCCCCAAATTGTGGATTTGCTTATGTGTTCTGTTATGATATTATTATGTCTGAAAGGTACAATATATGAGATTTAGGAACTTTGAGATAAATAGCAATTATTGTCAACAATGTGCCCACTGCCCAAGGAATATTTTGAGTGTAACTTACTGCGTTTGCTATGCTAAATGAGCTTTACTCCCTCTGTACCTAAATATATGTCTGGCCCGCAAACCTAGGCCTTTAAGTAGATGCATTCGTTTCATTCGAAAAATTTGAAAAAAATTGGAAAATACCTTTGGGGCGAAGGCATTTTTTTTTTTCCCAATTTTTTCAAATTTTTTGAACAAAAAGAATGCATGTTTTTAAAGGCCTAGATTTTAGGTCCGGACATTTATTTAGGAACGGAGGGACGATTTTATTCTATTTTCTAGTGACTCACATCCATATTGGAATTGTCCAAATTCCAGCTTTAGTAGTATGTTTGTTTCATTTTGGTTTTAGAATGTGAGAATGAACTTACATGATTTATTACACATTACCAATGAATGTGACTGTGCTCAGAGGTTGGCAGATAGAATTGATAAAGATGATGTCATCGTGTAATTTTGATGAATGTTAGCATATTGTGAAGGAAAACTTACCAGTTGAACTCGTATTGGTTTGTTTCTAAGCAGGGGCTAGTGAATTTGGTACTGATTTATATTCTACACCTTTCCTGGAGAAACTCTTACCTTGAATTGCTTCTTTTCAGCTCAAACACGCACCAAAGATTTACAAAAAAATGGCTGGGCCTAATGTAACTTCAAAGGTCATTGGCAACCGGTACTATTTCTGCAAGGAGGACTTTGAGTTTATTTGGGTACGCACTACAGATTTTTCTATGATGAAGTCAATCGGGCAATCATCTTCACTTTGCTGGGAAATGAAGGAAGAATCACCAGCTCTCAATATTTTCACCAGTTTGCCCTATTATAAGAAAGATCCAAAAGATCTAATTTTAGAAGAAGGGGAAGAATTTGGTTCCACATCTGAGCTAGTCCCGCTTGTCAAATGGCAATCAGATGCATTTTTACCGTATGAGATCCTTTACCAGCTAAATTCTCTTGTTCACACCCACAAAATCAGTCTTGGTTCGGTGGATGATGATCTGATTGAGATCCTTGGCAGTTTAGATGTACAAACTGCAATGATGATTCTTCAGAAGTTGCATAAGCTACATTCCACTTGCTATGAGCCCGTGTCATTTATTAAAACCCGACTACATATTCTAAATGCCAAAAAACTTCCTTCCTCCCTCAAGATAACAAATCAAAAACTGATGAGGTGTCACAGAGTCCTCGTAACTCCGTCCAAGATTTATTGCTTAGGGCCAGAGCTTGAAACGTCAAATTATGTTGTGAAAAAATTTTCTGCATATGCTTCTGACTTTGTTAGGGTTACTTTTGTTGAAGAAGATTGGAGTAAGCTTCCTCCAAATGCCCTCTCCGCAAGTCTTCAACAAGGTATCTTTGCGAAGCCTTACCGGACCAACATATATCATCGTATTTTGTCTGTTCTTAATGAGGGGATCGTGATTGGTGCCAAAAGATTTGAATTTTTGGCTTTCTCGGCTAGTCAACTTCGGTCAAATGCGGTGTGGATGTTTGCTTCTAATGAGAATGTAAGTGCTGAAGATATCAGAGAATGGATGGGTTGCTTCAATAAGATTCGAAGTGTGTCAAAATGTGCTGCGCGAATGGGGCAATTATTCAGTTCTTCTATGCAAACCCTAGAAGTCCCTTCCCAAGAAGTTGAGGTTATCCCTGATGTTGAAATTACCACTGATGGTATTGGCTACTGCTTCTCTGACGGCATTGGGAAAATCTCCCTCTCTTTTGCTTCCCAAGTTGCTCAAAAGTGCGGGTTAAATCACACCCCTTCGGCGTTTCAAATTCGATACGGTGGGTATAAAGGTGTCATAGCTGTTGACCGTAATTCCTTCAGGAAGATTTCTTTGCGTGGTAGTATGCTTAAATTTGAGTCAGAAAACAGGATGCTGAATGTCACAAAGTGGAGCGATTCGATGCCTTGCTACTTGAACAGGGAGATTGTTACCCTTTTGTCTAGCTTGGGAGTAGATGATAAAGTTTTCGAGGCTATGCAAGATCAGCAACTCAATCGTCTTGAAAAGATGCTGACAAATCGAGAGGTAGCATTGGGTGTTTTAGAGAGCATGAGTGGGTCTGACGCTAAAGGCATTTTAGCACAAATGTTGCTCCAAGGGTATGAGCCAAATGTGGAACCTTACCTCTCTATGATGCTTAGGGCACACCATAATAGCCTGTTGTCTGATTTAAGAAGCAGGTGCAGAATATTTGTGCCGAAAGGAAGGATCCTTATTGGATGTATGGACGAAACGGGCATTTTAGAGTATGGACAAGTTTATTGCCGCACTACAATGACTAAAACGGAGCTGCTGCAATTGGATGGGCAGAGTTTCTTTCAGAAGGTAGATGAGACCACGTCTGTGGTAATTGGGAAAGTTGTAGTTACAAAAAATCCATGCCTTCACCCAGGAGATGTTAGAGTCCTTGAGGCTGTATATGAGGTGGCACTAGAGGAGAAGGGTTTGGTGGATTGTGTTGTCTTCCCTCAGAAAGGAGAAAGGTATGAAGAATTTATTTCGATATTTTAGTTGAAAATTGCATCTTTTCAGTGTGTGACTCCTTGAGTAGGATTTAATTTGTATTAAATGATTGGCCGTACCTGTTAGTTTTATTTACATTCCCTCTGCCCGCCAGAAATTAGTTAATTTTATTTACTTTCCCACTGCCCCGCCGGAAGTTGACCCCATCAAGCTGCTGGAGGTTAGTTACAATTTGCTTTCCAGCATCTAATATTTTACTTGGTCAAAGTTTGACCCCACTTACTTGGGGATAGATATACTTCATGCTCTCCACTCCACAAGCAAAGTTGTGACGTTTTATTGGGAATGTCACTGATGTTCTTTAGTTGCGCAATAGGTGTACAATAAGGATACTCTTAGCTATGAAAGTTTGGGGGCAGATATTGCTGGCTTTTGTTTTGAGATTTTGGTGAGAGTTACGAGTTTTTGCGGTCATGATCTTTATTGTATTTGTTACAATTCTTAGAGCATCCGCATTGTAATAAGCAAATAGGTATGGATAAGCAAACTTAACAACAATGCTAAAAAAATACCTCACATTGTAATAAGCAAAGTTACAAGTCTTTTAGCAAATAACCAAATTCCACCCATTCCATAACCAAACTTAACAACTTTTACCAATAACCAAAACTCAATAACCAAACCCAATAACCAAACTCAAAACTCAATAACTCAAAAATACCTCACATTGGAATCGTCTCATCGAGACGAATAATTTGGTGTGTTCGGGTGCGTGATTGGAACTCGTTTGCGATTGGACATAAGTGCATTGTGTATTGTGGGGTTTTTTTGGTTAGGGATGTAAAAATAACCAATGTGGAGGTAGATGTTGTTAAATTTGATTATGAACTAAATGGATAATCAAAAGCTGACGTGGCACATTTTGATTATTGATTTTGATTATTCCCATTGCGGATGCTCTTACGAACTATTGTGGTTTAGTTACGAAAGGTTTTCCGGTATGCAGTATGCACCTTTTGAGTGGTGTGTGCATTTGGTTGCTTTTTCTGACTTACCCTCACCCGCCCAGTCTGTTTCCACAACAGTAGAAAGAGCTATTTTGGCAATGAAATTCATCAATGGTCGACTGTGTTATCAAAGGAAAAGTTAATGCGCTACTTGTCGTTTGGTCACCTATGTGGAAATAATGTACACATCTACCTGATACTATGGACAAAGAGGTTATTACGCAATGATTTGATATCATGAAATGCAATTTAAAATTTCATGTATTTGTGTTTGGTTTTTTTTTTTTTTTTTTGCTGTCAAGGATATGATTATTTCAACAGATTGAAGGTTTCTTTGACGAATGATTTGATGAGTTTAATTTAGTTTATTATTTGTTGTAAATAAAATTGTTGATAGTATACACACTATTTTTAATGGAATTCTTATGTTCGAGTTTGTGAATGACCCCATGTCCCCATCTATTTTAATTCCTCGAGCCGCCACTACTTTTAAGAGTTTATGCATGACTGTTATCCACAGACCTCATCCAAATGAATGCTCCGGTGGTGATCTGGATGGAGATTTATATTTCATAAGCTGGGATGAAAATCTTATCCCTCCCAATATTGTGGCTCCCATGGACTACACTGGGCGAAGACCTCGCATAATGGATCACGAAGTGACTTTGCAGGTAACTTCAACGGGAAAAACTTAATTTACGGGACAACTGAAGCACGCCATGTTGTCTTAATACCCGATTCACTTAATTTGCAGGAAATTCAAAAGTTCTTTGTGGATTACATGATCAGCGACAATCTTGGCGCCATCTCTACTGCACATTTGATACATGCAGACCGTGATCCAGCTAAAGCCTTGAGTCCTATATGTCTTCAGTTGGCAACCCTTCACTCAATGGCTGTTGACTTTGCGAAGACAGGAGCACCCGCTGAGATGCCTAGGTTTCTGAAACCAAAGGAGTTCCCGGATTTCATGGAAAGGACAGAAAAGCCCAGTTACATCTCCAAAGGGGTACTGGGTAAACTCTACCGTGGCACTAAAAACTCAAAAGTTAATGAAAAAACAAACCTAGTTTTGTCTGACGAGATATCCCAAGATACCTATGATCACGATCTTATAGTGGATGGGTTTGAAGACTTCATTGAAGTTGCAAAAGGGCACAAGGAGATGTATATGGACAAAATGAGCACGTTGATGAATTTTTATGGGGCAGAGAGTGAAGATGAGATACTCACGGGGAACTTGCTTAAGCGATCGACTTATTTGCAAAGGGATAACAGGAGGTATTATGAAATGAAGGACAGAATTATGGTCTCTGTTAAGAGCTTACATAAGGAGGCCAAAGGGTGGTTTGAGAGTAGCTGTAAGGGTTCTGCAGAGCAACAGAAGTTGGCATCAGCGTGGTATCACATCACTTATCACCCGACCTTTTGCCAGGAAAGCAGCTATTGCTTGGGGTTTCCATGGGTGGTTGGGGATATTTTGTTGAATGTAAAGTCCGTGAAGAGTAGAAAGTAACTAGCGTGACTCATGCTTAGTACAGGAGGGGCACAATTCTGGGAATTTACGTCCTCGATGTTGTTAACATGTAACCAAACATAGTTTTAACTTGTATCAGACAGTCTAGTTTGTATTCTAACCCGGGTTGAACGCTTCTGTTGTGTGCTTATTTGACAATATGGGCTAATAATTCTACAGAAGTCCTGCTGGGTAGAGACTGCAATATGGGCCCTTCGTCTTTGATATTGTGTCTTCTTTTCTAGTTTGTGTAGCCTTTCTAGTTTTAATTTTAGTGACTTTGACTGTTTTTGAGTTGTCTTCCATTTTGGCTAAATTATCCAACCACAGGTAATTTGAGTGCCAAATGATGTCAAGATTGGCAATTTTGGAGGTAGGCAAACAAAGAAAGCTATGTGGACTGTTTACCATCACTTTAAACAGTGATTCACCGTAGCTTTCAAAAGTAAGCCAAAATGGACAGAGAGGAGGCGACGGGTGTAGCTATTTAATTTGGTGTGATTATATGCACCTTTATACGCATAGTAGACCAAGGCACGAGGGTGGCAAGAGGCCCTCTCTTGTGACATCTAGTTCACGAATACGCGACTGTGTGGGATGTAGTTGAGAAGTACTCGGGTACTAGTTGAGGTGCGCCTTGGGCACTTTTTAACTGTCCCTGTCAGCCCGTTCTGAACAATTCGTCGATGACAAGATGCAGAGAGAGCATGGGAGGGCACTTCCAACCAAGCGAAGCCCCACCTTGTGAGGTGCATTACACTCCCAAATGGATGACGGTATCTCATTTTGTAAGATTAGACATGTATAATCGTAGTCCTTCAACAATCATTACCGCATTCAAATGTCAAAACATGTTTCTTTTATCCGTCTGTTGAGATTGCGAATTTGATCCACCAGTAGGAAGAGTTGGCCTAGCCAATCAAATCAAAGTAACCATACAAAAAAAAAAATGACAAATCTCAAATACCACCAACCACACATTGCGTTGAGCTTCATGAGTTCATGTTCAATGATGCTGACCACATTGTGTTTGTTGTGCTGGATCCATGTCATGCATGACTCAGACTTTTCTCCCCAACATATCTTGATTTACTTTCGAAGTAGCATTCGCTCATTACGGACTCGTACAAAAAAAGCGATCAAACCAAAGGTATAATAGCCACTAATCCAAAACACTTTCTTTTAGTAGCAAAACTTTTAAACACCACCTAAAGCACCTTTACTACCCCCAACAGTACCAAATCTACAATTGACAAACAAAATCCACCTAGAAATCTATCTCCTAATCCTTCCCCTTTTCCCCCCCTTTCTTGCTGCTGACGTGTATACACATTCGTCATTGACACCCACAACGGAAGAGTAATTACCATACCAAGACGAGACAAGAAGATTAAAAACAATTCATTCTAGTACGGAGTATATTATAATCACAAACCCTATTCCACGTCACTACTCGATGGTCAGGCGAACGGCGGCGCGTCCTTGTACAGGTCCGTCGAGGCCGCTGGGACCGCCGCGTACCGCATCGAGAAATTCCCCCGGATCACGTGCTCCTCCTCGTCCAGGTCCCCGTTGTTCTCCCCCTCGTCGAAGTTGAGCGCGTAACTGAGGGGATCGTACTGGAACTTCCCGTGCCCGCCGCTCCTGTTGGTCCGGTTGAACCGCCGTATGAAGGTCTTCCACCTCGGGCCAGCCGCGACCTCCGTCCACTCCCGGACCTTCATCAGGGCGTTGACCCAGCGGCGCCCCTCCTCGCCCGGGCCCGATCGGAGGGAACCGAGCCGCGGCAGGCAGGAGCAGCAGCGGTCCCTCTGGAAAACCATGTCGGCCCTGTCTTCGTCGAGATCGGCGTGGTCCTTTGGCGTGAATTCATGATGGCCTTCGGTAGCCATATGTATTATAGATGTTGAATCTAGTATCTATTGATAGAGAAGCGGCAGGTCTTGAAAACCCTAAAACTATGATTCTCTAGATAGAGAGAGAGAGAGAGAGGCAGGGGGGAGTTGGTAGTGGGGTGGGGTGAGGGGAGTTGTAACGGAAACGAGAGTGGAAAGTGTGGGGTATTCTGACGGGGCAGTGCCAGTTGGCGAATGCTTTTGCGACACGTGATCCAGTTGTTGATGACGTCACCGACGACCTTTTTTTTATTTCTTTCTTTTTGACACCAAGGGAAGGGATGATGACCTGTAATTTTTTTAACTGCATTTCTTTTTTCTGTTTTTAGATTAGAATTGCACCCAGGTATGAGAGGGTCCTGTGGCTACCCAATCCAACATCGGTGAAGTATCGAAATTGGATTCCATATATACATATAAGAAAACAAGTAGTAACTGTATAATATGAGGATATTTTTTTGAGTCGCGTGATTAGGTTAATAGTTAACAAGTCAACCGACGTGAATCGTTACAGGTGCAAATGAGCAGTCGAGCTCAAGTTTCTCTCGATCACTAAACGAGCTGAGCCATAAATTACTCGCGAGCAACTTGAGTTGCTCACGGCTTTGCTTAGGATGACCTGTTGGAGTGGGTGCTGAGCCATAAATTTACTCGCGAGCAACTTGATTCGTTTGCGGCTTTGCTTAGGATGACCTGTTGGAGTGGGTAATTCAACTCCAGCCGACAACTCAAAACCGGGGAGCCTGCTATACCATGTGCACTCCAAACTGTGTTTTTTACGATATATTTTTAATAAGTGGAGAGGTCAAATGTGATTTGTTTACTAGATTGTCGATATCTTACAAAGTAAATTTTCAACGTACCAAAAAAAAAGATATCGTATAAACTTTTAATTTTTGTACACGATGTTTCAAAGGGTTGACATCTATAAAGAAAGTAATCTTAATCATCTTATCAAAAGATTGGGACGAGTGTTGTTTGAAGGGAACGACACCCTTTCAGCCTTCCTAGAGACGATGGGTTTTATTGTCTTATACTCTTATATTAGGCATCAAACTATGCAATTTTTGATTATTTTTGCTTTAATTCAATTTTTTAAACATTTTTTTGTTACTATTTTAATTTTATACTTAAAGAATTCTCTCATTGCCAGAGGAATCAATATTTTTTAAAAAAAAATTAGCACAAAACTAAGATAGGCAACCAAAAATTTGAATAAAGGAAAAAAAATACTCAAAAAGGATTATTATAGGGCAAAGTTGACTTTCACACCAATGGTTTGGGCTTTATGCAGCTACACCTCCTCAGGTTCAAGTGTGCTTTGTGAGGGTGTGCAAACGCATTCAAGTTTGTCTATATTAACGGAGGTATATCTCACTCGCCTCTTGAATTTAGCGAAAATTTAATCCAAACCATTCATAATGTATTAGTCCAATACTAGTGCATCTCCGCTAAATTGGGCGCGTATGTGCATTCTCAAGAAGCACAAAGTGATGCAGGTGGTGTTCCACTTTTTTTAAAAGTACTTTTTTTTTAAATTCACGTAATTTCAAACTCAAATATAATGAAAATGAAAAATATTTTTAAATTTTTTTTGCACCGTTTAAAAGATTTTAATGAAATCTATCAAATAAGATCCATATTGATAGAAAAACTATTTGCATAAATACATGTTTTTTTAGCTTAAAATTACTTCTTTTTTAAATTTTCTTTTTGAGAAACCGGAATACCCTGCATCCGCTTCACATTGACGTGTAGCCACCGGTGACCCAAACAAAAGGAGCGATTATTATATACGACATTCGTTTCGCGCGCTCATCCAACGGGCATAACGGCCACGACGCCTCCGAAAACTCTGCAACTTCTGTGGCTCACCGTGATTTTCTTAAACCCCCCCACCCCCCCCCCCCCCCCCCCCTCTCTCTCTCTCTCCTCCATTTTCTCGTCCCATGCTGACCCTCTCTCTCTCTCTCCTAGGGTTTTAAACGACCACCTTCCCATCAAAACCACCTCCGCCCTATCCATGAATAACAACAAAATCATCCAACGCCACCCCTCCACCTCCGCCGCCAAATTGCGCCACTTCCCCGCCCTCTCCCTCCCCCTCATCTACGACCGCCACAGGCCCTGGTGGAACCAGATCCTCGACCCCGGCAGTGAGTTCGTCGACCGATGGAACCACATCTTCCTCGTCACCTGCCTCGTCGCCCTCTTCCTGGACCCTCTCTACTTCTTCCTCCCCGTCATCGGGGGCCGCGTCTGCATGACCATCGATTTCGGATTGGCCGTCGTCATCACCCTGATAAGGTCCGTGGTGGACCTATTCTCGGTCTTGCATATGGCCATGAAGTTCCGGACGGCCTACGTGGCGCCGAGTTCCAGGGTCTTTGGGAAGGGGGAGCTCGTGACGGATCCCAAGATGATTGCGATTCGGTACTTGAAAACGGACTTTTTGATGGATCTTGCTGCTACGCTCCCGCTCCCACAGGTAATTTGTGGGGTTTTAGTACTGTTGGGTTTGCAATTGCTTGATTATAGGGGTGATAAACGAGCCAAATGAGCCGAGCGGGTGGTTGATCAAGCAAATGAGCCGAGCAGGTGGTTGATCAAGCTTGTTTTGAAAACTTCACAAGCTTGAAAAATATGTTTGAGTTTAACTTGTTTATGGCTCGATTCAATGGCAAACAAGCTTTAATAAAGCAAAACATGAGCCAATCTCGAGTAGCCCAAATATTTTATACATCATCATTCAAACAAGTCGAGTAGTAAGTTGGTTGAGCTTGGTTTGAAACCTTCACGAGCTAATTCAAAAATAAATGTTTAAGCTTGATTTGTTTATATAACGAACAAATCTTATACAAGCTTTTAACAAGCAAACGAACTGGAGTAGCTTGGTTTGTTTAGTGGCCCTACTTGTTTATGTATTTTGGATGAAATTTAGACCATTTAAGAGGATTTGAGTTTCAGGGTCTAGCTGGCATGACAATGCACTTAATAGGGTAGTCTATTGACGATTTTTAAGATTTATTCTAATTCTTCTGAAGCTGGTCCAGTAGTCTATATAAACCAAGCGAGCCTCTAGTCACAGTTAATTGGGATCAGTTACATGAATCCATCTTCTCTATCGAGATTTGTATGACAGGGAAAGCCCAGCAGTCTAGTAAGTGGGTGCCGCCTTTTCTATGAAATAATCTCAAAAACATATGGACTTCGGGAAAAGGTGACTGAGCAGCTCGGTTAAGGTGCAGCCATGCAGGATTGGGCACGTAGCTGCATCGTCCTCCTGTGGACGTTGCGTGTGTGGCGTTGTCGGTTATTTATGGCAAAGAGCTGATGCCTACTCCAAGTGGATGAATTGTCCTGGGATGTATGCCTGTATGGGCATTGTTGATGTTTCGAGTATGTGCGGTGTTGAATTTTCATAATTCAATTGGTTTATAGTTGTAGATTGAATATTATGTTAATATTTGGATGGTGAAAATTAAGTGAAAAGATTCGAATCATATGACCTGGAGTTTGGAGTTTGAATCATAGGGCAGGAGTACATGGTACAATATGAAGACAGTTCATGAGTATATTTTTTTTAATTATCTTCAAATTACTGTTTTTAAGAGTCTTTACTAGCCATCATTGTTTTTATCAATGCTCTATTTTTTGTTTTGCACGAGCAGATTCTCTTCTGGTTTGTAATTCCAGCAGTGAAAAGCCCTAACGCTGCTCATGCCAACCACACCATTTCCCTGATGATAATCCTTCAATATATTCCACGGTTGTTTGTTATTTTTCCATTGAACCAGCGGATTATTAAAACAACAGGGGTCGTGGCTAAGACAGCTTGGGCAGGGGCAGCATACAATCTCCTCCTCTATCTGCTAGCAGGTCATGTATGCACCCACATCACTACTTCTTCCTGATACTTCATATTACTCCCTCCATCCCATATTCTTGGTCCCTCACAAAGTTCCAATTTTGTAAGAGGACATGCAATTACGGTATTTGCATTCAACTCATTGACATTATTTCTCACTACTTTTTTTCAATGTTCAAAATCATGTATATATGGCCATTTGTAATGGGTACCTTTGGAAGGCCTTCGGAAAATTACAAGCTTTTTTCCTTTTGACTTTTGAAAATAGACAACACATTTGGGACATCCCTGTAAAGAAAGGGCCTAGATTATAGGACAGAGGGAGTAGCTTTCTGCCTCATTTGTTGAAGCTAGTGATGTTCCAATCTATATAACTGTGTGGATCTGCTAAGAAAATTTCCCAGTTCATCATTATTATTTGTGTTATTTTGGATTGTCAGTGCAGATTTTAGGAGCTTCGTGGTATCTGCTGTCCATTGAGAGGCAGTATTCATGCTGGAGACTGGAATGTAGAAAGGAGCAGAATTTTACACACTCGCCGTCTTGCAATCCTTTGTTTCTGGATTGCTGGAATGTTAACATGCCTGAACGCCAGTTTTGGTTGAACAACACTAAAGTTCTTACAGAATGTGATGCTCGTGATAGTCATGCCTTTAAGTATGGAATGTTTGCTGATGCCTTCACAGAGGATGTTGCTTCTTCGAATTTCATCGAAAAGTACTTTTACTGCCTTTGGTGGGGTTTGAAGAATCTGAGGTACGTTTAGTGTTATCTGAAGTTGTCCATTGTGCTTTTTGTCAGAATGTGGTCATTCTTTTAGTAGTGGAGATACTCGTAGGTCATATCTATCTCTTCTCTGTGGGTGTGGGTGTGTGCTTGCGCGTTTGCATAGCTATTATGGGCATTAAACAACTGTTGAATTTTGGATTTCTGATTCTGAGAGATGAGATTCTCCATTTTATGGAACATGCACTTTACAGGACAAAAATTGGTTGCATATGAGAGTTGCATATGACCAAAGCTAGTTAGCTCACCATCACAGAAGTATGGGATCAAACATGAAATCTTACACTTACCTCGGATTTTGTGAGATTAGTTTAGGAATAAGTTTTTTTTTTTTTGATCCGTGTTTAGGAATAAGTTGAGTTTTAGATTTTCCATAAGTCTATCGTTGATGGTCCATCATAAAGCAAAAAATTTGATTGTTATATTCAAGTATTCTTGCTTGGCTTTCGAGTCAACGATTAGTTTGGAAACTTGAGATTTAATGGACATGGATTGTGTATTGTTCCACTGATCCAACCGTAGGGTAAGTAATGAATTTGTACGAAGCTATTAATTTAATGGACTACTGTGATTTTACTTAAAACACTAACCCATGTCAATCTGAATATTCGTAACTTCATAACTTGAAATCAGAATGCATACTGGTGGTGGTGGGAGTTTTTTTTTTCTTTTTTGTCTTTGTTGTTGGTTGGAGTACTAAAACCTCGCTCTGACAAGCATGAAAATGCAAGTTCAACGATAAGGGCAGACACTTACGCATCAACGCAAAGGTCAGGCATCCGGTCTTATCCCTTTTAACACCTTCGAAAAGTTGGGACAAAAAATTGGCATGTCCTTGACGAAAATATGGACAAAGAAATAGCTACCTCTATAGAAGTTTACACCAATTGATGCATTCCTAACTCCTGAAAGACTTAGCTTGTCCTAAAACAGAACATGAAATAACAAAACACAACCAAATGGACAAACTTAATAGGTCAAATTATCTGAAGTACCTATAGGTTAGATAGATTGTAATTGTAGTGGACTGTTTATCCTCTTCATGTTGGTCCTGCATTAGGATACTTCGAGGGATTTTCTTCACTCAGAAACATTTAGAAAACTGACAAGCCATGCATTTACGTAGTGCATAAGTAAATTGCTCTCTATTTTAAGTTAGGGGTATGCTTTGCATCTTGTAGGGATCTTCTAACTTTCCCTTTAGTTATGGAAAAGTATGTTAGTAATATGACCAGTTTTATTTCCGTGATCAAGTAAAATGGAGGGCATATTTCATTGCACATATTTCCACACATATTTGGGGTATTCGTCCTTGTCCACATTCCATGCCATAAGATCTTGCTTGCATATCATGGAAAATCATGTCGGGAACCTAGGGATAGTTTATAAGGGCTAGTTACATAATTGCTTCCTTGCACCCTTGTCACTGAAGATGATAGAAAGCATTCTCAACAACACAAAGTCAATTGAAATGAATTGCTTTTCTTTTTTCTTGATCCTGTTCTAACTTTCTAGTCATATGTGTAGTACTTCGTGTTAGCAATATGTGATTTTTAATGCTTTATACTCTTTCCACTCATTTCTTGATATATAGCTCTCTTTTTTTTAATCTGATTGATATACAGTTCATATGGGCAGAGTTTGAATACAAGTACTTACGTTGGTGAGACGCTTTTTAGCAGTCTTATTTGTATTGCGGGTTTAGTTTTGTTCGCACAACTGATTGGCAACATGCAGGTACTTTCTGGTATCAGATTGATGCACACAAATGTGCATTGCCTTTATTGTACATCCCTTCTCTTTTTTGACTTTCATTTGATACGTTTTTATAATATGCCGTCTGAAGACCTACTTGCAATCTTCAACGGCTAGACTTGAGGAATGGAGAGTTAAACGAAGAGATACAGAAGAATGGATGAGGCACCGACAACTACCTCCAGATCTTCAAGATCGTGTTCGCCGATTTGTTCAATATAAATGGCTTGCTACTAGAGGAGTAGACGAAGAAGAAATATTGCGAGCATTGCCCTTGGACATCCGTCGTCAAATCCAAAGGCATCTCTGCCTTGCCCTTGTTCGCCGTGTAAGTCTTTTTGTTTCCTGGCGTGCCACTGTGGTGATGGACAACCTGTGTTTGATTACATCTATTTTCATAACTTGCACAAATTTGGAATTTCAAAACGAGAAATGTTATGAAATTCAACTGTGAATCTCAGCCATCCATTTCAGTTTCATGTTTCCTATCACTCCTCTTTCAAAATGGCTTTCAGTTGGTATGGAGCATAGCTAGTAAGTGCGTGCATTTAGGAGTAAGAAATGTAGCTTCCTGTTGTCCTTTCACTTGAGGGTGGACAACTTGTCGTGGTAGAAACAAAGGCGGGGAATACCTCCCCTCTCAGAAACCTGCATATTGAGCAATTTCAACCGTAGATAGCTTCTACTAGTTGGTTCTTTTTACCAAGCAAGTGCATGGCACATCAGAATTCAGGACTATAGTTCAAGGTGCGGTCTTGTAACTATTGATGTGATTCTTGGAATAAGCAACTGATACTTTGCCATTTCCAGCAGAACTACACTACCCGCTAGGCCAATCGCGACTTCCAGGGTCGCAATTGGGTCGTGACATGTCATTTAGCCAAATTCGGAGACAAGTTACTTGTTTCTGTTCTTGAATTAAGTTGCATTGTTAAGTGTCGCATTTACAACCCGTTTGGATTGGGAGAATTGGACAGAAAACAAATGGAAGGAAGTGAAATTCTCTTTGTCCTTATCATTTGGTTGGGTAAGGAAAATGGAAAGAAAATTAATCCTTCTGCTGGCTGTGAGCAGTCATACAGACTAATCTGGTCAAGAGTTTTTCCTGATCAAAATCCGCTTCAAATAACCATGCTCTTTCCCCTTGCTGTTGCAGGTTCCTTTCTTCTCCCAAATGGACGACCAACTCCTCGATGCAATATGCGAGCGCCTCGTCTCCTCCCTGAGCACCAAAGACACCTACATAGTCCGCGAAGGAGATCCCGTAAACGAGATGCTCTTCATAATCCGAGGCCAGCTCGAGAGCTCCACCACAAACGGTGGCCGCTCCGGGTTCTTCAACTCCATCACACTCAAACAGGGCGACTTCTGCGGCGAAGAACTCCTCACATGGGCCCTAATGCCTTCCTCAAGCCTCTACTTCCCTTCCTCCACTCGGACCGTCCGAGCACTCACCGAAGTCGAAGCCTTTGCCCTCCGAGCCGAGGACCTCAAGTTCGTCGCGAACCAGTTCAAGCGTCTCCACAGCAAGAAGTTGCAGCACGCGTTCCGGTACTATTCGCATCAGTGGAGGACGTGGGGGGCGTGTTATATACAGACGGCTTGGAGGAGGTTGAAGAGGAAGAAGTTGGTGGAGGAGTTGTCGAGACAGGAGAGTGGGTATGGATATGTTGGTGGTATGGATCCAGATGCGGATTTTGAGGAGGACGGAGGAGGTGGGGGGAGTCCGTCGGTGGATAGTAACGGGCAGTTTCTTGGGGCGACGTTCTTGGCCTCGAAATTCGCTGCGAATACTAGGAAGGGGGTGGTGGCTGCGCAGAAGGGGACATCGGTGGTGGAGACGGGTAAGAGCGGCTTGGAGATGCCGAAGCTGTTTAAACCGGATGAGCCTGATTTCTCTGCAGATTGAGAGGAGACACACCGGTTGTGATACGAATGCGATGATCAGAACAGTCACGTTGCACTTGCTTGCATGGAAGTAGTTACGAAGAAACAGAACAGTACCCAGGACTGTGCGAGTAGCAACATGACAGCAAAGTGAAAAACTTATCACTTCAAGTTCGCAGGTTCAACTTCCACGGTTAGGAAAGAAAGAAAAACTGTGGTGGGCACGGAAAAATTTATTTGGTTTATAACTTCAAAATCCTGAGATTAGTGGAGTTGTTGGACATTCAATTATTAAGAACAAAAATGTAAAGTAAAAGAGGTCAATCTCAATAGATGTGTACTTTAGTGAAACTTTAAGTCCTTTTTGTTGAACTACTTGGGCTTTTTTGCCAATTTCCTAGTGGTGCATTGTTGGTGGCTAATTTCTTCAAACTTCTCTCAGTGACTCCACTCGCATAAAGCTCCGACTCACCCACTTTCAAATGAGAGAAGATTCTGCATTCCTTCGGAACAACCATGCGACTCCCTCATGGGGTCGGATCTGGTCAAGTTGTCTCCGACCAGTTTGATCCACTTACGCACTCATTAGTGCAACCTAACACTTAACTGGCATCCTACTTTATCACTTGACTTTTACTTCTTTTTCTTGCTCTCTACTAGTATATCTAGCGGAAGTACACAAAGGCAAAATGTCTAGTGTAGTAGAGAGTCCTTGGAAGACACATTTTGAGTTTAACTATCTATAGTAGTAGGAGCAGATTCAGCTGGGCACGGGAGAGTCACTTGACCCTCCCGAAATTATTGAATTATTATTATTTTTTTTAACGAGATAAAATTATTTTCACCAGTGGTGGAAACCATGGGTTTTCCACCACGGCCCATTACGGGCCCCACAAAACATCTTTTGTTATAATCTGAACTATCTATTTTGTAGGGTCCACAGAATAGTATATCCATGCAAAAATTGAGATTTATCGGACGTCAATAGGTATACTAAAAATTTACTTTCGATTTAGGAAATGGACAGTCATGGATAGTTTAACTTCAAAATCTATGACCGTCCATTCTGCAAACCAAAATTCAATTTTCGATATATTTATCGATATCCAATTAAGCTGATTTTTTTCATGGATGTAATACTCTATGTACTCTACAAGATGAACGGTTCAGATTAGAACAAAAAAATTCTTATGGGACCCATAGGCAGTGGTAGAAACCATGGGATTTCCACCAAAAGTGAAGAGAACATACTCTCTTTTTTTAATCCAAAACAATGACGAGTGGGTGACTGTTTGAGGTTGCTTTTGAGGGGGATGTAGATTTCTTTTTCTTTATGCAATTGGATTCCTTTTTTTTTGGTTAAAAACTTGTTCTTCTAAAAAAGCTAAAGTGGTTTATTTTTGTCCTTATTCAAATTTTTTTCATATTACTTAGCTTATTATCATTTTTTTCTAGAGATTATTGCATCCTTGTGACGAGAAGAATCTAAAAAGTAAAAAATTTTGATCGAAATCCAATATTTTTTGAATAAAGACGAAAAAAATGGCTTATTTGCTTATTTTTCGTCTTTATTGAAAAAAATTGGATTTCAATCAAAATTTTTTACTTTTTAGATTCCTCTTGTATGAGGATACAAAAATCCCCAAAAAAATGATGATAAGCCATATGATACGGAAAAAAAAATTTGAATAAGAACAAAAAATAAGCCACTTTTGACTTTTTTAAAAGAACATCAATAGCCAGTAGTCTTGGAGATGTTCATAGTTCGATGATATTGGATTTGACATGTCACCATAAGAGCATCTTCAACGGGAGATGTCAAATTCTACGTGGACATGTTAACGGTAACATTTGACATCAAAATTCAATCCAACCCAACAGCCTTCTTTAATGCCAATTCCTACGTGGATTTGAAGGCAAGCCTTCTCATGCCAACTTTGACAACCTCCCTCCTCCATGCCAAATTTCAAAAAATGACCATTTGTATTTTGACATAAGGGTTGGAGAGGGATAATTTGATGTCAAATAAATAGAATTTGACATCAAAGGTTGGAAAGGAAGGCTTTGATGTCAAATTGGAGATGCCAAAATATCACGTCAGCCTTTAAAAAACGTTTGACATCTCCAATATGAAGCCATGGGTTGGAGATGCTCTAATGATATGGGCCTCCACATGTTACCTAAATCACTTCCTCCACTACGAGGGATTTTTTAGTGCAAATTGGATATAGTCACATGGTACCCATTCGAGCAGTCAAAACGTGTTTTAAATGGCTCAGATCTGAGCAGAGGCAAAGAGGAGAGAGTGCTCGACTGAGTAGGAGAAAGAGTGCTCGGATTTGGACAATCCAAAACACGTTTGGACAGCTCAGATGGGCATTGGGTACCGTCACATGGTACCCAATTTACACCCATAAACTTCTCTTTTTTTTCAACGAAGGACAAGGAGCGGATCAAAAGAAACAAAGGATAAGGAAACTCATGCCAACCACCTAATTTTCGATGGACGATTAACTCCCCTACCCTAGCCAATAAACTCATGAAATCATGAGCCTTATGTTTGCACCCATAAGATATGTGCTGTAACCACAACCGTTTTCTTTTTTTTCTTTTTTTTTTTTCCGACGGTCGGAAGTGTTTGGGCTAGCTTACGCGCACTTTAACTAATCCCCTCCCCGATCCAGTCAAAGATGGGCCATTAACTTCCTTACGGCCTGACCCCAAGAATCAAATCGTGTTCAATTGTGTGAGGAGCAAACACACCAACCAACTGGAGTAAGTCCCTATTTTGGCAAAATAGGGTCACGATGGCTTTTTTTTTTTTTTTTGTTGGTGTCTTTATTCAAAAAATTTTGCATTTCTTAGTTATGTATCAAGTTTTTGTGGATAATTGATTTTTCTCGACGAGAAGAACCGGAAAAGTAAAAAATTATTATTGAAACTCATAATGTTTTGAATAAAGACGAAAATAAACAAAAAAATGAAATTTTCACACACTTTTGACTTGTTTTCGTCTTAAATTATAAATTTATAAGTTTTAATTATACGTTTTTACTTTTTCAGTTTCTCTCGTTGAGACAAATCAAAAAATTAAAAAAAAAATTGATGCAAAGACAACAAATGCAATTTTTTTTAATAAATTTAAAAAAATTGACTTATTTTGCAAAAATAGGCCAACCCTTTGAGGTTAACCACACCCCAGGTGCTAGTACTGCCATTTCAGGTCCTCCTCTCAATTATAACTGCTGCTTGCCTTCAAAATTGTCCGTTTTCTACTTTGCAATATGTCATACTCATGACATGGACTGATATGTCTTCTTAACCCTTTCCATGGGTATAGTACTTCATGGAATGGATTGATCAACCATTCTGGTGATCCTTTTTCCTTTAATTGCAAGCTACAATTATTAAATGGATAACTTGCGAGTTTAGAGAGGCTTTGTTTGAAAGCTAGATGTAGTTTCTTTTGACTTGTAATTAGAGGTGCTAAACGGACCAAGCTATTAAAGATCGAGCTTGTGTTCATCCGTTAAAAGTTTGTTCAAGATCGATTTTTGCCATAAACCAACCAAGCTAAAACAATTTTTTGAAAACTCGTTAAGATTTTCAAATCAAGTTCGACAAGTTACCATTTGGCTCGTTCGGCTTACGATGTATAAAAATGTTCAAGCAACTCGAGATTGACGTGATTAAAGCTTATTTGAGACCGGTTTGTCTCATGAACAAGTTGAACTCGAACATATTTTTAAACTTCGTTAATCAAGTTTTCACACGAAACTTGATCAACTACATGCTCAACTCGTTTGCCTCGTTATTGTCCCTACTTGTAGTGATCCATCTTGTGTGAACTCATTCATACATATAAGCTTTATTGTCTACTCTTTTGTATTCTCTATTGAGAGTTTAAATGGTCAGACTTTATTGAAAGCAGAATTACTAATTATTCTCGTCATAAAAGAGGGAGGATCAAATTTCAGTCCCTTTTTTTTTTTTGGCGTATGAGAGATTTCTTATTGGGCTTGATTTACTTTCATTATTCACACTTTTTAAACCTAATAATTTGTTAATGTATCTCTCCCAATATTAGATCCCAATACAGGGAAAAAGCCTGGCCTAAAAAGTTTGGGGAAATTGCACCTCAGTGGCTAAAAGGGCAAAAAATGCCCGAGTGATGGAACACTTTTTTCGGAATTCATGTAAACATGACAAGGAGAAAGATTAATTCCCAATACATGGAGAGGTCACCTAAAATGACTGTTATATCCCTCATCCAAAAAACCCTAAATCCACCCATCCATCGACCATCGTTCTGAACTTCTCATTCAATTCCCCCCAATTCTCCCAATTCCCACACGGCTCTGAGCTCTGAACAGGACGTCCGACTGGAAGCAAACAACAAGAGGTAGGGTTTCTTCTGCTTCTTTCCTCCTCTGGACCTCTTCTCCTTCACCTCTTCTTCCTCTCTGACTGCATCTCTCCCTATGGTACAGGACTCTTTCCATTCCACAGAAGAAGAAGCAAGATCTTGTCCTTCACCAAACGGAAAACGTAGTCATCTGGTAAGAAATGTTTTGGGTTGGGTATTTCAACTGAATACACATGAGAATTCTTCTGTAGCTAATGACGATTGAATCCACACAATTCTTACATAAACAAATCTAGAATTTTGTTACTAATAGCAAAACCAGAATGGGGTTTTTTTTTTCTTTTTTCTAACTAATGACAGTTGAAACTGAACTAGTTGAACTTACTTTAGTTTGATAGCTGCTGAATCTGTATTTGGCATTGAATCTGCAGTTACAGTTGATTTGCAATTATTCCTACACTTTGCTGCATTTTGATTGATGCACTTTCCTGCACCAGTTTAGAGGCATCTTTGTTACCAAATTTGGAGTGGTGAAATCATATCATTTCACAAACAAACACAAGGCAGTGGTGAAATCATTTCATTACATTTTAAGACACAAATTTTGGACACAGACACAACTTAGGACACAGTCATAACTTCAAATATAGGGATTTCAAACATGGATACAACTTCATGGTAGATACTTTAGATTGCCAGCAGTTATACTCTCGTCAACCATAAAATGATCAATAGGGTACTCATAGATTGTTTGAAGAGGAAGAGGAGGAGAAATGGATGGCTGGAGATGGAGGGAGGTCACAGGAAGAAAGGGAAGTCACAGGAAGGGATAGAGCTCAAGGAATGAAGGCTGGTGGTGTATTTTTGGTGTTGTTCTCTGTTTTTTCTAGATTGTATGTTTGTATATATACCCAAAAATGGAGGGAACCCATTTTAGTTTGGCGCCAGATTGGTGGATTGATGTGGAATGTGCTGCTCGCATGGGTGCTTTTTGTTTAAAAGTAAATAGAAGTTAGAGAGGAGGAAAACACAAACTTGGATTCAATAGTTGGAGGACAAAGTAAACGTTTTTTATAGATCGAAGAATTTTTCCAGAAAAAATTCTTCCTAAAAATATAATAGTTGCTCTTTTAAGTCACCAAATATAATTCCTTGTAAGAACTGTTGTTGCTCTCTATGTATGAAAGTATACCCTAGACTGTTAAGGGCAGTTAATTCAATTTTAAGTCACTGATTGGTTGCCCCTTTACAAGGGTGTGTTGATCTACGTGAAATGTGGTTCTTCTTTCTTAAAGTCATGTAACATGTTTCTTCCTGCAAATAAAATAGTTGCCCTATAAGTCACCCAATGTTACTCCTTGTTTGAATTTTTTTTGCTCCCTATGTAAGAATGTATGCCCTAGACTGTTAAGGGCAGTTAATTCAAATTGAACTCACTGATTGGCTGTCCCTTTACCCTTGTGTGTTGGTGTGTATGAAATACGGTTGTCCTTTAAGTCATGCAACTTGTTTTTTTCTGAAAATAAAAAAGTTGCTCTTTAAATCACCCAATGTTACTCCTTCTATGAAATTTTGTTGCTCCCTATGTAATAAAGTATGCCGTTGACAGTTAAGGGCAGTCTCCCTTTTTTTAACTCACTGAATGACTGTCCCTTTACCCTTGTGTGTTGGTGTGTATGAAATACAGTTGTCCTTCAAGTCATGCAACGTGTTTTTTTCTGAAAATAAAAAAGTTGCTCTTTAAGTCACTCAATGTTACTCCTTCTATGAAATTTTGTTGCTCCCTATGTAAGAAAGTATGCCGGTGATTGTTAAGGGCAGTCTCCGTTGTTTTAACTCACTGAATGGCTGTCCCTTTACCCTTGTGTGTTGGTGTGTATGAAATACGGTTGTCCTTCAAGTCATGCAACTTGTTTTTTTCTGAAAATAAAAAAGTTGCTTTTTAAGTCACTCAATGTTACTCCTTCTATGAAATTTTGTTGCTCCCTATGTAAGAAAGCATGCCGGTGACTGTTAAGGGCAGTCTCCCTTGTTTTAACTCACTGAATGGCTGTCCCTTTACCCTTGTGTGTTGGTGTGTATGAAATACGGTTGTCCTTCAAGTCAAGTCATGTATTTTTTTCTGAAAATTAAAAAGTTGCTCTTTAAGTCACTCAATGTTACTCCTTCTATGAAATTTTGTTGCTCCCTATGTAAGAAAGTATGCCGTTGATTGGTAGTCCCCCATTTTTTAACTCACTGAATGGCTGTCCCTTTACCCTTGTGTGTTGGTGTGTATGAAATGTGGTTCTCCTTCAAGTCATGTAACTTGTTTTTCTCTGAAGAAGAAAATAAATGATGTGAAATGAACAAAGTTATGAGGTCATTCATTGGAAATCATAACAATTATAACTTACAGACTAAAAATAGATCAATAGGCAATGCTCATTTCAACGAAACGAAAACAACACATGGCCACCAACAAATGTAGAAGATGCGACACCATAGTTAAAGATCATAGCAGTAGCGTAGTACATAGTGTATAATTCAAGATCATAGTAGGAGAGTAGTTCATAGTGTATAATTTCGTGGAGTACTTTTCGGGCTGGCATAAAGCTTCCACCTAAACCTCGAAATTAACTACTACATAGAGATAGGAATCAAATTGTGAGTGAATCGGAATTGGAGTCATAAAAGTGTTACAAATGTACATCCACCACACTCTGAAACACTTACAGCACGCATTTGAGAACTAAGCTCCGAGACCAATTCAAAGTTTGTAGGCAAATTAAATTCAACCTTCTATCAACAACTCAAACATAAAAATTGTTCATAAATTTGTAATGACCAGATGAAATAATTACCTAACACTACTCCCAATCAATAACCATTGCCTCATCCTACAAATTAGTTCGAAATAACTGCTTACGGGATGCATAATAAGTAAAGGACACGTAATAGAGTTCTAAACACAAAATGGGATTCTGTAAGACACACACAGGGAAAAAAAGGAAAAAATAGTCATTGTTGATTAATGCATTGGGCTTAAACAAAAAAAACGTACCAAAGCAAAATGGAGCGCTGTGTTACCTCCAGCATCCTTCACTTCCACAAACGTTTTTAACAAAATGGAGTGATTACCTCTGTCAATCCATAATGACAGTTTTTACCAAAATCCAACCACTAACTGAAACTATCATCCATGTCATTTATATAGGGAGATAGAGTAATCCGTTGCACAACCCATAAACAGGAATCATGTAACAGAAACACAATGGAGTGATTAAAGGGATCAATTAGACCGAAGCATGATGGAAAGTTTCAACCTAAAAATTGTCCCAAATAATAGTAAGTACGTGAGATTCTGAAGGTCAAGAACTCTTTACCTTTGACGAAATGGAAGTCGAGGGAGCGCTGCCACAAACCCACTGAATAGCGCTGCCACAAAGCGTTGCTCTATCGTCCTTAGTTGGAGGAATCAACGGAGCAACGACATGGAGGGAGAGAGCAACACACACACACACACACAGAGGGGTTTCTCTGGTCGTCGGAGAGGAGAGAGGGAGCAACGCAATGAGAGAGAGAGAGCAACGGACTGAGACAGAGACAGAGAGAGAGGCGATTGGGCTATAGAGTGATTTGGGTGGGATTGGGAGGGTTTCACGTGCTTTGGATGGGAGATGAAAGGGAACGACGTCGTGTAAGGAGAAGGGGTATTTGTGTCCATGTATGTTTTGGAATCCATGTATTGGGAAATACTTTTGTCCTTCCCATGCATTTTGAATTGGGGAAATTGCAATACAGAGGTGAAAGGGGGAAAGAATGCCTAGGTGATGGAGTAGTTCTTCCAGAATTCATCTAAGCATGACAAGGAAAAAGATAATTCCCAATATATGGAGAGGGCACCTGAAATGACTATTTAACCCAAGTTGAAATAAACCCTACCCCAGTTGAAATAAACCCTAAATCTTAATCCCAGCCGCCGTTCCCTTCTCCCTCCTTCGTACGTTGCAGCTGAAGAGGAACAGAACAGCAGGGGAGTGTTGTGCTTCTGCTGATGCTGCTGCTTTCGTTTCCTTTCGAGCTTTCTCCCTCACCCCTTCTTCCTCTCTCACTTCATCTCTCTCTAGCAACAGTACTATCTCCATCCCACCGAAGAAGAAGCAGTCTCTTCTCCCTGACCAAGGGACATCGTACGCAGCTGGTATGTATATGTTTTGGGTGTTTCAAATACTTTACTGTTTTCTTTCTTTTCTATTATCTCATTTCGTCCATGTGTCAGTGTTTGTAAGCAAGTTGGTATTTTTGATTGTATGATCGAGGATAGCATTGTATGAGAGAACCCCTGACCATCAGAACAACAGCCCATCCTACAATGGTTAAACCCAACATTAATATTGTGATATTAATAACCATAACTCAGCAATACAACTTTGTAGTAAGGCAATTTCGAAGGATCCCATATGAATATCCCATATGAATATGTCGCCCTCTTCTTCGCTCGATTCATCATCATTGACGTCGTCCTCATCATTTTCTTCGTCACTGCTTGATCCGTCATAGTTTGGGTCGTAGTTTTTTCTCAAGTATCCCGCATTCCACCACTCCGACATTGCTACCATCACCTACATCGGAAATGAATATCACATACAACATCACAAATTGGTACTCATTAGAAATTTACAATTCCTTCCCATCCCTCAAACCTAACCTCTGTTTGTTTTAGTATATTGTCTTCTTTAAAAACTTTCTTCAAACCTCTCGTAAAAGCCTTCCTGCATTTAACCAAGGATTGGGTGGTCAATACGTAAGTTGGATAACAAAAGACATCAAATATAATCTATTAAAAACTCACACATAAACAGTGAAATAACTTGCTTTCCGTCGCTCCTTTTGTGTACTACTTCCCTCATTAACTATTGCACCCTTCTTGACCTTGACTTTGGTAGGTGGTAGTACTGATTTCCTAGCTTTAGCCTTTGAGCGTGCCATCATAGAGCTAACTGCACATGAAACCAATAAGTTTACGCGTAAAACCATAATAGGCAACATGTGAAGCAGAAATCTGAAAAATATGTTTCAAATCAGATCAACTTAGTTTCCTAGGGCCAGCCAAAACTATTTCAGCCTTAGCCAAATTGTAAATGTGACTGACTGTTACAATTGATGCTGTTGTTTGCCGCTATTATAGTAGCAGGCAGCTCCTGTTCTACCATGGCTACTCATGTTGTGCCATTGCATAGTAAGCTCAAACAAATTCTATACGTCCTACACTCCTAGAGGATGGTCAAGGATAGTTACCATTATGCTAGTAACACCTAAAGAAGCTACAAAACAATTCATTACTTCCAAGGATATGATTACATGAAACGAATTTATGTAAAAACACGAGAGGTATAAACCTGTTCCCTTATTCAGAAAATCGTTCCTCCACTCAGTTCTTAGTTTCTTAAAAAAAAAATAAAGCGTCCACTCAAACCACCACTATGATTTGTCTCGGTTACATTTGCACTATATGGTTTCTTCATGAACTAGGGAGCAAAGACAAAGCTGTCCTCTTTAACCACTCTACTGCACCTATTTATTTGGAAGTTGCTCGAAGACAACATATCAAGTTCACAGTTTCCTTTCAAAAAAATAAAGGTCTCCATTTAAAACAATTAAGTTTCATTGTCCAATGATTGCAGACACTTAATGGATGAATGCATCTCAATGATTTAGAAGTACACAATATCACTTCCAATAAATGAGCACCAAGCTAAGTAACAACCAATATTTTACACGCACTCATGTGCGAGAGTTAAGTAAAAGTTTGTGTTCAAGCACATCAAGATTCATCTTATTTTCATCTCAAGACTCAAAGACAAGGAAACACTGCAAAGTACTCATATTCCTGAATATAATTCATCAAAACTCTTTGGATTTTGTGTATAGAAGGAGGTATCACAGGCCATTTTCATGCACAATTATAAGAGTTTTATACATAGTTAAGCAGTGACTAAGAATACTAAACCAACACCCAGTTCAATGGAGATAAAAGCCACTATATGAAAGTACTCTAGAAGGTTGAGTGAACCATTCAGTTAGTTAAAATAAGGGAGACTACCCTTAACAGTCAAGGGCATACTTTCTTACAGAGGGAGCAACAAAATTTCATACAAAGAGTAACATTGGGTGAGTTAAAGAGCAACTTTTACATTTTCAGAAAAAAAAACAAGTTACATGAGTTGAAGGAGAACCAAATTTCATACACGAACACAAAAGGGTAAAGGGACAGCCATTCATGGTGTTAAAACAGGGGAGACTGCCCTTAACAGTCGAGGGCATACTTTCTAACACAAGGAGCAACAAAATTTCATAGAAGGAGTAATATTATGTGACTTAAAGAGCAACTTTTACATTTTCAGAAAAAAACAAGTTACATGAGTTGAAGGAGAACCAAATTTCATACACACCAACACAAAAGGGTAAAGGGACAGCCATTAAGTGTGTTAAAACAAGGGAGACTGCCCTTAACAGTCAAGGGCAGTCTCCCTTACAGAGGGAGCAACAAAATTTCATACAAAGAGTAACATTGGGTGAGTTAAAGAGCAACTTTTACATTTTCAGAAAAAAACAAGTTACATGAGTTGAAGGAGAACCAAATTTCATACACACCAACACAAAAGGGTAAAGGGACAGCCATTCAGGGTGTTAGAACAGGGGAGACTGCCCTTAACAGTCGAGGGCATACTTTCTTACACAAGGAGCAACAAAATTTCATAGAAGGAGTAACATTAGGTGACTTAAAGAGCAACTTTTACATTTTCAGAAAAAAACAAGTTACATAAGTTGAAGGAGAACCAAATTTCATACACACCAACACAAAAGGGTAAAGGGACAGCCATTAAGTGTGTTACAACAAGGGAGACTGCCCTTAATAGTCAAGGGCATACTTTCTTAAACAGGGAGCAACAAAATTTCATACAAAGAGTAACATTGGGTGACTTAAAGAGCAACTTCTACATTTTCAGAAAAAAACAAGTTACATCAGTTGGAGGAGAACCAAATTTCATACACACCAACACAAAAGGTAAAGGGACAGCCATTCAGTGTGTTAAAACAAGGGAGACTGCCCTTAACAGGCAAGGGCATACTTTCTTATACAGGGAGCAACAACATATCATAGGAGAAGTAACATTGGGTGACTTAAAGAGCAATTTTTACATTTTCAGAAAAAAGAAGTTACATGACTTGAAGGAGATTCACATTCATACACACCAACACACAAGGGTATAGGGACAGCCATTCAGTTATTTAAAACATGGGTGACTGCCCTTAATAGTCTAGGCCATAGTTTCTTACATAGAGAGCAACAAAACTTCATTCAATGAGTAACAGTGGTGACTTAAAGAGCAACTTTTATATTTTCAGAAAACAACAAGTTACATAAGTTGACGGAGATCCACATTTCATACACACCAACACACAAGGGTAAAGGGGCAGTTAATGAGTGACCTAAAACATAGGTGACCGCCCTTAACAGTCTATGGCATACTTTCTTACATAGAGAGCAACAAAAGTAAGTTATTACAGAGAGTAACAATAGGTTACTTAAAGAACAACTTTTATATTTTCAGAAAACGACAAGTTACATAACTTGAATGAGATCCATATTTCATACACACCAACACACAAGGGTAAAAGGAGAGCCATTCAGTGAGTTAAAACATAGGTGACCCGCCCTTAACAGTCTAAAGCATACTTTCTTACATAGAGAGCAACAAAAGTTCTTACAAGGAGTAATATTAGGTAATTTAAAGAGCAACTATTTTATTTTCAGAAAAAAAAAAAACAAAATTCCATTGCAATGGGTATTCACAATGGTGGATCAAATGTTTGTATTAATAGAGTACATTCTTGTCCTAGGGGAACTAATGGGAAATTCTCAATATTGCCCCTTGTATTCCTCATCTGACAATCAAACCTTTGAAGTCTTTACTCTGAGATTTGACTCTCGCCTGCATGTTATTAATTCTTTAGTTTGGCTATTTGATGTATGCAGTTTTAGTGCCCCGTTAGTAGACAATGGGATTAGTCTTTTCTGGATTATACCATATACAGAGTATAAAAATTATATATATCTTTACTGTTTTTTTTTTATAAGTAATCTATCTTTACTGTTGCCTCAACGGAGGTATAATACATGGTTTTCTTTTCCTTTTTTAGGACGAAGAAATGTGGTTTGTATTGATACAATCAGATACAAACTATACGATTCATAGGCCTACAAATTCGAGCAACTGATAAGCTAAAAAGATATAGCCTTCAAAAAGCCCACAGGCCCAGAAAAATAAGAAACAAAACAGAATACAAAAATAAAAGTCGATATTATCTACAATATTTGTGTCGATATGTCATTTTTTTTGGCCTCACAAGATCTATGAGATAACACCTACAAAGTTTCGAACATGAGACCTCGGAGAGAGCAAATTCAATAGTGCATTTGCATGAACAAAAAAGTTGCACTGGTCCAAATCAATATTGAACCACAGTTTCGAACCTGATATAGCATCTGCATGCATAACATAATTTAGGAAATTGAAGGTTTCAGGTGAAATTATTGCGGAAGCACCGCCACGTGATGCTTCATCCCACTCCACAACCACATTCTAGTTGGGTCCACGACTAAGTGTATGGAGTGTACACACACATAAATTTGTGAATCTAAAATGGTCTGGAGCACTGTCAAGTTTTAGGACACAAGATTTCTTCCATGCTGTTTCTTGTATAGCTGATGAGACAATTAGAAGGAAAAAGAGTTCCAATATTGGAAGCTGTGACTATACATCTAGATAACCATGAATCCAGCAGTGATTTGGTAGTTTCATATGCATTCATTCAACCATAGACATCTATAGACAGAAAATTTTCGTGTATAGTCGGTCTTGGTGTCTACAGATAAAAATAGTTTCCATAGATAAATTTTAAATCTAAATTTCAAAAATGGTTGGTCTTGGTGTCTTTTTCTCATTCAGGCAGTTTCTAATGGGACTTAAAAAGTACGGCAAAGGGGACTAGAGAAACATCTCGCGCAATTTCGTGACCAGCCGGACGCCCACTCAGGTGGCTAGTCATGCTCAGAAGTACTTCATTCGGCATCATTTCGGAGGGAGAGACAAGAGGAGATCGAGCATCCGCGCCATCACCACCGTCAACCTTGCAGAATCAAAATCCCATTCGCCGGATAACAACAGACCTCCCTCACCGGATCACTCTCCCTCGGTGGTTCACCCACGACAGCACTCAAGCATGAGTCGCATGGCAACAACACTATATAGTTGGAACCTAACTAATGGCAGCCTGTTAACGCTTTATGGATCTCAGATTGGAGCTTATAATCCAGCTTTTCAAATGGATTCAATGCAATTTCGATGATAGCAAGCAGATGCATGGAAGCAGCCTACTTCCATAGGCTTGTGTGAGTATGTTGATCAAGACACGACTGATCATATCATGGGGATTAGAGGAACAATCAGTAAAAGAAAGAGGGAAAATTATGTACGAGTGAAGTCTTAGTTGATTCCAACTCAGGTGTTCAAATTGTGTTTTAATGGAATGCGAGAGTAGGCCCTTTGGCATGGTAAAAATTGTCATTGTGGAAAGAATATCTTCATGGATTGTGGGTAGTATACAGGCATCTGTGAGATATGTTTCTTGTTGGGTGTAAGTTCTCGACGTTGTTCGCATTATTGTTCACTGTGATTCCAGATGAATTCTTACTATGATTTACTGATTTAGTCGTCAAGAGTTCTTTCAAATCCTTTTGTGGTTGTATTATTGAGTCCAGTTTGTATCAGTTTGCCTAGTATCCGTCTTTCAGGGATCTTTTAACTTAGTCATCCATAGACTAGAGGTATAATTCAATACTTCTCAATCCAATTCCTAAAGGCTACAGTTATTCCTTCCTACCTCTGTCACCACATAATGACAGTTTTTAACAAAATCCAACTATTAACTGAAACTATCACCCATGTCAGTTATATAGAGAGACAGAGAGTAATCCGTATCACAACCCTAAACAGGGATCATCTAACAGGGAAAACACAATAGAGTGATTAAAGGGATCAATTAGACCGAAGCATGAGGGAAAGTTTCAACCTAAAAATGGCCCCAAATAATAGTAAGTACGTGCGATAAAATTGAAGTTCTGCAGGTCAAGAACTCTTTACCTTGGACTAGAATGGAAGTTGAGGAAGCGCTGCCACAAACCCACTGAATAGCGCTGCCACAAAGCTCTGCTCTATCGTCGTTAGTGGGAGGAATCAACGGAGCAACGAGATTGAGGGAGAGAGCAACCCACAAAGAGAGAGAGAGAGAGAGGGGTAGTTAAATTATGATATGAAGTAGTTAAATTATGATAAGATCCAACGGCACCCATTCAATTATGATATGAAGTAGTTAAATCCGAAATTCGATTGACTGCATAGAAAGAGGATCTAATCACTCTGCTCCTAAAATAAGGCTCAAATTAGGATTCCCCTCACAATAGAAACATAGCCCGTCAACATATCCACTTAGCCTAATTGTACGAAAGCCAAATACATTCATCTTCAACCACTCATATGAAGGTATGCAAACAAAGTAAAAAAAAGGTTTTCATTCAAGTTCCATAACATCCAAATGCATGAACAGCTACAAGTGATACAATGTTTTCAGTCTCTAATGTTACAGATGAAATCATGACCAAGAAGAAACTCAATGCATTTACTGGGATATAAGCCACAGAATTACTTATCCGGGTTTCGCAATATTATCAATGCATCACTTACAAAATTGAAAATAAAGATATTCAAGAACTAAAGAATACATATGGGCTTATCCAAAAAAAGAATACATATGGAAAGTGTGTAACACAAAAAACAGAAAAGAATTTCCAGGAAAATTCAACTACATTTCGATACCTGTATGCTAAAATCACAAATATAAGGGGGGGAAAGGGGAGCCTCGTCCCATCAGTTTGAGCAAATTAAAATTTTGTTCAAGTCAACACCCAAATCCAATCTACCAAGGAAATAAGATTCAACCTGCCAAACAAAAAAGTTCAGTACCAGGAGATAACATTTAGCACCATTTTATCCCTAATAAACTTGAAAAAAACCTATTAACCCTCAGCCCACATTGAGGGGATTCGAAATACTAAGAACTCTCAAACTTACGGTAAAAAAAGATCTCCGACCCGGGCTGGGGATTTCGGAAGCAAATCAGTGCTGTAAGTTCAAACCCAGTAAATTCCGAAACTTGATAGAGGTCTCCGGTTGCCGGAAAAGGACAGTGATGGTCGGCCAATTCCAAGGTCGCCTGAGGTCAGCGGCTAAAGAAAACAACTGTGCCTGGAGATTCAAGACCAATGACAACGTCGAGGAAGATCGACGAATAGAGTTGGGGGAATTTCTGGTCGCCGTTTGGCAAGAGAGAGAGGAGAAGAGAGGAGCAACGAGATGGAGAGAGAGGAGCAACCGAATGGATTTCAGAGAGCAACAGCGAGAGAGAGAGAGAGGGGGGGTTTCAGAGCTAGGGTTTGGATGTGATTTGGAGGCCGGAGAGATACGGGTTTTGGGGAGAGGGATTCAACGACGTCGTGTAGGTAGAGGGGTAATTTTGTCCACATATATTTTCCATTCCATGTATTAGGAATTGTTTTCCTCCTTCCCATCCCTTATGAATTCCAAAAATGTTGTCCATGACCTGGGAAATCTTTTCCCCTCCTTCCACTAATCAGCAATTTCCCCAAAAAGTTTCTACACACTGATGACATTTGTATTGGTGCTAGCAGGAAGACAAAAGTGGTAGGCTTGTCTGTATCGTCAACCCAGGACTTTTGGCTTCCAACTCTCTCTCTCTCTCTCTCTCATACACACTGGTATCCCATATCCGTAGAGGGAGAAGAAAAACTTCTGAAGTAGAGATAAGGCCTAAGGGTGTTTAATCCATGGCAGCAGCAGCTCGGAGAATCTCGTCGTTGCTCTCTCGTCCTCTCTCTCTCTCCCCAGCTTCTGCTTCTTCCCTGCTCTCTCTAGGTGTGTGACTCTCACTTGACTCGACTGCTCACCCATCTCTCAAATTCTCCATCTCATATTTTCTTAAATTAACTAACTCGAACACATGCAAGTTATGAAATAAATACGCTTGTACCTTTGAATCTATGAAGCTTTTTCTACGTATATTCTTCATTTATTAATTGCAGTGATGGCCTTATATATGTGTATTTTTTTCCCCCCTAGTATTTCCTCTGCTCTCTCTCTCTCTCTCTCTACACATACCCATAGAGACATTCAATGGGTCCGGTGGTCTGAGTTGGTTATCTTATTTCGTTACTATGCAGATTTCTTGTTTGACTTTCTGATTTTTTTTCTCGAGTTATTTGAGGGATCCCGTCAACAAGTTTTTGAGTTACTTCCATTATATATATATATATATCATCATATTTATAATTTATATGAAAAGAAAGGAAATTTTACTTTAATGGATTATATTAACAGGTAAGATTCTGATGAAATTATTGGTAGTCTATCTCTCTTTCTGTGTGTGAATGGAATGGAAGGGATGATTTTCTTGATGGTTGACCAATTAAGATTAAATCACAGACATTTTGATCGATTTCTAAAAAGAAAAATCGAACATAACAGCATCTAGCAATTGCAACTTAATTGCAGATTCGATTCAAGAACATTACACTGTAACTGTCCTGTGGTATGCTCTGTTCTGTAATTGAATGAGAAATGTACTCATGCCTTGATAGAAATTCTTCCGTTTTTGGAGTACTAGTTTGTATCCCTTTCATCCCCGTGCGACTGCTTTCGAGGTCAGTCACGCGTAACTTTGTTTTTTTTTTTTTTTGGTCTATCATCAAGCAGCTTTTCCGCTCATTTGTCAGCTCGAGGTGTGGATTGTGAATTTTTAAAATTTGAGGTGGAATGGGCCCGCTTTTATATCATGTAAAAACTTTATATCTAGCTCAAAACCAATTGGGTTCTACCTTTGTTTGGATTTGTCATCGGGTTGTGGGCTTAATTTAATTTTTGTTATAAAATTTGAGATGGAATGGGCCCACTCTGGTACCATGTGAAAACTTAATAAGTGGGGTGCTCTCAATTGATACTTATCATCTTGAGTACACTTTTGTTGTACTAATCACAATTGATGTTATGTTTCTTGATCTTCAGGAAGAAATTCTAGTTTGGAAAGGGGATCTCATGGGTTCAGCACTGCTGCTGCAGCAACAGAGGAACCGATCACCCCAGCTGTTCAAATCAATTACACCCAGCTTCTAATCAACGGTCAATTCGTGAATTCAGCATCCGGTAATCGATTTCTAGGATCGATATTAAACTCAAAATCTCGATTTTTATTCTTACTTTTTACCATATGTTTTTCAGTGCATGTATATCATATACCAAACCAATAAAACTTAGCTGATGTTGGAAGTACCATGTATATGTTTTAGGAAAAACATTTCCAACCTTGGACCCTCGGACAGGCGATGTGATCGCTCATGTCGCCGAAGGTGATGCAGAAGATATCAACCGTGCCGTATCTGCTGCTCGCAAGGCATTTGATGAGGGACCATGGCCAAAAATGAGCGCTTATGTTAGTACTATATCTATTTTGAATTTTCCCCTAGCTCCTTGTGTGTTTGTTTTGAACTTACCTTAGTTACCTATTTTCTAGTTATTGTTTCTTATGCTTTTCTCACTTGGGTTTCAGGAGAGGTCAAGGATACTGCTGCGTTTTGCAGATTTAGTTGAGAAACACAGTGATGAGCTTGCAGTTCTCGAGACATGGGATAATGGGAAGCCATATGAACAGGCTGCCAAAGCCGAATTACCATTGTTCGTCCGTTTATTCCACTATTATGCCGGTAAAGAACTAAAATGAAGTGATATCATCATGTGCTCCTATATTTATGTATTCATACGCTGCCTAGATACATTTTAGTATTTATAATGACTTTGTAAAAGGTCCCACCATTTTGAATGTAAGTGTCTGTATAGCACTCGGCAAGCAGAATGGCGAACCAATCCTAATTCCTAATTGATTGTGACACAAGGTTTAGCTACAAGTTTTGGTCCTCAACAAATGCAGGTTGGGCAGATAAGATCCATGGTCTCACAGTCCCAGCTGATGGGCCATACCATGTGCAGACGTTGCATGAACCAATCGGCGTTGCTGGACAGATTATTCCGTGGAACTTTCCTCTTATCATGTTTGCTTGGAAAGTCGGTCCTGCACTTGCTTGTGGTAACACTATTGTCCTCAAGACTGCTGAGCAAACCCCATTAACTGCTTTTTATGTGGCAAAGCTATTTCATGAGGTATGTTATGATGGGACTATTATGCTTTATAAGTTTTTCGATTGAGCTTTCATTAGTGGTCTTCCATCTTTTTTTCTGTTCCTTTTGTGTGACCTTAACATCATTCTGAGTTCTTCTCAGTGGTATTTCTTTGCACGTTATCGAGTATCAAAAGGTAGATCATAAACAAAACATTGAAATTAATCCTATTTGTATGTTTCATGATTTATGAACTGTGGTACACTGGCCTTTTTTCTACCGTCTCCCGTTATCTTGTGCGTTTTGTTTTTAATATGGGATATTTCGTGGTGAGGTGCTCACTGGTTCTGTAATCGGCATACTGTAAGATATTGGAGGCAGCTTTTCAAAATTGGTATTTAAACTGAGATTTTGATCCAAAGTTCGTATTCTTTTGCATAAAAGTGAGATCACAAAACTTCAGCAAACAGAGAAACTTGATAGAAGTTGGAAGTCATATCCCTGCAAAAGTCGGATGCACTTGTACAATGATAATCTAGTGCATTTGGCTGAATCTTCATACTAAAATATAACTACACGTAATGGAGTTGGACAATCAATGTAACAGACATCAGCGAGCGTCGAGCGAGACTACTAATGGCGTGTACTTTGACAAAAAAAATTTATCCGAACGGATTTTAAGTGGTTAACTTGGGGGAAGATTAAAATGCAAGTCCTTTCATATATTATCCACAGCATGTGGCAAGATGATCTCCAAGTAACCAAAACGTATTTGGTTGTTTTGTGGGTGTACTTTCGGTGATGTGATTTCGGTTGGTGAGAAACACTCAAGGCATTGCGTTTCTGTTGCGCTCCCGGAGCTATTATTTTGTGATGTAACATACAATGTTTGTGGCAGGCTGGCCTTCCTCCGGGCGTTCTAAACATAGTTTCTGGCTTTGGTCCAACTGCCGGAGCAGCTCTTGCTCGTCACATGGATGTGGACAAGGTATTTATGATGGTGATTTTAACTTTTGTTATCTGCTATGGTTTTCCTCTATTTGGTGATGGATGTGGATATGACAATGATGCATGTAGATTATCCTGAAATATCTAAGTACCTGTCATTGACTTTACTGAATGCCATCAAAAAATATTACAGAACATAAATGGGAATTCAGTGTCATGGCTCTTTCAGTAAGTCATGCTGGTGTTGGAAAAGTTGCCTTGGTTCCACCACGTGGATTGACCAGCTCCTGTTGGCATGAAAAGCCAGCAATGTAAGGTGCATCAAAGTCCAAAAGGATGGCCCTAGGTATTCTGCAATTTTGGCACTTGGAATATTGCAAATAAACAATGGATTATATTTCTCACCAAGTAAAAGAGAAAAAAGGGCAGCATGTCTTCAATCAGCCAAGGGTTGGCAGTGGACAACTTTGGCAGGTTTATCCAAGCATGCACCGAGGTGGTGCATGGTTTGTAACTAGAAGCTCCCTGTGATTTAGGATGACGAGATTTTAGAAGGGAAGCATATTGAGAGAGAGAAGAGACTGAGAAACACCAATGCATATGAGCAAGGGCTTGGGTTTCGTTCTTCTTTTCCCCCACGTTGTAATTCTTCAATATCCTGAACTCTAATTTGGTCGTTGAGTCGTGGCCTGGGCAATTGGGTGCTGAACCACATAAATATCCTTATCTTCCCGTTTAGTGGGACTAAAAATCCCAACAGTGGTCTAATACACATAAGTTTATTTTGGTGAGTTGGTCTACTAACGAAAGAGTTGAAAGCCAGTATGAGAAGATTTTGATCATATTGTAAGCATAAGTACCTTAAGCAGCTAGGCCGAAACTTTTTTCTGTTGACCATATATAATAATACTACTATGCCTGAGCATACTCGAGTTAAAATGCATTTGCTATTCCAATAACATTTCCGATTAATGCCGCTCTTGATCTTTATTGCATTCAACTGCTAAAGCTTTTTCGTGCTCTTTGCAGATTGCTTTCACAGGATCAACTGCAACAGGTCAGATTGTGCTTGAATTGGCTGCAAAAAGCAATCTTAAACCAGTGACTTTAGAGCTTGGAGGGAAATCTCCGTTCATTGTATGTGAGGATGCTGATGTCGATAAGGCAGTGGAGCTTGCCCACTTTGCTTTGTTCTTTAATCAGGTTTGATCATTAGCTCCACCTCAACATTTGGATGTGAAGGAAGAATTGGCATGAAATAGTTAGCAATCTCACAGGGACAATGTTGCTGTGCGGGTTCTCGCACATTTGTGCATGAACGCGTATACGATGAGTTCCTGGAGAAATCAAAGGCACGTGCTATGAGGCGTACTGTTGGTGATCCCTTCAAGTCAGGTGTTGAACAAGGTCCTCAGGTATTGGCCCTTCCGACTGTCTTTTTTTCTAAATTGTATACTTCTGTCTTCTCCTGTCCTTGTCACTTGAAATAGTTGAGCCAAATTTAAATCCTATTCGTTTTATTCTCATTAACTAAAAGTTGTACGAAAGGCCTTGGGGCTGTCATGTCATGTTTTTTGTGAACCTTAAATCCCAGATCGACTCGGAGCAATTTGAGAAGGTTCTCAGGTACATAAGATCTGGTGTCGAAAGCAGTGCTACCCTTGAATGTGGTGGTGGAAGACTAGGCTCCAAAGGCTACTACATCCAGCCCACTGTTTTCTCAAATGTGCAGGTACTACCTGTTCTCCTTTTGAATGCCTCCATATAACTGGTCTGCACCACTCTGAAGTATCACTTCTAAGCAGTAATTCTGCTAACTGTCAGCTGGGATATATTATGACTTCTTTTATCAATTAGGATGACATGTTGATAGCACAAGATGAAATCTTTGGTCCGGTGCAGTCGATCTTGAAGTTCAAGTGAGTTGCTTAATTTCCAGAATTTTTAGTTATTGGATTTCAAAGTTCTCTCTTTCTTCATTCAACCTTTAAGAGTAAGATGATCAGTAACAGCATTGTATCACTAAGTTAAGGGGGGAAAAAAGGATCCAATCAAAAGGGAAAAGTGCAAAGAAGTAAATCAGATTCCTTCCCTAGTGAGCTCACTTGCAGAAATCCCATAACCAGCCCACATTATATGACTAGTAATCAATGGCGAACAAGGGCAGGGGCAGGGGCAGATGCAGAGTAGGGGCCGTGCCCACTGAACTTTAGATAGGTTCACCTAAAGTGATAGGTGAGAAAGAATTGATTATCGTGAGCAATATGTGCCCCCGCTATGTAAATTTTTTGATCAGCCACTGGATATTGGCTGGGGACCATGGCAATCCCAAAAATCGAAAGTTATTTACTAAAATTTTACTTGTTTTTGCTATTTAACCTTAAAAAAAAAAAAAAAAAAGGAATCATGATTCCTGCGTCCACCAGTGAAGCTAAGCACGCACAAAACTGAATTAAAAAAGTGCCCAACCTGTGAAACTTCAAGAATACAGATCTCATTTGGGAGAAATAGTTACTATTTTATTGTTGTAGTGAAACATCTCTCGCATGCATTGGATTTCAAAGTTCTCTCTTTCTTCATTCAGCCTTTAAGAGTAAGATGATCAGTAACAGCATTGTATCACTAAGTTAAGGGGGGAAAAAAGGATCCAATCAAAAGGGAAAAGTGCAAAGAAGTAAATCAGATTCCTTCCCTAGTGAGCTCACTTGCAGAAATCCCATAACCAGCCCACATTATATGACTAGTAATCAATGGCGAACAAGGGCAGGGGCAGGGGCAGATGCAGAGTAGGGGCCGTGCCCACTGAACTTTAGATAGGTTCACCTAAAGTGATAGGTGAGAAAGAATTGATTATCGTAAGCAATATGTGCCCCCGCTATGTAAATTTTTTGATCAGCCACTGGATATTGGCTGGGGACCATGGCAATCCCAAAAATCGAAAGTTATTTACTAAAATTTTACTTGTTTTTGCTATTTAACCTTAAAAAAAAAAAAAAAAAAAGGAATCATGATTCCTGCGTCCACCAGTGAAGCTAAGCACGCACAAAACTGAATTAAAAAAGTGCCCAACCTGTGAAACTTCAAGAATACAGATCTCATTTGGGAGAAATAGTTACTATTTTATTGTTGTAGTGAAACATCTCTCGCATGCTTTGTTCAATTCCAGTGACCTCGGTGATGTGATCAAGAGGGCAAATGCAACACGATACGGGCTAGCTGCTGGAGTTTTCACTAACAATGTGAATACTGCAAACACCTTGTCTCGCGCACTGAGGGCCGGGACTGTGTGGGTCAATTGCTTCGATGTCTTCGATGCTGCAATTCCCTTTGGCGGCTACAAGATGAGCGGTATTGGCAGGGAAAAGGGTATCTACAGCCTTCACAACTACTTGCAGGTTAAGGCTGTCGTTACTCCTTTGGAGAATCCGGCATGGTTGTAAATCTCTTTGTGCTACCTTGTACTGGTCTTGAACATGCTTGTTTGTGAATAAGTTCGGGTACACACGGTCAGTCTATCCAAATGAAGACATGCTACTTGTTTTTGCTTAACATCATAACGTGTTATGTATGGATTGACATCAAAATATTTTCTTTTTGGTAAATAAGCTTATCTTTACTAGATATCATAATTCTGTGGTGTATCTGAAGAAATTTTGAAGGATGGAGTCAGTTTCTCACCTTGAATGTGATCCGGCTTGTGCATTTCTGTGGCATGTCAAGAAAAATGCAGATGATGAAGTTTTGCTTTGTACTCTACTCAATGTTTTAGGAAGTAAATTCCAAGAAGTTGAATGCGCAGATGCACTCGGTTAGGAGTCATTACTGAATGTCACATAATGTGTGCGCGCGAGCCAGGTCTGACCTAGTTTTTGGGGCCCTAGCCAAATTCTAAAAATGGGGCCATTGTCAGTATCAAGATATAAGAGACAATTTTGACAATAAAAGAAGAAGAGACAAACGATCACAATATTTGAAAGGCAAAAGTTTATAAAGTACTTATCATTATATAAGACACAAACTATGAAATCCCAATAAAACTTATCACCTTAAGAACGCATGAGTATCACTACAATATTACTCTTGTTGCGTTTCTAGAAGCAAATGTATCAATTAGACTTGTACAATCCATCTCTTTCATCAAGTCAGTTTCAATCGATGACATGGATAAGCAATTTAATCTCACATTGCTGATAGAATGTGAGATTTGATCATTTCCAGCTTTGAAAAGTTTCTTTCTTCTGGCCTACGTAACCGGTATAGTCAAAAGAAATCCGTAAGCATTGCACAAATTTGGGAAAGAACTCTCCATTTAGTTCAAATGATTGAGCACTTCAATTGGTTTCTTCACTTCTCTGGGCAAATGTTTCTTCTTTCAAGACTTTTGTCAATTGTTTGATTCTTCTTCAATCTTCTCTCCAACTCAATGCATTTGCTCATGCAAGTAAGGTGCTCACAACTACTTTCATGACCTCTAAGCCTAACACCAATATTTAAGCCTAACACCAATATTTTTCCAGTCTTCAATCCTTCATTGGCCAACTGAGTCTTGTTTCCTTCTTGCTTGAACAATTTGCAACAAAAGCAAAACACCCTATTCAGAGCCTCCGAGTATACTAGCCATTTTCTATCGTGTTTATCTTCATTGGGTAAATGGCAAATGTAGTGCACAGAAGAGAAATGTTTACTCTTCTCATCGCCATCCTTAGGAAAGTTAGCATCGCCATCTCTTCTTACGGGACCTCTTTCCACTAATAAGTCCCTTAATTTCTGATCAATCTTATACCAATTACTTGGATCATCAATGTCTGAAGGTGCACATTCTACATTCAAGTCTTCATTTTGATTTACCCCACTCGAATTTTCATTACTGCTCTCATTCATACAATGATAGGCTTCACCCCCCAAATCTGCAGATTCTTCTTTTTCATTCACCATGTTTTCAGCAACATCATTCACCAAATTTTCATGCTCTTCAACCGAGCTTCCTATTTTTTTGTTATTAATTGAAAAGAACTTATCCATAGCTCCTTTTTGAGACTTAATTAATGCTTCTACTCTTTGCTTCTTTTTTCTTTTCTCATGCCCAGATGGGTACTTTCTAGGAGGCATGATGCACCTAATTGAAAAAGAAAAGAGGCATTATAACTTAAGTAATGTATCTGCATACTTCCCAAATAATGGCCTATAATACTGTAACACCACAAAAATTAAAGCTTCTACTAAATAATCCATCAATATCAATACACGATTAGTTTGCAAATAATATTCAATACCCACACAAACACTTATGGGATGATATCCTCCCAGTTACTGTCCGTACAGTCTACATTTTTTCTCACATTATAGCATAGTCCTACCAGTAAGAGTATTCTTGTCGAATCCACAAACACCTCCAGCAACTTTCCCCGATAGTAAATGGAGTTCCACCACATATATACATACATTCACTGATAAGAGTCCAGAGATGAGATTTATGAGAAACAAGAAACTTACAAGTGATAGATTGGAGGGTCTCTTCGCTCGAATCACAATCCTCGTGGTCCCGTGATCATTGCAATTTGAGAGGGAAGGGTTTCGATTATTTAGGGCAGTTTTGAATCACTCCGAATGGGCATTGGAGTTTGGGTGTAAATTGTTGGGCTTAATGAAGAATTGAATTTAAAAGCCTTAATAGGAATTGGACCGTCTGTTTGGGCTTTTAAAAACCCCAACCCAGCGTAACAACACTAAGGACAATGCTAACCTAGTAACCTCAGTCCTACGGGTGGAGAATAATATGTAAAACGTGTATCCATATTCGAAAAAAAATATATGAATATTTGTGAAAGTGTATTAATATCCACAAGATATGTATTAATATCCAAAGTTATTTAGCATTATCTGCATATTATATTATGCTTACCAGACAGAGGTTAGTAAGACCCAAACACTAAATATAATTGTGAGGCCGTTTTGGGGGGCCCTAGACAATGGCCTCTTGGGCCGGCTGGGCTAAACCTAGAGTGGGCGACAGCAGGAGCAAGAACATGAAAGCGCTTTTTGAAAACATTTCGAACTACTAAAATTTCTAAGAGCTAAGATTATGGGTGATAAACGAGCCAAAACGAGTTGAGCAGGTTAATCAAGCTTGGTTTGAAAACTTAACGAGTTTCAAAATGATGTTCGATCTTAGCTTATTTATGAGATGAGCCGATCTCAAGCGAGTTTTAATCAAGCCAAACAGAAGTCGATCTCAAGTAACTTGAATTTTTTATACATAAAATAATAATCTGAGTAGTAGCTTGTTCAAATTTGGCTTGAAATCTTAACGAACTTCAAAAAATGTTCAAGCTCATTAACAAACCACTCTTAATCAAGCTTTCAACGAATGAACATGAGTTTAGACTCGAGTAGCTTGGTTCGTTTAGCAACCCTAACTAGAATTGAGAGCGAGAATGTAAAGCGATATATGATCAGGAATGGGGGAGTCCCACCAGGACCTAGGTCATGGCTAGTGATAATGAGCATGGCAATTACACAAAACTTTGTTCGGTGCTTATTTTTACCTAATTTAACTTAAAGTATGCGTTATAAACTTTTGTACTTAGTAATGTATGCCGTAATTTTGTATGATCTTATTGTGCTTACTAAATAAAAATGAACTTTCTCGATTATAATTAACATGTGCTCCCACTAAACTATATTTCAGGATTTGTCCCTGCACCACGACCTAGGTCATGGCTAGTGATAATGAGTATGGCAATTACACAAAACTTTGGCAAAACCCAATCCAATTATTGAGACAAAGGAAAAACCTTTAGTGGACTTTGAATGGTACCTGATGGACTTTCGACTCCTCCATTATCACTTTGGATGAAATCAGCGTCAGTATGATAATGTGTTTGAATTCAAAAGTCGAATAGAATCTACTTTAGCTTAACTTTGATTTTCTTGATTATTGAACGCAAAATGTATATAGGCATTGTAAGAAAATAATAAGGGGATTTGTAGGTTGAGAATCGTCCACAAATGCGAGCTAGAAACGAATAACCCATTGTCGATCATAGCCACTATATATTGCTCGATCATACTCACTTGATATAGATTGGAGAAGGAAACAAGTACATATATCATATCATAAACGGTAAAACATTCAGCCATTTTGTATATATGATGACATTTAGGACTGCAAAATTATTTGAGTCTAAAGTTAAGTGGTAAGTTGGTTTTATTAATATTTTTAAAGTAACTTGAAAAGTTAACCCGTTTTAAAATATTAAGAAGACTGTACTTGTTTACGGTGTGTACTACTCAAGTGGTTGTTCGAAAAGATCAAGTATGCATGAGTTCGAGCATCTTGGTTTTTTTTTTTTTTTTTGTATGATGTTAGTTTATATAGAATCTTATTCAAACCAAGTTCAAAAAATCAACGAACTTTAGGAATCCAATATACAAATACTTACGAATGGTAGCTCAACAGCTTAACAAAAACTGGAGTCGCGATCAGCATTTTTAGGCCTTTCTGTCCCTTTTTTTTTTTTAGTACTATAGGTACTTTGAGGAGGCTTTCCTATGCCTCGGGAGATACATAATGTTCCTCGTACTTGATCGAATGGGGCTATCTGTTTGATAACACCTTTCAAATTTATTAGTACTATTTATTTGATTGATGCCAGCACATAATTAAATGACGAAAAATAAACATTTATATATCGATGGACAATGTAAGTTTACTGGCGGATGCCCGTGCTTAAAAGTACATTGAAATGTAACACAGTCTCAGCTTAAATAAATTATCTGTTTTACCCAACTATTTTACACGATAGTTGTAATCACCACAAAACGTCAGTTATCATCTTAAAAAACAAACAAGCAAGAATGTGATATGAACCGTTCAATGTGTGCAGAATGTAATTTTAAGGGTGCCCCTCGAGAAATTAGCAAAAAATATGACCGGAAAGTGCTTGTTTTGAGCGGTTTTTAAGTGAACCGTTCATCAAATCTGAGCTAAGAACTGCTCAGATCAAGCCCTTTTCGGTCATTTTTTTTCCTTATTTCTCGCGGGTTCCCTTAAAATCAGGTTCTGATCACATTGAGTGGCTCGGATCATCAAAACTTGATTGAACTATGAGATTTTTTAGATGTTTTTATAGGTGTCTCCGGAACCGCCCCGCATATATATATATATTGTATATATTGTTATTTGATCATAAAGGATAATTGATAATATTTACATAGAGATACATTTGGCTAAAAAGTGAGGGTCGAGAGGTATAGATTTATTAAAAGAATATTCTCTACATCTTTTAAAAAAGAAATGATCCGAAGACTACAAAGTTAACAAGAAGTGATCTAACGGTTGTAAAGATTGCTCTTGTTTATATGCCTAAACATTATTAACTGTTACTGCGGATGCCCGTGCATAAAGGCACGTCGGAATATATCATAGTGTCAACTTAAATAAATTGCATGTACTACCGATTGCTCTACAAAATAGTTAATCTTCAAAAAGTTTCAGTTACCATTTGAGACAACATTATTTTACATAGAGATACATTTCTTGAAAAATGAGGATAGTGAGAGATAGAAATATTAGGACAATATTCTAATGGCTACAAGTTAACAGAAAGTAATCTAACTCTTGTAGAGGTTGCTCTCGTTTATATGTTTAGACATTTTTAATAGAAACCACTCTGTAACGAAGTATTCAGTGGACGGTTAAATTAATAAGATATTAATTGCGGTGTAGAAGATATCAAGTATACGCCATTAGAGCATCCGCAATGGGAATAATCAAAATCAATAACCAAAATGTGCCACGTCAGCATTTGATTATCCATTTAGTTCATAATCAAACTTAACAACCTCTATCTCCACATTGGTTATTTTTGCATCCCTAACCAAAAAAAATCTCAAAATACTCAATGTACCTATGTCCAATCGCAAACGAGTTTCAATCATGCATCCGATCACACTAAATTATTCTTCTCGATGAGACGATTCCAATGAGGGGTGTTTTTGAGTTATTGAGTTTCGAGTTTCCTTATTGGGTTTGGTTATTGAGTTTTGGTTATTGATAAACGTTGTTAAGTTTGGTTATGGAATGGGTGGAATTTGATTATTTGCTAAAAGACTTGTAACTTTGCTTATTACAATGTGATGTATTTTTTGAGCATTATTGTTAAATTTGCTTATTCACATCCATTTGATTATTACAATGCGGATGCTCTTAGGCATAAAAAAAAAAAATTGGTCCCCATTGGTCAACATATATGGATTGCCCGCGTATATATTTTAATGATGTGTAACATGTCTTGGTAGCTACACATTCACTATGTACTTTGAAAAGTTAATCCATGGATAATTACTTTTCAAACTATGTTTTGGGTTTTGAATGTGGTTTGATTGGAGAGAAATAGATAGAGAAAATGTATTGAGAACCATATATATGCAGGGGCTTTAAATCTCCCAAACGAACAAGCCAAGCATGTGCGGCCACTAGTCTCACCTTATACATTATAATAACGAATAATTAATGATCTCTTCAACATATCGAGTCGTTGGGAAGTCGAATTCAGTTTGGCGTACTTGATTTGTGGTTTTAAGCCTAAAATATAAATATGTGTTATAGGCAACAAATGCAATGTTTAGTTGTTTACACTCTTCCTTCATGCAGGCATAGGAGAACTGATGTGAACCTTGGGTGCACTCAAGTTACGCAATTGGGGAACCACGTAAAAGTTTCCGTTTTTTTCTTTCTTTCCTACTTATGTTCTTTACTACATGATTATTCTTCACGTGTTGCGTGTTTTGTGTATAGTGATTTGACTAATTCCTCAACGCAACAGGGCAAGGTAATCTAATATGCTAATTGGACTGCAGAGTACAGTCGGGCGTTGTCATGATTGGATAACCGGCGTGGATTGGGCAACCTGCAGAGGCCACGTTAGCTTGGAATGACGCGCGGCTCACCTAAATTGGATGAAATAATGGGAATTTGACTACAAAATTTAACCAGGAGATATAATTGTCATTTGAATGCGTTTAATATATTCTTTTCATGTTAATTAATTATATGCTCTCTTTTCATCTTAATTTAATACAAGTCTTGTGAACGTAATATAATAAACATCACTTTTTAATTGGTGAATTTTTTAATTAAGAGATTGAACATAACAAATTATTTACAAATCTAGGCGATCTAGAATGTTTTCGTACGTTGTCCATTACAGACTTGAAATTATGTCTACCAAGCCATCAAACGACTTAAGAATAAGCAAGTCATCACTACGCAACTGTACCAATCTTAGATAAAAATAAGTTTTTTTTTTTTTTTTTTTTTGTAAGACTATCATTTATCATCTTCAATCAGAGTAACAGGTGGACAACCATACGAATTGTTAGCGGAAGAAACCTTTCTCATTAGCCCCAAAGAATTATTAGCAGAAGAAACCTTTGATTATCGGCCAATTATTGGGTAGCCGCGCGGAAAATCAAGTGGCATTGCGAATTGCTATGTAATACTCTGTGCACCTAACAAAGCTTCAATTTAACATGAAGCAAGTTTTTTCCAAATTATTCTTCCTCCTCCAATCAGTTTCTCTCTCTAGCTTGGGGGTATTGGTGATTTGGTGGATGACAGATACAATATCATCACCGCACAATGTGGTTCATCTTTTATTTCCAATTACTTGACAAAAGTGAATAGTTATGTCTCTATTACATAATGGAAAATGATTTTGACACTACACATTTAGCTATTGGCACTATATTTTTTGTCTTTATCCTATATGAAATTAGAAAATTACCATTTATTTTGCTAGTGTTCATTCACTCTAAAGAATATCGTTGTTAATTTAAATTGGAAAGAGACAAAAAAAAAGGGGGGGGGGGGGGGGGGATTATAATAATAAATAAAAGTGAAATGTTAAAATCAAGCCCCGCGTGGTACTCCGATAATACTGCATATTACTCCTGATCATCCCTAATTAATTTGCTTTCTCTCTCTCTCTCTCTCCACCTTTGCATAAAGGACACGGTAATTATCCCCTTGAGAGCCAAATAAGCATATCCTAGGGTCCTTGTCATTATAAGTTGCCTTCCCCCTTTCCTTCTCACTAAGCCAAACCCCTTCTTCCCCCTTCCCTCAGGCAACGTCACCCACCCACATCCAACCACGTGTCGCCGACCCCCAATGGGGTCCCACATGCCATCCCCATCACCATGGGAGATCTCCCCGTCAGTATGTATCTTACTTTAAAATCACGCGCTGGTCACCTGACCACGATCCAAGAAGGTCGACCCGCCAATCCCAACCCTCCAAGTGTCTCCCACACGCGTCGTACAGATTCTTCGCAGCAATCAATAAAACTCCAATCCTGCAAAGCGCGCTCGTGGGCTCGCGCCACGTGTCCCCATAATCCAACTCCATCCCTTCTATAAATAACACCAGAAGCAGAGCAATATAAACAGATTAGTGGCGCAATTCAAACTGAATTCGATCACGATTATTATTATTATACCAATCCATGATTCAAAAACGTGACAGGAGTGACCGCCGGTTTCTGACATTCCCGGCGGTTCATCCCTGCTCGGCCGTATCTCCGGCGACCCTCCTAGACTCTCTTATCACTCTGTCCCGTACCATATGCAGCTACCAATCCAAGTTCTTCCCAACCCAACGGAAGATCGCCCGCGAAGCGCTCCGCCAGGTCGCGATCCTCCTCATTTTCTTCGAGGAAATCCAAGAGCGCGGCCGGCCGAACTTGTCGGACTCCGCCGTGCTCTGTTTCTCCGAGCTCCACCTCGCCCTGCAGAAAGTCCTGTTCTTGCTCCAGGATTGCACCCGGGAGGGCGCCCGGCTACGGGCCCTGATGAAAGCCAGTTTCGTCGCGACCCAGTTCAGGGTTTCGATTCGGACAGTCGCGACTGTTCTCGATGTCCTTCCACTCCGCACAATCGACGTGTCATGTGAAGTCAAGGAGCTAATCGAATTGGTTGCCAAGCAGGCGAGGAAGGCGAAATTGGAGATCGACCCGGATGACGAAACCGCGATGTATCGAGTTACTTCGATATTGGAAGGATTCGAGAACAGACTCGAGCCAGACCGGAGGTCTGTCAAGCCCGTTCTCGATTACCTCGAGATTAGAAGTTGGAACGAGTGTCAAAGTGAGATTAAATTCTTGGATGACGAAATTAGTTTACAGTATTTAGATGGCAATGAGAGAGAGCTTCCTTTGTTGAGCAGTTTAGTTGGATTCATGTGCTACTGCAGGGGAGTCCTGTTCGAAACAGGGGAGTACGGGACATTCGATCAAACAGATCGCATGTGTAATTTGGAAACGATTCGGTTTCTAAATCCAGAGGATTTTCGGTGCCCGATTTCCCTCGAGCTGATGACCGATCCGGTAACGGTATCTACCGGGCAGACTTACGACCGGGTTTCGATCCAAAAATGGTTACAAGCTGGAAACCTCCTCTGTCCCAAAACAGGGGAGATTTTATCAAACACAGAGTTGGTGCCCAATTCCGCTCTCCGGAAGCTGATCCAACAGTTCTGCGTCGATAACGGGGTTTCTCTCTCCAAATCGAGAAAGATGAATTGCGACATAACGAGGACGATTGTCGCCGGGAGCCCCTCGGCAGCCGAAGCAATTAAGTTCCTCTCCGAGTTCATTTCCAACAGGTTGTACTTCGGAACGGAGGAGCAGAAAAACAGGGCGGCATACGAGACCCGATTGCTGGCGAAATCGAACATTTTTAATCGGTCTTGCTTGGTCGAATCGGGCACCGTGCCGCCTCTGTTAAACTTACTCAACTCAACCGATCCATCGGTTCAAGAAAATTCGATTTCGGCGCTGCTGAAGCTCTCGAAGCATTCCAGCGGCAAGAAAGCAATCGTCGAAAACGGAGGGTTGAAGCCAATCCTGAGAGTTCTCAAGAACGGATTGAAGTTGGAAAATCGACAGATATCTGCCGCAACGTTTTTCTACCTCTCCTCGGTTCACGAATACCGCAAGTTGATCGGTTCGACGCCCGGTGCTATACAAGCTCTGGCGGATTTGATCAAAGACGGTACGAATTGCGGGAAGAAGAACGCGGTCGTGGCGATTTTCGGCCTCCTGTTACACCATTCCAACCATCAAAGGGTGCTCTCAGCCGGGGTAGTTCCAATTCTAGTCAACATCCTAGCTTCTTCAGACGTAGATGATCTCGTAACAGATTCATTAGCCATTCTAGCGACGTTAGCAGAGAGCGTGGAAGGATCGGTTTCGATTCTCCAGACGTCGCCTCTTCCGATAGTAATATCCACTCTGCAGTCCTCGACCTCTCGGGGACGAAAAGAGTACTGCGTCTCGATTCTGCTGTATTTGTGCATGAATTGCGGCAGGGATGCGATGTCGGATCTGGCTAGAAACCACCCTTCGGTCATGCCGCTGCTGTATTCGCTCACGACGGATGGGACTTCCCACGCGAGCAAGAAAGCGCGGTCGCTCCTCAGAATGCTCCATAAGTTCCAAGAAACAAGCTCTTCCGGGTTAACAAATAGTGCAGTTCCGCAGGAGCGGTTCATCCATGTCCGTTGAACCCTAATTTTTTCCCCTTCATTTTCTTGATGACATTAGTCTTTGTATATAAGATACATACATATATTCTTGTATGTGGGGTTTGATTTTTGTGTAACCCCTTTTTTTTTACGAGGTTGGGTGTGGTTAGCTCGATTTTTTTTTCAAGAGCTGAACTCCGTGTCGACCTGTGGTGCTCGTGGAGCTAGATTGTAAGATACATTTGTTCAATAACAAGATTTTGGCAGTCATGAATGAGATGGTAATATGTGATTGTATTCAGTTTTGGTTAAGCAATATGGCGAATTGTTCGAGTGTGGTGAGGTAGACATGATTTGTTAGTTTTAATGCCTGGTATATTTGTTGTATATATATATATATATCATGTCAACGTTTCTTTTGGATGAAGAGTTCCTGGAGTCCTGCCAGGGCTAAATGGATCTTTCCTCAAAACTTTCTGACTGAAGCTAGAACAATTACTACATTTTGCAAGATTTGTTTCTTAGCTTCCTGTCTAATACATTGCACAAGGAGGCCCCATAACATTGCATTATAGTATTGTTTGATGGGATGTTAGTTTAGGTGTGCATACACCAGTTCGGACATCCGAGTAATGAAAATATTGAGTTCTAGACAACTCTCCATGTACCTCTAGTGAGATATTAAGAGTTGAGACCTATGACAAAAGAGAATGTGTTATGTCTGGATAAGGCGGAAGTCGTGGGGTTTCCGCCACGGTCTATTGTGGGCCTTACCGAGCATTTTTTCTAATAATCCGAACCGTTCATCTCATAGAGCTCGCAATTTAATATGTCCACGCAAAAAAATCAACTTGATTGGACATCAATAGCTATGTCAAAAAGTGAGTTTTGATTTATAAATCGGACAGCCTGATTCTGTCACTAGTATTTTAAGTTAAATTGTCCATAACCGTCAATTTTATAAAGCAAAATTTAAATTTGGATATAATTCTTGATGTCCGATCAAGCTGATTTTTTTGCGGGGAAATATAACTTTTTGGGCCATACAAGATAAATGGTTTAGCTTACTGCAGTAAATACTTAGTAGGACCCATAATGGGTGGCGGAAAGCTCATGGTTTCCACCTCATCCAGAAAGAATTTAATATCATGGCGAAATACCCATAAAGCGCACATAAGCTAAGATGTTAATTGGTCAGTTGTTTTGAATCAAGTTGGAAGTAAATGTGATTTACAAGTTAATCGAATTAGCCTTAGTTATTCATTTTGTTTAGAAAATGTATGTAATATTCAAACTTTTTTATATTAAAGCTAATTTAGAAAACTTGGAGTTACCCCTGATGATGAAAACACTAGATGGAAATTAGGACATGGGTTTTGGCCAAGTAAGTATTAGGTATTAGAAAGCAAATAAGTGCTTGTCCTTCATAATGTCGCACGTTCAAATTTGACGGAAACCAAACATTCGAAATCTTGAGAGGCTATTGGAGGGATTGAAAAGTTGTTAACTTTAGGATTCTGGAATTAGTCGACGTACATACAAGTTAGCCTTAACATCTCATTATTAATAAAAACGATTACTTAACACAATCCCCAGGGTGAGGTTGACTTAATGGTTAAGATTTGAGACTTAAGAGGTTGCTCTCTTCTAAGGTTTCAAGTTCGAAACCTCCCAAATGCTATCAATTCCTTTGGAGCTGTTGAAAGTTTGCCTAGTCACTAATTTTAGAGTCTCGAAATTAATTGAGATGCGCGTAAATTAGATGGAGACCTGGGTATCAAAATAAAATAAAACAAAGTATATTGAGATGCGCGTAAATTAGACGGAGACCTGGGTATCAAAATAAAATAAAACAAAGTATAAAGATAAGTGAACACAAACAAAATGAGAATAGCCTAGGGGAAGCGTGGAAGAGCGTGGATAGGGGTGGAAATGAGCTTCGTAGTGTTCTAGTTTAGCTTGCTTATAGACGAGCCAAGTCCTTAATGAGTTGAGCTTGGCTCATTTAGTAAACAAACTCAAAACTCGAGTTTGAGCTTAGCTCGATTAGTAAATGAGTTGAGCCGAGCTTCTTAGTAGATGTGGCGAACGGGCGGGTTTGGGTCAAATTGGGCAAGCTGTTAGTGGGTTGGGTCTTTAATAGGTCATTGACCCATTTAGACCTATTAATTATTAGTCTAATTACCCAAACCCAACCCATTTATCTAAAACCCAACCCGACCCGCCCATTAACCTAATTAAAATGACTAAAAAACCAATGTATACTAAAATGACCATATTACCCCTAAAAATTTAAATGACTAAAATATTCATGTACACTAAAATTACCAAATTGAAGTGCGTGATGGTGGTCCTACGTACTAATCTCAATCTAGTAGTACACTTTGTTTTCTACTACTTTAATGGGCATGTTACCGATAAGTAAAAAATTACGATCGAAATTCATATTTTTTTAATTAAAGACGAAAAAATTGGCTTATTTTTGTCTTTATTAAAAAAAATTAGGTTTCGATCATAATTTTTTACCTTTTAAATTCCTCCTATTATGTCGAAACAATAATCCACAAAAAATTAACGATAAACAAACAAATGCGAAAAAAATTGAATAAGAACAAAAAAATAAGCCATAAACAAGCCAGCTTTCCATTCATAAGTTGAATTTTCTCTCTCTAAACACATTTCAAGGTGCAGGTAGAGAGAAAATTTTGGGACTTGTATAAAGTGCTAGGGTTTTCTATATAATAAATTGTTGCGAGATGTATATATCTGTTTTGTTTGTACCCATAAATTTCCATTCGATCAAAATGAAAACTAGCCCATTGCGAGATGTATATATCTTCTTCTTTTTTGTCTTTATTCAATTTTTTTTTTGAATTTGATAGTTTTGCATCAAACTTTTTGTGACTTAGTGATTCGTTTCGTCGAAAAAAATCGTAAAAGTAAAAAATTATGATCGAAACTCATAAATTTGTTCAAAAAGACAAGAATAAGTAAATTTTTTTGTCCTATTGACTAATTTTTGTTTTTATTCAAAAAATTATCAGTTTCGATCAAATTTTTTTAATTTTTCGATTCCTCTTATCAAAACGAATCAACAAGTCACAAAAGTTTGACGCAAAACAAAAAAATGCAAAAAAATTTGAATAAGGACAAAAAAATAAGTCATTGAACTTTTTAATCTAAACCCTATGCGGGACTACCATAAGATAATTGAATGAGAGAGAGAGAGAGAGAGCTGGTAAAGAGACTATTTGATTTACCTTTTAATTTTTTACCGAGCCTTTGTGCTGATTCATTCCGGATCCATTCATTCCCAGTGAAGAGAGAGAGAGAGAGAGAGAGAATTTGATTTACGTTTTAATTTTTTACCGAGCCTTTGTGCTGATTTTTTTTTTTTGATCCGCTTTGTGCCGATTCATTCCCAGTGAAATTTGGCAAAGGGACAGAAATTTTGGTGGGTACCCATTGGGTCATTTAAGTTGACCCAATTGATACCCAATTAAGATCCAACTAATAATGGGTTAGCTGGGTTTGGACTCATTCTTACCCAACTAATAAATAGGTTGAGTTGGATCTAATTTTTAGTTGATGGGTCTGAGTTTGTTAATGGATCTGGGTTCAATTTGCCACCCCTACTTCTTAGTGTTTAAGCTTGCTCGTTTAGTAATCGAATTCAAAACTCAAGCTTGAACACGGTCGATTAGTAAATGAGTTGAACTGACCCGAGAACGCCGAGCCACGAGCTGCATGCTCGGTTCGTTTGGCAGCCATGAGTGTAGATCAAAAAAAGTATGGAAGTGTAGCATTGTAGCCGCATCCCAACGGACGTCGTCGAATTGGATTTTCTCTTCCCCGTTACCCTTTCTACACGGGGAGTGCTGGTATAGGTACATACACGCATGTATATACACCAGATACATACGCACTTTAGACCCGTCTCGAGTCCTACAAAAAAGATTCAAGCCTCTCATTTTGTTCAAAATAGTTTGTTTACAATACATTTAAAAAATTAACTCAATCTGATACCGGTAAAGACATTTACGAAATATCCACTTTTGTTACAGAATCAAGGTCTGAATTTTCAAAGTTGGATGTTTCGTAAATATCTTTATGGGAAAGACTAGAATATACATCCCTTATTTGCATGTGTATCATATGCACCTCCCAAAATATTATGAATTGTAAAGAAAATGTTACGAATCGTATTGCTAAAAAGTTACGAGTCGTATAAAGGTTACGAGATTCACTAAAATGTTATGAATCATAATGAAAATGTTACAATCGTACTGCTGAAAAATTATGAATTCTAGAACAAAAGTTACGAAACACACGAAAATGTTATGTGAACCATAAAATCGGTGCATATGGTACACTCTTTTAAGCGGTGTGTATTGTAGACTTTCCCTATCTTTATAGATATCAAATTGAGTTAATTTTTTAAAGTGACCATAAACACATTATTTTAAACAAAATGAACGACTTGAATTATTTTTGAAGGACTCAAGACAAATCTAAAATGCATATGCCTATGACGTATGTACATGAATGTATGTAACTATACACTTTCCGCTACAGGACAGGAGAAGTAGGGAAAAATTCAAAATACACTGTAATCTTTACACCAAAATTCAATTAGACTCTCAACTTTTTAAAAACTTCAATTTTACTCCCAACGTTATCTTCCGTTAATCAAAACGCCCCCTTCCGTCCGAATGACTAATGGATTTCGTTAAATATCGTCCCGATAGAATTTTGATGATTTGAGCCGCTCAATGTGTTCAAAATGTGATTTTAAGGATACCCTCAAGAAATCAGCAAAAAAAAAAAAATGAATGGTAGGGCTTCATCTGAACAGTTTCATCTGAATAGTTTTTTATTGAATAGTTCAATAAAAAATTGTTAAGATGAAACCCTTCGCGATCAAATTTTTTGTTGATTTCTCATAAGTACCCTTAAAATCACGTTTTAATCACATTAAGTGACTCGAATCACCGAAATTCGATCGGAAAAGGGGAGGTGCATACCGAAGCAAAATCCGGACGTCCGAATTTGAACAAAATCCGGATCAATCTGCACCTCCCCTTTTCTAATCGAATTTCGATGATACGAGCCGCTCAATGTGTTTAAAATGTGATTTTAAGGGTATCCGCTGTTTGGACTGAATTAGCTTAATCAAATGGCAAATGATTGTGTGCGAGCGTGCCAAAAAAGAATTAACTTCAAAAAAGAAATTATTCTTTTCAACTTGATTTGAAACAACTAATTTGAATCAGGCAACTGTGTTATCCGTTCGATTATCTCAACTAAGAGAATTTTTCCTTAAAGTGTCAACCAAATAAAGAATTGATTTTCTTCAAATCAAAAAAGATGATTGAATACAAACGAACCTGAATCTAATCGAAGGTACGTTTGTGTACAAATACTCTTGAGACTTCACCAAGAATAATACCGAAATATAAACACACTGAATTTAATCGAAAGATGGCTTATAAATTAAATGACTATTCTTTGGTAAGAAAAAGACTGAAAGAAATAAGAAACTTGAATTTAATCAAAAGTAGTCTTACATGCAAACTAGCCTTCAACTTACAAACTAAACTAAACTAAATCCTAAACTACGATAGATTTCTGAGCAATCATATTGTATGAGTTGTCAGAGGATAAGTTTTTTGTCGGAGGGTTTCTTCTACAAATCCTTCTCCTATTTATAGACGTTGAGCTTGCATTCGATCTCCACGTCCTCGATTGATGTCCACGTCTTCGTTCGAACTGCTTCTGACTCCCTAAAAAACAGTTGAGAGGGGTCTTCGAACGGTTACTTGAATTAATCTCCTCAAAATTCTTCTCCCTCCACATTTGCTGATGTTGTTCTTTGTTGCTTTTTGGATCGTGGGGTTCCTGTTTTTGTTCAACGTGGGTTAGTGTCACACGACTGGTTTTCCAAATAATTCACTGTAATCCCGCTCAATTCTCCTCATAATTCGAGGAATTAAAACACTGTTCATTGGCTCTGAAGAGTAATCAACGGCTAAACCTAATTACCATCTTAATTACCCTTACTTGATGTTCAAACGTTGTCGTTTCCCATCAAAATGATACCGTATAGTACTAAAATAATATCGCCATTAACCCTTACGATCCTCTGCATCACGGGTCTACCATGGGATATGTTCTGATAGGTCAAAGCACTGTTCGATGCCACGAGTATTTTTCTCATTGGGTGGCGTATTTTAGGATGTAAACACACCCCCCACATTAACATCTTATTTAAGGTAATTAAATAAGTGTTAATGGAACACGTACTCCGCCCACGTCCCCTTCAAATACGAATGCATGGGGCATGGGAGAAATCTGTTTCCATGCACATCTGTTGAGCTTCTCAAAAAAAGCTGCAATTATTCTTCTATAAATGGCGATTAATGATAGGGTTTAACGAATCACACTGCTTCCCTAAAACCTCTTCGAAGTAGAGTCTCTTCTGCTAAAAAATCTTTCAGTTATGGACTCTCTTCTAGAAATCAATCTCGTTCTAAAAAACCTCGATCACCAATCCCATTCATCTCAAACATCTTCCTCAAACTCTCCTCAACTGTTGGCAGGAAAAATCTTTTCTGACCGAACCTTCTACACTCCTAACCCCTCACCCACGGGATGGGAATCTTCTCTGACCCATTCGAATTCGGTCAATGGGTCCAACTGGGGTACATGGGAGGAACAACCTGCCAATATCAGTACTGACACCGTTTTGGTTAGGGTTGATCAACCCGACCCTACTCCTAACAAATTTCACCACTTTCGAACCCTGTTTATGAGTCAATATCTGCCTCTGACTGGCAGTGACACCGTTCACATGGGAATGCTGGAATCAATCTATTCTTCCCTTAAATTCGCCCTTTATCTGAAACAGGAGAAGAGCTACCTTGGGCCAGCCCCCTACTGTGACTTCAAACGCCTGGCCCAAACCCAGAGAACCCTCTGGCTTGCTGAAGTAAAAACCCCACACTACCCTGTTGACTTCGAAGAGTCAAACAAATTGCCTTCTCTCCCAGAGGAACCTGACTGGTTTGGTGAGGTGACTAACCTTGTCGTTAATCCTCCCCACCTCTAATGGCAATACGACTATTCCATCTTCCCTTCTGATAAAAGCAAAACCTTACAACTTCTTGCTGCTTTCTCTTTCCTGGATAGATTCCAGAGTTCAAACAATTTGTCTGAGATTTCAAAACTCAGCACAAAAAGTGAGTGCCATAATACGCCCACCAAAGTTTATGAAGTACGGCTTCGAAATATAGCCACATCAGCTCTTATGATGCCTTCCTCTTGGGCTATTGCTCCTAGGTATAGACACATCAGCCCTCATGACCTATTCATGTCAAGTTGTGGCTTCGAAAACCAAAGAATCTAACGAAATGGTCTTCAGAGCTTGTCTACCTACCAATGGAGCTTGTGTCAAGTTTTTATATCTCAGTTGCTGGATCTCAAAAGGGCCCGCCTCTGGAATACTTCTATGCTTAATTAGGTTTTCTTTTCCTCCATTTCCTAGATGGGTATGCCGAATGTAACTTTCCTTATGAATGTAATGAACAGAGAAAAATTATTATTGTTATATGCCCACCCTGTTTCAAACGAATTCAAATTGCGGGTTTAAAGTTTGTGTGTTTTGAAACCAATTAATATAAAATGAATTCGTGAGTAGCTGAAACAAGCAGAAATCTCCCTTAAAAGTATTCTTTCTGCTGCTACGCTCGTTTTGTTATACTTATTGGCATTCCTTCATCACATATTCGATCATCACTTCGAACACACTAATGAGCAATCTTAAAACATCCTGAACAAACGCTTCGAAATACGATAAATTTGTTTTTTTTTGTTTTACAGCTCATTTTTCAAAAGCTTCTCAACAGTCTCCTCGTTAGCTGTATCACTTATTACTAAGGATGGTGGCTACCTCTCTTAGTCGTTTCGTCTTCGAGAGCTTTACGCCTGCCATCTACTTACCCAAAATAATTACGGAGCAATCTCCCACGCCTTTGGGATTATAAATACACGACAAAACCCGTCAGTACTTATCAAACCTCTTTCTTTACCCTTCTTACTGCTGCTGCTTAAACCCATCATGGCCGGTAACCAACAAGCTCCTCAGCCTGTTGATCTTATGGATGAGTTTGCCAGAAGAATGGCAAAACTCATAGACGAGCTCAAGAGGGACCAACAAGCTAAACTTCGAGCCCTTCGAAACGAGATTCGTTAGCTCTGAGCTCAGTTGGTGGACGTGGAGACATCTTCACGTCTTTGTTTGGCCAAGACCTCGGATGATCTCACGTACGTCCTCTCAGCTCATGAGGAAAAAGTCTCCCGGAGGGTGGGTCTCCATAGAGACTCACCTTTGGGACTATGAGCGGCATCAAAGACCCTCATTTTGGCTTCCAAGTCATAGATTGGCCGTTTTTCTTTTAAAAGATCGTAGCAGATCTTTTTTTTATTTAGATCATCTTGGGTCTGTTCTTTTCTTCAAAATCCCCGTTGGGTTTTTATTTTGTACTAGCACCCGCTAGGGTGCTTTTTAAATATTAATAAAAAACCCTTTGTTACCCTTGTTTGTGACTTAATCACCATAATTGTGCTGACTAGATGCCAACGATCATTTCGAAGCAACTATGGTTCAAAACCAAGCAGGTAACAAAACACAAATTATTTCCTTCTTCTATGCTTGTTTTGTAATTTCATCACCTTGCTTTTAATATCGAAGGCAAGAAAGAATCACTTTTTCGAAGAAAGTTGCCTTTTATGAAATGACTCCCATATGGAAGGGACATAAGACTTTAAATGTCTCCCGTTTATTTTCCTTCGATGGACATAACCATTTAAATTCCTTAAATGATAGGCTCCCCCCTTCAAGACTCTATGGATTTGGAAAGGTCCATTCCACGTTGGAGCACATTTTCCCAATCCATCCATCCTGACCCTTCAGTCTTTGATGGGTAAAATAACCTTCCATACAAGGTCACCCTCATCAAAGCTTCGAAGGGCTACTCTTTTGTTGTAACTCTTGGCCACTCTTGCTTTTTGTAGCATGATTTGATTTAAAGCATTTACTCTGGCCTCATCAATATCCTCTAATTCCATATGCATGGCTTGATGATATGACTCGGTGTCTAAGTCATTTTGGGCGGCCACCCTTTGAGATCTCACAGTGATCTCCATAGGTAGAACTGCATCGTGCCCATAAGTTAAAGAAAATGAAGTAGTGCCCGTGCTAGTTCTTTTTGTATTCCTGTAAGCCCATAATGTGTCCAACAACAAATGATGCCAAGTCTCTGGGTTTTTATCCACTATTCTTTGGATTCTCTTTTTGATAATCTTGTTGGTTGATTCTGCTTGGCCATTTGATTGGGCATAGTACGTGCTAGTATATATCAAAGAGATTCCATGGTTATTGGCAAAAGCCTTAACTAATTTCCCTTCGAACAATGAACCATTATCCACTGTTATTGTTTGAGGGCTTCCAAATCTATACATGATCCCTTTTATGAAATCAATAACGTGAGTTTGCTTGACTTCTTCATAAGCTTGAGCTTCCACCCACTTAGTGAAATAGTCAGTAACTACTAAAATGAACTTGTGTTTTTCTAACGAATGGGGGTAAATCATCCCAATCATGTCCATAGCCCATCCTCTAAAAGGCCATGGTTTTATGACATACCGTAAATCTGTGACTGGTAAATGTTTAAGTAGCCCTGTTATTGGCATGCTTGACATCCCTTGGCATAATCTATGCAGCCCTTATGGATAGTGGGCTAATAATACCCGTATTTCCTTATTAACCATCTCATTTTTATGCCAGCCTGATGTGCTCCACAAATTCCTTCATGAACCCCAGCCATTACCTTAAAGGCATTTACCTTGTTCAAACATTTCAAGAGGAGACCATCCATTCCTCTTTTGAATAACTCATTATTATACATAATGTAGTTTAGTGCCTTCAATTTAGTTGCTTTGTCTGCCATAGCATCAGGTTTGGTTAAGTAATCGATTAATACTTGCCTCCAATCTTCATTCTGATTAGGAGGAAGATCCACTTCCAACACTTCGAAATCAGTCAACCTAGTGTTCAACATAGGTAAAGATTTTCTTAGAGTTAACTGACAGAACTCTTTTTCATTCTCTAACAAAACTTTATACCATGATGCCTTTTGAACTATCTCATCAGCTTCTTCATTGAAAAATCTAGGGATATAAGTTAGAGTAATCATAAGAAATTGACCAATCAGCTTCTTAGCATGTTGGTAGTAAATTACTAAAGCTGGAGTGGTACATCAAAATTGCCCATTTAGCTGATTAATTACTAACTGAGAATCTCCAAAGATTTCAGCAGCACCAACCCTTAACTTAAGCAAAATCTCCAATCCTATGATTAAGGCTTCATATTCTGCTTGATTATTCGAACACTGTCCCTCATTGAGTCAGAATCCATACTTGGTTTTCAGACCTTGAGGAGATTCCAAAATTATGCCCATTCCGGCCATTTGAGCAGTTTTTGACCCATCAAACCATAACTTCCATGGTTTGATATCTGTAACGCCCCGACTTTTCGGGTGCAAAAATAAATAATTTCCTTTAGAAAATTTTGCTAAATAAATATAATTTTTCAAAACAATGGTTTAACTATCACAATTTCAAGATAGATCTACTTAATCAAAAGACATTAACTTCAGAGCTAACTCTAATCTTAATACGAACTCCAAGCATATTCGATCTCTGTTTTTGATATTCCTTCTGCGTCGAACCGCATTATCGTTGAATCTCCTCCATTGAATCCTGCGCCCTCTAGCAAATTAATCGCCGAAGCAAACGATTTGCCAGGATACAAGCGTATCCGTGAGTGAGAAATCACCCAGTAGAATAATTCAACCCAACCACCCCTCTTACTTTACAGTTAGCAAGCAATAGGATAATAAGGATGCGAAACATAAAAGTAAACAGAGGTTTTTCACATAAATCAGTTCATTACTAACCATTAACCTATCATGAAATCTAAGATCTCATCCACGAGATCTTTCCTCCCATAACCACTAACTATGACCGTGTCATGGAAAATCCCCCCCTTGCTTGTCCTGCACACGGGGTCCTAAATGAATTCACCTAAGATATGTACTTCGTATGAATTCATTTACAACTATAACAGGGGGCACGATTACCCTTTGGAACTCCCCATGGCGTACCATACATTAGGGTCGCACCATTCCTAAGCCACTAACTATGACCGTGTCATGGGACAATCCCCCTTGCTGGCCCTGCAAGGCACGATTACCCTTTGGAACTGCCCATGGTGTACCATACGTTAGGGTCACAACAATCTCATCACCGGCCCCCTCAGGTAACCCATTTCAACACAGGGCCCAACAGTTCACCCTTGCCATAGCCATCATAATCTACAATCTCACAACTTCAACACTTTACCATCTTTCCATTAACTTAGCATCGTCAATGTGAACTCTATTCGCATACCACCCCATGTCTCTAGGGTCCAGTCTAGCATTCGAATCAAGCATCGACACAATATTATTCATAATAATAAATAAGAACGAACAACGAGCGGATCAGAATAAATATTAGGTAAATGCAATTACACAACTTTTTATGACTGAGCCGTTGCCCTTAATCTCGTATGGCCACAATATCAATAATAAGGTAGGAAATTTTATATAAGATTTTAAAAATAATTTTCTAAGCTTTTATTAATTATTCTCAAGTAATTAAATTGATTTAGAAATTAATTAAATACAATAATTAGGTAAAAATATTGAAATAATTATCCTAACCTTAATAAGAGTCCTAAAAGTCCTACACATCAAGTTCGAGTCTCAAAGTTGGGTCCGGAGGGTTGCAAAATGGTTTCGAATACTTTTTAAATAAAGCTGAACGAAATTTGCCTCTAGAAGTTGCCCGAAACATAGACCTTAATAACTAAAGGGTCTAATCGTAGTATGTTATTGAAACATTTAGGGCTGAAAACATATGTTAAATAACCTCAGGGTTTAAACTGTAATTCCCTGTCATCTTTTTCAAAAATAACACGTTCAAGAACAGTAAGTTTCGGAAAACAGGGGAAATCGTCCGGTTTTTGATTACGCGACTTCGGAATCGATTTCTCTCATTCCGGAACTTAATAATCTACACATAATCACTCAATATACTTAGGAGAAGGTAGAGAATGGATTATTCTACCTCGGATTCGGCCGAAAAAGCGGGTAATGGTTCGGACGATTTTGGAGAAATTGGAGAAGACGACGGAGCACGGGACGCCGGGCTGACTTCGGGTGATTGGAACTGGGCTCTGTGAAGCTCGGGGACGTGCTACAATGTGGGGTGGCTCGATTGGTGATTGGCTATGGTGGAACCGAAACCCACCTAAATTTCTCTTCTCTAATCCTCCATGAACGGAATTTTCCGAGTTTTCTCCTTTTTTTTTTTGATTCGCTTGTAACTGAGATGGTATTTATAAGGTGGGAGGAGGAGTGGTGACCAAGGAATGGGAGATGATAAGGGAGAACCGGATGGGAAAAGGATAAGAGGCAACATTAATGCCGGAGGATAAGGGGATAAGATGGCTGGTTTTGGAGGAGGATAATGGGGGATGGATTTGCTTAGTGAACAAGTAATGAGAGAGAGAGAGGGAGAGAGTCGGCTGGGGAGAGATGAGAGAGCCGAAATTTTTTGATAAGAAGGGGGGAAAAATACTATGGCGCATGTGGCACACCATACACCTATAAGGGATTTTGATAATTCCATTAAGACTAATATAGAGTTCAATCTGTAATTAATTAACTAACTCTATAAAGAAATAATTTTTTGTATAAAATTATAATTTAATTATTTTTTTTAAAATTTTCGGATCATTAAAACATATGGGAAACAAAAACAAAAAAAAAATATTGTCGAATACTAGTTTGTTTAATTATTTAATAAAATTCAAAATATAAATCTTTAATCGAAAAAAACTAAAAGGCAAAAATTAGGGTCGTTACAACCTACCCCCCTTAAAACAATTTCGTCCTCGAAATTAAAGTGTACTCTCTGGTGAATGTAATTTTCAGTAGTTGGCACGAATCGTGTCTTCTCGTTCCCCAGTTGATTCCTCCAATCTTCGGTGTCTCCACAAGACCTTGACTAATTTGATTGTTCATCCTCGGGTAACTTTTTTCCATGATCCTGAATTTTCACCGGTTGTTCTTCAAAGATTGTACCTCATCTAGAGTGACTTTCTCCAAGTCGAGCACGTGGTGGAATGGGCCATATCTTTCCTCAGCATAGAAAAGTAAAGGGCAACGTGAATCTTGGCAATTTGCCGTGGTAAAGTTAGGCGATAAGCTACTTCTCTAATTTGCTCCAGGATCTCAAACGTACCAATGTGACGAGGCGATAACTTTCCTTTTTTTTTTTTTTTTAACAAATTGGGTGATCCTACGGTGCGGCTTGATCAAAATCACATTGAAAGTCTATGGTCCCGTCCTTTTGTCAGTGTAACTCTTGTACAAGCTTTAAGTGATCGTATGTCGTCAACATAATTCCATTCTTGGTCAGTTCTTGAAAGTTGGTTCTTGTCTCTTAGTCGGTGGATGGTACTTTTCTCCAATTGAAACGAGAAGATTACAAGAATTTTCATGAGGTTTCAAACATGAGTCGAATGTTCGAAGGTCAGAGCACAAAATAGAAAATACGAACAGATACTCTTCCACGAGTCGAGGTGTAAGTAGTTTTGAGTGGGAGTTGGAACACGATGAAAATGATGATTAGGTTAACCCAAGTGAACTCAATGATGCTAATCAAAATAAAACAGGAAAGAAAATAAATAAATAGAGGTGAACTCAATGATTGGAATTTGAAGAGTTTCATCATTGTCGTAGTGATGATTAAAGATTTAATATGCGAGTGAAACAAACAAGTACTTGGACTTCTAAATATTGCAATGGAATTAACAAGGCAGGTTCTCTTAAGAAATATAGATATACCGCGATAGGTTCTGAATGATACGAGCTCAAACGGTGAAACCAAATTAGATATTTATTTTGCACCACATTGGCCAAACGTGTTTCAAAACAAGCATCTAACTCTAGTTATCATAGAAAATATTAGGCACAAATGAAAATAAGCAATGGCTTACGAGTCCATTCTTAAAATAGAACAAGGAATTGATAAAACAATGATTGGATCTGACTAGCTCGAAACAGGATACAAAACTTAAGGAAAGTGAAGCACAATGTTATAGGTGTTCAAGGACTAAATAACTCCAACATTGAAACTCGAACTAGATTTGTAAATTTAGAGTTTTGAAGGTCGGAGGAACATTTTGATGTGATATCAAAAGATTCGAAGGTTATGAATAACTGATAGTGCACTGGTCAAAAATAAATGAGGATTGCTCTAAAAGTGCAATATCCAATGGATTAGAAAGGTTAGACTCATTACTGGGTAATCTGTAAGCAATCTAATCAACTAGAGAAAAGTTGAGACAAGATGAATTTTAGGGATATCCAACACCCACAGGAAAATGTCACGAGAACTAGGTGTTTGGAATAGACAAGAGTTCAATGATTTGAGATTTGGTTGAAGTTGCAACTCTAACAATGGAGAGTCATAATGAATGTGATTTTAAGAAGAGCCAAGAGAGATTGGAGGTAGCGGGCAGTTAGGATACAGTCGATTGAATGAGAATGGAGACTTAGATGAATAATCATCAATAGCTCGTCTATCCCCCTTTAAAAAAAAAATATTTAGAACTTCATCGCAAGAGAATGGTTGCCGCTTTCTCAGATATTCACGATCTTGAGCTCTTCCTGATCTGTTGAACTATGATGGTGCCTTCATCGGATGTAGTGGCATAGTATTTAGCTAGGTGATGATTTTGAATCTCTGATAACATCATGTTTCTATTCGTCAATCTATCTACTTTCTCAAGGGATCTACGACGCTGAAGGTTAGGGTTTAGGGGTAGTCGGTAATCGCTCGTATGAGTTGCACAACCCAATTGATACTTCGTCTTGCGTTGAGGTTTGAGTTGGTATTGATCTCGAAATTCACGAAAGAATAGTCGTTGTCGTAGGCGACGTTGTCGTTGGAATCAGGGCTACGCGTATCGTCCTTACTGGTGGGTTTGACAAAATGATGACATCATTGACGTTTTGTACCAATCTTGTAACGACTGCTCCTCGAGGTTAGGTTCAGGGTTATAAGGGTTTCTAAATATCTGGTTCTAAAAAGGAAATGAGTGCAACAACGTTCTTACATTGATCCTACCCTATTTGCGACCGTTATCAACCTAAAGAAAGAAGAACTATTCTTCAACAGGTACTTTATTTACTAAGTAGCCTCCTTCGATAGTACCCTTCCTCTATGGTCGAGATTTGTCTTTTTGTCTTCTTTGGACTGGTGTTCTTCGCCGCGTTCGATCGGACAACCAACTATAAGAGGAATGATTCTTCTATCGCTTCCTTCTGGTCGGAATCAACGTTGATTTCGTAACTTCTCGGAGTCTGAGTCTCAACAGGTAAATAAATATTTATATGATATACTTAGACAGGTTATATCGTAGTTTAGAAGAGTAATAGATACGGTAAACGTTTAGCTATTCGGGTTTATGTTCTCAGAATGTGATCTACCAAATCAACCCAAGGCCGAGCGTTGAACCTAGGCTTTGATACCATTTGTAACGCCTCGACTTTTCGGGTGCAAAAATAAATAATTTCCTTTAGAAAATTTTGCTAAATAAATATAATTTTTCAAAACAATGGTTTAACTATCACAATTTCAAGATAGATCTACTTAATCAAAATACATTAACTTCAGAGCTGACTCTAATCTTGATACGAACTCCAAGCATACTCGATCTCTGTTTTTGATATTCCTTCTGCGTCGAACCGCATTATCGTTGAATCTCCTCCATTGAATCCCGCGCCCTCTAGCAAATTGATCGCCGAAGCAAACGATTTGCTAGGATACAAGCGTATCCGTGAGTGATAAATCACCCAGTAGAATAATTCAACCCAACCACCCCTCTTACTTTACAGTTAGTAAGCAATAGGATAATAAGGATGCGAAACATAAAAGTAAACAGAGGTTTTTCACATAAATCAGTTCATTACTAACCATTAACCTATCATGAAATCTAAGATCTCATCCACGAGATCTTTCCTCCCATAACCACTAACTATGACCGTGTCATGGAAAATCCCCCCCTTGCTTGTCCTGCACACGGGGTCCTAAATGAATTCACCTAAGTTATGTACTTCGTATGAATTCATTACCAACCATAACAGGGGGCACGATTACCCTTTGGAACTCCCCATGGCGTACCATACATTAGGGTCGCACCATTCCTAAGCCACTAACTATGACCGTGTCATGGGACAATCCCCCTTGTTGGCCCTGCAAGGCACGATTACCCTTTGGAACTGCCCATGGTGTACCATACGTTAGGGTCACAACAATCTCATCACCGGCCCCCTCAGGTAACCCATTTCAACACAGGGCCCAACAGGTCACCCTTGCCATAGCCATCATAATCTACAATCTCACAACTTCAACACTTTACCATCTTTCCATTAACTTAGCATCGTCAATGTGAACACTATTCGCATACCACCCCATGTCTCTAGGGTCCAGTCTAGCATTCAAATCAAGCATCGACACAATATTATTCATAATAATAAATAAGAACGAACAACGAGCGGATCAGAATAAATATTAGGTAAATGCAATCACACAACTTTTTATGACTGAGCCGTTGCCCTTAATCTCGTATGGCCACAATATCAATAATAAGGTAGGAAATTTTATATAAGATTTTAAAAATAATTTTCTAAGCTTTTATTAATTATTCTCAAGTAATTAAATTGATTTAGAAATTAATTAAATACAATAATTAGGTAAAAATATTGAAATAATTATCCTAACCTTAATAAGAGTCCTAAAAGTCCTACACATCAAGTTCGAGTCTCAAAGTTGGGTCCGGAGGGTTGCAAAATGGTTTCGAATACTTTTTAAATAAAGCTGAACGGAATTTGCCTCTAGAAGTTGCCCGAAACATAGACCTTAATAACTAAAGGGTCTAATCGTAGTATGTTATTGAAACATTTAGGACTGAAAACATATGTTAAATAACCTCAGGGTTTAAACTGTAATTCCCTGTCATCTTTTTCAAAAATAACACGTTCAAGAACAGTAAGTTTCGGAAAACAGGGGAAATCGTCCGGTTTTTGATTACGCGACTTCGGAATCGATTTCTCTCATTCCGGAACTTAATAATCTACACATAATCACTCAATATACTTAGGAGAAGGTAGAGAATGGATTATTCTACCTCGGATTCGGCCGGAAAAGCGGGTAATGGTTCGGACGATTTTGGAGAAATTGGAGAAGACGACGGAGCACGGGACGCCGGGCTGACTTCGGGTGATTGGAACTGGGCTCTGTGAAGCTCGGGGACGTGCTACAATGTGGGGTGGCTCGATTGGTGATTGGCTATGGTGGAACCGAAACCCACCTAAATTTCTCTTCTCTAATCCTCCATGAACGGAATTTTCCGAGTTTTCTCCTTTTTTTTTTTGATTCGCTTGTAACTGAGATGGTATTTATAAGGTGGGAGGAGGAGTGGTGACCAAGGAATGGGAGATGATAAGGGAGAACCGGATGGGAAAAGGATAAGAGGCAACATTAATGCCGGAGGATAAGGGGATAAGATGGCTGGTTTTGGAGGAGGATAATGGGGGATGGATTTGCTTAGTGAACAAGTAATGAGAGAGAGAGAGGGAGAGAGTCGGCTGGGGAGAGATGAGAGAGCCGAAATTTTTTGATAAGAAGGGGGGAAAAATACTATGGCGCATGTGGCACACCATACACCTATAAGGGATTTTGATAATTCCATTAAGACTAATATAGAGTTCAATCTGTAATTAATTAACTAACTCTATAAAGAAATAATTTTTTGTATAAAATTATAATTTAATTATTTTTTTTAAAATTTTCGGATCATTAAAACATATGGGAAACAAAAACAAAAAAAAAATATTGTCGAATACTAGTTTGTTTAATTATTTAATAAAATTCAAAATATAAATCTTTAATCGAAAAAAACTAAAAGGCAAAAATTAGGGTCGTTACAACCTACCCCCCTTAAAACAATTTCGTCCTCGAAATTAAAGTGTACTCTCTGGTGAATGTAATTTTCAGTAGTTGGCACGAATCGTGTCTTCTCGTTCCCCAGTTGATTCCTCCAATCTTCGGTGTCTCCACAAGACCTTGACTAATTTGATTGTTCATCCTCGGGTAACTTTTTTCCATGATCCTGAATTTTCACCGGTTGTTCTTCAAAGATTGTACCTCATCTAGAGTGACTTTCTCCAAGTCGAGCACGTGGTGGAATGGGCCATATCTTTCCTCAGCATAGAAAAGTAAAGGGCAACGTGAATCTTGGCAATTTGCCGTGGTAAAGTTAGGCGATAAGCTACTTCTCTAATTTGCTCCAGGATCTCAAACGTACCAATGTGACGAGGCGATAACTTTCCTTTTTTTTTTTTTAACAAATTGGGTGATCCTACTGTGCGGCCTGATCAAAATCACATTGAAAGTCTATGGTCCCATCCTTTTGTCAGTGTAACTCTTGTACAAGCTTTGAGTGATCGTATGTCGTCAACATAATTCCAGTCTTGGTCAGTTCTTGAAAGTTGGTTCTTGTCTCTTAGTCGGTGGATGGTACTTTTCTCCAATTGAAACGATAAGATTACAAGAATTTTCATGAGGTTTCAAACATGAGTCGAATGTTCGAAGGTCAGAGCACAAAATAGAAAATACGAACAGATACTCTTCCACGAGTCGAGGTGTAAGTAGTTTTGAGTGGGAGTTGGAACACGATGAAAATGATGATTAGGTTAACCCAAGTGAACTCAATGATGCTAATCAAAATAAAACAGGAAAGAAAATAAATAAATAGAGGTGAACTCAATGATTGGAATTTGAAGAGTTTCATCATTGTCGTAGTGATGATTAAAGATTTAATATGCGAGTGAAACAAACAAGTACTTGGACTTCTAAATATTGCAATGGAATTAACAAGGCAGGTTCTCTTAAGCAATATAGATATACCGCGATAGGTTCTGAATGATACGAGCTCAAACGGTGAAACCACATTAGATATTTATTTTGCACCACATTGGCCAAATGTGTTTCAAAACAAGCATCTAACTCTAGTTATCATAGAAAATATTAGGCACAAATGAAAATAAGCAATGGCTTACGAGTCCATTCTTAAAATAGAACAAGGAATTGATAAAACAATGATTGGATCTGACTAGCTCGAAACAGGATATAAAATTTAAGGAAAGTGAAGCACAATGTTATAGGTGTTCAAGAACTAAATAACTCCAACATTGAAACTCGAACTAGGTTTGTAAATTTAGAGTTTTGAAGGTCGGAGGAACATTTTGATGTGATATCAAAAGATTTGACGGTTATGAATAACTGATAGTGCACTGGTTAAAAATAAATGAGGATTGCTCTAAAAGTGCAATATCCAATGGATTAGAAAGGTTAGACTCATTACTGGGTAATCTGTAAGCAATCTAATCAACTAGAGAAAAGTTGAGACAAGATGAATTTTAGGGATATCCAACACCCACAGGAAAATGTCACGAGAACTAGGTGTTTGGAATAGACAAGAGTTCAATGATTTGAGATTTAGTTGAAGTTGCAACTCTAACAATGGAGAGTCATAATGAATGTGATTTTAAGAAAAGCCAAGAGAGATTGGAGGTAGCGGGCAGTTAGGATACAGTCGATTGAATGAGAATGGAGACTTAGATGAATAATCGTCAATAGCTCGTCTATCCCCCTTTAAAAAAAATATTTAGAACTTCATCGCAAGAGAATGGTTGCCGCTTTCTCAGATATTCACGATCTTGAGCTCTTCCTGATCTGTTGAACTATGATGGTGCCTTCATCGGATGTAGTGGCATAGTATTTAGCTAGGTGATGATTTCGAATCTCTGATAACATCATGTTTCTATTCGTCAATCTATCTACTTTCTCAAGGGATCTATTGTAACGCCCTGAATTTTGGGTACGTTAAATAACATTTTATTGAACAACAAAAGAGAGTCTGGCTCTTTATTACATCATAAACTCCCAAAGGATTCTTATATTACACAAAGGGATGGATGTCTAAGGTTATCTACAGCTCCTTCTCTTCTTCCATCCTAGCGAGTTCCTCAGCTCCGAAAGCCTCCAAGGTATACCGCTCTCCTTGTTCATCTAGAAAGTCTGACACATTATACCAGCGTCGCCACCAGTATAATATGTCAGGGTCACATAAAGCAACACCGTGAGCTTGAAAGCTCAATAGAGTAATCCGAAGCCACTAACCCTTAACATACACGTCAAAGATAGTATACGATTTTCCAAACTTAACATGCTTTCAAATAAACTCATACAATTACACATGCGCATTCACTAATGAGCGTTGGTGTCATGTTTTCCGGGTTTCTCATACATGACTCGTCGTTTTGTGTCTCATCTTTTATCATCAATTCTGAAAACACGCACGCACACAATCATGGGTTACAAGTACCTTGTGTCGCACAACAATGAGCTACCAAGTCCGGCTCATTGCCACAAGGTTACCAACGCATGGCCACAATGGCTACCAAGTCCGGCACATTGTGTCACACACACACAACCATGAGTATCCAAGACCGGCACCTTGTGTCGCACAACAATGAGCTACCAATCCGGCTTATTGCCACAAAGACTACCAAATCTGACTCATGGCCATAATGGCTACCAAATCCGGCCATTATGCATTTCCAAAACACTTTTTATCCATATCAACCACATCTTAGGTGTCATATCTCTACTTTTCCAATTCCATGTGTCTCGTAACATGCATCGACTCCGCGGTGGGACTATTCACATAACTCATGCGATATCGAATAGCAAGATCATCCAACTCTATACTATCATACTCGTTAAAAGGTCAAAATACAAATACTTCGTTTCAAAACAACACTTTATCTTTAAGCCGCATTTTCTTCGAGAGGTTCAATAAAGCCACACATGTTTATTGACGAGTTCATACTATCACGTAGCAATTAGGCGAGCAAGCGATCAAGTAACCACAAGATCAAAGTAAACTACGTACTTTTAACAAGAAAGTTCTACAAGCTAAATCATACTACTAACTTTATTTAAAGAAAATAGTTCGAGAATAATATCATGCCAACAACCATTCAAGCACTACATATACTTAGGAAGGGGGTAAGGACTAATCTACCTTGATCCGAAACTAGTCGGGGCCGAATAAGCTAGTTGAAAAATTCTACAGGCGGTGAAACTCTCAAATCTGGACCGAACTTTGGATGGCAGTAACTTGGTCACAACTGGGCCGAATAGGATCGTTCTTGAGTCTAAAACGAAGATCTCGAAATTTTCTACAACTTCCGTGAAGGACGTTATTCCTAGAAACGACTTTCGCCCGGAGAAAAATGGGGATAAGAAAGTGGACAGTGAGCTGTCTGGAATGGAATTTCCAGATTTTTCACTGAACTTTGGAGGTCGATATCTTGGTCATCTCTTGACCGTTTGGGGTGGTTCTTGGGTCTAAACTGAAGCTCTCGAAGTGTTCTACGACTTTTGTGAAGGACGTTATTCCTAGAAACGACTTTCGCCCGGAGAAAAAAATGGAGTTTTTCAGAGGACAGTAGGCTGCCTGGGCAAAACAGAATGGGTTTTAGAGGGAAGTTGGAGAATGAGGTGAAGGTGTGAGTTCAAAGCACCAAATGGCTTGGTATTTATAGGCAAGGCCTCCCTCTCTCTCTCTCTTGGCCGGCCACTCTCTCTCTCTCTCTCCTTTAATTTTTAATTCAAGCAAATCAAGTTTGCTTGCAAGAAACATCCTAGAATCCTAGGTATGCAAGGCTATGGTATGTCCTTTGGATTGGATTTTGGAAGATTGGCCAAGAAATTGGATTTGAATCAACTAAACTAATGGGGTTTTGTACACAAGGACTAGATTTGCTTGTCCTTGGTCATGCTTCCACTTGCTAGCATATCTAACTAGGACAAAGATGATCTAAGCTAGGTCAATTCAAGATGACGCACATCACACTCTCCCTCTCTCTCTCCATCCGAACTCTCTCTCTCTCTCAATCTCTCTCTCGGCCAATCTCTCTCTCTCTCTCTCTCTCTCTCTCTCTCCCTCTCTCTCTCTCTCTCTCCCACTTGTACTCTCTTGGAAGAAGTATATATATACTAATATATATATATGTACTATGGGTCTTTAATAAAATCCAAGCTTTCAAGCAAAATAGATTTTATAAATATAATATTACAATACACACATGCTATATATAATATATACAAGCCATGTACTACTCAATCTAGGCTAGATATGAAAGAATCCCATAGCTAATAAATTAATGTAAGTCTTTCAAAGTACTAAGTAATTAAATAATAACCCTAATGTACTAATTATAATTAATCAAATAACACACATGGCCAAGTCTAATATTTAAATCAAACAAGTACATGATTGTCAAGACTAACTATTATCCAATGGATAATAGTTTCTCTAATGGTTAATAACCAATGGGTAATAATGGCTAGGATTCTAGTCTATCGTCCAATGGGTAATAAAACTCCTAACGGTTATTATCCAACGGTTAATACCAAAAGTATAATACTTTGCAATTAAGCACTAAACTAATCTAATCTCGTACTTAATCAAGGTCCTCCTATTATCCAATGGGTAAAGATTACCCTAGCATCTATCGTCCAACGGATAAATATTACCCTAGGTCAAACGCCAAGACAAGGCGTGAGCGTGGCCAAGGCAACCTAAGGGCAAAGTGGTGGCCAAGCGATGGCCAAAGCAGCCCAGTGGCCAACAGTGGCCAAGGCAGCCCGGTGGCCAAGCGGCTGCGGCGCCAAAGCACTATGGCAAACAAAGGCTAAGGCTGGCAGCAAGTAAGCGCTGTCGGTGGCAAAGCGACTGGTGGCCAAACAAAGGCCAAGTGGCGACCAAAGCAGTGGCCAAACATGGCCAAGGCGGGCGGTGACCAAGGCTGCGCGCCAAAGCGACTGGTGGCCAACACAAGGCTGTGGCGCCAAAGCGACTGGTGGCCAAACAAAGGCTGCGGTGGCAAAGCAATTACACAACAAAGGCCAATCGGTGGCCAAAGCAGCCTAGTGGCCAAACAGCGGCCAAGGCAGCCTATAAGCAAGGCGACGGCCAAGGCGGCGTGAGCATGGCCAAGGCAGAACCCGATGGCAGCCAAGGCAGAGCAACCTGGTAGTGACCCGACGCCTAGGCGAGGCAGAACCGACAGCGACCCGACGCCAAGGCAAGGCAGGCCCGACAGAGACCCGATGCCTGGGCGATGAATTCCAATCTCCTAAGTCATAAACCTAATTATGACGGATTATTGATCGCAAAAAGGGATTTATAAAATAAATAAAGAATTTTCAAATATAATAACAAAATTTTATAAGTCAATAACGACCGATTTTTGGATGTTAAAAAGAAATCCAAGTATTAAAATAAAATTCAAATTTTTAGCGAAATTTTTATTGACCAAAAATCAGGGTCGTTACATCTATGACGCTGAAGGTTAGGGTTTAGGGGTAGTCGGTAATCGCTCGTATGAGTTGCACAACCCAATTGATACTTCGTCTTGCGTTGAGGTTTGAGTTGGTATTGATCTCGAAATTCACGAAAGAATAGTCGTTGTCGTAGGCGACGTTGTCGTTGGAATCAGGGCTACGCGTATCGTCCTTACTGGTGGGTTTGACAAAATGATGACATCATTGACGTTTTGTACCAATCTTGTAACGACTGCTCCTCGAGGTTAGGTTCAGGGTTATAAGGGTTTCTAAATATCTGGTTCTAAAAAGGAAATGAGTGCAACAACGTTCTTACATTGATCCTACCCTATTTGCGACCGTTATCAACCTAAAGAAAGAAGAACTCTTCTTCAACAGGTACTTTATTTATTAAGTAGCCTCCTTCGATAGTACCCTTCCTCTATGGTCGAGATTTGTCTTTTTGTCTTCTTTGGACTGGTGTTCTTCGCCGCGTTCGATCGGACAACCAACTATAAGAGGAATGATTCTTCTATCGCTTCCTTCTGGTCGGAATCAACGTTGATTTCGTAACTTCTCGGAGTCTGAGTCTCAACAGGTAAATAAATATTTATATGATATACTTAGACAGGTTATATCGTAGTTTAGAAGAGTAATAGATACGGTAAACGTTTAGCTATTCGGGTTTATGTTCTCAGAATGTGATCTACCAAATCTACCCAAGGCCGAGCGTTGAACCTAGGCTTTAATACCATTTGTAACGCCCCGACTTTTCGGGTGCAAAAATAAATAATTTCCTTTAGAAAATTTTGGTAAATAAATATAATTTTTCAAAACAATGGTTTAACTATCATAATTTCAAGATAGATCTACTTAATCAAAATACATTAACTTCAGAGCTGACTCTAATCTTGATACGAACTCCAAGCATACTCGATCTCTGTTTTTGATATTCCTTCTGCGTCGAACCGCATTATCGTTGAATCTCCTCCATTGAATCCTGCGCCCTCTAGCAAATTGATCGCCGAAGCAAACGATTTGCTAGGATACAAGCGTATCCGTGAGTGATAAATCACCCAGTAGAATAATTCAACCCAACCACCCCTCTTACTTTACAGTTAGCAAGCAATAGGATAATAAGGATGCGAAACATAAAAGTAAACAGAGGTTTTTCACATAAATCAGTTCATTACTAACCATTAACCTATCATGAAATCTAAGATCTCATCCACGAGATCTTTCCTCCCATAACCACTAACTATGACCGTGTCATGGAAAATCCCCCCTTGCTTGTCCTGCACACGGGGTCCTAAATGAATTCACCTAAGTTATGTACTTCGTATGAATTCATTACCAACCATAACAGGGGGCACGATTACCCTTTGGAACTCCCCATGGCGTACCACACATTAGGGTCGCACCATTCCTAAGCCACTAACTATGACCGTGTCATGGGACAATCCTCCTTGCTGGCCCTGCAAGGCACGATTACCCTTTGGAACTGCCCATGGTGTACCATACGTTAGGGTCACAACAATCTCATCACCGGCCCCCTCAGGTAACCCATTTCAACACAGGGCCCAACAGGTCACCCTTGCCATAGCCATCATAATCTACAATCTCACAACTTCAACACTTTACCATCTTTCCATTAACTTAGCATCGTCAATGTGAACTCTATTCGCATACCACCCCATGTCTCTAGGGTCCAGTCTAGCATTCGAATCAAGCATCGACACAATATTATTCATAATAATAAATAAGAACGAACAACGAGCGGATCAAAATAAATATTAGGTAAATGCAATCACACAACTTTTTATGACTGAGCCGTTGCCCTTAATCTCGTATGGCCACAATATCAATAATAAGGTAGGAAATTTTATATAAGATTTTAAAAATAATTTTCTAAGCTTTTATTAATTATTCTCAAGTAATTAAATTGATTTAGAAATTAATTAAATACAATAATTAGGTAAAAATATTGAAATAATTATCCTAACCTTAATAAGAGTCCTAAAAGTCCTACACATCAAGTTCGAGTCTCAAAGTTGGGTCCGGAGGGTTGCAAAATGGTTTCGAATACTTTTTAAATAAAGCTGAACGAAATTTGCCTCTAGAAGTTGCCCGAAACATAGACCTTAATAACTAAAGGGTCTAATCGTAGTATGTTATTGAAACATTTAGGGCTGAAAACATATGTTAAATAACCTCAGGGTTTAAACTGTAATTCCCTGTCATCTTTTTCAAAAATAACACGTTCAAGAACAGTAAGTTTCGGAAAACAGGGGAAATCGTCCGGTTTTTGATTACGCGACTTCGGAATCGATTTCTCTCATTCCGGAACTTAATAATCTACACATAATCACTCAATATACTTAGGAGAAGGTAGAGAATGGATTATTCTACCTCGGATTCGGCCGAAAAAGCGGGTAATGGTTCGGACGATTTTGGAGAAATTGGAGAAGACGACGGAGCACGGGACGCCGGGCTGACTTCGGGTGATTGGAACTGGGCTCTGTGAAGCTCGGGGACGTGCTACAATGTGGGGCGGCTCGATTGGTGATTGGCTATGGTGGAACCGAAACCCACCTAAATTTCTCTTCTCTAATCCTCCATGAACGGAATTTTCCGAGTTTTCTCCTTTTTTTTTTTTTTTTGGATTCGCTTGTAACTGAGATGGTATTTATAAGGTGGGAGGAGGAGTGGTGACCAAGGAATGAGAGATGATAAGGGAGAACCGGATGGGAAAAGGATAAGAGGCAGCATTAATGCCGGAGGATAAGGGGATAAGATGGCTGGTTTTGGAGGAGGATAAGGGGGGATGGATTTGCTTAGTGAACAAGTAATGAGAGAGAGAGGGAGAGAGAGTCGGCTGGGGAGAGATGAGAGAGCCGAAATTTTTTGATAAGAAGGGGGGAAAAATACTATGGCGCATGTGGCACACCATACACCTATAAGGGATTTTGATAATTCCATTAAGACTAATATAGAGTTCAATCTATAATTAATTAACTAACTCTATAAAGAAATAATTTTTTGTATAAAATTATAATTTAATTGTTTTTTTTAAAATTTTCGGATCATTAAAACATATGGGAAACAAAAACAAAAAAAAATTGTCGAATACTAGTTTGTTTAATTATTTAATAAAATTCAAAATATAAATCTTTAATCGAAAAAAACTAAAAGGCCAAAATTAGGGTCGTTACAATATCAACCATGATGGCTTCCAGAGTTTCAGGCACTTCGATTTCGCTAGGGTGATCAGCCAAAAAGTTGGCAAATGCCTATTCCTTTATTGATTTTTGAGGTATGTATTCGAGACAAAACTCAATCAAGGATACTATCTATTTCCCAATATTCCCACTAAGCACTGGCTTAGAAAGCATGTGCTTAATCACATCAGTTTGAGAAATAACATAAGTCACTCTAGGCAACATATAGTGCCTGAGCTTCTTTGAAGCATAAAATAAAACTAAACATAATTTCTCTACTGCAGCATATTTACATTCGCATGAATTTAAAAACCTACTAAGATAATAGACTGCTCTTTCCTTGCCCTCCTCATTGTCTTGGGCTAACAATACTCCTATTGAGTCGTGAGTTGCTGCCAAGTACAGCTTCACTGGTTTCCCTTCAATAAGAGGTACCAACACTAGTGGATTAGCTAGGTACTTCTTGATGGCTTTGAAGGCATCATCATGCTCTCTAGACAAATTGAATTCTTCTCCTTCCTTAAATTTTAACAAAGAAGAGAAAATTTTAGTATTTCCTGCCGTATTGGATATAAATCTATGAAGGAAATTTAATTGACCAAAAAACCTTTGCAATTCCTTCTTATTCGAAGGTGGTTTGGCCTCAATAATTGCCTTGGCCTTGGCCTCAGAAATTTACCAACTGATACTCCAAAAGCACATTTTTCTGGATTTAATTTCAATTGGTAGCATTTCAACTATTGAAATGTCTTTTCCAGATGTTGCAAATGATCATCATCAGAATCTGACTTCATGATGATATCACCTATGTAACATTCTAGAAAACCTCCCACCAAATCATGGAAAATGGTATTCATAGCTCTTTGGTATGTGTGGGCACATGCCCCTAAAAATTTCACATTTTTAGTTTTTGCGAAAAGTTCGGTTTGCGCCCTTTTGTTTGAAAGCATGACGAAATGCTGTTTTGAGAGAGTCGCCACCCGGGTTTTGCAGAAAACACCCAAGAAACCGATTTTGAAAACGCTTTTATTCACGTTTGTTTGATTTGAAAAGACTTGTAGACTGGTCCGTCGTCACCTTCGATATCTGAGGTTCGGGAGCCACGTTACGAGAGGGGAAGGGTTTTATGGCACCCCTCTCGCCCAATCCGAAAATTGGTCTCTACTTAGACATTTTATAAAACATTTGCATTTTTCTCTCTCTTTTAATCATTTATTAGCCAGTTAGGGCGGGGGAACAGTTAATGGGGATTAACAAATAACAAGTTGTATTTATGTGGCAAAATGTAATGTATGGATTATGAACAATGTATAATAGATTGAGAACAAGCACTTCTGTGAGTGTTTTGAACAAACCGGAGTGCGCGCCTCGGGACGACGTGCCACAAGCAGCGTATCAAGATGCAATCGATTTGACGATGCATGCCAAGATAATCAAGACGCCACCCATAATCGGGCGCGACCGCGGTGAGCTCAAACTCACAGATTCTGCTCTCAACCCTCTGGGCTCTGGAATGGACCAGTGCACACCCAGGACAAACCGCGCAGTTGATATAGCAGCATATGTATAGTTTCAGAATACAGCAACAAATCAAACAGAGATAAATGGACTGAAAACCCCATAAACAGAGTGGGGGATCAAACAGAAGCCCATACTAAATCAAGAGGCAAGGGCCAGCTACTGGAGCTTTGGAACAGGTGGCGCACGCAGGTCAATGAAGACCGTGCGCCACTTGTTTCCCTTGTCCAGTACTTGGCTTTGCTTCATCTGGGCTCTGGAACAGGACCAGATGGATCCCAGGGGCCCTACTACACAGTTATAGCAGATAACAAGCTACACAGTTCTAAAATATGGAAAAGCAATAAGTTGGTTTTAGCATGCTTCAGGGTGATCAGAAAGAAAAGGAATTAAAATGAGGACGATCAGTGATCCCCACACTAGTCCTATCATGCAGCCATGAGTGGCGCACGCATGTAGAGGACTGGCGCACGCCTCTGATCTTCCTACAACATTGCTTATTTGCTAGCTTTGAGCCCAGGCATGGTATTGATTACCAGCCTGGGTTCTGCTGGCTCCCCTCAGGGGTCGAAACAGTTTCCGGAATAAAAGGTGATATACCTTTGGGAATAGGATGAAAGGTGGCTTTGAGCTTGAGCTTGTGGTTTGACGGATGGACAATGGATGAGAAAGGAGTACTGCTGATCAATGGAGTGGTGTGTTACTTGCTTACTCTTTCAATGTATGGAAGGAGGAAACAAGAAAAACTAGAGAGAGAGAGAGCTAGAGCATTGATGTTCTTGAACCCTTTGCAAATAAATGCAAGGGAGTATTTATAGACTGGGAGAGGAAGGCTGGTCAGCTGGGATCAGTTGGATCCTAAAGGGGTGGCAAGAGAGGAGGGAGCCTCCATGCATTAAATGCATGAGACTTGCCTTGATGGAGGGTGTGGAAGTGAGGGGGAGACCGTTCTGGACGATGTAATCATCAGGGGGGCTGTAGCTCACGTCATGGCGGCCAGAAAGTCTCGGGCAAGTGGTCCCAAAAAAGGTGATTTGACGGGGAAGTAGTGGCGTGCGCCAGTGAGGAGCTGCGTGCACCAGTGGAGTGTGCTTTGAAGCCCGATGACTGACACGTGGCAAGGAACCAGCGTGCGTCAGTCGATAACTGGCGTGCCGAAGCAGGGTTTTGCTGAGGCCATTTGGTTCTGGCTCGAGGGGTTTAAAACAGGTTCGACAATGGTTTAAAGGAGTTAGGAAAGCTCGAAGCCCAAACGCACCAACAGTCCCGGACTGTTCTTGACCTTAATCATCATAGGGGAATCAAAAGACCGTACATGCCCGGACAGCCCAGAATAGGGTGTCTACAATAGCCCCCCTTTGACAGCACTTGGGATACCATCGCTTTGGTACAAGTAATGTCAAAGGTTTCAGACACCCTTCCAGGCTATCCAGAACAGAACATACGAGTCAATGAAAGTACAGAACTTTAAAGAACCTGGTTGATTGAATTGATTGGATGATTGAAGTTGAACGGACAGAGCGGCTGCTTGCTGGGGACAATATGGATGACATTGATCGCCACTTGATTGAAGTTGAATGGACAGAGCTGGCTGTTACGGAAGGCGGACTCTCCTGGGGATAATCTTCTCTCGGAGTCGTTGACTTGAGATTAGACAGCTAGATCGTCGTTGACTCGAATTTGGACGGACAGATCGTCGCTGATTTGAACTTGGACGGGCGAACCGCCGTTGATTTGAAATTGGACGGGCGAACCGTCGTTGATATGAGATTGGACGGGCGACCCGTCGTTGATTTGATATTGGACGGGCGAACCGTCGTTGATTTGAGAGTGGACGGGCAAACCATCGTTGATTTGAGAGTGGACGGGCGAACCATCGTTGATTTGAGAGTGGACGGGTGAACCGTCGCTGATTTGAGAGTGGACGGGCGAACCGTCGTTGATTTGAGAGTGGACGGGCGAACCGTCGTTGATTTGAATGATACAGGTCATTGTTGTTGGGATCAAACTATCTTTGGCCCAAAGAGATCCAACAATCACGGGTAGGTCGTGTCAGGCGGGTTTAATTCCATCTGTTGGGAATCAGAGCCAATCTCCTTATCAAAGACCATCCGAGGCAGAGCAATAAGACTGTTGGAAAATGCGCTTGAGGCTAGACTGAAGTAAAGGTAGCCGTTGGGGGCGGGCCAAGGCAGACTCTTCTGGGGATAAATTGTTGAACGAGCGGACTGTCGCTGGTTGAATTGATAGGAAAGACAGGCGGACCATTTCAAGATCGTTACACGCTGTTGGGAAATAAGGATGGGTGGACCATCATTGAATGTCGCGGCGGACTCTCCTGGGGAATAATCAGCTACGAACAAATCATTGCCGCATGGGATCAAACCTTCTTTAGCACAAAGAAACTCCAACAATCACGGGTAGGTCGCGTCAGGGAGGTTAAATTCCATCTGTGGGGAATCAGAGCTAATCTCCTTATCAAGGACCATTCGAGGCAGAGCAATAAGATCGCTGAACGATGCGCTACTTTTAGACCAATGTGGACCAGGATAAGCGGACGGTGTTGTAGACTAATTGGACGGGCAGACCGTTGTTATGGATCAGTCGGACGATATTCCGATCGTCATTGAGGGTGTGAATGCGGACGATATTCTGATTACCGTTGATCAGGGTGATGACATGACTGATCATCATTGAAAAGGACGACATGGCTGAACGTCGGTGATGACATGGCTGATCATCGTTGAGAGGACGACATGGCTGATCGTCGGTGATGACATGGCTGATCATCGTTAATGACATGACTGATCATCGTGGAGAAAGACGACATGGCTGATCGTCGGTGATGACATGGCTGATCATCGTTGAGAGGACGACATGGCTGATCGTCGGTGATGACATGGCTGATCATCGTTGAGAGGACGACATGGCTGATCGTCGGTGATGACATGGCTGATCATCGTTGATGACATGACTGATCATCGTGGAGAAAGACGACATGGTCGATCGTCGGTGATGACATGGCCGATCATCGTTGAGAGGGCGACATGGCTCTGATCATCGGTGATGACATGGCCGATCATCATTGAGAAAGACGACATGGTCGATCGTCGGTGATGACATGATCGTGGATCGGCGATGACATGGTGATCATCGTTGAGAAAGACGACATGGTGATCGTCGGTGATGACATGGCGATCATCGTTGATGAGGACGACATGGTCGATCGTCGGTGATGACATGGCCGATCATCGTTGAGAAAGACGACATGGTCGATCGTCGGTGATGACATGGTCGATCATCGTTGAGAGGACGACATGGTCGATCGTCGGTGATGACATGGCTGATCATCGTTGATGACATGACTGATCATCGTTGAGAAAGACGACATGGCTGATCGTCGGTGATGACATGGCTGATCATCGTTGAGAGGACGACATGGCTGATCGTCGGTGATGACATGGCTGATCATCATTGAGAAAGACGACATGGCTGATCGTCGGTGATGACATGGCTGATCATCGTTGAGAGGACGACATGGCTGATCGTCGGTGATGACATGGCTGATCATCGTTGATGACATGACTGATCATCGTTGAGAGGACGACATGGCTGATCGTCGGTGATGACATGGCTGATCATCGTTGAGAAAGACGACATAGCTGATCGTCGGTGATGACATGGCTGATCATCGTTGAGAGGACGACATGGCTGATCGTCGGTGATGACATGGCTGATCATTATTGAGAGGACGACATGGCTGATCGTCGGTGATGACATGGCTGATCATCGTTGAGAAAGACGACATAGCTGATCGTCGGTGATGACATGGCTGATCATCGTTGATGAGGACGACATGGCTGATCGTCGGTGATGACATGGCTGATCATCGTTGATTTGATTTGATTTGAGAAGGACGACATAGCTGATCGTCGTTGATTTGATTTGCTTTGAGAAGGACGACATGACTGATCGTCGTTGATTTGATTTGATTTGAGAAGGACGACATGTCTAATCGTCATTGATGACATGGCTGATCATCGTTGAGAGGACGACATGGCTGATCGTCGGTGATTTGATTTGATTTGAGAAGGACGACATGGCTGACCGTCGTTGATTTGATTTGATTTGAGAAGGACGACATGGCTGATCGTCGTTGATTTGATTTGATTTGAGAAGGACGACATGGCTGATCGTCGTTGATTTGATCCAAGTATCCCAAGGAGAGATTACCCTTAAAAATAGCATGGATATTGGTAAGAAGGACTGCAGCTGGGGAAACAATTACAGCCGTGGACAGATAGACCGTCGCTGCTGGGGATTAAACCTTCTTCGGCACAAAGAAACGCAACAATCACGGGTAGGTCGCGTCAGGTAGGTTAAATTCCATCTGTTGGGAATCAGAGCCAATCTCCTTATCAAGGACCATCCGAGGCAAAGCAATAAGACTGTTGGAAAATGCGCTAAAGGCTGGACTGAAATAGATCTGGGACAGGCGAACTGTCGTTAGAGACTGCTTGGAGTAGGATAGAGAGGCTGTGTGTTTGACATTTGCCATGGAGAAATGGGTAGGGAGAACGGCATGTGGCGCATCCCTTTGAAATTGCACTATCCCAGAGTAGCAGTTCTGGCTCCAGTTCCAGTAGTGACTAGACCCCAGGTATGAAACCCCCAAAATCCCAAACTAACTTGTTGCCTTTGATGCTGGATAGGTGTGCTTCAACACTTGATGGGCTTTTCCTGTTTTCAACAATTGATATACAATATACAATGACATGTATACTAAATTGAATGCGCAAACTGAAAATGCAAATGCAGACTAGGGCGGCTTCTAGAGGATGACGACCTAAAATGACAATAGCCACAAAAGCTACATAGAGCAACACTGCCACTTTAGCCCCAGCTCACAAGTATGAGAGCATTAAACAACCAGTGGCTGGCGGTGCAGTTGAAAGAAAGGTACATAGAAAAGGGCGGCTTGCGCCGAAGAGTCTTTAGAGACTCAAAGGAGAAATCTAAGAGAGGGGGAAACCTCATCGGTGAAAGCCTTCTCAAAAGGGAAAGATGGGAGCGGAGCCCCAGGTACTTCAAGGAGTCTAGGAGTGACGACAACGATGAGAACGAGGCCGAATTCTATCATTGAGGACTACCACTGAGCTCTTTTACTTTACTGTCCTTTGCTTTTTGAGATTTGAGCCTGTGTGCTCATGTAGATAGACTTAGCAGTGGGCCACCGTGCCCTAGTTGACATTAGCAGGAGAAGCATGGGCCTGTGCGCCCCTTGATTTCTGGGCGGATGTGCCTCGTAGATATGCTTTTTGCTTGGGCCGTTGAGCCTTGACATGGGTGATGTTCTACCGTTGTTTCATGGATATTGTTAGTAGCAAATAAAAGTTGCATTTTCTGGTTTTATTAGTTCTCTTGATAATAGAAAACCTAAAACCAACTGCTAATATCCATCTTGCATTGACGAATGATCTGAGTTGACAAATAGACCTGCGTTTATGTACGAACCTGCCTAGCTCGAACGAAAAGGAACGAAGAGCCCCAGAATAATGCGTAAGCTCTTTGACACATGAAATATTGGGCATTAATGAGCCCAAACTCGAATATCCCCTAAACAGGTGAAACTGACACTTGCAAAAGGTCAAATAGATGTACAATGGCCTGCACGAAATGATAAAACCGAGAAAAATATCCCGAAATGACAATGGATTGAAAACCTGAAAAGATGTCCCCAAAACGGACAAAAGACACCCAAGATGACTCATATAAGTCCCGGACTAAAACCGACACCCCCGTACAGTCGCATTAGATCCGTATGATGTGTATGGTATGACAAAACTCGGCAAGAGCCCTTAAAACCAATTCGAGGCGCCGAAACCTTGGTTATAACTTGAAATACCCCCTTGGAGGTCCGAAATCTTTGTTAGGCGCGATGGCTGCCAACTGTTGTTTGCTACAGGAATTGAAAAAGCGCGCAGGGTTGAGACCAATGCGCATCACTTCGAACAAATGTGCATGAGCCTCAAACTAGCACGCGTAACTGAAAAGCCGCTGCAACTGCTCAAACTAGACTCCGCTGGTTTTAAAATAAACTGTGAGCCGTTAGGCTTCTCAAGCATTTTGTTCTGTTTTTCATGCTTTAAATTATTTTAAGGCTTTTACTCAGTTTTGAAATTGAAGTAGTAGTTTGCATTAAAGTTAAAAGATGAAAGGTTCCCCCTTCTGATTCTCCAATGAAACTTTGACTTTGTTCTCGACTCCGCTCGACCTTTGATGTGGACCTCAAAATGTCAAACCATGAATCAAGTTGATAGAATATGACCGAGTCTCGAAGAGAGACTGCCTACGTATCCCATCATGGGGAATCAGGTCAAAACGTAGTTCAGGCCAAGGTTCACTCATGTGTTTTACCTCTCCTTTTACGCTCTAACTTTTGCCTAGAACTGCCTTTTCAGGTTTTCAGTCTAGCGAGCTTTCGACTGTTTGCCTATTTATTTTTGCCTAGACCGCCTCCTTAGGTTTTCGGCCTAGCAAGCTGCTCTAACTTTTGCTAGGAACCGCCCACCCTTGTGGTTTTCGGTCCAACGAGCATCTCTCAGGGATAGTAACGCTTGAATTGATCCAGGTTGACTAGAGTGTTGAATTTGTTGCCGTTGAGATTGATGAGCTTAGGAGCATCCTCAAATAGGATGGTCTTGATAATGTAAGGCCCAGAGCGCTTCGGCCGGAACTTCCCGCGTGGGTCAAACAACGGAGCACGGATTTCCTTGGTGACCAATGTATCGAATTTTGTCGCCGTAGAGATCGATGATTCTGGTTACACCCTCAAATAGAGCGGCTTTGATAACACAGGGTTCAGAGTGCTTGGGTTGACATGCCTTGCTCCGGGCTGTTTTGTACATTTTCCGTCTTTGTACTCGATGGAAAGTCGTTGCTGCTGCTTTGAACATGGTATGAGGCTCAGAGCCCTGAGAGCTTCTGCTTTACTATGATTTGGCATTCGATAGTAGGGGATTTGACACTTCTTTATTTCAGGATCGACGCCAGGTGTGTCTTTGTAAAACCATGCCAAAACATTGATGAATTTTCCGAGCATGTCAACGCCAAGTGCATCTTTGTGAATCCATGCCAATACGTTGATAAATTTTCCGAGCATGTCTGACCGAGCGCCATGCTCCTCTGGGGACTGCGTTGAGCCAATTTGAACCATTCGGGGGTCTACCTCATCTTTCAAGTTTATTGAAATTACTTCTTCTTTTAGTAGGCTGAGCATGCCTTTCGTCTTCCCTTTCGGCGAGGGAACACATTTCCTTGGGAATGTTCCCATCGAAATCTATCCCTTCGTCGTCAGGGTCGACACAGTTTATTCAAAAGTCAACGAAGTACTTAGAAGCAGGATAATGCATATCACAAAAGCCCCAGGGTTTGCCAAGTTCAAAAGAAGACACAAACTAAAATAGAAGTTACGGCATGGAGGGCCAAGAGGCACAAACTCCGACTCAGAGCTAGACTTAGAATCGACCAACTCTGTGCCAGACTCAGACGTGTCGTCAATGCAAGTTAGACGCAGTTTGAAAATGCAATATTTATAAACTACTCTTAGCTTCTGTAATGAGAGGGGTAGAGCCCTCGAGAGTGTTGGGCCCAAGCATCAGCACTTCAGCTTCTGCAGCATCTTCGACCAAACCCACTTGGGAGAACAGCAACTCCAAACTCCCTTGAGTGAAAGACCTCTGCCAGTCAGTCTTCTCCCTTGATTGAATAAGTTTCCTCTTGAATTTCTCCTTTGAGGGCTCTTCATCACTGTCAGTCCAGGTGTCGGGAGAGAAAGCCTTAATTGCACCACCTACGGCCACCAGGTTAACCTCAGGTTCGGATGGGATGGATAGGATTGGCTTGGCTTGATTTGCTGGGATAATATGGAGAGTTGGGTTGAACATGGTGGAGTTAGGCTTGATTCGAATGGAGATGAGGGATATCTAGTTAACATGTGGGCTGCAATCATGTTGAGGTATGGAGTTGGAGGTGACATTGGCCTTTGATGCGAGCGGGGCTGGGATGATGCCATTATCAATGAGATCTTGGATGGCATGTCGGAGGCGGTAGCAGGCGTCGGTGAGATGGCCAGGCATTTGGTGGTAGGTACAGAAAAGGTTAGGATTGTTGGAAGCTGGGAATGTCCGAGGCGAAGGAGCGGGCAGGAGTGGCTTGATGAAGCCAGCTTCGAGAAGCTTCTCATAAACTGAGGACAACGGTACAGGGAAGTGAGAGAAGATCCTTGGTCGGGTTCTGCAATTGGGACGAAGATTGGCGGAACTTTTACTCACTCCACCGCTGTATAGCATTGCGCTATCAATGGAACACACTTTTTTGGGATTGGGCCGGACCTTGTCAATGTGCACGCCTTTCCGTTCAACTCCGATTTCGGACAAGGATTCAGCATCCTTCTCTGGGTGGACTCTTGCCTTACGGAATTCAGCTAGATCTTTGAACATGTCTTTCGTGCAAGGCTTGATTTCGACCGGAGGAGTGTGGTAGGCTTGAGGAGGTTCTTTGACTAACCCCATATCCGGTTGCGGGGCTATGGAGGTAACAAGGTCAACCAGTCCCTGGACCATGATCATTTGTTTGTCCATTTTGAGACCCAGCTCCTCTACAGCTTTCTTCAGCTCAACCAACTCTATTCGTGCTGCCATTCTGGATTGATGGTCGAGGAAGGTAATATGGCTTTGGATGGGCTGGTGGTGCCGCTGTATTTGATTGAGTGACAAGCCTTGTAAGCCTTTGCAAAAGCTCCAATATATACTCCCAAGTAGGTTTGGCTCTTCTCTTTGGTGAAATGGCCTAGAGCTTTGGATAGCAAAGTAAATGAGAACTCAGTGATGTTCCTGCAATAGTTAGAATGCAATGCACACGTAGACGTCGTCGGTGTCCTCCTAGACTCTACAACTAGCAAACAAGTCCATCTCGCGAAGTTTTAGGATGACGCTGTAATGCTCGGGTTTTTTTTTCTACAGTGTATCCTTATTTGAATCGACTAAAACTAAAAGATGTCAAAGCAGCCTAAGTCTCCGGCTATCCCTTTCTCAAAGTTTCAAAATTTGGAATGGAACAACTTGATACGGATGTCGTGATACCATGACCAAAGTGGCGTAAGCAGCACTGTGCCGGAGCCTTGAATGGTGTAAGTGTTTAACACTTGTGACCGGAGCGGTGTAAGTATCACGGCACGCTCTTCGTAGTTCCCAGATTTCTGTTTAAAACTTTGATTAGATTTAAACAAGGACTTAGAAGGTCTCGATTTCTCGAAATTTTTATTGATTCAAGGAATTTGAAAGGTTGATAACGTGTATCATCAAGGTGCACGACTCGTCATCGGTCCAAACGGCGTCCTAGCAGGGACGAGATAGACTTGCCAAACAGACAGACCTAAAAGCCGCCCTAGCATGCTCCTACCCAAAACGGTATGGATGTATGTACAGACATGCGATATGGAAAGCAATAACACGTAGACAGTTTATGGGTGTTAGATGCAAGTAATCCTACCCTGCAGGTTCCTGTCTTAGTTTGAAAGGTTCTATTGCTTTGTATGCATGGAGAGGCTGGTTTTGATTTCAAGGGGTTCCTCCGACTAGAGCCGCGGTATACCTCCCAAAGCAACGCGTACAGCAGAGCAATGGTCGAACGGTATTACGACTCATCATCGTCCAAGGTTGTTGGGCGTTCGAGGACCCCGGGCTCCAGTAAACTGTGCCGGTTACCCAAAACACCTCAACGGGGCTAAGTAACACTGATGCAAATGGAAAGTGCCAACGAATGATTTTTAAGAGAGAGAAATGCAACGTTTTTAGAAAAATGCCCTTTTTCAAGCTTGGCTCACTTTTATTAATCAAAATTTGGAGAAAACTACACAAGCGAACAATAATAAAAGCCGCAGTTTGGATTGGTCGGATGTAGAATCCTGTTACGTTACCATTCCGTTCTTCAGCAGCGCGGAGCGTACTGTTTTGACAGACTCTTGAAAATTGTTTCAAATATGTATTAATTTCCAAATTTTAATTAATGCAAATTTCCCTAGCAGAGTCGCCACTGTGGGCACACGCCCCTAAAAATTTCACATTTTTAGTTTTTGCGAAAAGTTCGGTTTGCGCCATTTTGTTTGAAAGCATGACGAAATGCTATTTTGAGAGAGTCGCCACCCGGGTTTTACGGAAAACACCCAAGAAATCGATTTTGAAAACGCTTTTATTCACGTTTGTTTGATTTGAAAAGACTTGTAGACTGGTCCGTCGTCACATTCGATATCTGAGGTTCGGGAGCCACGTTACGAGAGGGGAAGGGTTTTATGGCACCCCTCTCGCCCAATCCGAAGACTGGTCTCTACTTAGGCATTTTATAAAATATTTGCATTTTTCTCTCTCTTTTAATCATTTATTAGCCAGTTAGGGCGGGGGAACAGTTAATGGGGATTAACAAATAACAAGTTATATTTATGTGGCAAAATGTAATGTATGGATTATGAACAATGTATAATAGATTGAGAACAAGTACTTCTGTGAGTGTTTTGAACAAGCTGAGTGGCCGCCTTGGGGACGGCGTGCCTGACAAGCAAGCGTGTCGGCATGCACCGATTTGACGGTGCATGCCAAGACAATGGCGCCGCCACCCATAATCGGCGCCGCAGTGAGCCCAAACTCACGATTCGCTCTCAACCTCTGGGCTCGAATGGACCGATTGCACACCCAGACAAACCACGCAGCTTGATATAGCAGCATATATACGATTCTGGTGGTACAAAGAACAAATCAAACAAGAATAAATGCATCGAAACCCCATAAACAGAAAGTGGGGATCAAGCGAAGCCCATACTAAATCAAGAGGCAAGGGCCAGCTACTGGAGCTTTGGAACAGGTGGCGCATGCAGGTCAATGAAGACCGTGCGCCACTTGTTTCCCTTGTCCAGTACTTGGCTTTGCTTCATCTGGGCTCTGGAACAGGACCAGATGGATCCCAGGGGCCCTACTACACAGTTATAGCAGATAACAAGCTACACAGTTCTAAAATATGGAAAAGCAATAAGTTGGTTTTAGCATGCTTCAGGGTGATCAGAAAGAAAAGGAATTAAAATGAGGACGATCAGTGATCCCCACACTAGTCCTATCATGCAGCCATGAGTGGCGCACGCATGTAGAGGACTGGCGCACGCCTCTGATCTTCCTACAACATTGCTTATTTGCTAGCTTTGAGCCCAGGCATGGTATTGATTACCAGCCTGGGTTCTGCTGGCTCCCCTCAGGGGTCGAAACAGTTTCCGGAATAAAAGGTGATATACCTTTGGGAATAGGATGAACGGTGGCTTTGAGCTTGAGCTTGTGGTTTGATGGATGGACAATGGATGAGAAAGGAGTACTGCTGATCAGTGGAATGGTGTGTTACTTGCTTACTCTTTCAATGTATGGAAGGAGGAAACAAGAAAAACTAGAGAGAGAGAGCTAGAGCATTGATGTTCTTGAACCCTTTGCAAATAAATGCAAGGGAGTATTTATAGACTGAGATGGAGGGCTGATCAGCCTGGCCTTAAGGCCTATTTGGGGTGGCAAGAGAGGAGGGAGCCTCCATGCATTAAATGCATGAGACTTGCCTTGATGGAGGGTGTAGGAGAGAGTGGGAGACCGTTCTAGACGATGTAATCATCAGGGGGGCTTTAGCTCACGTCATGGCGGCCAGAAAGTCTCGGGCAAGTGGTCCCAAAAAAGGTGATTTGACGGGGAAGTAGTGGCGTGCGCCAGTGAGGAGCTGCGTGTGCCAGTGGAGTGTGCTTTGAAGCCCGATGACTGACACGTGGCAAGGAACCAGCGTGCGTCAGTCGATAACTGGCGTGCCGAAGCAGGGTTTTGCTGAGGCCATTTGGTTCTGGCTCGAGGGGTTTGAAACAGGTTCGACAATGGTTTAAAGGAGTTAGGAAAGCTCGAAGCCCAAACGCACCAACAATCCCGGACTGTTCTTGACCTTAATCATCATAGGGGAATCAAAAGACCGTACATGCCCGGACAGCCCAGAATAGGGTGTCTACAGTATGTAGCACCAGCATTTTTTAACCCAAATGGCATCTTGACCCATTCAAAAATGCCAATATAACCAGGGCAAGCAAATGCTGTCTTGTGTACGTCCTTTTCTACTATGCAGATTTGGTTATACCCTGAATGTCCGTCTAGGATGGATAACATCTTGTGTCCAGCCGAACTGTCCACAAGCATGTCCACATTAGGCATAGGATATTTATCCTTAGGAGTTGCAGTATTTAGGTTTCGAAAATCAACACAGATCCTAATACTTTCAATCTTTTTAGGAACTGGAACTATATTAGATAGTCATTCGACGTACCTAGCTGTTCTAATGAAACCTGCATCTAGAAGTCTCTGCATCTCTTTCTTGACACCAACAATAGTTTCTGGACTCATCTTCCTGATTGATTGTTTCACAGGTTTAAATTATGGGTTGATAGGTAACATATGCTCCACCAATTCCCTGTCCAATCCAGGCAGTTCCTTGCAACTCCATGCAAAATATTCTTTATTTGCTTTCAGCAGTGCTATTAATTTAGCTTTCACATCTGATTCAAGCTGTTTGTTAATAAACACTGGGTTGGGATCTTCCCCATCTCCCAATTTTACTTCCTCCAAAAGATCTTGGCCTTCGAATTGCTCTTGAGACGTTAGCTGGTATTTCTCCTCATGAGGCTTACTATCCTGCAGAATGTCTTCCCACATATCGTCCTCTTGAATCTTATGTTCGATTCCCAAAGCAACATATCTTACAAAAGCCAATAAGTTGGCCTCTCCTTCCACCTGTCCCCTGGATTTACATCCAACCAGCATCATTTTTTGAGGTGTCTGATTCATAATCAACAGTTTGTTTCAGCTTCGATTTTAGCTCTGCCAATTCTCCCAATTCCATCTCGTTGGTTGGGTAGGTGGCTGCCTGGAGTAATTCTCCAAGGGAACTATATCTGACTTGTACATTTCTCCTTCAGCAAAATTTGTTGTGACACTAAATGGATGTGGATCAGCTTTGACTCCTTCAACATCCACTTCTTTGCTTTTATCATGCTTAACAATCATTAATTTCTGATGCATAGAAGAAGGAATACATCCATTAACATGAATCCAATCTCTTCCTAATAAAGCATTATATTTAGCATACGTGTCAACCACAAAGAAAGCAGTATCTGTTTTTATTCCGCCTACTGCCAATCATATGGAGATTATACCCCTGGTATGTTGACTCTCCCCGGTGAACCCTGCAATGGACGCACCAGTTGGAATCAATTTTGCTTTTCCTTTTCCTAACTTTTTTAGGGTTTAGAAAGGCAAAATATTCACTGCAGCCCCATTATCCACCAAGATTCTGTTAAGTGGGATTCCATCAAAGTATACAGTAATATATAGTGGACGTAAATGTTGTCGCATAACATTAGTAGGTAATTTAAATGGATATGAAATTTCAACATAATTTAAATCTATTACCAATGAGTATTCGATGTCAGACATAGAATCTGGTACAAAACAAGCACTTTCTTTTGAGCTTACCTCCAAACTCTCTTGATTCTGCTTAATTTCACATACCAGGTTTCGTCCATCTCGATCTGGACCACTTCCTCTAGATCACAATCATTGCATATGATAGTCAGTTCCTCATCGCTACGTGTTTCTTCAGAGGTGTCTGACTTGCCCAAATTCAACTGAGCATTACTTTGACCCTTGGATACCTGGCCATTTTTGAGGAAATCCATTGAACATGGATAAACCATGCTAACTTGAACCTCTAGCTGGCTTCCAAATTCGATGCTCGCCACTTCCTTGGTTGGTTTAGCCGTCTCTTCTTTCACCATCCCTGTGGATTTGACATCCTGTGCTGATATTTTCATGGGAGAAGAGTTTCCTTCTATCCCTTCCTGCTCAACCAACATGGCTTCTAGCAACTGAGACTGGTAGCTAGCCAATGAATTGGGAGAAGGTACATCGAAGTCTTCTTCAAGCATCGCTGAAGCTACTTTCTGCAAAGTCTCTCCCTCTCGATACTGGATTCAAAACTCTTTTGGGTCCCTTTGAGCCCTGTTGAACCTTGGATTAGGCCTTGCTCCCCTTCTTGATTCTTCCCCAGTTGAGGATTCTCCAGATTGAAAAAGTGAATATTTCCTCTGGAGCTTCCTTTTCTGTGTTCTTGAGAGCAAGGGAACCATCTGTGGTAACTTGGACTTGGGATCCCTTATCAACACCCAATTTCCAGAGTTTGAATTCGGTGGTTTAAAGGTTTTATTCCCACCTTTGGCCGGATTCTTATATCCTTGAAATAAATCAGACTTAACCTGCTTCAAAAACCAATCAGGGACGCCCTTTACCAAAGTAAACTCGTCTTGCTTAGCCTCTTCTTGTGTCTCTGAAGTCTGGCCAATATTGGTCTTCTTTAGAGGAGGTGCTTCCATTTTCTGAACATAGGGGACTGTATTAGAAGGTGTATCCCTCTTCGAAGCCAACCAAGGCTTGCTCTCACTTGGTTTTATTTGTGTTGGAGCAATTAGTCTCATCCCCTGCTCTTTAGGGAACAAGCTAACTCCCTTTTTGTCCAGTTTCTTAAAAACCAAATAGTTGGCTCTGCATCCCACACATAAACACTCCAAGAATGAGGCTTCCAACATGGGCAGATGATTTGTTCCTGAGAAGCTTTGTGAAGGAAAACCAGTATTGGTTGGCCTGTAATGGTTTTGCCTTGGCCCCATGCCTCGAGGATGGCAGGCATATGGCTTCCACCTTGCAGGCTGAATCGAAGTCATATTCACTGGTGCTTCCTTGTCTTGCCAATATTTCTTGACAGTTCGAGCCAATGAAGTTGGCACGTTAGTGTTTACTTCCTCAATCTTTGGAAAATGTGTAGCATCCATCCCCATAGCCTTTTCAGGGAACTTGATCCTTCCTTTTTTGATTTGTTTTTGAATTCTGTCACGAAAAACATTGCAAGACTTAGTTAAATGAGACCAAGAATCATGCCATTTACAATATGTTTTTCCATTCTTTCTTCTGCAGTTGACAATTTAACTTCTGATGGCAGCTTAATGATCTTTTTCAAAGATTTCATCAGCCTTTGTTATATCAAAAGAATAAACTTTAGTGATTTCCTTCTGCTTAAATCTCTATCCTATGGTAACATTTTTCTGAACTAAAGGCTCACAAACACAATGATCATGCTTTCTGCAGCATCTATTTCATAGTTGGGATCTCTATAATACGTAATGTAAGAAGAGTTATGTCTATCCGTATCTTCTTCCAACAATGATTAATATCTAGTGACTTTGTAAGTTAGATTTGCAAAGTCTCTAAATTCAGTGGAATCGAACCTCTTTCGAAGTTCCCTTTCCAAACCATCTTGTGCTAATCTCACAAATTCTGCCTCTGGCAGTTGGAGTTTGCACTTGGTCCTGGCTCTTTTGAACCTAGATATGAAATCTGCTACCTTTTCATCTGGTTTCTGCCTTAACCTAGCCAAGTTTGCCATAGAGACTTCAGGTTCTGTATGAAAGAATTGTATATGAAACACCTCTTCCATCTGAAACCAATTGGTTATTGATCCTAGTGGTAAATTAGTGTACCAAGAAAAAGCTAGCCCAGAGAAGGAATATGAAAATAACTTCAACTTCATGAAGCCATTTTGAGCCAAGTTCTTACATTGGGCAGAAAATCTAGCAATATGTTCTACGTCCCATCCCCATAAAACAAAGTAAAATATGGGATTTTAAATTCTCTAGGAATTTGAAACGTTGTGTCTATCCATTCTGGATATGGTTTTTTATAGATCTGGGATTGTACCCCCCCAAGTTCGAGGTCCACAAACTTCTTTATAAGACCCATAACTTGGTCTCTTAACATTGGGTTGTCTACAAAGAGGTTCTGCCCTTGATTTACTACAAGCTGATCTTGCCCTACCAAATCATCCTCATATACCCCCTTATAAGTGTTAAAATCCCCTTGGTTTTCCTTGGGGAGTCTCCCATATGGTGGCTGCTGTATTCTTTCGGTTGTACCACGAGCTTGCGTATACCTAGGATTTTTTCCATGAGCTGTTGGGAAGGGATTCCTTGCAGTTGACAACTCTTGATGAGAGTCTTGTGGGTTAATATCCCTTCTCTCTGGTCTATACCCTTGCTCCAACTCTACGTCATCCTCTCATCCCCTAAACGTAGGTTCAAAGAGAGGATTGACACTCTACCTCTTTCCAGCATTTCTTGGGATTCCAATAGTAATACCATGAGACTACTTTGGAATCTCCAATGGCTTTGTTGATTTTACTGGCTTATACCAAGATTGTGGTATTTTCTCAGGATACATTTTCTCTTTTCCTAGTCTAGACTTCGCCTTACTCTGTCCAACATCCTCTCCAAGCCTTCCTTCGAAGGGACTTTGGTGAGTGCTTGAATTAGTCTGATTATTCAGTCTAATATTCACTGGACTATTTTTTGCTGACTCTGGATTAGGTAATCGATTTTTTATGGTTTTGATCATGGCTCTTTGAGTTTGAGCCATTTCTCTAAAAGCTACCATCATTTCTCTAAACATTTCCTCCTTATCGTGGTCTTTACCATTAGCCTGTCCCTCTTGAAAATTTGGAGGCACTTGATAAAGAGGCATCTCATAAGAAGGCTCCGCATACGGAGGCTCTTCCATCCCTAAAGCCGATTGCTGAAAACCTAGGTTGATAGGCGTACCTAATTCTGCAGCCTGTTCTGGCACAGCTTGTTCCTCTGGCTCCAGAACACCAATGGGTGTCCCTGCATTTTGACACTTTCGAGTCCCACTGAGCGTGCCAAAAATTGTTTGGGCTGAATTAGCTCAATCAAATGGCAAATGATTGTGTGTGGGCGTGCCAGAAAATAATTAACTTCAGAAAAGAAATTATTCCTTTCAACTTGATTTGAAACAACTAATTTGAAAAAGCCAACTGTGTTATCCGTTCGATTACCTCAACTAAGAGGATTTTTCCTTAAAGTGTCAACCAAACAAAGAATTGACTTTTTTCAAATCAAAAAACATGATTGAACACAGACGAACCTGAATCTAATCGAAGGTAAGTTTGTATACAAACACTCTTAAGACTTCACCAAGAATAATACCGAAATATAAACACACTGAATTTAATCGAAAGATGGCTTATAAATTAAATGACTATTCTTTGGTAAGAAAAAGACTGAAAGAAATAAGAAACTTGAATTTAATCAAAAGTAGTTTTACATGCAAACTAGTCTTCAACTTACAAACTAAACTAAACTAAGTCCTAAACTACGATAGATTTCTGAGCAATCATATTGTATGAGTTGTCAGATAATAAGTTTTTGTAGGGGGGTTTCTTCTACAAATCCTTCTCCTATTTATAGATGTTGAGCTTGCCTTCGATATCCATGTCCTCGATTGATGCCCACGTCTTCGTTCGAACTGCTTCTGACTCCCTAAAAAATGGTTGAGAGGGGTCTTCGAACTGTTACTTGAATTAATCTCCTCAGAATTCTTCTCCCTCCATGTTTGCTGATGTTGTTCTTTATTGCTTTCTGGATCGTGGGGTTCCTGTTTTTGTGCAACGTGGGTTAGTGCCACACGATTGGTTTTCCAAATAATTCACTGTAATCCTGCTCAATTCTCCTCATAATTCGAGGAGTTAAAACACCGTTCGTTGGCTCTGAAGAGTAATCAACGGCTAAACCTAATTACTGTCTTAATTACCCTTACTCGATGTTCAAACGCTGCCGTTTCCCATCAAAACGATACCGTATAGTACTAAAATAATATCGCCATTAACCCTTACGATCTTCTGTATCTCGGGTCTACCACGGGATATGTTCTGATAGGTCAAAGCACTGTTCGATACCAGGGGTATTGAATGACCGGAAAGAGCTTCATTTAAACAGTTTTTTATTGAAATCGGATCATCAAAATTAGATCGGGACGCTATTTAACGGAGGTTTTAACGTAATCCGTTAGTCATTCGGACGGAAGGGGGCGTTTTGATTAACGGAAAATAACATTGAGAGTAAAATTGAAGTTTTTAAAAGGTTGGGAGTCTAATTGTATTTTGATGTTAAGGTTGTGGGTTATTTTGAAAATTTCCCGAGATGTATCTTTCTTTCTGGATACTCGAATGAAAGCCTTTTACAGATTATTATAGCAGTGGCACGCACAAGGATCGGCGACTAATCGGCCACCGACTTCCGGCAGTCCTTCTGTTACTTGCAGGTGGGTTCCCTCGTCGTCGTCTATCAGTTCTATACGTATACCCATATGTGTATTGAACTTATGTATGTACACAAGCTTTTATGCTTTTTGATTCCGCACAGTTAGTTTAGGGTTCTAGACTCATTAGTAATTTACGTCTAAAGCGCTTAAACACTTGCCTCTCGATTTGAATCGGTTTTGTTATCAAAAGCAGGGTTTTGTTAGAGATTGAAAATGGCAACGGAACCCAAGGCTGCAACTGAAGAGCCAAAAATCGACTTATTCGAAGACGATGACGAGTTCGAGGAATTCGAAATCAACCAAGGTAATGGTTAGCTTTTTGATTTAAGTCGTTGGCCGTGTCTATTCAGGCAATGGTTAACTTTGTTTAGAAGTTTCTTTTGTTTAGGATATGTTTGGTAGAGTTGGTGGTTTCAACAATCGCCCAGAGGGTTAGATCAAGTGGGCAAGTAGGGCGGAGGTAAGGGTCGTACAAGCGCATCTAGATGTATTGTACTCGCACTAAGAGCAAAATTCTTTGATTGTATCCCAAGCGGTAACTTGTGCAAAATAGCTATGGAAGGGGGCCAGGTTTGCAGTGTGGCCCATTCGACCAATGCAGTTGGGTAGGATCGTTTCCAGATTACAAAAGAGAACCAAAAAAAAAAAAAAATTCCACAAAAGCATACTAGGCAAATTTGAGCTTGTTTAAAGCCATACTGTGGTGATTTGTCTTTCCCGGTGAATGAGTGTGAATCTCTACAGTCTACAAGATTACTGTCAAAATGAATTATACAAGGCAGTTTGAGCTTGTTTAAAGCCGCGTTGAGGATCAACCCTGTAGGTTATATTATAAGAGTAGTATCAAAATTATTTACATATGTTCGTTCCTGTCAAGCCGTGTTGTGGATTTAGTATCAAAATCCTGCTGGTTGCAAATTCTAGGCTGTTTCAGTTTGAACAGTATAGGGACACGGGATTGATGAGGAGAACTAGGTAATTGGTTAGTGCAATTTAGTCAAGTTAATATACACTGATGCTGGTGAATTGAGCTTGGCAGGGCGTAGGCATTTTTTCAGACCAGACTTTATGTTCACTTGGTTTTTCTCTGTACCACAAATACAATGTCTTGCCCTGAAATACTGATTTAACCTTTCCATGTTCTTCATTCTTACCGATGTTCAACACACGCTGTTTTTGTTTTAGCCATATCTAAGCTAGATTAAGATTTATTTCACATGAGAAATCTTTATGGACACCTTTCCTTAGGATTCAAATTTAATATATAACTAGTTTCTTTGTTGCCTTTGAGTTTGGGAGGAGGCGAGAAATATGTTATGTTGAGATGGTGTTTGGACGGTATTGATTTACAACTTGCATAGGGGCATGGTGGTAGGTTTGGATTTTTGAAAGTTTTACATTTTGCAACGGTCAATCAGTATAAGTGGATTGCTTTGAAATATTCACGTCTTTGCCTAGCTATGCTTTGGGAGGGTATGTTTTTTTGTTTGTACTGTTTTTTCTTTTTTGAATACGCAACTCTATTGTTCTCTAGTCGAAAGAGCTTATGTGATCTCTGAAATCAGGTTGTCCTGCAGAGGTTTTTTGTTTTTTCTATTTGTTCGTTTATTTATTTCTCTCTTTGTTTTTGGGCGGCTGTCTCTATGCATATCTCTGCTGGATAATTCTTGGCGCTCATTTTTCGTTGTTTCTTTACATGCATGTCTGATACTCTTAGAATACTTTTATGAAATTAGTGAGGTTAAGGGTATCTCCAGTGGCATAACCAAAATTGGATAGTCAAAACTTGCTGCCTCATCTGTTGACTGTTGGTTATCCATTTAAGGGTTTGCTAAGATTAAAAATGTGAAGTCTCACAATGGTCCATAATCAAAAACCCATTTTTAGTAGAGAGATGGGAATCAACGTAAGTGGGTGGGTCCATTGATAGTGATGGGAGGAGAGAGAAAGGGAAGAGAGAGTGTGGTTCCCATTAAATTTGGTTATCCAAAGAGAAAAAGTTGTTAGTTTTGGCTATCCAAAGGCCAAAATTTGATTATTGGTTGAGGGGTTCCTAACTCCCAAGGTTGGTTATACCATTGTGTGCTATATTTTGAATCAACATTGCTAACCTTAGAAATCTTTTAGTTTTGGTTATGCCATTGGAGACACTCTGAGCCTATTCCAATCTTGTGTTGAACAAAAACTAGTTATAAAGTAGACAAAGTTTGAAGAATTGGTGATTGAAGGATTGAGCTGCAGTTGTGTTATTACTTATTAGTCAATAATTTAGTTAAAAAAACTTGACAGACAGTTCATTTTTTGTCACTCATTTTCTTAATCTTAGAGAGTCAGAAGAAGGTATTCAAATGGGATGATACAGTATTGCCTGATTTGTGACGAAAAATCTGTATATTTTCTCTCCGATATTAGACGGAATAAGGCACTTAATGATTGCTATCAACGTTGTTAACACCACTCTCTGTCTTGCAATGTTTCTTAAGCCGCATGGAAAGAATTTCATACTAGTGATAGGTGCACAAGGGCGGGAGCATGGAGTCAAAGACAAGCTCGTCTAATACCACGCGTTCTGGTATTTGGGAGCTTGCTCTTATGTGCTTGGTGACTAAGGTACAATAGTTTCAAATCTCATAGGCGACGTTTTGAGAGACAAATGCTGTTTATCCTAGGCCATTGGCTTCTTGTCACCATGCCCTAGGTGGGCTGGTGTAATCAAGCCTGTCTTGAGGATGCTGTACCTCCATGTTGCCGGACCTGTCTAGGTCCCTTTTCTATCATGCTGTGGCTCCTCAACATGTAGGGGCTCCTTTCGGTTCGGCAAAATGAGAGTTGCCATGCAAATGTTTCAGTGAAAAGTAGCTGTTCCTATGTGACTACCTGAGAATATCAATAAGGCAGTATCTTGAGCAAGCGCTGATTCACTGAAAGGAAGCTGTTTCAATTTGACTATGTGAGACAATCTCAAGAAGGCATATGTTGCGCATGGAATGCATTGAATTCTTGTGCAACTTTACATATCCTTTGAAATGACGACCATTTGCATGTGTTATTCGGGCGGAACCAGTGGACGATACCTATGTTGTGCAAAATGCTATTGCTATGGTGTATGTGTTAATGATTCATATTCTTTTGAGAATACTACTCCCTCCATTCCTAATTGTTGGTCCACTAGTCCATTTTGGGATGTTCCAAAATGTTGGTCCCTCTTAAAAAGTTAGAAACCTAAAATGGGCAAGTTTGACACCTTGAGATTTGATGTTATTGTAATCATTTCATGTACTTTTGAAAAGTTGGAAGCCCTAAGAGGGACTAAGAATTAGGAACGGAGGGAGTTTGATGCATAAATACAAATGTTAAAATAGAATTGGAAAAAAAGAGAAATTTCATAATAAATTGTAGAGCTATGAGAGTGTTTGGTTGATTTGTACATAATAGATTTCAAGATTCCAAATGTTTGGGTTAAAATCTATAGAATAGGTTTTGACATGGTTTATTAACAATATTACCCTTCCCTAAAGAGTGGCTAAAAGGGTATGGCACCATGTAAGGGGCAAATTTGTCTTTTCATCCTGGACAAAAAATGAGAATTCCGAAGCTCCTGGTTTGATTATGGGATTATGCCTCTCTATTGCCATTTTCATAATGCATTACATGAGAATGGATTCTGGATGCTGGTAGCCAAACACCCATAAGCTAAAAATTAAACCAAACCAACCCGTGCCTTAAGTCCAATCAATTGGGGTCGGCTACTTGAATCTATGTTTTCTATTGAGCTTTGTCGAGGGCATCGTGTTCCTTAATATCCAATAAGCCTAGATCCTTGCGCACTACCGCCTCTAAGTTTAATTTCGGTCTACCTCTCCCATTAGTGCTATCATCTACCGTAACTATATCACTCCTACTACGTCGACAGGTCTACAGTAGACATGACCAAACCGCTTTAGTCTATGTTCTCTCATCTTAGCTTCTAATGGTGCTACCCAAACACCCCCACGGAGAATAGTGAGTGAGGAAGGAGAAGACGACAAAGTAGGGACAGCAAGAGAGTTAAAGAGAGGTCGGCGAGAGAAGTGGTAGGTCAAAGAATCAAAGACATGAGCGAGGAGATACAAATATTTTGATCAAGGCAATTAGATATTGAACATGTTGCACTGCTCCCTTCTGCACGTAAGAATATATCTGGTTGGCTGAGGGAATTTTTGCGTTGCACAAGTTATTTGTTTTCTATGTTCGTATGTTTTTCTAGAGGAGTATGGATATTGGTAATTGACCTTACTACCATAACATTCATTGTTCTTGTTATGTGGTGAATTTGGATCTGAGGCAAGATCTAAGACCAATGCATTTACGTTAATCATGTGTCTGGTTTGTGCTTCATAACGTGAACATCTAGAGTAATTTCTTCTAGTTCTGTTCAAGAAAATCGCATCAATAGCTATTTCTCTTCTGATGGTGTTGGAAACTGCATGCTGTAGCACTTCTCATATTTGATTTCATATGTCTAGTTGCCTGTTCATTGTAAATTCTCGTCACTCTTATCATTTAACCTGAGTATTACTGTTGATCCGTTGGAGCATGTTTGGCTATATATTGATCCATTTGTTCTCGGAAATGGCAACATTGGCAGAGTGGGACGACAAGGAAGAAGGAAAAGAGGTAACGCAGCAGTGGGAGGATGACTGGGATGATGACGACGTCAATGATGACTTTTCTCTGCAGCTGAGGAAGGAGTTGGAGAACAATACAACAGAGAAGAAATGACGAATCAAAGTCTAAGCCTTTGTCAGTGGTTCTCGTTCTTGTTCTGTGCACCATGGCCTCGTATTGTGAAAAACTTTTGTTTCCTCGTTTACGTATGAACTCCAAAACTGCTTGAATTTGTTTAACTCTTCTTGAACTTTCTAGATTTCCGAAACTTGCCTTTAGAAGTGCAACTTATCCGAAATTCTTACCTACTGGTGACTTGTGTATAATCTTTTACTTGCATTGTTTGTTTGTTTACTACGGTACAACTGGTATTCGCAGTTAGACTCAAAACCCAGAAACAAAGGTCATATTTTCGAACCATTCTGGGTTAGTCTATTAATTGTTCTAGAAGCAAATATCTTACCCCTTCATTAATTTAATCCAATTAATGAAATGATGGTTGGATATGTCTGTAGATTCTTTCTTTCCACAGTAACGGTAATGACTAATTTAAGCCTACATATAAGGAATTTGCATCTAGACTAACCCAACATATCTGACATGTTAATATAGCTAGGTATGTAAATCAAAGTTTAACCTCACCATGCTAGGAGATGCTGTTAAGGAGCATGGCAGCAAAAGTTATTAACACTAAGGGGTCGATCGAGTGAGAGCATTTAGCAGCAAGGACCTCACTCTCCTAAGCTCACAAGTTTGACTCACCTTGTTAGTAGAAAAACCTTTGGACTCATTGGAGGTTTGCCTGATTGTTATCTTTAGGAATTTAAAATTGGTTGGTGTACATAAGATGATCCGAACACCCGGTTATTAGAAGGAAAAAAAAATGTTAGCTTCAACCCCATGTTTTATAAACACGAAGAGGTTTAACCGAAGACTATATAACAAACTCTTGAATGCTCACTTAATTTGTTGCCTAATCTTTTCTTCTTCTAGCACACATATATCTTCCTCTTCCTCTTCATGTTTCATTCAGAAATGGGTAACACGGAGACAATGCGACTGATCATTGGAGTCATTGTTTAGTCTAGTTTTTTTTTTTTGTGTGTGGCCAATATTGTAAGTATACATCAGTGGGGGGGGGTTAACGGAAAATTAATGTGTTAACAATCAAAGGGGTTCGAGTCTATGATGTCTCTCCATAGATTCGAACCCTAGACCTTCCATTTGCAAGGCAAGCGGTACAATCTTAACCATTGTTAGATGAAGAATGAATGCTAATTGTTTTGGAGTTAAAGTGTCCGGAGCCATGACCGGAAAGGGTTAGCCCTCTGGATAGTTCCAATAATATCAAGTCCAATTCTGTCTAGCCTAACAATTTGGAAGCAGGCCAAGTGTAGTTTTAACTCTCTAGAATGGGTCCAATGTAGTCCTTCCAATGGATATGCAATTGAAAGTTTTCAAGTGTTTGGACGTGTTTCTTTTGTGGTAACAATGTAGTCTTTCCAAAAGCTCAATGCTTGTTTGGTTTGATGAAAGGGTGACGTTTATCAGGGGCACATGACACCATACACTTTGTTGGGCCTACGTGAATATATGGTGGAGAATGGTGTTGGACACCATGTGGCAGTATCCCAAGAGTACTCAATGATTTTTCCCATCTTAGAGATAGAGATAACGATTGATAATTGATATTCGAGCTCCCTCTTTTGATGTAGGCACTCTACTTCCAACGTGAAGGTAACAAAGTAGAGCACCTGCATAAAAAAAGGGAGCACGAATATCAATTTCCCGATTTGAAAAGAGAAATTTTCACTTTTATCTCCTGAACTATTTCATATTTGTTTAATTTGTCTTCAATCTATCAATTTAACCTATTTAATCCTAGAACAATCGAAATTGATGTCTGTTGAATCTAATTTGAGACTGTCCCTGAAATTCATATCTCATTCCATATTAGTAAAATCTCTATTATAAAACAGAAGGGTGTGGGGACAAGTTGTTGGAACGGCTTAGATTCATTTGATCCAAAGGCTGTAATGCATTCTCCCACTTCCCAGTTAAGTGCTCATGGTTTTCACCTAAATCACACAACTGCCATCCCTTTCAAACCAGGATCGATACGTAGTGCCGTAGGCACGGGTTAACACTAGTTAGTTAATAATTTATCTCAAATTCATGGTGCAATGCAATTTAAAACTAATCATATTGCTACTCGTCTCGTTATGTATACAAGGTGTATAACAAAGTTATCTCATTGAACAATCGTAAATTATTCCTCGTGATATAACCTCAGATGAAAGTTCATTGAGATCGATGTCATGAGCAAATAAAGCTTAAATATTTTCAAAACCTCTCTAATTTTCTAGTACAAGCTTGGAAGAACTCATTGCTTGAGGTATTAATATTCATCTAATAATGAACATCATACAAGAATTAAGCAAATTAGCAATCGTGGTAGTAATTATTAAATCAAGGAATATTATCACTTCAAAACTAAAAAATGCTTGTATAGAGGTGATGACATTAAGAACCAAAGAAGTGACTGACATGTCTTTTGGTGAAATATTATACTCTATTCCCTCCGTCCCGATTTGTTTGTTACCTTTTTGACTTATATATGCATGTCCCAAATTAACTGTCCAACTTCAAAATCAATAGATTAGATCATGTAAATTTCCAAATCAATGAATAAGATTTGGTTTTCTTAATAAGTTGGGAACCCAAGATTGGACAAACAAATCGGGACGGAATGAGTATATTTTATGACATAGATGTCAACTAACCTTGAATAATGGTCAAACAAACGAAGTGATGATAAGCCACATTCCAATTGATTGTTATTCAATCATTCGATCGAAATTGTTTAGTTTGAATATCACAACAATCGTTTCTCAAATTGACTATATATTAATATGTAGAAGACAGGCTAATCGATTTTAGAGTTGATTGCAGGACAAGATTTAATCCATTCTAGAATTGATTTAGTTTGAATTATTGGTTACAGACTTAGTTATTACTTATATATAACATAAATTTATGATCATTAGTGGTGTATGCTAATTATGAGAATACGAGTCCAAGCACTTATAATATGGTGTTACGAATGTTTGCAGACTTATTTATGGTTGCTTGTGGCCGGCTGAGATCTTTTGGCTAGCCAAAATTTAGAAGTTATGATTTACTGCTTATGAAAATTTGTTACCATGCTCTCACTTAATTAATTAGGGATAGAACTAATTATGATTTACGGACCTCTAGATATCTCTACGTTCACTTGATTCCAAATTTTGTTACCATGCTCTCACTTAATTAGGGATAGCACGAGAAAAAGGGATCGAATATATATATGTTCTAAAACAATGTAAGTGGGATATATTATAGTCTCTCTACTTAGCTAAATCACATTGTGTACATCTATATGCATGCATGCATGGGGCGAAGAGAGAGATTAAAGGATCAGCCTTTTGCGCCAGGCCAAGTTTTAGTACTGAGCTACTATCCTTATGGTGGATTTATCTCTTTATCCACCACATATATATAACTAGAGAAATTAGGGTTGATTACCTTTCAACAAATTCTTGATTGCTCACTTAATTTGTTGCTTCTTTCTTCTTTCTTCTTCTTCTACATATCTCTTCCCCTTTGTCTTCACATTTCATTCAGAAATGGTTGACACAGAGACAACGCGAACGATCATTGGAGTCATCGGTTAGTCTAGTTACAAGGAACTAAACTTCATTAATATCGATCTTACTTCGCGATCCATATATATATATATGCGGCTAATTATTTGCTTGCCATTCATTAGCTTGTTGCATTGGCTTTCGAATTCCCTAATATTGTTTCAGCAACGCTTATGTGATATTTAAATGGATGGAAGAGACTGGGCATACGTAGAATTAATGCATGTGAAAAACATCATCTTTTTTACATCTAACGTTGAATCGACTACCTATGTATTCTCTGTAACGTGTGAATTACGAAGAATTTTGCAATGTTCTTTGTAAGAATCAGCCACATAATATCAAGCTATGGAAATCATATTTATGCTTTCTCTTTTTTTTGTTTGGTAGAATGAAATGATCCCATAGGTTCAATAAAGCCCCTAGGATTGCACTTTCTTTTTCTCCCTACCATTTGATTTCGGCCACCTGTACGTGCAACGAAAACCATTTCCTATAGCATTTTCATAATTCGTTTCATTTTATGCCTCTGCCCTAGTGCAATTTTTACTTAATTGAATTAATTGTTGATAAAAAAAAAAAAAAGAGAGAGAGAGAGAGGCCATTCTGCTGTTAGTAAGACCAAAAATTGTCACAACAATAAATTTTTCAAGCCACGTTTCGTATATATCAAAATTCTTTTCAACATTGTTGAGTGCCGAGTGGATTGTTTTTAGCATTTTCCGTTCATAATTGTTACTATGTCGTATCCCTCCTCTCCCCTCTTAGTTGGACTATGTAACACATCATATTTTTCCTTATTCCAAAGCGCAAAAAGAAAGAAAAAAACTAAATATAAAAAAAAAAAAAAAAAAAACACACAAGGGGATGGATGCTACAAAGAAAAATGCTTGGAGTCCAATTCACCTAGATGGCCTCATATTTTAATTATCAATTAATGCTATGAATAATCTCGTTTATTACTTTAATGTATTGTGTAAAGGGATTGCGTGAGTTCATTATTCCTAGACCCATACCGGCCCATGTTATAAGTTTTGGTAACAGCATCCTAAAAGTTGATAGGCACTAGTAGAACAGAGAAGGACGTCTAGGGACCTATTAGTCGGGCACCTAGCAGCCGACTACTCGACCGCTTGGGCCGATTTTGATATAGGCGTTGGACCCCGCTTAATGCCTATGCACTGACTAGTTGGCCGCCTAGCCCGACCTTCAGCACATTAGTGCTAACAACTGCTCAATATCCGGTGCCAAAAAGTTTAGAACTTCAGGAATACATATTTCAGACCTCTCAAATTCTCTAACATTTACATATATTTTAATTTCTTTTATAGCACATTCTTTAAACATATATTAACATGTGAATAGCTTTTCTGCTTTTTGCTATACCCTCTTTCTCTCATCATCTCATCTCAGTCCTCCACTAAGTGACTTTCTATTCTATTCCAATGTGCGAGCAGGAAATGTCATCTCTTTATTCCTCTTTCTCTCCCCACTGTAAGCTCTCTCTCTCTCTCAATTTTTCCAGACAAAAACACTTATTCTTGACAATCCCTGACCAACAGAAAATAATGGTAAAACTCTCAAGTAACATACTTCATATACGTATGTAAATATGCAGCCCAACATTCGTCAAGATATACAAAGCAAAATCGGTGCAAGAGTTCAAGCCAGACCCATACGTAGCCACCATACTCAACTGCTGTATGTGGGTTTTCTACGGTCTACCCTTCGTCCATCCCGACAGCATTCTCGTCGTCACCATCAACGGCGTCGGTTTGGTCATCGAGATCTTCTACGTCTGCGTCTTCCTCGCCTTCTCTGACTGGCCAAAACGCGTACGTTATCTAATTACAAGATGCGTCGTCTTCTACATCTGCTGCGTTACTACGAGAAGTAGTAGTAATCTTTACTTACGTTTTCATGTTTCTTCGTTAATGCAATCACGTAATTAACTGTATGCAGCGGAAGATCATCATCGCTCTCTTGGTCGAAATAGTCTTCTTGGCCGCCGTAATCTTCATCACCATGACATTTCTGCACACCACCAAGTTGAGATCCATGCTCGTCGGCATACTCTGCATTATCTTCAACATAATCATGTACACTTCTCCACTGACAGTAATGGTATGTATCTATGTCTACATATGCTGATCTCTGTGTTATTTAGTTGTAACACCTCTTTGATATCTCTCTCTCTCTCTCTCTCACATCGACATTCGTCTTGACAGCGTATGGTGATCAGGACGAAAAGCGTGAAGTTCATGCCATTTTATTTGTCGCTGGCTAACTTCCTCAATGGCAGTATCTGGCTAGTATATGCGCTCCTTAAATTCGATCCCTACATCACCGTAAGATATAAAACATTCGATTTTGATCGAGTCAATTACTACTTATATATCACTAAATCTACCTTCTTATTTTTTCCTCTGTTCCTTTTTGGTAAAAATTTTTTTCTGGGTGACAGATTCCAAATGGTTTGGGGGCGCTATCGGGTGCAGTTCAGCTAATACTATATGCAACCTACTACAAATCCACCAGATGGGACGATGGGCCGAACCCTGCTTCTGAGGTTCAACTCTCCTCCAAGGACAATCCCCCCAACTTAGTTTAGCAGTACTACTTCATTTGTCGTACCTACCCATGTAGTTACCATTCCTTACAAAAAATCGGGCGAATGAGAAGGTTGAGATTTTGCGAGTGGCAGTAGCAACAGCATCCTCCTTGTATCTCTCCAGAAGTCTGGCGATTGGTTGTATGCGACGGTTAGAGCAGTTTTTTTTTTTTTTTTCAGAGCAAAAGAAATTTATTAATCTTTATAAAGGATTACAAAGATTAAATGTATCAAGGGCACATCGGCAAGAAGCCACCCGGGACCACAAGAAAGGCAATACGCCAACCGAAACACCAAAAACCCAAAGAGACTCCGCAGACATGTTAGAGCAGTTTTATATAGTTTCAGATTGTACATCTAGCTTCAGTGTTACTTTGCGTGGTTTTTTCTGTATTAATTCAAGGGTCACTCCTATTGGCCCAGCAACCATCTAACACTGCTGCTTCTGGCTTTGAAAAGCAAAAAATGCAGCTAGATCACTATGACAGCACAAGAAATGCAGGAAAGCTACCAAAATAATCTTCCTAAAAATCCAGCTTCTCTTGAGTTGATTGGAGGGTCCAGTCCAAAAGATATGAGAGGCGTTCAATCCTGCAATAGCGGGACCAAAGCTTTCTCATGTGTTTTGGATGGACCGTTCAATCTACTGTAGAATCGAAGCCCTTCAACTAAACAATACACACAAATGCGTGTGCATTGTTATGATGATAAAGGGTAGGAGAATTGAATCCAAAACATTCACATAACGGATTTTCTATGACAAAGAGATGACTCAATTAGAATAGGAAATAAAGATCATGCTCGAACATGTTTCGGTCAGTTCACATCCTAAAATCACGCAAACCGACTAATACTACATGGTAATGCCGAAAGCACCTTGTTATGATATGAGAAAACAGTCTTAAAGATATACAGAATGGCAAGTGTTACTGAAACACAAATGAGCAAAATGTTGTAGTACAACATACAGGGTCCCGAAACAAAATTCATTGACCCGGACGATATCATAGAGGCAACAGAGCTATAATTGAGCAAGCGGCTACCCTCACAATGCTAGTCATCTGATTGTATTGCTAGTGGAATATTAAGTGTGATTTTACAGAGGATATGTGGAGCCAGTCAATCAAATACACATTTGCTAACTCTCAAAAAAAAAAAAAAAAAAAGAAAAAAAAAGAAGAAGAAAGAAGTAGAAGATTAAGAAAGAAAAGGCTTACAGTGTCCAACAAAGAGATATGTAGCAGAGCTCCCCAGCCTATAATCACCCCCGTCGGCTCCGAAAATCCTCACTTCTTTTACCTTCACAAATACCAATATGTATCTTCGGACGTTGAAATATACCATAGTACTCATTTATGAGCTCAAGTCAAGGCCCTCGGTGCTTGCGGAAGCAGAGACAACTTTGAGCCTGATCATGAGGAATCATACCTCCGCCCTTCGTTGTGTCGATGGCCTCCAACAATGAGACTACCTCGTCCATCTCTGGCCTTTTGTCGGGGTTGGCATCCCAGCATCGTTTCATTACATTTGCCAGAGAACTCGGACAACACCTTGGTATCTCTGGTCTCAGATTCTATGCATTAAATTCTAATGATTATCCAGCTGATGGAGAGGAAATACATAGTTTACATAGGGGAAAAACTTCAATGATGAAGTGTTTCTGGAGAGAGTGGGAACATGGTCGGATTAGGAAGTTAGTACCTGGCGGACCACGGCTGATGTCACTTCTGAGAAACTAAGGTCTGGATATGGCATGTCGCAGCAGTATATCTCCCACAAACAGATTCCAAAACTATACACGTCGCATTTCCTGTTGTATGGGTTGCCGTTTAGAACCTGTAATTTTCACCCATTAACAAGTCATTGGAAATATCTCGTGGGATAACGAAACAAATTTCTTCTTTTGCCGACTATGTCCTTTCCAATATAAGCAAATTCGAAGAAAGAAGTATTTCCAAGCCATCGTTTCGTTACATGGTCGAGTCAGATTAAGACAGGGCCTTGCGAGGTCAAGAAGACTTCACTTCATCAAACTAGTAAATAAATGACACGTATCTCCTAAACAGAACATTTCCTCTCTGTTTTTTTTCTCAACAACTTCAGGAAAAAATGGAAAGAACGAGGAACTACGACAAGAGCTATACGCTAAGTCTTCTGAGTATGAATATAGAAAGTCTTCTGAGTATGATATCCTCTATTCCTATTAAAAAAGAATGAGATTACTACCTCAGGAGCCATGTAACCAAGAGTCCCAGTCTCCCCGGTCATGTCATTAGGATTTGAGGCCTCAACGCGAGCAACCCCAAAATCAGCAATTTTTACTGTTCGTGTCTTGTCTAAAAGCATATTCTCTGTCTTTACATCCCTGTGAACAATCTTCTGGGAGTGGAGGTAACTCAACCTACAAAATTTTAACAGTTTGGCACTTACTAAATAAACACACAAGTTATACATAACTATAAACTATTGAACCTTACTACTGCACCACAATACAAAAACTAAGTCACAATAAGAAAGATATTACCCTCTGGCAAGATCAAGTGCCATCTGTACAACTACTTTGAAAGCCAGCTTCTTTCTCCGGTTCTTTATGAGGTAAGATTTCAGCGCGCCGCCCGGGAGATATTCTACAACAACGCAACAGAGATTACTTGGCATGCCCATTTGACCATTTTCTGTTTGTATGCTCAGGCCTGAAGAGCCCATTGTTGCCCCTATAAACTGCAAGTGAGAAAACACATGAACCGCCAAGAAATGCATCTTGTAACTCTAAAAGCAGCAACAACAATCAGCATGACAGTAAGGAGTTAGAGTGCTATAATACTACCATGCATTGCTTTCCATAGATTTATGCCACTTTTTGACGTGTAAGTATTACTCTATTTTCTTATGACCAGTTTGACAGTAAAATAGGGAAGTCAAAAATATACTTCGCAATAAATGATCTTTTAATTGGATAGGGAAGCTGAGGTAGTGGTAGCTTGAACAAAAATCGAAATAGTCCTCTTTTTTATTGCGAGCAAGATGACACAAAAAGCAAATGAGTTCGTGGTAAGTGCAAAAATTGATCACGATGCAAGGAAATAACAAAAAAGATGTAGAAGCGAACCCTAAAGTTACAATGTACAAACCAGACAATGACGAACAAGTTTTCTCCTTCACAAGAGTTTAGGCTTCTCATATATGAACCTCAAGTTCAAAGTTATACAGTACTCAAAGTATTTAAACAAGTCAAAGTACTGAAAGTTTTAATACGAGGAGAAGTCCAGCAAATCAATGCGAAAACATTCTGCACATGCTCTTAATGTTGGAGTTTATGCTATTTGAAAGTGATCCATCAAAAGAAGCCACAGAACACCCCATGCCAAAACAAACTCAAGGAATACAAGACAATGGCTCAATTTCTTTACAAGTCAGGTACAACATGGAACTTGCTTCTTGTCTTTTTTGAATGAGTTTATCGACAAGCATTTAGCAAGTCCACATATTTAACTACAAAACTCAAAATACATATTGAAGTCTACATAACTAACTGCCATGAAACGTACATATTGAAGTTACCAACTGCCATGAAATCTACATATCAAAACTAATGCTATGAAATCTACATATTGAAGTTTTTTTTTTGGTAAGTATCTCTACATATTGAAGTTACCAAGCAGGATACGGTTATATAGAGGCACAGTCTATTGTATAATCCCGCACAACAGAATGTAAAGGTCTAAGATGATGAAGTCACCTTAGTTACGTTGGGATGGTCAAGCTTATGCCATACCGCAACTTCCTGTGTAAACGCTGCCCTCAGTGATGCTATTTCAGCTTCTGTCCTATGCCCCTCTTCACCCCAGTCTAGCAGTTTAACTGAGGATTAGGAAACAGATAAAAAATGTTTCTATTAGTAAAAATGCAACCCTTGGCAGAAAACAAAATAAAAAGTCTAAAAATGACTTTTCTTTGAGTAAAAATGCAACCTCTTTGCACAAACAACATAAAAATGTCTCACAATTATCCCAGCATCTACAACATGAACATTAGAAAACGAGGAAAAAAAAAAAGAAGAGAAAATCAAACAAAGTTACGACTTAGGTTTGTTGGATTATGAAATATGATTAGCAATAGTGATGACGATGACGATACCTAACGATGACGACTCATACCCACAAAAACAGCTGACAGCGAGTCGTGATCCTAATTTCTAGCCAACTGTTCATGCAAATTAATACTTTCTCCACTTTATGATGACCAAGTTAGATTAGATATCACATGAAAGTACAATAATAAATCATATCATGAAGTTATTGCAGTCACGTGGCAAGTTGGCAACTCAATCCAAACCCGTGCAGTCACAGATTCCATAAGAGTAGACTTATCCCCATTCAGTAACTCCCCCCCCTCATGAAATTAATTGCATAGAAACAAAGGCAAGAACCCAAAGCTCAACCCCATCCAATACCAGTTCCACTCACCCATACAAAAAATTACAACAACTAAAGAAATAGCCAGAAGCGAAAGAAGAAAAGCGTGGAATGAGGTACTTTTTTTTTTTTTAATATCTCAAGTAATCAGCTTCTAGGCATCTCGATTAATCCATGGAAAATTCCATAATCCAGGCGTCAACTCGAGGAGATCCATTTAAAGCCGGGCCAGGCAACTCGTATGGGTTACCCCCACAAAAGTTGATAGCACATACGAGATTTTAAACACGAGACTTATGTTGGGCCGGAGTGCCTCCATGGATTTGGTTACACAATACCACTTCATACGATCGCTTTAAAAACAGACTTGTAGGTGCAATGTCGAATTTCATAAAAGATTTAATTGAAACCCTTCCTACTACCAATTGGTTTTAGGAAAGACGGTAAAAAAGCGATCCGACAAGTGATATCAGAGCCAGAAAGTCATGGGTTCGAGTCGCGGGAGCGTCATCGTGAGGGAGAGATTTTTGGGCCCGGAGTGCCCATATGGATTTGATTACACAATGCCACTTCCTGTGACCGCTCTAAAAACAGACTTGTAGGTGCAATGTCGAATGCCATAAAAGACTTAATTGAAACTCTTCCTACCACCAATTGATCATTTTAGGAGAGATGGTAGAAAAGTGGTCCGACAACTTACGAGGTAGTAAACCGTGAGTCTCTAGCTATGACCACCAAGCCAATCCAAGAGATGGTGAAATGGGTTATATGTGGAACGAGAGTTGCATTATACCCGGGCAATAGTCAGGGCGAAGCTCTTGAACATTTGGGCTTGTTCATTTTGGGTCTCAAAATTTCTGCATATGGTCCCTAGATACACTTCTCTCCATTCATTACTCTCAAAAACCCAAATGGGACATCGGTTCAAAGAAAAAAGTGGGTATGACCCAAACATGGCATCTCACTAATTGAAGCAATGGAATGGTAGGGGCCAATAAATAGACTGTGACTAAGGACCACCGTATCCACAACTGGACCGACCAAATCAAAGTACACCTCACTAAAACTGTTGTCTAGCAGAATTTCTGAAAAACCCAAATTCAATGCCACATTACCCTGACACCCTTTTATTCGTGGAAACAAATTTAAATCAACAATAAAGCCAACTGGGTATCATCTACAAATAGCCTAACTATTCAAAATTTCAAACAATAAAATGGCCTAACTATCATTTGCGTGAAAGACCACAATACCACAAAATAAAAAATAAAAAAATCCCACAATTGAGAAAATACATGTACATGCGCAAATTATATATGTAGATTTTGTACACGTAAAGGACTAAGGGGATAACAACTGGATTAGCTCAGTTGACTTTCGCACACCCTCAGTCTTAAGAAATAAGAGGATAAGTGTTGGTCAAAAGGAGGAACTGATTATTTATTTCTCTCACCATGGACTGGTTCGAGTTGTTTTTTTTTTTTTTTGGGTGCAATTTGTTGTTATTGTTCTCCTTAGAATTGTTTGGATAATGCAGAGTGTTTCGGGACAGTTTATGCACACCTCAAATTAATCCTTACAATCTCTCTCACAGCCGTCGCATATGTTTATGCAGGAAGGTGAGGTGACTTTAAGAGTTGTTGGTAAGGAGACTTAAAGAATCGAACTTCGAACTTGAGACCTAATTTTAGAATGAAGCAAATAGACCTAATTTTAGAATGAAACAAACACCTAAGTTTCAGATCAAGACTACTTGTTCAACCATTGGGGTTTCTCCCGATTATATTATTATATATACTACTGAACTCTATTAAGTGGTGAATTGTTCGACCCACATATAATTTATACTCGTATAAAATTCTTTTTTTGGCTTACCCTCCTAACGGTTGAAAATTAACTTGAAGGGAAAAAAAGAAATGGGTATCACGGAAAATGGAATTTCAGAACCGACTATTATGGATAATGAGTTTTTTTTTTTTTTTTTTCATAAACGCATTCTAAAATTCGTAATTTAATGTTTAAAATTACATACAACACAAGCGCGCACACACACAAAATAGAAAATTTGAAGTGCATTTATAAAAAAAAAAAGTATAGGGCGAAAATCATTTTCCAAAAATCTAAACGTATTTTCAAAACGGAAAATGGGGGAAAACAGAGCAAAAAATTAAGAAATAAAGTGAATCGAAAGAGTAGGCGTTCTTTAAGAGAGAGGGAGAGTGACCAGCGACGTCATGGCCATCGTAGACACCACGGTGGACGGTGCCGAAGGTGCCACGTGCGAGGACGCCCTTGATTATGAGCTTGGTCGGGTCGATTTCCCAGTCGTGCCTCGGCCGCTGGACGGCGGCGACAGCGGCGGCGATGGAGTCGGAGTCCAGCTGCTGCTGCTGCTTTTTCTCCAAGGTCCATGCTCGGTTGAGGTGCCTCTCGAGTTGCTCGTCGAGTCTCTTTAGATCAATTTGATCTGCCCGAACAAACCCATCACTCCCTTTCTCCATCTCTCTCTCTCTCTCTCTCTCTCTCTCTCTAAAAAATTGAAGAGAGACAAGTAGGCTATGAAGAGTAACTGAGATGGGGTCCTGTTGCTCTTGTATGTTTGTTTATAACTCTATAGTCTACCATCAAGGTGTGTTATATAGGTAGGTGGTTTGTACTTTGTACAGTTGTAGGAGAGATGGGGTTGGTTTTTTTGTTTTTCCTTCTTTAAGTCTGTGACCACGCGCAGAATAAACACACGCATCTACACAATACACACATAATTCGCATAAATATTCAAGTTACAAGTGCGTGTGGTCCCAAACATTTAGGCTCCGTTACGCTAAAGAAAAATAAGTATTTATTTTTTGAATTAAAGATAATGTATTATGAGAAATTGACTTATTTCGTAAAACGAAAAATAAAAATACCTAAAAATAAAAAATCTTAGCGAAACGGGGTTTGTGTGTTGCGTGTATATTTTGGACGTGGTGGTAGACTTGTTGTTTTCCTGAAATCCCATTGGGGAGAATTGTGTGTTGGGCACCCATTATAGGGTTGAACCGTTTATTTGGTTCGTTTTGTTGAATATGTAGTCCACGTAAATATTCAAAGTTAGAAGGTATTGCTAACTATTTATCGGTGAGCGTTACCTAATCCTCCCTCCAACCCATATTGCTCATCTTGTACTATGAATCCAACTTCTTTCTAAAAGAACATGCAATGCATGTTTCCTTACAGTCCATTCGGATGAGAATTTGATTTTGGGTGGATATAGAAAGAGGGTGAATTTGAGGGTGAATATAGAATGAGGGGTGATATGTAAGAAAAATGGATCCAAATTCTAAGAATGGTGAATTTGCAATCCAGTGTTTAGATAGCTTTTTTGGGAAGGGGATTTGGAGGGTGGAGATAATGAAATTAGATGTTAAATGACTAAATTACCCCTACTTAGATTTTTTAATGCTCAAAATTGGTTTACTTTATATTAATTAGAAAATTAATATTTACAATTAATTTGAGGATAAAATAAATTAATTTTTATCTTATAAATGTGTAAACCATATTATTATTATTTATTAAAAATTTTATTTTCAAAAAAAAATACTGTAAAAGAAAACGCAATTGGAAAGAGAAAAATGGCAAGTTTTTTTTATTTTTTATTTTTTTGAAATGAATGGCAAACTGTTTATCAGTGTATGTGTATAAATACAGACACAGATTCCACCTCCAAAAACCCCACCCACAGTTCCACCACCGCCTCCCTCTCTCATCTCAATCCCCTCCTCCAGCCTCCATTTCGATGATTGGCGACCTCCTTCTCCAATGATGATGATCTCTGCGAGGTACCACTTATTCTCCTCTCTCTCTCTCTCTCTCTCTCTCTCTCTCTCTCTCTCTCTCTTCGATAACCATTTTCCCCTAATTCCTCCATCTCTTCTCTCTCTTCTTCTCGATCTGGTTTGTGGGATGAAGAAAAGTGAGCAAAAGGCGTGAGGAATAGGAAACGAAAGGGCAACCTGGTCTTTCAACAATGCCGCATAAGTAACGATGGGGGTACCCCTGTTGATAAGCACCCAATATTATATATATTTAGTGTGGTTAGTCCTCTTTTATAGCATATTTACTAGCGTTTATCTAGCTTTTATAGTGGTTTTGCACGTAAGGTTCGTTTGATTGTGTTTCAGGTTTAACGCTCTAATAAAGGTAATTTTGACGCCAAAGACATGCCTCGGGGGTGTCCGAGCATCTAAGGCCAAGTGGTTAAGTGCCACCGATCCCCAATTCTCAAGAAACAAAGCATCGGGTGAAGTCCGGACCCGTCGGGTGCCAAGATAAGAAGTAAGAGCCATTTCTGCAAATAAGCTTCCTGTATCGATACTACCTTTTGGGTTGTATAGATACACTTAGCTTAATTTCTGGGCAGAGAGCACTGCATTGATACAGTGTTACTACAGAAGATTCTTCTCAAGCCAATTAAGCTGTTCGGTATCGTTACCCCGTATTACAGGTATCGATACAATGAGTTTTTCTGCAGATTTTTGTTACTTTTTGGACTTTCCACTTAGGAATACTTGTCACTTTTGACAAATTTTGGGATATTTTGTGGAGAGAGAGGATGAGATGTATATATACTTCTCTCTCTCCCCCTTAGTTCAATACCTAGCATTTAGCTTTAAGTCTTTTAATTCTAAAGAACTCCATAGTTTTTCTTCTAAGCTTTTCAAGTGTAATCTCCTAAGAACTCCTTAAGGTATTTGTTGTTTGTTGTTTTGTCGTATGTTAAAGTTGTTTGTATGGTGGAGATCCATCGTAATACTAAGTTTGTTTTCGTTTTTATCGGTTGGATATCATCTCTCAATTTCCTAGCATGTTTCATCTTTCTAGCATGGTTGAGTAGTCACTTAGGCTTGGGGTGATCTTTTCCCCATGGTTTAGTTGTTTTAATGATTTTTCTATGACTTGATTATGATTTTAGCAAAGGAAAGGGCTTAATCTCTCCTTTTCGGCCAAACCAAAAGAGCTAATACCTTTTTTAATCGTGTGTTGGCCAGAGTTTTAACCTTCGTCTTGCACAATCGGTGCTTGGAGCTTTTAACGCTCCCGGCGTTTGAACCAGATGTTTACTAAACGAGATTAAGCTATTTCCAAGCTAATACCATGATTATGCTCGGCTTTTAACGTTGAGTGCTTTTGGTTAAGATTGTCTACGTCTTGGCTTGGAGTTATTAGAAAGAAATAGTTAAATCGGCTAAGTCATCGAGTGATTTGAGCCCTTAAACCTCGTAGCCTGTTTAACTAAGTTTCAAATGTCATTTCAAGTCTTTTACAATATTTTTCCACTTTTCAAAGCAACACCAACAGTTGGCTGTCTTAAACGCCAAAAACCTCACTTATAACCTACAATCTGAACAAGCAAAATTCGATCTCCCTGTGGTACGATTTCGAACTTACCGAGTTATTCTACGAGCAACTAGAAGCCTACGCTTCGGGCTATTACACACTACAAGAAATTAGACCATTCCCGACTAACAGTTTAGTCGGCAAAAGGCAGAAATTTAGTCGGTAATAGGAATTCCCGACTAAAAAATTTGGTCGGTAATTTAGTCGGGTAATTGCGGTCGGCAAAGGTAATTACCGACTAAAATACATTTAGTCGGCAAAGTAAACCAATTCCCGACTAATTATTTAGTCGGAAAATATTTAATTAATTACTGAAATATTTTATAAATTACCGACTAATTATTTAGTAGGCAAAGATTTGATAATTTCCCGACTAATTTTTTAGTCGGCAAATATTTAATTAATTACCGAAAATATTCAATAAATTCCCGACTAATTATTTAGTCGGCAAATATTCAATTAATTACCTAAAATATTTGATAAATTACCGACTAAATATTTAGTCGGGAAATATTTCATAAATTACCAAAAATATCGATAAATGTGAAAAGAATTAGCAACTAAATAGTTGGAATCTTTTATTTTAAAACCAATTCTAAAATCTACTTAAATTTTTTTAATTTGATGATTCACGATAAATTAAATTGAGCAACATTTATTCACCAATTTACTGTAATCAAATATTAAAATTCAAAAACAATTCATTCATAACTTTCATAAATAAAGAGTGTTCACCAAATACTTAACAAACGGTATCCGAATTCGCCGAGTACAAAATAATGAAAAATCGTATCACGAAAAGTGTACGTAGCATCAAACATATCATATCCAAGCCCTAGAGCACAAAATAATAGAAAAGTTCAACAACGAGAAAACTAGATTACGGTAAAATCCACGGCAAAAATCCAACTTCTTCATATATACTCCTTAACAAGATGCCAGATACTCCAATATCTGTAGAAAGAACAAAACACAATAATCAGACCCATGATATTGATACAAACTTGACAATGGTACATCAAGGGAAGAAAAGAAACCTAACCTAATCAAGGAAAAATGTTCAATAATATAAATTGCAGATGACGTATTAAGGAAAGGATAGTATAAAAGAAGAGAGAGATACACGCACTACTATACCAAAGAACAACCTTAATGCATTTTCTTTTATGTTTGCTCTCAACTGCCCCTTTTGGCCATGGATCTTCACAACAGAATGTTCGAATGATCATATAATGCCTTTTCTTTTTATTTTTTCTTTGTTCCTTAACTAGTATGGATGGAATGGAGGGACCATTTTCTACTTCGACCATCCATGGTCAAATTTCTAAGTGTATAACAAGGGGACAATGATGTGCTTTCAATTTCCTAGACCACAATAAATACTATGAGTTAACTGCTTATGTTCAGATTTTAAAAAAATTCACAGAACTCCTAGTGAAATACTACGCCATTAGAAACAAGGATATAAAAGAAGTGAACTATAATGAGACATGTACAGCAAGTGACAGATAATCAATAATAACGAAATGTTTCTTACCAAATGATGTTGCTTATGGACTAATGTAATAAGAATTCTTTCATCTATATCATCCCCTAAGCATGAATATACACATTAGACTTCTTAGATACCATAGACAAGTACAAAAGACACAAAGAAGTAGCAATAGTAGCAAACCAGCTCAACCAAAAACAATCGAACAATCTTCACAATAAAACATGCCCACCATAAAAGCACAAAGATGCAAGAAGATGTGAGTAGTAGCAAAGCAGCCACCAAATAGCAGAATCAGCAAAACAGCGAGAGCAACACGTAACAGCAGCCACTACACAGGCCCCAAATGTTCACAAACAGGTTCAGAACATGCAGTGACGAACAAATCAGCAACAAACAGAACAGTTGCTGCTGTAATGGCAGCAATCAACATAGCAGGAATGTAACGCCCCGACTTTTCGGGTGCAAAATAAAATAATTTCTAAAGAAAATATTGCTAAATACATATAATTTTCCAAAATAAAGATTTTGCTAATACAATCTCAAGATAGATTTACGGAATCAAAATACACCAACTTCAGAGCTGACTCTAATCTTGATACGAATCCTAAGCATCCTCGATCCTCGTTACTGATATTCGTTCCGTGTCGAACTGCATCATCGTTGAATCTCCTCCATTGAATCCTGCGCCCTCTAGCAAATTGATCGCCGAAGCAATCGATTTGCCAGGATACAGACGTATCCGTGAGTGATAAATCACCCAATAGAATAATCCAACCCAACCACCCCTCTTATATTACAGCTAGCAAGCAAACAAGATAATCATGATGCGAATAAGTAAAACAGAGATTTTTCACGTCAACCAGTTCATTACTATCCATTAGCCTAACGTGTGATCCAAAATCTCCCTACGAGATCTTTCATCCCCAACCGCTAGCCATGCTCGGTCCCATGAGATCACTTCCGTTTTGTTGTCGTAGATAACCTAAGTTACAATACTACAACAAGGGGCTAGCTTATCATGCCCGAATCACAACTAGGGTTCGCCTATCTTATATACCACATCACAATCATCACTTTGGACACACGCCGGTCTATCAATTCACCACCGGACTCTTGCCGGGACATCAATTTATTCCATGGACTCTCGCCAGGACATCAATTTATTCCATCGACTCTCGCCAGGACATCAATTTATTCCTCTGGACGTCACTGGACCATCGCCAGGTTTTATCGTCACAAAACATCGTTGGACCTCTCGCCAGGTTTTAACATCACAAAATATCGCTGGGCCACCGCCAGGTTTTAACATCACTGGACCACCGCTAGGTTTTATCAACATAAAACGTCACTGGACCATTGCCAAGTTTTATCAAAACATCATTGGGCTTACTTTGCCAAGTTTTATATCATCACTGGGCTTACTCTGCCAGTTTTAAATCATCACAGACATCACTGGACTACCCGCCAGTTTCAAATCATATCACTGGACTACCCGCCAGTTTCAAATCATACCACTGGACTACCCGCCAGTTTCAAATCACAATTCTAGGTCCATCAGGCCCCTCGAGGTCCTGCTCAGGCTACCCCGATACTTGAGGTCTGTCAGAGGTCCTGCTTGGCCATTCTCACAATTCTAGGTCCATCAGGCTGCCCTCAAGGTCCTGCTCAGGCTACCCCGATCACACGAGGTCTGTCGAGGCCACCCCAGATCTGCTTGGCCACCACTAACGACCTTGGGTCTTTCAGGTGCCTCGAGTCCTACTCAGCTACCCCGATCACACGAGGTCCTGTTAGGCCACCCCAGGTCCTGCTTAGCCCACGACTTTCATTTGTTTCCTTTTCCCTTAACAATAACAACGTCTGTATACTTTCTCACCACAAATCTCATCATATCTCGAAATGCCTGCAAACAATCCTCTAAAAAGAAAGAAACTTCACAACTTATCCATTACTTAGCATCGTCTAAGTGAATTCTATCTCGAATACCACCCCATGTCTCTAGGGTCCAATCTAGCAATCAAATCCAGCATCGACACAATTTTATTCTCAATAATAATAAAAAACGAATAACAGACGGATCAAAACAAATATTAGGCAATGCAATCACATAACTTTTTATGACTGGGCCGTTGCCCTTAATCTTGTATGGCCACAAAATCATTAATAAGGTATGAACTATTTAATAAAGATTTAAAATAATTTTTCTAGGGTTTAATTAATTATTCTTAAGTAATTAGATTAATTAAATACTAATTAAATACATTAATTAGGTAAAAATATTAGAATAATTATCATAACCTTAATAAGAGTCCTAACGGTCCTCTATAACAAGTTTGAGTGCTAAAAGTTGGGTTTGGAGGTTCATGGTATTATTTTAAATAAAAAGATTAAGTTAATTTGACAAAAGAGAAATAAATAGATAATAAATAATTAAATAATTAAAAATATATTTACATTAACAAAATATCATATTAGGACTGTAAGAAGTCTAAATAAAATTATTTGGAATTATTAACATCTTTTATAATATTTTAAAGTAATTTTATTAAGAAACAACGCGTAAATAATAATAAATGGTTAATGAAATAAATAAAATATTATTTTAATAACATATCATCCTTGAGATGTCAGAAGTCTAACAAAAATAGTTTGGATATTAAAATCATTGTTTGTAAGGTCGCAATTATTTTTCGTTTGTATCTTTAATTAAAAATAAAATAAATAGATAATAACATAAAAAAAATATGAAGTCAGCAAGTTATGATCTCTAATATGTTAGGACTCTAGGAAAAATAGTTTGGAAATTTATAGAGTAGTTTATAAGGTCGCAACGATTTTTAGTTAATAAACTTTTACACGATAACGAATAAAAATTTAATAAATAGATAAATAAATAAAAAAAATATGAATTTAACAAGGTATGAACTTTGAAGTGTTAGGAACCTAGGAAAAATAGTTCGGGGGTCAAAAACTAGGTTTGGGACGTCGAAAAATCAATTCGAACCACAATAGTCCAAACCGCAAGGTTTGACTCGCGGTTGACCTTGCTGCCGCAAGGTTGGAAGACTGGTGCATGCGGCTGGGAAAAACCGAAGGTTGCGGCCGCAACCTTCAATGTAGCCCTCGTTTTTTTGTTGTTTTGGCCCGGTTTTTGATGCATGGGGCTATGGGGGCTATTGGGTTATGTCTATAAACATTAAATATACTTAGAGGAGGCTTCGGATCGAATTATAATACCTCAAATTGGGTGGAATTGGTTTCGATCGGAAACTTGACAATTTGGAAAGAAAACTTGGTTTCTTCGATCGGGAGACCTTGGGGCCGAGTGGTTGATGTTCGTGGATGCTTGGGATTGTAGAATGAGATTGGAACGATCAATTTGGGTCTCGGACGAACGGATCTACAAAACCCACTTTTCTCTCTCTCTTTTCTCTCTCTAGAACTCCATAGCTTTGGAGCTTTGATTTCCTTTCGATTTTCTCTCTTTTCTGGACGATTAGAGTGTGAAAATTTTCGTGCGTGCCCTAGGGTCGGAGTAGGAATGTATTTATAAGAGAATTGGATGAGTTTCGAATAAAATCGAGTCCTAATGGAATTGGGTTTTGGAACGGACGAATCGTGCTCGGTTTTAGGGTTACGGAGGAGGTAGAGATCGAGTAGGAGAGTGAGAGATAGAAGAGTTGTGCATGCATGCAAGTATTGTAGGAAAATTAAAAAGAAGTTGTGCATGCATATTTGTATCTAAAAGGAATAATAATAATAATTGTATTAAGAAAATAATTCTAATAACATTATTATAAAGAAAAAATTGGGTCAAAATTCCGGGTCGTTACAAGGAACCACATCAAAGAGTAATGCCGTTAGAAGTAGAAGGTAGCAGGATCAAGAGAGCCACCATATGATAGATAGCAGATAGTAGCATGGCCATGACAGATAGCAGATAGCAACATGGCCATGACAGATAGCAGTAGAACAACTACATAGCGTGAAAGATTCCACCCCTTGTTTATACTACTTTGACCACCTATTTTTTTTTATCCCCATCCAATCCTTATCCATTTCTTATGACCTATAAATAATTTTAAAGGTTATACAAGTCAATGTCCATGATAGAGTAATGAAACATGGTGGTTTGGAAGCATGCAACTCCAGTGATAGTATTGTTAAGATAAAAAATAAATAAATTCCTTAGCAATTGCTTCCAGGTACACATGATCCTACAACTTGAGGAAAAAACACCGTGGATGAATTGTAAAGTATAACTTGTTTTCTTCCACTGAACTCTTGAGTGAAAAAACATGAGTCCACGACATTTGGACTTGCTCGTTTGCAACTCCTTGAAAACAAGGCAGTAGTTTGTAATAATATTCAAGAGTATTTGGAGTAACAAACAATTTGCTCCCTCATTTCTTAGACATGCCCATTAGGTGAGCAGCCAATAGAAAAGACAGCCAAAACCATACTCACTTCCACTTCCCAGCATTTCAATAGCCTAATTCACTCCCATATCTAAAGATTTCTGGCATAGGTTCTTAGGTATGTTTTATATAGTGTTAAGTCAGATGAAATGCACATGACTCATACTAAAAAATGAAATTCTCGGAAATTAGAAGTAAACATTACTGATATAGATAGCCAACTCCAACCAACCTGTTGGTATGAAAAGGGGTAGATCACTGCACCACTTACTTCCAAGAAATGGTCTGGAGTTATTGAGTGTAGATCCTGACATCACACAACAAATGTTTTGAATGAGAGTACATGAACTTCTACGAGCAATACAGTTAGGCATTCATCTGTACACCATACATTGAATTAAACCCCAACAATAACTCAACATTCATCTGTACACCATAGAGTGAACTAACTCCCCAACAGTAACTAATGATTGTGGAAAGAAATATATCGATCAAATGAGAGGAACTAAAATGATAGCATAACTGTGTTTTTTTTTTTTTTTTGTTCCCAGTAGCATAGCATGTAACCCATCTTCAAGCATAGAGAATACTAGGAAAACGGCTCCTTTACTCATAATGCACAATAACGAATGACTCGGGTCTCGCATTTTCTCTCAGAGTCACCAAAACAAAAGTGAAAAAACCAAATACAGCAATAATGCCTTTTCTTCTTCTCCACCTTCAACCCTCCCAGGGTTTCAATTCTTTCGAAACCCCGTTCATCCCGTCCCTACAACAAAAACACCCACCGGAGCATCGTCCCACCTCTTTTCACCAACCCAAAATTCAACCAATTTCAGCAAATGGGTTGCCGATTTTTGATCCGAATCTTGCAATTTCGCGTTGAAAATTAAGGGACAAAATTAATTCACATTGAAAACGAGTTTTACAAGTTGAAAAGATTAAAGCCTATTTACTTTATCAAAGCTCCGTTCTCGGTAGAAGGGAGAAGTTTTGATTCTCTGAACTGCACAGTAGATTTTAAATGTGAAATTCTATAGCCACCATTGCAATACCCTTACAGGAAACAAGAGAGAGAGAGAGAGAGAGAGAGAGAGAGAGAGAGAGAGTTAAGAGGTAGACCTGAGATGTGAAGGTACGGCCGGACTCCTCCACGCTCGAACTTCTTCTTAAGGGGAGAGGGAGGAGGTGATGGCAGGGGTCTGGTGTGGAAATGGTGGGTGGTGAGAGAGAGCTGGGTAAATGACGAAGTGAGGGGCAGGGGGAATGTAAGGTGGGTTTAGATCAGGTGTGAAAAACGGTGTCGTTTGATGTAAGGACTTAAATTTGCCGACTAAATGGCTAGTCGGGAAGTATAAACACCCCGCCTTTTTTTTGGTGAAAAATTGAAATCCGCGCAAAAATTTTAATCTTCTCCGACCAAAATTGATTTAATCGGCAAATGTCTTATTGCAGAATTTAGGATGAAATATTTAGTGTGCTCTAATTGAGTCAATATTGCATACAAACTCTAAATTTATCACCATGGATGTTTTTACAATGCTCAATCCGAACCGTTAGAATTTTACATCTTATAGATTATAGCATTGCCACCAAAATTGGAGATCTTTTAATATCAGCGACCACGTGATTGGAGACTTCTGCTGCTTTGAGAATCATTAAAGTCTTATAACACACCACCCGAGGCCCACTTGAGATTTTTTTGCGTGATCAGAACCATTTATCTTCTCTAATATTATCAGTTAGATCATTCTTACTGAGATTACAGTTGATCATTTTCCGTTAGACAGTTGATCGAACAAAACATACTATTTTTTAATGAATTCACGTCTTGCTAAAGGGATATTCTTAACCTAATCGAGCCGCAAATTTACGAGAATGAATAATTCAACAAGTGCAACAAAATCAACGATCTTGATCGTCAAGATTGTCTCACGATCTTGTGGTTACTGTAACAACAAATATAACATAAGACTTAGTTTACTATCAAATACATCAAACATACATATAGTTAAGGTAACTACCGAGTCATTTTTTATAATGATCGATCTGGACCGTTAGGATTTTACGTCTTACTTATTATAGCATTGTCACTAAAATTGGAAATCATTTGGTATTGGCGACCACATTATCGAAAGACATTTAATGCGTTTGGAGACGTTTAAGTGTTATAGTGAACTAACCGAGGCTCGCCTGAGGTATTTTTTCACGATCAAAATCATCTATCTTTGAAGTAATATGAATTTGAACATTCGTACCAAGAATAAAGTTAACCGCACATAGATAGACACTTAATCGGACAACAAAATTGTTTACATTTAAGAATTTTTGTGACGATAAAGGGGTTTTCTTGGCCCGATCGAGTCAAAATTTTTTGAGATTCTTATGATTAAGAAGGTAAAAAAAAAATGAGCAGTAGTGATCGGAAAAGTTGCATCGTGATCAGTGTGGTTGAACAAATACCGTCTTTCTTGAAATTTTTTAAAAAGGGAAAAAATAATATATTTCCCGACTAAATTAAAACCTTAGTCGGCAATAAATTATATTTTCCGACCAAATAATTTAGTCGGCATATTTTTTTCATTTATTCATTTTTTATATTTGGGGAAAAAAAATATATTTCCCGACTAAATTTAGATTTAGTCGGAATTTATTAACATTTGCCGACTAAAATAGTTTAGTCGGCATATTTTTTTCATTTATCCTTGTTTTAAAATTTGGGAAAAAAATATTTCCCGACTAAATATAGATTTAGTCGGTATTTATTATCATGTACCGACTAAAATAGTTTAGTCGGCATATTTTTTTTCATTTATCAGTTTTTTAAAATTTGGGAAAAAAATATTTCCCGACTAAATGTAGATTTAGTCGGTATTTATTATCATTTACCGACTAAAATAGTTTAGTCGGCATATTTTTTTCATTTATTCATTTTTTAAAATTGTGGAAAAAATATATTTCCCGACTAAATCTTGGTTTAGTCGGCATTTATTTACATTTACCGCCTTAAATTGTTTTAGTCGGAGTTAGAATTTACATTTACCGACTAAATAATAATTAGTCGGTAATGGTTAGATAATTGGCGACTAAATTTTATTTAGTCGGGAAATTTAGTCGGCAATGGTGTAATTTCTTGTAGTCACCCGGAAGTGCATCTTTCCGTCGTAAGCACCTGTCGTTAGCTAATCCACTTGCAAGTGGATATGTAATCCGAAGTTGCCTTTAATCTGGCTTTCCTTTTTGCCAGCCAAAGGCTAGAGAAGAGGAGGGGAAGGATTAGCAATCTAGTCGCGTCGTATATCTGGGGGCTAATCCCCCATCCAAACAGGCTATTAAAGTTTGGTTAAATTTCCTAAGCTACCCTTCTTTTTATTCAAAAAAATAATCATTTATGGAGGGGTAATTTGTGGAAATTTACACACTTTTTCTAATTTAACTTTCAAGATGACAAGTATTTTGGGCATTCGAAAATGGACTATAGGACAAATAATATGGGACATAAAGAGTAGGTTTTTTTAAAAAAAAATCATCGGTAACTATTTTTTTTCCAAGAAAATTGCACTCTAAAATATATGTATACATTTCTAATCAACAACGAGACGAACAAAATAATTGGTTTAGATTAAATAACAAAATCTGGGGTGGGGCTCACAGAACCGGGGACACAGCCATGCATTGGCTGCCAAGCATTGAAATGGCATCGTTTTGACCAATCAAGCAGCAGCCACACCGAACAAGCATTGAAATCCGTCATTTTGATAATTTTAAGCTTAAATATAATGAAAATAAAAAATAATTTTTTAATTTTTTTTGCACCGTTTAAAATATCTCGGTGAGATCTATTAAATAAAATCCATATTTATAAAAAAATTATTTACATAAATACATAATTTTTAAACTTAAAATTGTCTTTCTTTTTTTCGCGCTGAAACGGGCCCAAATACAAATTGCTCCCGTGTCGGTGACGAGAAAAGTATTTAATAAAACAAACACTGACATGGTGTTGCTGAATTGACAGTACGTGTTCAGTGATTTGCCTGTTCGGTCTTGGAGCCCGTTTCAGAATATATTTTTTTAAAAATAAGTATTTATTTCATATTTTTAAATTAAAAAATAATGTAACTGAAAATAATTAAAAAAATTTTTTTACATCGTATTAAAAATCTCAATGAGATCTTTCAAATAAGATTCATATTGCGTATTTTTATATTTCAATAAACCCATCATTTTTTAGTTTGAAATTGTCTTCTTAAAAAATAAGTACTTATTTCGCGTTCTGAAATGAGACCTAATTCTTGCGACCTGCCCGCTTAGGCACACACGATCGAACATAAATAAGGCCTTGTTCGGCCAAATAAATTAATTGACTTATTTTTTTGTTCTTATTCAAATTTTTTTCGTATTTATTAGTTTCTTATCAATTTTTTTGGAAATTATTGCATTTTCATGGCGAGAGAAATCTAAAAAGTAAAAAATTACTATAAAAACGTAAATTTTTTGAATAAAGACAAAAACAAGCTAATAATCCAATTTTTTTCTTGTTTATTCAAAGAAAAATTAAATTCCGATTATAATTTTTTTTACTTTTTAGATTTTTCTCGTCATGACGATGTAATAATTCTCAAAAAATTGGTGAGAAACTACAAATACGAAAAAAAATTTGAATAAAAAAAAATAAACTAGTTGACTTATTTAACCGAACAGAACCTAAAATGATAACACCACGTCAAGGTGCTCCGTGTTGTCGTCATCATTTCATGAAATCCCGTTCTCGCGCGTGTGAGAGATCATTGAGGAGAGGAGATCGAGGAGACTCTAAAAACAGAGCCACGTGGGCACATGGAATTTGCCTACAACTCAACGTGTGTTTCTGGCCCACTTTAGGCTCTCATATTGAGATTTTTTTTTTTTTTTTTGAGGCTTTCACATTAATGGAATCCCTATTTTGGCGATTTAAATGTTCACGTCTAATGCTTTGTTTGGATCCGTTTTTTCTGACATTTCAAAAAAACTTCTCAAAATTTTTTTGAGAAGGGTGGAAGCCTTGGGCCCACTTCTCTTTATTGGGTCGTTCCCCAAAAAAAAAACATTCTACGCTGATTCATAACTTAGCAGAAATAGAGAGAGAGAGAGAGAGAGAGGGAGAAGAGGAAGAAAGTCCACGACGACCACCACCACTGGCGAGGCCAACACCAATGACCAACGCCTCACCCTCCACTTCTGGGGATCACAACGAGCGGGGAAAATCGACGACCACAAACTGACCAACACCACCATGACACCATCGACGCCATTTATGACCACCAAGGTCTCTCTCTAAATCTGGTAGCCCTATTTCCTTCTCACCTTAGAGAGAGAGAGAGAGAGAGAGAGAGAGAGTTGTAGGTGGGATTCGTAGAGAGATTGAGAGCACGGCTGTGTTTAGGGTTGACAAATTCGGAGAGAGCGAGATATTCACGGAGGGCTATTTTACAACTGTGTTTTAGAAGGAAGACGACGACAACAGGGCAGGGTAGATGAAGAAGAGTAAAAGTGCGTAAAGAAAGATGAACGTTGGAAGAAACCACTGGGTAAATAAAGATGAACGGTGATAGAATTAAACAAATAAAAGGCTGGCCCATTATGGCCCACTCTTGTAAAAAGGAACACACATCTGATCACACCAAACTCTTTTTAAGTTCAAAAACTCTTTTTAAGTGGCATATACGAACACAGCATAAATACATTTAAGCTAAACAGAAAAAAAAAAAAAAATGGTTGATTCGTTTTGATTGATAGAACTAGCATTAATGGAATCTCTATTTTGGCGATTTTTGAATTTTGACCGTTTGTTTTTTACTGATAAGAATGTCTAGTGATGTGATGAAATTCCACAGAACACATCTAATCAGAGAATGTCTGGTGCCAAAGACTTTGGGCATCTATAATCAGGGTTAAGATCCTTTTCATAGTAACTTTGTTTTAGAAACATAAAAATGCAAACATGTTACTCTCACCGTCCCATTTTAAATATCTACTACGGTTTTGCATATTATTTTTTATTGTCTATATCTGTCAAATGTATAGTATTAAAATATGCAATATAGATTTTGTTTGATGAAATATATCTCAATAATTTATATAAGACGACGATTTTAAAAATATAAAATATAATATATGTCGAGAGATATAAGTCATCGAAAATTGCACGAGGAACCGTAATGGACAATCAAAAATGGATACAAAGAGTAATATAATACTACTACAAAAGACAATAACGTCTAAGCAAAAACAAGAAAACTGAACCAAATGCAAAGGAGAAACACTGCAAGAAAAAAATAGCCATAAATTAGAATCCACCCCTGTGCTTGTTGAAGTGGGTGAAAAAATTAGAACTCCCTCAGTCTCTTTTAGAGTCCAGTATTTCATTTTTGACTGTCTCCTAATAAGTGTCCATAAGTTGGTACATTTTCCATTTTGACCCTAAAATTAAGTAGAAAAAGTGGAGAAGTGGAGATAAAAGTTGATGTGAAAGAGGTAATAATGATATCTCCTTAATAAATTAAAGTTACAAAACTGGATACTTAAAAATGGACGAAAGGAGTAATTAATTTGGCATCAAATTAAAGCCCAACCCGTTGCTTAGATCCTTCTGGACCTTCTCGTGTACCAACACAATGGATTGGTCCAGTGCTCACAGAACAGAAATCTGCGTTTGACACGTCATTATTATAAAAAGATGCACGGTCGAGATACACTAACCTATGTCAAGTATGGCCACATATTATTGCAGAGATTAATAAAATTTTTTGCTGATAAAAAAAGTATGGCCACATATTATAAAAGTTTTACTAATGAATTACAATAGATATGGCTAATTATGACCAAAGCAAAGATTGTACATAAAATGGAGCTTGATTAGATGATTGTTACTCTTCAATTGTGGAGTCCCATTTTGTTCATCCACTCGTCAAGGTTATCAACAAAAAAAGACAGGCGTTCACTCGCTATTCTTATTGGTAAACAGTGTCTCGGTCTATTTATTGAACAGTATCCTATCCAATTGATATTGTTAGCCAATCACCATCTTGTCAGGAAAGAAGAACAAACATGTAAGTTTTCCTTAATCCTCAATTTCATAGGCACATATTATGCCACAAGTTTTTGGAAAAATTTCAAAATGACACCTGAACTTTCACTCCAATGTCACCGAAACACCTGAACTTTACTTTATTTCAATTAAACACCTGAACTTTCAAAATTTCCAAATTGAGGCACCTGTCATTAGCCTCCATCAATTTCTTTCACAAATCGGCTGATGAAGCTCATTTCTACCATTAAAGGACTCCACTAGACATGTTAGAAAGTGAACTCAATGCACACAATCACAACAAGAAATGAGTTCACTTCCTAAATTTGTGCATTGAGTTCACTTCATAACATATCTAGTGAGACCCTTTAACGCCAAAAAATGAGTCACATCAACCGATTTGTGAAGGAAATGGATGGAGGCTAACGGCAGGTGCCTCATTTTGAGGATTTTAAAAGTTCAGGTGTTTAATTGAAATAAAGTGAAATTCAGGTGTTTCGGTGACATTGGAGTGAAAGTTCAGGTGCCATTTTAAAAATTTTCCCAAGTTTTTTGAAACCAACTTTCTCTGTTTTCAAGTTCCAATGCATTGCTTAGGGGAAAGGGGAAAAAAGAAGAAGGTTCTAATGCACTCTCAATCGTTATTCCCTCCGTCTTCATTCTTTAGTCCGTTGTGGAGATTTCAATTATATAAACGAACACAATTATTACACTTTTAAAAATTTAATTTTTTTATTTTACACTTCAATCATTACATTTTCTTACTTTTTTGTACTACGAATTTAAAAAATGGAAGGGAAAAAGAGGAAATCCATTATATAGTACCCATGTAGTTTTGAAGCGGAAAAATCTTTTTGGAACAAAAAAAAGTACTAATTAGAACCAAAGAATGAGGATGGAGGGAGTAGATAAAAAGTCTTTATATTCTTGTGCATGGATATTCTCACAGCATATCGTAAGTACGACTAAAAGTGCATTACGTACAAGTTACAATAGCCAGGGGGGGGGGGCACCCGATACCCTCTGGAGTACATCAAGATTTTGCCTATTCAGCTCATTAGGGGTAGGGGAACCTCATTGGGGGGGGGGGGTCGGGCACCCGATACCCTCTGGAGTACATCAAGATTTTGCCTATTCAGCTCCTTAGTGGAAGCTCATTAGTGGAACCCACATGTGTTAGGGAATTGAGGACACTGTAGTGCACTCTCCAATTTATTACTCGGTAACTTTAACCGGTCATATCAGCAATTAATGGTTCAGATATATTTTTTAACTTTTATCGGTTAAAATTATTTTTTACCGGTAATAACTTTATTATGTTCCTTTCGGGGTCTCAAAACTACTGAGCACAACTTTCAATAAATTTTCTCTATCTATTTCTCTCTACTTATTATTCTTAAAAACTCTAACCGAACAGGACAGTGTTTTTATACTAAACTTCTTCGTTCTCTTGCGATGAATTTATGCCCGTTTGCAGTGAATGTTATAACAGAAGACACCGTAAACTAAAATTTGAAAATATTATCTATCATACAGTGATAAAGGTTAAACCTTAATTTCGTGATATATGCTACAACACCATTTGATTCCGCATAAGTAGTTTTTGTCACGTACGTCTTCATGTTATATACATTTTGTGGGGGAAGTCAATTGAAAACCCCAAACTAGAATGCTAATATAGAAGCTCCCACCTTTTTTTTTTTTTTTCACGGTTTTGCTAATCTCCACCCATTAGGCGGATGATAATATACACATAATTTTAAACAAGTTCGGATATTAATTCTTATTTCACGGATATTAACACACTTTTATAAATATCAATATACATATCTCGGATATCAATATACATTTTACTTATTATCCTACGCCATTTGGATGAATGTTAGAATAATCCATTTTTCCATTCTATGCGGCATATTCGATACTCAACCTGATTACATAATTAACTCCTTCCATTGGACACATATATACGGGGTGGTTCAAGGAACACTAAAAAAAATATTTAAAAATACATCCAAAATCTCAATCTCATAGTTTCCGATCAAATTTTGATGATCTGAGCCACTCAATGTGTGCAAAACGTGATTTTAAGGGTGTCCGCAAGGAATTACCAAAAATTATGACCGGAAAGTGCTTGTTTTGAGCAGTTTTTAATTGAATCGTTCATTAAATCTAAGATAAAAACTGCTCAAATCAAGTTTTTTCCGGTCTTTTTTTTGCTAATTTCTCCTGGGTACCCTTAAAATCACGTTTTAATCACATTAAGCGGCTCAGATCATCAAATTTGATCGGAAACTATGAGTTGTTTTTTTAGGTGTCCCTTGAACCGCCATATATATATATATAGGGGCCGGTTCCGTAGACACCCAAACAAACACCCCATCTCAGCCCTCCATTTCAAGGGCTGAGATTAAATCCACTCCACCCCTAAAAACAAAACCGTCTGCTCCCCTTCTTCTCCCTTCACGTTCTGCACTTCTCCCTCTGCACGAGACCCACCTCTCCACCTCCCTCCACTCCGACACCCACCCCTCCACTTGCCTCCACTCCGACCAACGAGCTCCGACCGACGAGCCCCAGCCGCCGACAACCCACTACCTCTCTCACGCTCTCTCTCTCACGTCTGAGAGACCCACCCCCCGCTGCCCGACCTCTCCATCTCCCCCAACTCCGACCGACGAGCCCAACCGTCGACGACTCTCCACCGCGTGCCGCCGCCAACACTCTCCCTCTTTCTGTGGCGTACTACTGGAAGGGAAGGTCGAAGCACGGTCAACTTGCGAAAATAGAAATCAGGTAATCAAACGGTTTTATTCTTCAATTCCTTTACTTCACATTCATGATCGGTTAAATGTTTAGTTGTATTTGTCTAACTGATTGGAACCCAGTGGATTTAGGATTGTTGAAAAAGGTTTGGACCGGTTTTTGAAAATGGCAAATTAATTGTCACTCATTTGCTAAATTGCCAGTAGTGGGAGATTTTACGAAAGTGAGGATAATTTTTAAGGTATATGTTGTTGGCTAGAAACTCTTCTGTTTTGTCAAGAAAAGGCGTAACTTTGACGGTGCAAGTTTTTTTTTTTTTTTTGGTAAATAAAATTCAAACTATGAATAACCAGGATGGAATGCTTTTAAAACCATAGAGATTTGTTGTTGATGTATTTTTCTTGTTAAAGAAAAGGCTTTTCTGGTATGTGTTTCTACAATTTTTTGCCCCAATGTTGAACTACCTTGCTTCGATTGAGAACTTGTTTTAATTTTTTGCCCCAGTGGTTATCATTTATTCAATAGGCTTTGAAGAGGGCGCAGAAGGCTCAGATAGTGACCAAGAGGACGGCTCAGATTGCTCCGAAATATGATCTTGGAGTATTTTGGCTTGTTGGCTTTGTTTTGTAATGATCTATTCTTAGGTTAAGTGAAACTTCTTTGTATGGATCAGTTTTTGGGATGGAATTGAATGGAAGAAAGATTGAATCTTTAAACTTGTATACATAAGAGAAAGATGAATGAGAGAACTTCTTGTTTTATTCGTGCAGGAAGTTGAGGAAGTTAGAACTGAAATTGCAGATTACACTTGTATTGAATGATTAGATTTTTCACTGATGTTTATTACGTAATCGTTCTTTGATGTTTGGTCGGATGAAGCTGGAATCCTTGTTATGATCATAGATTAGTGTCCTTGTGTCGTGTCCGTTCAAAAAGGAAGGTTCTGGAATAATTTCGGCAAAATTTCCCCTGTTTTTTGGTCCTAACCCTGCGTCTCGCGTCTCAGTCAGTACAACAATAACAACAGGAACCAAACGAACATTCTAAATAAACATTCACAAGCCACATTTATAGCAGAAATCCATTACCAAATGAATTACATCTCAGTTTTATTACAGGAGACCAAATGGTTTTACAAAAACCATAAAACGAAAACAAGGTCAAAGCTTTCCCATCTATACAGCTATACTACCAATAGCAACCAATAGCAGTACTCCACACAAACGAGGCTACTAGAAAACAAAAAACCTACTCCTGTAAGTTACAATTGTAAGTTTCTCTCCCTCCAGATGAGATACACTGCAGCTGGCAATGAAAATTTCATAATTCTGCACTTGAAGCTCTCCCATTTTGGGCAAACCAATCCAGCAAATCAACAAGAGCAGCCAAAGAATAGATGCTTGTGACTTTCCTTCTCTTTGCAACATGAAGGACAGATTTCAACCAGGTTCTGTGACCTCGACACCGTTCAATTTGTAAAGTGCAAGCCTTATTGATCCCTTGAACATGTCAATTTTTGCATTTCGGAGAATGATAGTTGCACCAGGCTTCATCAAATCTGGGAGACGAAAACAATTAAAAAAAAAATCATTACTTAGTTGATGAAAAAAGGTCAGAGGATTCAAAATCTAGCTGCTTTGTATGTCTTAAAGTCTGAAGTTCATCCAGACTTTGCAGTCTACAGAAATCCTTAGCTTAATAACCTAATTGACTGGGCATTTATCTTATCGCAACTGGTGCTAGGTTGGATAGGCGTTGACCAACTGCACCATCTAACTTAGCAAGTAGCATACTCTTCAGATAGTACTACAGCAATCATCCGGTCATCAACATCTTGCTGGCAGCTTAATGAAGTCGAGCTAGAACCTTCGTCCACATACCGCGTATCATTATTCATAATGTAACAGGGCATTAGCTAGCCTAGAAACAAATTGAAACAATACTATTAATCGCACATGCATTCCCCACTAACAACAAGGCAAACAGATAACATTAATCGAGGAAAATCTATATCAAGCATGGACATCATCCACGTTGTTTAACAGCATTGGTGAAGAGTCAACATAAGAAATTAGTGCAGATATTTTTTACAAGGTGATGAGTATGTTTTCGTGCCATTGCGACTGGGCGACGGGCGCCCGCCACGTGTCTCACGCGTCGAGCGGTCGGCTCGCTTGGAGCCGACTGCGCCAGTCGGCCAGCCATGGTTGCCCCACGATCCCACGAGCCTAGCAACGTTCCCCGTCCTTCCAGGGATACTGAACGATGACACACCACGACCTCGAACGTGCCCAACTTCCCCGGATTTCAGGACCCATGACCAGAATGATCGCCCCCAACCTCCTCCGTCGTCACCGCCCATGGTAGGATCGTGGGTAGTGGTATATAAACAACGGAGGTCACGCCAAAAAGGTACGTTCTCAGTCCTATCCACTGTGCTGAGTAAATAACTTCTCTAAGCATCCTTTCTAACTTAATCATCGGAGGGTTCACGACTGGAATCACCTCCAGTCATTGAACTTCTTGCAAGAACCATTAGCAAGGCGGAGCTCGAATTGACCGTCTAGATTTTGGCATCAACAGTTTGGCGCCGTCTGCGGGAACCGACGTTTCCTTGTTCCATCAAAATTTACCTGTGAAGTCGAAATCATGGTCAATACGAGGCAAAGCCAACGCTCTGTCCAGGTACCCAACCCTCTGCAGCAACAGGTCCACCATCTCACATAGGTGGTCGACGAACTCCGTGCCCAAAACCAGGAGCTTCTCAATCGTCTTCCTCCTCCTCAGTCCGAGTCACGTCGTGCAGAGGAAGAGGAAAGCGAGCACCCTCACAATACAACCCTGCACACCGCCTGCCGCCGTCAACCCACCGAGTCCAACGGGGATGACGGTAGCGTCGCGGCCTCCCACCTATAACTTGCAACCAACCCTGAACATGAAGCCGTTCAGGGGGCTGCATTTAGGGATCTGCAGGCAAAGATGGACCTCGTCCTTCAACAAATCAACGACCGGGGCGCAAAGGAAGTTGCGTCCCTGGTGCAAAAGACCGATCTACCCTTCACTACTGCAGTCATGGCTTTCCCGCTTCCTTCGAAATTCAAACTCCCAACGCTTGAACCATTCGACGGTGCGGGCGACCTACTAGACCATCTGGAGACCTACAAGGCTTTCATGCTACTCAATGGAGTTCCGGATCAGATCATGTGCGGGGCCTTTCCTACTACATTGAAGGGCTCTGCAAGGGTCTGGTTCGGGAAACTGGCGAGTGGCTCAATCAAGACTTTCTCGAGGCTGAGCCAATTGTTCGTCGAGCACTTTTTACAGTGGTCGCCGACAACATCGACTGACGACCTACTTGCTGAATGTCAAGCAGAGGGAGGACGAAACTCTGCGCGCTTACCTCAAGCGCTTCAACAACGAGGCTCTACTCATTGATGAGGCAGATGACAAGGTCGTTCTCACGACTTTTATCAGTGGCTTTCAGCCCACGAAGTTCTTTTACTCGCTTTTTGAGAAGTCGCCCTGTACCATGGCGGAGTTGATGCACAAGGCCCAGAAACACATCAATGCGGAGGAGGCGATGACGGCTCGCGGTAAAGAAACCGTGGGGGCAACCAAGAAGCGAGCAGAGGCAGACCCGCCAAAGCCGTCCCGAGATAGCAGAAGTGACAAGAAGTCCAGAGGAGTCGACCGACCGCGAGGCCGGGAGCGGTTCGAGTGATTCACGCCACTCAACACCTCTGCTGAACGTGTGTTGGTGCATCTCATCAACGACCCGGAGCTGCAGTGGCCTCGGGCGATGAAACCAGGGGTCCCTAGTGATCAGAGCAAGTACTGACGCTTCCATCAGGATCATGGCCACGAGACCTCAGACTGCATCGAGCTCAAGAAGCAGATCGAACAATTGATTCAGCGCGGCCGGCTGCAGCGTTTCGTTCAGGGGCGGTCGGCCCGCCAAGAAGGGCAACGCACTCGGCCAGCCGATCGAGAGCATCAGCCAAATCAACGGCCACACCATCCACAGCAGGAAGAGCAGCCCTGACCCCCTATTAAGGAAATCCACGTCATCTCAGGCGGATTCGCTGGCGGAGGAGAATCAGGCTCGTCGCGACGGCCGTATGCCCGGAGGCTCCAATCTTTCGAAACGATGACGGTCGATCGACCACCCAAAATAGGACAGACGACGGACCAGCCTATCAGCTTTTGTGAATCAGATGCGGCGGGAATGCAGCAACCCCATGATGATCCGCTGGTGATCACAGTTGTGGTAGGAAACTACAAGACGAGTCAGGTCCTCATCGACAATGGGAGTTCTGCAGACATCTTGTTCGCAGAAGCCTTCCGTCAGATGGGGATACTGAAGGAGAAGTTACAACAAATCCGGTCGCCGTTGGTCGGGTTCTTTGGGGAAAAGGTCCAACCATGGGGGGTTATAGATCTACCAGTCACGCTTGGTAGTGCTCCGAACCAAGTGACCAAACTCGTACAGTTTCTGGTGGTCGACTGCCCTTCCGTTTATAATGCTATCCTGGGCCGTACGGCCTTGAATAGCATGCTAGCAGTCACATCGACCTACCATCTCATGATCAAGTTCCCAACCGATGCGGGAATTGGCGAGCAGAAAGGTGATCAGGCGACATCGAGGGACTGCTATGTGGCGACCCTGAAGGAGAAGAAACCTAAGAAAACCTTTGTGATCGATGCACTCGAGGTGTGGGATGAAAACGATGATCAGCGGGCAGAACCCGCCGAGAAGCTGAAAGCGGTAGAGCTAGCAACAAACCGGATGGTCAACATCGATTTGTCGCTCGGGCCCAACCTCAGGGGGCAACTTATAGATTTTCTGAAGCAACATGCGGACGTTTTTGCCTGGTCACACGATGATCTTACTGGTATTGACCCTAGCATCATGACCCATCATCTCAATGCCGACCCCAGCTTCAAACCAGTCAAGCAGAAGCCTAGAATCTTTGGGAAGGAAAGGAGCGATGCGGTACTGGGGGAGGTACAAAAGCTGATATACGCCAAATTCATTAGGGAGATTCAGTATCCGGACTTGCTCGCCAACGTGGTGCTGGTGAAGAAGTCAAACGGGAAATGGCGGTTGTGCGCTGACTTCAAGGATCTCAATAAAGCTTGCCCAAAGGACAGTTATCTGCTCCTTCGGATAGACCAATTGGTAGACTCCACGTCGGGGCACGAGCTATTGAGCTTCATGGATGCTTTCTCGGGATACAACCAAATCCTGATGAATCCGGCCGATCAGGAAGGTACATCTTTTATTACTGAATGAGGTCTTTTCTGTTATAGAGTTATGCCGTTTGGTCTGAAGAATGCAGGAGCGACATATCAGAGGCTGGTCAATCACATGTTCGCACACCAGACTGGTCGGAACATGGAAGTCTATGTTGACGACATGTTGACCAAAAGCAAGCAGTCGACCAATCACCTGACCAACCTCGGGGAAACATTCCAGGTTCTCAAGAAGTTCAACATGAAGCTCAACCCTACTAAATGTGCGTTTGGGGTAGTCGCGGGCAAGTTCCCCGGTTTCCGGGTCTCTTGCAGAGGAAGAAGTGCAGAACGTGAAGGGAGAAGAAGGGGAGCAGACGGTTTTGTTTTTAGGGGTGGAGTGGATTTAATCTCAGCCCTTGAAATGGAGGGCTGAGATGGGGTGTTTGTTTGGGTGTTTTTTTTGATGTCTACGGAACCGGCCCCATATATATATATATATGTATATATATATTGTGCTTGAAGTCTTCTTAATTCATTGCATTAAATCTTTTTCATTATACGCATATATTAATACATGATGAAACATATTACATAGTACATGGAGTATATTGTACTCGATGTTTTCTCAAGTTTGTCTATAGGGCAGGTATTAATTAGCCTCTTTAATTATAGCATGGCACATTAGTGACTTAATTGCTACTCCAGTTCTTTATTTCATGTGATTATGTGGGATTCGTATATTATACTAGCATGTTACTTGAAGTCCAATATTGTTCACATAGGTTTCAAAAAAAATTACCACAGTTTTATTAATTAGCGAAGTGAGATAAACAATTCATTCCACATTTCTTTATCCTGCTTTTATTAATGAAGAAATTAAATAGGCATATTATTTAAATGACTTATTTAGGTGTCCATCCATGATGTCATCACCATCTATCATGTTCTCATCCTAAAATTATCATGTTGCCTCATTATGCCATTGGTTATTAGTTAATATCTATGTTGTAAGAGTAGGATGTTTCTTAGCCCCAAAATGTGTAACGACCCGGAATTTTGACCCAAATTTTTTTAATAATGTTATTAGAATTATTTTTCCTAATACAATTATTATTATTATTATTATTTTTTGATACAATTATGCCTGCATTTAAATACATGCATACATACTTTTATTTTTCCTACAATACTTGCATACATAGACACTACTCCTATCTCTCCTACTCCTACTCGATGTCTACTTCCTCCCTGAACATATTTTCGTTCATATCGCGTCCATATTCAAGCCCTACGTGGATACAACCTCTTTAATCCGTTTTTAATCGAAACTCTTCCCAATTCTTCTATATATACCCCATTATCCTGACCCTAGGGCACACCACAAAATTACCCACGCCCCACCAGTCCAGAAAGAAGAGAGAATTACAAGAATTCGAAGCTCCAAATCCATGAAGTTTTAGAGAGAGAAAGAAGAAGATAGAAAAGTGGGTTTCGTAGCTACAATCAACCAAAACTCAAATTGATCGTTCCAGACTTTTCCCTCAACCCCAAGCATCCCCAAACATCATCCAATTCGAGCCCAAGGTCTTCCGATCGAAGAACCCGAAGCTTTCTTCTCCAAAATTCAAGTTTCGATCGAAAATCAATCCGAACCAATTCGAGGTATTATAATTCATTCCGATCACTATCCTACGTATATTTAATGTTTTTAGACATAATCCAATAGCCCCCTGTAGACACCCCAATCTGGGCTTCCAGATTAGTTTATTTACGGTTTTGATTCCCCGATGATGAAATGGATCAAGAACACCTTGGGAATGTCAAATGTTGAGATTTGAGTGTTTGAAAAACCCTTGAACCTAACCTAACCCTAAGCCACTTCAAAAAAGCCAAAAACCCTACTGACCCGCGCCAGGGCACACCGTCGAGCGACGGTCTGACTCCATTGCGCGATGGTTGACCATCGCGCGCCAGGGCGCACCATCGCGTGCCAGACTCACTCCATCGCGCGACAGACTGACTCCCTCGCGCGAGAGTCAGCCTGGGTCAAAGTCAAAGTGTTGACTGTTGACCCACGCGCGATAGTTGTCACCCTCGCGCGATGGTCCCACTCCATCGCGCGATGGTCTTAAGCTGTTATTTTCACCTTTTTCCAGCCGAGCAGTTACTTGCTTGGGGGTCTATAAGGCTATTTGAACCCCTTTTCTTCCCCAAAACAGTGTGCCGTGCAGTTTTGGGGTGCACCACCCTCACAACCTCTCCCATCACCTTTTGGCAAGCTTTCACCACTAAGCTATTCCCTAAGGCCTTGTTTGCCACCCCTTGCACCCTTCCAAGTCTCCTATAAATACCCCCTTGGTCTTTCATTAAAAGGGTAGAAAAAAAAAGTTATAAAATTTCATTTCAAAGGGTTTTTGCTTTGTACTCTTTTAAGCTAATAAAAGAGATACAAAGACACCCCAAGAACATAACTTGTTCTTCTTCTTCCACTCAAACACCTCAATCAATCTCAACCTCAACTCAAAGCTCAAACACACTTTCAAACTCAAAGAACCAAATGTATAGCTTGCCTTTGTTCTGCTCTCTGTTCTAATCCCTGAGGGGTGCTGGCAGGGCCAAGGCTGGTAATCAATAGCAGTCCTGACCCTAAAGCTGGCAAGGTTTCAAAAACCGTCATGGCAAGAACCAACGCGCGACGGACCCATACACTCGCGCGATACTCTGCTGTTGCGCGCGATGGTCCGTGTGGGGATTGGTGTCTTGCTGCTTTATGTCTTCATTCTGTATAGATCACTTGCAAGCATGTAAATAACCAGTTTATTATTTTTCCTTTGTTAGAAATGCTAGTTTTACATTTCAATATTCATTTCTGTTGCTGTGGAGTACCCATGGGAGCTTTCTGAACATGTCTTAGAACCCAGAAACATGTAAATCAAACACTGAAAGTTTGGCCCAGACCCTCGCGCGATGCACCCAAACCATCGCGCGATGGTCAAGTGGAGCGTTGACCATCGTGCCTGGGCGCAACTGTCGCGCGCCAGAGCGCAACCCTCGCGCGCCAGGGCTCACCCTCGCGTGACAGAGTGACTGTCTCGCGCGACTGTTTGTCCCCGACCAGTAGCTAGCCATGCATGGTTAACTTAGTTTTAAGCTGTTATTTTATCCCCACACTGTTTATGGGGTGTTTTGCTAATTTGTTGGGCTTTTCAGCCTTTAAAACTGTATATTATAACTGTTTATCGACTACTTGGTTTGTCCTGGGTGTGCACTGGTCCTTCCAGAGCCCAGAGGGTTTGAGAATAAGAGCTGTGGGCTTAGGCTTACTGGCGCGCGCAGGTTTTGTGGTAGCGCGTGCAGGTGTAATAAGCATGCATTGACTTGATCAGTGCATACTGGTTTCTTTCTACGCACGATACTCCAAAACAGGGGCCATCCAGCCTGTTTAAAATCCCACAACAGTCTGTTCTCATCCTATATTAACTGCTCATCCATGCCATCTATCACATCTTGCAAACTGTTACAGTTTTAATCCCCGATTAACTGTCCCCCCGCCCTAAATGGCTAAAAATTGATTAATAAAAGAAGAATCACAATTTTCACAAAAAGTCTAAGTAGAGACGATCTCTAGATTGGGCGAGAGGGGTGCCTTAAAACCCTTCCCCTCTCGTAACCTAGCTCCCGAACCCAGATATGGTTATGACGGACTGGTTCCTTCACTTTTTCAAATCAAACAACGCGACAGGTGTTTCGAAATACGGTTCCTTGGGTGTCGGACCTTCAAACCCAGGTGGCGACTCTGTATTTTGCGAGCGCTTGTTGCTTCTCCGCTCGCGCTCTCTCGATGTCCGGGCTACTTTGGCACAAAAGGAACGAAATCCTTTTTCCATGGGCATGCTTCCTACACCCCCGTAGCCCCATGCATCGAAAACCAAGCCAAAACATCAAAAAAACGAAGGCTGGCCGTGAGGTTGCGGCCACAATCTTCGGGTTGCACAGCCGCGAGAACCAGACTGCGGACCTTGCGGCCGCAAACTTCCCTCGGTCTAGAGTTCGCGGTTTGGACTGTTTTGCTTCGAATTGATTTTGCGATGTCCCGAACACCGATTTTGACCCCCGGACTATTTTTCCTAAACTTTTCTCACTTCAAGATTATAACTTGTTAACTTTATATATATATTTTTATTTTGTTATCTATTTATTAAATTTCTTTCTTATTTTCGATCAAAGTTTACAAACAAAAATTAGTTGCGATCTCCCGAACAATATTTCTAACACCTAAACTATTTTTCCTAGACTCCTTGAATCTCAAAGGTGATATGTTGTTAAAATAATATTTTTTTATTTAAATAACTAATTATTATTATTAACACATTATTTTTAAACAAAAATACTTTACGATATTATAAAATATATTATTAATGCCCGATTAATTTATTTAGACTTTTTATAGTTCAAATATGATATGTTGTTAATCTCATCATATTTTTAATTATTTAATTATTTATTATCTATTTATCATTCTTTCGTCAATTAACTTAATCTTTTTATCTAAAATAATCCTACGAACCTCCAAACCTAACTTTTGACACCCGAGCATGTTGTATAGGACCTTTAGGACTCTTATTAAGGTCATGATAGTTACTCTAATATTTTTACCTAATTATTGTATTTAATTAGTGTCTTAATCAATCTGTTTACTTAAAATAATTAATAAAAGTTTAGAAAATTATTTTTAAAGACTTATATAAAAGTTCCTACCTTATTATTAATATTGTGACTATACAAGATTAAAGGCAACGACCCAGTCATAAAAAGTTATGTGATTGCATTGCCTAAATATTTGTATTGATCTGCCTGTTGTTCGTTTTATTTATTATTGAGAATAATATTGTGATGATACTTGATTTGAATACTAGATTGGACCCTAGAGACATGGGGTGGTATACGAAGTAGAATTCACCTAGACGATGCTAGGTAATGGATAAATTGGGAAGTTTTCTGTTTCTAGAGATTGCCTGCAGGCGGAATTTTGAGATGCGATGAGATTGATAGACTGGCGTGTGTCCAATGATGAATTGATAGACTGGTGTGTGTCCAGTGAGGAATTGATAGACTGGCGCGTGTCCAGTGATGGATTGATAGACTGGCGCGTGTCCAGTGATGGATCGATAGACTGGCGTGTGTCCAGTGATGGATTGATAGACTGGCGTGTGACCAGTGATGATTGTGAAATGGTTGTGATGTGGTGTATAAGATAGGCGAACCCTTGTTGTGATTCAGACATGATAAGCTATCCCCTTGTTGTAGTCATTGGGTTGCACACCCAGTATATAACTTAGGTTATCTGCAACAAAGGGAAGTGATCTCCTGGGACCGAGCATGGCTAGCGGTTGGGGAGGAAAGATCTCGGGGGTGAGATCTTAGATTTCACGATAGGATAATGGATAGTAATGAACTGGCTTATGTGAAAATCTCTGTTTTACTTCTTCGTATCATTTTTATCCTGTTGCTTGCTATCTGTAAAGTAAGAGGGGTAGTTGGGTTGAATTATTCTACTGGGTGATTTATCACTCACGGATACGTCTGTATCCTGGTAAATCGATTGCTTCGGCGATCAATTTGCTAGAAGGCACATGATTCAATGGAAGGGATTCAACGACGGTGCAGTTCGACACGGGAAGAATATCAGGAATGGAGATCGAGTATGCTTGAGATTCGTATCAAGCCTAGAGTCGGCTCTGAAGATAATGTATTTTGAATCAGAAAATTTATCTTAAGATTGTAATAGCAAAACCTTTATTTTGGAAAATTATATTTATTTAGCTAAATTTTCTTGAGAAATTATTTTATATTGCTTCCGAAAGGTCGGGGCGTTACAAAATGTCAAGGTTATATTTGTCATGCTTGTAACCTATTTTTCATTTTTGTTGAAAATTTTGTATCATAATTTCTAAATTTTACATTGTCATCGTAATTTTATTGTATACATTTGTTAGCTTATATGATAAATGTATATAATGAATTTATCATATTTGATTATTGTTTATTCAGTTATTCACTAAATGTATCATAATTTTTGTATTTTGCATTTTATGATAAATATTGTAGGGTTCATTTGTTAGATTACATGGTAAATTTATTGTATATATGGCACATTTGCTTGATCATATGCTAAATAAAAAATGACAATCTTATCATAAAGAAGACAATCTCAATTCCGCTTTTCTGTTTGACAGTTCCTTCACATATATGGGGTCCATTAAAGAGGTGGGCACCGGCCATATTGACTGTGTTTACTTTTATGGGTATACATTCCGTAGTTGAGGCCATTTTACCAACTTAAAAAGGGTTTTGGAATAGTACTGCCCTAGCTTGCACAATGTGAAGAAGCATAGGACATTAAAGTGTTACAGAGTTCTCTACGGCCTTGCTTCGCCAAGGGGAATAAGTATTTATAGTTTAAATGTACTTATTTTTTAAATTAAAGATTATGGGGGTGTTTGGGAGGTGTATTTTTGCAATTTTCCATTCCTATTATTGCATTTTGGTTGTTTAATTGGCTACTCCATTCTCAAAACTCATTTCACAAAACCCATTCTTTGATTTTGACAAAAGAAGCAAATTAAAAACCGAGAATGAGCTCCCGAGCTCCTTTTCACCATTTTGCCTTTTGCCATTTTCCGTTGAATTACCAAAATATTCACTTATCCTTCTTTTATTTACCAGTTTTACATCTTTTAACACAATAAAAGGCCAAGGGCAATATGGTAAAAAATCAATCCTTAATTCATTTTCATTATTCATCTACCAAACACTATTATTGTTCCAAAATACATTCTACATATATCTCCCAAAAACTCCTTTATATTCCAAAACACATTCTGACCATAATCCAAAAAGTCAAAAAGCTGAAAATGAAAAGTCAAAAAGTAGGCTCTCAAATACCCCCTATGTATCATGAGAAAATGACGTGTTTCGTAAAAAAATAAATAAATACTTAAAAATTAAAAACCTTATCGGAACGGAGCCTAATTGAGTGAATCTGGGCATACATAAATGCCTTGCTTATGCACAAAGTTCGGGAAGAACAAGATCGATTGACGTGTTGGACTAGACGCTTCCCCCCAAGGGGGGGAAATAATTTTCAATGTTTCTTGGGCATGCATAACGTTACTTGCATAGAAACCCGCATTTAAATGAATAACTTCTCGATCGGTAATGATGGGTTTGCCCGAAGAGAAAACATAAACTTCTCTGTGATGAATAAGAGAGGGGAAAGTTTCTACGGCAGTAATAATTAATAATGTCTGTCATTTTCTTTGGTGTAAGAGTCAACACATATCGGGCTCTCTTTTTTTAGTGCCCTTTTGGTTAAGGCCCATCTAATGCTGAAAGGGAATGATAGTGAATTATTTGCCCTTTGGTTCAAGACAATGGAAATAGAAGCTAAATAACAGTTCAAAGTGTAATGACTAATTGACACCCTACCAATAGCTAGATACGGTGTAGGTTTCTACAGGGGATGAGATTTCTTGGGTACACTTTGTCAAAAACTACAAGCATCCAAAATTTAAACTCTTGAGCATGGATCTCCGACAAATCTCTCAAATACCAAATACAGTTGTAAGTGTCACTACACTTTGTCAAAAACTAGAAGTACCTAAAATTTTGACTCTTGAGCATCTCCGGCTGATCCTCTCAAATACCAAATACAGTTCTAAGTGTAATGACTAATTGACACGCTACCACTACTAGCTAGATATGGTGTAGGTGCCCACAGAGATGAAATTTTATGGGTACACTTCGTCAAAAACTAGAAGTATCCAAAATTTTTAACTCTTGAGCATTTCTGACTGATCCTCTAAAATATCAAATACAGTTCTAAGTGTAATGACTAATTGACACGCTACCACTACTAGCTAGATATGGTGTAGGTGTCCACAGAGATAAAATTTTATGGGTACACTTTGTCAAAAATTCGAAGTACCCAAAATTTTTAACTCGTGAGTATCTCTGACTGATCCTCTCAAATACCAAATACAGTTCTAAGTGTAATGACTAATTGACACGCTACCACTAGCTAGATATGGTGTAGGTGCCTACAGGGATGAAATTTTAGGGGTACCCAAAATTTTAATTCTTGAGCATCTCCGACTAATCTCTCAAATACCAAATAGGATTCCAAGTGTAATGACTAATTGACACTGTCACACCGTACAACTAGCTAGATATGGTGTAGGTGCCTACATGGGATGAGATTTCTTGGGTACACTTTTGTCAAAAACTAGAAGTACCCAAAATTTTAACTCTCAAACACACATCGTGTGTGCTCAACCTCTAATTAAGAATATTTCAAGAAAAAGGTACAAAAACCAAAGTAGAAGTACACATGTTTTTCATTCCACTCCCACCCTGAATTCTACAGGTTCCAAAATGATTTCATTACCGGATAATAGGAAAACAACTTTACCCTCTCAGGAGAAGACGTCAACCGAATTGTAGGGAGAGGAAAAGAAATACGGAGAAGAGAGAATAATAGGAAAAGAATTTTACACTCTCAGGAGAAGACGTGGGCGGTGGGGTGGTGTGTGTCAATTTTACAACTTTACCCCCACGGTTAACTGAGTCCTCGTGAAAGGGTTAAGGTGATGTTCCACTTTTAGAAAAAATATTTTTTTTTCAAACGAAGGTAATTTCAAACTCAAATATAATAAAAATGAAAACTATTTTTTCAATTTTTTTTGCACCGTTTAAAAGATCTTAATGAGATCTATCAAACAATTAAGATCCATATTGGTAGGAAAATTATTTGCATAAACACATAATTTTGAGCTTGAAATTATCCTCTTTTTCAAAAAATACTTTATTGGAGAAAGTGGAACACCCCCTAAGAGCAGTTGGATATTTTTGGTAGGGGTAATTTTGGAAATACTTTGTGACGTAGCTTCAAAATTGGGTTACACCAAAAGATGTTTTCCCTTTATATATTAGAATAGATAATGTGAAACTTCTAATATCAGAAAATTTTGAAGACATAACCTTGAACCCATAATTTGAGCACGCATGCCATGTAGTATCATTTTAACTATTTATAGACAACCTGAAAGAATGTCTACGAGAAGGACTCATTATGGGCATAGGTTATCAGAGGGAAATATAATCTAGCCCAAAGGAGTTGGCTCCCGTACATACAAGACAACGGCTCAATTTCTAATGTTTGGAGGGACATTTGTTCAGTGGGAAATAATGACTCGGACCTTGGTTTCTCTATTCGGGAGGAATTTAAAGTGCAAGTTTACTCAGGTCGTGATACACTGTTTTGGGATCATATACATATGGTTGGGTAACTCAACAATTAAAGAGGACTTCCCACGATTGTACTTGCGTTCTACTCAGAAAGATGTGGTTCTAAGTGATGTCTGTATTGGAGGGGCCAGTAGTAACTGGGACTTGCAATTTAAGGGAAGGTTACGCGTGTGGAAGAGTCAACATCTGGAGGAGTTGAAGCAAAGACTGCAAGGCGTGACCTTAGACCCTTCAAAACTTGATGTGCTTTTGTGGGTATGGATAGCAGACAAAAAATTCTCTGCCAAATTAGTATATAGACAATGGAAAACTCAATCTCAAACAAGCAATTATGCCCTGAGTTCTCTGTGGAAGAATTTGAACCCCCGAAGGTGGAAATTTTTTCTTGGATGGCCATTCAAGAAAGAATAGCAACAAGGTCAGTGCTATTAAATAGGAATATGATCTCTGAAATCCAATTGGCTTTGTGTCCCCTCTGTTCCGAAAACGTTGAAACTCCCCAGCATCTGCTCTTACGCCGTGTATCATGGGAAGTTTGGTCCAATATTCTGGATTGGTGGAAAATTCAATGGGTCTGCCCATTCTCTCTAGTAGAGCTTGCATTGTGGTGGTTCGAGAACGGGTTTCGAAAGTTGGAGAAGTGTATCTGGGAGGTCTGTTTCTTTGCAACTCTTTGGTCTATCTGGATAGCGAGGAATGGGGTCATTTTCAACAATGGTTCAGCGCTGGCATGGGAGGTTATGGATCTTATCAAAACTAGAGTGGCCATGTGGATGAAAGCCAAGTTTGACATTAAGGTTTACACAGTGAAGGACTTCAAAGGATATCTGGATGGGATTCGGAAAGTGAAGTTGTAGTGAAATTTTAGGTGTTTTATCTATCCAACCTTGCTTGGATAGTATTTTGTATTTTTCTCCTAATTTTCTCTCCCTCGATGTACCCATTTCGAGACTTATAAAATGTTTTGTTTGCCGAGCAAAAAAAAAAAAAAAAAGAATGTCTACGAAATCATACACTGGAAGTACAACATTTTCCTTTCCTTTTTTTCGCCAAGCTTGTAGTTAATTTCTTTTCCCTTGGAAATTTCCTCGTTCTTTGCCTTTGCATTTTCCTTAGATACAATCATACCAACAGTAGAATACATATATCGCAAAAAAATGATGGCATTTATAGACTTACCCTCTCGCATGCGAGTTTGACTAAGTTCTTGCTCACTATGGATCACCACACCTACATTTCTTTCTCGTGGAAACTTAACCTTTATAAAAGAAGCAAAAGACACAACTAAAGAACAACACAGTATGTAATTAAAAACTGATTACAGTAATTTCTCCAATTCTCCGTCGAGCAAAATTTAAGAGAATGACAAATTAGATAAATTACATAGGCAACATACAATGAAAATCCACGACAAAGGTAAAATATTAAATGTTTTTGGAGTCTCTCTACCTTATTCTCTCGCGTGTTAAGATTCATTTGATCAGACATATGTAGGATTTAGAAACGGAGAGATCGATATTGAATGTTTATTGGGTATGCTATCTTATAGCCTGTTAGATTTTTAATTCCTCGACAAAATAATTCTTATTAATCCCAATTAATTAATCTAAAGAAAATAAGAATATTATATAAAATAGAATTACTTTTTTCTCTAATATGATACACATGTTTTTTTTTTTAAAATCCTTTCTTCATTTCTTCTATTGTTTATCGACGTATCACGCTATTTCAGATTCAATTAAAATTTGTTCATGAGACTAAAGGTACTCTTTTATCCTTATCTTGCCATTTTTAGCCGATTTGAAATTGTTTCAATATGTATTTATCATTTTTATTTCAATCACAGTTCTACAATAATTACCTCATAACTTTTCTCTTTGTATATTGTGCGTTAGGTAAAAAAACGCACAACTTGTTCAACAATAGCATGCGCGCGAGTGGTGATCCATTTTTTTTTTTTTGGACACAGTTTTTGGAGTATTCTATTGTTGGGTAATATCATCAGGAGTTTGCACTACAACAAAAATCACCTTTTAATTTATGGCGGGCGAAAAACGCTATACAAAATAATACTATATAGACAGCGTTCATAGGAACACTGTGTTAGCCGATGCTATGAAAAGTCTTGACCTTTTAATATGTGGATCATGAGAAAGCATTTTCTTTGTTTTATATGGGTGGGTAATATATAGTTTTCAATGCCTATCAAAAAAAAAATTTTTTTTCAATCACCACACAAGGAGCAAAAACGGAGTAGAAAAAAATTGAAGATGCATGTTTTGTATTGTTTGATCATATATAGCACTAATGTAAATTTCTTTTAACAGCAAAAAAGAATATTATTAATCTTTGAAAACAAATGTCATCGACTGCGAAATAAGGTTTATTCTAAGTCTATTTATGCTTGTGGTTAGCACAGTTACGATGCGAAGTCAATCTGATCATAAGGAAAACCCTAGAAAACGATCATGGATCCGAACTCATGAGATTGTAAGGAAAATCCATCAAAATTTTGCTGAGAGAAAAGAAAATTAATCGATCGGAAAAATTTCGATTGAGTACATCAAATTGTCCCAAAGATTGCTTGGAAGAAATATGGTCGAAGTTGAGGATTAAGGCCATCAAAAATATGCAAGATTTAAAAACCAGATCAAAAAACCAGAACAACCAGAAATTACGGTTTTAGTTGTACATTCATATTAATTTGCAATATCATTAAAATCAATCTTTGGATGGATTAAATTTTAGGGTTACAGTCTTAGGTGAGTTTCATAAAGGCCCATCTATAGCTTATGACTTTTTGACAAATCGTTTTCGTTATTTGAACTTTTAGTTAATGTATGTGAGGAAAATTACATATATCTCGAAATTCATATTTTTACGGGCTTTAGATTACTTAGTCCATTTAGACAGTATAAAAAACTAAACCTTAGAATGCTATGCTCTGCGCCACATATAAGATATTGGTGTGAGAATCGTGGACCCCTGGGGTATGTGAAAGCACAAAAAATTACTATTAGATTAGCTGAAAAATCAAGAGATAAATTAAATCTGTTAATTTGGAAAATCATTTTGAATTATTCACATAAGGTTCAATAAATCTATTTTCATTCTCAATTTGTCATATACCAAATGTGTGATGGGGTGGACTCCTTAAAACATTGTCCGAAAGATGGGCCACTTGAAGTTTGTCTCGTCATTAATTAATTTCAGAGTTTCGAAATTAGGTATGCGCAAGCTAACCCGCAGATTTGGTTATTAAAAAAAGACTAAATAATTTTGGATCCGGCTTCTCTTTGCAGTCCCAGTTGACTGCAGAGAAGCGTGTACAGTTTAATCTGAACCGTTCATATTGATAAATTAATTGTTCAGATTTGTTAAATCTTCTACGGGTAAAAGATTCAAAACAAATATGGACCATTGATAACGCTAATAAGTGACGGTTGCAATCAATTGGATTGTACCTCTTCGGTCCAAACCTGGATCGCAGACGAGCAATATCCATAATTTTTTCTTCTTTTAAAAACGACCGTGACATTGGCCCCAGAGAGCACAAGCATTTCAACATGCACGTGACGTGAGCCTACTTTTGTTGACAATTTTTTTGCTGCTGTTGGGGCTCACAGTCACAAGAGCAAATTGGTTGGACGGTCTCACGGGACAAGTTTATGTCACTCCCGTTAATTTCTCAAAGCATATATGGTGGCTCCAAGCTATTGAAATACTTGGTTAATAAATGTTGCGTATCCCAATCACCTTTTTCAAATTGCATTATTTTATATTTTATTTTTATCTTTGGAGGACAGAAGATATCTCACCAGAAAATAAAGTAGAAATACATATGAATATGTATATGCATTTTTTGTCCATTATGGCAGGCAATTGGGTCCAATGTAAGAACGAAAGAACCAAATGAGGGTTTGGCTTAGCAGGGGAAACTCGGACTCGGTTGGAGCTGGACATGATCCAGGATCGTGTTTCCTTAGTCCCTTATTAATTAGGGTTGAAAAGATTCTTTAATACCACTCGCATGTGGTGACCCGGACTTTGTTTTTGGCCTCGACATAGGCGAGGTAGAGTCTCCTACAGAGAGTGGTATGGTGTGATAGTAAAATACTCCGTGACAAATGTTTTGGGTGTGTATAGGGTGTTACGATTCTGCTCTAAATTATAATCTCTTGAACGGATGGGATTTGTCTAGCCTGCAAAATGGGCCACTAGTTAGTGCCAGCTGATCGGTGGTCGTACACAGCCAAAAAGTATTTGACGCCTAAGTCAGTTTCAAATCTCGGGAGAGAGAGCACAAAAAATGTGTAAAGATAATAGTGTCGTACCTAGCTCTGTAGGATTTACCATGTACCTCAATGTAAAGAGACTAGACTTAGGCTCAAAGTACGCTCGTGCTTAGTTTATGCGTGCCTTCCATGACTTTACAAAAAACAACCTCTCGAAGGTAACATCATGTGTTATGACTACCTTCTCTGAGCCATCCTACTCAACACGATGTGGCTCCACCCTGTCGCGTCAGCCGAACCAATCTTGACCTGACACGTCGCCAAAGCCATAGGCCAAGCCACCCATCAAGTTGTCATTGGATCCTTGGGCCTTCTTCGTTATTGGGTTTACCCCGTTAATCCGATTCACAAACTTGTTATCCACCCACCTAAAGAATACCATAATTGCACTTTCATTTTGTATCGAAAACAATGTAAGAAGGAAGGAATGCAAATCTATTATCCACAATATCAAGAAGAAACTATAATTCCGATCCAAAAATAAAAAATAAATAAATAATTTAACAAACAATAAGTTGCCTTTGTTCAACCAATAGTCGCGGCTTTTGATGCCAAACCGGATGAAATTTGACCTGGGTGCCACAGTCCACATGACAAAGCCCTTCCCAAAACCTTGGGCCTCAAAAAATGAATTATGGCCCAATAAGAAGAAACAAGGGCACTTACCAAAAAAAAGAAGAAACAAGGGTTGATTAAACGAAAAACAGGATATTTATCCATTGATTTCCACCAATTCCTGTGATTCATTTTTCTTTTTCTTCTCTCTGTTTTGTTTTGTTTTTTTAAATTTTTGTTTGGCACGGGTAGGTTGGCGTAGGAGAAAGAGAAAGCCGCAATTTTTTTTTTTTATTTTTTGTCTTTCATTGAGCTATTTGGTTATTTTTTTATTTGTTGATCCATTTGAGCTATTTGGTTATATGGTTCAAATCTCAATAATCACTTGAACCTATACAAAATGCAGGTCTTTCTTGACACTGAATTTTAGACTTGGAAAAAACTTTGTAGCGCTTATAATGTCGTATCGGTTAAATGAAGTCACTGTGTACATTTAGCTCTACATTCATAGGCAAGATATGCGACCAATAATTTCCAATAGATAGGTCACGCAAATAAGTCCTGAAACCTACTATCTGCTCAAGTCATTTCATTGGAATAGAAGTCTAAAAAGGCATTTTTTTCAGAAATGATATCGTTTAACTTCACTAAATCCAGAAGATGACACAAAAACCAGATCTCCCTATGAGTCCAAACTCCATAAATTCGGTCACTCCACCAAGAGAAAATAGTGCGCCTTTTGGATCAGAAGCTTCATTTCAGATGTGATGAAATGAGCATTACAGTTCCCAACTAGGCCTTATATAAGGACACCAAACAGATTATTCACTAGGGTATCGCGCAAAATGGTGCATAACATCACATTAACTTTCAATGTTAAACCCTTTCGTATACTTTAAGAGCAACTCTCTTTTTTCCATCTAAAAAGGCAACACAAATAAGATACAACCATACTTGTAAAAGTTCAAAAATCACCTAATTTTTCTTCTATTCTTTGGCCAGGAAAATTCCAAGAAAAAGTATTTGGACTTCCGAATAGTGCGAAAACCACACGGGACACCCAAATAAGCCCGTTACAGAAAAGAATTATCAGTGAAAAAACAAGGCAAAATTACACGAGTGATTTTTGAAACAAAAAATAAATAACTAATGGGTGCTCACATATGCAAATCTAGACGGGTCTCTAAACAACCCCAATAATCTAATGTGTACCCAGTAGTCCAGTACACTACCCACCGTTGGGCTTAATTTTACATGCCCTTTGGCATTCCATCACATCTACTATTTTTAGTTGTTTGTCTAAAGAAATTCGATACCTTTTTAAAATGATAAAACACCATTATTAAATTTGAAACTAACCAAAATATATGATCAAAACATAAAAAATGCTGTAGATAAGATGAGTCAATTTATGAAAAATGCTAACCAGACATCCGTTTTTCCACCTTCGATGTAAATGTGAATATGAACCTACCATGGCTCGTCAATCATTCACATGTACGTATGCTAAATCCAATAAGTAATTACCAGTAAAGTACATATATGGACGATGGGTTGCAGAGTATTCTGGATTATTGGTGCATTGGAAAATATGCTAGAATGTTTTGGGACCTTTAAATCCGCACCCAAGCACAAGCACGCAAACACAACCAAGCACAAACATGAGATATGCGAGGAAAAACTCCGTATATGTATTATTCACAAAACAAATACAATATACATGAAAAAACCTCTTCAGCACGCCCAGGGCCGGCCCAAGGTATTTAGATGCCCTAGGTCAAATGTCGAAATTGTGCCCTACATAAATTTTCTAATTTAAAAATAATAAACAGAAATACTTATCTATATATTATTTTCGTTCATACTATTAAACGTGGTAAATATTCCAGCCTTAATAGCTTACGCAATTGCAATAATATTCATTAGACTCAGGTTTGAATCACAGTAGCCCCCAATTTGTATGACAAGAGAATTTTTTTTTGGCAAAAAGACACTTCAATTTGTGTGACGAGAGAATTTTTTTTTGGCAAAAAGACATTTCAAAAAGGTATCTTACCAAGACTTGAACCTAGACATCTAGTATGGAAAAATAAACATTTACCACTGAACTACCAAAGGAATTTGTATTATAGTTGTGCACATAATATATATATATATATTTATCTAGGAAGGGGTGCCCCATTTTTTGCCTAAAACATGGAGGCCCAAGGCGACAGCCTCTTGGGCTTTCCCATTGGGCCGGCCCTGGGCACGCCACAACCTGGCTGCCATCACTCCTCTCTCTCTCACCCTCATTCCGGTGACTCTCCGACGGAGTATCCGAGCATCTCTAAGGAGCTCGGGGGGAGCCTCACGCTCATACTCCCTTTGCTCTCACTCTCATGTCTATCAGCAGACACACTACACACGGTGCACATAAATACCAAGGGGAATAATCCCTTACAACACACATACACTCCTCTTGGGTGTACCCAACAATCAATCCTACACCAAAGTGCGACAATCGTTGATCCATTCAACCACTCTAGCCAAGCGCTTGCGTCACTGCTAGCCATCAGAAGTCTCACCACCCCGCACCGGAAGTGTATATACCAACTGACCGAGTGTCTCCTTGCAAGACTAGATCTGTCGTGGCTGAACCTGCACCCCCTCAACAGAAGTGCCACACACCCCCTCACCGTGTGAACGTTTAGTCATCAGTGACTTACCTATTCACCGGATCAATTATAGAGCAAGACTGTCCCCGAACATTGTCAATTATCTTCGCAAACCATTGCTCTAGTGAATGTCTGTGTTATTGCCAACCCGAGCTCATCCACACCCCCAACCAGGATTCAATACTCGAGCGAGTGTCTCCTTGCTCACTAGCTCCACACATATATGCCCCGATCAACCTTCGATCCAGTAACGACCCGGATTTTTGACCCAATTTTTTAAAATAATATTATTAGAATTAATTTCTTAATACAATAATTTTTTTCTTCTCTTCCTAAATTGCATAAATACATGCATTTATACACATGCATGCACATGTTATTTTTTTGCCACCCTCTCCACCTCCCTCACATTTTTCTCTCCTGCAATAACTTTATCTCTCCCTCCCACAGCTTACCATCTCCCTCAGCTCCCTCTTTCTCTAGCCATTACTCCCTCCATTTCTTTTCCTTTAAGAAAAATCAAATTCATCCCCTATTGCCCAAAACCGAAAAATTCTTCCTCACCAAGCAAAATACGAAATTCAATTCATTCATATCCATTTTTCTGCTCCTCCATGACCTTAAAACTAAGCCCAATTCGTCCATTCCAAATTCAAAGAACCCACCCTCCATTAAATTCAATCTTATCCAACCCTTTCAAAATTCTCCTATAAAAGCCCCACCACTTTGACCCTGAGCATACCATTGCAACCTCCATACTCCACTGAGTAATTACCCTGAGAAAAACCGTGGCCAAACGGAGCTCCAATAAATGGAGTCTTAGAGAGAGAAAAAAAGAGAGAGAAAAGTGAGTTTTGTATCTACGCCCAACCGAAACCCAATTTGACGATTTCAATTATTTTCTACAACCTAGAGTATCACCAAATATTATTCAATGCGATCCCAAGGTTTCCCAATTGTCAAACCTGAAGCGATCCCAAGTTTCGGTTTGAGAATCAATTCGATCCAGTTGAGGTATTATAATCCCTTCCAAACACTTCTCTAAGTATATTAAGTGTTTTTATGCTTAACCCAATAGTCCAAATGGTCCCATGTATCGAAAACTATGCCGAAAAACAAAAAAAACAAAATCTGGACCGTACCTCGCGACCGCAACCTTCGGGTTGCCCAGCCGCATGAACCAGGGTTCAGACCTTGCGAGCCGCAAGGTCAACCTGGTCTGACCTTGCGGTAAGAATACTTTTGGTTTGAATTAACTTTGCGACCTTCCGAACCCGATTTTTGACACTCGGGCTATTTTTCCTAGATTTCTCACACCTCAAAGATCATACCTTGTTAATATCATATTTTTTTTATTATTCATCTATTTATTAATTATTTATTCGTTATCTTTCAAGATTTTACAAAACGAAAAATCATTGCGACCTTCTGAGCAACGTTTTCATCACCCAAACTATTTTTCCTAGACTCTTCGCATCCCAAAGTCGATATCTTGTTAAATTCAAATTTTTTTATTTAATTATCTATTTATCATTACTTTTAAAATGTTTTCAAATGAAAATTCTTTTCGACGTTATAAACAATGTTAATAATGCCCGAATAATTTTTCTTAGACTCACTACATTCCTAAGATAAAACCTTGTTAACCTCAACCCTTTTTAATCATAAAATTATTTATTTTCTAATTATTTTGTTTACGGACATACCTTTATTTAAAATAACCTTGCAACCCTCCGGATCCAAATTTTTGATGCTCAATCATATTGCGTAGGACCATAGGACTCATTTCAGGTCATGTTTGCTTGGGATTCGTATCACGCCTAGAGTCAGCTCTGAAGTAATATATTTTGAATCAGTAAATTTATCTTGAGATTGTAATAGCAAAACCTCTATTTTGGAAAACTATATTCATTTAACAAAATTTTCTTACGAAATTATTTTATATTGCTTCCGAAAAATTGGGGCGTTACAGATCCTTTTAGGTCTGCTCTGTCAATCATCCTTTCCGCCACTCTCCCGAGCCTCTCGCACTCCCGTCAACTTTCCTCGGTTCTCCTCATTGCCACTCGTCCATCCTTGTTCTGATTCTTGGCTTTCCGTAGCATCTCCAAACCGATCTATTACTTATAGAAAGTGCATGTGTCAGTTACCAGACGAGCAATCCAACACCCAAACCAGGATACCAACGCACAGACACGCGCCCGCGCGAGACACTAAGTTCGAATGTAAAGTGTCCTTGCTTGTTAGCTCATAATAGATCACCACAGAACATCCTCGCCGCTCTCAAGCCATTTCCCAAGCCTAAACCAGCCTCCAAACACCTGATTCCTGCTCAACTAGCACAATCGCACCTGCCTAAGAGCCTCCAATCAGAAAATGGAGCTTTCGGTTGCATCTGGAATATCGAGCCCAACTCGCGACTGGCCCGAACCAGCCTGAACCGGCTAGAAAACCATCACTGTACCCCTGAACCAGCCCAATCTGCCCACCACTGTACCGCCATGTCAGTGTTGACCAGCTGATGTGGCCTTTGACCATCCGACGTGGCTGATGGTGTGGCAGATCCCCGAACCCACTTTTTGCAGACGTGGTAGTGCAACGGGGCGCTGACTTGTCCGCCACGTGGCTACTGATCTGGCTCCTCTGTGGCGCTGACTCAGCACCGAGTCAACGTTGATCGTCCTTCGTGGCGTTGACGGCACATGCCTTCCGCGTGTCAGCCGTGTGCCAGCAAGCGCTAAGATGTGCCTAGCACCTGTTCTGCGCGTGCACCACATGGGCGTGACTGGATCTAACTCGCGGCCACGCTCTGGCCCTTCTGGCCACGCATGTGGCTTCCTTTGGCTGTTCCTAGCGACCACTTGACCATCTTTGAGCTCCTCTCAACGAGATGAACACAACTATGTGCTCTAATCTGGCATCGAACCACTCCTTGCACGGGCCGCCCTTCAACTGCAATTCCGTCGCTTCTTCAAACATCTCCCGAGCCCTCCTCCGGTATCGTCTTTCAACCGCAACACCACCAATGGAATCGTCTATGGGAGATGCACAACCCTTACTAGTTCGATCAGGTTTTCATACGGCCTAATCGAAAACCCAGCAAGGTTAGAGCTCCATGCTTCTTCTAACACGCTGTGCTTCTTCGGTGACCTTCCGATCTGCAACCACAGCTATGATACCACTGTTGGGTCGTGACCTGACCCTTAAATCTTTACCCCAAGCACAAGCATGCAAACACAACCAAACACAAACACGAGAGGTGCGAGGAAAAACTCCGTATATTACAAAACAAATACAATATACGTGAAAAAACCTCTCCGGCACGCCACAACCCGGCTGCCATCACTCTTCTCTCTCTCCCTCATTCCGGTAGCTCTCCGACGGAGTATCCGAGCATCTCTGAGGAGCCTGGCCCTCCTGTTGGGGAAGCCTCACGCTCACACTCCCTTTGCTCTCACTCTCACGTCTCTCAGTACACACACTACATATAGTGCACACACTGCACATAAATACCAAAAGGGGAAAAATCCCCTACAACACACACTCTTTTTGGGTGTACCCAACAGAATGTTTGTTATGAGTTCTGCTTCTGAGTTCTGATCATGGACCAAGAAACTACTCCGCTAATTTGTCATATGATTTGCACTCCAAATCATTGACAAAAACCAATTGTCTTTGATGCTTCGAAACTTCAAGCATCACGAAATTAAATTCCAAACTATTAAGTAAACAAATTCATGGATAATGAGACCACATTCGATATTATAAGTTGTTTCCAATGCTAAAGTGACATTTCTATGGCAGGATACTCTAAGACAATCCCGAATGGAGCACTGACACAATGGATTACAATGAAGCACGTAACAAGAAGACCACATGCGAACCTGCCAATAATATGGTCTGCATTCGTAACCTCCAAAAGTGCACAACGCCAACACGAATCCTAAACTAATCACAAATATCATTTTATAAAAGACGTAACCGCAACCAAAAAGTACCATGGATAGTCGGGATTTTTAGCTCCGGCCTACAGAGCTCGATCTCCATCACATCCTTAGTATTACACAAGCAAGCTTGGAAGTTTATAAGGTGAGAACCAGCCATTTCCTCGGCCTGGAAGGTAATAAAAACGACCTGGTCTCCGTGATGAGCCCAGTAGTTTGCCTTGAGGAACTTGACAAACTAGTACTTGGTTTTTTACAATTATAATTAAGGGCAAAGTACGGATTAGCTCCTTATAGTTTGGCAGTTTGGCAGATAACCTCCCTATCATTTGGAAATGACCAACTTACCTCCTTATGATTTTGGAGTAAAGTGCTACCGTCACTCGCCCATTATGAGACTGAAAATGGAAAAAGAAGTTAAATAAAGACAGATTCCAAGTTAAGAAGACTGCAATACCCTTCTTCATAACACCACCCTCTCCTATCTCTCCCCATTAATTAGATCTGGAAGTCTCCTCCCCCACCACCCATGTTCTGTTTCTAAACCCCCTCCTCTGTTGGCTTACACCCCCGCCATCGTCTATCTTACCATTCTCCTTTCCTTTCATTCGATTGTCCACAAACAAATTACATCAACGCCACTAGTTGAGGAAATAATCTAGAAGAAGAAGAAAGAGCGGAGATAGCGGTAGCTGCTGTCTTTTGATACAGTTACATACAGTTAACACACAACGAATATCATGATCCAAAAAATTGGCTACCGCCGTTGTTTGAGAAATTGGCTACACAAAGAATATCCGTGTCCACCGCCGTCGTTCGAGAAATGAATGTCTTTCGACACGAGTTTGAATGCATATTAACAACGAATATCCTAGAAATTGGCTCTGATTTCAATTGAATGGGCACAGATCAAATATATAACAACTTTACTGAAACGAAATGAATTTTATTCTCTGCAAATGATCTTAATTACAGAAAAGAGAAAGATTACAAGTATTTATATCAAGCCTAATACAAGAGATTAACTACTACCACTTTCTAACAACTTGGATGACAGCTCAGCAACTACTAACCAACTAACTAAGCACTAACTAACTTTATTTGTGGAGCATAACTCTGAGCTGATCTTAGACGGCTCAGCTTTGGCTTGAGTAGCTACTTGAGCTGAGCTGTGCATTGGGTTTAACAGCCCCCCACAAACTGATGTGGGCAAGGGTGACAGCATCAGTTTGTCCCTCAGAAGAAAGAAACGAGCATTAGTAAGAGGCTTTGTAAATATGTCAGCTACTTGACAATGGGAGGAGACATGTCTGACTTGGAGCTGCTTGAGACTAATCTTTTCTCGAACAAAATGAAAATCAACTTCAACATGCTGTGCGAGCATGGAAGACAGGATTTGTGGCCAAGGCAATTGCAGAAACATTATCACACCAGATAATAGGATGAGGCTCAAAACAAAAAACACACAAATCTTTGAAGAGCTGTTGCAACCACACAACCTCAGCTGCCACATTGGCCAGAGCATTGTACTTAGCCTCCGTGGAGGAGTGAGCAACATTGGCCTGTTTCTTTGCTGACCATGAGATAAGATTAGGACCAAGATACACACTATATCCGCCAGTAGACCTTCTATCAATGGCATCACCAGCCCAATCAACATCCGTGAAAGCAGTCAAAGTAAGAGAGCCTTTGGTAAAGTAAAGACCATAATGCAAAGTGCCCTTGATGTACCTTAGAATCCTTTTAACTGCAGTGAGATGTTTCTCCAGAGGAGAGTGCATATGTTGGCACATAGAGTTAACAGCAAATGCAATTTCAGGATGAGTAAGGATAAGGTATTGTAAAGATCCCACAAGAGATCTATAGAATTCTGGATAGGCAAGAGGAGCATCATAATCCAACACAGGTGGTTTTAGAGAGGAAAGAGTACTACAAGGATGACAATCAACCATCCCAGCTTTTTAAAGCAAACTAAGGGCATATTTGGACTGAGAAAGAAGAAGTCCAGTAGGAGTATAAACAGCCTCTATGCCCAAAAAATAGTGAAGAGGTCCCAAGCCTTTAAGAGCAAAAGAAGTACTTAATTCTGAATAATAGTAGTAATCAACGACGCATTGCTGCCAGTCACAAGGATATCATCCACATATACTAAGAGATACACCAATGCGAAATCTTGTTGAAGCACAAATAAAGATGAATCAGCCATGCTATTAATGAATCCAAGAGATAACAAACACTGTGACAGTATATCATAGCAGGCTCTTGGTGCCTGTTTAAGTCCATAAAGAGCTTTATGCAGTTGACAAACATGATGGGGATACTGAGAATTGACATAGCCTTGGGGCTGTCTAAGATAGACCTTTTCTTGGATGGTGCCATGGAGAAATGCATTTAAGACATCAAACTGCCTAATAGACCAACCATGATATAAAGCTAAAATAAGGACCACTCGAACAGTGGGTTGTTTCACAACTGGACTGAAGGTTTCAGTGTAGTCAATACCTTCTGTTTGTTGAAAACCTTGGGCTACTAACCGAGCTTTATACCTAGCAATTGACCCATTTGAGTTCCTTTTGATTATAAAAATCCACTTGCAACCAATAATAGGGGCACCAGGGGGAGGAGAAACAAGAGGCCAAGTCCTTTGGGACATGAGAGCAGTATACTCTTCTAACATGGCTTGCCTCCATTCAGGAAAAAACATTGCTTCTTTGAAAGAATGAGGTTCAGTGAGAGAAGGAGAAGATTGAAGTAGAAGGGAAAAAGGAATTTTGGGAACAGTTATGCCATTCTTGGCTCTAGTGTCCATGGTATGAGTAGAAATTAGAGGACGAGTTGGAGGTGAAGTGGATTGGACAATGGGTGTGGTAACTATAGGAGACTGTATAGAAGGAGTATGAGTTATAGAAGAAAAGGAAGTAGATGGACTATGTGAGGGAAGAACAATAGAAGGGATGTAGGTAGATGATGGTATGACAATAAACTTGACATGTCTTGAAATATATACTTTGTTATTGATGGGATCTAAACATCTATATCCTTTGGTACCTGAGCAATACCCCAAGAATATACAAGGAGTAGACCTAGGTTCAAGTTTGTTGGTAGAATAAGGTCTCAACCAAGGGAAGCAACAACATCCAAAAGGCTTCAAAGTCATGTAATCAGGTGGGACCTTGTAAAGTTTATGAAAGGGGACCTCAAACTTAAGAGAAGAAAGAGGGAGTCTATTAATAAGAAAAACTGCAGTAGTGATGGCTTCAAGCGAAAACTGAATAGGCAGATTAGATTGCTGAAGTAGTGCAATGGCAATCTCAACAATATGTCCATGTTTTCTTTCTACTAGGCCATTTTGTTGAGGAGTATGAGGACATGTTGTTTCATGTAGAATACCAAACTGAGCAAAAAAGAAAGCCATGACTTTATTAAGGAACTCACCCCCTCTGTCAGATCTGAAAATCTTGACAGAAGTCTGAAACTGATTGTTGATAAAGAGACTAAAGGCTTTAATATGTGAGGAAACTTTAGACTTAGAATGTAAAGGAAGAAGCCAACAATATTGTAGACACCCCAATCTAGACCTCCGAATAATTTTTAAGTTTCCCCGATGATAAAATAAGGAAAAATATACCTTCGAAACTTGGATTGTTGCTCCTTTGTTACTCCTTCTCTAACCTCAAGAAAACCCCTTTTCAACAATGTAGGATGGCCCCCGGTTCAATTGCAAAAGAGAAAAATGTGTTTAGCTTGTCAAAAATAACTTTTTCCATGACACACTGATGGTAAAATGGACACACATTTTAATGTATAAAATGGCCTTGAGTGAAACCAATTGGGTTAGAAAGAGGACTCGACAGGCTTTCCAACGCTTCAAACCGCGTCCAAATCTGAGTTCGGGAGTGTCCGGAGCGCCCTCGCGAAGTTTGGTGTGCTGTGCTGACTCACAAACCGCGCGGCACTTCAAATGGGCGCACGGAACCGTAAAAAATTCAAAAAATCACTCTATCGCACGGGACTTCAATATGTCGCACGACACTTTGAGAAAAAGTTCTGACAGTCGCAAAAAGCTGTCGGCCATGCCTGCAAGAAGAGCGTCTGTGCTAAAAAATGAGTTTAATTCGGCCCAGAAACCATCTCCCCTCTTTTAATGATCATCATTGGCTCTTTTGCCTATAAATACAGCCCCTCTTTAGTTGAGAAGCACCCCTTAAACTCCAAGTAAAGTTACTATGCCATTTTTTGGCTCTCACTCTCTCTCTCTAAAAATACTCCCTTTTGATTCTCTCTCTACAACTTCTCACACCCATCATCACTATACACATCTCTCTCTCTACACCCATTTGCTTTCAAGTCTCTCAAAACTCAATCTAAATCAAACTTCATTCCTCCATTTTCAAGCACAAGCTTCGATCAAAATGTATAAATCAAGTTTCTTTGAGCTAAACTACATTTAGCTTTGAGGGGAGTCGATCAAGGCCCTTCTCGGTCTTTCTATACCGAGTTTGGGTCTCAAACGAGCTTTATATTCAAAGTCTTTCATTTTTTTTTTTTTGCTTTTTCTTTTCATATTTCGGCTAATATTGCTTAAAGATCGTGCGGGTACATTCTAAATTCAAATTTCATGTTAAAAGTCCTTTTTTTTTTACTTCATGAGATATTTCAACATTCCAAAAAGTTTTTTACATTATTTTACATGATAAGATGAACAAATGGCTCTCATAAATCATTTTTCAAAGATTCGGCAAATATAACAAACTATTTTGCAGACCTATGATTTGTTTTGTCATGTAAAATCAAACTGATTCTGGAATGTGTAGACAGGTGTACCGCACGGTGTGTTGGTTGCACCGTGCGATGCATCCGGGCAAGACACGCCGCGCGGTACTTTGATGAATCGCACGGCGTATCATGTTTAAGCGCACGACATTTCATTAGCTATTGTTTTCTTGCTCAAACTGTCTTGATCATGGTTACCCTTCATCGGGTTTGCTGTTGTTGTTATGATATCTGCCATTAGCATTATCAGAACAGGAACACATATACGAGCCATATTATATCTCATAAACAAGGTTTTCTTGATCATCCCGAGTGATCGAATGCCTAAAAAAGTTATTTTATGCTATTGACTTGAAGAAATAGTATTGTTTTAAGATGATCTGGTCACTGTGCATTTTCTGATGTTTCTGAATAACGTCACACGTGATACACAATGTGCCAAGCAATGTTCTGAATGCTGATGACAGTCTGGTACCAAGACAGATACCCTGCGCGGCATACCATAAGGCCGTGCGCGGCATTATGGTATGCCGTGATGGAGATGGTCGTAGTCCAGACAGTTTGCATAGCTTTTCTTTTACTGCATCATCTTTATCATCTCTGTACGGTTCGCACCACAAGCACGCCAATGTGTTATATTTAATCCAGTGTCCCTTTTCCGTACATGTTTTAAAGTTAAGTTTTTCAAATGGTATTAAATCCCCCATTTAAAATGTTTAGTAGAGACCGGTTTTTACCGGGTGAGCGGGGTGCTTTTTAACAAAACCTTCTCCGTTCGTAACGTGGCTTCCGGATCCAAGATCTCAACGTTTTCGCTAGACCAAAAGCCTTTCTTTTTCAAACCAAGCTCTCGATTTCTCGGATCATCCATCTTAAAAATCCGGGTGGCGACTCTTCGAGTTAGCGTTTTCGAGCGCGGGAGCCCACAGTGGCGACTCTGCTGGGGACTTTTATTCAATACTTTACTTGTGCTTTTTTTTTTAATAAAAAAAAGGAGAATAAAAGTATTGAATAATTAAGAGGGCCAAATTTGAAAAACATTTTTCTTGAGGGATTTAAAATCATTTGAGAATCTTAACTTTTTTTTTTACATTATGCACCGCACAAGTCTCGCTAGTGTGTTTCGGCTATCTTACCCGGTTTGCCGGTGACAAGCTCTTCCGGGATGCCTAGCAACCCTCGACTATGATGGGCCACCGTGCTGTTCGTCCATTGTTTTGCAATACGCTTGACATGGGATAGTACATCTTGGCTCTAGTCCGGAGAACACTTCTGAGACCAAAACTAGCCTTCTGCACTTGTACATAACTATAGAACATTCCCAATTAGGATAGGAACCCGTGGTTAGGAGTTATGTGATATATTTTGTTTATGTGCATTTTTTTTTGTACATGCATATCATTCATACATCATTGCATTCATACATTCTAGAGGTCAGGTCCCCGCAAACCAATAGGTTAATCCGCCTTTTAGAATAATTCTAGGTTCTACGGTTTTTAGAAAGTTGCTAACACCCGATGAAGAGTCGTGCCCCATGGGATGCACGTTGTTTAATACTAATTAGTCCTTAAAATGATGCGTTTGAGGGAAATCAATTCTTACTAAGTTTTCGATACATTTTTCAATCAAATGTTCAAATCCCAAAAAAATGGAATGACTAAAGTATTAATGATGTGGTACTTACACCATTTAGGCTAATAGCGCCATGTTGCTCACGCCACCTGGTTATAATACCGTGTCATTTTTACCACACCATTTCAAAAACAAAAATTGAACCTTTGAAAAAAAAAATAAATGAAAACTTAGTTTGTTTTGACATCTCTTAAGTTTCGTTATTTATAAAGGATATATTGTCAAAAGAAACTCTGAGAATTAAGATAACTTTTTTTAAAATCGTTTTCTGTGAGTCTAAGAGACTTAAAATCTATGGAGTTTGAGATACCTTTGGTGTTCGCCGTGCCCGAACGGCCCCTCTGGTCTAGATCTAGTCTTAAGATGTGCTTGTATCTAGGTTTCAGCAGCCTTATTGTTTTGTCTCGGATGGTCAAGATAAAGAGATTGGCTCTGATTCCGAAGCATTCGGAATTTAACCTGCCTGACACGACTTACCCATGGCTGCTGAAACCCTTGGTATAGTCATATCTTGAGTAAGATTTGGAGCTGAGGTAGGTCTGCAGGAAATTATGACGGTGACAACAACGATGACTTATGTGCATAGAATCTTCCAAAGTTGAGAGAATGACTCGTTTGTTAGAACTATGTGTTATATCCAGCTTGATGGATTTTCGTGCTCATGTGTCATATCATATCATCGCACTGCCATGCACATGGTATGCTTGTCTTCTAGGACTCGTACTCATCCTTGCCTCGTCCTCTGACCTTCTTTCCTTCCCCCCTGTGGTTCGAAAAGATTGCCAAGACCCGATGAAGAGTCGTGCATTTGATTATATGCACGTTGCCTAAATCAATTAATCCTTGGAACGATAAAGCCTTGAGGATATCAAAATTTATTAAGTCGTCAATATATTTTTCAATCAAGAATTCAATGGAGATTAAGGAAACAATTAAGCTACGATGTTGTGATGCTCACACCATTCAGGTTATGGTGCTTAGTCACTTACACCACTTAGGCTAATGGCGCCATGTCGCTTATGTTGCCTCGGTTACGGTATCACGTTATTTACTCCAAATGGTTTCTAAAACCCAAAATCAAAACTTTGAATGAAAAATATTGGGGACTTAATTTGTTTTGTCATCTCCCAAGTATTGTCATTCCTGATTAAAGGATACACTGTTAAAAAAAAAAACACCGAGGATCAAGGCAATCTTTAGGGATCGCGTTGTCGGTCTAAGAGACCTTAAATCAATGGAGTTTGCGATACCTCTGGCGTTTGCCGTGCCCATACAGCTCCCCTGGTTCAGTCTAGCCTTAAGGAACATTGGTATCTGGATTTCGGCAGTCGAATTGCTCTGTCTCGGATGACCAAGATAAGGAGATTGGCTCTGATTCCGAAGCATTCGAAATTGAACCTACCTAACATGACCTACCTGGATTGTCAGAATTCATCTGTGCCATGTCTTAAGTGAGATTTGAACCACGGTAGGTCCATTAGGACAGTATAGGGGACTTTAAATCCACGGAGTTTTCGATACCTTCGGTATTCGCCATGCCCAAAAGGCCTCTGATCTGGGCTAGCCTTAAGAACACTAGCATCTGGGTTACAACAATCTTATTGTTTTGATGGTCATGATAAAGGCATTGGGTCTATCCCTGCTAAACAACCTACCCCTGATTGTTGAAAGCCATTTGTGCAGTGCCTTAAGTGAGACGAGGCCAGGTTAGACCTTAGGGCAACATCAAGATCGACGACACGTACATGACATGTTCTTTCTTTTTCAGAAAAGCGTCTGGGACTCATCTAAAATTCAATTTTTGCTTTACTGTCAGTATTGAGCCACCCATCCTACACAAAACCACACCGCATTCTCCGATCACCTCAATGGTAGGGCAAATAGAACTGAATGAGTTGAAAAAGACTGTGGAGGAAATGAGTCAGAAAATGGACAAGATGCTAACTCTGGTCTAAGGGCTGGTCAACCTTTTCACCTCCATAATCCCGAACACAAATGTGGGACTAAATGATGATGTTGGGGACCTAGGGGCTGACAGGGCTGACAAACTTTTCTCAAAAGTGAAGTTCTCAGAAATGTTCAAGGACCTGGCTGAAATTCATGATGCTAGGGCTCACTCGAAGGAAAATACTGAACCCTTGATCGAAACCAGTGCTGACATGCATATTGTCCCCGTAGAAGTACATGAGATCAATTCCAGAGGCAAAAGGGTTTGTCCTCTTGATAGCAGAAGGCTATACAGTTGCAAAGCAAGTAGGGGCACCACGGGCGCCACCGTGAACCCTCAACTCAGTCACAGAACCAAACCAAGGGCCTTCTCCCATTTCTCTAAACCTCAATCCCTGGTTTGTGAAAAGCTCCTTAAAACTGGTCTCATCAAGCCATTCCCCCAAACTCCTTTACCTCAAAAGCTTTCAGCAAATCATAACCCAAATGCCTTCTGCACCTTCCATCAAATGTCCGGTCATGTTACCGATGAATGCAATCGTCTCCGCCATGAGATTCAAAACCTCATCGATGACAGAATCATCCCTCCACCACAGCTAGACATCATGACCAAACGCAATCCTTGTATCAACTCCGCCTTTTTCAGCAAAAAAGGGTAAACCATCAAGAGTCATGCAACGGTCCGACCTTCCACGAGTCTGGGAGTTTTCAAGCTTCGAGTCCTTGTCCTCTAAATAACAATCTTCATGTTTGAGTCAGTTTGTACCTCGAATCTTTCATGGTTTCACTATTGTGTCTGTGTGTTTTCAATTTCAAGTCTGTAAGAGTAAAAAAAAAAGAATGTCAGTTTCGTGTGCCTGAACTACATTGTGACCTGATTCCTCTATAGGATACGTAGGCAGCCTCATCCTGAGGCCCGGTCATGAGCATTCGAGTCAATCCCAAGGTTTGGTCACGGTTTTTGAGTCAGCCCCTGGTGGTTCGGTCGCTATCTTTTGAACGTCACATCTCCGTAATAAACTTAGGATTTTGAAATTGTTTTCTACCATCAGTTGAAAATCATGATAATTACTTCAAAACACGAAATTATTTTGATTGAACCCTCACCTCAGGAAAGAAGAAGAATTTCAAGGGACCGCTTCCCGATGCCATATCCATTCTAAGAAGCAATGTCGTGACTCTGAAAAGGCTCGCTAGGTCAAAACTTCAAAATCTGACCTAGGCAAAAGTTAGACCATGCAAACAAAAGCCTCTCAATTGAGCATCTAGGATTCAGTTGTTAGGTTGCGCAATATAAAATGAAGAAAGACCATCGTTTCTTTCATCCTACACATAAAGATATATATTTTGATACCTCTTTTGAGCCTCAATCAAATTCTTTGAACCCTACCTGCTTGACCGACCGAGTGATTTAAAATAAAGATGCGTCCCAAGCGTAGGACTCTCGACCGATGTAGCATAATATCCGAAAGTACCGGAGTCGAACCACAGAGACGAACGAACGTGTGCAGGACTCAAAGATGACGGGTTCATAGTTTATCTTGGCTTTTAGGTAGCCACCCCTTATTTAATGAGGTTGATTCACTAACTTGCTTACCGAACTAAATTAACAAAATATGGATTTGAAAAGGAGAGTACCGCCATGGGAATCCAGCGTCCGCAACTAGCCTAACCAATGTTTACTCGGTCCACAATTATTCAATTTGTTGATTTTAGAATAGGAAAAAGGATCCCTAACAAATGCACACCACTTGTCACCAGTTCCCGTGTGAATTCAAATTCAGGCGATGTCTAGGTTTTGTTTGTTAGAAGAGTTTTCGTCTTCTAAAATTGCTTAAAGATTAAATTAATTCGAACCCAAGGTAATAACATTAATTAAACTAGCCACAGGACGCCTTCGTCCCGCGGCCGCACTCTATAAAACTACTCACTCATATTAAGCTCTAAACAAAGAAAACGCTAAAATGAAACATGCTTCTATTGCTCGGAATACAAAATAAACACAAGATCTAAGTTAAACAAGATCCAATGAACAACTTTAATTAAAAACAAAAATTAAAACTAGTTACCGGGATACGAGTAATTGAACAAAGTACCAAAACATGAAAGGAAGAAAACTCTCGCGTAAAAAAAAATCGTCACGGCAGCCCCGTTCTCTGTTTATGCGTGAAAAAAATAGATCCGCCAGTAACCCCGTTCTTTGTCCTTTTATATCCTTTTGTAGCCGACTTAATAAAACCCTCGGGCTGAGAATTGGCCTAGGATACCTTTACATGGCTTTACCAGTTAGTCAAATACATAAGCAATGGGCCCATCCAATTGAATCAGTAGTCTTGCCGTGGACTAATTAAGTCCAGTGCTAATAAACTCTTGACCCATATGGACCTACTTCAAACACCATTTAATACTTTAATTCCGCACTTTTTGTATCCAATCCTTCAAATACAATTGCACTTAGCCCGCTCTCGTGGCCAGCTTCCGACCTTGCATGGGTTTTGACCATCCGACATTTAAATGACGTCATCCGACGTTCACGCCTCTGCTTTGGCATCCTAGCAACGTACGAACCGGCCTCGAGGCCACTCATTCCAACCTTGGCGCTAAATCCGCCTTATTATCTGTAAAAATAACAAAAATACAAAAACAAGACAAAGCACGGCATCAAGTGAAAAATGAGATAAAACGCGCATATAACGCGCTAACTTGCCCTACTTAGGCGCTTATATCTATGATATTATGCGCCTATCACACCCCCCAACTTGAGGGTTGCTAGTACCTAGCAACAAGAAGAATAAAACAAATAAATGGAAGGATAGATTTTTTAAACCCCCGGCTGGCCCCGGTAGGACGAGTGAGGTCTCGTGAGGGTTTTCAGCAGTGATCACCCACAAAACACAAAGGACTCAGACACTTCGAATGCGACTCAACCCAATCAATAACCTCTAAAAGCACTACAATAACTGTCAAGGAAATCAAAGGCAAGATATTTCACTCATGGATAAAGTTAAACAAATGAACTCCATACCAAACTTAGCACAGAAAATAATCCTCACACCTACGATCGGATAGCGAATTTTCAAATGGCATGCGTGAATGAAAAGCCACATAAAGAAATTTACCAATCTCGAAATCAGTTCACACACCGTTGATAGCCCAATGTTTCTTTAAGCACACTCCTTCCTTTTCTTTCTTTGCTTTTTTTCTCATAGTTGTGCAATGCCAGATCTCTCGGGTTTTCTAGTTGACTCTTTTGCGAGCTTTGGGTTGGCTATCCCCATGCCAAACGGCCTTAGAGCACCAGGTTTTAAGAGACCCCTACGGACTTAATTGCTCAAGTCAAAAAGGCTTTATAGAGATCCAAGCTACCCACATTTAGCGATACTTTCACAAGGTCTATCCATCTTTTGACGCGAACAATACGGTGGGAGCATACCCCGATTGTCCGGTTACTACTCAATGGACGCCCGGATAAGCATTAATAATATAGCACACATAACTATTTTTTTTTAGAAGGAGTTCCACAAAAATCACATCAAACAAGTTAATACATACCAAATTACCAATGATACATGAACCAAACTCGAGACCGGCAAATCATCAAGTGGGACAGCGTGTGTGTGTGAGCATGCTTTCAAGTGACCAAATACTATCCAACTATAGATGATACGGGCTAACCAAGTACTTCTTCAACATCATGTTCACGAGCCTAAGTCTATCCATGAAATTATATCGAGACTCCAACTCGCACAACAACCACTATAGTGTTAATTAACAGTCATCAACCAAGAATAGCTACACCAAAGCATCCAAATCCTTAATTCAATTATTTTTTTGATTTTTAACTATGCAAAATGAATAAAAATAAGTACGAAGTACACTCTCCCCCCAACTTATAGCATGCTATGCCCTCAGAGCATGAAGGCAATAAGAAAATAAGATCAATGGAGAGAAATGGACCGACGGATGGCAGCCAACCATCATGACCCCGGCCGATATATGGGGAATTTTGCTGTCACCGTTGCGTTTTGTCATCAGAATTGCTTTCAGAATCCGCTCCTTTGGACCTAACAAAGTCCACAGCTAGTCACACAGAGCCGCGCCAAAGCTTTATCGGACTTACAACTGCCACACTTAGTGGCACCCCTACTCGAGACTCCTGAATGCCTCACTTACTCCGGCGAAGAGGCTCAAACTACCAAGGCTGGTGTGGTAGCATGCTCGTCCTGCAAAAGACTTAAGAACCAACTATCTACTAGACAACAAATGACATTAGTACTGCCCGATCGTAGTAACCAGGCCACAAGGAAAATAAAATGAGAAAGAAATAAAAAGAATTTTTTTTGAATTAATTTAATAGAGAGAGAAAGAGAGAGTTTAGCCAAACGTGAATGTTGAACATTTAACATATCAACAAAAATTAGTACTATGAACATTCCACTCCACTTCAAACTCTTTGCTAAAATTAAACTCGGCCAGACCACAAGAAAAGATACTTCAAGTAAACCAATTGCCGAATTGTTTTAAGAAATTGAAGTGCCTCTAAGTGCTCATGTGGAACCAAATTAATTTTTGAGCAGTGGACATAATTTGCGATAGAAGGAAGATAAACAAAATCGTAATCATCAACACCAAGAAAATCAATATGTTCCACTACCGTCGACTGTGACTCTTCTACCAAAACCTCATCCGCCAAGTTTGGTTTCTCAACTAATTCCTCCTCAACAAAGTCTTGGTCCCCAAAAATAAGAGACTCACTCTCAAACCCATGCTTCCTATCTTGCTCGTCCATTAAGGACTGTAAATAATCAATCTCAGCGTCCCACTCCCCAACAGTGGCAGATTTTTCGATCGAACCATCACACGGAGGGCAGTGAGCTCCTTGTTCTCTAGACTCATAGGAGCGCAAAAGGAAAACGTAGGAGATACATGAGAGGGGGTTTGACCTTTAATTAGACTCAAGGGGGGGACATTGGGCAATTAGCTCCGTGTTCGCTCCTGTGGGCATCATGCCCTTGGAAAAGAGGATTTCGTTCCTCGTTTTGCCAAAGCGGCCCGATAGATCGAGGGAGCGCGAGCGGAGAAGCACGCGCTCGCAAAACACAGAGTCGCCACCTGGGTTTGAAGGTCCGTCACCCCAAGGAACCGTATTTCGAAGCACCTGCCGCGCTATTTGATTTGAAAAAGTGAAGGAACCAGTCCGTCATAACCATATCTGGGTTCGGGAGCCAGGTTACGAGAAGGGAAGGTTTTTAAGGCACCCCTCTCGCCCAATCCGGAGATCGGTCTCTACTTAGGCATTTTGTGAAAATATTGTGATTCTTCTTTTATTAATCAATTTTAAGCCAGTTAGGGCGGGAGAACAGTTAATCGGGAATTAAACTGTAACAATTTGCAAGATGTGATAAATGGCATGGATGGATGGAAATACTATGAAAATAAGATAAGATTTAACCCTCTGATTAGAAATGAACCAAGCTGGTCATGAAATGACTGTACCATACGCCATGGCCACCTTTGCATGCATGGATCTGCGTGCATGCAAACGACACAATCGCGCGACACACCCATTCTCTCGCGCGAGGATCCTGTCTCACCACGGGTTGAATTTTATCTCCTTCTGGGCTCTGGAAGGACCAGTGCACACCCAGGGGCAAACCAAGCAGTTTATATGGACTGAAAGTAAATAAACATTACTAATTATTACAAACAGAAACCAAATGAAAGGAAATGTGACCCCTAAACAATGGGGGTATTGAAACAAAGACTAAGAGTCAAGCTGCAGATGCAAGGGCAGTTACTGGAATCAGTAGGACCCTCGCGCGAGACAGTAAGTCCATCGCGCGAGTGTCCTGACTGGACTTCCAGGAATTGCTTTTGCATGCTCTGGGCTCTGGATGGACCAGAAACAACTCAGAAGCATTCCAACCAGATAAGTAAGCACAGAAAGCCAAGCTATTTGTTTTAACATGCAAAACAGTGATCTAAAAGGCTTACAAAGCTGTAAAATAAATAACAACATTAAAAACAAGAAAACCTAGCATCCCCAAACCCCACGAGGACTGTCGCGCGAGACAGTGGACTGTCGCGCGTGAGTGTGAGTCACTCGCGCGAGGGTATGCTTGAACCAATTTCTTGTAACTCTGCTGACTTTAGGACCAGAACTGGTATTGATTACCAATCCTGGCCCTGACAGCCCCCCTCAGGGGTCAAAATAGTAAGCAGTAAAGGTGTTTATACCTTTGCTTGGAAAGTTTTGGAAAGGTTTAAACAAATTGGAGAAGCTTGTGATGGAAAATAGAGTGAAGAAAGGTATAGGATGTGAGCTAGGGTTGAGAGCCTTTGTGCTTGCAAGGGTTCTCAATCTCCTAAACTTTCAAAGTTGGTGAATTTTTGTGACTTAGTGACCCTTTCAAAGGAAGAACAAGGGGGGTATTTATAGGGGAAGCCAAGGGCCAAAGGTGGTGGCAAACACCCCCTTAGGACCAAACTTGGTGACTAAGCTTGGTGAAAAGGTGATGGGAAGGGTTGTGTGAGGGTGTGTTCCCAAGGGCCTGCACTGTACAGTACCTATGGGGAAAAACGGGGTTCAGAAGCCCTGTAGCCCCCCTGGCAAGCAACCAAGTGGCTGGCAAAAGGTGAAAGGGACAGCCCAGGACCATCGCGCGAGACAGTGAGACTCTCGCGCGAGGGTTCCACCTGTCGCGCGTGGGTCAACAGTCAAATGTTTGACTTTGACCACACCTGGCAAAGCAGACTCTCGCGCGAGGCAATCACTCCCTCGCGCGAGGGTCAACTCCAGACCCAGTGTTGACCATCTTTAATTTCTTGGTTTAAGGGTTCAAAGGGTTCAAAGGGGGTTCCACACACACCGAGTTCAAACCTTTCCAACCTGAAGACTGCTTTCTGATCTAGTTCATCATCGGGGAAACAAGAAACCGTAAGTAAACTAATCTGGAAGCCCAGATTGGGGTGTCTACAGTAGCCCCTCTTTGACAGTACTTGGAGCACCATTGAGTTGGTACAAGTAACGTCAAAGAATTCTAGACACCCCTCAAGGCAATCCAGAGCAGAACATCGTAAAGTAGACAAGCATACTTACAGACCCTGATCGGTTTGAAAGGACGGACGGACCGTCGCTGGGGATGGAAGTAGAATTGGACAATTGCATTGCCGCTTGTTGATCGAATTTGGACAGGACAGTCATCGGCTGCCAGATTTGGGCCGAGACGGGCCGTCGTTCTTTGAGGATCAAGCTATCCTCGGCACAAAGTATTCCAACAAACACGGGTAGGTCGTGTCGGGCGGGTTAAATTCCATCTGTTGGGAATCGAGCCAATCTCCTTATCAAAGACCATCCGAGGCAGAGCAATAAGCCTACCGGAAGATGCACTTGCGGCTAGGCTGAGGTGATTATCGTTAGGGACAGGCCAAGACGGACTTTCCGGGAACAATCGATTCGCGGATGAAACAGACCATTGGACGATAATCTGATCGCCGTTGTGGCTGAATGCGACGATACAATGATCGCCATCGATGGATTTGACAGAACTGCCATGAAGGCGGACGAGAAGATCAATGTGCTGATTGATCAAACCGTTGGGAAACTTTGACAGGATCGGCTGTCGTGAATGCGGACGAGAAGATCAATGTGCTTTGATTAATCAAAACCGTGAACTTTGACAGGACCGGCTGCCGTGAATGCGGACGGGAAGATCAATGTGCTGATTGATCAAACCGGTGGGGAACTTAGGATCGGCTATCGTTGAAACGGCTCCGCAGATTAGCATCCTTTGGTTTAGAACCGAGAATTGGACAAGAGAGATTTCCATCGCATCCGCGCTGACCAATGATAACAAAACCGCGAGAGATCGCATCGCATCCTTCGCAAACCAAATTGAGAGTTAGGAGATTTCCATCGCATCCACTAACCAACGATAACAAAATCGCAGGAGATTGCATCGCATCCTTCGGCAAACCAAATCGAGAGTTAGGGAGATTTCCACCGCATCCGCTAACCAACGAGAATAAGACCGCGGGAGATTGCATCGCATCCTTCGCAAACCAAATCGAGAGTTAGGGAGATTTCCATCGCATCCACTAACCAACGATAACAAAACCGCAGGAGATTGCATCGCATCCTTCGGCAAACCAAATCGTATGACGGCCACCATGCTGGACCATCTTCCTGCTTCAACATTTAATATACACAATATGCAATGATGTATACGAAATTGAAAATGCAGATGCAAGCTAAGGGCGGCTCCTAGGAGGACAACGACGCCTAAGGACTACCACTGAGCCCCATTACTGTACTGCTAGTTACTTCTGAGATGCGCACCCAGATAGATAGACGCTGAATGGGCTGGCATGCCCCAGTTGACGAATTTGGGCTTGTGTGCCCTCTCTTCAATGCTTGGGCGGACGTGCCCTAGAAATGCTTTGTTTGGCCTTGGGCCGAGATACCCTTGCTGCTTATGAGATTTCCACAGCTTGTGGATTACAGGAGCTAGGGTAGCACATGTAAAAATTGCACTTTCTAGCCGCTAATATCTAATTTGCTTTGACAATTGACACACAGACATGCGCACATGTACAGACTCGCCTAGCTCAAATGAAAAGGGAGAAAGAGTCCCAGGGTACAATGCGAACCCTTAGGCACATAGAACATGATGAAATTTTGGGCATTAATGGGCCAAAACTCACAACATTCCCTAGACAGGTGACACTTGCAAGAGACGCAAAAAGGCACAAAGACCTATACAAACGAAACCGAGAAAAGCATCCCGATATTACAATTGATTGAAAAACTAAAAAAATGCCGCAAAGATGGACATAAGACGCAAAAGATGACTCATATAGGCCCGGACTGAAACCGACACCCCCGTGCAGTCACATAAAGTCCATATGACTTGCATGGTATGACAAGACTTGGCAAAAGCCCCTGGAACAACGTTCGAGGGCAGCAGTCGGCTACCGCTGGAATTGAAAGAGCACGCACGGGACCGAGACCAACGCGAATCACTTGAACAAACGCATGCGGTTGCTTATACCAGACTTCGCTGAACTTAGAATAAACCGTGAGCCATTAGGCTTCTAGCATTTCCTTCGCTTTTTATGCTTCAAATATTTTTAAGACTTTATGCTCAGCCTATTAGCAGTTTGCAATAAAATTGAAAGACGAAGGGTTTCCCCCTTCTGGTTCCTCCAATGCAGCTTGATCTGATCTTCGATCCTCTCCAACCTTTGATGTGTACCAAGATGTCAACCATGGATCTAATTGATAGATTTGTGACCGAGTCTCAAAGAGAGACTGCTTACGTATCCCAAGCTAGGGAATCAGGTCAAAACTTAGTTCAGGCTAAGGTTCACTCGTGTGTTTACCTCTCCTTTTGCGCTCTAACTTTTGCCTAGTACCGCCCATTCGGGTCTTCGGTCTAGTGAGCTTTCAAATATTGCCTATTTACTTTTGCCTAGACCCCCTTCATAGGTTTTCGGTCTAGCAGGCTGCTCTAACTTTTGCTTGGAACTGCCCACCCTTGGGGTTTTCAGCCCAACGAGCTTCTCTCAGGAAAAAGTTACTTTCGAATTGATCCAGGTTGACCAAGGTTTTGAATATGTTGCTGTCGAGGTCGACGATCTTTGGCCGCAGCCCCAGGTACAACGGCTTTGATAACGAAGGATCCAAAGTACTTCGGCTGGGAATACCTTACTCCGAGCCGTTTATACTTTCTCATTTGTACTTGACGGAACGTCACTGTTGCTGTTTTTAAACATAATGAGAGGCCCAAAGCCTTCCGAGCTTCTACTTTCTGGCTTGGCACCCGGTAGCAGGAGGATTTGATACTTCTTTTTCTCAGGATCAACGCCAGGTGCGTCTTTTGTGAGACCACGCCAAGACGTCGATGAATTCTTGAGCCTGTTTGACCGGGCGCAATGCTCCTCTGGGGGCGGCGCTTGGACCAACTTTGAACCTTTCAGGAGGTTATACTTGTCTTTCAAGTTTATTGAAAATTACTTCTTCTTTTAATAGGCTGAGCATGCCTTTTATCTTCCCTTTCGGCGAGGGAACACATTTCCTTGGGGATGATCCCATCGAAATCTATCCCTCCGTCGCCAGGGTCGACACAGTTTATTCAAAAGCCAACGAAGTACTAAGAAACAAGACAATGCATATCATAAAAACCCTCGGGGTTTGCCAAGTACAGCAGACTCAAGACTTGAAACAAAAGCTACGACGTAGAGGGCCAAGAGGCACGAACTCCGACTCAGAGCTAGTTTTTAGACAAACGGAAAAGACTCTGTGTCAGACTCAGACATATCGCCAATGCAAACTAGACGTGGTTTTGAAAACGCAATATTTAAAAAGCTACCCATAGCTTTTACAAAAGAGGTAGGATCCAGCGGGCGTCAGGCCCAAGCAACAGCACTTCGGCTTCCTTTGGCTTCTCGACCAAACCTACTTGATGCTCCTTTGATCAATGGACCTCAACTAGTCAATCTTCTCATTTGTAAGCCCCTCATCACTATCAAACCAGATGTCGGCAGTGAAAACCTCTATTGCCCAACTTACAGCCATCATGTTAACCTCCGGCTCGGACGGGATGGATACGATGGGTTTGGGTTGATTTACTGGGATGATATAGTGCTAGGGTTGAATATGGTGGAGTTCGGGTTGATTCGAGTGGAGCTGATAGATACCTGACCAACCAGAGGGTCAGACCCGTGTTGAGGCAAGGAGTTGGAAATAATGTTGGGCTTTGGCGGAACTTGGACCGTGCCATCATCAATAAGATCTTGAATCTCATGTCGAAGACGATAGCACTTGTCAGTGTGATGGCCAGGCATTTGGTGGAAGGCACAGAAGAGGTTAGGATTATAACCAGCAGGTAAGACTTTGGGAGGGGAAGTTGGGGTCAAAGGTTTGAGATGCCTAGACTTGACAAGTTTCTCCATCACCGCGGATAGAGATGCCTCAAAAGCAGAGAAACTCCGAGGTTGGGTTCGGGCCCGGTAGCTTTGGGTGTTCTGAACCTGATTGACATCGGTTGTATGATTAGGGGAAGCAGCAGCGTTATCCCCACTTGTAGCCGTGCTCGCATAATTGCTACCGCCAAACAGTGTGCTACTGTTTCCAGAGTAAGCCTTCGACTTTGGTTTCTGAGGATTGAAAGAAAAAGACTCCCCTCTTGGCAAAATCCCACCTTGCAGCGCATCCTCGATGGCCAGGCCAGATTCAAAGAAAGTCTCGAAGTTGGCAGATGCTTGAACCAGCATGAGATGCTTAGCATAGTCGAGATGCAGGTTGCGGGAGATAATGCGGAGTTGATCCCTCTCGCTCGGGCGCTCAATCATTAGAGCGGCTTTGGCTCTCCACCTTTTAACAAAATCCGCAAAGGACTCTTTGGCTTCCATCTTCGTGGATTCTAACTCTCGAATAGTCATCTTGAGCTGGGAGTTGTAGTTGTATTGAGCAATGAAGGCAGCCCCTATATCTTCCCAAGTCTTTCTCTTGGAAATGTCGAGCGATAGAAACCAGTGGAAGGCGGGCCCTGAGAGAGTTTGAGGGAAAAGCTGAGACATGGCCTCACTTTCTACTTTGAGTAGCTTCATGGCGGCATGATAGCCATAGAGATGAGTCTTGGGATCACCGCTCCCATCGAACTTGACCAAGTCAGGCATTTTGAATTTGTCTGGCAGCTTAGCATTAGGATACAGGCAAAGACGATCCAAGTCAATGCCCCCTGCGTTGATCTTCTCAGTTTTTGAGACAGCCTCTTCCAGCTTTGCCATCTTGGCCATAAGAGCTGTCATATCAGGGTTTTGAACAAGTTCCCTACCCGCAAGATTCGGGTTTGCAGCAGCCACACGAGCCTTCCTAGGGTTGGGCTGAACAATGAGACGCCCCTCGTGATTCGGATCTGGGACCAAGACAGGCTGCTCCTGGTCGTCCTCATCGTCCACGCCTTCCTCTTTGAGTGGAGGTGGAAGATGAGTGTTGATAAGGTCATTGAGACGGGTGATGTTAGCATCGGTTTGGATGGCCTTTTGCTGCATCGCAGTGATACTGTTCTGGAGGTTCATGAGCATGTCTTCCAGAGAAAGTGGTTGAACCTCTGGCTGACCTGACATGGTAGGTGATTCAGAAGTGATGCTGGTTGCCCTTCCTGTATAACCGGTGGTGACCCTGACTGTAGAGCAGCCAATAAAGAGCGCGGAGAGCCTTCCGTTGTGACTGATTGGGATTGTAACCTGACCAACCTTTGACTCGGATTCTGAAGACGTTCCCAAGTAGGTTTGGCTCTTCCTTTCAGTACTCTCTTGCTCGGTGCAATGGCTCAGAACTAGACAGTAAAATAAGTGAAAGCTCAGTGGTGTTCCTGTAGCAATTAGAATGCAATGCATGCGTCGTTGTCGATGTCAACCATAGACTCTAGAACTAGAGACAAATCTGTCTCATGATGTTCAGACACTGCCAAAATCCTCAGATTTCTTTTCGAGGGTGTATCCTTTGAATAGATCAAAATGATCCTAAGGGATGTCAAAACAGACTAAGTCTTCGACTAGTCCCTTTTGAAGATTCAACTTTGAACTTGGAACAACTCGGTATTGATGGCGTGATACCTTTACCGGGGTGGCTTCAGCGACAACGCGCGTTAGCCGGGTGGTGTACGTGCTGCGCACGATAACCAAAATGACATCAATATCACGACATCAACATTTTGTGGTTCCTTATTTTTGGTTGAATCCTCAATCGGGCATGAGCCAAGGACTTAATAAGGTTTGATTTCCCAAAGTCTCGTTGATCTAGGGACTTTGAAAAAATAACAACATGCACCATCGAGATGCATGACTCTTCATCGGGTCTAGCAGCGTCCAAATTAGCATAAGACAGACTCGAAAGCGAGTGACAACCTAGAAGCCGCCCTAAACATGCTCTTATGCAAAATAACATGTATGTGTGTACAGTTCCAGAGACGAGTTTGCCTCACGAATTTCAAACGTTGTCAGAATCCTCAGAGTTCTTTTCGGAGATGTGTCATTGAGTAGATTGACAGATCCTAAAAGATGTCAAAGTAGACTAAATCTTCGTCTAATCCCTTTTGAAGATTCAACTTTGAATTAGAAACAACTCGGTATTGATGACATGGCAACTTAACCTTGAACAACGTGGTGTATAGTGACAACGCATTTCAACCTGGGTGGCGCCAGTGACACAGCATCAATACTCTGTTGTTTCTTATTGTCGGTTGAATCCTTAATCGGGCATGAGTCAAGGATTTAGTAAATTTTGATTTCTCAAAGTCTCATTGAACTAAGGACTTTGCGATTGATAACGAACATTCAAGAGAATGAACGACTCCTCATCGGGTCCAACAACGTCTTAGTCAGCAAAAGACGAACTCGGAAAGAACCACCTTAAGCATGCTCCTATGCAAAACAGTGTATGTACAGTGCATGCGATAGGGAAAGCAGTAACACGTAGATAGTTACGGGGCTTAGATGCAAGAAGATCTTACCCTGTAGGTACCTGTCTTAGTTTGGAAAGTGCTAGAGCTTTGTATATGCAAAGGCTGGTTTTGGCTCGTAACGGGTTCCTCGGACTAGGGCCACAAATATACCTCCCGTTGCCCACAATATCGCTGAGCAACAGTCAAACGGTAGCATGACCCATCATCGTCGAAGGTTGTTGTTCATTTGGGGTCCCCGGGCTCCGGTAAACCGTGCCGGATTGCCAAAACGATCCAATGAGTCTTAATCCCACATCGATGCAAATGAATGCTAGAATTTGATTAAGAAGAAGAAAAATCACAAAATCGCAAAATGCCTTTTCAAGCTCGGCTCACTTTATTTAGTCCATCTTTAGAGAAAACTACATTAGTGAACAATTGAAAAAGTCTCCAGGTAGGATTGGCCGGACACGAGGTCCTGTTAAATCACCATTCCAACCTTCGGCAGCGCGAAGCTCACCGTTTTGACAGACTTTTAAGGGATTGTTCACAAACGTATTAAACTCTAAGTATGGATTAATATTGGTTCGATTATCAGCATGCCCTTGGAAAAGAGGATTTCGTTCCTCGTTTTGCCAAAGCGGCCCGATAGATCGAGGGAGCGCGAGCGGAGAAGCACGCGCTCGCAAAACACAGAGTCACCACCTGGGTTTGAAGGTCCGTCACCCCAAGGAACCATATTTCGAAGCACCTGCCGCGCTATTTGATTTGAAAAAGTGAAGGAACCAGTCCGTCATAACCATATCTGGGTTCGGGAGCCAGGTTACGAGAAGGGAAGGTTTTTAAGGCACCCCTCTCGCCCAATCCGGAGATCGGTCTCTACTTAGGCATTTTGTGAAAATATTGTGATTCTTCTTTTATTAATCAATTTTAAGCCAGTTAGGGCGGGAGAACAGTTAATCGGGAATTAAACTGTAACAATTTGCAAGATGTGATAAATGGCATGGATGGATGGAAATACTATGAAAATAAGATAAGATTTAACCCTCTGATTAGAAATGAACCAAGCTGGTCATGAAATGACTGTACCATACGCCATGGCCACCTTTGCAAGCATGGATCTGCGTGCATGCAAATGACACAATCGCGCGACACACCCATTCTCTCGCGCGAGGATCCTGTCTCACCACGGGTTGAATTTTATCTCCTTCTGGGCTCTGGAAGGACCAGTGCACACCCAGGGGCAAACCAAACAGTTTATATGGACTGAAAGTAAATAAACATTACTAATTATTACAAACAGAAACCAAATGAAAGGAAATGTGACCCCTAAACAGTGGGGGTATTGAAACAAAGACTAAGAGTCAAGCTGCAGATGCAAGGGCAGTTACTGGAATCAGTAGGACCCTCGCACGAGACAGTAAGTCCATCGCGCAAGTGTCCTGACTGGACTTCCAGGAATTGCTTTTGCATGCTCTGGGCTCTGGATGGACCAGAAACAACTCAGAAGCATTCCAACCAGATAAGTAAGCACAGAAAGCCAAGCTATTTGTTTTAACATACAAAACAGTGATCTAAAAGGCTTACAAAGCTGTAAAATAAATAACGACATTAAAAACAAGAAAACCTAGCATCCCCAAACCCCACGAGGACTGTCGCGCGAGACAGTGGACTGTCGCGCGTGAGTGTGAGTCACTCGCGCGAGGGTATGCTTGAACCAATTTCTTGTAACTCTGCTGACTTTAGGACCAATCGTATTGATTACCAATCTCGCCTCGACCCCTCAGGGGTCAAAATAGTAAGCAGTAAAGGTGTTTATACCTTTGCTTGGAAAGTTTTGGAAAGGTTTAAACAAATTGGAGAAGCTTGTGATGGAAAATAGAGTGGAGAAAGGTATAGGATGTGAGCTAGGGTTGAGAGCCTTTGTGCTTGCAAGGGTTCTCAATCTCCTAAACTTTCAAAGTTGGTGAATTTTTGTGACTTAGTGACCCTTTCAAAGGAAGAACAAGGGGGGTATTTATAGGGGAAGCCAAGGGCCAAAGGTGGTGGCAAACACCCCCTTAGGACCAAACTTGGTGACTAAGCTTGGTGAAAAGGTGATGGGAAGGGTTGTGTGAGGGTGTGTTCCCAAGGGCCTGCACTGTACAGTACCTATGGGGAAAAACGGGGTTCAGAAGCCCTGTAGCCCCCCTGGCAAGCAACCAAGTGGCTGGCAAAAGGTGAAAGGGACAGCCCAGGACCATCGCGCGAGACAGTGCGACTCTCGCGCGAGGGTTCCACCTGTCGCGCGTGGGTCAACAGTCAAATGTTTGACTTTGACCACACCTGGCAAAGCAGACTCTCGCGCGAGGCAATCACTCCCTCGCGCGAGGGTCAACTCCAGACCCAGTGTTGACCATCTTTAATTTCTTGGTTTAAGGGTTCAAAGGGTTCAAAGGGGGTTCCACACACACCGAGTTCAAACCTTTCCAACCTGAAGACTGCTTTCTGATCTAGTTCATCATCGGGGAAACAAGAAACCGTAAGTAAACTAATCTGGAAGCCCAGATTGGGGTGTCTACAGCTCCCAACTCAGAAGGTTCCACCAAACCCTCATCAACCCCACCCTTAATGACAAGTGGGTCAACTTCCTCTTCTCTCTCTTCCCTAGCAGTAAGCTCCTCATCCCCTCCAAATTCAGAGGACGGTGGTAAGACCAAGTCAACCTCCTCAACATCGTTAACCAAACCTACTTCCTCGTCCGTAGGAGTAAACTCTTCACTCCTTCCAAACTCGGAGGAGCTTTCAGACCACGAATCAAAATCCTCCATACGATCATCAACCCGTCCCTCAATGAGAAGTGGGTCGACTTCCTCTCTTCTATTGACTTGCGGCGGAGAAGGAAATGTCTCCCACTCCTGTTGGATTTGTCCCACTGCCTCTGTGAATTGAGTCAACTGGGACCTAAGGTTCCCAATTGCTTGGGTGGTTTTCGCGGTGAAGGTCATCTGCGATCGCACAAGAGTCTGTACCCTCTCCTCAAGCTTCTCATCAGGAGGGGGATAAGTCAGCTCTGGGGGTGGGCCAGTAGAATAAGGATCAAACCCTTGCGGGTCTTGGAAAAGGGAGCCAAATTGGGTCATGTGGTCCTGGGCAGGTTCGAACGACTGTATTTCTTGTAGAGGCAAAGGCAGTGCCTGTGGTGGCACTGGGGGTTTGGAATACCACCATGAAAAAGATGGGTAGTGGGACCACCCTAGATTGTACGTATTTGGATATGGATCCCACCGCTGATTAATAACACTCACCCTAGCCTGATTATTCAGATAAGCTTCCTTGAGTGCATAAAAAGCGGAGTAGGTACAAACAGGATGCCCCCAACACTCACACATCTCACAGAATTCTTCCATTCTCACCTCGTTCACCCAATTGTTTCCTTTTTTTTTTTTTTTGACTCAACTCAAGACACAAAATACTCACCACTCGACTGACTCTAGAAGACTCAACCTAGAAACAAAAAGATGCTAAAAAAAAAAAAAACAAAAGACACTGTTTTTTTTTATTGACTCAGACAAAAACACAAGGATACTAACCCGACCCGACTTCTTTGAACACACGTTGCCATCCCTAGCAACGGTGCCACAAATGCTTGACCGACCGAGTGATTTAAAATAAAGACGCGTCCCAAGCGTAGGACTCTCGACCGATTTAGCATAATATCCAAAAGTACCGGAGTCGAACCAGAGAGATGAACGAATGTGTGCAGGACTCAAAGATGACGGGTTCACAGTTTATCTTGGCTCTTAGGTAGCCACCCCTTGTTTAATGAGGTTGATTCACTAATTTGCTTACCGAACTAAATTAACTAAATATGGATTTGAAAAGGAGAGTACCGCCATGGGAATCCAGCGTCTGCAACTAGCCTAACCAATGTTTTACTCGGGCCACAATTATTCAATTTGATGATTTTACAATAGGAAAAAGAATCCCTAACAAATGCACACCACCTGTCACCAGTTCCCGTGCGCATTCGAATTCCAGCAATGTCTGGGTTTTATTTGTTAGAAGAGTTTTCGTCCTCTAAAATTGCTTAAAGATTAAATTAATTCGAAACCGAGGTAATAACATTAATTAAACTAGCCACAGGACGCCTTCGCCCCGCGGCCGCACTCTATAAAACTACTCACTCATATTTAAGCAATAAACAAAGAAAACCCTAAAATGAAACATGCTTCTATTGCTCGGAATACAAAATAAATACAAGATCTAAGTTAAACAAGAACCAATGAACAACTTTAATTAAAAACAGAAATTAAAACTAGTTATCGGGATACGAGTAATTAAACAAAGTACCAAAACATGAAAGGAAGAAAACTCTCACATAAAAAAGGATCGTCACGGCAGCCTCGTTCTCTGTTTATGCGTGAAAAAAATAGATCCGCCAGCAACCCCGTTCTTCGTCCTTTTATATCCTTTTGTAGCCGACTTAATAAAACCCTCGGGCTGAGAATTGGCCTAGGATACCTTTACATGGCTTCACCAGTTAGTCAAATACATAAGCAATGGGCCCATCCAATTGAATCAGTAGTCTTGCCGTGGACTAATTAAGTCCAGTGCTAATAAACTCTTGACCCATATGGACCTACTTCAAACACCATTTAATACTTTAATTCCGCACTTTTTGTATCCAATCCTTCAAATACAATTGCACTTAGCCCGCTCTCGTGGCCAGCTTCCGACCTTGCATGGGTTTTGACCATCCGACATTTAAATGACGTCATCCAACGTTCACGCCTCTGCTTTGGCATCCCAGCAACGTACGAACCGGCCTGGAGGCCACTCATTCCAACCTTGGCGCTAAATCCGCCTTATTATCTGTAAAAATAACAAAAATACAAAAACAAGACAAAGCACGGCATCAAGTGAAAAATGAAATAAAACGCGCATCTAACGCGCTAACTTGCCCTACTTAGGCGCTTATATCTATGATATTGCGTGCCTATCACTAGCTAGCCAGCTATCCCCCGGATCGGGGTGAAATGAAAAATAAAAGTGTCAGAAGAAATATTGAAATTCAAAGCATCAAAAGAGTGAAAGTGCCAAACACATCAAGATTCAAAGCATCAATATGATGAAAGTGTCAAACATACTGAAAGGCACTAAAGGCATGAGAAATCAAGAGAAAATGTCCACCAAAGCAAAGGGGCATAAAGTGTTCAAAGATAGCTGTTAGTTTTGAAAGCCCAAAAGAAAGTGAAATTTTTGAGCCAATTGTCCTTTCTTTGTAAAGCCCAAACCATGGCCCACATTACAACCCAAAAAGTCCTTTTAGATTGGAAAGCGCAACTTGATAGTAAGAACCTTAGGCGTTAAGAGGCATGATCGAAAATCAATACATGGAGAAAAAGTAAAAGCAAAAATTCAAATTTGGGTCATCGTCAGCAACCTGGGGCACAGTTCATGATAAAAAATCTCGTGTTTTGACAAATCGAAAGATTTGAATGAAAATCAATTGATGAAGTAAAATAATTTTGAAATTCCAAAACGAGAATTCCAAGAACCTGGGCTTGTCTATCATTTCAAATAGTCAAACACTTCGTCCAATCAGGGGCACCATTCGAAAGTCACTTCGTCTTTCTCTCCCTCATTAGCGTCAACGTAATCTTGTCAAAATCCACTCATTTTACCAAGAGTCAAAAGAGTCATCTCGGTTTGGTCAATTCTCGACTCGTAGAAGTCATTTCAACGTATGGAAGAATACCACCCCTGAGAGAAGCTCGTTGGGCTGAAAATCGCAAGGGCGGGCAGACCCAAGCAAAAAATTAGAGCAAAAGCCTGCTACGTTGAAAACCCGCAAGGGTGGCCTGGGCAAAAGTTAAGGCAGTTAATCAAAAAGAGCTCGCTAGACCGAAAACCCGAAAGGGCTGTACTAGGCAAAATTTAGAGCGCAAAATGAGAGTGTTAATACCCGAGCGAAACCATAGCCTAGATTGCGCTTGGACAACTGCTTGTCAAAACTGTCAGGACTGGAGGTCGTTACTCACTGGGGTACCTCGGCTCAATGTCATCTACAGGACAAAGCTAATCCAAGATTCAAACCCCGGCCAAAGGCGAACACCTGCTCAAATCCGGCACGAAATCCAACCCAAATTCAAAGCTCTTGAGAATACCGGTCCACTGGCCAAAGATAGTAAAGCAAATAGGGTGCTCAGACATATCCCCTATTTTTCAAGGAATGTCGTCATCATTGTCGTTCGGTGTCATAGGCGAATCTCGAATGATTGTTCAAGAGTCAATCCACGGTCCTTTAAGCCTTTAGTTTCGCTCAAGCTATGGTCTAACCAACCTAAAGCCTTTAGTCTCTCGACCAGTGGTTTGTCCTCTGGGACTGCACTCTGTTTAGCACTTCGTCCTCTGGGACTCGCACTCTATCCGCACTTTGTCCTCTTGGACTTCACTTTGTGTTGCACTTCGTCCTCCGGGACTCGCACTTTATCTGCACTTTGTCCCTTGGGACTGCACTTTGTCTTGTATTTTGTCCTCTGGGACTTCACTTTGTCTAGCACTCGTCCTCCGGGACTTACTTTTGTCATACTTACATTGATTTTGCATGTTTACGTGACATTCATTGACATATCAACTTGCATCATCAGTCATGTATTGGCTCAATCGAACGTCAAGCTCTTCAAGTTCAAGCCACTTTCACAAAATCAAGTTCTTCAAAATTCAATTTCTGGTCTCTTCGAAAATTCAAGTTTCTTTCAAAATTCAAGTTATTCAAATTCAAGTCTTCTAAAATTCAAGTTTTTCAAAGCTCAAGTCTCTTTCAAAATTCAAGTTTTTCAAAGCTCAAGTCTCTTTCAAAATTCAAGTTTTTCAAAATTCAAGTCTCTATTCAAATTCAAACTTTTCAAATTCAAGTCTCTTTCAAAATTCAAGCTATTCAAACTCAAGGTCTCTTTCAAAGTTCAAGTCTCTTTCAAAATTCAAGCAAATCAAACTCAAAATCTCTTTCAAAATTCAAACTTCTTTCAAAATTCAAGTTTTTCAAAATTCAAGTCTCTATTCAAATTCAAACTTTTCAAATTCAAGTCCCTTTCAAAATTCAAGCTATTCAAACTCAAAATCTCTTTCAAAGTTCAAGTCTCTTTTAAAATTCAAGCTATTCAAACTCAAGTCTCTTTTAAAATTCAAGCTTTTCAAAATTCAAGCCATTCAAACTCAAGTTTCTATTCAAATTCAAGCCCTTTTCAAAATTCAAGCTATTCAAACTTAAAGTCACTTTCAAAATTCAAGTCTCTTTCAAAATACAAGCTATTCAAATTCAAGTTTCTTTCGAAATTCAAAATCTGCAAAACTCAAGCTTTTCAAATTCAAGTCTCTTTCAAAATTCAAAAATTCAAATTCAAGTCTCTTTCAAAATTTAAGCTATTCAAATTCAAGCTAAAGTTATTTCCAAAACTCAAAATTCAAGCTTTTCAAAAAAATCAAGAAAGCTATGCCTAGATTAAAAAGCTCATTTTAGTCCTCCGGGACTCGTAGCATTTTACTCCTCCCGGACCGGTCTCGATTTAGTCCTTCAGGGACTTGTCTCATTTTAGTCTTTTGGGACTTGTCTTGCTTTAGTCCTTCAGGGACTCGTCTCAAGGAATTTCACAACACTCGGCACTTCAAGCACTCAATCTTAGTTTAGTTTCGCAATTTGTCCTCCGGGACTCGCTTTACTTGCATTATCCCGATCGAACTACGCTGGTCTGATCCCTACAATGGGGTACGTAGGCAGCTCCATGAGCGCGATCACCTTTATTGCATTCTTGCATTTAACTTAAAGACTTTGGAGTAATGGATTAGGATGTCTAATCTTTAACGTCACTTATACCAAGCAATGGTACCTAAGTTCCGTTAAAGAGTGACTACTGTAGACACCCTAATCTAGACTTCCGAATAATCTTTAAGTTTCCCCGATGATGAAATAAGAAAAAATATACCTTCAAAGCTTGGATTGTTGCTCCTTTGTTACTCCTTCTCTAACCTCAAGAAAACTCCTTCTCAACAATGTAGGATGGCCCCTGGTTCAATTGCAAAAGAGAAAAATGTGTTTACCTTGTCAAAAATAACTTTTTCCATGACACACTGATGGTAAAATGGGCACATATTTTAATGTATAAAACGGCTTTGAGTGAAACCAATTGGGTTAGAAAGAGGACTCGACAGGCTTTCCAACGCTTTGAACCGCGTCCAAATTCGAGTTCGGGAGTGTCCGGGGCGTCCTCGCGAAATTTGGTGTGCTGTGCTGACTCACAAACCGCGCGGCACTTCAAATGGGCGCACGGCACCTTAGAAAATTCAAAAAATCACTTTGTTGCACGGAACTTCAATATGTCGCACGGCACTTTGAGAAAAAGTTCTGACAGTCGCAGAAAGCTTTCGGCCACGTCTGCAGGAGGAGCGTCTGTGCCGAAAAATGAGTTTAATCCGGCCCAGAAGCCACCTCACCTCTTTTAGTGATCATCCTTGGCTCTTTTGCCTATAAATACACTCCCCTCTAGTTGAGAAGCACCCATTCAACTCCAAGTAAAGTTACTATGCCATTTTTTTGGCTCTCACTTTCTCTCTCTAAAAATACTCCCTTTTGATTCTCTCTCCACAACTTCTCACACCCATCACCACTATACACATCTCTCTCTCTACACCCATTTGCTTTCAAGTCTCTCAAAACTCAATCTAAATCAACCTTCATTCCTCCATCTTCAAGCACATCCAAGTTTCGATCAAAAGGTATAAATCAAGTTTTCTTGAGCTAAACTACATTTAGCTTTGAGGGGAGCCGATCGAGGCCCTTCTCGGTCCTTCTATACCGAGTTTGGGTCTCAAACGAGCTTTACATTCAAAGTCTTTCTTTTCTTTTTCTTTTTTTTTTGCCTTTTCTTTTCATATTTCGGCTAATATTGCTTAAAGATCGTGCGGGTACATTCTAGATTCAAGTTTCATGTTAAAAGTCCTTTTTTTTTTACTTCATCAGATGTTTTAACATTCCAAAAAGTTTTTAACATTATTTTACATGATAAGATGAACAAATGGGTCTCATAAATCATTTTTCAAAAATTCAGAAAATATAACAAACTATTTTACGGACCTATGGTTTGTTTTGTCATGTAAAAGAATGTGTAGACAGGTGTACCGCACGGTGTGTTGATTGCACCGTGCGATGCATCCGGGCAAGACACGCCACGCGGTACTTTGATGCATCGCACGGTGTATCATGTTTAAGCGCACGACATTTCATTAGCTATTGTTTTCTTGCTCAAACTGTTTGGATCATGGTTACCCTTCATCGGGCTTGCTTTTGTTGTTATGATATCTGTCATTAGCATTATCAAAACAGGAACACATCTATGAGCCATATTATATCTCATAAACAAGGTTTTCTTGATCATCCCGAGTGATCGAATGCCTAAAAAAGTTATTTTATGCTCTTGGCTTGAAGAAATAGGATTGTTTTAAGATGATCTGGTCACTGTGCATTTTCTGATGTTTCTGAATAACGTCGCACGTGATACACAATGTGCCAAGCAATGTTCTAAATGCTGATGAAAGTTTGGTAGCAAGACAAGTACCCGGCGCGGCATACCATAAGGCCGTGCGCGACATTATGGTAAGTGTGATGGAGATGGTCGTAGTCCAGACAGTCTGCATAGCTTTTCTTTTACTACATCATCTTTATCATCTCTGTACGGTTCGCACCACAAGCACGCCAATGTGTTATATTTAATCCAGTGTCCCTTTCCCGTACATGTTTTAAAGTTAAGTTTTTCAAATGGTATTAAATCCCCCATTTAAAATGTTTAGTAGAGACCGGTTTTTACCGGGCGAGCGGAGTGTTTTTTAACAAAACCTTCCCCGTTCGTAACGTGACTCCCGGATCCAAGATCTCAACGTTTTCACTAGACCAAAAGCCTTTTTTTTTTTCAAATCAAGCTCTCGGTTTCTCGGATCATCCATCTCAAAAATCCGGGTGGCGACTCTTCGAGTTAGCGCTTTTGGGCGCGGGAGCCCACAAATATCTAGTGTAATCATCCATAATGAGTAAGTAGTACTTATAACCACAGAAGGAAAGTACAGGGGAAGGACCCCAAACATTTGCATATAAAAGATCAAAAGGTGCAGCAGTGTGAGTAGTGGAAACAGGAAAGGAAAGCTTATGGCTCTTGGCCTTATGACAAGCATAACAATCGAGAGTAGTAAATGAGGGAACAATAAGCTGATATTTGGTGGACAAGTGATGTAGGAGTGCACCATGTGGATGACCTAAACGTCTGTGCCAAAGAATTGCAGTAGGAGTTGTGCTGAGAAAAGCTTTAGTAGATGATGATTGTTTAGAAAAAGGAAGAAGGGGGTAGAGACCCTGGTGGCAAGGGCCCTGATGAATCATTTGGTGGGTAAGCTTGTCCTGAACAAGATAACCAGAAGAGTCAAAAGTAATTTTGCAGTTATTATCTTTTGCAAAATTATGGACAAACAAGAGGTTGTGAGAAATGTGAGGAACATGAAGAATCTGGTTCAGATGAAAAAGATGTGTTGATGTAGGAAGCAAGCCTTTACCTGAATGTGAAACAAAAATTGCTTAGCCATTACCCACTGCAACAGTTGGAGGAAATGCCACACTGGTTGGTGCTATGATTTGAATAACATCATTGGTTACATGGGAAGTAGCCCCTGAATCAAAGTACCATGGGGCAGAAAGAACACAGGATGGACCACCCCCAGGAAATCCAGATTGTGAGCTTGAAGCACCAGGTGAACCTTGGTAAAGGGAAGTAGGAGTGTAGCCTTGATAATAATGTGGAGTCGAACCAGGTCCAGTGTAGAGCTATTGAGAGAAACCATTGTGATGATGCTGAGAATAGCTTGGTGCAGAAAAGTTTTGCTGAGAATAACCATTGTAAGATGGCTGAACTGTGCTTGGTCCAGATGGAAAAGACATAAGAGAACCATTACCAACCATTAGTGCCTGATGCGGAGGTCAAAATGACGAAAAGACCTTGCCCATGTTGAGGCCCAAATTGATGATAAACAGATGGTCTATACCCCAGATTTTGTCGGTGATAGCATGTTAAGGCCTGATGATTGAATTTGCCACATATTTGACAACTTCCAGGAGGAAATGGAAAGTCCATAGGAAAAGAATTCCTAGGGAAAGAAGCTCCTCTAAATCTATTTGGAGATCTGCTGTTATTTCGATAACCACCATAAGATTGTTGTGCAAAACCAGGCATGTGAGTGGAAGTAGGACCAAATTGAGGTGCTTGTGCTGTAAACTGAGCAGGATACTAAAAACCACCCTGTTGTGTCGAAGGTTGTGAAAGTAATGGAGCAACAGAAGGAGCACTAGAAACAGTTGAATTACCAGAATTTGATGTACCAGAAGCACTATGATGTTGAGTAAGTAATATAGTAGAAGATGAAGGATCTTGAGTGTGATCTAGATACATATCTTCTGACAGAAGCATAGCAGAAACAGCACTAAACGATAAAGCTGTTGTGGCACATTGAGTTCGAATGGTTTGCTGGAGAGAGAGATAATCCTCAGATAAGCCATTCACAGTATGAAAGACAACCTCAACATCATCCATGTGCGAGCCAGAGGCTTCCAGTTTCTGAACAAGTTCCTTCACAAAATCCAAATATTTCTCCATAGATGTCGTCTTTTTAAGACTATAAAGACGTTTTTTCAGATCAAGAATGTGTGACTGAGAAAGAACACTGTATTTGACCTCAAGTTTCGCCCAAACTTGAGAAGTACAAGTAGATACAACCACATGTGGAAGGATCGAAGGTGTAAGAGTGACCATTATACATGATAACAGCATTCGATCTACAGTTTGCCATAAAACAAATTCTGGATTTGGAGATTTGTTCCCTGAGGTATCTTGGATCTCAAATGGAGGAACCAAAGCGGAACCATCAAGATATATACGAAAAGTCGAAAACAAACTATTTGCCTTCAACGCATTCGCAATTTGTGATTTCCATGCGAAGTAATTTGAAGAATCAAGTTTTATGGTGATGAATGACTGGAAATTCGCAATAAGAAAAGTAAGAGAGGGAGGAATAGACTCAGCTGTTGATGGCGCCATTGATGATGACGATGAATCAGAAACAAAGTGAGAAGAAAGAGCGGATCTTCAACCAGAAACGAGGCTTTCGCCGATCGTCAACCAGAAAAGAGGGCTTTCGCCTTCTAGGGCTCTGATACCACAACAACTTTACTGAAACGAAATGAATTTTATTTCTCTGCTAATGATCTTAATTATAGAAAAGAGAAAGATTACAAGTATTTATATCAAGCCTAATACAAGAGATTAGCTACTACCACTTTCTAACAAGGGGAAATTACTGATGCCCCCCTTGAACTACCACCTGGTTATACATTGCCCCCTTTAACTACAAAAACCAACACTTAACCCCCTCCAACTACCATTTGCTGATAACGTGAGGATTCCCGTTAACTGAAGTCATAAATTTACCTTTTTACCCCTTTTCATTTGCACTAAAATCTTCCTCAGCCATTTGCCTTCTCCCCGTCCTAACCCAATGAAGAGACAGAGAGAAAGAGAGGGGGGGGGGAGGGGCGAGACACCACCGGCGACCTCCGCCGCCATCAACACCACCGGCGACCTCCGCTGCCATCAGCTCCTCACCTGCACCGACGGTGACCACAACTGGCTGCAATTTTCGCCTCCGCGACCACCGACGTCTATACACCCGTACTCTCTCTCTCTCTCTGCTTATCAGTCTCTCTCTCTTTCTCTCTCTCTCTCTCTCTCTCTCTGCTTATCAGCCACAGTCCCAATCGGACAGTGAAAACCCTTACCCACTCCCGTCGATCGAGATTCCACCTGGAGAATCTGAGATTTTTGGCGGCTGTAATCGACTCCGGCAGCCGTGTACAATCATACCTATTGTGGATCGCTTCACAGATGGACTGTAAAGACTCGAGATCAGAGGAAAAATTTGGGTTTCTGGGAAACCCAGTCAAGAACCAGTTCAGCCGGCAGCCATGGCTACGCGAAGCACTCCGCTGCTGGTGTTGAGAGCACCCGTCTGAGATGCTTGGGTGAAGTGAAACTCTGTTGTGGAAGTCGAATCACGGGGTGAACCGAAGAAAATTTTGGGTTTCTGGGAAACCCAATCGAAACTTGAAAACCGGATCTCGAAATCCGACTTGTATATGATGACATCCCTTCCGGCCAGCCGAAGCTAAATCCGGCGAGCCGCCATCTACGGCCATGAACACAATGGAGCAGCATCAGCTCCGGTTCTGGTCTTATGAACACCCATTTGAGATGGCTGTGTGTAGAACTTCCGAGAGAATTTGTACAGATTAGGCTTGAAAGCCCAATTTCTGCGTGGTTTAAAGTAGGAATCCAAACAAATGTTTGGTGATTTTACAAAAATCAGATGAAGAAATCAAGGGGAGTGCATTATCTCTCTCTATTGCTAGAGAGAGAAGCTCTCAACCCCTGTTTTTTGGAAAAATAGCTGATGGGGAGTTAAGGGCAAATTAGTCCAACACCTTAGTTCTGTACAAATCTTTAACAGATCACAAATGGAGTTAGTTGTGTTTTCAGTTTTTGGTAGTTAGAGGGGGTTAAGTGTTGGATTTGGTAGTATGAGGGGGCAATGTGTGGCCGGGTGGTAGTTCGTGGGGGGTTTCTGTAATTTCCCCTTCTAACAACTTGCACGACAGCTCAGCAACTACTAACAAACTAACTAAGCACTAACTAACTTTATTAGTGGAGCATAACTCTGAGCTAATCTTAGACGGCTCATCAGCTTTGGCTTGAGTAGCTACTTGAGCTGAGCTGTGCACTGGGTTTAACATCCCTGGAAATTTGGAGTGACCGGGTGTCTATACACACACGCACGCAAAGAGCGAGAGAGAGGCCTGGAAGGAGAGTTTATGATCCAATGAGCGAGGGAGCGTCCATGTGTCGAGCCGAAAGGGAGACTTTACTGTTCTTCCTGCTCAGGACGTACTTGTATCTTTCTCCCCCCCTGCTCTTTCTTCTGGATTTATTTTTTTGAGGAGAATGACACTCTCTCTTTTGGATGATTTGACCAAATTATTTTTTTAGTTAAATTTTAAAATAATTATGTTCTTAGTTAAATTTTGATTATAAGTTCATTATTATTTTTGAAAATGGTTACAAGTTCAATTGATTAACCCTTAGATAGGGGTGGGGCTGATTTCTTTTATTTTTACTTTTCTAGAGAAAGAAGTTAAAAAAACAAATACATTTAAAAAAATATTAATAAAGTACGGGATTAGTTATTAATATGTTGGTTTAACTGTGACTGGGGATTTAAGCATGCATGTACGATTATATAATAGCGCATATAGATTGGAAGAAAAATAGGAGAATAAAAACCAAGAAAAATAGGGACATTAAGGTAATTTTATACCTACAGTTGGTAGAGTTAACGGTAGCACTTTACTCTAAAACCACGAGGAGATAAGTTGGTCATTTCCAAATGACAGGAAGGTCATTTGCCAAACCATCAAACCACGGAGAAGTAACCCGTATTTTGCCCTATAATTAAAGAAAGAAGTTAAACTACTCAATATACCTAGCAAAAATACTATGTGTCAATAATAAAACTGGTAAGAATACTATAGTATAATAAAACTAACATAATATTTGGTTGCTGCTTTTGCTTCTTCAGTTTGCTGCATGTGGGACTGAACCGTCATCCTCGCTCCTGAAGGATGGAGGGGGGGGGTTTCATCAGAAAAGAGAGGAAAGAGTTATGGTTAATTTCTTGTGAAGTCCCTTATTTAGATAAAACATTTTGGTGAGAAATTGAGAGAAAAAATACCCAAAAAAAATGTTTCGCTTGGCCCTTTCTCACCAAATCTCACTAAAAATGATGAGATTTGACGAGAAATGACTCCCATTTCTTATCTATCCTTTTCCTACCATCCAAACGAGCTATTGTCATGATCATCCAATGAAAATTGCTAATCTCCCCCCACCCCCTGACACCCCGCCCCCCCGACCCCACCCCCCTTTCCAATACTACCCCCGCCCCCCCTCCCCTCTCTCTGTCTCTCTCTTCCATTTTATTTTTTTTTATAAAATTTTAAATGGTAATAACTTTTTGTTGACGTATTTATTTAAAATATATTTTATATATTTGAAATCTACTCAACGAAACCTATCAAATGAGCTTAATATTGATGGTGAAATAATGAAAAATGGAAAAATTATATATTTTTATAATAGTTTAAACGGTATAAAGAGGTTAAAAAATTAAGTGTTCCAAAATTCAATCCGTTTGAACGGGTGAAAAGATTTTAATTTTCTGATCATTTTATTCTAAATGGCCATAATTAAATTTTGACTGTAGGACTCTCGTTGATTAATCCTAAGAAAGTCGTAGAATCAAATACAGTATCTCTTAGGGTTAATCAATGAGAGCCCTATAGTCAAAATTTAATTATAACCATTTAGAATAAAATGATCAGAAAACTAAAATCTTTCCACCCGTTCAAACGGATTGAAATTTGGAACACTTATTTTTTAAACCATATTTTTTAATAACTGTATAAAAAAATGCCTTTTTTAACCATCTTTACGGTTTGCCGCCTTCTTCTTTTTTTCCCCTTTTCTTTCTTTCTTTCCAATTTACTCTTTATTTTTTAGCCACTTTATTTCCTTTTATTTCTATCCAGTTTGAATCTTTTTTTTCTTTTTTTTTGTAACGCCCCGAATTTTGGGTACGTTAAATAAACATTTTTATTGAATAAATTAAGGAGAGTCTAGCTCATTATTACAACATAAGTCTCACAAGAGTACTTTTATTCAAAAGAGGGGATGATCTAAGGTTAACTACTGCTCCGCCTCTTCCTCCATCCTTGCAAGCTCCTCGGCTCCAAATGCCTCCAAGGTGTACTGTTCCTGCTGCTCATCTATGAAATCTGACACATTATACCAGCTGCCCCAAGATAATATGTCGTGGTCACCAAAAGGTAACACCGTGAGCTCGTAAGCTCAATAGAATAATCCAACTCGCTAACCCATAACTTACAACAAAGAGTCATATAAATAATTACACATGCTCCTTAAACAACATAATCAACCATGATACATCCGCATTCACTATCTTGCTTACGTTGGTGTCATGCCTTTCTTGGTTTCTCCTACGCGACTCATCGTATTGTGTCACCATTTTATTTCGAAAATCATTTCTCATTCAACGGGCTACCAAGTCCGGCCACGTTACAAAATCTTGCATTGGCTCCTCTCCGCGGATAACCAAGCCCAATTACCAATGAAGCTACCACGTCCGGCTCCATTAGCAATCTACACAATGGGCTACCAAGTCCGGCCTCATTGTGGTTTTCGCAAGTCCGCACAAAGGGCTACCAAGTCCGGCCACCTTGCGGGTTTTCACAACTCACATAAGGCTACCAAGTCCGGCCATTATGTAGTCTCAAAATCCTTTTTATCCATATCAACCACTCCTTAAGTGTCATGTTTCTACTTTTCGGTTCTCGTGTCTCGTAATCATGCATAGACTCCGCGGCGGGACAGATCACTTTAAAGAAATCTTGAAACTAAACTAGCAAGATCATCCAACTCTATATTACCTAATCGTACTCACATTATTGCTTAAAGCCACTTATGTTTTATCAGCAACAAGTAATGCAAACGATTATACATACATGTTCATATTCATCCTCAAGACAATAATATATTACGAAAAATCTATTCTTTCTTCCTTTGTGGGATTTTCAAAACAACATATGGTTATTGACGTAGAAATTCATTATTTGACATGCTCATTCTTCTTAAGTACTTTAGTAGAACAAGTTTTTGCTAACTAGCTTTGATACCTTAACCGTTTAACTCATGTTTAGAAATTTACTATGCATACTTAAGGTAAGTATAATCCAAGCAAGTACATAACATGTCCATAACCATTACTTAAAGCATAACGCCACATGTGCGGACGCCCTTGGGGTGGTAATCCACCATATGCTTTGTTATAATACCACAAGTAATACAAGCAATGGAATATAAGCTTATAGTCAAGTTAAAAGATCAACATGCGATTACTTCTACACGACGTTATATCTTAAGTCGATTCTAATCATGCTTAATCATCCAATATTAAGTTTACTAACTATCATGCATCCAACGTTCTAAAACATAAACTATCATTATCATGCATGCTAACTAACATAAGTACATATACTTCGGAGAAATGAGTACGGAAGATTCTACCTTGATCCGAAACTAGTCGGGGCCGAATAAGCTAGGTTGGAAATTCCTACGGACGGAGTAACGGCTTAGGAGGTGGCCTTCGTTAGCTTCGAAAGAGAAAGGTTTCTCTCGAAACTTGATCTTGACTACTAGACTACTACTTTTGGATCGAAAGGGTGGTCGTAGGGCGGTTTAGTGGCGGCACTAGAGGTGTTTCTTGAAGCCTAGGGAAGAACCTCAAGAACACTCAAGAACAAAGCTAAACTACAAGAATACTTATGCTTCCTAGAGAGAAAAGTTGGAGGTTGGAATGGTGTGAGTTAAATGAGAAGGATGGAGTCCTATTTATAGGCAAGCAAGGGCTCTCCCTCCCCCTCATTGGCCGGCCTTCTCTCTCTCTCCAAATCCCATGGATTTTGTCATGATCCAAGTGATGTCATGCCTTGAAAGACCATCCAAAGACCTTCCTTGTTCTTCCTTCCAAACAAGGACTAGGTTTAATCTATTCTAATGGGGTTTTGGTCCAATCAAGTCCTTGGAAATTATAGGAAAATGGATTTGGTTGTCCTTTGAAGTGAAAGCACAAGAAACCCTAGATTTCATGGTACATTGTGATGCAAGAAAGTCTAGATTTGGTTTGTACTTGGATTGGCCAACAAGGATGGATTAGATGCAAGAGTACATATGCACACATCACTCTCTTTCTCCCTCTCCCATCCGAATTCTCTCTCTCTCTCTCTCAATCTCTCTCTCGGCCTCTCTCTCCTCCTCTCTCTCTCTCTCTCTTTGGTACATTGTACTATGTATATTTATATATATATATACAACTATATATATATATATACAAGGACAAGATGGCCTATGCTAGGTCAATCCACTTGCACACACATATCACACTCTCTCTCTCCCTCTCCATCCGAACCTCTCTCTCTCTCTCTCTCGGCCTCTCTCCTCCTCTCTCTCTCTCTCTCTCTCCTCGGTACATTGCACTATGTACATATATATATATATATATAACCATATATATATAATAAAAGGACAAGATTGGGATGACAAAGGAAAGAGTGAAGATTTAGGCTTGGAAGGATTGTACAAGATTTGAAAATGCATTTAGGACATTTAGTACATAGATTTTGTAGGAAAAGATTACTAAGGTACAATGGAAGAGCTAGGTCAATTCAAGGTACCATCTCTCTCCCTCTCTTTCCTTCTCTTTCTCTCTCTCTCCCTCTCTCTCTCTCGGGTCTCTCTCTCTCCTCTCTCGGCACTCTCTCTCCTCTCTCCCTCTCTCTCTCTCTCTCTCCCACTTGTTTGTACTATAAAAGAGTATACATATACTAATATATATATATATGTACTTTGGGTTATTCATAAAATTCACATTTTTAAGTAATATAGGTTTTCTAATTATTATATTCTAATACACACATGCACATAGACAATATAATATATATGTATATCTATATATATATATATATAAGTACATACATATAATATGTAAAGTCTAGTACTTCTCAATCTAGGCTAGGTATGGGAGAATCCCATATCCAATTAAGTATTCTACTTCATCCAAAGTACCATGTACTAACCTAATGTACAAATTGTATTTTAATTAAATACACACATGGCAAAATCTAGTATTTTAATCAACTTAGTACATGATTGTCAAGATTAACTATTATCCAATGGATAATACTTTCCCAAGCGGTCAATAACCAATGGGTAATGGTGGCTAGGATTTTAATCTATCGTCCAATGGATAATAAACCTCCTAGCGGTTATTATCCAACGGTTAATACTAAAAAGTCTAATACTTGTAATTAAGCACTAAACTAATCTAATCTCGTACTTAGGGAGATTAACCAAGGTTTTCCTATTATCTACTGGGTACAAATTTGCCTAGCATGCATCGTCCAATGGATAAAGACAAAAAGGGTCAAATGGTCCATCTAGGGTTAGGAAGAAGTGATTAGGCTAAATGGGCATTAGGCTATTCTAATTAATTGGTTAAAGACTAACGATACTTAATCTAGGCTTTCATTGCTCGAGTGGTATTTCGGTTGTAATTAGTAGGAAATCGCCTAATAACGAAGTATTAAAGTCCGACGGTGCCAAACGCCAAGGCAATGCGTGAGCGTCAAGGCAAGCTGGTAGCAAAGCCGGCTGCTGTGGCCAAAGCGGTACAAACAAAGGCTAAGGCAGCCGGTGGCCAAGCAACGGCCGCGGCCATGTTCTGGCACAACAAAGGCTGCTACCGGTGGCACAGCGCGGTGGCAAAGCATGGCCAACAAGGCTTGGCGCCAAAGCAAATGTACCAGCTGGCTAGCGGTGGCTAAGGCGACCGCAAGGCGACGGCCGAGGCGGCGCGAGCATGGCCAAGGCGATCCACAAGCAAGCGCGGCCAAGGTGGCGTGAGCACGGCCAAGGCAAAAGCAAGGCGTGACTCGATGCCAAGGCAGCAACTCGACGGCGACCCGACGCCAAGGCAAGCAGGCCCGACAATGAGCCGATGCCAAGGCAAGGCAGGCCTGATAGCAAGCCGACGCCAAGGCAAGGCAGTCCAGTTCCATCCGAGAAAATAAATTCTAGGATTTTTACTACAATTACCAAGTAACTATACCAAGGTCTTAATAGGCATACTCGCCTTTAGAAAAATGACCTTAATGCCCGGGCGATGAATTCCAATCTCCTAAGTCAAAACCTAATTATGACGGATTATTAATCGCAAAAAAGGGATTTATAAAATAAATAAAGAATTTTCAAATAAAATAACAAAATTTTATAAGTCGATAACGACCGATTTTTGGACGTTTAAAAATGAAATCCAAGCATTAAACAAAAATTCAAATTTTTAGCGAAATTTTTATTGACCAAAAATCAGGGTCGTTACATTTTTCTCTTTATTACTCTTTCTTTCTTTTCAGTTTGAATTTTTTTTTGATCGGAAAGAAAATTTTGTTTTTTGCGAAACCTAGGAGGCAAAATTATTCGGTTGCTCGGTTGCCAAGACCACTAACCACTTCATTTTTTTTTTAATAACCGGATTGAGTTAACCAAAAAAAAGAGAAGGGAGGTAAATGGAAAAAAAAACAAATAAAGAAAATAATTAAAAATTAAAAAAAGAAAAAAAAAATTCAAGTTATAAGGGAGAAAGTTATAATCCTTCTTCAATTAAAAAAAAAATCGCGTTCGTTAGTTTTGTGTCTAATTTTTGTTAATTATTAATTTTTTTTAATAGTTGGTTTTTATTCAAAAAAGAAAGGGCAAAAAGAAGATTTGGTTTATCTAAAACTCAAACAGACAAAATTTTTCCTAGCGTCCGAAATTTTTTGGAACAAGGTTGTTATTTTAGTACATACAACTGTATAAAAAATATGGTTAAAAAATTAAGTGTTCCAAATTTCAATCCGTTTGAACGGGTGGAAAGATTTTAGTTTTCTGATCATTTTATCCTAAATGGTCATAGTTAAACTTTGACTATAGGGCTCTCATTGATTAACCCTAAGAGATATTTGATTCTACGACTTTCTTAGGATTAATCAACGAGAGTCCTACAGTCAAAATTTAATTATGGCCATTTAGAATAAAATGATCAGAAAACTAAAATCTTTCCACCCGTTCAAACGGATTGAATTTTGGAACACTTAATTTTCCAACCTCTTTATACCGTTTAAACTACCACAAAAATATATAGTTTTTCCAATTTTCCAATCTCTTTAGTTTCGAGAGAAAAAGAAAGTCTTAACTTTTGGTCGAAAATTCTGATCGTTACAGTTATTAGGATTTTCTAGTAACACCAGGTGGACGGCTCGTGCTAGAACGAGAATTTTTGTGCCCGTTGTTTTGAAGCAACATACTACTGAATTAGTTAAGAGGATCTATGCTAAATAACGGTTAACAAATTTATTAAATTGTACTATAGTTAAAAAAATAATCCTAAATATAACATTTGTATTCTGGATTAGTATGTCGTTTGCGCAAAATACATTTCGTAATTAGTTCCCGAACACTAATTGTAATCTTAATGAATTTTTTGCTCTAAGGTCTTTCAACGAGCACCCTAAGACTCATTATTTAGTTTCAGCACTCTCTTAGGGTGTCCATTGAAAGGCCTTGGAGCCAAAAATTTATTATGATCATTTATGATGAAATAATCAGAAAAATAACATCTTTGCAATGGTTCAAACGGATTGAATCACTATTGAAAATTGAAACACTTATTTTTGTAACTTATTTTTTTAATCTATAAAGGACAAAAAAAGAAAAATAAAACAGTCGGATAAACATGATCAATTGAAACACTTTTTTTTTCTCTCAATTACTTTACAAAGCTTAGAATTAGACTTGAACCTATTATTAAAGAGAAAAAAAAGAAAAAAAATTTAAACTGGAAAGAAATAAAAGAAAATAAAATGAAAAAAAAAACTGGAAAGGAAAGGAAAAAAAGAAGCAAAATGTAAACAAAAAAAGAAAAGAGAGAGAGAGAGAGAGAGAGAGAGAGAGAGAGGCGGGGGTAAACGGGGAAAAGGGAGGTGGGGCCGGGAGGGGGGTGTGTCAGGGGGGGGGGGGGGGATTAGCACCTCTCTCATCCAGTTCCTCATGTTCCTTTCCATTTCTTTCCTGGTAATCATTGTGGTCATCGTCGACCGATTTTTCTCTACTACAATAAAGCATAACAATCACAGTTATTGACAGTGATAGTTAGTCTTCTATCACATTCCTCCTACCGTGATGGATTTGAGTATGATTGTAAGCCACTCTTTTTTATCACGATTTTAAACCGTGATTGAAGGATAGAAACAATCACACCCAAAAAGCGTGATCATTTCTAGCCAAAACCGAGATGGAAACTCATTTCCGTGTTCTTTTCTGAGTTTTGATCACACTTTTCCTGAAAAACCGTGATTATATGTAGATAACGATCACCACCAAACACTGTGATCTTTTATGGCTAAAAAATGAGATGGAAAATAGTTAGGTGTGATCTTTTCTGGTTTTTAGATCACGGTTTTCGTCTAAAACTGTGATTAAATGTTCTTATCATCACAGTCTAGAAATGTGAAGATGCATCTCTTTTTTTCTTGTGTATTTAAAAAATGCCCGAATCTCTAACCAATAATAAATACACGTAAAATATGTATTCAGCCCGTAGCTATCTTTCTCCAAAACAAAAGACATAGCAATACGAAATATGCATAACTGATATTGCATCTTGCACAAAACATGCCATAGATAGAAACATCGTACCGGAAAGCCTACATTGAATTATCTAACGTCAATCAAATTTCTGAAAATGCATATAAAATGTAGAACAAAAGCTTAACAATAAAAAGGACAAAGAAAGCTAATTGAACCACAAGCATGGAGTTATGTCCTAAGCTACAACGAATTCTTCATTCTTTGAAGCCAATTTCAAGCACTCGTCATTCTCTGAAGCCAATTTCAAGCACTTCGCGATCGTCATTTTCAGAGCATGCCTAAATCCACCAGAAAATAAAAAGTAACAGCATCAAGAACTCCGCCGCATACTTACTAATTGACAAAATTAGCATTGATTTGTAATGCTTCAGGAGATTAAAAAACATAAGTTATAATTTCCTCCTTAATGAACTTACACACATTTTTCCGTGCATTCCAATTCTGATAAGTGAAGTGTGGTGTAGGAGTGAACACTTCAAGACCCATTCCCGGCAGGATTTGCCTTTACTTGCACAATAAGAATAGGAATTGTGTTCCAGCCTTCTTTATTGGCCAATCGTATGTGGTTTCTACTAGGTTTAAGAACGAGTTTAGATCCTTAATTCAGCTTCGAGGCTTGTGGGCATATATAGGCAACCATTTCATAAGAATCAGGTGCTATGATCGATGCATGACCTCTTTTTTTTAGAATACAAAACCAAATAGTAGGCTGGAGTCTATACAAATTCCCCTAAAATGAGATGTAGTGCTACGATCAATCATCACTTCCCGCTCAAGGTTTTTAGGAAGTGGAGCAAATTAGGCATCTTCAATTAGTTGCACAAATAGCATCGTTGACGCAAAGCACTTGTGAGCCCCTGTACGTGTGTTCCAGCTTTGATGGTTGTTTTGCAATAACACAACTATATATTGAACTACATCGGGCAAAAATTGGTGATCTTAAACTTATCCTAGCATTGTATAGCCAATAGTTACGAACCAATCAAAACAAAAGCCCCAATATTCTTGAATGAAAACATAAACCCAGATAGTAAATGAAAACCCTCTAAGTGCATAATGTGTGCAAACCCAAAATTCATTATCAAATCCTAATGAATGAAGATTAAAAACTGACCACTGTGAAAAATCAAGACCTATTTGGATCTATTGCAAAGTAGTTTCAAAATAGAATAGTTTTTTCCTTCTCGGTCAAGGAGCTGTATCTTTGGCTGCCGGTGCTCCTCCTCCTGATTTTTTCCTTGTCGTTCCTATTGCTGGTCCTCCTCCGTTGCTGTTGGGAACAACATTCTCTTCTCTAGAAGGGGGGAGATACGGAAAAAAAAGGGGAGGGTGGTCGAGATATATATAAGAGATCTCAGAGATATTTAATTAAGAAACAGATCGGCCCTAGGTTTTCGAACTTTGTTCAGGGTTTTCTTGATTGGTATCTTGTCAATCGAGGGACATAATTGCTCTTAGTTTAGTTTAGAAATTTGTTTCCGTTCTTCTAGTTAGTCTTTGTAACATTTAAAAAAAAGGAAATTTATTTGCCGTTAAAAAAGAAAAACAGATACAGCAGGCGATACCTTTGGTTTCTGTTCTTGAGGCGGTAGGATTTAGTGGTGCTAATCGAGCCAAACAAGCCAAGCACAATATTGTTTAGGCTTGTCTTGACTCTTGTTACATGTGTTCAAGCTTGGCTTGAGCTTGAGAACTTTTTGAGACTAATTGTTCAAACTTGGCTCGAGCTTGAAGTTTTGTGTTCGTGATAAACTTGGCTTGCCTCGTGAAATATGGAAGTCAATCTCGAGCTTCCAAACATGAGTTAAGCTCGTAGAGTTTTGAGCTTTCAAACTTGAGAAGAAGTCCCACTTGATTGATCCCTTGGGCCAGCCTGACTAAAGCTCATTACGTTTCAAAATGAAATGGGCTAATTCAAAACTATCAAACCTTAGCTAGAAGAATGTGGGATTGGGAATCTTGTAGAGCAAGGCCCTGCAAAGCATTTTATAGGGCGCACACGGGCCATAGATCTTGATAATTAATGGTTGATATATGATTTTTGACTATGACCGGTAATAATCATTTATTACCGGTCATGATTGATTTTTAATAATGTAAATCATTGATTGATGAGATTGACGGTTGTGTGCCACACCATACAGGCACTACACAAGGGTGCACTACAGCACCCCGGATCTAAGCATGTGATGGCAGCTCCAAATTTTCTCAATAAACTCTTTGAATTGCTCCATGAAAGATTTATATAAGATTTAATGTAGCCCTAAATTTTCATGTCTCAAATAGGAGATTTCCTACTTGAATGCAACATCATTGTAAATTAAAACTAGAAATATGTATGCCGACTCACACACACACATATCATATTTTGGATATTTATTAATCTACTCCTATATTAATAATAACAGAATTACTCATTTGTTCACGAGTCTATCAAGTCAAACACTCATATACTCAAGCTTGGCTCAAGCCGAGCTCGAGTTGTTTGGTTCGTTTAATAGCCCTAGTAGGATTAGGAGAAGTTTCTCTTCCCCCTTTATTATTATTATTAATTAGTCCCCACAATTACATTCCTTTCTCATTTTTGTCCCTTTGATATTACTTGGGTTCAATTTTGTATTATTTAATACTTTCTTCGTCTCTAAATAAATGTCCGACACGCAAACTTAGACATTTAAAAAGATGCATTTTTTTGGTTAAAAAATTAAAATTTTTTTTGACAACTAAAAAGAACACATTGTTATATATTGATTTGTTTGTACGTACGTTGAGTAAATTAAAAATTCCATGGTTGCTTTTTCTTTTTTAACGACACACCCTACGTGCTCTTAGCTCATTAATTACAAAATGCATGTCTTTCTTGATACTAGCATTTTCAGCTTTGATTGCTCAATCTGTTTATCTTGACAATATTGGGTTTTTGATCAAAACTATGGCCTTTGGAAAATTTTCATTTTTAGGAGGGCTTTCGATATATGCTTCTCATTTCTAGATATTAACAAGGTGATCACATATTAACATTGCACTTCATTTCACGAGTCACGATCCTTACATATTTAGTTGTCTATATAAAATTACTTTAAACTCAAATTATAACAGAACGTGATTATTGTAGTACTCAATCCATCTGTCCTACAAATATAAACTAGTATAAAATATGTGCAATTTTTTAGATAAGAAATAAAGTACTTCTTTGCATACTGTTTTAAATTTTGTCACTAAATTAAATGCTTGACCGATTTCCTAATCCAAAATTAAGGGGTTGTTCCAAAAGTAGGGCGGAGACCGACGCAGCATAATATCCGGTAAGTCCGAAGTCGAATCCACAGAGAGAAACGTGTGCTGACTAAAAACTCGGGTTGTTAACTAATCTAACGGGCTCTTAGGTAGCCACCCCTTGTTGAATTGGTTGAGATTAACTAAAAATCTAGAAATTGAATGTACTTTTTAGAGAATTAAAAGAAGGTACGGTCATAGGGATCCTAACACTCGTGACCAGACCCAGATAAATGCACTCCAATTTAAGTTCTTAAAAACGGTTGACTTTAGAGTACAGAATACCCGACGAATGCGAACCCTAGACCGTTGTTCTCATGTACAACGAAGGGTGAGTTTTGGACCCCCGACCCTCGCATACATGAGTTTCAATGAGTTCTGACAACACCGTTAAATTCCATACGACCAGAGGTGAGTTTTGGACCCCCGATCTCCGTTCGCATGAATTTTAATGACACTAGGGCTGTCCGCCGGACAAATATTCCAACCTAAAATTGCATATTCAATTTTTTATTATAAAAAGTGGAGCGAATCATACCCAAGCCTGGCCGCGGTGTGCTAATCACCCCGCGATCCTACCTTAACGACTACTCACACATATTTAAGCAATAAACAAAGGAAACCCTAAATTAAAATATACTTCTATTACTCGAGATGAAAAATAACCCAGAGATCCAAACCAAACAAAAACAAACTAACAACTTTAATTAAGAAAAGAAATTGAAACGAATTACCAGAATGCGAGTAATTAAACAAAGTTTTAAATAACTTGAAAGGATTAAAACTCAGAAGAAAATCTATCGGAACAGAAAGTCACCGTAGCCCCCGTTCTATTTGACCCTCGACAACCCCCCGTTGCATTCCGTGCGTGGGAAAAAATTCCCTTTTTCCAAAGCTACTGCTGTCTCCTTTTATATCCATCATATAAAACCCTATTCCTCCTTTTCTAATGTTGACCGAAATCCTTTCTTAAATAGGGCCCACTTTAAAATGACCGAAAACCCTTTTAAAGAGGGCTAGAATTCTATTCTTAATGTGGGACCATTAAAACTAATCAAATCCTCATTTGGCACCTCCGTATTTCGGCCTACTTAAATTCAAGGTCGAGGTCGCACTTTATATGGATCAAGCGGCGTAAAAATTCACCATATTTTTCTCAATTTAGTTTCATGTTTAACAACCGCTCCACAAGTCCTCTGCTTTGACATCCCGGCAACGTACGAACCGGTCTTGAGGCCACACTTTCCAACCTTGACACTAAAACCGCTTTATTCCTACGAAACTTAACAAAAATATAAAAACAAGACAAAGCACGGTATCAACTGGAAAATGGAATAAACCGCGCCTCTAACGCGCTAAAATGCCCTACTTAGGCACTTATATGTATGATATTGCGCGCCTATCACACCCCCGAACTTGAGCGTTGATAGTCCTGAGTAACGAACGAATAAGAATAAAAATAAAATAAAATAAATGATAGATCTTTTAAACCCCCGGGCGGCCCCGGTAGGACGAGTGAAGTTTCGTGAGGGTTTTCAGCAGTGATCACCCACAAAACACAAAGGATTCGGACACTTCGAATGCAACTCAACCCAATCAATAACCTTTAAAAGCACTACAATGACTATCAGACAAGTCGAAGGCAAGATATTTCATCTATGGATAGAGTTAAACAAGTGAACTTCGTACCAAACTTAGCACAAAAATTAATCCTCTCACCTACGATTGGATAGAGAATTTTCAAATGGCATGCGTGTGTGGAAAACCACGTAGAGAAATTTATCAACCTCAAGAACAGTTCACACACCGTTGATAGCCCAATATTTCTTAAGCACATTTCTTCCCTTTTTGTATTTGTCCTCTTTCTATTTTTTTTCTTTTGTTTTTACTCATGGTCGTGCAATGCCCGGATCTCTCGGGCTTTCTAGTTGACTCTTTAGCGAGCTTTGGGTCGGCTATCCCCAAGTCAAACAGCTTCAGAGTACCAGGTTATAAGAGACCCCTACGGACTTAATTGCTCAAGTCAAAAAGGGTTTATATTGAGATCCAAACTAACCACATTTAACGATACTTTCACAAAATCTATTCATCTTTTGATGCGAACAACACGGTGGGAGCATACCCCGATTGCCCGATTACTACTCAATGGACGCCCGGATAAGCATTAACAATATAGCACACATAACTTATTCTCTTACTTTTTTTATTGGGAAAGGAGTTCCAAAAATTCCATCAAACAAGTTTATACCGAAATACCAAAAACATGTGAACCAAACTCTAGACCGGTAAATACTCATGTGGGGCAGTGTGTGTGTGAGAGCATGTTTTCAAGTGACCAAGCGCTATCTAACTATAGATGATACCGGCTAACCAAGTGCTTTTTCAACATCATGTTCACGAGTTTAAGTCTATCCATAAAATTGTATCGAGACTCCGACTCGCACAACAACCACTATAGTGCTAATTAGAAGCCATCAACCAATAATAGTTGCACTCAAGTATCCAAAATCCTTAATTCAATTTTTTTTTTGATTTTTGATTAAACTATGCAAAATGAATAAAAACAAGTACGAAGTACACCCTCTCCCAACTTAGAGCATGCTATGCCCTCAGAGCATGAAGGCAATAAGAAAATAAGTTCAAGGGAGAGAAATGGACCGACGAATGGCAGCCAACCATCATGACCCCGGCCGATGTATGGGGAATTTTGCTGTCACCGTTGCGTTTCGTCATCAGAACTGCTTCCAGAATCCGCTCCTTCGAACCTAACAAAGTCCACAGCTAGTCACACAGAGCCGCGCCAAAGCTTTATCGGACTTACAACCGCCACACTTAGTGACACCCCTGCTTGAGGCTCCTGAATGCCGCACTCACTCCGGCGAAAAGGCTCAAACTACCAAGGCTGGTGTAGTAGCATGCTCGTCCTGCAAAAGACTGAAGAACCAACTATCTACTAGACAACAAATGACATCAGTACTGCCCGCTCGTAGTAGCTGGGCCACAAGGAAAATCAAATGAAAAAGAAATAAAAAGAATTTTTTTTTTGAATTAATTTTAATAGAGAGAGAGAGAGAGAGAGAGAGAGAGAGAGAGAGAGTTTAGCCAAACGTGAATTTTGAACAGTTAACATATCAACAAAAATTAGTACTATGAACACTCCACTCCACTCCAAACTCTTTGCTAAAAACTGAACTCGGCCAGACCACAAGAAAAGATACTTCGAGTAAAGCAATTGCCGAATTGTTTTAAGAAATTGAAGTGCCTCTAAGTGCTCACGTGAAACCAAATTAATTTTCGAGTTGTGGACATAATTTAAAATAGAAGGAAGATAAACAAAATCGTAATCATCAACACCAAGAAAATCAATATGCTCCACTACCGTCGACTTCGACTCTTCTACCAAAACCTCCTCCGCCAAGTTTGCTTTCTCAACTAATTCCTTCTCAACAAAGTCTTGGTCTCCAAAAATAAGAGACTCACTCTCAAACCCATACTTCCTATCTTGCTCGTCCATTAAGGACTGCAAATAATCAATCTCAGCGTCCCACTCCTCAGCAATGGGAGATTTTTCGATCGGACCATCATACGGAGGGTAGTGAGCTCCTCGTTCTCTAGACTCATAGGAGCGCAAAAGGGAAACGTAGGCAGCGCGGATCAACGGTGGGAGATACATGAGAGGGGGTTCGACCTTTACATTAGACTCAAAGGGGAAACATTGGGCAGTTAGCTCCGTGTTCGCTCCCAACTCAGAAGGTTCCTCCAAACCATCATCAACCCCACCCTCAATGACAAGTGGGTCAACTTCCTCTTCTCTCTCTTCCCTAGCAGTAAACTCCTCATCCCTTACAAATTCAGAGGACTGTGGTAAGACCAAGTCAACCTCCTCAACATCGTTAACTAGACCTACTTCCTCTTCCCTAGGAGTAAACTCTTCACTCCCTCCAAACTCGGAGGAGCTTTCAGACCACGAATCAAAATCCTCCATAGAATGACGTGACTCAGTTACCTCTTCCTTTGGCAGGGAATTGACACTATTAGAATTTAAAGCAAAATATTCATTTTTCGGAATCTGAGCCAAAAGATCATAAAATTGTAAAGTCTCAGCACGTGGTTTGTCCCAAAAACCCCCGTCACTCATCACGTCCAGATATTGTTGACTCTTTTGAGAAAGTCCTCTGTAAAAATAACAAACTATTTCAGGATACTCATAGACATGATATGTGACGTTTTTGAGAAAACCCTTGAACCTTTTCCAACATTCACTAAAAGACTCATTCTCTTTTTCAGTAAAACTTCGAATTTCACTTTCTACCAAATGACTCTTTAGGATAGCCATGCTGGTCTCATAGTCCTAAAAGGGTTCAGGAATTTGTGCCAATTGACTCGAAAAAATGTCTGAGTAATGCTCGTGATCCTAAGAGGACTCAAAGGTACCCAGTTGACTTGAAGGGATATTCTCGTAACTCCATAGTAAAATTTTGTATTTGTGCAGATTGACTCGAAGGACTACCTACTTGGCTCTCAAAATTCCAATAGGGTTCGTTAATTTGTGCTAATTTACTCAACAGCATACTATGGTGTTGCTCTAACTCTACAGTGTTATCAAGAAGGCCCATCAAATTTTTTTTTTTTGGATCCTAAAAACTAAAAACTACAAAGAAAAAGAAAAGAACAGTTTTTCTATCTCATCCTAAAAACTAAAAACTACAAAGAAAAAGAAAAAGAAAAGAAAAGAAAAAGAAAAGAACCTAAAAATTACCCGAATTCTCAACACACAATGCCGTCCCCGGCAACGGCGCGAAAAATGCTTGACCGATTTCCTAATCCTAAATTAAGGGGTTGCCCCAAGCGTAGGGCGGAGACCGACGCAGCATAATATCCGGTAAGTCCGGAGTCGAATCCACAGAGACAGAAACGTGTGCTGACTAAAAACTCAGGTTGTTAACTAATCTAACGGGCTCTTAGGTAGCCACCCCTTGTTGAATTGGTTGAGATTAACTAAAAATCTAGAAATTGAATGTACTTTTTAGAGAATTAAAAGAAGGTACGGTCATAGGGATCCTAACACTCGTGACCAGACCCAGATAAATGCACTCCAATTTAAGTTCTTAAAAACGGTTGACTTTAGAGTACAGAATACCCGACGAATGCGAACCCTAGACCGCTGTTCCCATGTACAACGAAGGGTGAGTTTTGGACCCCCAACCCTCGCATACATGAGTTTCAACGAGTTCTGACAACACCGTTAAATTCCATACGGCCAGAGGTGAGTTTTGGACCCCCGATCTCCGTTCGCATGAATTTTAATGACACTAGGGCTGTCCGCCGGACAAATATTCCAACCTAAAATTGCCTATTCAATTTTTTATTATAAAAAGTGGAGCGAATCATACCCAAACCTGGCCACGGTGTGCTAATCACCCCGCGACCCTACCTTGACGACTACTCAGTCATATTTAAGCAATAAACAAAAGAAACCCTAAATTAAAACATACTTCTATTACTCGAGATGAAAAATAACCCAGAGATCCAAACCAAACAAAAACAAACTAACAACTTTAATTAAGAAAAGAAATTGAAACGAATTACCGGAATGCGAGTAATTGAACAAATCTTTAAATAACTTGAAAGGATTAAAACTCAGAAGAATACCAATCGGAACAGAAAATCTCCGCAGCCTCCGTTCTATTTGACTCTCGGCAGCCCCCCGTTTCGTTCCGTGCGTTGGAAAAAATTCTCTTTTTCCAAAGCTACTGCTGTCTCCTTTTATATCCATCATATAAAACCCTATTCCTCCTTTTCTAATGTTGACCGAAATCCTTTCTTAAATAGGGCCCACTTTAAAATGACCGAAAACCCTTTTAAAGAGGGCTAGAATTCTATTCTTAATGTCGGACCATTAAAACTATTCAAATCCTCATTTGGCACCTCCGTATTTCGGCCAACTTAAATTCAAGGTCGAGGTTGCACTTTATATGGATCAAGCGGCATAAAAATTCACCATATTTTTCTCAATTTAGTTTCATGTTTAACAACCGCTCCACAAGTCCTCCGCTTTGACATCCCGGCAACGTATGAACCGGTCTTGAGGCCACGCTTTCCAACCTTGACACTAAAATCGCTTTATTCCTGCGAAACTTAACAAAAATATAAAAACAAGACAAAACACGGTATCAAGTGGAAAATGGAATAAACCGCGCCTCTAACGCGCTAAAATGCCCTACGTAGGCGCTTATATGTATGATATTGCGCGCCTATCATTAAACAAATAATTGAGACTATTAATATGGTATTAAAAATTTTAAAAAATTATGCACGAAAATACTTTATTTTTGTGTCTAAATATTACACATTTTTTCGCAGTTGACTATATTTGTGGGACAGAGGAAATATTACTCTGACCAAAACCAAACAAACAAACAAAAACATAAAAGTACGTAGCAAAAGCCCACATGCAGACTCATAAATTAACTTTAATGCACAAATCATGACAAGAAGATTTCTTGGTAATTAACTAGTTATGGTACACCGCTGGAGTAGAAAAAACAACAGAGAATAACTTATTCACAGAAGTAGTTATTCATAGAAGTGCTCAATCTATGTCGGTCAAAAATATTTTAGACGATTCAATTAAAAACAATCTATTAGCAGTAATAGATTATTTATTAGCGGTAATAGATTATTATTAATCCAAATTGTACAAAATACTATTAGACGGTTGAAATTGAGCTCCGTAATAACTTATTTATGGAGTTCCGTGAATAAGTTATTTTCAAAACAAAAATGTTAATGTGAAACAAGACCACATTATAAAAAAAAGAAGAAGAAGAAGATCGAAGAAGAAGATTACGATATTCAAATTGAAATGGTACAAACGTGTCTTAGCTTTAGTACTCTTTCAGGCATGGTGTGGCTATAGAAAAATCTTCCTCTCCCAGAGCAAAAACAGAAACTAACAAAAGAAGAAGGAATCCCTCCTCCAAATGAAGAAGAGGAAGAGGAAGAAGATGGATTAATCAGCAAATCAATTCCTTCAGTCTCTGACATACATTTGCAGTATCCACACCAACTCTACAAACTTTCGCCTGCAAAGAAAAAATGAAGCTCATGAAACCAACCGAGCTATCTGACAGAACCTAATATTGCATCTACACCGTTACCATCAATCTTGACACAGAGTGCCCGTTGGGCCGCTCCACCCATGATCGTACGGAAAGGTCAAGGTGCCGGGACGGTTAACAACCATAAAACTGCAATGGGATCGGATATACGCCGGTACAGAGCGTTTTGGTCCAGCCAGACGGCAGCAGTATGGTCTTGCCATGTGGTGCGGTTGTGCAAAGGACGGCGGTACAGTTCATTGTAACAGTACAGTACCTAGCTACATGGCATGGTCCCTCACTGTACAACTGTGTCGCGCTCAGTCATTGTTGGTGACGTTAGGTCAAGTGGCACCGACAGCACGTTGGCCGACAGGCCCTCGCTAGTTCCACGATCTGGGTAGCATTCAGACAAGAAAGTGGTTGTTGGTGACCTTGGCCTCCAAGTAAAGGCACTCCTATAAACTCTAATAGATATGCCTTCTTCTCCTTGTCTAAAATGTGCGTTTTCCTTTCTCAGGCAAGCACTAACTTAGTCATCGGAGTACCTTCTGGTCACCTTAGGCCCAACAAGGCACTAACTGACCGTTGCTTCTCTTGCAGAAACCAGGAGAAGAAAAGGGGAAGCTTGAACCATCAAAGTCTCAAAATTCAAAGAAGGGGACATCCGACCCAAGAGTAGAGTGAACACAACTCCACAAGATTCTCTCTCTCTCCTTGTAACATCATGCCAGCTTGGTGTGTGTTATAGACAGAGACATGTTTGTCAAAATCGTCATGCTAATCTTTCTTTTTTCCTTAAGAGTGTTGTTGCCCAATATTAATATGCCAGACCTTGCAACAAATTAAAGCTAGACTCACTTCAACAGTAAATAACATCGTTCATCTGACTAATTGTCATTCACATTATCAAGACTCTGCAGGATAATTTCCTCAGATCTCATCAAAGGGCTGGGTCAAAATGAGTAGGGCTAAAAAAAAAAAAAAAAAAAGTTAGGCTAAAATTATTTGCGTTAAAGGACCATCAAGAAAGACTTATCCAATGGAGAGAGAGAGAGAGAGAGAGAAAGAGAGAGAGAGAGAGTGAAAGAGGGCGTCATGGTGGTCAAGAGGGGGGATGGATTCCTGTAATCAGGAAACACAAGATGCAGGCAGAGAATAGGGCAGGAAGCAAGGAGACTTTTACTCTATTTGTGGATAATATTCCTGAGAACAAGGACACTACTACAATAAACCATAAAGATCACAGCTATTGACTGTGATTGTAAGTTTTCCATCACACTCCTGCTACCGTGATGGATTTGAGTGTGATTGTAAGTCACTCTCTTTTATCACAGTTTATAACCGTGATTGAAAGAGAGAAACAATCACGGCCAATAAGTGTGATCGTTTCTCTTTTATCACAGTTATAAACTGTGATTGTTTTTCTTAGCCATGATCGTTTCTCTTTTCTAGGTGTGATTATAAGTCACTTTAGATCACGGTTTATAACCATGATTGAAAATTCAAAATGATCACACCCATAAACTGAGATCGAAAATCATTGGGCGTGATCTTTTCTTTGTATCTACTAAACCATCTTTTCTTGTCATTGCCAAGTTTCGAACCCACACACCATTGGTTGATTTCTCAAGCCCTTACCACTAAGCTAGCCAAGATCTTTTGTTACATCATGAAAACCAAAATATTTATACTTACTTCCTAAAGTAAGAAAACTTTTTTTTTTCTTTAAAATTTGCTGAATTTTTTTGAAATGCAATTAACATGATATTAAAATATATAAAAATACATATATAAACATTGTTTAAAAAAATTTTAAAATATGACAACAGATCTTTTGCCAATCAAAATTAGTTGTTGGTCACCAAAAGATTTTCTTGGACGAAAAATTTGTTTTTAACCAGTAAATTTAGTAGACAATAGTGTTTTTTGTTATAGTGTACGTTTTGTATTTTTATGAAAATTATCACAACCCGCAGATTGTAATATTGTGGACAAACTTTAGATTGTTTTCTTATAAACTAACCATTTCACATATATTTTGTGTTTATATTGAATTTCAATTTCAATGGTGGCTTTTCAATTGGATTTTAATCATTTTCAGATAAGACTAAGCCATAATAATATAATTGTTTTTTTTACCTAATGTGTCAAACACTTGGAAGACATTCGAAATAACAAAGTTTTACCACTACAATAAATCATAAAGATCACAATTTATCCACATGAAAATCGGGCACTAGTGGAACAGCTCACCCGTCGTCGAAGAAACAACTAGGCATTGGTAGAACCCAATCGTGAGATTTGCCTTCTCTCTCTCTCTCTTTCTCTCTCTATCTCTCTCGATCTTTTTGGGCGTGAAGATGAAGATGAAACGTAAAGATTTTTTGGGGTGAATGTAATTAAGGCTTATCTTCTTACATTTAAAAAAAAAAAAACTTTTTGAAGTCCTCAAATGACATCGTTTCCCACACATAACTTTTCAAAACCCGCCTAAATGAGTATTAACCAGCCCACGTGAAAATTAAGACCGCCTAAATGGGTGGGCTTTTTATCTCACCGCAAGAGTGAGATAATTTATCTCAACTTTTTTTCGCGCTAATATTTTTTTATCACACCATAAGGGTGAGGCCTTTTCTCTTTTATCTCGGCACAAGAGCGAGATCTTTTATCTCATTTTTTTCCGCCCTCAAATCTTTTATCACACCACAAGGGTGAGATCTTTGCTCTTTTTTATCACGCCACAAGGGTGAGGTCTTTTATCTTTTATCTCACCATAAGAGCGAGATCTTTTATCTCATTCTTTTCAGCCCTAAAATCTTTTATCACGCTGCAAGGGTGAGATTGTTTTTCTTTTATCTCGCCGCAAGAGCGAGGTCTTTTATTCCTCGCTAAAACTCACTTTTTATCTCAGCTTTGAACTTAAACTGAGATAAAAAATTTAAACACCACTTTTTATCACACTTTCATTGAAAACCGTAATCTTTGTGAATCTCTTTAGTGTGATACATATCTATTATTGTAGTAGTGGGACCACAGTTGGCTACGGAGGACATTCAATAAATTTGGGGTCGTTAGGGATGCATTTATTCCGGGGAAACGGAGCAAGCGTACGGGTAACAAATTTGGTTTTGTTAGATTTGAGTGTCGTGTGGCGGCAGATCTGGCAGTGTCTAGAATGAATGGGGTATGGGTAGAAAATGTGAGACTATTTGTTAAAGAAGCATGCTTTGGGCTTAATGAAGAGCATCTCAAAGTGAAGAAACCCAGTTTCTGTTCAGTTTCACAAAGAGGGATGGTACCAAAACAGGGGATTAGTCTGGGCCAGAGGCCTGGTAAACAGGAGATGGTCGAGAAGGAAAAAGGCTTTTCTCGTGGAAGGTCTTATGTTCAGGTGTTGAGAGGAGAATCATCGAAAACAGGGACTGATTTTAAGACTACTCTTAGCATTAAACCCAGTGGAAATGGTTGGCTTTACAGGAGTGCTGTGGCTGTGTTGCACAGAGTAGTGTCCATGTCGACCTTGAACGTGAGTTTCAGCATGGAGACAAACAGAGTAGCCCAATTTCGGTCTATGGGAGGGAGGTCCGTTCTGATTACTTTCCAAAGTCAAGAGGTTTGTGACTCTCTCATTGGCGAGCAGTGGATGAAACTGTGGTTCGATAAGGTGACTCCTTGGACGGGGGAACCTGCGAGTCTTGAGAGATTGGTTTGGCTAAGCTGCAAAGGAGAACCTTTAAATGTGTGGAATGCCCATACGTTTAAACTAATCGCTGAGGTATGGGGATTCTTTGTTAAGGTTGACGAGCAAACCCTCACAGATTTATCCTTTGATGAAGGAAGAGTCCTGATAGCGACTGAGGAGTATAGTCCTATCGATAAATGGGTTCAGATCGAGGTTGCGGGAGTATTCTATGCTGTCAAGATCTCTGAGATATCCTCTTTTACCAATCCTGATGCGGTGGAAGCCTGGGTTAAAACTCCGGTGGAACCTGCCATGGCTTCTGAAAACAGGAGGGAAAAGGAAGAAGATGATGACATGGAAAGGGACCCAGGAGGGAAGTCCAACCGGAAGAAGGTGGTAGGCGTGGGATGGGACTCTTTGGCAGGAAAGGATGGCGCAGGGGGCTCGACGCATGAAAATGCAGCTTTGCATTTAATGCTTGTCAACACCAGCTCTCTGGATGAGTCAGAGAAGTTTGAATCCAGAGTTGAAGATTCGGTGGAGCTTGGGAGGGGGGGCTCTCGTAATATTTTGGATCATTCGGCCCAAAGTGTGCCCTTGGATCAAGAGGAATTTATAGCCCAGGAGGCTACTTTAGCCTTTAAAAGGGGGGATGGGCCGGCTGGGCCTAGTAGTGTAAAGAGAGTTTTGGGCCCATTCCCATGTGATCCGAATTCCTCTAGTGAATTGGGAGGCCAGTCTTTATTGCAGAGGGAAGCAGAAGCAGAAAACTTTCTTGGGACCTTTGAGCGTGGAGCAGACCCAGAAAATCCAGCAGATCTTGTGAGGTGTTCTCAAATTCCAAGTATCAATTTGGTAGTGGATCTTAAAGATGCTGGTTGTAGAAGAAGGAGACGAAGACAACTCTCCAACTTAGCATCCTTTAGTGAGGTTGTTGATCAGCAATCTGATCTGGTGGCAAACAACTCGTCACCCGAGCTGGAGGAGGTGATTCAAAATAATTCCGAGGTCGTTAGAGAGGTGCTTGCAACCATGGCCATTGGAGGTGAGTTGGGAATTTCTTTTCGCCCTAATGATGATTTAATTCTTCGTAATATGATCGAACTGGAGTCTCAGGATTTCTCTCTTGTTCGTGAGAGAGTAACCGGAGGGTAGCTGATTCCCTTCTGGCTTTGTGGAGTTTTTGGTGTTTCTTTTTCTTTTCATGCAGATTATCTCTTGGAATATTAGAGGATTGGGGAGTTCGATCAAGAAACGATTTTTGTACAAGCTGATAAAAAAGAGGAAACCTGATTTAGTTTTGATTCAGGAAACTAAGTTGGAAACCATGGATTTTTTTTCGGTTCAGAAGTTGTGGGGCAGTGGTGATTTTGATTTTGCCTTCTCTAGTGCTTCTAGGGCTTCAGGGGGATTATTATCGATTTGAAAAAAATCTTTTTTCAAACCCGAAAATATTATCTGCCATAGATCTTTTATTTTGCTGCAAGGTATGATTAGTCCTGATTTTCCTTGTAATGTGGTGAATATCTATGCTCCTAATGATGTGGTTCTTAGGAGGGGAGTTTGGGAGGAATTGTTAACTTTGAAATCTGCTTCTCCTGTCCCTTGGTGTATTGGGGGTGATTTTAACGAAATTAAGGCGATCAGTGAAAGGATAGGCTGTCAGAGGATGGAGAGGGGAATGAGGGATTTTTTGGATTTTAGCATTAACATGGAACTAATTGACCTTCCGATGTTGGGTAGGAGATTTACGTGGACTAACTATCAAGATAATGCGATTCATAGCCGTTTGGACAGATTTTTACTATCCCAACAATGGCTGGAGAATTTCAAGGTGGTCCAATGGGGGATTCATAGGCCAATTTCTGACCATTGTCCAATTGTGCTTACTAATGATGAAAGGGATTGGGGACCTAGACCTTTTAGATTCATGGATGTCTGGCTTTCGAATCCGAGGTGCATGGCTATTGCTAAGGAGACGTGGGAGAATACCTTGGTGACTGGATGGGCTGGATTCCAAATTTTACAAAAGTTGAAGGCTGTCAAAGATAAGCTCAAGGTGTGGAAAAAAAGAGGAGTTTGGGGATGTAAACTCAGCTTTGGTAGCATCGGAAGCAGAATTACATCAATTTGATTTGTTAGCGGAGGAAAGACCTCTTTGTATCGAGGAATTAGCGTCTAGATGTAGAGCTAAATCAGAGTATTGGAGACTTTCCCATCTTACGGAATCTCTTTGGCGTCAGAAATCGAGGCTTAATTGGATGAAGTTGGGGGACAGAAACACAAGATATTTCCAAGCTATAGCCAATAATAGGTTCCGGAGAAATTTGGTGGGTTCAATCAAGGCTAACGGGAGATTGTTAGAAGAACCGAAGGACATTAAAGAAGCTGCTGTGGCACATTTCGGCAACAACTTCAAAGAGGAATTGGTTGATAGGCCTTTACTGGGGGGAGTGTTTCTTAGGAGATTATCACCTGAACTCTCCACCCATCTTGGTAGAATTTTTGAAGAAGCGGAGATTTTAATTGCTCAAAAAGAGTGCAGCAACCTTAAGGCTCCGGGCCCGGACGGTTTTAATTTCTCTTTTGTGAAGCACGGTTGGGGGTTTATGAAGGCTCTGATTATGCAATTCTTCTCTGAATTTCATTCGAACGGCAATCTTACAAGAGGTATTAACTCGACTTTTGTTGCCTTGATTCCTAAGGTAGATTGTCCTGGGTCGTTTAAGGATTATAGGCCCATCAGTATGGTCGGGTGGGTGTACAAGGTGCTTTCCAAAGTGCTTGCCAATAGAATCAAAACTCTTTTGCCATCGGTTATTGGAGAATCTCAGGCTGCTTTTATTGGGGGAAAACAAATATTGGATGGAGTTCTTATTGCAAATGAGGTCATTCATACTTGGAAAAATAGTGCGCATGGGGGGCTACTTCTCAAAATTGACTTCGAAAGGGCTTATGACTGTGTCAATTGGGGTTTTTTGCTAGACCTTCTTGCGAAAATGGGCTTTGGGGAGAAATGGGTTGGCTGGATAAAGGAGTGTGTATCATCGGTGTTTGTGTCAGTTCTGATTAATGGGTCGGCTTCGAAGGAATTTCCAATCCAGAGAGGTATCAAACAAGGCGATCCGTTATCTCCCTTTCTGTTTAATATTGTGGTCGAGGGTCTCAACATTCTATTGGAAAGAGCTAGGGGTCGGAATATCATTACAGGAGCAAGAATTGGGGTCAATGGGGTTGTGGTATCCCACCTTCAGTTTGCCGACGATACGATTCTTTTCTGTAATAATGACCCGGAGGAACTGATTAGCATCAAAAGAATTCTTAGGTGTTTTCAACTCATGTCAGGCCTGAAGATTAATTACTCCAAAAGCTCTTTATGTGGTGTTAAAGTCCCACCTCAGGATGTGCAGATATTGGCGCAAGTTATGGGGTGTAAAGTGGAACGGTTGCCGATCAAATATTTGGGCTTGCCTTTGGGTGCTAATCCTAATAGGATTAAAACATGGGATCCCGTAGTGGAGAAGATGGAAAAGAGATTAAGTGTGTGGCGTGGTAGATACAATTCTTCTGGGGGTAAACTTACCTTAATCAATTCGTCTCTGGTCAACCAACCCATTTACTTTATGTCCATTTTTAAATTGCCTGTGACGGTAGCAAAGGCGATAGAGAAAATTCAAAGGAAATTTTTCTGGGGAGACACGATTGAGAAGAGAAAACTCCACTTAGTCAAATGGGAGGTGATTTGTAAGAAGAAGGAGTTTGGTGGTTTAGGCGTGAAGAATCTGGTGGTTCAAAACCTAGCCCTCTTGGCAAAGTGGTGGTGGCGATTTCATAAGGACAAAGAGTCTCTGTGGGTGAGGGTCGTTAGAGGAAAATATGATTTGGAGCAAGGCTGTTGGTTTCCTCGTATGCCGGTATCCGGAAAGGCTACTCAAATCTGGAAAGACATTTGCTCGCTTGGGGACGTATCTTCATGTATCGGCACTATCATCCAAGAAGGATTTAGCTTACAGATCCACTCAGGTTTGGAGATTTCTTTTTGGAATCATGTTTGGCTAGGGGATACAACTCTTAGAGAAGATTACCCTCGGTTGTACTTAATTTCTTCTCAAAAAGAAGCGATGGTCAGTGCGATGAGGAGTGGGACGGAGGAGGGCAGTTGGAATCTAATTTTTAGCAGAGAATTACGTGATTGGGAAAATTTACAAGTGGAGGAATTAAAACAGAGGCTGCATCTTGTATCTTTGGATTCGACCAGACCAGATTCTGTGATTTGGAAATGGTCCTCTGATAATCAATTCTCGGTTAAATCAGTGTATATCCAGTGGGAAGTCGGAGGCTACTCAAGGAATCCGGTGATGGAAGCTCTATGGAAGAATCTCTGTCCCCCAAAGGTGGAAATTTTCACTTGGATGGCTATTCAATCCAAGGTAGCTACTAGATCCGTGCTTATGGAAAGAAACCTGATGCCCGAGGGACAATCTGTCCTCTGCCCTTTTTGCTCTCTGCACTTGGAAACACCTCTTCATCTTTTCATGCATTGCCAATTTTCTTGGGATGTTTGGTTGAGGATATTGGATTGGTGGCATGTATGTTGGGTGTGCCCTGCATCTTTGGAGGACCAGTTCATTTGGTGGGGTAGCAGTAGATTCAAAAAGTGGGAGAAACACTTGTGGGAAGCTACCTTCTACGCCACAGTGTGGTCCTTGTGGCTGGTAAGAAATACTTATGTATTCAATAATGCAACTACAAGCGCTGGGGAAGTGGGCGATTTGATCAAAACTAGAGTTGCGATATGGGTAAAGGCGAAATTCGACATCAAGGTATATTCGGTGGAGGATTTTAGGATTTTCTTGGATGGAGTCAGATTGTTGAAGCTGTAAGTTTGGGTTGTTTGTTGTGGTGTATGTCTTCCAACTTTTTGTTGGAGGGTTCTGATCAGTTGCTCCTTCTTTTTCTTTTGTTTTCTTGAGTAAGTGTGTTCTTACCTTGCTCGAGGCCCCTCGATGTATCCTTTCGAGTTTTATAAAAAGTTTCGTTTGCCGATCAAAAAAAAAATTATTTGTGTTAAACTTTTACATATAATTTATTTTTGGTTTTTCCGAAGGTCACCGGGCTATAGCCCACCTTAGCCATAGGGTACTTCTGCCCTTGCATCAAAGTCTTGAAATTCAAAGAAGGGGAGATCCGACCCAAGAGTGAACACCACTCCACAAGATTCTCTCTCTCTCTCTCTCTCCCCTTGTAACATCATGCGTGTGTTATAGACTGAGACATGTTTGTCAAAATCGTCATGCCAATCTTTCTTTTTTCCTTAGTGTGTTGTTGCCCAATATTAATATGCAAGACCGTGCAACAAATTAAAGCTAGACTCTCTTGAACAGTAAATAATTTTTTTTTTTGGTCATGCAGGATATCCGAGACAAATTTGCGTAACTCTTGAACTAATCTCTATTGTTCCTTTTACAACAGGTTTACACACTTATGCTTGGGAGTGAGGTGACCTTAAGAGTTACAGGTAAGAATTAATCGAGTTTTGACTTTTGATCAGCATTTTGTTACGAACCTTACAAATTAAGTTCCCGAAACTTGTGTTTAAATTACTACACCAATACAAGAGAGATTGTTACAATAGCCAGTGCCGAACCAAGGAATAAGATTCCTGGGGGCCGAGTTATAATACGAAAAAAACTAACCTCAAATATCCTTCTATTCGTTACTCAACAAATAATTAAAAAAAAAAACTACTACTAACCTCTCTTTTTTTGGTAAATAAATTGCTACTATCCTTGCATTCTATCTTCGATAGTCGTAGAAAAAGCAAAAAACAAATTTTCAAAATATTGACCATCCATCAAAATAGAATAAAAATAGTTTAGTAATTTATAAAAGTGGAACCCGGCATCCTTTCAAATCCCAAAAATCATCTAAGATTGGCAAAATGCTGAAATCGGAGTTTGAGAAATGCAGAATGAGTCGAGATCCTAAAGGCGCTCGGTCCCAATTCCCGGCCACCAGTGTTTGGATAGAGAAGAGTTCAGCTCGGATTGCCAGCCGTCGTCGAGTGTCCAAGGCATGCGTTTCTTCTCCTTTGAATATGGAGACTAAAGCTCTGTTTGGAACTCGGGGATGGAAGTGGAAAAGGAAAGAAAATAATTAAGAAGAAAATGAGAGGGAAAGATATTGGAGGAAAAATTGAGTTTGCCTTCGGAATTTTCTCCTCTCTTTTCTTAATTAAGAACCAAACAAAGGAAGAGAAATTTTTTCTTTCCATCTCCAAGTTCCAAACAGAGTCTGAGACTTGAAATGGTTTCTCTTTGGAAGAAAAGTTGAAAACGTTTCGTTACAGGTCAAACTTTTTCCTTCTAGCTAGCCGCAATTCTTTTCCTTAAAAAAGAAAAAGAAAAAGTAGGGGGGCCTGCGCCCCGCCCTGTCCCTTAATACCTCCGCCCGCTCACACTAGCAAAACATGAAGATGAAATGGGAGCTACAGAATATGGGAATTAATGATCACCTGAGCATGGAGAGAATGAAAAACCTTATCACCCACAGTAGAAAAGCTAGCACTCACCACCTCGGCTCCTTCATCCTCAATCACACCAATGACTTCAGAAATCGCGAAGTTCTTCTTCAACCCAGTTATCACAACTACTTCTAAACTTGAACCTAAATATTCTCTCAACTCAACCACCGGCAATTTGATTCTTGTGCTGGTTTTACCGTCGTTATCCGTGCCGTTGTGGTTGCCCATTGCCAGTGTCGCTGCCCTCCTTGCCTTCAGTTCCTCCGCTCTTTTTTCCAATAGCTTAATATATGTTCCTGCCTCGTCGAGCTGATGCTGTCGCGGTTGCATGCCCTGAGAATTTGTGTTGTTCTGGGGAGAAATAATACGGGTTGGAATTAAAATTAGAATTACGTCAATATTGTTTACAGCGCGCGCGCACACATATGAGAATATATAGTTTCCTTACTAAATTTAAGCATGTTCTGTAGCTGTACCAGTGTTCTATGGTGACAGCTGCTAAATACACAATTTTATTTTGCGTGTATACCAACCATTGAGTCACAAGTAGATGAAAATTTAAGTATGTTCTACTATAACAGTTTTTGGTGAACCGTAACATGTTACGCCTTTTTCCATGGCAAATGGTATAACATTTTGTGGTGAATATTGATAAAGTGATTTTGAAAATATTATTCCATTTTGAAAACTACTGCTGTAATATGCATGATGTGAAAAAAAATGTTATGCCTTCTTTTGCTAAATGTTACACAAGAAGATAACCTTGTGTTTCTTATGGAAATGCTATATATATATATATATTATTTGTTAATTTCCTAACTAGTACGTTATGTTCCTTATGTTTGTACTATGGATGTGGTACTTCCTTTCGTAGTCTTTATGAATTTCAGTTTGACCGGAAAAAAAAAATGTTTATACACCATTTTATGGTATTATTTTGCGCCATTTAATTGTGAATTTTGTCATGCCATTCACAATTTTTGGGTACGCCTTCTTATGATTACTGTTATGTCTTTTTATAGTGAAATTGTACGGCATACGTTATCCCCCAGACAAGGGGATGGCACCTTAGCATCCCCGGCAATTAGGCATAAAAGCCAAAGGACAAAGGCATTTTGAGAAGAAATTGAGTCACCGATAAATTTTAACTTTCAAAAAATCAAGAATGAGCAAGGTTATAGCTAGATTTTGTATGAGGATGTAGTTGGCTGCATATTCTGCAGGATTCAATTTTGGTGTAAAAATGGCTTTATGATCACTTGGAAGTTTTTAATATAATTTTTTTCAACTTAGAAAAACTAGGAGAATTGTTGATCATTAAAAAATAAGGCAGTATGTATGAGATGGGAAAAGATTGAAAGTCACAGTAAACCCTAGTTCTAAACTGTTGCGTCTCCGTCTCACAAAAATCAAACCGTGTCATCTATATTAACTAGAAGTTGAAATTCACAATAGATTATAATGAAATTTTTTTTCCCATTAAAAAACAAAATGCAACGATAGGAAGTTGATCGATCTCTTTAGCATTCTACTGTATGATGTATGGAGAGAGAGAGAGAGAGAGAGAGAGAGAGAGAGAGAGAGAGAGAGAGAGATAACCTGAGAGGAGTTGAGTAAGTATGATTCAAGGGATGTCTATTCAAAAGAAATGTTTGATTTAAGAGTTTGGAAGCATGTCCACTGGCTCCCAAGTTTATTTATAGAGAGAGAAAACCCACCCAGCCTATCTCATCTTGGTATGGACGGAGGCAAAATTCAAATCTTAAAATGGCGAATGTATGTGAGGTGTCAAACACAAATACTGTAGGTTGGAGAATTACTAATTAATAATACCTTAGATATACAATTTTGAAAATTTTTAAGCCCCATAATGCATGAAGGGTGCATAAAAGCGTCTTTCGAAAACATTCCAAAAATAACTAAAATTTAAAAGGTCCCGCTACCTGCCCAATGGGCATCGTACGGGAAAATTGGATTGACAGTTGTTACAACAAAAAGCATCCACGTGTAAAGTTGTACTGTCTTGCAGTTTTGTTTTTCAAATGCCTGCCGTGTAGAATGGACTGGGGAGCTGCTGTACGTTGAAGGGACAGCAGCGTGCTGTCCTGGTCAAGGAGGCCCCACTCCGGTCTTGCTCCCATAATTGAAAACGTTTACTTTGTAGAGCTCATCGAGTTGAATAAGTATGCAAAAAATCAGTTTGATCGGATATCATTAAGTGCCTGATTGGAACACGTATAACTTACCAAAAATGGATTCTAATAGATTTGATTCAGTGTTTCGAATCTATTCTTTTCAAGATAAAAAGGTTTTGATTGAGCACTTAATGATATCCGATCGAGCTGATTTTTTACAAATTTGTTCAATTTGACGAGCTCTAAAAAGTGAACGTTTCCGATCATTGGAGCGAGACCGAAGCATAGCCTCCTTGGCTGAGATAGCAGAGCTGTTGTCTCTTTAGCTACTGTCGCAGCTCCCCAACTTTGTGTAGTATTGTATCTTCATCAAAATGCCCATTTTGACCTTAAGCTTTAACCTTTTTTTTTCCACGCAAACGCCTCCCATCTACTCGTTTCACCTCTAAATTTTGTTAAACTAATTTCTTGCCAACCAAATGATGCCATGTCATCGTCCTAAAATTGTTGTCCACTACGAAAAAAAATAAATATTAAATAAAAAATCTCCTCTGTATATTCCCATTTTGAATTTGAAATTCCTTTTTCGCTATCAAATACTCAAAAGCAACCTAATAAAGGAACGAAAAGCAATAACAGGTGAATACAAGAATATACGTGGAAAACCACTTAAAAAGGGTAAAAACCACGGGAGGAAATCGAACCACTAAAAGTAATCATTGTGCAATTACAAACGATCTTAATTAAAACAATCGTGAATCCTCACCGATTGACCAAAGATCGATTTGTTGAATCCACGTACACCGCACCAAGTGGTTAACTGCCGCACGCCTTAAATCCACAAGTCCTCCAATATATTTCCAGAATCCACCGGAAGAATGTTTCAACTAGTTGGAACAATTGGTTGAAAAGAGCACTTGAAGTTTATGCAGAAAGATTCATGATCGTCGAGCCATGTGTAACTTCAAGAGATAGGAGCCGGTCACCGTTAGACATTACTTGATATTGGACACACGGTGAAGAGCTCTGATTTCTTTCGGCAACTTTAGAAGCCAGCAAAAACTGATTATAAATAACCTGTCGAGAGAATCAAGGAGTTGCTCGAGCACCGGATATAATTGCCTCTGAGTTGCTCAAGCACTCGGACTGCCGAGTACTTCCATATTAGCAATACACGAGATTGATTTATTTCCTTTGCTGGTATCAAATTTCCACGAAATCTTCTTGCACAAAGATTTCCAACCATGCTACTTTCCTTTGACAATCTCTCTCTCTATCAATTACAAAAACCAATTGGAAACCTTTCCTAAAGCAAATGCTCTAAAACAATACGTTACCTCATAAATAATGTGATACAAATCAAAAGAGATTTTGTCATGGGATTTGCCAAAATATAGACTTTACAATCTCCCCCTTTGGCACTTCCATGACAAAACAAACAAAGCACGATTAACCTATCCCTTAATAGATGAAGCACAATTGGGAAGAGCTGCAGACATAAATCTGGAAAAAGATAATCGGTTAATCAATAAATTACTCCCCTTTTTTGTCACGGAATGACAAAGGTAGAGTATATAGAAATAAGCACTGAATTGAGACAATAATTATAGCCATTGGAAAGTTGAAACCATTTAAGTTAGACTAAAGAAGTCGATAAAGCAACACCATAAAAACATAAATCTAGAGAACATCCACAAAAGGCCACATTGGGCAATTATGAGAACATAAGTTAACTGAGCTGCAAATAGAGAATGACGGAGAAAAACGGGCGGAAGTGAGGAGACATCTCATCTCGGCCATGAATGAGGCAAACTGAGCAGCATGTTTGGTTTGAGCCTCTTGAAGTTCGAAAAGCTGAACACCTTGGCGCATTTGTTCTTTGCGCATCACTGCAAGCAATTTTCCTTGGCCAGCTAACTCCTCTTGGAAACGCCAATTTTCAACTTGCAGATCAATCAGCATATCGGTGGTGGTAGAGTTTTTCCCTGTAGCTGTATCATTCTCATGGACACTAATGTCATCGCACTACAAGAAAAAACACTTTTGCCGACCAAATTCCCCGACTAAATGGAATTTAGTCGCCGTTGCATTGCCTTTCGCCGACCAAAATCAGTTTGGTCGCCGTTGTCTTATCTTTCGCCGACTAAATTTATTTGGTCACCGTTAGCCTAACTTTCGCCGACTAAATTTTAATTGGTCGCCATTGACCTAATCTTTCGCCGACTAAATTTTATTTGGTCGCCGTTGGTCTATGCTTTCGCCGACTAAATCTTAATTGGTCGCCATTGACCTAAGCTTCGCCGACTAAATTTTAATTGGTCGCCGTTGGCCTATGCTTTCGCCGACTAAATCTTAATTGGTCGCCATTGACCTAAGCTTCGCCGACTAAATTTTAATTGGTCGCCATTGACCTAAGCTTTTGCCGACTAAATTTATTTGGTCGCCGTTGGCCTATGCTTTCACCGACTAAAATTTATTTGGTCGCCGTTGGCCTAGCTTTCGCCGACTAAATTTTATTTAGTCGCCGTTGACTTATGCTTTCTCCGACAAAATTTTTTTTGGTCGGGGAAAAATATTTTTCGTAATTAAAAAACAAAAAAATATTGATTTTCCGACTAAAATATTTTTAGTCGGGCAAAAGTATTTTTTGAAATGCTAATGTTTTATAGTGTAAATGTTTTATTTTTGAAATGCTAATGTTTCTTGATCGGAGCAGTTTTCGACAAAAAGCTAATGTTTTATAGTGTAAATGTACTATAGCCACACGATGGAAATAGGATTATGATGATCCGAGCCGCTCAATATGTTCAAAACGTATTTTTGAGGGTCCTCGCAAAGAATTGGCAAAAAAAATGACCGGGAAAGGCTTGATCTGAGCAAAAAAATTCTTGATTCTGGGCGCAGCATAGTATAAATATTAGTTGTTCTTCCTACAATCACAAGTTAGCTGGTAGCGCGGATGGTTCGCGCGCGCGTCATGGAACCCAGAGGTCCCGGGTTCGAGTCTGGGTAGTGTAAGGGTCTGAAATTTCGAGCAGTTAGCCACGTGGCAGTCACGCTGGGCGCCACGTGGCCGAATTTAAAAAATAATAAATAATAAAAAAATAAAAATTATAATTTTTTTTTTGAAAAATCGAAAAAAAATTAAAAAAAAATCTGAAAAAAATTTACATTCACCGACAAAATATTTGGTCGGGAAAAAATAAAAAATAATCAAATTATAAATTCTTTTTGAAAAATCGAAAAAAAATCTGAAAAAAATTTACATTCGCCGACAAAATATTTTGTCGGGAAAAAATAAAAAATAATAAAATTATAAAATTTTTTTGAAAAATCGAAAAAAAATTAAAAAAAAATCTGAAAAATTTGAAAAAAATTTACATTCGCCGACAAAATATTTCGTCGGGAAAAAATAAAAAAATAAAAAATTATAAATTTTTTTTGAAAAATCGAAAAAAAATTAAAAAAAAATCTGAAAAAATCAGAAAAAAATTTACATTCGCCGACGAAATATTTGGTCGGGAAAAGTTGTTCTTTTTCGCCGACAAAATATTTGGTCGGGAAAAGTTGTTCATTTTCCCCGACAAAAATTTTGTCGGCATAAGTTATTTTTTTCGCCGACAAAAATTTTTAGTCGGGAAAAACTTTCCCAGACCAAGTGTCAACGACGAACCTGGCGACCAAAAATTTAGTCGCTGAAACCTTTGGGCGACTAAAATCTGACATTTGGCGACTAAAAATTTAGTCGGCGAACTTGTATTTTCTTGTAGTGTCGTCACTAAGTTCTGAAGCATGTGCAGCACTAATAGAGATAGAGTGGATAGTAAAAGGCTTACGTTTTTCAGTAGATAACTTATATTGATCTCCAGTGATACCAGGACAGTGACAAATTTTAGTAAGAAAGATAGACAAGACAATGCCATATGGGAGTTTTCCTGTTGGAGGATTACGAAGAGAGCCAAACTTGGCAATCTCAGAAAAGGCAATAGGGCACCAATCAACGTTACGACCCAACCCAATAAATTGAAGAGCGAGACCCCTATAAGCATGGATAGAGGATGTGTGACTACAGGGTTCTACAGTTGCACAAAAAAACAGATTGAGAAGACGATAAGAACTATAAAGAACACCCTGTGAAATAGCATTCTTCTCCCAATTACGAGATGTCCCAGTCAAGATATAAGCAATCGAGTCCCGAACAGCGGGAGACACAGTGCGCAAGCCACGAGGGTAGAAATACTCAGAAAGGGGAGTCAAATTGACAATATTACCAAGTGCTAACGGAGTAATGGTAATCGGCTTGCCACGCACAAAAGAAGTGATCCTTTCAGTGCTATAATCAACAGAGGTGATATTACAGAAAAATTCCCAGACCATGGTTAAATTAACATTGGCCTCTAACATAGCTAAGTTTCCCAACCCTGTTTTCTAAGCCAACCTACAACTTCGTGATTACCTAAGGAGACAACATCTAACTGACGCTCGAGGGCAATGGGTCAATCGCAGAATAACACGAACTTCTCTTCAAGCTCGGAGGAGGGAAACCTATGGACTGACATTGTGTCGCTACCAAAAAAAATTAAACCCAGGTATAACTGACATTAATAAACATGAAGGAAATTTCAAAGAAATTAAAACAAAAAGACCCCTCTGGACGAAACCAAAACTGGTAGAGAAAAAAAATGCGAGGGTTTAAATAAGAGGAACCAGAAAAACAAAGCAAGCGTACTTACGTTCTCGGAATGAATGGAGCGTGAGGAAAGAAGGACGGGTCTGGAGTGTGGTGAAATCGGAAAGGAGTGAGAGATTCTTAAAGAGAGAGCGTGGGTTTTAATTTGGAAACAATGGAAAGGATGGATCAAGAACGATGTGGGTTTCCATAGAAGCCAAAAAGATCAGTAAAAACAAGGAAAGGTATTAGAGAGAGAGAGAGAGGAGTTTCCCAAATCCCCAAACCAGAGGAGATATGCACGTGGAAAGGAGAAGAGAAGATTATAGCATGTGGTAGAGGGATGGAAGATATGCAAATAGAGATATGCACACGAGAGATTTCAAAAAAAAATGTGTTCCATGTAAGAGCACTTTGAACTGTGTAAGATGGCTTACTATCTTAGAGCCCAAAACAAAAACAGAAGATTTTTATAGAAATAACAATATATAGTTTTGTTTTTGTTAAAAAAAAAAAAAAACTGGGGAAGACAAACACATGGATTCAAAAATGAATACTTAACCATGGGAATCAATAAATGTCACTACAAGTTTTTGAAATGCATGAGAGAACTTGCATGTATCCCAACATGTAGAAATCTGGAATTAAATGCAACATGCAATATGAGACCATGACAATAGTGGGTGTGTGACACGTCAGAAATATTAAAACTACCATTTGCAGACATAAGATTTCTCGTGTTCCAATACAATGGCAACCATCCTTTCTCCCACGAAGTTAAACCAGGCATGATGACACGAATGACATTCCAAGGCTTAGTCAGAACTCCCCCCTTAACGAGTAAATACTCCCCCTCAACCAATGAGTATACGGACAAATCAATTTTTTATGGAATCTTCCAAACAAATACATGTGTTTTTATATTTTTACCCCACTGTCTTGTGACACGAAAATTGGGGAAATAAGAGTACCTCATACCCAATCCCCGGTTACTAAGCGAGTGGTCCAACACGAGTGCCTTCACAAAGTCTATCCATTTTGTGACACGAACGCTTAGGGGGAGAGTACCTCACCCCAATTGTCCGGTACTCAATAAACGCCCGGATAAGCAATAAGATCTCACTTATTGACTTTCTTATACGCTTTTGTTCTTCTCTCTTTTTCAAAACTAAAACCAAGAGCACACAGTATCCAACCAATATGCCAAAAAGTCAATCGCTGAAGAAACAAAATGAGACATTCCAATGGACGCGAGAACCAATTATCCAATTTGAATAATCTCTCTAATCCTAGTGTGTATATGTGGCGATCATAGTTGAAATCCATGGATGGATTACTCATAGAAAAAAAAAAGCAAGCTACGTTCAAACCAGAAATTTTTGTTTTTCTGTTTTTTTTTTTTTTGTTTTTTTTTTGTTTTGTTTTAGATTTAAGAACGGTAAATCAAGGAAACAAGGATAAAAATAAAAAAATCGAAACTAAACTACTTAATTGAGAGAAAAATAAATAGCAATAATAGAGATGAAAGAAAACAACTCAATCAGGTGTTTGTTTGTCTCTTGGAGGATTCCAACTTCCTTCCTAAGTTCATCTCGTTCGTTAGTAACACCATTCAACAACCCTTGCAATTTTTCTACCTGTTCCTTCATGGTAACCAACTCTACACTTGAACTATTACATTTTTCAGCCAACTTAAAATGTGTCTCAATGATTTTTACACTCTCTCTATAAAGCATTTGATATTTTTCTCTCAACTCCTGAAAACTCTCAACCTCATCTCCTTCCTCATCCTCACTATCATCAGATGATTCATGCTCACTAAAATTAGATTGAAGAGATGGCCCAAATGCATTGAAATTCGTGTTGTTTTCTTGTTCTTTCTCGAACTTTTCGGAATCACTATCATCATCTCAAGTTCTATTGACTTTTAAGTTAGTCTTCTTTTTCAGTTTGTTAACACATTCATGTGCTAGATGACCGTAACCATAACATTCATAACATTTAAGACCTAGTGGTTCCCCTTTTTCTTCCCTTTTTTCTTTTCTCGAAGAGAAATTAATTCTTCCTTTGTTATTGGATATTTTAAAACTTGAAACATGGCTAGTCTTATTCTTTTTAAAGTTCTTACTATCTTGTGTCGGAGTAAGATTCATATCTTGTGTCGGACTGAGATTCAAATAATGATTCCTATTTTTATTCATGTTCATCGTAAACGCTAAGGATCCACTCAAGAAAAGAACTTTCTTAATCAAAGAGCGACCCGCTCTGATACCAATTGAAATTCCTTTTTCGCTATCAAATACTCAAAAGCAATGTAATAAAGGAACGAAAAGCAATAACAGGTGAACACAAGAATATACGTGGAAAACCCTTTAAAAAGGGTAAAAACCACAGGAGGAAATCGAACTACTAAAAGTAATCATTGTGCAGTTACAAACGATCTTAGTTAAAACAATCGTGAATCCTCACCGACTGACCAAAGATCGATTTGTCGAATCCACGTACACTGCACCAAGTGGTTAACTGCAGCACGCCTTGAATCCACAAGTCCTCCGATATACTTCCAGAATCCACCGGAAGAATGTTTCAACTAGTTGGAACAATTGGTTGAAAAGAGCACTTGAAGTTTATGCAGAAAGATTCATGATCGCCGAGCCATGTGTAACTTCAAGAGATCGGAACCGGTTACCGTTAGACATTACTTGATATTGGACACATGGTGAAGAGCTCTGATTTCTTTCGGCAACTTTAGAAGCCAGCAAAAACTAATTATAAATAACCTATCGAGAGAATTAAGGAGTTGCTCGAGCACCGGATATAATTGCCTCTGAGTTGCTCAAGCACTCGGACTGCCGAGTACTTCCATATTAGCAATACACGAGATTGATTTATTTCCTTTGCCGGTATCAAATTTCCACGAAATCTTCTTGCACAAAGATTTCCAACCATGCTACTTTCCTTTGACAATCTCTCTCTATCAATTACAAAAACCAATTGGAAACCTTTCCTAAAGCAAATGCTCTAAAACAATACGTTACATCATAAATAATGAGATACAAATCAAAAGAGATTTTGTCATGGGATTTGCCAAAATATGGACTTTACAGAATTTATTCGCATCAATTTAAAAATTAATTAAAACCTTTAAATTGGAAAAAATCCAAATGAACTGATATATATATTTTTTTGATAGCTCAAGTGAGTCAGTTTATGCACACCTTAACTAATTATGGGGGTTAATTTCATTGCCTATTTGCTAGGAGTCCAATGAAAGTCGAAACAAAACTGTGTATGAACTGACTCCAAAGGAGTCGATAGCACTTGGTGAGGTTTCAAACCTAAGACCAAACTCCTATATATGTCACAAGTCAACCCGTGGGGTTCACTTATGTATATTTTGTTGGTGGACCATAATTTTGAAATGAAATACCATATTTTGAGAGTGTTTGGGAACTTGATTTTTGCATTTTGTATTTGTATTTTTATATTTGGGTGTTTAGCTGTTAATTTTACTATGTGTCATATGTCAGAATTCATTACCAAAAATATAGAGCCAGAATCCCCATGTTGGTTTCTAAAATACCATGTATTTTGAACATTAAATAACAACTATTGGAATCTGATTAGTATAAAGTGAAGTGTCAAAATCAATTTAAGAAAAAATACCCCTGGAGTTCATAGTGTGGTTTGGAGTTTGTGGAAAAAAGTGGGAAAGATGGTCTGAAGTGAAGTGGGAAAAGATGGGGAGAATGCTGCCTGTAGTTAAAGTGGGAAAAAAGGCTTAATAAAAAGAAAATATTAAAGTGAAGGGAAAAAAAGAGGAGAAAGTACGTGTATTTTGTTGGAGCAATTTGACAAAGAACTGAAGGGTGATATTGTCATTTTAGTATGTTTATTTTTGCATCGGTGAAGTGAGACCAGATAAGAGCAAGTTTATCAATACATAGGTATAGTAATTCATAATTCTATTTTAACTATCAACTTTTTCTTTCACAATTACACCAATACTATCTATTTTATCTTATACCAATTATAATATACATTTTTTCACTTTTTTCTATTATTTTTTCCCCAATAAGGGAGGAGATAAAGAAAGAAACAATTAGAAAAAGAAAGGAGTGTGAATAGTGCTTAGGTAAAAGTGACTAAGCTCTATTCATAAATCTATATTTTATCTAATCTGGTGCGGGAATATTTTTTGAGTTTCTCCTCTGCAAAATAGCTAAAAAGTTATTTGACAAATGCTAGTGTACATGCTCTAAAGTACAAAGATACAAACGCGTGGGTTCACCGTGGACTGCCCAGTTTGTAGAATGTGCCATGTGAATCAAGCCAATAATAGCATCAAAAAATTCCAGCACACAACAGGACGAAGAATAATCCAGTCAATGACACTCTTCTATTCGTTGTTGTACGGTGAAGGAAAAGAAATGCAGCTAATATACAGGAAAGATGAATAAATTTTTATTTTTAATCAGAAAGGGGGGAGGGGGGGAGCTACCGAACAACGTAGCAATTCCCTTTGGGTGTGACCACAGGGATTTCTTATCCATTGTAGAATATCCGGTTCGAACAATAGCTACTGTTCGTGAAGGCAGACTGTCACCACAGCATCACCAAGGTACTGGATGGCAATGGAGCAAATCCTCAATTCTCTTGCCACTAACAAGACTCAAACCCGAGTCTTGCTTGGGAATAAAGGAGGTTTTTGTCATCCAGACTACCACCATTGGTGGTGAAAGAGGAATAAATTAATCCTCGGGTTTGTCAATTTCTATGGGGTCGACGGTCTTCTTATTGGGCCGACACAGAAGTTATTCATTGGATTTTCTTCTCTGTTAGTTATACTCGTATCTACACGTTTGCCGTGGTAAATTCTTATCATGGAACCTCAAGCGGTAGGCCAAGAGATCTCGAATTTAGGAGGTTTTTTAGACCTCGGGTTTGATTCTTGTGACCAATCATAGTTCACGCGTAAACGTATAAAATGACCGTAAAGGATATTGTAGTGATTAGTCAGATATGCGTTCAAACAGTCAAGTTGACCCGAAACACCAAGGATTTGGAAAGAAAAAATTCATTCCATGGTTTACGTGGGCAGATTTTACTCTTCCACTCTGACCCCTGACCCTTGACCCTTGACTCTTCTCGCTGCCACGTTTCCACCGACCATCACGTCATATATAGATGTACTATTGATAATTATTGCCAGATAATCTTTCTTCTTGCAATGAGTTTTTTTTTTTTTTTTCGGCTGAAGTTAGTTTAAATTAGTTTAATAGATGAATTGAGTTTCTGGCATCTTTATTCCTAATAGTTAAGTGCACTATCTAACGTGGTTAGGTCAAAGCCCTCTTGGCTCGTGTCATGCCATGTATAGATAGCACGGCTTGGTAGTACGTAGTTTTAAGACTTTGTTTGCTTTAGAATTTGAGGAAGGTTTTCGGATTAAAGAGTGAAAAGATATAGATAGAAAATTAAGAGTAATACTTAGACATAAAACTTATTTGGGACCATACTGAGAGAGAGGGCGGTTCAATTCTAAAAAATCAAAAGCGAACAAAGTCCAGAATTCTCATTAATGAAAAACTATAAAATTTGTACAATGATGTAGTAAAAGAAACCAAGTAGCTAGAGAGAGACATTTTCCACTAGAGGGTTTGTCCAATCATTAATTTCAAGGCGTCAGAATTAATCGAGGTGCTCGATCGCCACTATAAGAAAATCGAGATCTCCCAACGGTTTTGCTAGCGACGGTTCAAAAAACCGTTGGCATAGACGGTGTGTAGCAACGGTTTTCAAACCGTTACTAGAAACAGGACTATAGCAACGGTTTTCATGCAACCGTTACTAGATTACCAGACTATAGCAACGGTTTTCCATAACCGTTACTAAAAACCGGCCTATAGCAACGGTTTTCAATAACCGTTGCTAGATTTTCACACCGCCAAAACTAATTTTCTTTCATGCGATCGGTTTTCCAAACCCGAACTAACGATCGAGACCGTTATTTTATTTTTCATGTTGATTAAATTGATCTCGTACAAATTTGGCTCGATCGGATTTAGAAAATTTCTTTATCGATGGACAATTTCATTAATAAAATGAATTTTTCTGTCCGATAAGTATATAGCGATACTCGATTAACTTCATTCTTGAAAGTACTTTAGCCACTCAACGGTGACACAATCATGATGATCAAAACCGTTGCTTTTGATAGGGCTATTTTTCCTAAATTTTTGTTGGTATTTTTTTCGGTATTGTTTATTTAACGTATTTTTTTTAGCATTTTATGGTAATTTTTGAAACTAATCATTCATTTTGGGATTAATCATTCATCTTCACAAGAATAAAAAAAAGTATAAAATTGTGGACCGAAGTTGAAAAAAAATATCATATAAGATGACACTAAAGACAACAAATGTTAGTTGTTTGATATTTCTTAGCCCAAATTGATTTTTTATGCTTTTAATTGCATTTTTTTTTAGTTTTTAGACTCATCTCATAGAAATAACTGACCAATCAAAAAAATTTATGTGAATCTAACAAAAATTTAGAAAAGGCAAAATTAATATTTTGAAAAAAAAGAAGGAAAATTGAGAGGTTTGCATAGTATAAATATTAGTAGGCCCTTGATTTTACACAAGTACTGGGCTAGCCCAGTTGGTTTGCACTCGCGCGTGCGTACGCGAGGTCCTGGGTTCGATTCCCAGGAGGAGCAAAAATTGTTGTGTTGCCTTACATGTGCCACGCGGGCGCCCGGTGGAGGCCACGCGGGCGACACGTGGAGGCCATGTCAACGCCCATGCGGGCGACACGTGGAGGCCATGTCAACGCCATGCGGGCGTCAAGTGGATGCCACGTCAGCGCCACGTAGGCGACAGGTGGAGGCCACATGGCTGCCATGTCATATTTTACCCAGATTTAAAAAAAAAAAACTTGCCTTTAGCAACGCTTGTAACCGTTGCTAAAGAAACCGTTACTAAAAAAAAATCTGTACCAACGCTCGACAAAACCGTTGCTATACCTCTACAGCAACGGATATATTGCAACCGTTTGGGCAACGGTTCTTGAACCGTTGGTATAGCCCGAACGGGTCTATACCAACGGTTTTTGGGTTCTATGGCAACGCTTTCGACCGTTGTTATAGAACGATTTTCTTGTAGTGCAAGTTGGCCCGGATCGAGATCCAATATTTTTTTAAAAAAAAAAAATAGAGAGAATTTATGATTGTTTTTGAATTATTATTATTATTATTATTTTTTTTTTGGCTCGGCGATTGCTTTTGAAATTTGAAACATTCACCCTGGCCTCAATCCATTAGATAACTTAGTAGAAAAGATTTTTCCACATCTTTGAAAATATCATGCATGGGGACAAGAAATCGTCTAACGATCCCTTTTAGTCGAAGCACTTGGGAGGATGTAAACAGGAATGTCGACTGAAGGTGTAAAGGAAAGGGCAGGTTAGGCTTCCGAGACTTGGAAGCTTTTAACAAGGCGGGCGGTTACTAACGGGAGATAGATCTCAAAAGTATTTTTCCTCATACCAATTTCCTGGAGGCCAAATCGGCCGGTGTCATCTGCTTCGTGGGCGTGGCAAAGTATTTAATTTGGCTAGTAAAGGGGTGGTTGGAAAGAGGGTAGTGGAGATGGAGGAGGATCGATATTTGGGGAGACCCGTGGTTAGATCGATGATTCAGTTTAATTACCCGAAAATCCTAGCGCCTAAACCGCAAGACAGTCAAGTTCACAAAGTTTGCGACTTAATTGATACAGATCGAACGAATACTTTGAAGGGGAACTTCATCTTGGAAGGGGATGCTCAAAGGATCGTGCGGATCGATGCTGCAAGGAGTGGCTAATTAATGCCAAAAACCATGCTTGGATGTCATTGTTCGAGATATTTTTCATTTAGTTCGGCTTTTTAATTCTTGTTCCACGTTCTTTTAATATGGTGACTCATTTAGTAGCTAAGTATGCTTTATCTTTAGTCCAATTTACTACCTGACAATGGAATTTCTCGAACTAGATAAGGGTGGAGGCCTCTTTTTATAGTCAAAAAACCCCAATGATTTTATCTCATCGGGTAATTATGTTGAAAAAAGTCAGAAGGTTTCGATTGACTACAGATTAATAATCAAATCGATCGATCGGTCGATTTGCAGATTAATTTGCCGTTTTTGGAAATAATTGATTTGCTTATAACTTTTAGTAGAAAATTCCGTTTTGGTTACCGTTTGTTTTGGCATTTTTCTTATTTAACCTTGTATTTGATTCTACAGTTAATTTTCAAAATTTTTTTGATAATTTTGATAATTTCTTTAATTTAGGCTTGATTAGCATGTTTACTAATTTCCTAGTTGGTTTAGAGTTTGTTTGCCCTATAATTATCATTGTAAGCCCTACGACAGAATATAGTTGTTATTGAAATAAAGAAAATCGAGATTTATCTCATATTGTGTGTTCATAGAGAGAGTATCTCTTGTTAAGACCTATTCGTATTTGTGTTTCAAAGAGAGAATCTTTAATATAAGCAAGTTCATAATTTCTTATTGCAAATAGTTTCATAAAAGGAAGCTGCGTGCTGCATCAGTTTTCGATATGTGCTTCTTATTTCTAGATATTAACAGGGTGATCGCATATTAACATGCCACTTCATCCCACGATCGATCAAGTCACAATCCTCACATACTGTGGTCTATGTAAAAGTTTAAACTCAAATTATAACCGAACATGATTACTACTATAGTACTACATCCGTAGGCCATAACGGGTCCATTATGAAAATATGAGCAATTTTTTGATTAAATAAATAAAAGTACTTTGCATAATGTTTTAAATATATGAAAATTTTAAAATTATGGGCCAAAATATTTTATTTTTTAATCTGAATATTACACGTCTTATGACAGCTTTGATGATATTATCTAATCTAATCTTGACATTAACGTTAGTAATTGTTTTGAATTGCTTAAAGGGTGGCTTGAAGCTCTGTTCAACAAGGTGGGACATAATTACTTCTTAAAATTCCACACACAAAAAAACAGAAATTGATTAATTGAGTCATAATTCTATCACTTTGAAAGAATATCATCGTGATAACACAGAGCCATTAATTCACTGTAAGATTACAATATTCGCTTGTGATAAATGAAAATCTTCTTCGTCGTTCAAAAAAAAGAAATTACACTACTCTTGGAATGGAATGGCGTGGCTATAGAAAATCTTCCTCTCCCAAAGCAAAAAACAGAAACAAACCAAAAGAAGAAGAAGAGGAAGAAAAAGGAATCAGCGAACCAATTCCTTCAGTCTCTGACATACCTTTGCAGTATCCACACCCACTCTACAAACTTTCGCCTGCAAAGAAAAAGAAATATGGAAACTCATGAAATTAAGCCAACGTTAACTTCTGTCCAAAAAGATCTATCTAACAAATTAACCTAATGTATCTACGCCGTTACCATTTGTGGGGTTTGCAGTGAAGCTTAATCAATTAATAATTGTAGTGGGCGAAGGACGGTCCTCAATTTGGACCGCCTGAATGGGCCCAGAACGGACTGAGCTGGCAGCAAAGGACACGGAGAGCTCGTTGGGCTGCTCCACCCATGATCGTATGGGTAGGTCAAGTTGCCAGATCGAGTCAAGACCATAAACTGCGGTGGGACCAGTATGGTCTTGCCATGTGACGCGGTCGTGCAACGTACGGCGGTATAGCGCTCGGTAACAGTACGGTCTGGCCTCATGGCATGGTCCCTTACCGAAGGACTGCATCATGTCGGTGACCTTGGCCTCCAAGAAAAGGCACTCTTATAAATAGCACATTGATAAATCATACTCCCTCCGTCCCTAAATAACTGTCCGGCGTGCAAACCTAAGCTTTCAAAAAAATGCATTTGTTTTGTTAAAAAAATTAAAAAATTTTCACAAATCAATAGATAGCAACGTGTTCTATTAGATTGTGAAAAAAAATTAAATTTCTTAATGAAAAATATGCATCTTTTGCAAGGCCTAGTTTTGTGCGCCGGACACTTATTTAAGGACGGAGGGAGTAATAGATATGCCTTCTTCTCCCTGTCTAAGTTTTGTGTTTTCCTTCTCTTAGGTGGGCACTAACAGTTTTGTGTTTTCCTTCTCTTAGGCGGGCACTAACAGTTTTGTGTTTTCCTTCTCTTAGGCGATATGCCTTCTTCTCCCTGTCTAAGTTTTGTGTTTTCCTTCTCTTAGGTGGGCACTAACAGTTTTGTGTTTTCCTTCTCTTAGGCGGGCACTAACAGTTTTGTGTTTTTCCTTCTCTTAGGCGGGCACTAACTTAGTCGTCGGAGTGCCTTCCAGCCACCTTCAGCCTAATGAGTCACTAACTGGCCGTTGCTTCTCCTGTAGGAACCAGGGGAGGAAAAGGGGAAGCTTGACCCATCGAAGTCATGAGATTCAAAGAAAGGGAGATCCGACTCAAGAGTGAACACCACTCCACAATATTATTTTGTTTTCTTATCAAAGCGAGCTTGGTGTGTGTTGTAGACATAGACATAACCAGTGTTGGAGCTAGGAATAAAATTTCTGGGAGACGAGGTATAATAGGAAAGCAATTTACCTCAAATGTCCTACTCGTTACTCAACAAATAAGTAAAAAAGAAGAAGAAGAAGAAACAACTACTAATATCCTTGCATTCTATTGTCGAAGAAAAAGCAAAAAACACATTCTCAAAATTAATCATTCATCAAAATAGAACAAAAATAGTTTAGTAATTTATCAAAGTGGAATCGACGTTCTTTCAAATCTGAAAAATCATCAAAGATTGGCAAAATGCCGAAATTGGAGTTGAAAAGTGAAGAATGAGTCGAGATCCTAAAGTCGTTCGGTTCCAATTGCCGGCCACCTGAGTTTGGACAGTGAAGAGTTCAGCTCAGATTGCCGGCCGCCGTCGAGTGTCCAAGGCGTGCGTTTCTTCTTCTTTGAATATGGAGGCTAAGGCTCCGTTCCAGAAACCTTCTTTAAAAAACAAGCAGCTTATTTTACATTTTCAAACTCAAAAATAATGTAAATCAAAAATAATTTTTTGATTTTTTTTGCACCGTATTAAAGATCTTGATGAGATCTATCCAACTAGATCCATATTGGTAGGAAAATTATTTACGTAAACACATTATTTTTAAGCTTAAAATTGTCTTCTTAAAATATAAGGACTTATTTAAGGTCTCGGAACGGAGCCTAAGACTTGAAATGGTTTCTTTTTCTTCTAGCTATTCTTTTCCTTTGAAAAAAAAAGAAAAAAAGACAAAGTAGGGGGGCCTTTAAGGTCCCGTTCCACTGAACCTTTTTACAATAAGTACAATTTTGCAATCGAGTGTTTAATGCGAGATCTTCTCTCTCTCTCTCTCTCTCTCTCTCTCTCTCTTCTTTAGGCGATTTGGGCAAATTTTCTCCCTCTAGGGTTTCTTCATATAGCCAGCTGCCGCCGGGGAGGAGCCCCTCCTTTCCTCCTCCCCCAGGCTTCAGTGGTTTGTACAGCGGTAGATGTTAAAGGTGATTAGGGTTTGAGGGTTGGTTTGGGTTGATCGGTCCAAGGGTTGGGCCGGATTTGAATGTTTTGGACTTTCATTGTATATTTTGGGTATAGGGTTGGGCTTTTTCGATTATCTGTTTTGGATCCTTGTAACCCGTTGGGTGTTCCGGACTTTGCCCTAGAAATGTATGATTTAACTTTTTGTTGAATCCCCTTCTTTCCCTATTTTTGGTAAAATTTATTTTTGTAGATAAAAAAAAAGGTACTTATTTTGCAACTTTGGAAGAAAATAAGAACTATTGTTCCACTAAGATCGAGTTCTTAAGAAATAAATATTTATTCCGTGTACGCCATTTTTGATTACTTAAATATTTCAATATAGATCTCGAAAAATATATAATATGAATATCGTTTGATAGATTTCAATTACTTTTATTATAGAAAGTTTAAAAAATCATAAAATTTAGGGAAATTTATAGAAATGGTCCGTCTGGTTTCACCCGAGTCTCATTTTTGTCCTCCAAGTATCAATTACAACTCTTTTGACCTTCAAGTTTGATTTTCTTATCAAGTTGGTCCAATTGATAACGTCTGTCAGCCAAACTGGACGGAAAAAATCAGATTAAGGGCAGACATTATCAATTGGACCAACTTGGTACGAACTGCAACGTCCAAACTGCCATCAATTTGATCTTTTTCTTCTAGTTTGGCTGACAGAAGTTATCAATTGGACCAATTTAGTACAAAAACAAAACTTGAAGGTCAAAAGAGTTGTAATTGATACTTGAAGGACGAAAATGAAACTCGGATAAAATCAGGTGTACCATTTCTATAAATTTTCCTACAATTTATTATAAATTAAAATATATAAGCGATAAAAAAATGAGTGGGATTTTGAAATGTAGAAATAAGAAGACAAAAGGTAAAAAGTTAGCGAAACTGGAACAAGAATGCCTCCGCCACTGACACTAGCAAAACATGAAGACGAAATGGGAGCTACAGAATATGGCAACTAATGATCACCTGAGCATGGAGAGTATGAAAAACCTTATCACCCACAGCAGAAAGCCTAGCACTCACCACCTCAGCTCCTTCACCCTCAATCACACCAATGACTTCAGAAATCGTGAAGTTCTTCTTCAACCCAGTTATCAAAACTACTTCTAAACTTGAACCTAAACATTCTCTCAACTCAACCACCGGCATTTCGATTTTTATGCTGGTATTACCGTCGTTAGCCGTGCTGTCGTGGTTGCCCATTGCCAGTGCTGCCCTCCTTGCCTTCAGTTCCTCCACTCTTTTTTCCAATAGCTTAATGTATGTTCCTGCCCCGTCGAGCTGATGTTGTCGCGATTGCATGTCCTGAAAATTTGTGTCATTTTGGGGAGAAATATATATTATGGCTTGGAATTGGAATGACGTCTATTTGACTAGAATAGAAACAAAGGACGCGGATCAAATTATTAAGCTCCTCTCAAATTCAGCTCAATAAGCTTTTTTTTTGGTAACCGAGAAACAACTCTGCAGCCGAGCCACTATTGGGCCCGACTGCGCAATCCAAATCTCGGGAAAGACTAGCATAGCAAGCCACCGCCATGGCCCCCCACTTAAAGTATGGTTTGCCTTCGGGGAGAATCGAATCCTACTATGTTGCAAGCGCAAGTTTGCTCTTACCATGTTGACAAGCCATAGGTGGGTCAATAAGCTTATGTTACTCTTTAACTTCATAAGATCACAACCAAGCTAATTGTGATTAGCTCAAAGAAATAATTATCAAGGTTGATATATAGTGTACAAATTGTGAAGTTCTTAATAAAGTTCGAGTACAACTTGACATTCATCTCGTTTTCAGTACGAAAACAGTTGTTTTCATCTAGTAAGCTGATCACAATGGTTGGTATAGCCCAGGTAGTACTGAAGAAAATGCGTCGAAGTTGTGTAAATTAAAAAGGGACGCAAAAACTGTTATTAAGGCCAGATCGAGTTGGGAATTCTGAAGTATCCTCCTCTTAATTGTGAATTTTGTCATGCCATCCGTGATTTTGGGTACGCCTTTGTATGGTTACTGTGAAATTGAGTTACCTATAAATTTTAACTTTCTAAAAGTCAAGATTGAGCTAGATTATAGATTTTGTACGAGGATTTAGTTGGTTGCCTATTATGCAGGATTTAATTTTTGTGTAAAAATGGCTTTATGATCACTTGGAAGTTTTAAATATCATTCTGTTGATCATTAAAAAACAAGGCAGTATGTATGAGATGGGAAAAGATTGAAAGTCACAGTAAATCCTAGTTTTAAACTGTTGCCTCTCCATCTCACAAAAATCAAACCGTATCCTCCATATCAACTAGAAGTTGAAATTCAAAAAAGAAGATAATGAATTTTTTTTCCCATTCAAAATAATAAAAAAAAAACGCAAAGATAGGAAGTTGATCTCTTTAGCATTCTATGATGTATGGAGTGTTGTGTTGAAGAGAGAGAGAGAGAGAGAACCTGAGAGGAATTGAGAGGGTGGGGAGGGATGAGAGAAGTGAGCTTGAAGAAGAGATCTTTCATGTGGATTCTCCTATTCCTCTCCACTACCTTCCGATCAAGTTTTTCATGACCGGCGTTGTACCTCTTCATTATCACCCCAAGCAAGTGTAAATAATTCAAGGGATGTCTAGTCAGAAGAAACGTTGATTTAAGAGTTTGGAAGCATGCCCACCGGCTCCCAAGTTTATTTATAGATAGAGGCAACCCGACCTATCTTCGTATGGACGGACGCAGAATTCAAATCTTAAAAAGACGAATGTATGTAAGGTGTCAAACGTAAAGAATTTGGAGATTTGTGTTAGGCAAAAGTACCTTATAAATAGGATGTTGAAAAGTTTATGGGAGACCTTTATAATTCTAAGCTCCATAATGCATGGGCAGGTGCAAGTGCGTAAAAGTATCTTTTAAAAATCTCAAAAAAAAAAAAAAACACTAAAATTTGTGAATGCAATGAATGAGAGCGCGAGCGCAAAGGAAGATTTATAAACAAGTGCGAAGACCATTATGAAGAAATTACGTGAATTAAAGTAGAAAATTGACTTTTACACTCTCTTTTTTATCACATTCACTCCTTATTTTGTCTTTATTTTGGTGTAAATTTACTCTATTGCCTTTTAATGTGTAAAAAAGTAAACTTATGAAAATATAAATTCATATGATAGAACAAAAACAAAAAAGAAAATATATGTGATAAAAATGACAGCGTAGAAGTCAATTTCTTAATAGTAAGTCAATAATAGGCACACAATAGGACGAAGAATTAACCAGTCAGTCAACGACACTCTCAATCAGGGGCGGAACCATGTGATGGCAAGGGGGGTCATGTGACCCCACTGCCTTCCAAACTACCCACAATAGCTATACATATTTGGGACATTTTAGTAAATTTGCCCCCAAGTACTACAACAATAATTCAATCTTTGCCGTCACCAAATCCTCACATCACCCAATCAGTCTCTCTCTCTCTTTGAGAAAGCTTGTGAATAATTGGACTTTTGAGTCTCTTGTCCACTTTCAAGTACAAACCTACCCCACCCCGACCCTGTTCCCTCTCTGTATCTTTGATTTTTTTATGAACGCAAAACAGCACCCCATAACTTCAGCAAAACAAAAAAAGAAAGGAAGAAGAAACGGCAACAAATTACTACTTCCCCGTCTCACTTTGTTGTGCCAGTCCCATTTTTTGGACATCTTAAAAAATTATCTATATCTTTTAATATATAATATTTTATATATTCAATAAGGATCTTATTTGATAAATTTCAATTAATTTTTTTGAACAAAAATTTTTAAATCATAAAAAACTATTAATATAGATTGTGAGATATAGACACTTTTTTGTGAGATGCCAAAAATGAAACATGCACAACAAAGTGGGACGGAGGGAGTGTAAAATTTGACCCCAGTGCCATGAATTTCTGGTTCCGCCCCTGCTCTCAATTCATTGCTGTACGGTGAAGGAGAGAAGAAAGGGGGAGAAATGCAGCTGATAGGAGAGAAGTTAAGAATTAATCCTCAGGTTTGTCAATTTCTATTGGGTCTACAGTCTATTTTTGGCCCCACACAGAAGTTATTATTCATTGGATTTTCTTCACTGCTGGTCGTACTCATAATATCATCATATGTTTGATATGGTAAATTCATTTTCTGGAATCTCGTGCAGTTGGCGTAGCGGTCTTAGTTTGAAATTTATAAAAGAATTTGCTTTGCTCCCTCTTAGGTTTGACTTTTGAGATAATCTCACATGTATACGGGTGAAATAATTGTGAGAGGAGCTACAGTACATAGTCTAAAATACGCTCAAATTGATCTGGAACACCAGACGTACGTAGGAAAAGAAAAAGAAATTCATTTCATGGTTTACGTAAAGAAAAAGAAATTCATTTCATGGTTTACGTGGGCAGATTTTACACTATTGCTCTAACCCTTGACTCTTCGCGCAGCCACGCATTCACCGACCTCCACGTCATATATAGATGTGCCATTGATAATTATTGCTAGATTATGTTTCTTTTTACGGTGAGTTTTTTTTTTTGGCCGAAGTTGGTAGTGGTAGAATAATTTAAATTAGCTTATTAGATGAGTTGAGCTCATGACGTCTGTATACACCTCAATTCGGATCTCGAAAGTTCTTTAAATGTCTTGATGATGAAATAAAGGAAACATTACTTTCGAGAGCTTAAATGTGGATTTTCATAGCCCAAAAGTCCAAAAAGCCAAGAAAAGCCTAAAAGCCCAGAAAAGCCCTGGATTGGACTTGGAATATCGCATGGGACACCTCTACACCGCACGATGAAAAAAAAATTATTACACCGCACGATGTCATGAGTTACACTGCACGACATTTCAGAGAAAAGTTCTGACTGACTCAAAAAGCTGTCGGTTACGCTCACTTGAGCCACAGCTAGAAAATGGCTTGCCAGAAAATACACTTCTAGTCGGCCTAGAAGATGCCTCCCCCATTTACATTGATAATCTTTGGCTCTTACCTATAAATATACCCCTCCTCTTAAGAGATAAAATGCCCTCACACTCATTTTCTACCTCAAAGTTTTGAGAAAGTTATCAGTAACATTCTCTAGGCATCTCTCTCTCTCTCTCTCTCTCTCTCTCTACAAGACATTCCATTCATCTCCTTCTCCAAGGCTTAGTGCACAACTAGCTTTGGAACCTCCAACCGCTCCAAAAGCTTAAAGCCCATATTCATCCACCCATATTCGTTCTCACCTAAGCTCATCCATCATCATCCATACTCATCCAAACTCAACACTAAAGGTAAAAAATAAGTTTCCTTGGGCTAGGCTCTGTTTTGGTCATGAGGGGACTTTCTGCAATCACACTTAACCTTTTTGGTTAAGTATTGGCTTAAAAGCTATTTTTAGAAACTAAAAACAACCACTGTACTGGACCCATTACATTGTGCAGCGTTACAATGCACAGCACGCTGTAGTGTTGTAACACGTACGGTATTTTAATGTTTATTGTTTATTTATTCTGACTGTCTGGATCACATCCACTTGCTGTGGGATCTGTTTATATTGCTTAGATGATGTTGTTGGTGCATTTCAGAATGGAATCTTACCTAAAGGCCACGTTTTATTTTCTAAAAGAAGCTTTCTTGATCATTATAAGTGATCAAGTGCATCAAAAAGAGGTCCATAAACTGTTTTATAAATGATAAGAGCAATAAGAAAGCTGATTTGAATTAATGATCATCTGGAGATATGGAGTCATTCTGGAATAGGTCTGGAGTTATTACATATGGTGTTTTGTGGAGCATCGTACGATAGAGAGTTAATACATCGCACGGTTTACCAGAAAATCGTGCAAGGTACCTGGTAAGCTGCATAGTGTTGTGTATGTGATCTGTGCAGTTTATTGATAATCTGTTCTTTCATTGCTCTTTGCACATCATCCATTGTACAGTAAACAACACGAGCACGTCAATTTGATATATTCAATCCCATGTCCCGTTTCCTTACGTGTTTATTCAGAGTTTGATTTCCCAAATGATATTAAAAGTTTTCCCCTTTTGAAAATGTCAAGCAGACACCGGTTTTAACCGGGTGAATGAGGTGCTTTTTAATGAAACATTTCCATTCTTAACGTGGCTCCGAACCCAAAATTTTAACGTTTTCGTTAGACCAAAAGCCTTTTCCTCAAAAACTTTTGGTTTCTCGAATCATCCATCTCAAAAATTCTTTTCCTAAAAAATCTCAATGTTTTCCCATTCGTAACGTGGCTTTCGAATCCAAAATCTCAACATTTTCTCTAAACCAAAAGCCTTTTCCTCAAACAAACTCTTGGTTTCTCGGATCATCCATCTCAAAAATTCGGGTGGCGACTCTCGATGGTGCGTGCTTGAACCGGAAATACCTTGCCTTCAAATATAAGGTTTGAAACCCCAAGCATAGGGGTAGATCGTCGATAGCATAATTTTCGATAGTCCAGGATTGTACTCACAGAGAATCGAATATAGCTTAATCGGATTGTAGGTTTTACACGGTGGATTTCGGCATTTAAGATGGCCAACTTGTTTTTTCTTTATACGGTAAAATGCTAAGTAAAAAGACTAGAAATTTGCTTAGTAAAATAAAAGAAGCAAGTCTAGGGATCATCTATCCCTTGGCAAAGGCCGTTACCGGTTCTCGATTATAACTTAAGCGAGAGTCACGATCGCGTGCTAACGCCCGGAGGATTTAACTTTAAAGACTACGTTTATCAAAAGATGCGATTAAGCAGAGGTGAACCAACTTGTTTAACAAATTAATCGAACACATAGGAGGCCACGAGCCCTCGGTAAGCCGCTCGCCAAGACCGCTTGACTATGCGCCTTACCAAGAAGTTAACACCCCTAGTTTAGACTAAAAATGCAAGTTAAGCTTGATCTATACCGAAAACCATACTTATAAGCCCGAGGGTTTGAGAACCAAATATCACTCTAACTCTTTGGGAGAGAGTAGCTGTCACGACCTGGATTTTTAACATAAATAAATAGATCATTTCAATAACTAATCCTCACATACGGCTAATAATGACCAAAATGAGTTTTCCCTCCTGTTTAATTACAAATCAAGTCCCCAATTTAAAAGAAAATATAACTTTGGCTCCATGGCCCAAATTGAGTCAAATACAAGTGCAAAGTACTTAGAACATTTCAACTTGAGTCAAAAGATAATTCAAATGAAAATTAGTTACAAGACCATCTTTAATCAAAAGCAGTCTATTAAAAGATGAGTGAGTAACTAAGTCAAGTTGGCTTCCAAAATCTTCGTGTCCAAGCACATCATGGCATGAAATCTATTGTCCGGTGCTAGAACATGAAAAGAAAGATTTTGTTGAGCTACACTAGCCCAGTAGGAAAATCTATACTCAAACTATATGAAAATGCGAACAAACATGCACCAAGAGTGAGTGAAGTTCAATAAGCGAACATGAGAAACAAAGGGGCACCACGATGAATCGAATGACAACGACTACTGGATTCAATACTTCTTAAAGATATCCCTAAACATTTCGTACATCAGTTAGGAGCAACATTGAACACATATCAATCTAATAACCCAAGACTATTTCACGAACCATTTTAAGATTTCTCAAGTGAATGCCACACTTAACTTCCTCTTCTTTTCCCATTTACCATCAAATCTCTTTCATAAAAACATTCCTTTTTGATTTACCAAAATATTTTTGAGAAAACTCTCGACCTTAATGGGTCAAGCTCCGTTGATTCACTTGAATGTCGGAATCCGTTGATTTGTACCCAAATACCGGAAACCGTTGATTCGCTTGAGAATAGCTGGAGGATTTTCATAAAAATCCTTTTGCCAAAACCAAAATTCTTCCTTTTCAGAATTTTGATGAAATCAATCATTTGCTCCCATTTTCAACAATTACAATCTCAGGCAACAAACATCTCAAACAACAATACGAACTTCTATAACCAATCATAACTTCCTTCATCATGCGTGACATTCAACCGTATTACCACACCTTGCTTTACGGTGAATTCTCTCCACTTGGGTTTCTGCATTACCACACCTTGCGTTGCGGATAATACTTTGGCAAGGAGAGATTCTGACACTAAGGACAAGCACAAAGCAATGAGACGGATCCCTCATAAACTGAGTGATCGAGAATCCAAAATTTTGCCCAATTTTAGAAATGAATAAAACTTCCAGCAATTTAAGACTGACAGAATGAATCATCATGTACTTCCAAAGTTGAGAAACCACAATAGAGTTGAGTACCATTGAGAGTAACTACAACAAGTGAATTCGAATTGAACGACACCAACAATTAGATATTGGGAAATATGCCACCACAAGATTTGGTTCAAATTCCAACATGAACGTTTGTATAGGATGACACATTCCAACGAATATACTGGTAGCTGCAACAAAGAAATTCAAGCCAACTAAATAGGTCTAGGCTAACAAACAGATACAAAGCGTTTACAAGTCCAAATCGCATGATTTCATAATTAAGGAATCATAGTAAATGATGGCACCAAAGTTGGTAACAATAGCAACAAGGTCCGAATTGAACAGTACCAACGAATTTGTATATCAATAAGTGTATGACCACGGATTAGGTTCAATGAGTGGAAGCTACAACATAAGAACTTATGAGGAATAACAATTAGAAACATACGACGAAATTGTTTGTCGCAAAGGAGGGACTTAAACTGGCCAACGAACTTGCCCCAAACGTGATAATGTTAAAATAAGACTTCAAATGGAACACGAGAAACGTTTATCAACATCAATAGCAAAGGTGTCACGGGATACTTCGTCACAAGATTTTGAATATACCCAAGAAAAGCTAGGAATGGATTGCGTAACAACTAACTCGAATATCAAGAATTATGACAGGTTAACAACACATGAGACTCCACGGAAAGGGCTTACGATACAATTCTAACAAGATTCGGTTAGGCCAACGAAAGAGGATAAATAAAGAAACAACTCTCACGAGATAGCGTTCGGAATATCACCAACCATCATGGTTAATACCAATCCTTTCCCAAAACAGATAAATCGTCAATATCGAAACTAATGAGGCCCAAGACAACATATCAATTTAGATTGACTCACGAATGAATCGAACAATAAGGGAAAGAAGATACCTCACACAACTAATATTTTCTGAATGCTAGAGAATTGAAGAAGGTAGTGCTTTAGCCGCTGAACTGCATTTGTTGCTATTTCGGTGTACGTTTAACCTGCTACACTGAGCTCGACTCACCTTGTACTCCCAATCCCAAAGAACAATTTCTCGCGAAGTGGCCAGGTTTGCGACAGACATGGCAAAGCTTGTCGAGCTGGGAGACTCCTTGATTCCTAGATAAAGTAGGTGGCCTAAGATTAATCCGGTTTTGCGATGAATGATTTGGTTCTCTCTGTCTTTTCCTCTTTTGGCTTCGAAAATCCCCTGGCGATGTACTCATTCTAACGGTCGGTTGTCTTTGTGTAGTCGGGGTTTGCAGCTGGCTCACATTATGTGGACAGTTTCTCATGAAATGGTCAAGCCTTCCGCAAGTAAAACAAGATCTTTGACGCCACGGACAATGGGCACGAAGATGACCAGGTTGACCACAACGATGACACACAATCTGACATTTGTGGAGAACTCCTAGGGTCTCTGAATGAGATGATAGTGTGAGGCCTCGCTGGCCCTGCATAGACTGATCTGGTTCCTTCGATTTCTTGTTTCCTAAACTCTCAACACTCTCAGAAGATGATCTTGCACTAATGACTCGATACCTAGCTTCTCCCATATTCACACCGCCCTGTGTACCCTCCAGTGTCTCAGCACCTTTCACGCATTCAACGATCTCAGGAAACATTACCTCATCCCTAGTATGCTGACTCACCTCATTCTCCCCATATGCACTACACCCTTGACGATCACGATTTCTGGTCTCACCCCACCTAACTCCACGTCTCAAAAACATCTTACTATGAAGCATAAAAAAAAAAAAGTCATCAACATTAATCATACCACTATATAATGCAAGTCTCAGACCTTTCCAGCATGGATAACAACACTACACCAATCTACCGTGATATAAATGCAATTCCATCTCGATGGACTAATATCATTCATGCAAGCACACATGTGGTTTTGTAAAAAGATGCAGCGATTTTTGAACCCATGAGACTAAAAGTCTCCCCACGGTCTCGAGGTGTTCTAAACCTATAGCTCTGATACCAATTTGTCACGACCAGGATTTTTAACATAAATAAATAGATCATTTCGATAACTAATCCTCACATACGGCTAATAATGACCAAAATGAGTTTTCCCTCCTGTTTAATTACAAATCAAGTCCCCAATTTAAAAGAAAATATAACTTTGGCTCCTTGGCCCAAATTGAGTCAAATACAAGTGCAAAGTACTTTGAACATTTCAACTTGAGTCAAAAGATAATTCAAATGAAAATTAGTTACAAGACCGTCTTTAATCAAAAGCAGTCTATTAAAAGATGAGTGAGTAACTAAGTCAAGTTGGCTTCCAAAATCTTCGTGTCCAAGCACATCATGGCATGAAATCTATTGTCCAGCGCTAGAACCTGAAAAGAAAGATTTTATTGAGCTACACTAGCCCAGTAGGAAAATCTATACTCAAACTATATGAAAATGCGAAGAAACATGCACCAAGAGTGAGTGAAGTTTAATTAGCGAACATGAGAAACAAAGGGGCACACGATGAATCAAAGGACAACGACTACTGGATTCAATACTTCTTAAAGGTATCCCTAAACATTTCGTACATCAGCTAGGAGCAACATTGAGCACATATCAATCTAATGACCCAAGACTATTTCACGAACCATTTTAAGATTTCTCAAGTGAATGCCACACTTAACTTCCTCTTCTTTTCCCATTTACCATCAAATCTCTTTCATAAAAACATTCCTTTTTGATTTACCAAAATATTTTTGAGAAAACTCTCGACCTTAATGGGTCAAGCTCCACTTGAATGCCGGAATCCGTTGATTTGTGCCCAAATACCGGAAACCGTTGATTCGCTCGAGAATAGCCGGAGGATTTTCATAAAAATCCTTTTACCAAAACAAAAATTTCTTCCTTTTCAGAATTTTGATGAAATCAATCATTTGCTCCCATTTTCAACAATTACAATCTCAGGCAACAAACATCTCAAACAACAATACGAACTTCTATAACCAATCATAACTTCCTTCATCATGCGAGGCATTCAACCGTATTACCACACCTTGCGTTACGGTGAATTCTCTCCACCTGGGTTTCGGCATTACCACACTTTGTGTTGCGGGACCCTCCGTCCGAATTCTCAGTTCAATCATGCACACCAAACATCGTTCAATATATAAGCGGATAACATTTTCCAAATTCACTATATGATACAACTCGTAAGCATGTCACATCGTACATTGATCAATACCCTAAGATCACTTACTCCTCTAAGTGTATCACGATGCCCTTCGTTACGTACCGAACCCATAAAATAACTCACGACGCACCACCCACTAGGTTCTAAACGAGGATCTTATAGAACGAGCGCCAAAGGAACCTAAAAAGGTCAACGAGACGAGTCGTGAAGACACAAATGTCCCTATTATCATTTGGACTATTAGACAAACTCACATCAACCAACTATACATCCCTCGATACACCTAGTGTAGCCTATGATGTACAATAACAGTTCTACGATACGTTTTCCATTCCACCGATCACCATATCACGTCATAGCACTTAACAAGTCTATATCGTTTGTTGAGACATGACATAACATCTACTACAATCAACCAAATGCATAAATAAGGTACGAGTATCATATTCATCTAATTCTACACTTTCCTTTTTCTACGACGAGAGCCAAAGGAGCGGGTATGATCAAAGAATCATCGGAACACGAGCAATCAAGCTTAGAGGTGATTTGAAGATGTTTAAAAGGTATTAGAAGTGTTCGGGGGTCCAAACCATAGAAGGAGAAACTTTCCAAAAATTTTCAGTTTGGTACATGTAGCAAGGTAAAGGTGCTACATGTAGCCAGTGAATAAAAGGTACAATCTGAGTTTGCTACATGTAGCGGGGTAAAGCTGGTACATGTATCCAGCGATCAGAAAATAAATTTTGGAGTTTGGTACATGTAGCGGGTTAAGGGCGCTACATGTAGCCAATGAACGAAATTGAAGAAATCTGGGTTTGCTACATGTAGCTGGGTAAAAGTGCTACATGTAGCACCTGGGATTTTCAGCACGATTTGACAAATTTCAAGGGCAAACCCGAGGCTTCCAAACAACGATCCAAGGCAAGTTTTGGACACCGAATCAACTCATAAACATATAGAGAAAGTTAGAAATCCCTACCTCGAAGTTGGAGAGCAAACGCGAAGAGAGATCGGGCCTCGACCTCCAAAATCAACACCGAGCCAAATACGAAACACCGAGCTCCTACGAACGCAATACGACCTCCAATGCACGAAGAGGTGAGGGTTTGGGGGTTTATTGATGGAGGGTTGAAGTTGTTTTGGTAGATTTTTGAGTAAGGAGAGAAAGAGAGAGAGAGAGAGAGACGCCGAGAGAGAGAGAGTGAGAGATCTGGAGATGAGAGAGAGCAAGCTTTGGGATTTTAATCTCCTACATACACATCTCTCTATATGTACTAGTATATTTACAAATTACACTTACACTCCCTCAAATAACAACCCTAACACATTAACCCCAATTCAAATAAACTCAATAAATTTCCCATTTTAGCATTTAATAAGCATTTCAAGAAATTAAAATTATTCGGGTCTCTACAGTAGCCCAAGACTTAGCCAAGTAACTACCCACTCATAGCTAAAAGATTAGAAAGCATGCTTAAGGAAGAAAACATGATTAACCGATAGAAACAGAAATAAACTTGATATTACCACGGATCTAGTCCTTACAAACAACTTTAATAAACGAGAAATTAACAAACTAGAAGTACTATTACTAGTGTTATTCAAGAAATAAGCTCAAAAAGCTTGAAAACCATTAATGGAGTTCTAAAACTAAAAAGACTTAAAATGTTATAATATTGTACTTGATACCAAACAATGTAAATGAGGGCCCTATTTATGCACAAGGGCTTTCTCTCACTACAAAAGTCAGTAAATATCCCAAAAAGCTACTTATTAAAAGAAAGTTTCCACAAGTGAAAAGTATGAAAAAGCAACAAAAATATCTGCAGGAGACCAAAGTTATCGATACCATAAGCAAATATATCGATAACATCCTTCAAAAACTCCCCCGGAGAAAAGAGTTATTGATAACTCCCAACAATTGTTATTGATACCCTCAGGTCTGGAAAGCTTTTGGACCAAAATCACAAAAGTTATCGATACCCTTCTTGAGTTATCGATAACAATCTTCAAAAATTGCAGATTGCAGGGGATTGTCCTGCCTTCCTTGCCTTGGCACCTTCGAGCGTCATCCGGGCCATCATCACTCGACTTCTTGGACTAGGTGGCGCAACACCTTATGGCCTCGTGTGCTCGGTGGGTCTTGAGGATCGTTATTGGCATCAAACTATGCCTTATTTGCACGTTTTACCTGCGAAGCTCAACAATATACCTCACGTGCAATATCAAGTAAAAATGATAACTTAAACTTAAATAAGCTATAAACTACGGGACTAGAGCACCAAATATATACAACATTGGGTGCTTATCAGCGCGCCGGTCGGGGAGCCCACGACCTCCTTATTCCTAGTAGTTAAGTGCACTATCTAATGTCATTAGGCCAAAGGCCCCTTGACTCGTGAAATGTTGTGCATAGATAGCACAGCTTGGTAGTACATACATGATTTTGGTAGCTTTAGGGCTCTATTTAGGTTCAGGATTTGAGGAAGGATTACGGATTAATGAGTTAAGAGATAGATATAGATAGAAAATTGAGAGTAATACTTAGCAATAAAACTTATTTGGGACCATGCTGAGAGAGAGGGTGGCTCTAGAAAATCAAAAGTGAACAAAATCCACAATTCTCATTAATGAAAAATTATAAATTTTGTACAGTGATGTTAAAATTTAAAAACCAAGTAGAGAGATGCATTTTTCACTAGAGGGTTTGTCTGGTCATCACCTTCAAGGCGTCAAAATTAGTCAAGGTGTTCGCAAGTTGGCCCGGTCATCCGGTATTAAAAAAAATAGAGAGAGCATTTATGATTGCTTTTGAAATTTGAAACATGCACCCTGGCCTCAATCTATTAGACAAGTTAGTGGAAAATATTTTTCGAAATCTTTGAAAATATCCCGACTTTCTTGTAGTGATATCTTGTAATAGTATCGTTTGTCAGCGAAAGATTGGAGAATTTGAATTCAATCATTTTACCTCCACTCCCAATCACACACCCCCATTCATAATAGGGGTGGAGCCCACAAACATTACACACCCAGTGTGTGTGGGATCTACCCCTATTGTGAGTGTGGGTGTGTATTTGGGTGTGGATTTAGAATTTTTGATTTGAATTTGACTGCCAAGTTGGAATGTGATCAGAAAGTGAAAGCCTCGTTTGATAACAGTGATAGATGGATGAGATTCATAAGAAGATGGGATTAAGATTGAGATTGGTAATGAGAAGAGGTAATGAGTATATTTGTTTGGACGAGATTAGATGATGAGATTACTATTTTTGAACAATAAAGAAAATTTATCAATATGTAGAAACAAATTACAAAAATTAAAAGAATTCAAAGCACTAGGCATCAAGCAGAGTGAAAAGAACTTCAACAATCATATGCCGCTAGGAACCAGAAGGGAAAAATAACCACCCTTGGATGGCAAGGAGCCAATCGAGGCCTAAAAACCCAAAGAAGAGACAAACATACCCAAGACCCAACCACCTGCCCCTGAGATGACTAAGGATCAACCATATATTTACTTAAAACTTCCTTAGCAACAGCTAAATAATCTTTGCCAAAGATTTTCTCTATCGATCTAGCAACCTTTGCATCATCAAGGTGAAACATATTAGTGTTTCCGAAAAAAGCGGATAAAGCCGCAGCAACAATCGCAGATCTAAATAAATACAATGTTTTCTTCTTTCTTCCCACTTTCTTCTTAAATTTAGGAATGCCCAACATTTTCTCAGTCGACTTCTGCTTCCAATTTCCGTTTCCCATTTCTTTAGCCTTCTTAGCTAGGTCGAGATCCACAACTAACTGGATACCATCAATAGATTTAACCTAGGCCGGGTTAAGATCAAACCATTTCCATATTAGCTTGATTTAAAAATCCCACTTCTGAGAGGTTCCAAAAGCCTTTGTCAAACATCCCAACATCCGAAACTGGATCATGAATCAGAAATGGGGTTATATTCTCTGCTGCAATTTCACCATCTTCCAAGACTAAATTGATAGAATCACCCACCACTGATTTCACTACCTTGGGACTAGAGTCATCCCAATGAGCCTATTAATATCATGTTTGTTTCACATGTGATAGGATTGGATTGGATTGATAACAGTCTTAAAAAAATTAAGTGCTCCAATTTTTAATTCGTTTAAACCGGTAAGAAAATATTATTTTTCTGATATATTATTCTAAAAAATCCTAATTAATTTTTGCATTTCGAATTCTTATAATCAAGTTTCTGCTCTACAGGAGTTCGAAATAAAGAGGAATAACAAAGGAGTAGGGATAGAGGGGAGGGGATTGGATTACCAATACCCCCTATAAACCGGCTTCCTCATCCCATGGAATTCACAATCCAGAAGCATTTGTGTAATCAAAACAAAGAATTAATAGTCCAAAAGGACTATTAGTCCAGTCACTTGGCTGAATCAAGTTGTCAAATGGGGCCGAAATATGCCTTGAATACTAATTACTATAATGCATGGGGACAAGTAATTAATTAATGTTGAGAAATCGTCTATCCTTTTTAGTCGAAACACTTGGGAGGATGTGAAACAGGGAATGCAAAGCTATTTTGGGGTCCTGTTTAGGAAAAATTAGCTATAAGCATAATAAAATAGTTTTCAATTAGGGGAAGGATGTCAACAAAATATTTTTTAGTGGAGGTTTTTCAACTTTTTGAGTTTTTTAGCTATAAGACCAAAACATGTTTAGGCACTTTATAGGATTTTAAGATTCACTTTCTTATTATATGGTTTTAGTGGTTTAGACACTTTTATAGGATATCTTAGGATTTTAGGCAATTTTATATATATGGTATCATAGGGTTTTAGGCTCTTTCATGAGGTACTCTAGGATTTTAGGTACTTTCATAGGCATATTTGTCCTTATGTTTGATTGCAAAAGGTGCTTGTCCTTTTTTTTTTTGCTCTGCAAAAGAAATTTATTAATCTTTGAAAAAGAGATACAAAGATTAAATGGATCAATGACATAACGACTAGCGCCACCCGAGACCCAAAGAAAAAATCAGGAAGGCAAGAAACCAACCAAAAGCAAAGACTTTACAAATGTGCTTTTCGTTGAGCTCAAAAAAATATAAATAAGAGTGATTTTTTTTTTTGGCTCTCTCTCCCTTCAGTTTAACGGTCCGGAGGAGGGAAGTATCTGGGTTTGCCCAGGACCGGCCCTGGGCTAAGGCGGACAAGGCGGCGAACTTAAGCCCCGAAATTTAGTCAAATATTAGGGCCTCAAATAGGTATAATTATGTATGTAATATATATTTAATTAGTACTTCCAGCTACCAAAGGAGTTAGTCGGCAAACTGGTAAGTCTAAGTCTTGCTACACAACACAATCCAGATTCGATTCCCAGCTCAAGAAGCTCATGCTACCTTTTTCATTCTTATGATTTTGTTTCCTTTCGTGCTTTTTTTTTTTTAAAAGAAAATATAGGGCCCTTGTTTAACAAGTTCGACTTAGGCCCCAAGAATCTCAGAGTCGATCCTGAGTTTGCCGTACAGTATTTTTCTGCTCATGATAAAGGGGAAAGTTGAAAAATCAAATTTTAGAAGATGTCAGGGAGCGCCCTAAATCTAGCTGGAAAAGAGGTGCTTGGGAAATCGCGCGGCGTTACTGAACATTAATACCGGTTTATGCGATGGCTTGTGTTAAAATTCCTTATGAGATTTTTGCAAAATACTTAACGCAATCATCGCCATGCAGGATTTTTCTGGGGAGGAACCTTAAATGAGGAAAATCGACTGGATGCGTTGGGATCGATCAAATGGCATGAGGCGTAAGGAAAGGGCGGGTTTAGGCTTCCGAGACTTGGAAGCTTTCCACTTTGTAATTGAGCATGTACAGTACACACATGATAGAAAAAATATCTAATGAAAAAGGTACAATTTCTATTCTCTACCTATCCACTTTTTGCTCCCACCCTACACTAATCTCTCTATAATTTTCTCTCTATCCATCAAATGTAATAAAATATTACAAAATATATTTATATATATTAGATCCAGAAAGTATTTATGGGAGAGAAGGAAGGGGGGGGGGGGGGGGGGAAATGAATATTACAATATTTTATTAGATACCTTGTGAATAGCCACTCCTCTTGAATGTAAAATACCCACCTTTTTATCTAATCAAGTGTGCGAGTGACTTTTTAGATTTTTGCTCTCTATAATAGCTAACATTCCTTTTTAAAGAGATTGGTGTACATGCTCTTAGCCATGTTAGCAAAACAATACTTGGGGAGACCTGTGGTTAGGTGATACAGTTTACCCAAAAATCCTCTCACGCCTAAACCACAAGACAGTACGTCAAGTTCACGAAGTTTGTGACTTAATTGATGATATAGATCGAATGGAATGGAAGGAAACATTGATCAGAGGTATTTTTTCTCTCCCCGTGATACAAAGCAGATTATGAGTCTACCTTTGGCGGGGGAACACAACCGGGACTTTTTCAGTCAAGTCTGCTTATCTCATTGCAAATTAATTAAAGGAGATGGTACAGATGCGTCGGAACAAGTCAAAAACTAGGGGGCAAACTAGCGGCGGAGGGCACGGTGAGGATAAATGGCAGAGAATATGACATGTATAAGAGCTGAATTTTTTTCTATGGCGATGTCTTCATGATGTACTTCCTGTGAATGATTGTTTGGTGAGGAAGTGAATTCCAGTGGAGGGCACACGGCCCAATCGGTGGGATGGAACCGGGAACGGCTTCACACATGCTCTTTAGATGCAAAAGGGCCAGTTGTGTTATGGATTTTAACTCCATTTCGTTTCCGGCCGGAGGAGTTGGCTAGTACTTCTCAACTAGCTAGGGGAGTTATGGGCCAACTGGTTGGGTGGTTTTGGAAAGGGCAGAGCGAAAATGGACTGACTATGTAGGGTATGTTGGTGACAATCTGTTGGCACATTTGGAAGGCTAGAAATGCGTGCATGGGTATTCAAGAAGGAGTGGACGGAGGAAACACGGATTAATTGCTGCCATGGCTGAAGAAGCCAATGAGTAGTACGATCAAGCAATTCAACATGCATGGAAGGGAAACCACTGAAGAGGCACCACCACCAAATTTGGAGGTTTGGACTCCACCAAATCCCGGAATGCAGAAGATTAATGCCAAAAACCATGCTTGGATGTCATTGTTCGAGATATTTTTCATTTAGTTCGGTTTTTTAATTCTTGTTCCTCTAATTTTGTTCCGTGTTCTTGTAATAGGGTAACTCAGTTAGTAGCCAAGTTTGCCCTATATATCTTTAGTCCAACCTATTGCCTGGCATCGGAATATCCCGAACTGGGTAAGGGCGGAGGCCTCTTTCGATGTGTCATTGTCTTTAATTGGAATGAATAAAACCATGATATCTATAGGCAAAAAACAGAAAAAGGAAAAAAAGAAAAATGAAATACTACAACATTCGATTGATATAGATAACTAGAGTTAACAGAACTGATTCGATATTGACCAAACTTAAACTTCATACAACCTAACCAAAGTTACTCGTAAACTCCCACTCAATTAATGTAGCGTCCCGTAGTTTGTATTTTGTAGCTAGTGATGTAAATTAATCATCTCTCCTATCGACTGACCAAAATAACATTCGACAAAGGCATAAGCAACATTAAAGGGGTGTTTCCAGCATGGAATAAGTTAAGGAAAAGATGTTACTGACAAATTATTAATTGTTTCTACTGACTAATAATAATTTGTTAATTAGTAAGAATAAGATACTATAATGTCAAAACTTATTGATTAGTGTGAATAAAGATAGTGAAATGGCATAAATTATTGCCTAAAAATCTTAGTGAAAATGCCCCCTAATAAGTTGCTAGATTCTCTCCTTAAAATAGACTGCTTCTTCATTGAATCAGGGAAACATATTCCTCAAACAAAAATCTTATTCACATAACAATTCCCACACAAGAACTCACATAACCGCTGATGTCAGCTCAAAACGACATCGTTTTGCTATATATATAAAAAAAAAAAAAAAAAACCAGGGACCCTTCCCCTTTCCCTTTCCTTTCCCAATTTGACGAAAACAGAGAAGATCCCCTTTCTAGTTCCCCACCAGTACCGACGACCACCCCAACCCAATTCCCACCACCACTGGCGACCACCACAACCCAATTCCAATCATCACATTCTGATTTGACCCGTTAATGTTCTCCGTTGTCCTCACCGTGGCATTGTGGCCTAAAACGGACACGGCGAAGTCTATCATGTCCTCAATGAACCCCACACACCACTTGGTTTCGCCAATGCTAGGGTTCCGCTCACATTCCGACAATGCATAGACCAGCATCCACTCCCCAGAGGATTTGTTTTGTGAGTGGAAGATTCGCTTCAACTCGAGTAGTTCATCAGTAGAAATGTAAATTTCAACGAGATCAACCTGGGTAAAAAAAAACTAACAGAATGCGTGACCTGGCCTACATGTGGCCTTATTCGACTTAGGTGGATGAAAGGTGGATGCATTCATTGCATGCAGGAGGGTTCCCTCCCTCCCTCTTTCTCTCTCTCTCTCTCTCTCTCTCTACAATCTGTTTTCTTTCTCTAGCTATAAGTCTCAAGTCCAAATTCACTCCATGCATTACACCTCTCACAATTTTCTGCACCTTTGATTGAGGTAGAAGCACATGCAATTAAACATTGTATGTTCAATTGTTTCCTTATTCTTCAGTTACCAGGTCACAAATTACTTTTACTTTCCATGTTTTTCTTCTCCCATAGCTAATTAGCAAGAAGTCACCTTCCCAAACAACCCACCAATAAGACATGCATGCTTCTACCAATCCAACAAAAGCCTCGCATAAACAAAAACAGTACCATGAAATCGACATCAAAATTGAATTTTTCAATAACCCATTCACCTCTAGTTTCGTCTCCAATTTAGGCTCGACCGCCTTCGACTTGGACTCAAGCTCGGGCCCGGTTACCTTTTCCTCAACTTCTTGAACCCGGAACTTCCTCCTTTATTTCTTGAACTGTAACCTCGAAAACTTTTGCCAACTGTTCGGTGATTTCCGCTGGTTCTACTGCGCTTTGGAGGTCCCACGAGTAGCCCTCGCCCATCGCTTCATCCTTGGTCCAGCCACGGTCTTCTTGGAGAACCGCAGATGCATTATTTGGGTGGATAAACACAAGAAGTTGTAATTTGGGCGCATTTCTGCGTGAATTCAATGGGAATTTGAGAGCGAGAGAGAGAGAGACCCACCTACATGCCATGTATGCCTTTCACCCACCTAAGTCCAATAAGGCCACGTGTAGGCCATGTCAGTAATGTCACCAATTTTGTTAGTTTTTTGACGAAGCGTGGTGTGTTATTAAATAGCGTGGTGTGTTATTAAATAGTACAAGTGTTTATGTGATATGTCGTGAAGGTTAGGTGTCTCTGTGATTTTGGTGAAAGGTCAGGGGTTATTTTGAAATTTTCTCATAAATCATTAGATTTCTTTTTTGGTAAGTCAAAAATTAATAGATTTATCCTTTCGTAAACTAAACTACAGAAACAAGTACAAATAATTTAGGCTGCTGATTTTGCCACACCTTTTTTTGTTAACGTCACTCCCTTGCATGTGTATTGTTGGTGCAAAAATATATTTACAGGGGAGTAGCGTTAACAAAAAAGGGAGTGACAATATCATTTCCCATATTTCGGGGATACTAGGCTTTTGAGTTTTGATTACTCAATCTGTTAATCTTGACTATATTGGTATCTTTATCAAAGCAACGGCCTTTGGAAAATTTTTTTTATAACCGAGTAACAGCCTTACGGTCGAGCCACAATTGGATTAGACTGCGCAACCCAAATCTCAGGAGGAACTAGAGTGGTCACACCAGTCACGACTCCCCACTTACGGCCTTTGGGGTCCATACAAATGTTTAAACTCACACTATAACAGAATGTGATTACTATAGTACTCCCTTTGTTCCAAAAAATAGTCAATCACAAAAAGACTTGCAATTTTTGAATGAAAAAAAAATAACATACTTCTCTGCATAATTTCGCAAGTCTCTGTGGTTTTTGACCTTGTTCTTGCCTTGCTACACTTTAGTACTATTTGTACACTTGCAAGTACATTAAAAAATTCCACAAAACACTTTCTCGTCAAGACTCAAGTCTAAAGGATTTGTTAACAATTGCACTCTAGTCGATATACTAGGGGTGTAAGTGTTTAAAAAAAAACAACACGGTAATGTGAACCATTCGAGCTGTCCATTTGGTGCAATTCAATAGTTTAGATTTCACGGATGCTATACAGTGCCGAAATGAGATTTGAACCGTTAAATTACTAAATAGATTGCTCAGATGGTGTGCAACACCATGTTGTACCAACTTGAAAATGCCATCATAGATTAAATGGAATTACTCACTGTGTACATTAGTACAATTCGTATTGGACCCTTTGTAGACGGACTTAGTATTATAGTACTTCTTCTATTCCAAAATGTTTGTCTGGTTCAAACAATGACTCAACATCATGATGCGGGTGTCTTGTCCTTTTTTGCTTTCTCAATGTATCATTTGTCGAGTTTCTAATAAAATCTTTTTTGCTGTTTCAAAAAAAAAAAAAAGACTCAAAACTAATGCATTTCTTTCAAGAAAAATAATTTTTTTTCATAAATTTAAAGAACTCGTCAATATCGAATGAATTGTTGAAAAAAATTGAAGTTTTTCTCGCAAAAATTGTATTATTTTTACGTCTTTGTTTTGCAGACCAGACAAATATTATGGGACGGAGGGAGTAGTAATCATGTTCGGTTATAATTTGAGTTTAAACTTTTATATAGACCATAGTATGTGAGGATTGTGACTTGATCGTGAGATGAAGTGACATGTTAAAATATGCAATCACCTTATTAAGGATGTAGATGATACTGAGTTAGTATGTTTGTCATGAGAAGGTTTTTTTTTCTCATATGCGATATGGCGTATCTTTTTATCCCCGTGATTATTTTTTATTTTGTTTGGTTGGCTCTTTGGTTTTTTGTTTAATTGATGCTGAGGTTTCTGTATAGGGTTTGATGCTCGTTTTGGTGTCTCGATGTTTTAGGTTGAGTTCTGTGGGTGTTTTGGTGCTCAGTTGGTGTCTTGCCTTTTTTAGGTCTCAGGTGACTTTTACCGGTGTGTCATTGATCTTTTAATCTTTCTAATCCTTTATAAAGATTTAATAAGTTCTTTTTGTTTAGCAAAAAACATTATTTAGAAATGAGAAGCATATATCAAAAACCCTCCTAAATATAAAATTATCCAGCCGAGCAAAAAAAAAATTATCCAATGACCATATTTTTGGTCAAGAAACCAATATAGTCAAGACTAACAGATTGAGCAATCAAAGCTGAAACAGTTTGGTGATACAAGGATTTTTAGCTTTGATTAATTGCTCAATCTATTAATCTTGACTCTAATGGTTTCTTGATCAAAACTATGGCCTTGGAAAAATTTATTTTAGGAGGGTTTTTATGACAGTCCATAAAATTAATTATTCTAGTAATATAGTAAGAATTTTAGTTTATTATTTTTGAAATTAGTATTTCATTAGGAATCTTTCTGTTTTGGCATAAACTCCCGATTAATACTCTGATCGATCTGTCAGCCAATCTGTCTAGTCTCACGTTACGTTGAAAGAAGTCAAAAGGTTTTGATTGACTACAGATTAATAATCAGATCAATCGGTCGGTCAATTTACAGATTTTGCCATTTTTTGAAATAGTTTATTTGCTTATAACTTTTAGTAGGAAATTCGATTTTGGTTGCCGTTTGTTTTGACATTTTTCTTATTTAACCTAGTATTTGATTCTGCAGTTAATTTTCAATTTTTTATTTTTGAGAATTTTGATAATTTATTTAATTTAGGCTTGATTAGCATTTTTATTAATTTCTTAGTTGGTTTAGGATTTCTTTGCCCTATAAGTATCATTGTAAGCCCTACGACAGAACTTAGTTGTTATTGAAATAAAGAAAATCAAGATTTATTTTATATTGTGTGTTCACAGAGCGAGTACCTTTTGTTCATACCTATACTTATTCGTGTTTGTATTTCAAAGAGAGAATCTTTAACATAAGCAAGTTCGTGATTTCTTATTGCAAATAGTTTCGTAAAAGAAAGCTGCGCTACATCAGTTTTTGATGTATGCTTCTTATTTCTAGATATCCACTAGGTGATCGCATATTAACATGCCACTTCATCTCACGATCGAGTCACAATCCTCATATACTATGGTCTATATAAAAGTTTAAACTCAAATTATAACCGAACGTGATTACTACTATAATACTACATCCATCGGCCAGAAAGGGTCCATTATAAAAATATGTGTAATTTTTGGATTAAAAAAATAAAAGTACTTCTTTGCATAATGTTTCAAATATATGTACTAATTAAATTAAACAACTAATTGAGATCGTTAATACGGTGTAAAAAAATTTAAAATTATCAACGAAAATACTTTATTTTTTAATCTGAATATTACACTTCTTTTTTTTTTTTTTTTTTTGATAGGCAACAAAACTTTATAAGAACTCGACAAAGGGTATATCGAGGGGAGACCAATTACGGACCACAAATGATATTATCTAATCTAATCTAATCTTGATGATATTATTAGAATATTAAATGTCTTACGACAGCTCTGATGATATTATCTAATCTAATCTTGACATTAACATTAGTAATTGTTTGGTACTGCTTAAAGGGAGGCTTGAAGCTCTGTTCAACAAGGTAGGACACAATTACTTCTCAAAATTCCACACACACATAAATAAAACAGAAGTTGATTAATTGAGTCGTAATTCAATCACTTCGAAAGAATATTGGTCTTGTTCGTTTAGCATATTTACTTTGTTTTAACTTTGTTTTCCGATCATTACCCTATATCTTTCTCCAATCATTATCCTATTTTTTCAATTATTAATTTCATTTATCTCTCTATCTCTCTCCATTCATTACCTCTCTCTCCAATCATTACCCTATTTCTCTCTCCACCCACTACCAAAACAAAAAAACCCAAATGTGTTAAACGAACAAGGCCATTATCATCATAGTGCAGAGTCATTAATTCACAGTAAGATTACAATATTCGAAAATCTTCTTCACCGTTAAAAAAAAGAGATTACACTCTTGGGAAACAAATGTGTCATCTTGTAGTACTTTTTAGTATTCTTCCGGCACGGAGTGGCTAAAGAAAATCTTCCTCTCTCAAAGCAAAAAACAAAAACAAACCAAAAGAAGAAGAAGAAGAGGAAGAAAAAGGAATCAGCAAACCAATTCCTTCAGTCTCTGACATACCTTTGCAGTATCCACACCCACTCTACAAACTTTCACCTGCAAAGAAAAAGAAATGTGGAAACTCATGAAACCAACGTTAAGTCTTCTGTCCAAAAATATCTATCTAACAAATTAACCTAATGCATCTACACCGTTACCATCTACACCGAGCGCATGGGTAGGTCAAGGTGCCAGATCGAGTCAAGACCATAAACTGCGGTGGGACCAGTATGGTCTTGCTAGGTGACGCGGTCGTGCAACGTACGACGGTATTGCGCTCAGTAACAGTACAGTCTGGCCACATGGCGTGGTCCCTTACCGAAGGACTGCATCATGTCAGTGACCTTGGCCTCCAAGAAACGGCACTCTTATAAATAGCACATTGATAAACCCTAATAGATATGTCTTCTTCTCCCTGTCTAAGCTCTGTATTTTCCTTCTCTCAGGTGGGCACTAACTTAGTTGTCGGAGTGCCTTCCTGCCACCTTTGGCCCAACGAGTCACTAACTGGCCGTTGCTTCTCTTGCAGGAACTAGGGGAGGAAATGGAGAAGCTTGACCCATACACCACTCCACAATATTATTTCGTTTTCTTATCAAAGCGAGCTTGGACTGTGTTATAGACATAGGCGTGTTTGTCTAAATCGTCATGCCAATCTTTCATTTTTCTAAGTGTGTTTTTATTGCCCGATGTTAATATTATTATTTAGGCACAACAGTGCAACAAATTAAAGCAGGACTCACTCCAACAATAAATATTTTTTTTGGTAATGCAGGATGTTCCAAACCATCTTGTGCGCATCTTAAACTAATCTCTATTGTTCCTTCTATAACAATTTTACACGCATATCCCTGGGAATGAGCTAACTCCAAAGGTTTTAGGCAAGGAATCGAATTGAGATCTTTTAGCATTTTGTAATGAACCTTACAAAGTTCCCGAAACTTGTGTTTAAATTAGTAAACTGCTACAAGAGATGCTTCCAATAGCCAGTGTCGGAACGAGGAATAAAATTTCTGGGAGACGAGTTATAATAGGAAAGCAATTAACCTCAAATATCCTTCTACTCGTTACTCAACAAATAAGTAAAAAAAAGATACAACTACTAATCTCCTTGCATTCTATGGTCGAAGAAATGGTAAAAACACATTCTCAAAATTGATCATCCATCAAAATAGAACAAAAATAGTTTGGTAATTTATCAAAGTGGAATCAACGTTCTTTCAAATCTGGAAAATCATCTAAGATTGGCAAAATGCCGAAATCAGAGTTTGAAAAGTGCAGAATGAGTCGAGATCCTAAAGGCGTTCGGTTCCAATTGCCGGCCACCAAAGTTTGGACAGTGAAGAGTTCAGCTCAGATTGCCGGCCGCCATCGAGTGTCCAAGGCATGCATTTCTTCTCCTTTGAAAACGTTTGGAAGAAAAGTTGAAAACTTGAAATGGTTTCTTTTTCTTCTAGCTATTCTTTTCCTTTGAAAAAAAAGAAAAATGAAAAAGTAGGGGGCCTTTAAGGTCCCGTTCGTCTGAACCTTTTTATTCAATAAGTACAATTTTGCAATTGAGTGTTTAATGCGAGTTCTTCTCTCTCTCTCTCTCTCTCCTTTACGCGATTTGGGCAAATTTTCTCCCTCTAGGGTTTCATCATCTAGCCAGCCGCCGCCGGGAGGGGGCGGGGAGGAGCCCCTCCTTACCTCATCCCTCAGGCTCCTCTTGTTCTCCTTCATCTCCTTCATCTCCTCCTCTTCCCTCTCTCACTTTCTCTCTAGCCTTCAAATTGTTGTTTTCTCTTTTCCCTCTGTTTTCTCTGTTTGTTGTTTGGATCACCGCCCTCCCCAGTGTGGGAGGGTGTGGCGGTTGAGCTCTTGCTCTATCTGCCGCCAGTCGGTGGTTCCTTGGTCCCTTCGGAAGCCTAGCGGTGTTGGGTGGTGCGGGGAGTCTCGGAGGTGCAGGGATGTGGTTGGTGGCGGGGATTTGGCGGGTGTTGTTATCGTGGGGGTGGGTGGTGTTGGGCGGTGTTCTGTAGCTTGTTTTCTCTAACTTTTGTTTTGCAGGTTTTTTCAAAAATTCAAGAAAATGATTGGTAAAAATGTGGTTTCGATCAGTGATGCTTGTTTTTGGTGGTGGTGAGGTGGATGTGGTTCCCATGGCTGGTTGCTCAGGTCGCTTTGTGTTCCGAAGTCCGGTTGGCGGCCGCTCCGAATTTCTCAGTCGGGCGAGGGGTCAACATTTTCGTTGCTCCGGATTTTGTTGTTGCTGATTGAGATCAGGTGCTGTTGGGGTTTTATAGGGGTTTTATAGGGGTCTGTTGTTGGTGGTGGTTCCTGACTGTCTTCAGTATTCATTTTCGTAGGCCAATTCTCGTCGCCGATCTCTATATCTGGGAGAGGTCGACTCGGCTTAATGGCGAGTCTAGGCTCCGATGGCTTGTGCGGCGGTGGATGTTGAAGGTGGTTAGGGTTTGAGGGTTGGTTTGGGTTGGCCGGTCCAAGGGTTAGGCCGGATTTGGGAGTTTTGGGCTTTCATTGTATATTCTGGGTATAGGGTTGGCCTTTTTTGATTATCGTTTTTGGATCCTATTAGACTTTTGAGTGTTCCGCGCTTTGTCTTAGAGATGTGTTGTCTAACTCTTTGTTAGATACCCTTATTTCTCCGTTTTTAATAAAATTTATTTTTGCCGATAAAAAAGTACTTAATTTGCAACTTTGGGAGAAAATAAGAACCATTGTTCCACTAAGATCGAGTTCTTAAGAAATAAATAATTATTTAGTGTATGCCAGTTTTGATTACTTAAATCTTTCAATGTAGATTTCAAAAAAAATACAATATGAATCTCGTTTGATAGATTTCAATTACTTTTATTATACAAAATTCGCAAAATCATAAAATTTATTTTAAATTGAAAGATATAAGCATTCAAAAAAATGACATGGATTTTGAAATGTAGAAATAAGAAGGCAAAAGGTAAAAAGTTAGTTGAACCGGAACGTGGGTTCTTAACTTCTTATTAATAAAAAAATAAGCACTTATTTTGTTAGCGGAAAAACATGAAGATGAAATGGGAGCTGCAGAAATTGGCAACTACTGATCACCTGAGCATGGAGAGTATGAAAAACCTTATCACCCACAGTGGAAAAGCTAGCACTCACCACCTCAGCTCCTTCATTCTCAATCACACCAATGACTTCAGAAATCGCGAAGTTCTTCTTCAACCCAGTTATCAAAACTACTTCCAAACTTGAACCTAAACATTCTCTCAACTCGACCACTGGCAATTTGATTGTTGTACTGGTATTACCATCGTTATCCGTGCCGTTGTGATTGCCCATTGCCAGTGCTGCCCTCCTTGCCTTCAGTTCCTCCACTCTTTTTTTCAATAGCTTAATGTATGTTCCTGCCTCGTCGAGCTGATGCTGTCGCGATTGCATGCCCTGAGAATTTGTGTCATTCTGGGGGGAAATATTATGGCTCGGAATTAATTAGAATTACATTATTTAAATTTTTTATTTTGGCAAATGAAATTTTATTAAACTCGAAAGGGGTACATCGAGGGAAAAGACAAGAGAAACACAAAGTGCTTCACTTAACAAAAAAAGACCAACCAAAACAAACAACATCCAAGAGAAAGTTGGATGAACAACACCTCAAAGGTAGACTAAAATCTTTTACTATAACAAACAACATATATATAGCATCCGAGTTCCTCCAACAAAATCTTCTTGTTTTGTGAATAAGCTAAGCCTCGAGCGAATTACTAAGCTCCACTCAAATTCAGCTCAATAAGCTTATGTTACTCTTTAACTTCATAAGATCACAACCAATCTACTTGTGATTCGCTCAAAGAAACAATTATCAAGGTTGACATATAGTGTACAAATTGTGAAGTTCTTAATAAAGTTTGAACAACTTGACATTCAGCTCGTTTTCGGTACGAAGACAGTTCTTTTCATCTCGTAAGCTCGATCACATTGGTTGGTATCATTTTTTCAACTCAGAAAAAACTAGTAGAATTGTTGATCATTAAAAAACAAGGCAGGTATGAGATGGGAAAAGATCGAAAGTCAGAGTAAACCCTAGTTTTAAATTGTTGCGTCTCCGTCTCAAATAAATCAAACGGTATCATCCGTATGAACTAGAAGTTCAAATTCACAGAAGATGGTAATGAATCTTTTTTTGCCATTCAAAAAAAAAAAAAAAAAGAAAGAAATTCACAAAGATAGGAAGTTGATCTCTTTAGCATTCTATGATGTATGGAGAGAGAGAGAGAGAGAGAGTGAGAGAGAACCTGGGAGGAATTGAGAGGGTGGGGAGGGATGAGAGAAGTGAGCTTGAAGCAGAGATCTTTCATGTGAATTCTCCTATTCCTCTCCACTATCTTCCGATCAAGTTTTTCATGACCGGTGTTGTACCTCTTCATTATCACCCCAAGCAAGTGTAAATAATTCAAGGGATCTCTATTCAGAAGAAATGTTGATTTAAGAGTTTGAAAGCATGCCCACTGGAATTCCCTAGTTTATTTATAGATAGAGACAAGCCGGCCTATCTTCATATGAACACACGCAGAATTCGAATATTCAAAAGGCGAATGTATGTGAGGTGTGAAATGTAATGAATTTAATTGGAGATTTACTAATCATTAAAAGTACCTTAGAAATAGGATGTTGAAAAGTTTATGTGAGACCTTTACCAATAAATTCTAAGGCCCCGTTCCAGAATGGCCCCTTAAAAATAAGAATTTATTTACAATTTTCAAACTTAAAAATAATAGGTTTACTGAAATTAAAAAAAATATATGCAATATAGATGTTGTTTGATTGTTCTCATCGAGATCTATCAAACCCTGCAATTAAAAAGATTGTAAATTTATTTTCGTAAGCTCATTATTTTTAGGTTTCAAAATAGGTCCATATTTTTTAAATACTTATTTGGGTTTCATGAACGAAGCCTAAGCTCCATAATGCATACATGGGGGGTGCATAAAGGAGTCTTTCAAAAATCTTTTAAAAAAATTGTGAATGCAAGAAATAAAAGCAAAAATGCAGAGCAAGGATTAAAAACAAGAGCAAAGACCATTTTAAAGAAATTTTGTGAATAATAAGTCAATAATAGCATCAATGAGGACGAAGAATTTGATAAGTCAATGCCACTATCTATTCGTTGTTGTACGGTGAAGGGAAAGAAATGCAGATCATAGGAAAGAGGAATTAATAATCCTCCGGTTTGTCAATTTCTACGGGGTCTACAGTTCTGTTCTTGCCCCGACACAGAAGTAATTCATTGGAATTTCTTCTCTCTGTTAGTAATACTCCTATCTATATGTTTGTTGTAGTAATTAAAATTCATTTCATGGAATCTCGAACGGTTGACCAAGTAGCCTTAGTTTAGGACTTAAGAGTTTGTATTCTCTTAAAATTTTAGGTTCGATTATTTAAATCACCTCACCTCAAGCTTACATGTGTTAAATGGTTGTAGTAAATAGTTGAAGGTTTACGTGGGCAGAGTTTACTTTTACTGCTCTGACCCTAAAAATTCACTTCATGTTTTACGTGGGCAGTTTTTACTCCACTGCTCTGACCCTTGACTCTTGGCGCAGCCACGCATTCACCGACCAGCACGTCATATATACTATATAGATGTACTATTGATAATTATTGCTAAATAATCTTTCTTCTTATAAGGACAAATTTCACTGACCTCCCCTGAAGTTTCTAACACTAGCAAAAATCTCCTCTGAGGTTTCTGAAATATTATTGCCCTCCCCTCATTTTTTTGACATTACCAAAATACACCCTTCTGTTAACTTTCATTTGGTGTCTTAATAGAAATGGATGAGTCATACTGATGTCATGTTATATGACCTTTCTTCTTCTTTTTTTAGGTTGTTGATTTTGCCACTCCATTTTTTTTATCGCCCATTTAGTCTTTCTTGTTAGTAATATTGAACCCATTGTGTTTGTTTACTATTTTTTGAACTACTATTGACCCTTTTTTTTTCCCAACTACTATTGACCTTTGGCTAATATATATAAAAGAAAAGTTTCAAAAGCAGATAAGGTTTACAAGGAAAAAATACGATTCAAATTTTAGGGAGAAATCCTACCCGGATCTACAACTACTTGTAGAATTTGCTAAGGCGGGGTATTTTTTATCTTCATCCTTTGCAATTCATAAGGAACTGAATGTTGAAGAGTGAAAAAAAAAAAGGGGGTTTGTGTATTAGGGGAGCACTAATTTATTATTATTTTTTTTAATAAGCAAGGGGAGCATTGTTGGGTGTTGTGCACTAGCTCAAAACACATGTGGGTGCGCCCATTATTGGAATCATTTTGGGTTCGTTTATTTGATCTAAGCCATCTGGTAGTTTTCGTCTCTCTAAATAGATATTTCGTGTAAAAATGACTTTGACCAGATATCAAGAACACGTTGGTCGTAAAAAATTATTTGATCTAAACCATCTGGTAACCAATCTAAATTTTTAAATAGAATACCTATTTGGCAAAACGATTAAAGCATGTAGCTCAGTTGGCATCTCCTAGTACCCTTGGGAGAGCAAGGTTCAAGTCCCGTCGTGGGTGTTTGGAGATTTAGGGTTATGGACAGCATCTAAACTCATTTTGAAATAACTTAGGGGGCGTTTGGTAACCATTTTATTTTCAGTTTTTAGTTATTATTTTTACTTTTCTAAAAATTAATAAAGAAAACTTGTTTGGTAACATGTTTTCAATTTTTTGTTTTTCATAAATGTTTTCAAAGGTTTTGTAAATTTTAAAAACTAGAAAAATGTGTTTTACACGGTTTTTTTTTATCCCGATCATAACTCTCTCAAACAGATCCAGAGATACGCTACTCTCTCTCTCTCTCTCTCTCTCGATGGTCTCTGAGATGGCGTTTGGTACTCCCTCTCTCTCTCTCTCTCTCTCTCTCTCTCTCCCTCCCTCCCTTTTCCCCCTCTATCTCCCTCTTCCCCTCTCTCTCTGAGCGCCGGCAAAACCCTAGATATTCTCCATCTCTTTGGGTTTGTGTGTGTAATCCATTTATATTCGTTCCATTTCTGAAACTCGAATTCTCCACTTGTATGTCTAATCCATGTTCTCCTTGTAGATTATTGAAGAATACAAGCTTATTCAATCGTTTTGAGAAGAAGGTATACACTGAATTAAATTTTTGTGATTCACTTGTTTCCGTAATAGTTTATTCTTTGGGTAATTTGTTCCGTAATTCTTAACACAGGCCTATCCTATATAAACAATAGAGATGAGATGAGTGAGGTGTATGATTTTTTTCCGTATCTCATATTTTGCATATGAGCTCATAATTCCCCTTAGCCAATCCCCCCTGTAATTCTTCTCGCTCTTTCGAATTGAGTCGCTCTAATCTCACTTTTTCTCAATGAAGTTATGTAGCAATCTACATGTTTGTTGAATTGTCTAAATGGCTTTCTCTTCTTGCCTGGGTTTTGATTGATTTGTCATTGGATCTATTTTAGTTTTTGTATGTGTTTTGTTTGGATATCTACTGTTTCGATTTGTTTTTGTATCATTGTTTGTTTTTTGTTAACAAAAGTAGGAAATGGGAGACAATGATGTTATGGAGGTTAGTGGAGAAGCTGCATGGTGATGTTCTTTGGAGGCAAATGTTCATGGATATGCCTGAGAAAAGGAGAATCGCTTGGATCAAAAAATTGTAGGATATTCTCAATTGAGTCCTTGGCCAGTGCTTCTTGATTCTGTGTCCGATGGCTTTTGGCCAACTGATACAGCTAATCAACCCTTTCGGATGGTTTCCAATGTGCATTTACGCCTGAGCTTTCAGGTCTCCAGTGGAGGATATTCTCAATTGCCTTTGGACAATTGGCATGGCCTCAAAATTTGGCTCTGTGCTCTGGTTGTAACCGAAATCTAAACATCACACTGTTCAGTTTCTCTGGATTTATAATTTTCTCAGACAAAACTGTGTGTTTATAGTACAATTACATACATTAGTGTTTGTCAGAATTTAGGATCATGGATGGCCCTATAGTATTTATCATCTGCTATGTGGATTAAAGTTGTTTCGTGTGATGATCCTCTGATCTCGAATGTTCATGACTCCTGAGAAGCAGAAACACCTATTGCAGTTTGGCAACCACGTCTTTGTTATACATTTGAGGCATTATTTGTATGCTTCTCTCCAGTTGTTCTACATTTCTGTAACCACTTGATAAGTCTTGTTTGTTCCTTATAATCAACATTGGTCAGTTTCTCCATTTTTGCCAATAAGTCTGCAACGAAAAAGGAGGAAGTATCAGAAAGGAAAGTCTGCAGAAATGTCTACACGTCCTCACATCCATACACTGCATTGAGAAGTTGCAGTTTGAACTTAGAATCAAATCTCCCTTTGGCTTTGGCCAGCTGTAGAATGAGCTTGGTTCTGCCAACTGCAATTGGTTTTCTTTTATGAACTAGGCACGAGTAGTTAACATTCTGTCCATGTTTTTATGGCTCATGTAGTGACTAATTTAATTGACGTGGTGACATGTGGATTAAGGCATTTAAATTTCAATGCAGTTATAGCTTGTTTTTGTATTTTTGTTGCGTTTTATTTAGGATTGTGTTGGAGCGATTGACGGTACCCACATATCGGCAAGTGTTCCGGCATCTGATCAAATACCATATCGTGGTAAACACACTGTTACGACCCAGAATGTCATGGCGGCTTGCTCTTTTGATATGCGGTTCACATATGTACTAAGTGGTTTAACTTTCATCATTCATCGTTACGTAATGTTATCGAGCGATGTTTTGGAGTGCTAAAAGCTCGATTTCCTATATTGAAGCAAATGCCACTGTATAGTGTTCGTACACAAAAGTATATCCCCACAGCTTGTTGTACGGTTCACAATTGGATTAGAATGCATGATGACAATGATGATCTATTTAGAGAATATAGCCAAGAGAATATGGTGATTCGACAATGTCAAAGAGCTAGCGGGAGTAGTTCCCAAAATTCAGTTGAGATTGATATCACTCGTGGACAACTCCGTCGTATGTCCAATGTTCGTGATCGGATTGCCGAAAAAATTTGGTCTAGCATAAATCGTAGTTGATGATATTAGCACTGCAAATGTATTTATCCTTATTTAAAACTATGTTACCCTTATTTGATGTTTGAACTCAGAGTGAACATCATTTGTATGCGATTGATGGATTTGAGTTTGTAGAATCATGTTGGTGTTAATTTTTTGTATGCGAAACTTTATTATTTTGTTTCCTCTAATTCCATTCAATTTGAAGAATAAATAAACAAAACCAAAATAATATTACCAAACATGTTTTGTGCTTTCATTTTTTATTGATACGAAAACATTATTACCAAACATGTTTTTTGTTTTTGTTTTTATAAAAACATAAACCTGATTCTATTTCTAATTTCTTAAAAACAATAAACTGAAAACTGAAAGTGTTATCAAACGCACCCTTACTAATCCCCCACTGATGTAAACAATATTGGCAAAAAAAAAAGAGGTCAAATAATCAAATGTTGGATTGGCCTGAGTGCACAACAAGTGTTGTGTATCACGGACATAAGAGACATTATTCTTGTGTATTAACGTTGTTGTAAGGCCTAGCTTCCCAAAAAAGCATGTTTCTTTTGTCTTTATTCAATTTTTTTTTTCACATTTGTAAGTTCTGTGTCAAATTTTTGCAGAATATTAGTTCGTCTCGATGAGAGGAATCAAAAAAAGAAAAAAAATAATGACTTTTACACATTTTAGCACTTACTTTTAGCTCTAAAAATGTAAATCTTGGATATTTCTAAAATAAATTGGATAAAAGTCATAATTTTTAGTTTTTGGATTGCTCTTGTCGAAATGAACCAATAATCTACAAAATAAATAAATAAATAAATAAATGTTGACACAAAACTGAAAAAAAAGTGCACTAAAGGAATGACGGCTTTGCATTACCGTCTCGGATCGGCACCATCAGTCAACTCATTTTTCTCATAAAAAGAAGGGCATGTCTCCGGTTGAGACTGTAGGTTCGAACCCCCTATACTATGATAAGGGCCCTTCAACAGAGAAGTTGGCTATAATGGAATAGAGTCCAGGATTCTCCTTCCTCATAAAATGAATTGGGCTTGGGCAAGGGCAACAAAGTGCCTTACGACAGAGAAGTCGGGTCGGCTGTAATAGAATAAATAAGGGCGCTTCCTTCCTCAAATAGATAGGACATCTACCGGCTTATCCCCTTCCATCAACAGAAGTCTCGGCTATAGCTATAATAATGGATATTGATTATCCCGCACTAGCCTATATTTCCAGCATTTAGCGCCTAAAACCACTGAAAGGGTCGATGCAGCTCCCTTTCCACATTCGTAGCTGTAGTTGTAAGGTGCTTTCTCCTCTAGTTGCTTAAGCCTAAGGATTTGGATGAATCAAGCAAGCAGTCCATCAAGCAATAAATCCATCCATTCCGCAAGCAAGTAAGCCGGGAAACAATAACTCAATCAATAAATCCATTGAGCTAAGCCAGCCATACGGGAGTAATCAGCAAAGTAAGCAGCAATCAAAGTGAGCAAGCCTCAAAGCGCCATCCCAACACCGACACTACAACAAAAATCACATTCTATAGCGTTCCAAAAACGCTATGGAAAGGTATACATAGCGTTCTAGGAAACGCTGTATTAGCCGATGTTATTAAAAGTCTCAGACATTCAATAGCGTTTTTAAAACGCTGTCTTTTCCATACTTTTAATAGCGTTTTTAGAACGCTGTCGTTTCCATACTTTTAATAGCGTTTTTGGAACGCTGTCGTTTTGGTACTTTCTATAGCATTTTTTGCAAGCTATCTATTGTATACTTTTTATAGCATTCTTGACCCGCTATGTATTGTACACTTTTTATAATGTTTCTTGCCTGCTATTCGTTGTATATTTTTTATAGTGTTTTTTTGTGCAATTTTCACTCAACCTTTCATAGCATTCTTTGCCTTGGCATTCCATAACAAGCTCATACAACAACCGCTAACAACTAAAGCAAGATGGCCCGAATACTCATTCCTTATATTAACAATATTACATACAAAACCAACAACTGTCTTGGAACATCAAAGTGACTAGCATTACATAGAAGAAAATTAGCGTACTACATCCTTCCAAAACATCCGCCTATCCCAAAAGTCGAATACAAGCCTTGTTACAAAATACCAACAAAAAGGCTTCAACCAAAACAACTATGTACCCCAAAAGTGGAGTACAAGCCTGTCCACCAAAATATCAACAAAGAGGCTTCAACCAAGGGATCATGACAACCAGCACACTAGCTAGATGATATCTCATCTTCAGCAAAAAGTCACAAAAGAACTCTTCTTTATCGGCCCATGAACCTACATATGGTAGAAGCAATCATTCAATTTGATGGAGCCATAAAAATTTCAACTAAACAAAATTTATAGACAAAGGAATAGAACAAATCATATTCCTTTTTGATATGTATAGAGGAGGGGGGGGGGGTTGTTGGAAGGGGAAAGTATTACCTCTTTTCTAGGCCAGTCCAAACACAAAATCCGTGCATCAGTTGGTTACCTTACCAGAAACCTGGTGTCCCTTTCATGATTATTTGGTCCTGTAGAGCCAAGTAGGCAACAAAACAGGGGCAAAGAAAACAACCATATGAGAGAACACAATAAGCTAGTTGAGCACTATAGCAAAAAACATGACCTGGGCATGACGTCAACAAAGTGAACTAAACAACAATGCAACCGCAATCATAAAGTATCTGTTCCCAAGGAGACAGATTTCTCAGCTCCCATTGAGTCTCCTCGAATGTAAACATTTCTCAAACGGAGCAGGTAGGAGGGAAAAAATAAGGAGCTCCAGCTCTAATACATAGCTAGGCCACCATTCAAAGGACCACTCACAGGTCCACTATCAACCATTAATAGCACAAAGTCAAACTTGTATAGAGCCTGGTACTTTCAACAGTGCTCGGAATTGCTAATTACAATGAAAAGCAAGCTGCCTGACCACAGGTTACTAGTTATGGACTGTCACCTCAAACCTTAGATAAGAGTTATATAAACAATCCTAGACCAGTAGCGCTTGGTATTGCTTGTGATATTGAAAAGCAAGCTGTCCAAATTCAAGTTATTGCGTATGGCAACCAATCAAGGTTGCTGTCTGAAAGGCACACATGCATAACTCTTACATCTTCAATGGGTTCAATTCTTGCCTGGGAACAAGACTAACTATGGTCCACAGGGCTCAATCTATGGCATTTGGAACGGGGGAAAGATAAGGAATTTACATTGACAAAATACCTGAAACTGATCTACTTAACCATGCTTCATAATTTGCTACATGGTAATGGAACAGGAAGTTCGTCTCATACATCAATTCGACGACAGATTTGCGAAAATACCTTTGTTTTGCTACAAGACGATAAATGTCAGCAACTTCATGCTGCTTGTGGTGTTTGGGATATGCCACTTGACATTACAGATCATATTTGTCAATCAGTTTCAGTATTGAAAGAAGAACTGATGCATTTGTGCTAGACGTTTCGTCAATAGCATCACGGTTTCCCATTATTAATGTCTGCGAAGACATAGATGCAGAGATATAGCATCGGGGTTGAATCAGAGGTACCTGCTTGACTAAGCCTTTTCAACTGCTAAGAACGGACATTTAGATGTATTCTCAAATGCAAATAAAAGCTTGACGTACAAGGTTAGCAAGTTCCCTCAATGGCTTGCACTCTCCAAAAGCTTTGACTAAAGTCGTGATGTTCTTTTTAGGGTCTGGCCTGGCAAGTGCAAGTATCATAGGCTTGCGAGGATTGCTAAAAAAATGCATTATCTGCAAAATAGAAAATTGCCAAGTCAAAAATGAAAACGAAACCACAAGTAGACTAAAACAGAATGATCATTTGCTGATTCTTCAGCAGACAATAAGTCGGACAATCAAGTCCACTACGTAAGTGGTTTCTTTTAATACACTAACATATTTAGTAAATAAAGAACAACCAAAACCTCAGACCAAACAGGTGGATCTGGACTTTTCAGGATTATCATCTCCTTCTATTTCCCATTCCATATCATCATGTGGAACAATGTGATGGAATTCCAATCCATCAAAAAGGAGATATCTCAACTAAAACAAAACCAATTCCAGCATATTAAGAGTTAATTAGGAGCTTCTCAACCCATGTATTGAATTCCAACTCCTAATTTGGTTTAGGATACCCAAACCCAATTGAATCAAAAACCCTAGAGCAAACCAGTTGAAGGAGATCAAGAGATTACTTACCAGTTTAGGGTTTTAATCTCCCTCTTCCCTCCTGCCACAGCTTCCTCTCTCCCTCCTCTCTCTCGTTTTCTCTCTTTCTCTCTCACAGCAGTTCTCTCTCTCTCTAACGTGTTCTTCGATGTTCGTTCACTTTTTTTTCCATGACCCCAACTAACTTTTGTAGTCTTTCCTCTTGATTCTTTTTGAACAACAAAAATTTCATTCAAACAACCAAAAGACACTAGCAGGATTTCAACAAAATACAATGAAAACCACCAACATAGCCAATCTCATCCTAGACCCGAGCATCAACCACATGATTGGATCCACTTGAATCAACAGACAAAGATTATACCCTATGTAGCACGGACACGGACACGGACACGGACAAGGACACGGACACGGGACACGGCAATTCTAAAAAAATGGGGACACGGACACGACGGAGGACACGCCACGTGTATAAATAAATAAAAAATAAATATATGTACATATATAAAAAAAAAATTATGAACCATTGTATATGAATAATTTCACAAATTGTATAAATTTTTTTCAAAGGCATAATTATAGTTTAACCCAAATGTTTTGAATAATTTCATATTAACCCCCAAAAATTTAAAATTTATTCCATTTTGACCCCTAGCCGTGTCCCCAGCCGTGTCCCCGCCGTGTCCCCTATCAAAAATAATAAAAATTATTGGACACGCCACGTGGCGTGTCCAATACGTGTCCCCGTGTCCCCAAGCCGTGTCCCCGTGTCCAATACGTGGATACGGCGCCCTTTTGGAGTGTCGGTGCTACATAGATTATACCTACTAAAGGGGTTGTCCCCTATCTTCTTCCTTTTCTATTTCAAACTAGGTCCGGTCTCGTGCATGGCTCGAGTTTTGTGCCCATTGAATTGTATTTATTGTTGCCATTTTTTTAATTTTATGATAATTAAGGACAATTGGCAAAGTAGCATGCCCAGCAATTGAGGGAGTTTCAAATTGGAAATTGGTATTTCAAAAGTCTTTATGAGTTGAGGGTATGATATGGTGTTAGAAAGCAAAACGGAAATTGGCACTTTACCCATTTCTAGGAAAAGTAGAACTGGCAATGGTTTCACTAACTCCCCCGTTCTAATTCCTTTTACTCATTATTCATGTAGTAACACATGCAAAGACTAACGAGCCAGAGAAGCAAACCAATCCATATTCTAAAAGCATCTCATAAATTGTTATGAGTCATGTCTTCATTTTGAATTTGGATCATTGCCAATAGAATGCATCTATAACAGGCAGAGACAAAAAGAAAGTAGCTATACTGTTGAATCCATCTTAACATGTACTATAAGTCTATAACTAAAGAAATCATCGTGCATATAATAGCATCACCTTAGAAAATAAGTCAATCAGCCAGATGGATAAAGTAGCAAAAACTCAAACACACATCACGTCGTGCAAGATCAAGGCAATTCCATATGACCATCAGAACAAGTTCAGTTAGTTCACCCCTCTCAGCAGCTTCCTCAATTTTCTGCAGACCAGTGAATCAATCATCATAACCATCAAATTTTGACCTGAAAGATTAATACCCTCGTCGGGATGACAGAGAAAGACACCATGGGATGTTGGCACTGTACCAAAGGTACTCCCGTTGAAAGGAGCTTTATACAGCTATGAATTAGAAGGAACTCTGCTTACATTCAAAATAAATTACAGAAACTTAAAGGGCAAGGATGCAAAATTTGAGGAGAAGCATATTACTTTCATTTCTTAACAGAAGGGCATCATCATTCATCTCCATGTCGGAGTCTAATGAAAAAATACTCCTAAATGTTTTTCTTATGTATTGAACAACCACTGCTAAATTTAATACGGAGTATGCGAACAATGACTAAACACTTCAACACCAAACCCGATACAGCTTCAACAAGTATCTATTTTGCTTTGGAAATCAGAATTTACAAAACAACTACCATATAGGCTATCTACAAAACAACTACCATATAGGCTATTTACGAAACATTTTCTTTGACTGTATTCAGAGATTACCTCTTCCACTTCTTCAGCGGATTTGAGAAGGGTTGAAACCAGTTGCCTTGCCTGTCGAAGGTCATCTTCCAGATAGTCTTTCACCCGCATACCAATTTCACGATATTCATCAACCTTTCTTTCCTCCTCCTCATCTTCCACTTGACGTTGTTGATGTAACTTCTTTGTTTTTTCGCGTTATTGGGCTTGCCATTCCTAGTCTTACAAGGATAAGAGCCAGCATTCAAAGTATGCATCACCAAAATATCATTGAAGAATTTCAAACAACTATTAAAAATTTTCCAAACTTAGGTTTTGACATGAAACCACAAATGTATTTGTATTAAAGTGAGCACTATCCTTTTTTCCTGATTCAAGGACCACTGTCCATCTAAAGGACGAAAAAGGGTAAAGAATTGACCAACGAGAACATCAAATGAGCACGGGAATGTGCTCACATCAACTATGCAATTTAGGAGTTAGAATCTGTAGAGACTTGGGGAGACTCACATTAATCAAACTAAATTGATCAGTTGCACATGGTTTGGGTGGCTCAGCTTGAAGATTATAAGTTCACTCTCTTAAGCAGAAAAGCGGAAATCCAGCAGAGTAAAAGAATACCCAAAATAGAGCTCCCGACAACACAATACTCAAGCACAGAAAAAAGTACAAAAGACTCATTCTTTGCATTCCAATTTATCATTTTACGCCAAAAACCACTAGAGTAATGAATACCCAAGATAGCTAACAATCACCCAATCCTCAAGCAGAGAGCAAAATATGAAAAGTGAAAAATCATGTGCAATGAAAAGGAGGTCTGCATACTGAATACTTGGCAATTCCAACAAGTCCGATCCGTTCTATGCTATTGTACACAAATCTTAAAGTACAATTGTGATAGGCTTTTGCATACAAAATGGGTGAACAGATTCTCCGTAGCCAATTCTTCTGCAAATGCATAACACAGAAAACAAAGCCCTCTTAAATGAACTTTTTGAATAGTTCTTTTGGCTTGAGTTGAACTTAGTAGATCATGCTCTAGAACCGGCAATGATGGAAATTTGAGAATGAATATGGTCAGTGTCCCTTTCCAATGAGCTCAAGGTGATACCAGCAGAGGCTTCAAGGTAATACCAGGAATAATGAACATACCCAAAACTAATTTTGCTCAAATGGTACATGCAAAACATAAGACAGATGACAAAATAGACCAGACAAGAGTTTCCATTCCCCTTCCCATGAGCATAATAATAAAGAAAAACTAAGCGTAGCAAAAAGCAGAAGAACTGATTTGGAAGAGTTCACCATATGATAATTCCCACAGTCATGTAAATATTATTTAGTCTCTGTTTCGTTTCTATTCGTGGCAGTCTATAGCTACCCAAAGTGATCATTGTTAGAGCTGTAAATTCATACTACAGTATTGCTTCACACTGCAATTCCACCTTCACTTATATTCTATCCTTTTTCAACTATATATATAAACCAAGGGTTCGCACTAAACAGTCCCACGAATAGAAATTCCGTAGCGGTGGGAAATAAGAACCTAACTATAACTATGTACACAAATTCAGTTCTGCCAACAAAACACAAGCCATACGCATCAGATTCACACTAAATACAGATGGAAAAACACCACACTTGTCGAAGTGTAAGCACACCTAAAACATGCAACCACACAAACCTATGTCGAACAAAACCGTTAAAAAAAATTAAACCCAAGACCCAAAATTAAAACCTTAGTTCCAAATCAAAATCTATGATCAAAAAACACACATAAGCGAAGAAAACCCGGCTAAAGGAAAAAAGGGGCAAAACTCATGACCAAACCTCAACATCGACGGCAACGTGTTCGGGAAATCGAGATTGTAAACATCGTTCGATTTGTGAAACTGGTCAGCTAGCCGGATTGGATAACCAGGATTTTCGAACGAAATTTTGTTAAATGTAGCTCGAAGTTTGCCGTCAATTGTTGATGGTTGTGTGCTTCTTAAATGAAGAGCTCAATGGAACTGTTACTCCCTTGTATACATCCTTCCCGAACTCACCACACAAGCCCTAGCCAACAAAGGCAACAATTCCTGATACAAAACCCTAGATGGGAACCGAGAAAATTAGGGACTGTAGATGGGGGATCGGCAAATCGAGTATAAGCATACACTGATACACATGCGTACAAATGAGGGGAGAGAGAGGATAATACCTGGTGGGGGAAACTACGAGAGACGCACGTCGCCGAAGCACCGGGAGCCGTCGCAACTTGGTGGTGCTAGCGGTGGTGGAAGATGTCGATGTGCCGCTAGCTAAGCTACCCATGGCAGTTGTTGGTCGTCGGGGTTCCAAGATCTGAGGGAGAGAGAGAGAGAGAGAGAGAGAGAGAGAGAGAGAGAGAGAGAGAGAGAGAGAGAGAGAGAGAGGAGATGTGCCTCCATCTCGATCTGGAATGTTTTGTAAAGGGGTATGGGATTAGGGCGCGGAGGAATGGCGCTATTTTTTACTGGAACGCTATTTTTGAGTTAATGAAACGCTATTGTAGATAAGGCGCGAGAGTTTTCTTCTTTTTCTGTTCCCGAACGCTATCAATGTATTCCTACAACAGCATTCCTAAAAGAACGCTATAATCTAATGCTATAAAAACTCATATTTGGTGTAGTGCGAAAGCCATCGCCATAGCCCACCACAGCTAGAGATCCCTCTAAAGCAAGTAACGCTCATAAGATGGACGAGAGATAGAAGGCGTTCTTTGTCCCTCACCTCGAATGATGGATCCAGTGGACCTTAGCCCCCCGTTTCATAGGTTTGGGTGCTCGAAGCAAGGGACGACTTGTTCTTTGTTGATGTCTTGGTAACACTCTTCCGCGAAGGCCCCATGTTGTCAAGCGGATTGATGGATGAATGGAAGCATGATGGATCAAGACGTAGATGCACTCGCGAGCGATCAATGGCCCCCCTAGAACACTCGTACGGACCGAAGAATTCCTTTCAGCCACCTCAGGAGCAAGCGGATATATAGTACGACCCTAGTGACCTAGATTCAATCGCGATCGATCAAGCACTTAGTTAACTCATAAGTACCCTTCACTAACTGAGCTGACCCATTGACTGAACGAATAAGAAGGAGAACACTTACATCCTTGGTATGAAGTCTGCGAGTAATCCACTTGGATGAATTTCCCTCGAATGCCGCCCTTCCATTGTGTTTGAAGGTGCCCTTCGCTCCACGCGGATGAATGAAATTGGCAAAAGATCCCTTCCCAGATTAGTCGGTTCAACAGCGGGAAAGAAGGCAAGGCAGGTGAAACATGCCATTAGTCTGGTCTTCTGTTCACTGCACTTTATTTAAAGCAGTGTGGGGTGCCTCAAAAACATGACCTACTTCCTGTGATGGTCTCACTTACTCGTTCAAGCCTACCCCGGATCATTCCTCCTTTCCATAGAAGGATAATATGTTGGAAGGTTGATAGGGCAGATCGCTGGGGAAGGTGAAGGTGGTATCTAAAGAGGCCCGGCTCCCGAGCGGAAAAGCGTAAGTCAAGAGCTTAGGTGGCTTATTCTCATCGCATCGAGATGACCATGTCACGAATTGGATTTGAACCAGCACCTCTGGGAGCAGACAGAAAGAGATGGCAGCGGGAAAGACGGGAGCACGAAGGAGGGAGCAATGGATCTAGTAAATAGGAATCGATTCGGAGATGGAAATAGATATGGCGAAGAGGAGTAGCACCTGGTGGTACAGATGGTTCTACGGATGGGAGTTCGCAGATATTGGGTCACTGCTACCAGCTGCTTGCCCAGAGGGATGTGGATTTGCTGTCCTCTGCTAGCATGCCGCTAGGGGAGAAATAGATGCTTCTGAGTTCCTTGTTCCCGTGATCCTTTGATCACATAGGTTTCTTTGCCGGCTCGTACTCCCTTCCGGGGTCACGAGGCAAGCCATTGGAAGGAGTAGTTCTGCATTTCAAATTTTCAATCTAATTCCGTTCCGTCAGGAGCTTCCGGATTTAGGCTTTTATTAGATTAGATCTCTTTTCTTTCTAGTTTCTGCTTATGCTTTTTCTTCTCTTTTGCGCTTGCTAGTATGGAGACAAAGGTAGTGGTCGAATGGAAAACTTTATTTGTCGCGAGGGTTAACAGCTACCGACAGGAACCTGTTGTTGTTACATAACATGGAATTGGTTTAACAAGGAATGTGCAGCCCCTATCGTTAGAGGTTTCCTTCTCATCATGTGACACCAGGATTTAAAAGTCTCACATTTTTGTTTTGGACTATTGGAGTAACTGCAGAGGGCATTTTCTAAGGGTGGTGATTTTCGACGTGGGTACAAAAGCGAAAAGCTCGACCCCAACAGCTTTGCTTCCCAGAGGACTTTATCGGAAACGGGTGGCACCGCATAGTGGGCACAATCTTTAGTATGTGCCAACAACTCCTCCCACACCGCCTTACACACCTATAAGGAATTTCTCGGTCCCAACCTCAAAGTAGTTCAAGTTTTGGGCAAGGTTGAGTTTGTGAATGGAAAAGTTAGGGTTTGATTATTTCATTCCGTAAAGAAAGGGGCCCAACATGAATGAAGAATCACTAACACTATGGAGGTTGATTTGACCTCGCGTAAAGGTGCACCTAAAATGGTTGGGCAATTGTGAGGGCTCACACACTGTTCCAAACAATAAAATTTGAATAAGGACAAAAAAAGAAGAAGGCTTTTTTGGGAAAACTAGGCCTAAGTTAATCCAACATTAGCCGCTGGAATTGTTTTGCTAGTTATTATTGACTTTATATTACCGATTACAGCATAAGAATTTGATGTGCTTAAGCAAAATTTTTCCATTGTTTTTATCCTTAGAAGAACAGACCCACCACGAGAGGGGGAGCAAAAAAAAAAAAAGCACGAGCCAAGCCAAGTCCAAATTGGACCTGTGATGCACATTGGTAATTTGGTATAATGGTATTAGGATTCTTGCTAGGTTTACACGACAGAGGGATGGAATGGCAAGGATATCTTTGTCATTTTTTCACAAAAGCTAACACCGTTTGTGAACAAGTTAACAGAAGGCAGCATCTTGGTAATGTTAGAAAAAGTAGGGGAGGGCAGTGATATTTCAGAAATTTCAAGGGAGGTTTCTGATTGTGTCATAAACCTTAGGGGAGGTCAGTGAAATTTACCCTTCTTAGAATGATTTTTTTTTTTCCAGCCAAATTTAAGTGGTTTATTTTTATCTTTATTCAAATTTTTTTTAGTATTTTTTAGTTTTTTGTTAGTTTTTGTTGATTATTGTTTCATCATGCATGATGAGAGGAATCTAAAATGTAACAAATTACAATCGAAACTCAATATTTTTTGAATAAAGACGATTATTGCTTCGTCGTAACAAGAACAATTCATAACAAGAACAATCTAAAAGTAAAAAATTTCAATAGAAACCTAAATTTTTAGAATAAAGACAAAAATAAGCCAATAAGTCAATTTTTTCCGTCTTTATTCAAAAGAGATTGGATTTCGATAGAAATTTTTTTCTTTTTAAATTCTCCTCGTCATGACGAAGCAATAATTTTCAAAAAATTGACGAAAACCTAACAAATACAAAAAAAAATTGAATAAGAACAAAAAAATAAGCCACTTGGCTTATTAAGCCGAACTATTGTTAAAATAGTTTAAATTAGTTTATTAAATGAGTTGAGCTCTTGGCCTCCATTTTCCTAGTAGTTAAGTGCTGTATCTAACTTCATTGGGCCAAAGGAATTGGCTCAAGCAACGCATAGATAGCATGGTTTGGTACGTATAGTATGTACATGATTTTGCTAGCTTTAAGGCTTTGTTTGGTTTAGGATTTGAGGAAGGTTTATGGATTAATGTGTGAAGAGTTATAGATAGAAAATTGAAAGTAATCTTAGGTAGAAAACTTATTTGGGACCATATATGCTGAGAGAGAGGGTGGTTCAAAGAAACAAAGTCAAGAATTATCATTAATGAAAAATTATAAATTTTGTACAATAATGTATTCAAAGAAACCAAGTAGAGAGAGCATTTTTCATTGGAGGGTTCGTTTGGTCATTAACTTCAAGGCGTCAGAATTAGTCGAGGTGTTCGATCGCAAGTTGACCTAGACATGCATCCGGTATTTTTCAAAAAAAAAAAAAATAGAGAGAATTTATGATTGCTTTTGAAATTTGAAACATGCATGCACCCTGGCCTCAATCCGTTAGACAAGTTAGTGGAACAGATTTTTCCAAATCTTTGAAAATATCTCTTGTAATAGTATCGTTTGTCTTTGAAAGATTATTATTTGAAATTGAAATAGGAAATATAAAGCGGCCAAGTTGGAATATTGTGAGGAAGTGAAAGATGCCTTGAATTAGTCATATATGAAATCGTCTATCCTTTTTAGTCGAAACACTTGGGAGGATGTAAAACAGGAATGCAAAGAACACCCTTTTTGAACAATTCAGATGGGCTTTTGGGGGAGTTAGATACCCTCTTCCTCCTCCCCGGGCCATCTCTCTCGATCTCTCCCTCTCTCTTTTCTCCTAATTAACCTTTATCCCTCCCCCTCTCCCTTCACTGCCTTCCCTCCGCCATGTTTCCCGGTTGCTCTGGTTTGACGGGGGCGATACTGCTGGGTTCGTCATGATTTTTGCTTAACGGCTTAATTTGTCGCTCCTTTCCTATCTGGTCGGGCTCCTGACCGCGTCGTTCCGTGTCGAAAATAAATTTATAAAAGTTAGGAGTTAACTACTGTTCCATAAAATAGTAGTCAAGACCGAGTGTCGATCCGCAGGGGCAGATGACTGAGTTACTATAATTTTGATTAACTTCTAGATTAATTTGGAAATGAAAAGTTTGATTGATCGGTTTGTTTGAAGAGCTAATTAAACTAAATACCAATTTAATTAAAAGGTTTAGAAACGTTGGAGGAAAACATCTAGGGTTTAGAATTCACTCCGATCGCTTGACTATGACATGCGTAGGTTAGGTTAATTATTCGGATAAGAATGGATTATCGCTAGGGCTTGCAAACCTTCTGATAATCGTTGAGAAAATATATTGGGTTATTAATAGGCATAGACTATCCCATAGCACGGACCGTCTCAGTAGCACAATCTGGCCGCCTAACTACATGATCCGTCTGACGAGCATAATCTATCTCAGAACTCCAACCACAATCAATAAAAGACATTGCAAAACTAGATATTTGAAATTACGAATACAAATACTCAACAGGTAGAAAGAATAAAATCCAATTCATTCAATTGAAACAAAGAGGATTCTTAGTTTTACACCAAATCCCGGAATGCAGAAGATTAATGCCAAACCATGCTTGGATGTCATTGTTCGAGATATTTTTCATTTAGTTCGATTTTTTAATTCTTGTTCCTTTAATTTTATTCCGCGTTCTATGTAATAAAGTAACTCAGTTGGTAGCCAAGTTTGCCCTATATATCTTTAGTCCAACCTATTGACTAGCATGAGAATATCCCGAACTGGGTAAGGGCGGAGGCCTCTTTCGATGTGTCGTTGTCTTTAATTGGAATGAATAAAACCATGATATCTATAGGCAAAAAACAGAAAAAGGAAAAAAAGAAAAATGAAATACTACAACATTCGATTGATATAGAAAACTAGAGTTAACAGAACTGATTCGATATTGACCAAACTTAAACTTCATACAACCTAACCAAAGTTACTCGGGATGATATAAGCGAAACTAATCTCATAAGTTCAAATCTCAAAAAAAAAAAAAAAAAACATTAATAATAAATTGTCACTGCCCAAACCGAACCCTTCCGTTCCCAGCAAGCATCTTTTGCTAATACGTACTGCTAGTATATACCACGACCTTGTTTCGTATGGATCCTTTTTTCTTTAACCACTTCTCACAAGTTGGCAACTAACTGGGTCTAGCTCAATTTCGAGATTCAAAAAATAGTTTGGAGAAAGGAAATCAATTGGATCTAGCTCAGTTGACTACTCTTGTATACTTCTAATTGGGAGATCAAGGGGGTCGAATATTGCCAAAGGTAAGAATCGATAATTTCTCCCCTTAGAGTGGCTCTTTCTTTCTTTCTTTTTGTTTCTTTCTGTGATGGGTTTATTTCTTCTATTGATTGAGTTGTTAGGCTTGATTGTCTCGTAAACTCTCATTCAATTGATGTAGTGTCCCATAGTTTGTATTTTGTAGCTAGTGATGTAAATTAATCATCTCCCCTATCGACTAACCACTACAACAAAACTTGCATAAGGTGACGAATTTTTTTCGTCGGCAAATGGGCAAATTTCGTCCCCAAATAAATCGGCGACGAAATAATTCGTCGCTTTTTGTTTCACGCAAAAGGGTACCGGCGAGAATTTTTATTTTTTCGTTGGCTCTTTGGGTTTTGGCGACGAATTTTTTCGTCGTCAATTTTGTTTGCGGCGACGAAAAAAATTTGTCGGCAAATTTTTTTTTTTTTGCGATGAAAGCTTTCGTTGGTATTTTTTTTTGGGACGAAAAAAAAAATCAAAAAAAATTTAATTTCTTGCTTTGCTCCGTCTTCTGCCTCTGCTGGGTTTCGAACTCGGAACCTCTTGCCGCACGCCCAACACCCCAACCACTACACCAGCACCCCAACATGTGTTTACATGTCTAAAATCTATTATATATACTATTTTTCATTCGTTTTTTTTTATTTTCCAAAACCACCACCACTCCTCCACCACCCCACTCCCACCACCACTCAACCAATCCTACAACACCACTACCACCACTTCACCACAATCACTACTCCTCTACCACTGCATCACCACTACCACCACCACCACCACCACCACCATTACACCACCATTACACCACCACCACTACAATCACTACTCCACAACCACCGGCCACCACCACACAACCATTATACACAGTATTTTTCATTTGTTAATTTTGCATCAAATTTTTGTGACTTATTGATTCATCTCGATGAAAGGAATTGAAAAAGTATAAAATTTTAATCGAAACTTTTAATTTTTTTGAAAAAGACAACAATAAGTCAAAATTTTTGTCTTTACTCATAAAAACTGGGAATTTTTATCATATTTTTTTACTTTTCCGATTTCTCTCATAAAAAAAAAATCAATAAGTCACAAAAATTTGACGCAAAACCAACAAATGCCAATTTTTTTTGAATAAAGATGAAAAAAAATAAGTCACTTTCTTTTTCATCCAAATGGAGCCTAATTCTTGGGCTCCCTAGTGACTAGTCCCCATCATTTTTTTCATTTATCTTTTTATGATCAATTGTTTCAGTTATAGTTAATTACGCACATTTCAATTAGTTTTTAACCACACCTCAATACTTGTCTTCTATTGTTCATGTTAGATGTATTCGAAACTCTAAGACGAATAATGGAGTGTTGTTATTAAAGAGTGGAGTGCCAAAATCAATAACATATATAATTTTGTATGTATACTAAATTTAATTTAAGCATTGAAATTTTCAAAAATTTTAATTGTTCTTTTTATATTACATATATAATATATTTGAATAATGATTTTATTATTTTAAATAATATAAATTTTTAAATACGAAAATTTAATTAATTTTTCAATTGGCGATGAAATTTCAAATTTCAAATTTCAAATAACTCCTTTTTGCAGAGTCGTCAGTGAAATATGAAAAAATTAATTACTTTTTGAATTGGCGACGAAATTTCAAAATTCGTCGTCGAATGCCGAGGAAATTCAAATTTCGTCGTCAATGGATACTCATCGGCGACGAAATTTGAATTTCCTCATTAAAAAATCCCATTTGACGATAAAATTTTATTTCCTCGCAAAAATAAAATCCCCTTTAACGACGAAATCCAATTTTCTCGCCAAAAGGTACCATTTGGCGACGAAATTGAATTTCGTCACTAGCTTGGCGACGAAATTGAATTTCGTCACTAGCTTTCGTCGCGATAGACTATTTTTGTTGTAGTGAACCCAAAAAAACATTCGACAAAGGCATAAGCAACATTAAGGGGGTTTTTCCAGTGTGGAATAAGTTGAGGAAAAGATGTGTTACTGACAAATTGTTAGTTGTTTCCACTAACCAATAAATTGTTAATTAGTGTAAACAATATGCTAGATAAGTTGTTGATTATGAGTTGATTAAATTTTTTTTTTAATAGGCAACAAGATTTTATTGGAATTCGACAAAGGGTACATCGAGGACAGACCAAATATGGATCACAAAGGATGAGGTACCATAATAGACCTAAAAAGAAAAGAAAAGAAGAGAAAAAAACACCCAATGGATATTGAATGGGCCCAGGAACAAGATGGCTCAAATAACATCACTTTCAGTCCATTTGAATAGATGACACCAGCACCAAATCTCTAACCCAGGGGTGACTCAATCATTTGAGACTTTCATCTTCGTAACATCTCTAACTCAAACCATTTGGAGCAATGAGCGACATTAGCATAACCTCCAAATCAGGGAAGGCCTCCAAATCAGAAAATATCTGCAGTAGCATATCAGAATCATTGGCAGCCAAAACTCCGTTGACATAGAAATATCCAACACGGCAAGTACAGAGCAAACATATCCATCACAGCAAATTGCAGTTCATCCCTCAGCCTGGGATCAAAAGTAACAAATGCAGTAACATTATCCCATTATTAGATCAATAGAATTCCATCAAACAGATTTTCAGCAAGAAACCGTAAACTGTCAGCTCATCATTCAGCTCCTCCAGAGCCTCTTAGCCCTCCCCAGACATGGGAGTTGAAAAGAGTGAGAAGTTCAACTACATCTTGAGTCATCTTCATTGATTAATTAGTGTAAATAAGTCGTTGATTAATGTGAAGAAGATACTAAAATGTCAAACCTTATTAATTAGTGTGAATAAAGATAGTAAAATGGCATAAATTGTTGCCTAAAAATCTTAATTAGTGCATGCATCAAGGGTCAAATCTCAAATAGGCCTCCCTTGTTCACAAGTTCAAACTATGGTTATTGAAAAAATCGCATGCAAATCTTTATCCAATCCATTGATTATGATTAATGGAAAATTGTTGCAAATGGTCCAATCATTCCTTCTAAGAAATCCGAACAAGAAAGTATTCCTAAGCTAGAAGATGAATGGACCAACGTAGATAAGAGTAATATAGAAAAGAACTTTAGGGTTATGAATCTTCTGTTTTGTGCTATTACTCCAAATGAATATGATTGTGTGTCTGCATGTGAAACCGCTAAGAAAATATTGGATAAATTGAAAATGGCACATGAAGGAGATAGTCAAGTTAAGGAGTCTAAAATTGATATTCTCATGCATATATAGTTTTGAACTTTTCAAAATGAAACCGGAAGAGTCTATTTCTCAAATGTTTGCTAGATTTGCTAGTATTACTTACGGTTTGAAAGCTCTTGGCAAGACTTATAGTCAATTCGAGATGACAAGGAAGGTACTCCGCTCCATGCCATCAAAATGGGATACTACAACGTCAATCATCCTTCAATCCAAGGACTTCTCAAAATATACAATGGATCAACTCATTGGATCTCTCATGACTAAAGAAATCCATATCAATCAAAGATGAAAAAGAAGAGAAAGTCAAAAACCTTGCTCTCAAAAGCACCTCACATAAATCCAAAATCAAAGATGACTCAAGTGATGAAAGAGAGGACAAGGAAATGGCTCTCATCACAAAGACGTTCAAGAAACTCCTAAAAAATAGAGCATCTCGCAAAGGTAGAGGGTTTCTAATTAGAAGCCTTTAAAAGATGATACCTATCTTACTACATGTTGTGCTAGACTTTTTAGCATTATGCAATTGCTTTAGTAAAGTTGTGGTAGCCTAGCAACGATGTTATGGTATTGGTAAAGCTATATTGTAATATTGTTTGGTAAAGTATTTCATGCCATCCAATTTTGAACCTACATTTTGATGGATGATTCACTGAAGCTATGCCATTTTAATTGACAATTACACGACTTTGGGCTTCAATTTCATTCCTTTGGCCTTTAATTGGATGTTTCTGCTCTTCAGTAATTGTCAAAAGCTCCTCAATTATTTCAAACAAGTTCTCATTGTTCTTTTTCAGCTCAGAAATTTGGGTTTCCAAAGCCATAGTTCTCCTCACCATTCTCCCCTAATCCATGCCTCTATAACAGGTGGGTGGGTCGACCCAATCAAAATAGGGACACCCATTTTCTTTCTGCAACCAAACAACATAACTAAGAACCTAAATCACCCGTGGTACGGTTTAGTGTGTCCGGCCCTCCGAAAACCTCGATCGGCCCACACAATTGGCTCAGTTGCAGTATGGTCTCAGCGTCTCCGGCCCTCCGAAAACCTCAATCATCCCACCCGCGGCGGACTACGGTCATAACGTCTTTGGTCTTCGAAAAAATCTATAAAATCTGTACAGATTTTTGGCCCATCAAAAATCTGTAGATCAAGCTATTGGGCTACTGCAGGGCCGGCCTTGGGCTAAAGCCCGAGGTGCTGGTGCTTTAGACCTCCGAAATTTCAGAAAAATGAGGACCTCATTTGTCATAAACAAATATCAAATATATTATATTTATATAAATGTTCCGTGTTTCAACACAATGTCAATTTTAGCACAATTGGTCTGTGTGAGGTATGTGAAAATGGGATGGGAGATCCCTGGTTCAACTCCAAGGGAAGGTTTTCTTTTGACAAAAAATTTTTTCCCCTTCTGTTTTCTTTTGGCCCTGGGCTTCCGAAACCTAATTTTTTCGTCCAAAAGATAGGGAGGCAAAAAAAAAAAAAACTAAAATTAAATAGTGAAACAGATGGAAGGATTATATTAGGCATTACATTCCAAACGGTGGCGTTTTCATCTTCTTTTTTCACTATCCTACACCTTTTATGTAGAACAGTTAGGACTACACTGTGTGGTTCATCACGTACGGATCTCTTCTTGATTATCCGAATCATTCATCTTGTAGGAATCGGAAAATTGTACCTTTATGAAAAATTCCAGACTGATCACACCCCTTTAACTACCTCATCGAAACACTTTTTATATAGAAAAATAGATGAGTTTAATAAGTTTTGCATGACTTAGCTATTCCAATGAGGTGGTTACGGGTGTCCAATAAACTTCATTTTTGGTATGGATGATCTACTCTATAAGATTTATAAGATAAATGGTTTCGATCGCGAAGAAATACCTTAGGCAGTGTTCAAGAGGTGCATTATAAGACTTTAAAACCTCCAAACGCATTAAATGTCCTTCGACCATGTGGTCGATATCCGATGATCTTCAATTTGGGTGACACTAATGGAATTGATGAGATATGAAATTCTAACCGTTTAGATCGCCTATTTTCATAATAGACTCAACAATTTCTTTTACAATCTATATGTTCAACTTACTTAATTGTAAACGAAGTCTTCTGCTGTAGTTGAATGTGAAGTAGCCAGGCGACTGCAACACAATTACGATGATCGATATCGTTCATTTCCTTGTGCTTATTGATAAAATCATTCACTTGAAATTTTGGCTCAATCGAGTTTACAAAGCCCTTTCAACGAGATGCAAATTCATTAACAAATTCCAAATTTTCTATCTGATCAAGTGTCTAATGACACACAATTAACTTCATTCTTGGTACGAAGATGATTTAAAGTCATTATACATAAAAAATGAGACGGTTCCAATTGCAAAAAATGCCTAATGAGGTTGCCGATATCCAACCGATAAAGGTTTGATCCATTATTTGCTCAATTTTCCAATAGAAATCCTATCAGAGCAAAAGAATAGATGAAGTCCTTACCCATACCTGCATGAGCTAATTTTTTGCAAGATTCCTTATAAAACATTGGTAAACAAATTGAGCGGTTTCGATCATTTCTGTAGAACCTCAAAGTGGATCTAAATGGCACGTTGTACACTAAAATGGTGGTTTTTGGTGTACACCATAGTCAGGCTCAAAAAGATTAGCCAAAAAGATTTTGCGCCTAAGTCTCCCGCTTACTTTACTTTCCCCCTCCGGGAAAATTATTCAATGCTGTGACACATCGCCATGTGGTATCTCAAGCCTCTTTTCAACCATATATTTTTTGCGATCCGAGATTAATCGTAAAGACCCAACAATAATACAGGGTGGGAAGAGGCTTCGGACGCCGGTACATGCTGGCCAAGGGCACCGAATAATCTCTCTATCTCTCTGTATCTGCGGCGAAACAAGCCCTAGCAAAACCGCTCCCTCCCCACGCAGATCAACCATCGTTACAGCTCTCACTTGGTATATTCCTCTCTCTCTCTCTCTCTTCCTCTCTCTAGTGGGAGCCTATCCTCTCTCCCCCTTTCTTCGATGGAGAGGTCGGCGAGGGAAGGGAATTATTTCTGAAACATAGACTCTCCAAAGAATTTATGGTAGGTGCAATCTAGTTTGATTATTGCTTAAGTTGTCGCTTCTATGGTGGATTTGACTTGTCATTCTACTTTGCTTCTTAAAAGAAAGAGAGCGAGGAACAACGAGGTAGGCAGAGCTTCAACAAATATCCCTGCAGGCTAAGTCGAAAGGGTTATATAGGTCTTGAGGAAGAACTTGTGAGTGTTCACAGATTTTGTTGGTTTATCTGTTAATTTCATTGGTTAAATTGTTGTGCGAGGAAAAAACAACATAATACCTTCTCATTTTGAACTCTATCAAATAATTTCTTGTTTCCTTGTTTGTAGAAGAAGAAAAACCCAGTGAATCAGAAGTTTGATAGAAGCTTCATGTGGAAAAAGGTTCGTCAAAACAAAAAAGGAAAGTACAATAATGAGGAAATAGCTCAACAAGTTGCAAAAATAGTTAAGAACTCTATAATGCACTGAACTTAGTCTTTTGTTTCGATGAAATTAGATTGTGTTCATTCTTCTTATACAATAATGTTTGTTATAGGACGAGGTTACCAAACAAGTAGATGAAGGGGTTTTAATCACGCAAGGAAGCAACGATATCCTAGCCTTGGCATTGGGTAAGGAACATTCTGGTTGAGTACGCAGTGTGGGACCAATGTTACACCAAGCGCCTACTTCCATATGCCTAGACGTGGAAATCACTCAAGTTGTGAGGTGAAGCAAAAATCTCTTGAGGCAATGTTGAATCAAGTGCAAGCTCAACTCGATGCATTGAGAGGGCAAACCCCTTATATACCCCAATTTCAAGATCTTGGTTCGAACAATTGGAGAAGTGATGACATATGGATCAGTCCACAATGCGATCCCATTGTGACAGAGTCTAGGACAAGAACAAAGGACGACTTGCCACCTCCGAACCAGAATTCAAAAGCAAAGAAGGAATGTAAGTTTTATTTCTAGTTAGTATCCATTGATACTCATAATTCAGTATTGATGGCCAAAAGTAAAAAAAGGTATGTAAAGTTTGTTTCTCGTTGGTGTCCATTAATTCTTATATAACTCACTTTTGATGGCTAACATTTAATTTCCTTATTCGTTGTAGAGCAAACAATGTAAGTTAGCAGTGGGATCCATTGAAAACATTGTAGCACATGGTACAATGTACGAGACAGTTTCCAATGATGAAGCAATGCATACACAACTAGGAGATTCTAATGTGCGTGTCACCGTTGATTTTGTGATAGTAACATGCGCCCATCTTCCCATACCTGTGCCAGGAAGTGTGACTCTTGTAGGCGAGGCTGTGGGGTATCAAATGGCCAGGCCCAAAAACCTCGTGTTGGTTGACGATGAGGTAAAGGTTTTTATTGTTACGTACCTTTCTTTTTTTGAACAAATTCTTATATTGTGAGGATCATTTATGTTTAGGCTATGCCGAAACATCTGCCAAAACAAAACAAGTTGAGAACCAAGAGTGATTTGCCACATCCGAACCCAAATCCAAAAGGGAAAAAGGTATTTCACTTTTATTTCTCGTTGAGTCCATTAATACTTATAACTCAATCTTACTTGATGGCTAACATGATATTTTCTTATTTGTGGTAGAGCAAACAATGTAAGTTAGCAGTGGGATTCATTGAAAACATTGTAGCTCATGGTAGAATGTATGAGACAGTGTCTAGTGATGAAACAATACATACGCTACCACTAGGGGAGTTTAATGTGCGGGTGTGCGTTGATTTTGTGATAATACCACATGCCCTTCTTCCCATACCTATTCCAGGAGATGCGACTACTGTAGGTGAGGTAGTGGGGTATGAATTGGCCTGGCCCAAAAATCTTGTGTTGGTTAACGATGAGGTAATTCTTTTTATTCTTATCTTTTTTTTCTTTTTTTTAAGATATGCTTACCTTTGGTTTGTGAGAAATCCTTCTTCTTCCTTTTTTTTTTTTTTTTTTGTTTAGGGAGCTTCGAAACATCTGCCAAAACAAGCCAACAAGGTATAATCTCCAATCTTGAAAGCTTTATCACGATTTCGTTGATGTGAAGGATGCATAACATTTGTTTGGTTATGGGAATTTTCTAATTCAGAGGGCTCCGAAGCATGTTCAAGTGAGTGCCAATGAGGTAAACCTATCATGTCTTGCACTTTAATGGGGTACCATTTTGTTTCTGTACTTATGGTTAACTTCTACTTATGTACTCTGAAAAATTTGCAACCTAGGCAACTTCAAAAAATGTTGATTCGGACAAGTATTTGGATTTAGCTTTTTGCTTCATATGCTGCGCTTATGGAGTATGAAGATACCATGTTCATTATACTAGAGAAGGGCATATTTGGTGTCGAGCTTGAGTTTTCACTTACAAGAGAAGACATGGAGTTCATTTGTCAATTTAAAGCATTATCTCTCTCATGCATAATGTTGTACATCAGGTATACGTACATAAGTATTTTGATGGCCGAACTCCAATATTTTACACTTCAGATGTTTATATCAATTGTTTCTTTCTCTGTCAGTTATCTTCATGTGGCTATAAAGGAAACCAATTTGGATACTAGATTTCTATTCGTTAACCCCTCCATCATTAGTGGAAAATTCAAGACTGGTGAAGTCTCAAAAGCAACAATGCTGGCAAATAGACTACAGGAAGCCAAGGCTGGCCAACTAGTTTTTGTTCCTTACAATTTGGAGTTAGTATTGGTTCTATTTGTTATTCCATGAATAGTTTGATTATATGAGTGCCGTACTTGTGCTCAAACTTTTGTCTTGATTAATTTTAGGTACCATTGGATGTTGGCAGTCATTGACTTGTCTTCTGCTACAATATATTACTTTGACTCAATGTATCGTAAGATCAATGTTAACCTTCAACTCATCATAGAAACGTAAGTTATTTGACTTCTTACAATCTACTAAGATTTTTGTTTCTTCGACTGATTATAACAAGAAATTTTTTTTTCATGAAGTGCACTCAAAATTTATGATTCCAGCAAAGGAAACAGAAGGAGAAATCCAGATTGGAAAGTAGTTAAGGTAGCAATTTTGAATCTTTTGCTACTAGCTATTTTCTTGGTAAGTGTGAGTCGTGTCCTTATTAATTTCTCTTTATGCTTTCTTGTAGTGCCCGAAACAACCAGCTGAGGTGGAATGTGGATTTTACGTGATGAGATTCATGAAAGATGTGATAAGAGACCCAAGCATCTTAAGCAATCGGGATGTGAGTTTAATCCCATCAGAAGCTCCATGCAAACTATGTTGATCTCCACTTGTGTTGCTCCTTTATGCTGTTTATTTCAATGCCTCCAACCCCGTACAAACTTTAACCATGACATGTGAATGTGCGTCATGAGACTCTTCTCCCCTTGAACACCGGCATCCCTGGCCTGCACAAAACTGGAGAAATGAGAACATAACCCCATGCATCAATTTTGATAGTTTTTCTGTATAAATTCCACAATCAAATAGGATTACTTCAGTAAATTTCCCAGGAAATCACAGTTCATTCCACACCACATTTCACATCACAGAAACCCACATGCCAACTTCATTTGATGTTACCCAAAAAGATAGAGAATTGGATTAGCTATAAAATGAACTTCATTTGCAGATTTTTTTTTGAAAAAATGATGATATGATTGCGCTTATTACTTATTCTAACACCAACGATTTTGTCATCTCTATGATTGCGCTCATTACTTACTTGAACATTACGTGTCAAAACTGAGAGAAAAAGGATCCGCAATCCGTCGAAGTCCAAATTTACTGAACAAAAGGATGGAACCCATCCTGTATAACCTTCGAAGAAAATACCTTAACAATTAATAACGACTGGCAAGAAAATTTGACATGGCTATACAAGTATTCTGGTAAAGGAAAACACATTAATTTGCAATATGCAAATAGTAACAGTTAAGACAAAGATAAAGAGTGAAGGAGAAACTTAGAACAAGCTAAATTTAAGCCGCAAAAACTTAGACTAGATATTGTATCTGGCATTAAAAAAACTTACAGAAACTAGAGACATGTAATTTATCCTTCATTGTCGATCCAAGTTCCCTCACAATCTCCTCTAGCGTAAGATAGCTCAGATTCATCAGCTACGTCAGCAGGTTCAACTTCTGGCATAACTTTGTCAAATCCATGCTGCTCGAAAGAACAATCATTGAGCTCATCATCCCCATTACATGGATATCGACGCTGAGGTGGTTCTAGGACAATTGACCATTTCGAATCCAGTTGATCTTCCACATAGAAAACTTGTTTGGCTTGGGAAGCCAAAATGAAAGAATCTGATTTGTGGCTTATCCTTCCAAGCTCTACAAGTGTGAACCCAAGCTCATCAACTTTAATACCCTTCTTATTGTCAACCCAATCACACTTAAATATTGGAATTTGGAACATATGATAATCAAGTTGCCATATCTCGCTAATAATCCCATAAAAATTCATCTCTCCAAACACAGGATTCTTATCCTTATAGCCAGTAACTTGCATTGCCGTTGCCACCAAGCTAACTCTACTATTCTGGGTGACTCGCGAATTATCATGATTTTTTGTGTGATAACGGGTGCCGTTTATGATGTAGCCTGGACTTTTAATCACATCTAGGCGAGGTCCTTGTGCAATCCACTTAAGGGTGTTAGGATATATTACGCTTGAGGTTTAATTCATCTGCAACCTGTAAATAGATTACTAGTTAGCCAAGTACAGTTTATCATATCTAGCCTATCACAAAAAAAAAGTTTATGCTATCTATAATGGAAAAAAAAAGCATATTTGTTTGCTATATTACCTTCTTATGTAGCCAATCTATGAATGTTCTATTGTGTTCAACTTGTAACCATTTTGGACTTTTTGCTTGGCGAGGATATTGTACCTTCAACCAAGCCATATGCTCCCTACAAAATGATTAGGTGTAAGAAAACGCTCCAACTAGTATAAAATAATATAGATCAAAAAAATTAGAGAGTTGGGTACTCTTACACAATGTAAGGTTCAACTTCACTGTTGTTTTCTAACACATAACGATGTGCTTGTTCCAATTCTTCACGATCGACGGCAACAACGTGACCACCTGGTAAAGGCCTTTCGATTTCCAAACCATCAGAAGTCATGTTCCTAGCAACAAGAACTCCAATTGGATTGACTCTAGATAAGTTATCTGCGCAAAACTCAACCGCTTCTTCTGCAATGTAACTTTCAGCGATACAACCCTCTGGACAATTACGATTATGAACATAACCCTTTAAAAATTTCATGAACCTCTCAAATAGGTACATCCATCGAAAATGAACAGGTCCACATAGTCGTACTTCTCTAACAAGATGCACTGTCAAATGAATCATGATATCAAAGAAGGAGGGTGGAAAGTACTTTTCAAGCAAACACAATGTGATTACTCTATCGGATTGAATTTTGTCCAACTTTGCCACATCAACAACCTTGTCACAATTAGCATTGAAAAAGAAGCATAATCTTGTAATGGCATATCTCACTTCTTTAGGCAACACATAACGTATTGCCACAGGCAATAACTGTTGCATCAGTACATGACAATCATGTGACTTCAAGCCATAGAGTTTCAAATCATCCATATTGACGCAACTTCTTAAATTTGAAGAATATCCTTTGGAGACCTTGAGCTCCGATAGCGTCGTGCAAAGTCTTCTTTTCTCCACATTTGATAGTGTATAGCATGCTGGCGACAAATATGTCCGCTTCTTTCCAATCTGTGGTGCCAACTCTTTTCATAAACCCTTCTCCACAAGATCAAGATGAGCGTTAATTCCATCCTTTGTTTTGTCCGGAATGTTAAGCAACGTACCAATGATACTCTCACACACATTCTTCTCAATGTGCATAACATCCAATATGTGTTGGATTAGCAAGTACTTCCAATACTCAAGATTAAAGAATATGGACTTCTTCTTCCAACAACTTTTATGACCAACACCTGCTGATTTGTTCTTATTTTTCTTTTCCCATATGAGTTTAATGCCTTGCACCTTTCTTAATACCTCCTCTCCACTTAATGGCGATGGAGCCAATCCCAACTCCTGTTTGCCATCAAATGCCTTCTTTAACCTTCGATATGGATGATTTATTGGAAGAAATTTTCTATGTCCCACATAAATATTCTTCTTACCACGTTTTAATCTACGAGAGCAAGTTCCTTCGCTGCAAATTGGACACGCACCATACCTCTTTACCTTGCAACCACTCAAATTTCCATAGGCTGGAAAATCAATTGTCCACAGCAGTACAACCCTCAAATTGAAATGTTGTTGTCGGTAAGCATCGTAAGCCTCAACCCCTACATCCCATAATAGTTTCAAATCATCAATTAGAGGAGCCAGAAAAACATCGATGTCATTACCAGGTTGTTGTGGACCCGATATCAACAAAGTTAACATCATGAATTTCCTCTTCATGCACAACCATGGTGGAAGATTATAGTTAACCATTACAACTGGCCAACAACTATACCGACTACTAAGAGAACTATTTGGGTTTATACCATCGGCAGAAATAGCTAGCCGAAGGTTTCTTGGCTCTGCACCAAAATTTGGCCACATGTGGTCTACTAACTTCCATGATGGGGAGTCTGCTGGGTGACATAGTTTTCCATCGGATTCTTTTTCATTAGCATGCCATGTTAGGTTCTTTGCTATTTCTGGCAATTGATACATCCTTAGGAACCTCGAGATCAGTGGAAAATACCATACAACTTTTGCTGGGACACCTTCTCTTACTTCAGTTGAATTTCTTTAACTTCCATCTTGACCTTTTGCATGTAGGACATGTAGTTGCATCTTTGTACTCCTTCCGATAGAGTATGCAGTCTGAAGGACATGCATGTATTTTCTCATATTCCATCCCTAATGTATCCATGGTGTTCGATGCCTCATACATCGATGACGGCATTTCATTTTTTTTTGGGAGCAACAGACCCAACATCTTTACCAATTCATCGAAAGCCATATTAGGCAACTGATGCCGAGCTTTGAAGTTGAACGCTGTGACCAAAGCAGATAACTTTGTGTTATCGGAACAACCGGGATATAAGGATTTCTCTGCATCTTCAAGCACTTTTCTGAACTCATTCGGATAAGCCATGCAGTGGTTATATGCGGCTTCAACCATTTCAATTGTTTCTGCTACATCATTTGAGGGGGATGAGTCAACTTGCCGATGGAAAGTATCTTCTGCATATCCAGACGGCGGTGCCTTTCTAGTGGCTGCTTCTCCGTGCCATAGCCATGTTTGATAGCTTTGATCAATACCATGGAAAAAGAGATGATTTCTAATCTCTTCAACAGCTTGGCTTTTCAGGTTTCCACATACTCTACATGGACAGCGAATGGATTGAAGATCCCTCGCATATATCACAGCAAAATTCAAAAATTGTTCAACCCCATCCTCATAATCTTTTGATCTCCGATCTTTGAGCATCCAGAATTTATCCATTTTAAGTGGATTGTAGAATACCAAAGACAAAAGGTATGAAAATGCTATAGAGTATAAATCAAATTGCATAATCTTGTTTTTTTTATTATATCAGAATATCAGCAAATAGCACAATCTCATTCCTCTTACACATGCGGGAGGGATTTCAACCAAAACTCAACAAGAAAATGTACAAAACAGGGAAAAGTAAAAAATCGAACTTACCAAGCAGCAAAAATGTAAGCTTTTGGATTGAATGGAGCTCTGTTTTCACGTAACCCTTGCAAAAGGAAAAATACAAAAGTCAAATACAGACCTAAGGTCATGCAATAAAGGAATTCTTCAACTATATTACTCTATTACACCCCATCAATTCATGATTAAAAAACATAGCCTAAGATCATGCAATACAGGAGTTAAGGGTGTGCACTCCTTTAATTTGGGGGCTAACCCTTCTTTATCAATTCAGAGAAAGGTTTCAGCCAGGTGTGTGAAAACATCGATCAAAATAGTGCCCAAAGCTTTGGAAAATTTTATCTGTTGGGTTAAAAAATTATTTCCAGGAAAGAAGAAAAATAGGTTCTATAGTATTGTAAGTTGTTTGGCGCTTTGGAGATGGAAAAATCCAAAATCTTCGACGACAGGGCCAACAAAAGGTTACGGCTAATACCCTACGCCGTTTTTTCCAAAGTCCCCTTCCCTCGCCGACGTCTCTGTCGAAGAAAGGGGGGGAGAGGATAGGCTCCCACGAGAGAGAGAGAGAGGAAGGGCGTGCGATAGAGGAACATACCAGGTGAGAGCTGCAACGACGGTTGATTTGCGTGGGGAGGGAGCAGCTTTGCTAGGGCTTGCTCTGCTGCAGATATATAGAGAGATTATTCAGTGCCCTTCACTGGCATGTGGCGGTGTACAAGCATCTTCCCAACCAACATTATTACCACACTTAAAACAAAACGTGATTGAAATTAATAGCAAAATTATTCTATCACACTTTTACGAAAATGTAGTTAAATAAGTGAGTATATTTTATCACGCTTCAACACAAAATGTGATTGAAACGAACAACGAACTTATTCAATCACTCTTTTACCAAAACGTAGTTAAACAAGCGAGCATATTTCATCATGCTTCAAAACCAAATGTGATTAAAACAAGAAATTACAATCACAGTTCTATCAAAACTGTGATAAAAACAATTTTTTATCACGGTTTCATTAGTAAAGTGATATGAAAATTTCATTCCATATTTCTTCATCACACTTTCATTAAAACTGTGATCGTTTTAAACTTTTGAGTGTGGTCTTTATCAATTATTCTAGTAGTGTGCTAAAATACCAAAGGCAATGATGGATTAGATATTCTTCTTGGAAAACAAATGGTTTCTTTTCACATAGCCGGAATTGGGTATAATCTCACTGAACACAAAAATCTTTTTGACAAATATCTTCCTCCAACTAGTCATCCCAAGCTCATTTGTCATTTTTGTAGAAAGATTGGTCACATTTCTCCGAATTGTCCTATGAAAATCTTTTCAAATGGTAGGAAGACTTGGGTTCCTAAGAACCATGTCAATACTAACCCTCAAGGACCTAAAATGATGTGGGTACCAAAAGTCAAGACTTGATAATTTATTGTAGCTGTGCATTAAAAGTACTTGGAAATAAGCCTGTCAACGGGCCGGATCCAATCCTGATCCAGATTCGATAAGACTTGGATTCGATCTGAATCCGATAAGACCCAAATCCGATAGTGGTAATCCATCTGAAAAATTTGGATCCGATACGAAAATCCGAAAACTTTTTTACTTAAAAAATTTTAGGAAAAAAAAAAACAAATTTTTTTTCAAAAAAATTATTTTCCAAAAAAAAAAATAAAAGAAAAAATTGAAATAAAAATACAAATTCTTAAACATTTTTTTTCAAAATAAAAAATTTAATGTTTTTTTTAAAATTTCAAAAATTTATAAAAAGTTAAAAAAAATAAAGTTTGGATTCGGATTGACAACGGATTTAATACGATCCGGATCCGAATCCGTTAGCGGATTTGGATTATCGAATTATCGGATCGACGTTATCGGATTCGGATTCGGATCGAATTTTTCGGATCGGATCCGGATTGGATCCATTCCATTGATAGGCCTACTTGGAAAGAAGGCATATGGTTTCTTAAAAGTGGATGTTCTAGACATATGACCGGATATAGGAAGACATTCAAATCACTTACACCAAAAGATGGAGGAAATGTCACTTTTGGCGACAATGGCAAGGTAAAGTCATCGGCATAGGTAATATTGGTGAGTCTCGTACTATTGAAGATGTTGTACTTGTAGATGGTTTGAAGCACAATCTTCTTAGCATAAGTCTATTATGTGATAGAGAAAATCGTGTCGTCTTTGAGAAATCAAAGTGTATATCATTGAAAATATCAATAGCAACAATTAAGACACTTTTCATTGGACTACTTGACAATATGTATGTGTTAAAGTTAAATAATTTGATTAACTTAACGTTGAAGCAAAATGTTTTTTCGCTATAAGTGATAGTAGTTGGTTTTGGCATAGACGCCTTGGACATGCTAGCATGGATGCTATTGCAAAACTTTCGAGAAAAGATTTAGTCAAAGGATTTCCTAAAATCAAATTTGAAAAGAACAAACTTTGTGATGCATGTCAACAAGGCAAACAAACAAAGGTTTCTTTTAAATCTAAAAATGTTGTTTCTACTACAAGGCCATTGCAATTATTACACTCGCACTTCAAGTCTCTCCGGAAAATATTATTGTCCTGTTGTAGTAGATGATTTCTCTAGATTCACATGGGTTATATTTCTAGCTCATAAGAATGAGGCTTTTCCTAATTTTACAAAACTTTGTAAAAGAGTTCAAAATGAGAAAGGTTTTGTCATTTCAAATATTCTCACAGATCATGGAAGAGAATTCAAAAATTGTTTATATGAAAACTCTTGTGATGAACATGGTATAGGCCACAATTTTCGACTCCTTGCACTCCTCAACAAAATGGGGTAGTTGAAAGGAAAAATTATGCTTTGGAAGAAATGGCTAGAACCATACATTGTGAAAACTCTTTACCAAAATATTTTTGGGCGGAAGCTGTAAATACTTTGTGTAGGTGCAGAAAAACAAAGAGTACCTAGAGCACTGTTATTTCGTAACAGTTCCACGCGATTCTTGGTTGATACCTCTGTGCCTCTGCCGGAACCCTAATCTACAAGACAAACAAGGGGTGAGCGCACCTCCGCCTCTCGTGGCGAAGGCCCTCCGATGCCTAAGTTAGTATCTCGTACTGGTCCCAAAACCTAATTATCAGAAGGAAAGTGTGTAATGCATATAACATAATGCGTACCTTTTGCCTCTAGGTTTACCTTTATATTTATAGATATACGTCTGCTTGTTCTCCAACCATCCTCATCGCCCCAGGATTCCTATCCCGTATAGAAAACCTGGCCCTCTAGGGACTCTCGTGCCCAATCAACCGAGATCCTTCTTTTGCATGGATCTTCCCTATTATGGAATTCGTTCCATAATAGGACTGCTCCTAAGCTTATCTTTATCTAGATACGGGGTCCCCTCTTCTGGAACATTCCCACCGCTTATCCCAATTTGATATTGAATAATCCTCCTTGAACACTGCTTCCGCCCTATCTTTTAAAGCTGCTCATCAAGGACTCTATCTGTTCGGCAAGCTCTTTGCCGAATAGACTGCACTATAAATGCTACTGGCTTGGATGTAAAACCTATCCAACCGAACAGCTTATACTCATAATTTAGGATATCTCATATCCCTGTTCCCGAACAGTCCTCTGTTCGGTGCATACTTCGTGTCGCCGGCTCTTATCATTATGGTGCCTTTCATCACCTTTCTTATTGCACAATTTTTACATCACGTGTTCGGCTTGTATTTATGCCTGTTCGGGATTACCTCCCTACAATTGCTGCCCAGCTTTTGCCCAATGGAACTGCTCGGGCCAATGGGTAAAGCTTTTTAAAGAACATATCTTAGGCCGAGCTTAGTGATGTCCCGTGCAGACATAGCATTGACGACCATTTGATTTCTGGCGGCTTTTAAACATCATGCTTTCTCGAAGCATGGGTTCCACGTGGTGTCGTTCGTACGTCTTGCATTTAATTCGAACTGATGTTTGAATCAGACGGTGTTAAAACGGCGTCCCATCAGATCTCTTAATCCGTTTACTTTTAGACTAACGGAGTGAGGGGAGACGTTCCGTCTCCATCCTTTACTTCTAAACTTCCAAAAAAGGGTCTTTTTGGGTTTTTAGAGTAAAAACTTGAACCGCGACTTTCTCTCTCTAGAACTCAGGCGAAAGCTCTGCTTCTGCCATCGCCGCCGTTTTTTGATTGTAACTGCAGCAGTCATTACAGTCACCGTAAGATCTCTCATCCCCACTCTTCTCGTGTTCCTCTAAGATCTTCATTTCTCAGATCTTATCATTCTTAGGGTTCCAATCGCACCCATTTTCTGATTTCAGTTTATTCGTACCTTTACTCGAATACATCCATGGCGGATGGTAAGGAACCCAAACCAGGCAAGTTCAGACACCTCTGTGAAACCCCTACTGCCATGGCGGCTTTTAGAACAAAATACAACATTTCGGATAATGTCGCACTCGAACTTGCTCCCCTTGGAGCAGATAAAGACGTTGGTACATGGGAGATGATGGGAATCCCCATCGTAGCCATTGTCGAGGGTGGAGTTCGTTTCCCCCTCGACCCATTACTTCGACGAGTGTTAAACTGGTATAGACTTACTCCCATGCAAGTATCCACTAATTTTTTCAGATTAGTGATGGGGATAGTGGCCCTAAATAGGATTTTAAGGACCCAAATTGGAATCTGGGATATCCAATGGTGGTATAGTATCGTAGTAAACCCTGAGTACAATACCTACTACTTCAAAGCAAGGAAAGCAGAAAAGCGTCTCGTGCTTAACTTGCCAGATTCTGCTCGTGACCACGAGATGGATTTCCTTTATGTTACTGAAGCCTTCGAGCCAAGGGGTGAAGATGGCCAGGTGGTGGGATTCCATTGCCCCCACGTATGGGGCTACCCACGTATGCTCCTATTATACTTTTGTCTTGATTCTACTGTTTTCCTTATCAAATCTCAACAGTTTGATTTAGGTTTGCCTTTTCTAATTTTGCAGCCGAAAACGCAAATGTACGCCCCAAACGTGAGCCTAGTTATGTCCGAACAGCGGAAATAAACAGGATTCTGAAATATACAGGGGCACCTGGCACATTAACAGCTGGTCGGGGACGAGACGCCAGTGTTTTATTGGGCTACGATCCTGTTTATAAAAGCTTTATCGATCGAAGGCTAGCCAACCCAAGTACTAGTGCAGCATCAACGTCAACTGCTCCTCAACCGAGGAATTTGATACCCGACGAAGGGGTAACACTTGCCGGACAACCAGGGGAAGTCCCCATCTCTGAAGGGGTACCACTTCCTCGTGTGGCAGTTAGAAGATCTGCTCGAAGGCGAACTGCTATTCTACCACAAACCGATCAGCCAGTCATCGACCGTAACACCTCTCAGTCTTCGTCCTCTGGTTATTCCGCATCTCCAACACTCCCAGGTACAATGTCTCGTCAACCATTAAATCTGAGTTCACTTCTCACCGTGTCTTCTCGTGGACGCGGTTCAAGCCGTGCACCCTCCACTGGGCATGCTCCCCCGCCACCTCGTTGCAGCAGAGGGGGTTCAACTCGATCCTCCTCCTCTCCTCGGGAACGTGACAGTTCCCTTGAGGCTGCTGATGCCCATCAGGACAAACGTCCTAGGTTCCAAAAAACCTAAGGACCTAATGCTCTGGCAGCCAAAACTTCTGTGCCAAGCACCACCACTATTCAAGGGACCTGGGCCCCTCAGCTCACCAGAGGTGACCGTCCAGTTAACGTTGGTGACAGTGCCAGCTCCTCGGAGACTGCGCTAGCCCTTGCACAAGGTCTGCTGCTGCCCGTCGACATGCAGAAAGAGTCCTCATCATCTCCTGACTGGCTTATTGCCACTGCTATAGTCAGTGGGATAAAGGTAAACTGCTTCTCTATTGCTTTGGTTTGCATCCTTGTTTTATGGCGCTTACTGACTCTAAGTTATTTTTATTACAACTCAGTTTATCCAAAAGATGGTGGCCCTTGGCCAAAAATGCCAAGCTGCTGAGTCGAGAGAATCAGACTTATGAATGAAAATACCAGGCTGCTCCGGACAGTTGACAGACTGGAGAGCGAGAGAAACAATGCCAAATCTGATTATGCAGAGGCCAAGGGCCAACTTGCTGCTGCTGAGGACAGCCTGAGACAGGCCTTATCTGAAATCGATAACACAAAAAAGTCTGCATTTGATGAAGGATACCAGAAGGGCTTTGATGAGGCGACGACCAGTTACGTAGAGCAGATGCCAGCAGTGCAGGATCAAATCTTTGCAGCGGGCTGGGAGGCATGTTTGACCAAGGTTGGAGCTCCTAATGATTCTCCATTTTGGGCAGTTGAACTACCGAGCAGCCGCGGGGCAATTGTGATGGAGGACCCTAATGTTGATGATGTTGAATAGGAAATAGACAATTATGGAGACGCAGAGGGGGACATTCAGATGGAGCCTCAGGACACTGCTGCTGGAACTCGTGATGCTCAAGAGGAGCAGTCACAAGTGCAGGCAACGGTCAATGAAGCCGTAAATTTGGGGGAACAGACTGCTGAAGGTGGCGTCAATGCTGAAACTACCACCGAGGTATTGACTGAGATCCATCCTGAGGTGCAAGATCTGGATTAAGTTTGGTAAGTCATTCCCAAACTTCCGTACACTTTGGTAGCTAGTTTTGTCAGGTCCTGCGTGACCGTAGTTCTTAGCCCTGTGTGGCATCAGTACTTTCGTACTTTGATAACACAGGTATTCGGCCCTTCGTGGCATAACACTTTGGTTTTGGCAGCCATTTCAAGGCCTGGTGAATTTGCTCGGCCCTTCGTGGCCAGGAACCATTTATGATATCTCGTATCTTTTATTTATGTCTATTTAAATGCATATGATCAGATGCGTATGTTTATCTAAAATTTAGATACAAACATAATCTTCGTTATGTTTCTCGTACGTTTTAATTTAAGTTTCTCATGCTTAAATAATATTAAGTATCTCGGACTTTAAGTGCTAAGTGTCTCGTACTTAGCAAAACTTCTCATACTTGAATAAATTTTTCATGTACTGAGAGTATTCGCACTTGTATGTTCGTTTTATAATCACGTTTGTTGTTACCCAAGTATTTCATACTTGTAAGTGTTAATACAAGTGTTTCGTACTTGTATAAGATTAAGTATCACGTACTGTTGTACCCAAGTATCTCAGACGTGGTAATTCTATGATTTGCATTTTCTCGTATGCCAACCCAAGTGTTTCAGACTTGGTAAATCAGTACAAGTATTTCGTGCTTGTACCTTTCAATACAAGTGTTTCATACCTGTGACTACAAGTTTTTCGTACTTGGGAATTTTAATACAAGTGTTTCGTACTTGTGAGTTTTATATTCGTACCCATTCCCTGCTCCCCAATACGAAGAAAGGGATTAGAAGGCCATTATTCGTATTTATAGATCAAAACAATCACAATTCTAAGACAGAATTTCTGAAAAAGTCAATATCTTGCAAAAGACGTGATTTTATTCTTAATCCTAAAAACTCAAGGGGTCGTTATGCGTACCCCATGCAACTAAAACAGGAAACATAAGGGAATTGTATTCATAATTCCCACACAATCACAATTCTAAGACAGAATAAAAAGTAAACTGAAGTCTTTTAAACAAAGAACTTCCTCAAGTTGTGGACATTCCAGGGCCGTGGGACTGGGTTCCCGTCCAAGTCTGCCAAACGATAGGCCCCAATGCCGACAACCTCAGTAACTCGATATGGGCCTTCCCAAGTAGCCCCTAACTTGCCCTCACTGGCAATCGTGGTATTGCCGAGCACCTTGCGGAGCACAAGGTCTCCAACACCAAATTCTCGTGGGTGGACATGCTTGTTGTAGTTCTTCATCAACTGTTCCTGATAGGAGGCTAAATGCACCAGGGCTCTTTCTCTCCTCTCCTCGGCAAGGTCGAGCTCGATTGCAAGAGCCCTGTCATTCCCTCCACTTTCGACCAAAGCTGTTCTGTTGGTAGGAAGGCCAACTTCCAGTGGAATGACTGCCTCTGTTCCATAAGCCAAAGAATAGGGGGTCTCTCCCGTAGACCTCGTAGGCGTTGTTCAGTGCACCCATAGCACCAGTGGCAACTCATCAGGCCACTTTCCCTTTGCTTTATCCAACCTTTTCTTGATTCCATCCAGAATGGTTTTATTAGATGCCTCTGCTTGCCCATTGCTCTGGGGGTAAGCGGGGGTTGAATAATAATTCCTTATTCCATGCTGGGCACAAAAAGCTTTAAACTTTCTTTGGAACTGGGAACCGTTATCTGCAATCAAAGAATATGGGACCCCAAAACGAGTAATGATACTTTTCCAGACAAACCTTTCTATCATAGGTTCAGTAATCTTGGCCAAAGGTTCAGCTTCAATCCATTTCGTGAAGTAATCTGTTGCTACCAAAAGGAATTTTCGATTCCCAGTAGCCTTATGGAGTGGACCCACGATGTCCATTCCCCACTGAGCAAAAGGCCAAGGGCTAGTCAAGGGAACCAGATCTTCGGCCGGTGTTCAGATTGGTGAGAACTTCTGACACTTCTCACAGATTTTTACGTAAACCTTTTCATCCTCTTGCATATGAGGCCACCAGTATCCCTGGGTGATTGCTCAGTGGGCTATGGATCTACCCCCTGCATGGCTTCCACATGTTCCTTCGTGAATCTCGTGGAGAAATTTCTGCACCATCTCGGGGTGCACACAGAGCAGGTACGGCCCAGTAAAGGACTTTCTGTATAACTTCCCTTCTAGGGACAACCAAAACCTTGCTGATTTGGTTTTAACTTTGTGGACTTCCTTTTTGTCAGAAGGGAGAGTCTCATCTCGTAGAAACCCTATAATTGGATCCATCCAGCTTGGCCCCTGGTTCACGTCCAGGACCAACTCTATGCTTCTTCCAATGCTCGGTTCATTCAGATAATCGACTGCTACTTTCCTTTTTAACTCAGTAGGAACAGCAGCAGCCAGCCAAGCCAAAGAGTCTGCATGGGCATTTTGTCCCGAGCTGATTTGTTCAATACATACCTTCTCGAAGGTATCAAGCAAATCTTTGGCTGCCTGCACATAAGCCGCCATTTTTTCACTCCGGGCCTCGTATTCCCCGGACAGTTGGCATACAACCAATTGTGAATCGCAATACACCCTTAATCTCTTCGCTTTTAAGGTACTTGCACTCCTAAGGCCGATCAGCAGAGCCTCATACTCCGCCACATTGTTCGACGCGCTGAAGCCCAGCCGGACAGATAACTCGATCATTACCCCATATGGAGGAAACAGAATAATGCCGGCCCCAGAACCAGTATTGCAAGCCGAGCCATCGACGAATAACTTCCATTTCAACGGATCCTGCTCGGCAAGCACCTTTCTTTTCTTGCCGGGTAGTTGAACGGATTGCTCCTTTTTCGTAGGAGGTCCCGGCGCTACCATTGGAGCAAATTCTGCTACAAAGTCAGCCAACACCTGGCCTTTTATTGCCGTACGCGGCTGGAAGTCGATGTCATACTAGCTTAACTCAACAGACCAGGTTGAGATTCGCCCGGAAAAGTCTGCCCTTCGTAATAGTGACTTTAACGGATACTCAGTATAAACCACAACCTTGTGGCTTTGGAAGTAATGAGGTAACTTCCTGGTTGCTGTCTTTAATGCAAGGACCAGTTTTTCGAGGGGCAAATATCTCGTTTCAGCGTCCAACAAAGTCTTACTCACATAATAAACCGGGATTTGTTCCGATCCCTTACTTCTCAACAAAACAGCACTAACAGCATGCTCAGAAACAGCCAAATATAAAACCAAACACTCACCTGGTTCTGGAGTTGACAAAAGTGGAGACTCAGCCAGGTACTTCTTCAGGTCCTGGAAAGCCTGTTCACACTCTGCTCCCCATTCGAATCCTTCCCTTTTCTTTAATAACTGGAAGAAAGGCCTGCACTTGTCACTCGACCGGCTAATGAACCTGTTGAGGGCTGCTGCCATCCCCGTCAATCTTTGAACTTCCTTCGTTGTTCTGGGACTTTGCAATCCCTGCAATGCTGATATCTGATCCGGGTTTGCCTCAATCCCCCTTATGGTCACAAGATGCCCCAAGAACTTCCCTGATCCAACTCCAAATGCACACTTCGAGGCATTGAGTTTTAACTTGTACTGCCTCAAGATATCAAAGGCCTTTTTCAAATCTGCTACATGACCCTGCCTGGTCTTACTTTTTACAACCATATCGTCTATGTAAACCTCCATAGTCTTTCCAAGCAGCTCTTTGAACATAATGGTTGCTAGCCTCTGATATGTTGCCCCTGCATTCCTTAATCCAAAAGGCATCACGTTGTAACAGTACAACCCTCGTGGTGTAATGAAAGAAGTCTTCTCTTGATCAGGCCCAAACATGGCAATCTGATGATACCCTCGGTATGCGTCGAGGAAACTCATCCGTTCATACCCAGCCGTTGCATCAACTAATTGATCAATCCTGGGAAGGGGGAAACTGTCCTTTGGGCACGCTTTGTTCAAATCTGTGAAGTCCACACAGACACGCCACTTTCCATTCTTCTTTTTTACTACTACAGTGTTGGACAGCCATTCTGGATAGTATACTTCGCGTATCGCTTTGGCTTTCAACAACCGTTCTACTTCTTCGATAACAGCATCAACATGCTGCACAGCTGCCCTCCTCTTCTTCTGAATCACAGGTTTATGTTGAGGATCAACGTTGAGATGGTGACAGATTACGTCTGCAGCAACTCCGGGCATCTCTTCTGGTACCCAAGCAAACACATCAACGTATTCTTTCAAAAATCTTACTAGTTCGTTTTCTTCCTCAACTGGCAGTGACTCTCCAATCAAAAAATACCTTTCAGGATCAACTCCGTTGATCTGTATTTTCTTTAGGCCTTCCACGACCTTCTCGGCTGGATTCCTGCCGACATCCTCGATAGTTAGTTGATCTGATGCCTCTACTGCTTGAACCTGGTGAGCCTTTGGAATTTTCTTAATAATAGAAATCAGACACTGCTGTGCCGCCTTTTGATTTCCTCTGATCTTCTCAATACCATTGGAACCAGGGAACTTGACCATCTGATGATACGTAGAGGAGACCGCCCTCATCTTATGCAACCATGTCCTTCCAATAATCGCGTTATAGTAAGACGGGACATCTACCACCAGGAAATCTGTCCTTAAGACCACTGTTCCTGCTCGGACAGGCAGGGTTACCTTACCAAGAGGCCAAACCGCTCCTGCTCCAAATCCAACCAGAGGTGTTATTGACTGCTCCAAGTCTGACTGAGTTAACCCCAATTTTTTGAACGCACTGTAGTTCAAGACTTCTGTACAGCTTCCAGAGTCCACCAAGATTCTCTCAATGTCGTATTCCCCTATTCGCAGGGTAATAACCAAGGCGTCGTTATGAGGCACCTGGACATCTCCGAGACCCTCGTCTGTAAAGACTATACCTTCATTGCCTTCACCGGATTCTCGTCCCCTCTTCTTTCCTAATCGCATAACATGCTGGTCATGTTTAGTCTGCCTTTGGAGCAGCCTAACCTCATTCCTCGTATAAGGTACGGCCAATCCATGTATCATATGGATTACTCCTCTTTCTGCTCATAATCCATCTCCATGGCTTTCCACTTTATCTTTGGGGTCCTCCTGGATATACTCCTTCGATAGCCTCGAGAGACCAAATCGTCAAGATGCCTTTTGAACATTTCACAATCTTCAGTCATGTGGCCCTCCTTATGATAACTGCAGTGCTAATTCATAGCACGTTTAGCATCTTTGTCTCCACCTAGACTTGGGGCCACTTGAAGTAGGGCCGATTCTTTATTCGATAAAGAATCTGATAAATAGGCTCTTTCCAAACTGTCGTTATTGAAAAGAATGACTTAGGGTCTGGTGCTGGCTTCTCTTTATATGGCTCTCTCTTAGCCTGCCCATACTCCTTTCTCTCCTTGTAAGTCCTGGGTTCTGGTTTGTCCACCTTTTTGCTGGTGTCTTTGGCTGTTCGGCAGTCATTTTGCCGTCTTCCCGGAGGATATCGTCCTCCATTCTGGCATGCTGCTCGATTCATTCCATCAAGTGGGCCAGAGTTGACACAGGGTGCTTATTTAGAGAACGGCGCAGCTCCTCCCGAACAGGCAAACCTGTTTTGAAGGTAGCAATGGCGTATTCTTCACTGCAACTGTCAATCTCGTTGAAAGTCTCCCAGTATCTTTTAGCATAGTCTCTGATCGGTTCGTTATCCCCCTGCTTCATCGTGGAGAGATTTCCAAACGTCTTGGGAGCCTTCCTACTTGTCAAGAACCGTGCAGTGAATTCCTCGGCCAACTGCGTCCATCCTCGTATGGATCGTGACTCCAATTTGTGGAACCAAGACAGAGCCACCTTTCCTAAACTCGATGGGAACATCTTGCACATTATAGCATCATCACCTTCGTGCATGAACATGGCCTGCTGGTAATGCTGTATGTGAGCAACGGGGTCCGCATTTGTCTCGTAAAGTACGAACGCCCGTGTTTAATCACCGCTTCGACCACCGCGCCTCTGTAACTTTCTTGAGAAAGGAGACGTTGCAATATTACTCAGGCTTTTCTTGTCGCTTCTCGTGTAGTCATGTCACAACCTCTTGTTCCTTGTTTCTATACGCCCGAACCTTGTCCCAATCGGACTCAGGTCCTCGTAACTGTCCCTATGGTGTTTTCGGTACCTTCTTCAATAGAGGAACTTTGGCTCCTGCTCCTCCTTTTTCATGGGGGTGGGACTTCTGCTTTCGCTCCTTCTTCTTCGTGAAGAAGGCTTCTTCCTTCTCAGAGAAGGGCTCCTGCTCCTACTCCTTCGGTGTGAAGGAGCGGCCTTGTATGTTACCATAGCCCTTTCTTCTTTCCTGGAATGTCTTCGTGACAATCCAGAATCCTCTGGGTGTTCCCTGATCCTTTCCATCTCACGGATCTCATACTCTCGTTTCTTGATCAATCGAGCAGCCTCCTCGATTTCCTGTCTCTTCTTATCGAGGATGTCGCTGTGGTTATGCACACTTTTTGAATGCGCAACTGATTCTTCTCTATGGTGGGACTTGCTCCTTCTCGTGGAGTTCGTAGCAGTCCTACCTTCTTTGTTTTGGGGATCATCTGGGATGGTAAGGGGACGATCTTTGCTCGTCGTCCTCCTACTGTGGCCACCAGCTTGCTTTTTCGGAGCACCTGGAGGGGATTTGTTTCCTTCCCTACCAGCCTGGTGCTTGACCGATTTCGGTACCTAAAACTAGGGTCGCCCCAAGCGTAGGACTAGTTATCAGTGCAGCATAATAAATTCCGGAAGTCCGGAGTCGAACCCACAGAGACGGAAAGAATAGCCTAGTGGAAACGGGTTTACTTTTTGCTTGGCTCTTAGGTAGCCACCCCTTGTGCAATTCAGTTGATTTACTAACTAAATGAATGGAATTGATTTACGATGAATTAAAAGGGAGAGTACAGCCGTGGGAACCCAGCGTCTGCAACTAGCCTAACCGATGTTTACTCGGGACACAATTATTCAATTTATTGATTTTAGAATAGGAAAAATGGTTCCTAATAAATGCCCACCACCTGTCACCAGCTCCCATGCGCATTTGAAATCCGGCGATGCTTGGGTTTTGTTTATTAGAAAGGTTTTCGTATCCCAAAACTGCTTGAAAATTAATTAATTCGTACCCGAGGTAAACACATTAATTAAACTAGCCACATGATGCATTCGCCCCGCGGCCGCACTCTATAAAACTACTCACTCATAATTAAGCAATAAACAAAGAAAATCCTAAATTGAAACATGTTTCTATTGCTCGGAAACAAAATAAATAGAGGAAATAGATTAAACAAGTTCCAACGAACAACTTTAATGAAAGACAAAAATTAATACGAGTTACCGAAGTGCGAGTACGCGAACAAAACTTCAAAAACTTGGAAATAAAAAGAGCTCGGAATAAACTGAACAATGTTCGAACCAAAGAATCGGCAGCCCCCGTTCTTCGTTTTTTCCCCCGTGGTCGGCAGCCCCCGTTCTTCTCTTTTGTATCGTCCTTTTATATGTGAGAGAAGAGCCAACCTAATAACAAAAGCCCTCTTAGCCCAGTTTATTACTCTCGATCCTAGCCTTACTTGTACTTCCAATTTTCCTCCATGGCCCACTTAGTCAAAATACTAATTACTAACTATTGGGCCCACTTGAATACCAAAGTCCAAGGCCAATTCTTATTTGTTTGGTTTCAGTGAACATCAATTCCCGGGCCAATTGAGTTGTGAATCGTTGCTCCGCACTGCAATTCCAATTGATTGATCCCGAACGGCCGAATATCAAACATCGTTTAATATTTCCATTTTGCATATTCTTCTATCAAATTCTTTAAATACCTCCACCTTGACTTCCCATGACGACGTCCAAACCGGCCTCAAGGCCTTACAATTCAAACTTAGCGCAAAAGCCACCTTATTTCCTGCGAAACTAACAAAAATATAAAAACAAGACAAAGCACGCTATCAAGTGGAAAATGGAATAAACCGCGCCTCTAACGCGCTAAAATGTCCTACTTAGGCGCTAAATATGTACGATATCACACGCCTATCACATCCCCCAACTTGAGCGTTGCTAGTCCCTAGCTACGAACGAAATGAAAAACAAAAGAAAAAGAAAAATAAACGACTCAAACGGGGATACGGAAGTTATGCAAGGTGTACCTCAAATCAGGCGGACACAAGTACCCGCCTCTTCATTCACTTGCAACTCAAACACATGCATGCTTTGACAAAAATGTGAACTAAATAAACGTCGAAACAAATGCAGAGAAGGGCGCCCCCATGAAGTCACAATGTTACACTCGCTCACCGGAACACTCAACATCCCATAAAAAGCGCTTGGCGAATAACGTGGGGCCGAAACAATAGCCACACGTGCCAATCAAAGACAAAGCTGCAAAGGAAGAATTAGCACAATATATACATCACGATTTCACAATGAAAGAAACATCAATATAAAACATGCATGCGAGAGAGTAAACCACCTCGCACAAGATCAACTAAGGACTTTTAGGCTTATAATGACCATAGGTTAGAAACGAAAGGGAAACTGCAAATAGGCGGCGACCTATATTAACGAAAGGTCATCTACCCGGAATGGACGCTGCCTTTCCCCTAACTACCCATTGATCACCCATTTGTGCCAAACAAAACACGTCCAAAGTTCAAAGGACATCCAATAAATACTCAAGATACATTATCCACCGACTCCATAACCCGAAACAAAGACATTAAAGCACCACCATAATAAATTTTCCAGCGCTTCCAACAAACTCTATGCACTTCCGAAAATTTCGAATACAATAAACATAATTACCTCTAAAATTGTAACTGGAGAGGTATGTACGGAGCCCTTTTATTCTTTTCTTTTTTCCTTTTTTTTTTTTTTGGATTTTGACTTTTTTTTTTTAATATGCTAGGGCTCCAAAGAAGTAACAAATATATTTTCCTATGCTGCATAGAGTTGCACTCCCCAACTTGCTTTCCAACTGCACACCGGTTTTCTAGGCTAGACTCAGGAACTGACACGGACTGGTTTAAGTTAGGTCAATGGGACTCTTTTTGTGGTCTAATCACAGAAAAATGCCTTGTGTCCCTTCCTACGCACGGTATAAACTCTCGCACATGCATGTAAAATATCTATTTGTCGAATTGTGAAACAAAAGCCTACTATTTTCCGCAAGTGCAAGAAGATAAAAACAAAGAAATATGGGAATGTTTTCAGGACACACTGTTAAACTACATGGGGGCACCCACTCAACGCCATTTACAACGCAACTCAGTTCACCACAACACATCAAATATATGCATGGACCTAAGTTAAACAGGCACAACAAACCAACAAAAACCAACATGCTCGCCTAATAGATGCACAACCAGCATAACAGTCGTATCCCCATGACACAAAAAATAAAAATTCACCCTACCCTACAAAATTAAAATAAAACAGTGAACAAATAAAAAAGAAAAGAAAAATTGAAAATGTACAAAGTACACCCTCCCCCAACTTAAAAGATGCGATGTCCTCAGAGCAAGAAGACACCAGAAAATAAAGAGAACAAGGGAAAGAGAGTGGACCGACGGGTGGCAGCCTACCACCATGACCTCGGCCGATGTTCGAGGAATTTTCTGTCACAGCTACCGTTCATCATTGGCAAAACTTCCAAAGGTTGCTCCTTCGGCCCGCCTTACGAGGCCACAGCTAGTCACACAAGACCGCGGCGAAGCTTTTTGGACTGACAACCGCCACGCATAGTGGCACCCATGGCTTTGGGCTCCTGAATGCCTCAATCACCCCGTCGGTGAGGTCTAAACTACCAAGGCTGGTGTGGTAGCGCTTCCCCTGCAAAAGATTTATATGCCAACTACCTACTAAGAGCAAATGACATTAGTACTACCCGGCGCGTGTTATCCGGGCTCCCACAGAAATACAAAAATAAAAAGAATGCAAGAAACAAAATAACTCCACCAGACATTCACGCAGTCTCACGTGTCATACTTTTCTCCCCGGTCCTCCCCCAACTAAGAGTGAGGAATGGGTGGCTATACAAGACCAAAAAGACAAAAGAAAATAAAAGAAAACACACATTTTAGGAATTTTTTATCTTTCTATTTTTTTTTTGGAATTTCCTGATTTTCTATTTTTTTTTAATTTTTTTTATAAGAGAGAGAGAGAGATAAACATGGATCACGATCATATATCCTTCCAACAAAAATTATTACCATGATCACATTGCCCCATTCCACACTCAATGTCAAAAATTAAACTCGGCCACACCACAGGAAAAGATATGTCGAATAAAGCTTTTGCCGAGTTCTTTTCAGAAACTTACACTCCTCTAATTGTGCATTGTGAACCAAATCGATTTTCAAGATGCTGATGAATTCAATAAAATCAGAATGAGAAAACAAATTATCCACACCAAGAAAATCCACATGTTCAACTCCCAACAATTCATGTTCGGCAATCAAAACCATTCCCTCCCAGTTTGGTTGTTCAACTAATTCCACCTCAATAAAATTCGGCTCCTCACTAATGTGTGACTCACTATCGGCCTTAACCGCCGTGTCGAACTTTTCCCACAAGGAGTCCATAAACTCCGAATCCCCAACTAATCCGATCTCAACAACATCTCGCTTCTCAATAGTAGGAGACCAACTCTTGGTCTCATACTTTTTGTCTTGTGATCGTGTCGTTTCCGTATCAAAAATAATTAATAAAATAGAATAATTACTACTACCTAAAAGATAGCGGTAAGTATTCCGAGTATCATCCTCAGGTATTACGAAGGCTGAATTGCAATTGTTCTAATTAATTTCTAACTTAATTCAAAAAGAGATTTGATTGTTGGATTTCGAAAATATTTAAAGCTGAAAAAAAAAATAAGCAATAAAAAGTGAGTGACTTTATGAGAGAAAAGGTCTAGGTTTCGAATCCACTCGACCCATTGTAACAATATCTATACGATGATAAAGGTCTATTATTCGAATCAATCCAGATATCGTTAGGGTTCGCGGGCCCTCACGGTATCGCCAAAAGATTTCTATGAATCACCGAATAGCATGGGCTATCGCCGCCTAGCACGAACCGTCTTACTAGTACGATCCGTCTCTTTGGCACGGATCGTCTAATAGCACGACGCGTCTTACGGAGCATAACCCATCTTACTCAGTTATCACAAACAATTAAGAACCGTTGTATGAACGTGCATAAAAATCTAGAAAATTATACACCAGATTTGATAGAGAAAGTTAATACCGCAAATAAATCCTCAAATCATACAACCACGATTCGAATAATAAAACACTAAATCAAAATATAAATATTATTACTCAGAGTTCGAGTTTCATCTATACCCTAGAAACGAGTTTAGCCGAACATCGGAGTGGTACTCATTGAAGCTCTCGGCTGACAGTAAACATAGAACTGTGATGGTTTTCGCATTGCAAGTGTTCTGACGCGTTGAAACCTATGCGCAACTTTCTGCTTTTTGTCTTGTTTTCGTTCTCTGATCGCTCCGTGTGATGTGCAGCCAAAAAAATAGGCGCAGCCCTCCTTTCTGTTTTCTTCCGAATGCCTCCGTCCCCTTTACAGTCATGCGTGCCCTCCTTTTATAAACTACAATAGCCAATGCAAAAGCCCTTTTGGGCCGTGACTAGGCTTAGGCCTTATTATTTTAATTGACCAGACTCAGTCAAACTAAGTAGCAATAAAAAGTAGTTCTTTCAGGCCCCACCGAGCCATGTACAACTTGTATTGTCCTGCTGCCAATAGCACATCCAAAACAAAGCACAGTAAGAATATTTCCAAGGCCCATTAGAATGTTAAAATCTTCGAGTACCTAAAACACAAAAATTAAGCACTAAGCACCGAGTAATAAAATAAATGGACTTAGTGAGGATAAATTAGGGGGCGCGTATGTGAACATTTACGCGCTTATCACACCCCCCAACTTACACTTTGCTAGTCCCTAGCAAATAAAACTAAAATGCAACTAAAGAAAACAAATTAAGACCGATAGTTCTTTTAAACCCCCAGGCGGTCCCGGTAGGACGAGTGAAGTCTCGTGAGGGTTTTCAGCAGCGATCACCCACAAAACACCGTGAATCCCCTTACACGGAACCCACAACCTGTAAGTAACTCATCAATCTCTCAAGCCAAGGCACAAAGTCGTTGTGCAAGTATATTAGACAACACTAGTTCAAAATGCTATCAAGACATGCATATAAACTATGGCACCTAATTTAGCGTGTGTGAACATTTGGACTTAGTCACCGATGAAATGCCACTCAAAGTTCTCTCCGGACCGAGCTTCGACTTCAATTCTCACAGTGTTATGCACTCACAAATAAAATCGCTCGAAACAAGGTGCATTATGAACTCTCAAGTGTGCGGTTTGGAAGTTATGAAATTGAAAGCAAAAAATACTTCGCACACTATGACACGAAAAGAACACTTTATGCGGTGGACACACGGTCTCAAAAATGGAACACCAAGCATTGGAACTCTCTCTCATATCCATCAATCCACTTTCCATCACCCCAAGGATCAAATAGGACTTTAATTTGGTTATAACGTTGGGTAAAGGGAAGTGTGTAAAGGCTAGGGTAAAACATCAAGTGTCCGAGAATAGGCAAACAACTTAGGGCTAATTTAACAATGTGCGCCCATTTGTTTTTCTCTTTTCAACTCCACTTTATCTCTCCTTCTAACCTTTCAGCATTTTTCAACCATAAAGCAACAATTCCTCATTTTCAACATATTGGTGTCCCTTTTTATTTTTGTCTTCTGCTCTTTTTTACTTCTTTTTTTTTTTTAAGGGACACCACCCATTCAAGCACAAAATTTCACAATCTATCCAAAAATTTCACCTTTATATTTTTGCCTTTCTCCAAACACAATATGGAATGTGGAGCTAACCAAAAAAGGCAAAGTACAAAAGGCTCAAGGCGGCTTGCAAAGGATAAATGTGAAAACAAAGGTACGAACCGGCCCAAGCATCAAGAGAATGTCTAAAATCCTCTCCCAGGGGTGTAACATCCATGTGGCAAACCAAAACCAAGAGATATTATCATGCGTTCAAGTTCCAACACTCAGTAATCAAGAATAATGAGACCATAACAAATATATTCTTTTCATTGACAAACAGAGAAGTTACGTGACACCACTCCAACAAAAAGGTAAGGCACGAAAGCTCACTAGGGCATAAGTCTCCACTAATCTAGCCATCGAGAACATTCAAATGACACTCACAGGCAAACTAAGTCCAAATAGGCGTGAAGTGCCGAGATGCAAGTGCCATAGCTACATGCATTAACAAGATAGCATAAAAAACTAATAGTCCACAAAATACCCAAACAATGCCAACATGCCTCAACTCAAGCAACCAGTAAATACCTCGCAAATGTCAAGTTCCATGCAAGAAAGATCCCACTATTTTTGAACTTTTCAAAATTTTTAAATTTTTTTTTTTTTTGGATTTTAAAGACTAAACAATGAAAAAGAACAAAGTGATCCCTCCCCCCAACTTGAACCAATCGATGTCCGCATTGAAAGCAGAACAACAAAAGGATAAGACAGAAACGTAAAAGAGAGGAAATGTATCACCTTAAAAATGAGGAACATAGCAGACTAATATAGCAAGAGGGAGAACCCCCCAACTTGGATCGAACAACCTGCACAATGTTAGCCTCTAAAACAACAAAATATATACAAGAAAAACAACTAAAGAACATAAACAAAGGCAAGAAGTAAAAATAAAATAAAGCCATCCACTTTCTTCACGCGAAAGACACGGGTACTACTTTTCTCCCTAGCCAAAGACTGTGGTTCCCTATTTGTTGGAAGAACAGTATGCATAGGATTCAACGATATCTTGAGAAGTGGTGCCATCGTCTAATAGGCTGTCACTCCCTCTGGGTCTGCCAGATCCCTTACCCACCACTCTGTTGTGAAGCAATCTCCACAGAGTTGGACACTAAAGTCAGATGGTTCAGGCAGAATTCTAGCTGCTAACTACGCACCTGCCGCCAGACCCAACCTTCTAGGTACTACATACATAGCTTTGACCAGGTGGCTATACCAGACCGTTGGAAACCGTTCGAGCACAGCAAACACTGGAGGTATCACAAACTCCATGGATTTTAAGTCTCCTAGACTCCAGTGAAAGCACTAATCTATATAAATTGGGTCCATCAAAGTAATGGACTCCACCGTGGCACCATCCACCACGCCATCACCAATTCCTTCCACGTAAGGTTTAAGCCTTTGGCCATTGACCTTGAAAACATTACCAACACGTGGATCCTTAATCTCTATTGCCCCGTGGGGGAACACACGGGTAACAACATATGGACCATCCCACCGTGACCTCAACTTTCCCGGGAAAAGTTTAAGTCTAGAGTTAAAGAGCCACACTTTTTGACCAACTTCAAAGGACTTCCTAACAATGTGTTTATCATGAAAAGCCTTAGTCCTATCCTTATAAATACGTGCACTCTCATATGCTTCATTGCGCAACTCTTCCAATTCAGCAAGCTGGAGCTTACGATTCAACCCGGCAGCGGCCATATCGAAGTTAAACTTCTTAATGGCCCACATAGCTCTATGCTCCAACTCAACAGGCAAGTGACACGCCTTACCAAAAACTAATCGGTAAGGAGACATGCCAATAGGAGTCTTATAAGCTGTACGGTAGGCCCATAAAGCATCATCGAGCCTTAAAGACCAATCTTTTCGATCAGGCCTAACCGTCTTTTCAAGTATACGTTTAATCTCCCTATTCGACACTTCAACCTGCCCACTAGTCTGAGGATGATATGGTGTCGCCACCTTATGAGTGATAGAATACTTTCGCACAAGGGCGGCGAAGTGTTTATTGAGAAAATGGGTGCCCTCATCACTAATAATCGCCCGCGGATAGCCAAAACGAGTAAAAATATTACTTTGAAGAAACTTGACCACAACTTTGTGGTCATTGGTCTTGGTGGCTACCGCTTCCACCCATTTGGACACATAGTCCACTGCCACAAGAATATACTCGTTCCCATGCGAACAAGGAAACGGACCCATGAAATCTATCCCCCAAACATCAAACATCTCCACAACAAGGATGGAGGACAACGGCATCATATCACGGCGCGAAATATTGCCGGTTTTCTGGCACTTAAGGCATGCCTTGCAAAACATATATGCATCCTTAAACAGAGTGGGCCAATAAAAACCGCTTTGTAAGACCTTCTCCGCCGTCTTCTTCCCACTAAAATGCCATCCGCTCTCAAGCGAGTGACAGAAGGTGAGAATGCTCTGGTGCTCAGTCTCAGGAACACACCTCCTAATCACCTGGTCCGAACACAACTTAAAAAGTTCCGGATCCTCCCAAAAATAGTGCCTAACCTGCACAAAAAATCGGTCCTTGTCCTGCTTGGACCAATGAGAGGGAAGCGCGCCTATGGCTAGGTAATTGACGATGTGTGCATACCATGGGGGTCGCACCTGTGACACCTCAAAGAGTTGCTCATCGGGGAATGAGTCCTTAAGGGGCAAGGTGTCACCAGAGGCATCCACTAGGATCATCGATAAGTGGTCTGCTACAGAATTTTCAGATCCTTTCTTGTCTCGAATCTCCACATCAAACTCTTGGAGGAGCAGAATCCACCTAATCAACCTAGGTTTGGTCTCCTTCTTAGAAAGCAAATGCCGCAAAACGGCATGATCAGTGTATACTATGACCTTCGACCCTAAAAGGTAGGACCGGAACTTGTCAAGGGAAAAGACCACAGCAAGTAATTCCTTCTCCGTAGTGGTATAGTTCAATTGCGCATTAGAGAGGGTCTTACTCGCATAATAAATGGCATGAGGGACCTTGTCAACCCGCTGGCCCAAAACAGTACCGACTGCGTAGTCGGATGCATCACACATTATTTCAAAGGGTAGAGACCAGTTGGGGGACTGCATGATAGGTGCCGTGGACAACACCTCACGGAGCTTCACAAAAGCTCTCATACAAGCCTCATCAAAAACGAAGGGGGCATCCTTAGCCAACAGATCACACAAGGGCTTGGCGATTTTAGAAAAATCCTTGATGAAACGCCTATAGAACCCTGCATGTCCCAAGAAAGAGCGAATTTGCTTGACTGATGAGGGGGGAGGAAGTCGAGAAATTAAGTCAACTTTTGCCTTGTCAACTTCAATCCCCCTCTTGGACACTATGTGGCCCAAAACAATCCCCTCCTGGACCATGAAATGGCTCTTTTCCCAACTTAAGACCAGGTTAGTCTTCTTGCAGCGTTTAAGCACCTTTGCAAGATTTTGAAGACATGAATCAAAGGAGGCTCCAAAGACCGAGAAGTCATCCATGAATACTTCTAGAAAGTCCTCCACCATATCAAAAAAGATAGCCATCATGCACCTTTGAAAGGTCTCGGGTGCATTGCACAAGCCAAAAGGCATGCGCCGATAAGCATAAGTACCATAAGGACAGGTGAAGGTAGTCTTCTCTTGATCCGCTGGGTCGACAGCCACTTGGTTATATCCGGAATAGCCATCCAGAAAACAATAATAGCTCTGGCCCGCCAACCTCTCTAGGATTTGATCAATAAATGGAAGTGGAAAATGATCTTTCCTAGTCATGGAATTGAGCTTTCTATAATCAATACACACACGCCAACCAGTCGTCATGCGTGTGGGTACAAGCTCACCCTGATCATTCTCAACAACAGTAATGCCTGACTTCTTAGGCACTAGTTGAGTGGGACTCACCCACTTGCTATCAGAGATGGGGTAAATGATACCCGCATCCAACAATTTAACCACCTCCTTCATAACAACCTCCTTCATGTTAGGGTTCAACCTCCTTTGCATTTCTCTTGATGGTTTTGCATTTTCCTCACAATGAATGCGGTACATGCAAACAGAGGGATCAATACCCTTGAGGTCTGCCACTGACCACCCTATTGCGCCCTTGTGCTCTTTAAGCACCTCAAGTAATTGACCCTCTTGCTCGGAAGAAAGGTCAGACGCAATGATCACGGGCAGGGTGTCATCGTGGCCAAGAAAAACATACTTCAAAGAAGCCGGGAGAGGCTTCAACTCAAGCTTCGGTGGGGCTTCTATGGAGGGAAGAGCTGGAGTGCTAGACAAAGGAGGTAAGGGCTTGAAAGGAGTTTGCCAGGTAGGTTTGGCCATACAAGGTGCGAGGTCTAACAAAGAATTGACCTCAGCAATGGATTGGTCAATATCAAACTCCTCATAGCCAAAATGGGCTAGACATGCCTCAAGAGGATCATTAGCCAAAATGTACGGCATCGCCTCTTCTACTGACTCATTAACGACATCGACTGCAAAGCAGTCTTCCTCCTCATGAGGCTGTCGAGTGGCCGAATACATATTCAAACTCAGTTTCATATTGCCGAATGATACCTCCATCACTCCACTCCTCACAGAAATCTGTGCATTGGCCGTGGCTAGAAAGGGACGACCCAAGATGACAGGCGTTTGAGATTTAAGGGCAGTGGGGTGGACTGGTTCTGTGTCAAGGACAATGAAATCAGCAGGAAAGTAAAAATTATTCACCTTGACAAGGACATCCTCTAACATGCCCCGTGGGGCTTTCACAGAACGATCGGCCAACTGCAGAGTAACCGATGTGGGCTTCAACTCACCAAGCCTCAACTCCTCATACACAGAGTATGGTAAAAGATTGACACTTGCCCCTAAATCTAAGAGTGCCCTACTAATAAAGTGATTGCCTATGACACAAGAGATTGTGGGCACACCAGGATCAGCAAGCTTAGGGGCAGTGTTAGATTGAAGAATAGAGCTAACTTGGTGAGGAATGGGGATGGGTTCTAAAAACTTGGCTCGAGCCTTCCGCTTGTGAGTGCACAAGTCCTTGAGGAACTTGGCATAAGAAGGGATCTGCTCAATGGCATCGAGCAATGGGATGTTCATCTTAACTTGCTTGAACACCTCCATGATATTATCAGTGGATACTCCCTTCTTACGAAAGGGTGAAGGTGCATTCAGACAAATCGGGAAAGGTGCCTTAGGAATATAAGTTGGGGTCTCAAATGACCCCGGAACAACTGTGGACACTGGATCGGTCTCTTTCTCCTTAGACCTCTTATCAACCTTAGACCTCTCAGCAACAGGTGGAGACATTTTCTCCTTCGCTTTGACCTCCTCCGGTCGGGTCTCTACGTCTCTCCCATTTCTGAGGGTGACAACTAACTTCGCTTGTTCGTGACCTTGCGAATTGTCAATGTGGTGCATCCCTCGTGGGTTAGCCACTGGCTGACTCGGTAATCTACCCTCATCCCGGCGGTTAAGAGCATTAGCTAGCTGACCCATTTGAGTTTCCATCTTGGCAATGGATTGAGAGTGGGAGTGAAGCAATTGGGAGTCAGCTTTCATTTGTTGGCAATCAGCTCTCATTTCAGCCATGGCCTTCAACATTTGCTCCTCAAAATTTGGTGTCCTTTGGGAGGACACAGGAGGAGCAGAAGGTTGTTGGTACTGGGGTGCTACAGGTGGTGGACAATAGGCCTGGGTGTTGGAAGTATTAGGAAATGAAGGCCTCATAGGTTGGGCAAATGCTTGCCCTTGGTCTGGCTGTCGCCATCCAAAGTTAGGATGCTTCTTCCAGCCGGGGTTGTAAGTATGAGAATATGGGTCATTAGCTGGCCTACCAAACCCCTGGGCCGAGTTCACGTGCTCTTGAAGAAATTCTGGAAATTGAGATGCCATGTGGCACTCATTTATTTGATGGCACGGACTGGAGCACAACTGATAGACCTCTGCAACAGCAGCAGGAGGTGAAGAATGTGAGGGACCATGACCCAAAGATAAGAAAGTGTCTAGCTTACGGGTCAATGCATCTACCTTATAGGAAAAATTGTCAGAGTGGCCCACCTCATAAAGGCCACTCTGTTTTGAAGAGGTAGAAATTGTCCTATTTGTGCGAGATGATGAGGCTCGGTGTCGTGAATTCTCCGCTAACTGCCCAAACAAGTCCCAACCCTGATTCTCGTTCGTAAGCATAAATGTGCCTCCACATGAGGCATCCACCATATATCGATGTTGTTCGCATAGTCCATCGTAGAAACATTGGACTAATTGCCATTTAGGAACTTGGTGGTGTGGACAACTCTTAATGATATCATTCAGTCTCTCCCATGCTTGGTGAAATTGTTCGCCTTCTTTTTGATAGAAACTAGTGAGTTCTTGACGAATTTCTTTTGTTTTGCCTATGGAAAAGTACTTTTTCAAAAATTCATTTTTCATTTGCTCCCAAGAGGTGATGCTATTCGGTGTCAAAGTATTAAGCCAGTATTTGGCTTTATCTTTAAGCGAGAACGGGAATAACTTCAACCTAAGGGCATTATCAGTGAAGTGTTGAATTTTAACAGTGGAGCAAATTTCTTCGAAGTCCCCTAAATGCCGATATGGGTCCTCGTTATCAAGTCCATAGAATGATGGGAGTGTTTGTAACAAACTGGACTTGATTTCAAATTGTGTTGAGGCAGTCGCAGGCAATGTTATGCATGATGGTGAGGTATAGGCGGATGGGAGAAAGTACTCCCCGATCGCAGGTGGATCTTCGGCCTCTATTCTTTCAGTCATTTTAACAAGTGAAGTGGGTGAAGGCCAAGGATTACAAGAGGCAGCTCGATTAGCTCTAAAAGTCCGTTCGATTTCTGGGTCAAAATTATCAAGTAATGGGTCCAATGATCGACGACCAAACATATAATGCAAAATGCCCCTAACTCAAATAAAAATAAAAACAAATAAACAAAACACTAAAACCTAGAAAAATAAGAAAACTCACAGCGTCAGGAAAAGCCAATTGAATTGCACTGTTAAGCTGCAATGTTGCCGCTTACGTCTTGCTCCTGTGCGCAACAATTTCTCAATTCCTGTACTTGACACAATAGAATGCTAACAAAGAACAAAATGCAATTAAACAAATATGAGGTATAGTAAAAAAAAAAAAAAAAACTAAAAAATACCTAAACTAGGAATTAAAATAAAAATCAACTAAAACAACGCAACCGTGCTTGTAATCCCCGGCAACGGCGCCAAAATTTGATCGTGTCGTTTCCGTATCAAAAATAATTAATAAAACAGAATAATTACTACTACCTAAAAGATAGCGGTAAGTATTCCGAGTATCATCCTCAGGGATTACGAAGGCTGAATTGCAATTGTTCTAATTAATTTCTAACTTAATTCAAAAAGAGATTTGATTGTTGGATTTCGAAAATATTTAAAGCTGAAAAAAAAAATAAGCAATAAAAAGTGAGTGACTTTATGAGAGAAAAGGTCTAGGGTTTCGAATCCACTCGACCCATTGTAACAATATCTATACGATGATAAAGGTCTATTATTCGAATCAATCCAGATATCGTTAGGGTTCGCGGGCCCTCACGGTATCGCCAAAAGATTTCTATGAATCACCGAATAGCATGGGCTATCGCCGCCTAGCACGAACCGTCTTACTAGTACGATCCGTCTCTTTGGCACGGATCGTCTAATAGCACGACGCGTCTTACGGAGCATAACCCATCTTACTCAGTTATCACAAACAATTAAGAACCGTTGTATGAACGTGCATAAAAATCTAGAAAATTATACACCAGATTTGATAGAGAAAGTTAATACCGCAAATAAATCCTCAAATCATACAACCACGATTCGAATAATAAAACACTAAATCAAAATATAAATATTATTACTCAGAGTTCGAGTTTCATCTATACCCTAGAAACGAGTTTAGCCGAACATCGGAGTGGTACTCATTGAAGCTCTCGGCTGACAGTAAACATAGAACTGTGATGGTTTTCGCATTGCAAGTGTTCTGACGCGTTGAAACCTATGCGCAGCTTTCTGCTTTTTGTCTTGTTTTTGTTCTCTGATCGCTCCGTGTGATGTGCAGCCAAAAAAATAGGCGCAGCCCTCCTTTCTGTTTTCTTCCGAATGCCTCCATCCCCTTTACAGTCATGCGTGCCCTCCTTTTATAAACTACTATAGCCAATGCAAAAGCCCTTTTGGGCCGTGACTAGGCTTAGGCCTTATTATTTTAATTGACCAGTCTCAGTCAAACTAAGTAGCAATAAAAAGTAGTTCTTTCAGGCCCCACCGAGCCATGTACAACTTGTATTGTCCTGCTGCCAATAGCACATCCAAAACAAAGCACAGTAAGAATATTTCCAAGGCCCATTAGAATGTTAAAATCTTCGAGTACCTAAAACACAAAAATTAAGCACTAAGCACCGAGTAATAAAATAAACGGACTTAGTGAGGATAAATTAGGGGGCGCGTATGTGAACATTTACGCGCTTATCATCTTGCTCGTCCATCAAGGACTGCAAATAATCAATTTCAAGGTCTAACTCTGCTGCAGTGGGATAGATTCCTAATGGATTGTCCTGCATGAGCAAGGACTCAAATGTAGGGGTAGGCTCTAAGATCGGAGATGTGATAGGCTCAAAGATCGGGGACTCAAGGGTAGGAGGCTCAAAGGTAGTAAGCTCCTCAACCTCTTCTAACTCGGAGGGGTTTTCATCACACAAAGGGGGGCAAGCTCCCCGTTCTCTCGACCCATCGTCACTCACAAGGAAAAAGTAGGCAGCCCGAATTAGCAATGGGAAATATATGGGTGGGGGTTCGATTTTCACATTGGACTCAAGGGGGAAACATTGGGCAGCAAGCTCCTCGTTCCCTCCTAACTTGGAAAGTTCCTCCAAACAATCATCAACCCCACCCTCAATGATAAGTGGCTCGACTTCCTTTTTTTTAACATGTAAATCATGGTCCCACCATTCTGAACTTTCGGCCAACTCATCAAAGTACTCCAAATTGTTAGTAGCGGTTGTATCTAAAAATACACCATCAAATATATCATTTACAAGTTTACGCGTTGTAGAATTTAAACCGTTATAGAAAATGGTAACAAGGTGCATCGTTTCACAATTATGATCCCGCCAATTGAGTAAAGTGTGTTCTCTAAACCTCCACCAACAACATGCAAAAGACTCATTATCGAATTGATAAAAATTTCCAAGTTCTTGTAGAAGATTATGAGTTGCATATATGGGAGAAAACTTCCTGTAAAACTCTTCTTCCACATCTTGCCATGTAAATATTGAGTCGAGATTCAAAGAATGAAACCAACTCAAAGCATAGTCTTGCAAAGATGATGGAAATATCCTAAGTAGACGCACTCCATCGTTCTTACAAAGCTCCTCAAGTTCTGCAATATGCAAATATGGGTTCTCGGAACCAAAACCATGGTATTGGGGCGATTTGGGGGGAGTTCGATCATGAGTAAAGTAGTCCGTAGTTGGAAACATATAACTACGCATCGACCTCTTGTATGCCATCACTCCTACAAAATGACTCAACCCTAAAAACTAAAAAACAAAAGAAAAGAAAAATAATTTAAAATAAAATGATAAAAACGTGAAAAAGACTCAACCCTAAAAACTAGAAAAGAAAATAAAAGAATTTTTTTTTTTAAAAAAATGATTAAACTAGAAAAAAATAAAACAAAAAACAAAAAGAACTACCTGATTCCGACTACTCGTTGTCAGTCCCCCAAGAACGGCGCCAAAAATGCTTGACCGATTTCGGTACCTAAAACTAGGGTTGCCCGGCGTAGGACTAGTTATCGGTCAAGATAATAAATTCCGGAAGTCCGGAGTCGAACCCACAGAGACGGAAAGAATAGCCTAGTGGAAACGGGTTTACTTTTTGCTTGGCTCTTAGGTAGCCACTCCTTGTGCAATTCAGTTGATTTACTAACTAAATGAATGGAATTGATTTACGATGAATTAAAAGGGAGAGTACAGCCGTGGGAACCCAGCGTCTGCAACTAGCCTAACCGATGTTTACTCGGGACACAATTATTCAATTTATTGATTTTAGAATAGGAAAAATGGTTCCTAATAAATGCCCACCACCTGTCACCAGCTCCCATGCGCATTTGAAATCCGGCGATGCTTGGGTTTTGTTTATTAGAAAGGTTTTCGTATCCCAAAACTGCTTGAAAATTAATTAATTCGTACCCGAGGTAAACACATTAATTAAACTAGCCACATGATGCATTCGCCCCGCGGCCGCACTCTATAAAACTACTCACTCATAATTAAGCAATAAACAAAGAAAATCCTAAATTGAAACATGTTTCTATTGCTCGGAAACAAAATAAATAGAGGAAATAGATTAAACAAGTTCCAACGAACAACTTTAATGAAAGACAAAAATTAATACGAGTTACCGAAGTGCGAGTACGCGAACAAAACTTCAAAAACTTGGAAATAAAAAGAGCTCGGAATAAACTGAACAATGTTCGAACCAAAGAATCAGCAGCCCCCGTTCTTCGTTTTTTCCCCCGTGGTCGGCAGCCCCCGTTCTTCTCTTTTGTATCGTCCTTTTATATGTGAGAGAAGAGCCAACCTAATAACAAAAGCCCTCTTAGCCCAGTTTATTACTCTCGATCCTAGCCTTACTTGTACTTCCAATTTTCCTCCATGGCCCACTTAGTCAAAATACTAATTACTAACTATTGGGCCCACTTGAATACCAAAGTCCAAGGCCAATTCATATTTGTTTGGTTTCAGTGAACATCAATTCCCGGGCCAATTGAGTTGTGAATCGTTGCTCCGCACTGCAATTCCAATTGATTGATCCCGAACGACCGAATATCAAACATCGTTTAATATTTCCATTTCGCATATTCTTCTATCAAATTCTTTAAATACCTCCACCTTGACTTCCCATGACGACGTCCAAACCGGCCTCAAGGCCTTACAATTCAAACTTAGCGCAAAAGCCACCTTATTTCCTGCGAAACTAACAAAAATATAAAAACAAGACAAAGCACGCTATCAAGTGGAAAATGGAATAAACCGCACCTCTAACGCGCTAAAATGTCCTACTTAGGCGCTAAATATCTACGATATCACACGCCTATCACCTGGTTCTTCTCAGTAAGCGGTGTGACTGGATCTGCTTCCATCGTGGTCGTTTTTCTAATGGAACTCGTTCGTTTCCCACAGACGGCGCCAATTGTAGGTGCAGAAAAACAAAGAGTACCTGGAGCACTGTTATTTCGTAACAGTTCCACGCGATTCTCGGTTGATACCTCTGTGCCTCTGCCGGAACCCTAATCTGCAAGACAAACAAGGGGTGAGCGCACCTCCGCCTCTCGTGGCGAAGGCCCTCCGATGCCTAAGTTAGTATCTCGTACTGGTCCCAAAACCTAATTATCAAAAGGAAAGTGTGTAATGCATACAACATAATGCGTACCTTTTGCCTCTAGGTTTACCTTTATATTTATAGATATACGTCTGCTTGTTCTCCAAGCATCCTCATCGCCCCAGGATTCCTATCCCGTATAGGAAACCTGGCCCTCTAGGGACTCTCGTGCCCAATCAACCGAGATCCTTCTTTTGCATGGATCTTCCCTATTATGGAATTCGTTCCATAATAGGACTGCTCCTAAGCTTATCTTTATCTAGATACGGGGTCCCCTCTTCTGGAACATTCCCACCGCTTATCCTGATTTGATATTGAATAATCCTCCTTGAACACTGCTTCCGCCCTATCTCTTAAAGCTGCTCATCAAGGACTCTATCTGTTCGGCATGCTTTTTGCCGAACAGACTGCACTATAAATGCTACTGGCTTGGATGTAAAACCTATCCAGCCGAACAGCTTATACTCATAATTTAGGATATCTCATATCCCTGTTCCCGAACAGTCCTCTGTTTGGTGCATACTTCGTGTCGCCGGCTCTTATCATTATGGTGCCTTTCATCACCTTTCTTATTGCACAATTTTTACATCACGTGTTCGGCTTGTATTTATGCCTGTTCGGGATTACCTCCCTACACTTTGTGCTATGTTTTAAATAGAGTTTTGATTAGGCTAATCCTCAATAAAACGCCTTATGAGCTATGGAATGGTAGAAAACCCAACACTAGTTATTTCAATGCTTTTGGATGCAAATGCTTTGTGCTAAACAATGGAAAAGATGATTTGGGAAAATTTGACTCAAAATCGGATGAAGGTATTTTCATTGGTTATTCGACTTCTAGCGATACTTATCGAGTGTATAATAATCGTACTAACCTTGAGGAAGAGTCTATCCATGTCTCTTTTGATGAATCTAACCCTTGTAGTCCAACAATTATCAATGATAATGACGATGACGTTATAGCTACAAAGAAGATTGATGACTTGACGATCAATAAGAACGAAGTTGAGGCTACTAAAGAAGAAAGCTCTTAAACCAAACTAGAAGAAGTCATAAATCAACCACAAGATGTCAATGGAGACAATTGAGATCTTCCAAAAGAGTGGAGATACGTTCAAAACCATCCAAAGGAATTGATATTAGATGATCCTTCAAAAGGCATATGTACTCACTCATCCTTTAGAAATATTTGTGGTAATCTTGCCTTTGTTTCACAAAATGAACCAAAATCTTTTGTAGAAGCCGAACATGATTAAAATTGGATTATGGCTATGCAAGAAGAATTGAATCAATTTGGAAAAAATGAAGTTTGGACTTTAGTGCCTAGACCTATTGATCATTCCATTATTGGTACTAAATGGATTTTTCGTAACAAGCTAGATGAATCCGGTAATATCGTTAGAAACACAGCTAGACTTGTTGCTCAAGGTTATAATCAAGAAGAAAGTATTGATTATGAAGAAACAATTACACCCATAGCTAGATTAGAAGCCATTCGCATCATACTTGCTTTTGCATCTTTTATGAATTTCAAGCTTTATCAAATGGATGTGAAAAGTGCATTTCTAAATGGTTTCATGAATGAGGAAGTTTATGTCAAACAACCTCCCGATTTTGAAAATCATGGTTTTTCTGATCATGTTTATAAACTTTCAAAAGCATTATATGGATTGAAACAAGCACTCCGAGCATGGTATGATAGATTGATACTCCTTTTTTTATTAAAAACAAGGGTAAGGACTTGCTTATTGTACGAATATATGTTGATGGTATCATTTTCGATGCTACTAATGAAAACATGTGCAAAGAGTTTGCTAAGTGTATGCAAGGTGAATTTGAAATGAGTATGATGGTGGAGTTGAATTTCTTCCTTAGACTTCAAATTAAACAAACTACCGAAGGGATCCTAGTCAACCAAGCCAAATATGCAAAAGAACTCATCAAGAAATTTGGCATGAAAGGATCAAAGCCTATGAGCACACCAATGAGCACATCATCGAAGCTTGACAAAGATGAGAATGGTTAGCCCGTCAATGAAAAGATGTATCGAGGTATGATCGACTCATTACTCTATCTAATGTCAAATAGGCTGGATATAATGTTCAGTGTTTGTATGTGCGCTCGTTTTCAATCTTGTCCTAACGAATCTCATTTAGTTGCCATTAAACGTATTTTCAAATATCTTGTTGGCACACATGATTTAGGACTGTTTTATTCTCGTGGAGTTGCATTTGATTTAGTAGGTTATTCGGATGCCGATTTTGGAGGTTTTAAAGCTGATCGTAAAAGTACAAGTGGAATTTGTCAATTTCTAGGACACTCTCTAGTGTCTTGGCATAGCAAGAAACAAAATTCCATAGCTCTATCTACCGCCAAGGCGGAATATGTAGCGGCCGGAAGTTGTTGTGTCCAAATATTATGGATCAAACAACAAATGGAGGATTTCAATTTGCATTATGATCATATTCCTATTAAATGTGACAATACTAGTGCAATAAACTTAACCAAGAATCCCATTCAACATTCTCGAACAAAACATAATGAGATTAGACATTATTTTTTAAGAGATTATGTTCAAAAAGGGGATATTGAACTTAACTGTACAAGTACCGACAAGTAATTGGCAGACATTTTCACAAACCCCTTGGTGAGGAACAATTTTGTTTTATTCGACGAGAACTCGGCATGTCTAAGCATTTATGAAAAAAAAAATTGATATCAAAAGATTTTTTTTCGGGATTCAATGTTAAGTTGATTGAACTTGTAAATATTGTATTTGATGGAGAGTACAAATGATCTTGATAAAAAAAAAATCATACTCCAAACATTTTATCACATGTGATATGTTTGATAAGCCAAAACAGTTTTCAGTGCCTTAGCTTTGCAGTTCCAAAAGCAGTTTTTTGGACGAAATTTGGAATTCTTGCCGGATGACCCATCGGCTGTCCCACCGGACGTCCGCATGGTCGACCGACCGGTTGACTGATACGTGTAAATTTGTGTCGTCTTATATTTCCACATCTAAGTCTTTTAATTCAAAACCTCCTCCTAGACAGAAACACAACAAGCGGCGAAACCCTCTCAATCTCAAAATCACTTCAATCTTCACCAAACCTTCAATCCATCCCACAAAATCATCATCTCCAAACATATCTACCACCTATTTCACCCCTCTCTGTTCCAAACCTCTCAAACCATCTTCAAATCATTCAAAAACCTTGGGTTTCTGAAAAATGGTAGGAAAGAGCAAACGGTTGCGTTCTGGGGCGGGACCGAGCGAACCTCAACCTGACTTTAATGCGCAACTCTTCACCAACTGTGTTAATGAATGAAACTGGGCCAGTTTCAAATTTCGTCCTATAATTTCAAGTCAACAGGTATCAATCTCACCTCGTTATCATCGCTATATTAATGATGTTATTACGACTGCGGCCTAGACTGAGATAATGACAGTGTCGAATATCGTCTATCTGAAACTTGTTCAGTATTTTTTATTGCAACCTGGATGTTGATCGAAATGCCGATGAATATACTCTAGTATCACGAGTTAAAGGAGTTGATTTTGTGCTAGATGTGAGCACCATGAGTAGTTTCCTGAAATGCCCAATAGTTGAAAGGTATCAGTATGTGGCTAATGATGAAGAATTGATAGATGCAGTAGATGATGTGTCTACTTTGTACGAAACCATTACTGATGATCGTGTTCTTGGTGGAGATGTGTCTAAAAATGAATTGAAACAGCATCTGTGTCCCCTACATAGGTTTATTGCACACAATGTGGCCCATCATAAAAGACACTATGATGTCGTGTCCCCTCTTTAGTGTTTAATTCTGCATAGTCTAGAGACGCACAACTATTTGAACCTGATTTATTTGATACTCAAAGAGATGGGCTCTATTCTTCAGAACAATCATAAGGCCTTATCATATAGTGCATTGCCCACCAAACTATTTTTGAGTGCCAAAGTAATGATTCAGGGAGAGCAAACTTTGAAAAATAAGCCCGAGCCTATTAAAGATTATATGTTCACTAGGGGCATATCGGTGATGACGAGGAAGGTGATCCTCAAGTCAATAATGCACAAGTACAAGAAGACATTGCAGGTCAATAGGGTGAGCACTTGGCACAGCCACAAGTTGGAGGCGATTTTACTATGCAGATTTTTGCTAGGTTTGATGCTTTGCAAGCCTCGCAAAACCAAATGTTAGCAGAAGTCCAAAACTTTGCCATTGCTCATAATAGTCAGTTTGATAGAATGGAGCATCGAATTGATCACATTGATCAAGCTCAGTAGTACTATTTCAGCCACTACCATCAGCAGTACCTTGATTTCGTGCCTTACCCACCCTCACCACCTCAGTGGCATCCTACCTTCCCACCTCACGCCCTTGTTGATGATGTCTCAAAGGGGGAGAAAAGTATTGGTTTTATGTTTTAACTCGTACTTGGTTCATTAGTCATATTTTTTTAAACTTTGTTCTCTGTTTTATGAGCTACATTGGTTGAACCTACGTTTAAGTCGCATTTGTCTAACTTATGTTTGAGACTTACCTATTCTTTCGTATTGCTAACTCTGATCATTAAGTCTGTTACATTAAGTCTGTGCGCATCTTCTGACATGTCGAAATATGCCTCGCTCATATCTATTGACATGCTAACTTTGCAGGTATCACTTTGTGATCAACGTTTTTGTAGTACTCCTCATATTCCTTAAAAGATTTTATTAAGGTTCAGCATGTTAAGGGGGAGATTTATTGGCATATTTTTTACTCTTCATAAAAACTAACATTTTTGTGCCATCATCAAAAAGGGAGAGATTGTTGGAAAAATGTATGCATATTAATTTGTTGAAAAATTATGTGTATTACAATTATATATTTATTTTGATGATTGTCGGAAAATCAGATTAATTATTTTGAAGATATTTTTATTTATCGCCAAGTCATTGTCGGACTAATTTTCTCAACCTTGTAAAATTGCTTTAAGTCTCTTGAGTTCAAAGTTTAATATCTACAAAAACTTAATAAGCTCAATACATGCTTTAACGGAATTATTCAGATGAATTTTTGAGCTACAGGTTGACAAACCGGCTGACAGGCCGGTTGTCTGGACAGAAAAGGTTGTCAACCGGACTTCACTGGATGGCAGACTGGTTGAGTGAGTGGATGACCTTCTGGTCAACTGGTAGTATATTTCTGTAGATCAGTAAAATCACAACGGTTATATTTTTCCTAAATTAGCTCTCCAACGGCACCAATATTTTATTAATGGCTAGTAGGTGGATGGATCACTATATAAGGATTTAAGAACTCATTGATGAGCACTAAGTCAAGCACAATCAATCCATATCATTCCAAGAGAAAATTCTCCAAAGACAAAAGCCTACAAATCTCCTTGTTCTTCCTCTTTCATATTCTTTTTGAGAGAAATTGTGTACAAGTCGAGAGCGATAATCCTTCATACTTTCTCCACAAACTTGTAAATTCTAAGTGAGTGTTTGAGTCAAACACTTGAAAGCTTAGAAGACCAAATTCGGATTGAGCTTAGAAGACCAAATTTGGATTGAATTTGGTCGTTATTGTTTTTGAGAGCTTTCGGAGAAAACTCTTGCGGTTGCACTAGCTCCTCGGGAAAGTTAGGGGATAAGGGTGTTGTAAGCACCCACAAGACTTACTACTTGTAATCTTTTTGAAGTTTAGTGGAACCTTCAAGTAGTTGATCGAGGAGAAGGGGACTAGGCCGGACCGTGGACAAATCCGAGCCAAACCACTATAATCTGATTCTATCTCTCTAACTCTCTCTTATACTTGCTCGTTTTATCTTGAATATATTGTTATAGAATAGTTTTTAAATTGGTATATAAGTAGAGAAAAAGATGCTCCTTAAGGTTAGTGGGAGTACATATACAGGAGTATATTTTTATGGTCTAAATGGATATTGGTAAAGGGTTTACCGAGTCAATATTCAAATGACCATGATATGAAGCCTTAGAAGGCTACAAATAAAGGTTATGAGGTAGTTATAAAGAACTAAGAATTTTAGGTTGATTTACATGCATCCCATTAATCATGTCTAAGGTTATTTTCTACGAATGCAGAAATTAGTAAGAGCTATGCATGAAACTACATAGCATTAGCATGTAATAAATGGTCTCAGGTGGTTTGGGCTTTGTCCCTCTTGGGTGTTTGGGCTTTGTCCCATTAGGCTGTATTTTCTAACTTTTAGTTGGAACCCCTCTTCCCTTTCCTTCATTAATAAAATGTTTTTGCCGGTCAAAAAATAATAATAATAAAGGGTCTCAGGTTGTCGATATTATATTGAGACCATCACGAAATTTATTTCGGTTATGGTTTTCTCTAATTGGGAGGTCAAGGGGTCAACTAATTTTTCAACAAAGGCATAAGCAACATTAAGTTGCTAGATTCTCTCCTTATAATAGGCTGCTGCTTCATTGAATCATGGAAAAAAGAGCTTATTCCCTAAAACTTTCAACTTCCACCACCAGTAAAAAGTCTTCAAAGTAACTGAAAGTTTGTCTAGTCATTAGCTTTAGAATTTTATAAGCGCGTAAGTTGTAAGGATGGGACCAGGGGGTCTAGTGGCGGCGGCCGCCATGACAAGAATTTTGGAAAACGCAATTATTATATATGAAAAAAGAAATTTATCCCCACCTTATATAGTCTCGCCACTGCTTATTTTTTATTATATACTAGTCATCAATTTTCTATTTTTTTTTCAAGAATGGAGACCTAAAAAAGTATTCTAAAACTAAATTCAATGGGCCAAAGTGAAATAATATAAATGATACATTTAAGAAAAAAAACTCCTCATTAATTATAACCATAAAATAACTTAACCCAAAAAATTAAGGAAATTTATTTATAATGCCACTCCCTAAATTTATAATGTCACTCCCAAAAAAGAGTACGGTTATCAATTTGGAAAATCCATATACGGATCTGGGGAGTGACATTATAAATTAGGGGAGTGGCATTATCTTTGTGCATATCAATGCTCTGGACTATCAATGAAGGAAGTATGGTAATGTGTACATAAATTGAATTGGATCTTTAGGCCTGACCTCTTTGATATCATTTAGCTTTGATTTTGGGGCATGGTTCCCGCAGCAAAACACGGATAGGGTGGCTACTGTTTTGAGATCAGTCACTTTGTACATATTGCCAAAAGTTAGGTATGTCTGCAATCCTCCTCTGCTCATACCCCCAAAATTGGGGACTATATGAATTCTGCTGTTGTCGTTATTGTTGTTAGAGTGACCCTATCGATGCCCAAAATTAAAATTAGTCTTTTTTCATACTCTATGTGCAAATGAAAAACATCATTTACTGTAGTTTTTATTATGCTATTTTATTTTTTTTGGAGCCGATGACTTTTAATATTGTAATGTATCTTTTTCTTTTTTTAGTATACATTTTGCCACTGCTAGAGTAAAATCTTGGTTCCGTCCCTAATAAGTTGGCCCGGATACCAAGTTATAGCATGAGAAGACAGATTCGCAGAATGCACCACCAAATGCGGGTGGGTCGGAAGATAAAAAAAATACGGCCAGGTGGGTCGCATCTATCCACAAACTCACTCGTTTCACACTTCGTTCCAGCCGAATGTGAACTTGCCAATCTTCCAACCCTTTTGGAATTCCAAATGGTCAAAAACATCCTAAATTAATGGAGGCAGTGTTTCAATTTTCCAGACATCATAGCAATAAAGTTTTGAATGGCCTTGGCATCAGTCATGTGTGGTTAATCAGAAATGGTCCAAGTCATGTCATTCTCAAAAATCCAGTGGCAGACCTCAATGAGCCCAGGGCCTGACCCCAGTGCCACAAATGCCCCGTGGCCCGGGCTCCACGCCGACGTGTCCATATGACAAATGGCTACGCCTTCATTAATCTTAACCTTACTCTCCAAGTCAACGATGTCCGACACGTAGATCCTAACCTATGGGACAGAGTGGCAGTAATACACCAAGTAGGGGTCCAAGCTCTGATGACACGACACCGATTTGGTAACTTCTCCGCCGTCCATCCCCTCGACTTTCCCCATCATCAAGTTCTGATTTGACCCGTTAACGTTCGCCATCGTCCTCACCGTGGCATTGTGGCCCAAAACCGACACGGCGAAGTCTATCATGTCCTCGATGGACCCCACGCATCGCTTGGTCTCGCTGATGCTAGGGTTCCGCTCGCACTCCGACAATGCATGCACCAACATCCGTTCCGCAGAGGATTCGTTTTGTGCATGGAAGATTCACTTCAACTCGGGTAGTCCACCGGTAGAAAATGGTAATTTCGACGATATCACCCGGGGTAAAAACGAACTTTTTGGCATTTTGTCCTGGATATCGGGTATTTTCATGACCGTTCCCTCTTTCAACAAATACTCCCGGAAGAACTTCCCGGGCTCTACCCACTTATTTACCGAAATGCCATTGCCCTCCTGTTTGTCTAAATTTGGATCGTAGTCGATGAATCGACTAGGAATGGGGTGAGTGCTGGAATATGAGTGTTTGCGGTGGCGGAGTTTGGTTCCCTGCCGTATTTCAGGACTTCTCTGGAAGCAAACTTAGTGAAGTGAATGGAGATGGAAGAAAAGTAACAAAATGGACTTTATTACTTCTCAAAGTAGAAGTCAGTCGACTACAACAAATAGCCGAGTAGACGGTTCAAGTTACAAGCTACTCCTAGTACAGTAAAAGTAAAGTACAGATAAAAAGTAGAAGCCTTTGGGCGATTGAGTGGGGTGTCGACATTCGTCTTCTCATCTTGTATTTGTAAGCTCCACTTCGATTAGGGATTCGAACTTGGCGGCATTCCCTCCAAAAATTTGAATCAGGCGGTTACACTTCCTAAATCTTCGCTTGTAGTCGTCTCTTTCAACTGCCTTTGTCAACTGCTTGGTCCATGATTTACTTGTAACTTCCTTGATGGACACGTGTCCTTCATTTTAGACACCATTTCTTTAACTGTCAACACATCCGCCAATAACCATTGCATAATGTTTTATTAAATATCAGTCCATTTACTGTTACCACGTGTCACTTCATGATTCGATCAATCATATTGGACAATCGTGTTACCATTCGGCCTAGTCGATCTCTTTGGGCCAAATTATGGTGTAAACAATGCCCCCCTATTTACCTGAGTTAAGAATTAACTTTGGTAAATAATCCCTGAGTATCACCGTCTATATAAAGCGGAGTACTTTGAATTTTAGGGCATGAAATTTTACATCACAAACTTCTCGCAACCTGTTCGACCTCTCATGGCTCCGAAGACCAAATTGAAAGCTTCCAACACCCTTGTTGAAAACCCTCCTTCAGAATCGTCCGCAGATGATGTTCCACGCTTCCCAGAGCTGTACCGAGGTGACGTTAGTCAAAACTCACAAGTCTTAATTCATAATGAGAATAACAGTTCTCTTTGTATGCTGGGTCCGGTCTTCTCGTCGGCCATGCCAGACGGTTTCCCAGAGGTTTACCCCATAATAGAGCGTGATCCTCTTCTGTTACAACATTCATCCCTTGAGTGGGCTGGTTGGGGTAAGAATGCTTGTCTCCGTTCCTGGCCTTACACTGTTGAATCAGGATGGGTAGATTGGGTAAAACGCATGACGAAATTTCTCTTTGCGGACTGGAAGAAAATGGGAATTCGTGAAACTATTGAACTTTCTCAGTTCCCCTTGGAGATGAACTCTGAGCTTTTAGCTGCTGCCGCTTGCTTTTGGTCCAAATCGTCAAATACTCTAGTCCTTCATTGTGGTTTGTTGTCCCCAACCATTTTGGATATATCCCACCTGACTGGCCTTTCTTCCTTAGGCTGTGAGGTAAATGCTCTTCTTACCCCTGATGCGTATGATCCACCATTTACGGTTCCGTCTACAGGGGTGAGTTACTCTAAGTGGTTACAGACCTATTTTAAGGCAAAAGCATCTGCACCTGCTTTCCATGAGAAAATAGCATTTTACCTTTTTTGGATTTGTAGATTCCTTTTGGCAGTCCCTGGACTTAAGGTGACTAAGGAATATGTTAACTTGGCCACCTGTATGGCACAGGTGAAAAGATTGGCCTTAGCGCCATTTGTGCTTGGATCCCTATATAAAGGGATGTTTACATTTGTTGAAAAGAAAATTGCAACCTCTTGTGGTGGTCCTTTCTGGATTTTTCAAGCCTGGCTATATGCATATTTTCCTCAACTTAGGCCCAAAATGAACAATCGTCTTAGGACTGATGAAGATCCACAAATGCAAACGTGTCGTAGTTATGCTGAATACTTTCTGGGGTTGAGTGTCCATAGAGAAGAATCTTCCTTTCAGAGGTATTTTTCCTTCTTCTACGAAGACAAGAAAAACAATTGGCCCAACTTCTATCCTTTTGACAAGTTTGAGTATGCCTCTGAAAGGCTAAGGCCAAGTTTTGAGGATATTCCAATGGCATCTCCTCAACTGACAGAAAAAATGGTACATGCCAAACGGTTATTTTGGGCAAGCATCCTTCTACCTCGATTCATTCCAGTTGGTTTTGCCCTGAATAGTACCCCCTATGGGAATTGTAGTTATGAGAACTATTCCCCTTGTCAATTTGCTCGTCAATTCGGTTTGGTACAGGGTGTGCCTATGCCTTTCGTTCATCCAGATATCACTGAGATGTCTGCAAGCAGGCTATCGATAAAAGCAAAAGACGCTCAACTGATTTCAATGATGGTTAACAACTTTCACCATCGTGTGAAAGCTTTCAAGCTTTCAGATTTTAAAGTCAGTAATGGGACTACTGCTGCCTTTGATGAATGGTGGTCGACCATGAAAGCCATCTATTTTGGAGCTCCACTCAAAGATTGCCTTTACAGGCTTGATCCGGAGTATAAATCTCTTCAAGACAAAGCTGGTAAGTTGATTCTACCATTAAATAGATTTTGTCCCACTCACCACACTACTGACATGTTTTTCAAATCAGAGGAAGCTGCTCGATTGCCTGAAGAGGCTTCCAAAGCCATTGTTCCTCAGGCTGAAGCAATCTCTCCCATATCCTCGGTGCCACCTGAGAGCTCCAAAAAGAGAAAAGCAAAAGTAGTCGAAATCTCACAGTTGACTCCAAAGAAGAGGACTCTAAGAGCTAAATCAACTGATCAAAAGACTTCTAAAAGTCTTTGTATTACTGAAGGACCTAAAAAACAGGTTGTGCCTGATGAAGCTCCTACTCCAAAGAGGCAGTTGAAGAGGAACCAAGCCACCAAACCAAAGGTATACTTGTTACTCATTATTTCCTATAATCGATTATCTTCATTCTTATTTTCCTTTTCTCAATTGCAGAAAGGGAAAGGCACTAAGATTGTGGATGCCTTTGAAGATGAAGTTGATGAAAGAAGATCTTCCAAGTCGTCTCATTCAGTAGGGGAAACAGTAGATACTGAACTTGCAATTGATCAATTCGTCTTTGGTGATACTGCTGTTTCTTGTCCCCTGAACCAAACTGAAGAAATACCGAAGTTGCAGGGCAATCCTTCGTGTCAGGAGAACCCTTTATTGCAAGATGATGATCCTTTCATGCAAGTCAATGAGGGTACAAGTTCAATACCAAATGAGCTTGTCTTTGAGCTCAACGTTGATCCATCATGCCGAAAGCCTGATCATACTGAACCAGACCAAAGCACTCCACCAAATGCAGACATGATGAGTACTGATCCTCAAATTCCTAAGCAACCTCAAGCTGCCGAAATGAAACAACAGGAAGTATTCAAGGAAAACTTGGACATTATTCCACTGATAAATGTGCCTGTTTTGGAAGGCCAACATGACACAACTCAGCACCAATTGGCTGAGAAAAATTTACAAGTTGAACCCGCAAAGAGTCCTGTTCATACGAAGGAAGCCCCTGCTGCTCTCAACCAAGAGGAGGATGTTGCCTCTAGTCCTACTGGCAATCAAGTTGCCCCAATCATTCCAGTGCCAGTTACATCCGCTTCTGTACCTTTGGCTGTTACAACAACCCCTGCTGTTGAGGCATCACCTAGGTCAGTAAACAAGGCTGGACCTATCATAATTGAGACAGACACTTCAGAACAAGCCAAGTCGTCTAGTAATTCACTAGACCAACTGATGGAGGCGATGAGGACTACCTCACAGGCATTCCGATCTCTTACTGAAGTGTCAGGATCTAACAGTCCTTTCTCTTTCCTTCAATATGATGACAATACGCAAAAGGAAATCCAAAGCTTCTTTGATTTCCTAAAATTTTCCTATGAAGAGCTGGTGACTACAAAATCTACAGCATTCTCCACCTGTATTGAGTTCCTGATTCAAAAGCATGTGTTTCCCCTCAGGGAACAAGTTGCTCTTGAGAACTTTGCCTCCTTACTAAATGATGATTTCACCCTTTTCCGATACTATCAAGGGGAGATTAGGCAGAAACAGGAGCTAATTAATAATCTGTCTGGTATGTCAGTCAAGCTATCAACCATGCATGAGCAGGCTTTGACTTTAAAGTCAAGACTTGTGATCATTGATCAAGAAGAACAAGAGTTGCTACGTCGCCTGGCTCAATTACAGACTGAAAAAGAGGGTCTTCTGCAGACAGCCAGTCAACTTGACTCTGACTTCAAACATTTGGCAGAAGAAGGAAAAGGGGTTTCAGTTCATGTCTCAGCTGCTCAAGTAGATCTGCAGAGGAACAGTCTGAAACGAGATGAACTTGTGGCTAAATGGGAGACTTTCAAGTCTTTCTTTACCCGTATTTAACTGTGACCATGAAACTTTAAAGTTTCTTTTGCCTGTAACTGGTTTCTTTTGCCTGATCTTTTTGTAATAGTCGACTATGACTTTCTTCTAAAGTAGTCGATTCTGTTAACAGCATATAACTCTAAGTATTGTGCCAATGCGTATTTGGCCTCTATAAAAGGCTAATTTTGAATGAATGATTCTTTGGCTCGAAAATAACCATTACCTTCGTCTTCTTTTTTGATAGCACTTCTGACAGTACTTCAATGTTATAACCTTTGAATATCGACTAGATTAACCTTATGAAAACATTCAAATTATACCTAATTCTATTTTGCTGCAGTTGATAAAATCCTGATTGGTTAAAAATTAAGTGGACCTCTTATGGCCCAACACCCTTACTATTGGGTTTTTAATAGGAGAATGGGCTCACAATACTTAACCCTGTAACTTCAGCACGCACCATTACATCATGTACTGACGGTTCCCCTTTACTTTAGGGAGCATGCACAATAACTGATGACGGTTTAAGTACAACACTAGACGCCGTTTCAGAAGTGAATCATTACTTCTTCTGGCGTTGTCTCTTCGGTTTTCAAAATGGCAACTGGATACATGTCCCATTATCTGCCACGTTGCTAGATTTCCTCGGGATTAACTGTCAATAATGCACGTCTCTAAACCTCCTTTTGGTCTATAAATATGAACTCTGAGATAGTGCAGTCTCACTACCCTTTCAAACTTAACAATGGCGGGCAAATTTCCTGAGCATAACCTTCCTTCTCCACTTTCTTCTCAAATCACCCCCGACCATATCAAGCAACTAGCCGAAGAACTGAAGTGGGTCCTTATGAAGGACCATAACGAGTGCAAGAGGAAAATCCAGGCCATCCACGATAGAGTGGAAGGGATGGCTCTTCGCTTGGAAAAAATGGAATCGGCTGTTAAACTGATGGTGATCAACTGGGACACCATCGACTACCGTCCGGCTGCAGCCGATCTGGACAACATCAGGACCTCCATGTGTGGCACCTCCGTACAGTGGAAGGAATGGCCTAAGAAATAGGCCCCTTCTCGTTGGAGCTCTCCTGGTGCTTACTAGTATTTTTTTTTTTTTAGATCTCTCTTGAGATCTTTTCCATTTTCTTTTAGGTCCTTTTTGGGACCTTTTCTTTTCTTTTCTGTTAGATCCCAGTTGGGATCTTTATTTTGTCTTTTTCTATTAGATCCCATTTGGGATCTTTTATTTTGTCTTTTTCTGTTAGATCCCATTTGGGATCTTTTGTTTCGTCTTCTGTATTGCTACCATTCATAGGTAGCTTTATTAATATAAGCGTTTTTAATTCATATTCTCCCACATGGAAGGAAAATAATGTTTCAAATACTTACCATTTATGGATCTTTCATGTGAGATCCCCTCAATGGACTCCAGATGATATGCACCTGCTGTAGAACTCGAGCAACACGAAATGGACCTTCCCAATTTGGTGACCATTTTCCAAATACGCCTTTCTTTTTCTTCGCATCGATTGGAAGAATTGTTTTCCAAACTAAATCTCCAACTGCGAATGACTTTTCTCTAACTTTTTTGTTGTAAGTTCGCTCCAACCTCCTCTTCTGAGCTTGCATATGATTCAAAGCATTCAATCTGCTTTCTTCTATGCTATCAATATCCAAATACATAGCTTCTTCATATTGTAGGCTTGAATCGTAATGACGTGCCACTCGTAACGATTGCACATTAATTTCAACTGGCAAAACTGTTGCATGACCATAAACGAGTTCAAAAGGAGTAACTTTGGTACTAGTTCTCTGCGATGTTCTGTATGCCACAATACTCTGGGCAAAAGATCATGCCACTCTCTTGGATTGTCATCAATCATTTTAGCCAAAGTATTTTTAATTATCTTATTAGTTGATTCGACTTGCCCATTAGCTTGAGCATAATACGGAGTAGAATTTACAATTTGTATCCCATATTTCTGTGCATATTGAACAACTTCTCTACCGTTGAACACAGAAGCTTGATCAACAGTAATAGTTTCAGGGATTCCAAATCTACACAAAATGTATTCTTCAATGAAATCGATTACTTGTTTTTGTGAAACACCTTTCAAAGGTATTGCTTCAGTCCATTTGGTAAAATAATCAGTTGCCACTACGACAAACTGGTGTTGTAATGAAGATGCTGGGTGAATCTCACCAATCATGTCGATAGCCCAACCTCTGAACGGCCAAGGCTTTATAATCGATTGCAACTGATGTGCAGGAATCCTTTGAATAGGCCCGTGTTTTTGACATTCTTGACATCCCTTAGCATATCGAATACAATCAGCCCTGATGGTTGGCCAATAGTATCCATGTCTTTTAATTAACCATCTCATCTTATCACCAGCCTGATGAGAACCACAAGTTCCTTCATGAACTTCACCCATAACTCTCATCGACTGAACTTTGCTCACGCACAACAACAGTCGACCATCAGATGTCTTCCTGTACAAATCATCTCCCAACAGGACATAATTAACTGATCTACATCTAATTGTCCTTTCTGTTTTCATGTTAGGATTGTCTAAATAATTTTTTATTGGACTCATCCAATCCTCAGATATATCAATGACCAATGCGTCCAAACGACTATCATCCTTTTCCATTGAAAAAGGTAGAAATCGTCTTTGAACTCTAATTACTTTTTCATTAAATCCTTCAGGAATTTTAACTCCTGAGGCTGTTTGAGCCATTTGATTGGCTTCACCATTTTCAATCCTCAATACATGATGAAAAGAGATTTCATCAAAACTCTGCACGAGGCAATTGACTTTGTCTAATTGTAAACTTAACAAAGGATGGTTGCACTTGTATTGCCCTATAATCTGTCGGATAACCAATTGTGAATCACCAGAAACCTTCAAGCAACGTATATTCAATTCTTTTGCTATTTCCAAACCTATAATTAAGGCTTCATATTCTGCTTGATTATTGGTCAATATTCTACTTTCATCCAATTGGAAAGAGAATTGAAACATCTCCTCTTTGGGCGATATTAGAACTATTCCAGCTCCAACCCCAATATCTGTTTTTGAACCATCAAATGACAATTCCCATGGTTTCAACTCGATTACATGTATCTCAAAAGTATCCTCCTCTAGAGGCAAATTTGGATGCTCGGCTAGGAAGTCAGCCAAGGCTTGCCCTTTAACTGCCTTTTGAGGCACATATTCAAAATCATACTCGACAAGAGCTAATATCCATTTTCCTTGCCTGCCCCTCAAAATGGGCCTGGACAGAATATACTTGATTACATCTGTTTGAGCAATGATTTGTACCTTCACTGGTAACAAATAATGCCTTAATTTAATCGCAGAAAAATATAAAGCCAGACAAATCTTTTCAACAGACGAATATCTGGTCTCACATTCATTCAACCTTCTACTCAAATAATAAATTGACTGCTCACGGCCTTGATCATTATCTTGTGCCAATAAACTTGCAATCGATTCGTGTGTTGCTGAAATATACAACTTCAATGGTCTTCCATTTATTGGAGGTACCAAAACAGGAGGTGTTACCAACGCTTGTTTCAATTTATCAAAGGCCTCTTGATGTACTTGTTCCCATTTGAAATCCTTTTCTGATTTTAATTTTAATAACGGGGAGAATGCCATTGTTTTCCCAGATAGGTTGGCAATGAATCTTCTCAGAAAGTTAATTTTCCCTAAGAACTGTTGAAGTTCCTCTTTATTAGTTGGAGGCTGTGCTTTAAAAATAGCATCAGTCTTGGTTTTATCAATTTCAATCCCTTTTTGGTGCACCAGAAACCCTAGGAAGTTGCCTGCTGTAACACCAAATGCACACTTTAAGGGATTCATTTTCAAACCATAATGTCTCATCTGTTCTAAGGTTTGCCTAAGATGATATAAATGCTTATCGACTGAATTAGATTTAACCACAATATCATAAATATAAACTTCTAAAAACTTATGGAGAAAATCATGAAAAATTAAGTTCATGACCCTTTGATAGGTTGCTCCTGCATTTTTCAAACCAAAAGCCATAACTACCCATTCAAATGTTCCTATATACCCAGGACACCTAAATGCTGTTTTATGAGTATCCTCTTTTGCTATGTATATTTGGTTATACCCCGCATTGCCGTCCATGAATGACAGCATTTGATAACCTACTGATGCATCGACTAGTAAGTCAGAAACAGGCATCGGGTACTCATCTTTGGGTGATGCTGTGTTAAGATCTCTAAAGTCCACACAAACCCTGACTTTTCCATTCTTCTTCATAACTGGAACAACATTCGATACCCATTCAACATATTTTACTGGTCGGATAAATTTAGCTTCAAGTAAGCGTTCCATTTCCTTCTTGACTTGAGGAAGGACGTCATCTTTCATTCTCCTAGGTGCCTGTTTAAAAGGTACATAATTTTCTTTAATAGGAATTTTATGCTCTACCAATGCTCTATCTAATCCAGGCATTTCATCATAATTCCAAGCAAAGCAATCTTTAAATTCAAGCAACAAATACTTAAACTTTTCCTTTATTTCATCAGGCAAAGTAGCATTGACATAGGTAATTCTAGGGTCTTCTACAATCCCTAGGTTTACTTCTTCCGTAGGGTCTTTAACATGGGCTTTATCATCGTCTAACTTAGCCGGTGCAGGCTTCAAATCTGCTAACCCTAACTCTTTCATAGTTAATGGGCTATCATCAAAAACACATTCAGCCCAATTACAAGAAATAGGCTCGTCTGCCTGCAATTTCCTATCTACAAGAAAAGAAAATAGTCTTTTAAAAGTGGCTTTAACAGTAGCCAACTCTTCATTTCCCAAATTCAACATGTTTCTAAACATTAAAAACTTGTAGTTTCTTCTCGGCAGGCCTTGTAACAATGTTAGGCCTGATGCAATCCTTACTTAACTCCTGGAATCCTTCCTTAATGTAGGCGAGGAATTGACTCTCAGTAGCATCTACTCCAGCAGACTTAACCTCTGTATCTTCTATCTTCAAAGGCCAAAGATATTCCTTATAAAGGTCTGCTTCCACGTTGTTGGTTTCTGCTTTGAATGGTTGCTGGTCCGCCCAAAAGACCTCCATTCCTGCTGACTCTTCTTGCTTCAAAAAGATCAAAGCCTGGTGCAAAGAAGATGGTACACAGCCATTTATATGTATCCAGTCCCTGCCTAACAAGGCATTGTAATTGGATGATGAATCGATTACAAAAAATGTTGCATTCATTTTTCTTGTGCCAACTTGTAATTGAAGGGATATAACCCCTTTAGCAGGGGAACACCCACCAGCGAAGTTACCAACAGTAACCTCAGTTGGTATCAGGTCTTCATTTGTCTTGTTTAACAGTTTCATCATACGTGAGGGCAAAATATTAACTACTGCCCCGTTGTCGACCAGCACTTTTGAAACAGGCTGGCCGTTCATATTAATTTTTACGTACAACGGTTTAAGATGCCTTATTGAGGCATCATCAGGAGATCTAAGGACAACCACTTTGTTTCCTTTCTGATCCACATCTAGTTCAATTAACTGTGAATTAGAACACTCTTCTTTTTCGACTATTTTCACAGTCGACCGTGTTGTATCTTCCACATCTCCTACCAATTCCATTGGTTGATCTGGTTTTGCCTTAAAATGTTTAGGCAAGACTACAATCATGTTACATTGGAGATTAGTCGGTACTGACCCGAATTGAATTGCGGCCAAACTCTCTCCAAATGTTGCAGAATTTTGTGGAGATGGGGACGCATCTTTGATTATATCTTGGTCTGAACCATCATCCATGAGGTCATCATCGTCTGCCTCCATCAACTTTTGAAACTCCTCCATCTTTTTCTTCAAACTCTGCTTCAATTCTTTCTTCCCTTTTGGCTGAGCAGATGACTTGGAAGAAGCTTCATTATTGCTGTCTTGCCCCCCATGCTTGGGAATTGACTGCTTCTGAACGCTGGTCTCTCCCTGATCTCGCGTCCACACCATATTTGAAGCCTTAGGAGGCTCTGTTCTTTCTCTAGGTTCCAAAACATGCACCCATGGATCACTGTAAGCTCTGGCTGCAAATTTCCTTTGAAGCCTTCTCTTTTGTGACGTTGACACCTTAGTATACCACCCATCCGCTGGAAACTTGGGATGGCTGAGTTCACTCCACTCTTCATGATCATGATTAGGAGGTACGACCATTCTGGGTTGGTGCCCCCCATATCCATAGGGACCTCCACCTCTTGGTCCGATGCCTCTCCTATGGCCAGCGCCCCTGTGGTTTGGGTATCTCCCTCGATTGGGAAATTGGTATCCAACCGCTTCAAGATCACGGCGAGAAGGTACTCCAGGCCTTGCAGGCACAACTGGGTTGCCTCTAAATAGGAAAGGTCCGTCATCCGGTCCGTAACAATGTTCCGACTCTATTCGATTAAAGAGTCCTGGATCGATGCCTTCATAGATCAATTTGGCACCAACATAGATCTGGAGATCATTGCCACCCATGGTGTTGAATCTGAGCCCAGACTTTGAGAAGGCGCTTCTATGCTCCTTTTCTGCTATGATTGCCTCCCCATGTTGGACTTCTCGTCCACACCTGAGACACAGATAATCATTAGGGAATCGTGGGTAATAGGACTCTTCATCGGTCTCCACTTGACCTTCCTCTCTTTGTTTCTTCCTCTCAACAGTCGATCCCAGCCTTTTAGCCAGGCCGGCTGTCACCATATTAACTTCAACCTTGGGAAATGGGTTTGCATCAATACCCATTGCATCTTTGTCGCCTTTAGCGTATTGCAACAACCCTTTCTGGATCAAATCCTGCACACAGTTACGAAATGTAACACAATTGTTAGTATTATGTCTAAACGAATTATGCCACTTACAATATTCTTTTCCTTTTTCTCTTTATCAGAAGGAATAATATGTCCAGGACTCAATGTGATGAACTTTTGTTTCAACAATTCATCAAATATCTGATCAGCTTGTGCTAAATCAAAGGAGTACTGCCTATAATTTGCTTGCCCCCCACGCCTGTTTGGTTGGGAAGAAGGCATGTTCATTGGTTTTTCCGTTTTAATTAACGTGTCACAAATTATTGGATTTTTCCCAATAACCTGTGCTACATCAATTTCAATGTCTCCTTCAACATCTTGATAGTATGTACCCAGAGATGTGTTTTTTAACTGTTCCTCCTCTTGGAGAATGGCTTCAAACTGTGCAGCCCTCATAGAAAGTTCAAATAGATCTTTGAAATTAGACCCATTGAATTGTTTCTTAAAGTTAAACTCAAGCCCATCTTGGGCTATTCTAACTATTTCAGTTTCGGGCACATTACAATGACATTGATTTCTCAACCTTTTAAATCTGGTCAAGAACTGTTCTGCCGTCTCAGTTGGCTTTTGTTTTAACTTGGCCAAATCAGCAATTGAAACCTCCGGTTCATGTCTAAAGTACTGGGCATGAAATTGCTCTTCCATATCTTGCCACGTGTGAATAGAATTAGCAGGCAAACTAATAAACCATGTAAACGCTGTTTTAGTTAATGAATGTGGGAAAAGTTTCAATTTCATGACATCGTCTAGACCAAATTCACCTAACTGAAGGCAAAATCTGCCTATGTGCTCTATTGTGGATTGATTTTCTGTACCACTAAAGAGTGACAGTTCAGAATTTTAAAATTTCTTGGCAACGGAATATTATCAACCCAATACGGATAGGGTTTTCTAAACATGGGCTTTTCAACCCTTCGTAACCCTGGACCATACATATCTTGGATAACTTCCATTATTTGATTCCTATTGATATTCACAAAATCCTGTGCCCTATTTACGTTCACGGGATCTAAGTTTCTACAAACATTTGGAACCGTTTGCGGCATGTATGCTGGTATATTCTGAACGTTACCATTGCCATTATTTGGCAAAGTATGTACATAGAAACCATTATTGTTACCATTGTTTGGTAATTGCCCGTTTCCATTGCCATTGTTTGGCAAAGTTTGATTATACTGGCCGTTACCATTGCCATAATTTGGCACTGTTTGAGCAATATTCCCCATATTCTGACGGTTACTGTTGCCATGGTTTGGCACAGTCACATATCGGCCATTACCTACAATATTAGCCCCTGCAAAATCTTGTTGGGAATTCTGATTGAAATTATTGAGACCATTACACTGGCCATAACCACTTCCATTCCCGATTTCATATGTGGAAGGTATATTTTGGTAGAAACTAGTCGGTCTAACAGTAGCCCTAACAGCAGTTGACCCAACAATGGGTTGATTAGGCATTCCAATATTTGCTTCAAACGTAGGATTTGAATATACCTGTGGAGGGGTTCGTCTGATCGTGTCACCAGAAGTAATCTGTTCATGAACCACACCGTTTACATCAACGTCCACAATGGACGGAGGAGTAACTACCCTTCTCAATAGGGTAATCAATTCTTGTGCTGCCTCGTCTTCCGGATTAGACAAGACTTGTGCCAACTGCCGAGTGAGGCTTTGCACGTTAATTGGTGGATTAGAGCCATTTCCGTGGCCAGTCTCTGGCATCCTTTGTTCAGGATGCGTTCCGCTATCATTCTGAGTCTCCATACTTTCGTTTTGAGACTCTGTTGGACGGTCGCCTTGCTTTCTTGTAGTTGGTGCCATTACTTCCAAATTAGTAAGTAGCCCTCCTTCTAGCGCCAAAACTGTTTGTCTAAATTTGGATCGTAGTCGATGAATTGACTAGGAATGGGGTGAGTGCTGGAATATGAGTGTTTGCGGTGGCGGAGTTTGGTTCCCTGCCGTATTTCAGGACTTCTCTGGAAGCAAACATAGTGAAGTGAATGGAGATGGAAGAAAAGTAACAAAATGGACTTTATTACTTCTCAAAGTAGAAGTCAGCCGACTACAACAAATAGCCGAGTAGACGGTTCAAGTTACAAGCTACTCCTAGTACAGTAAAAGTAAAGTACAGATAAAAAGTAGAAGCCTTTGGGCGATTGAGTGGGGTGTCGACATTCGTCTTCTCATCTTGTATTTATAGGCTCCACTTCGATTAGGGATTCGAACTTGGCGGCATTCCCTCCAAAAATTTGAATCAGGCGGTTACACTTCCTAAATCTTCGCTTGTAGTCGTCTCTTTCAACTGCCTTTGTCAACTGCTTGGTCCATGATTTACTTGTAACTTCCTTGATGGACACGTGTCCTTCATTTTAGACACCATTTCTTTAACTGTCAACACATCCGCCAATAACCATTGCATAATGTTTTATTAAATATCAGTCCATTTACTGTTACCACGTGTCACTTCATGATTCGATCAATCATATTGGACAATCGTGTTACCATTCGGCCTAGTCGATCTCTTTGGGCCAAATTATGGTGTAAACACCTCCGTTGCTCCTTTATTAGAATTCGAACGCAAATTGGCATATTGAGCAAATGTGACTCCTTTTTTAGCATAGTCTTTGAACGTGTTGTTGACACTATTAGAATATTCTAGATTTGTGTATTTCTAGGATATTCTAGCATCAATGTATATTCTCTAGAATCTTGTGTATCTCTAGGATATTCTAGAATCTTATGTATAATTAGGATATTCTAGAATCTTGTATATCTCTAGAATATTCTAGAATTGATGTGTATCTTTAGGATATTCTCTAGAATCATCTATTCTTGATATCCCTTCTTGTATATAAAGGGATCTTGTATTGATGTATGACTTAGACAATTCAATACAATATTTACTTTCTCCATATTCTCTCTTTTTCCATATTCTATTAACATGGTATCAGAGCTATGGTTCACGACCTAGCTTCTCATCCGACATCTCTGTCACTATCGATCATCACCGTATTCATCCCGTTCATCACCGTTTTCGTTATCACCATATTAACCATCAACTAAACCATCGCCCTACCAAAGCCTATAATTCTTCTTGTTGGGCTATTTCTTAACAAATTCAGATATCACATTACCGTCTCTGTTCCTTGCTACTATGGAACAATTTGACATATCGCTATATGCTCACGCCATCTTGGAAGGCCTCAAACAATATCCTCCTTCCACACGTTTTTTTAAAAGCGATCTCCCGTCTGTATTTACAGAGATTCTCTCTAAATCTGGTTTGCTCTCCCTCTCCGGTAAGCATTCTTCCACTGCTTGGTCTACCACCTCAGGTAAATCCTCATGGTTCTTTGATTCTGCGTGTTGCAATCACATGACATCTGATCCACATATTTTTCCACAAAAGCTACTAATTCTCGGACTCCATCTATTCATACTGCTGATGGTTCTATAATGCCTGTTACTTATGTCGGTACTATTTCTACTCCTAGCATGTCCCTTTCTGATGCTTACTTGGTTCCTACCCTTACCTTGAACCTAATCTCTATTGGTCAATTATGTGAACTCGGTCTCACGATCACCTTTTCTTCTACTGGTTGTCAGGTACAGGATCCTCGGACAGGAAAGACGATTGGGACAGGCCGTAAAGTTGGACGTCTATATGAGCTCATCAATCTTCACATTCCATCTCAGCTCTCTGCTATAGCCCTGTCTTCTCTTTCTGTTCCTCCCGTTCAATCTGTAAGTTCCTTACAATGTTCTGTAACCTCCAATGCCTCCACTTCCATAGGTCTTTGGCATTCTCGATTAGGCCATGTTTCTTTTGGTCGACTACGTACTTTAGTTTCAAATGGTCATCTAGGATCGGTTAAAGATGAACATATTGATTGTCTTTCATGTCAACTCGCTAAACAACCAGTATTATCTTTTACCCAAAGTGATTCTGTTTCGTCAGCTCCATTTGATTTAATTCACTCTGATATTTGGGGACCTTCTCCCAACACCACCATGGGTGGATCAAAATACTTTGTGATATTTGTTGATGACTATTCTCGTTTTACATGGATTTACCTTTTGCGTAGACGATCCGAGCTACCACAAATTTACTTTGATTTTGCAAAAATGGTTCAAACTCAATTTTCTCGTACTATTAAAGTTTTTCGTGCTGATAATGCCATGGAATATAGAGAAACATCATTTTTGAACTTTCTTCGTCAAAATAGAACTCTACCTCATCGATCCTGTCCTGGCACGTCTTAACAAAATGGGCGTGCTGAGCGTAAACACCGACATATTTTAGACACCACTCGTGCACTTCTTATATCTTCCTCATGTCCAGAACGTTTTTGGGGAGAAGCAGTTTTAACTGCTGTGTATACTATCAACCGTGCCCCCTCTCCCATTATTGGGAATCAATCACCTTATGAACGTCTTTATGGTATTTTGCCTGCATATGATCTCCTCAAAGTCTTTGGTTGTGCTTGTTTTGTTCTACTTCAACCTCATGAGCGTACAAAGTTAGAACCCCGAGCTCGTCTTTGTTGCTTCTTAGGTTATGGAATTGAGCACAAGGGGTATAGATGCTGGGATCCACTTTCTAAGCGTCTTCGTATTTCTCGTCATGTCATATTTTGGGAACATAAGATGTTTTCCTCCATGTCAAAGTTTTATTTACCATCTGTTTCCACTTCATCATTCTTTACTGATCCTTCTGTGGAGTTGCTATTTGATGAGATTGATGCAGCTTCTTCTGAGCCAACTGATACAGCCTCTCCCGATGTAATTGCTTTGTCCAACGATCCTGCTCCTGCACTTGGCTCTTCTCTTCCTGAGCCTTTAAACCTTGGCTTTAATCCAAGTGAGCCCCTTGCATCATCTAGCTCTCTTCTTACCAGGACGACTCCCGAGGCGTCTGTTCTAATTGATGATCATGCCCCTGGAATCATAGAACCTATTGAGTCTTCTCCACCCTCTCTCTCTTCTCCTGCTGAAACAACTACTTGCTCTCCGGATACCGGTTATTCTTCTGAACCACCACCACTTCCGTCGAAAAGGGTAACTCAATTGCCTGCTTATCTTCGAGATTATCATTGCTACTCTACAGTGTTTTCACTACATGAACCTCACTCTTATCGTGAGGCCAGTACTAATCCTCTTTGGCAGAAAGCAATGGACGAGGAACTACAGGCCTTGGAACGTACTCATACATGGGATTTGGTTGACCTTCCCCTAGGGAAATCTGTCGTTGACTGCAAATGGGTTTACAAAATTAAAACCCACTCTGACGGCTCCATTGAACGATACAAAGCCCGTCTTGTTGCAAAGGACTTTACCCAGGAATATGGCATTGATTATGAGGAGACTTTCGCTCCCGTTGCCCGTCTAACCTCTGTTCGGAGTTTACTTGCTGTTGCTACAGTTCGCAAATGGGACCTTCATCAGATGGATGTAAAAAATGCATTTCTTAATGGCGATCTTACTGAGGAAGTCTATATGAAGCCACCTCCTGGTTATGCTCACTCTCCGCACCAAGTCTGTCGCCTTCGTCGCGCCTTATATGGTCTTAAGCAAGCTCCCCGAGCTTGGTTCTCCAAATTCAGTACCACCATTGGCGATTTTGGTTTCACTTCTAGTCCTCATGATTTTGCACTTTTTATTCGCAAAACTGAGCATGGCACCATTCTTCTTCTTCTTTATGTGGACGACATGATTATCACTGGAGAGATGATGTCACTGGTATTTCTAGCTTCAAACAGTATCTTTGCCGTAGTTTTGAGATGAATGACCTTGGCTCGCCTAGCTATTTTCTTGGGATTGAAATTTTAAAAGATTCCAATGGATGCTATCTCTCTCAAGCAAAATATGCTTCTGATCTATTAGCACGGGCAGGTCTTATTGACAGTAAGACTGTATCCACTCCTCTCGAGCCAAACACTCGTCTTACTCCTTTGGATGGCACACTATTGACTCATGCTACACTCTATCGGCAACTTGTTGGGAGCCTTGTCTATCTTACTGTTACTCGCCCAGACATAGCCTACGCCGTCCATCTTGTCAGCCAGTTCTTATCTGCTCCTCGATCCGTCCATTATGCAGCTGTTCTTCGCATTTTGCGCTATATTAAGGGCACTTTGTTTCATGGCCTTTTTTATTCCGCTTGCTCCTCTCTTACTCTCCATGCCTATTCTGATGCTGATTGGGGACCGTACTGATCGTCGTTCTACTACGGGCTACTGCTTCTTTCTCGGTGATTCGCTTATCTCTTGGAGAAGTAAGAAGCAAACTATTACTGCCCGATCCAGCACCGAGGCTGAGTACCGTGCTCTTGCCGACACTGCTCAAGAACTGTTGTGGCTTCGATGGTTATTGGAAGACATGGGTGTCACCCACTCTACTGCCACGATACTTCGTTGTGACAATCATAGCGCTATTCAGATTGCACATAATAATGTCTTTCATGATCGTACAAAACATATTGAGATTGACTGTCATTTTGTGCGCCAACATGTCATACGTGGTACTATTCGACTCCTCCCAGTCTCATCCCTTGAGCAAACAGCTGATATCTTCACCAAGGCGCACCTACCAGGACGATTTCAGGAGTTGGTTACCAAACTCAAGTTGGTATCTGCTCTCCCACCTTGAGTTTGAGGGGGGCTGTTAGAATATTCTAGATTTGTGTATTTCTAGGATATTCTAGCATCAATGTATATTCTCTAGAATCTTGTGTATCTCTAGGATATTCTAGAATCTTGTGTATAATTAGGATATTCTAGAATCTTGTGTATCTCTAGAATATTCTAGAATTGATATGTATCTTTAGGATATTCTCTAGAATCATCTATTCTTGATATCCCTCCTTGTATATAAAGGGATCTTGTATTGATGTATGACTTAGACAATTCAATACAATATTTACTTTCTCCATATTCTCTCTTTTTCCATATTCTATTAACAGACACCATAAGCTTTGAATCCGACCGCGGGTCCCACCGATGCTTTCCCGTATTCTCTGAATGTATCGGTCCCTCCGCTATGCATTTTCCCGTAATTCACGAAATGCACTCTGTCGGAGTTCGAATTTCTGCCGTAAGACTGAAACGAATTGCCATCGGCATTGGCTCCCTGTCGGTAGCTCGAGAAACTATCAGTGGCAGAATTTCCACTCACGCGGCAGCTCTTGAAATTGTTATCGGGGTTGTTTGGATTTGAAGTGTAAGCCGTAAACGAATCATTTGCGCCATTGCCCATCTCCCCCTAGGCCGTGAAAGTCGAACTCACTACGTTGGATGTATCACCTGTTGGGAAATTAAAATTAAAATGCATAGAGCATTATGTTCCGTTTCATTAAAGGAAATAAGTACTTATGTTTTTTGAATTAAAGAAGATGTATTATGAGAAAATGACATGTTTCGTAAAGCAAAAAGTAAAAACCTTAATGAAACGGAGTCTATTAGCCTCATCGTGCCTGAGAACATTACTTTGACTGTAGTAATACCAACTTGCATAGTTGCATAGGATACTTTGGATAACAGTGGCTACATGTTTATAGGGGAAAGTCTACAATATACACCCCTTAAAAAGTTGTACCATATGTACCTATTTTATGGTTCTTTCATAACATTTTAGCGTGTTTCGTAACTTTTGTTCTAGAATTCATAACTTTTCAGCAGTACAATTTGTAACATTTTCATTATGATTTATAACATTTTGGTGTATCTCGTAACCTTTATACGATTCGTAACTTTTTAACAATACGATTCGTAACATTTTCTTTATAATTCATAACATTTTGGGGGTGCATATGATATACACCCAAATAAAGAGTGTGTATTGTAATATTTCCCTGTTTGTAGTCGTAGTTTCAAAGCTCCTGGCTTTCCACTATCTCCACTATTTGCAAGTTTAAGTTTTCATAATGGAGGAAAACTATAAGGTTTCTTGAGGAAGATTAAGAATCCCTAACCTAGCATTTTATAAGTCAATGATCTCCATCAAATCTAGGCACTCTCAGGTCAAGGAAGACACCTATATTTAGTGCATGTGTGTTCGGTGTTCAAACTTGAACAACAATGATTAGAGAATAGTTCGATCATATTTTCGCTACGTATACCGGTATGAGTGTTATTTGTCTTACATGTGGTATCAGGGCAACCCCTGTAGATCATGTTGTTTAGTATGTATAGATTGTTATTCACACATAAATTCAGGAGAACGAACATTAGTAATTTCATTTCTCTGATAATTAACTGAGGTGTCATGTCAGCCCGAGATCACGCCTTGGTCGCATATTTCATTTTTGAGACATATCTATAATCCTAATTATTTCCCTATAAGTACATGTTTCACATGCCACTCACAGAATCTATGAGGATTGATACAATGAGTGCTATTAGAAGACATGATACATATGATAAATATGGGTGCAATTAGAGGATTAATTTCTCAAACATGATACATATGATACATATTTGTGCGAGTGTCCACTTGTCACAAAAACTCAAAAGTCTTTGCCAATTGCTGAAGAAGACATGATACATATGGTTGCAATTAGAGGATTGATTTCTCAAACATGGAATAGCTTTGAATCATTTAGGCTATGTTTGGTAACGCTGCCACTTTTCTGTTTCCTATTTCCTATTTGTTGAAATCAGATTTTACTCTCTCAAAAAAAAAAAGTGAAAGCAGAAAACATGTTTGTGTCAACCATGTTTTCAAAAAAAAAGGCAAAACATGATTTGCATGAATAAAAAAGGTTCCCCACATGACTTGAATGTGCTCTGGACACTGTAGCGGAAGTTTTGGTAGCCCATTTTTGCTTTTAGAAAAAGTGAAAGCTCAGTTTAATTTGCTACTTCTCCAATTTTCAAAAATTTTGAAAGTCATTCTCTCTTTTTGCAAATGAAAATAGACAACCAACTGTACTTCCATGTCCAATTTTTGAAAATTCTAAAAACTAAAAGTGAAATGATTACCAAACAAGGCCTTAGTTTTTTTTTTCTTTTCTGTTAAGGCTTCTCACACCACATTATGGTGAAGAATTTGAATCCACACAAATCATTTCAAGTTGATTTACTCAAAGTTTGTTGTTACTGGTCGAAACTTGCAGGACTGGTGGGCCTACGCCCAGGACTGGCCCTGGATACTTCATAGTTTCGATTTACAGACAATTCATATTCCATTACTGATCTTAGAAAGTAGAGAGTATTTTTATCTATTCCGTGTTCGAGTTTAGGAGCATTTACAGAAACAATTTTTGGAGTTGTTTGTAGGTTTTTGCCTAACTATCTCATGGAGAGTTCAAAGGTTTAATTTTAGTAACTGGCTGCTAGATCCAATAAGTCTTTATATATGCATGATCGGTGGAGTTTGATTTGATTTAAACCAATTTCGCTCTCTATGTATGCTTGCAGTTTATGTTGAAACTGTGATATAGATGCCAACTCACGATTGTGAGACTATACAGTGAATGTGTGGTAGTTGTCGTCCCATTAAAAAGTATTTTTTGAAAAGCAAGTAATTTCAAGTTCATAAATCATATGTTGAGTTTAATTTTGCAAATTCAATGTGGTGCTATGGAATTTAATTTTTGAGATAAACGGTCAAGATTTAGACAAAATGAGGACTAGAGAGGACCCATTTCTTAACAAGAGTTTTTTTTTTTTTTTAATGCTTTTATCCCTTGAACTATACACGTTTTTCCTACTTCATCCCTAAACTATTAAAACCACTTACTTCCTTTTATCAATTTCTGGTTGCAACCCACTCAGTCCAAATCATCAACGGCATTCCAATTTTTGGACAGAAAATTGGGACGTATTTACCTTTTTTGCCCCTGAAATATTAGTGAACTGCCAATTATTTGGTCCACAATCTAGACATTTGTCAAAATTTTCTTGGCGTTTAAAATGTGAGTCAAAATGGTCTCCATCCCTGACGCCCTTATTTGTTTCCGTCAAAACAGGGGCATTCTTGATTGCATGAATTTCTGTCAAAACGGGGGTATTCTTGATTGCAGGAATTTCCGTCCATATTTTTTTAGGGATTAAAAAATTTGAAGTAAACACGCACTGGATGGACAAATGTCTGGATTGGGAACTAAATTAGCCCCAACTTTCCGTCCAAACTGGGATGCCTTTAACAATCGAACCAAATGAGTTGCAATCGGGAAGTTGAGTGATCAAATAAGTGATTTTAATAGTCTTGGAACAAAGTAGACAAAACGTGTAGAGGTCCGGAGATAAAAGCATAAAAATTAAACTCCCTTAACAAATTCGATAGTTAGATTTGCATCATTACCGTAGCTGCCAAACTCAACGGGCACCCCATTGCCATTCTTTCCGTAGCCAAATTGATTCCTGTGAAAAATATTTCGTACTTAAGCAAAAATTGAAATTTCTCCTCGTACAGTAGTTGAATCAGGCAGGTACACGGTATGAAAATACCATGTGATAATTGAAACGCAAATACAACACGAGCAAGGCTAGGTACACAGTTAAAAAAAAAAAAAAAGGAGGCTAGATACACAAACATCAATTACTACCTTAGAGCTCATTTACTTTGGCTAAAAGCTACTGTATCATTTGGATATGGCTAGAACTACCAATTTGCCTTCATATAGTATTCTCATTCTTTGATTTATTTCCAAACATCAATACAAATTACCTCCAATTAATGTAGTACTCTATAACTAATTCACGGTTTTCGCGGTCACAAACATAATTTTCAAGACGATACCAATCAAGATCACTCAACCTCCTTTGTAGGTGCAGGAAAACAAAGAGTACCTGAAACACTGTTATTTCGTAACAGTTCCACGTAATTCCTGGTTGATACCGCTATGCCTCCGCCGGAACCCTAATATGCAAGACAGACAAGGGGTGAGCGCACCTCTGCCTCTTGTGGCAAAGGCCCTCCGATGCCTAAGTTAGTATCTCGTACTGGTGTAAAACCCTAATTATCAGTAGGTAGATGTAGAATCAATGCAATGTATTACGTACCTTTTACTTCTAGGTTTACCTTGTATATATAGACACACGCTTGCTTGTTATCCAAGCATCCTTATCACTCTAGGATCCCTATCTCGTATAGGAATCCTGGCCTTTATAGGGATCTTCTTGCCCAATGATCAGAGACTCTTTACTCGCAGGTCCTCTTTCCTATATGAGATTCGTTCCATAATAGGACTGTTCCACTGCTTATCCTAAATGGATATTGGACACTCCTTTCGTAATACTGCTTCTGCCTTATCTCTTAAGGCTATCTTTCTTAAAATGACTTTATCTGTCCGGCATGCTCTTTGCCGAACAGACCGCACCTTAACAGGTACTTTTTAAGATATAAACATATACCGCCGAACAGCTGGTATTAATTCTAGGACATCTCATGTCCCTGTTCCCGAACAGACCCCTGGTCGGTGTATACTTCGGGTCACCGGCCCTTATCATTATGGTGCCTTTCATCACTTTTCTCATTGCACAATTTCCATCACGTGTTCGGCTTATGGTTATGTCTGTTCGGGAATATGGCCCTACATCCTTAATGCGACACCCAATATCCAAATTTTCAAGATTCGTTCATTATCGAAACTATCATGTACTTTCCTTCTAAGGCGCCATTGAATCAATAATTTTAACCGTGCAATATAAAACCTCTACATGACATCCCTCGCTTCAATTACAAATATAAGTTCCGTACTAGAAAGACACTCAAATTTAATGATCCTAAAATACTTCGACTCACTCGCCAAGTAATATATTTTCTCATCTTCTCAAGTCATATGGAGATGAACGGGGAGATGATGGCTGATCAAGATCATATTTTAGGGCCACGATGTAGATCCTATTTTGGAGACTTGCGACTATCTGGAGAATTTTTATTTTTGAGGCAATAGAAATTTTGGGTCATCCTTTTTGGAAATTAGTTTGGAGTTTTAATAAATTGGGATTTGAAGCAAGTCACAAATAGTATTGAAAGGAATTTGAGATTTTGTGGATAGTAAGAAAATCAATACCATCAGAATTGATTGTAAAATAAATTTGAGGTTTTGTGGAGAATAAGAAATTCAACCTCATCAGAGGTTGATTATAGATGCTTGAGTTCCATGTTTCTATTTATTGGAACCTCGTTCTAATTGGTTGTTCAGTGGCCAAGGATGCCCATAAGAGATTATTAGACATTACATAGATGTTGGTGTTATAATCTTTTATGATATACAGTGAAGAATTTGAGTAAAAAAAAGTATTGATGAATTTTCTGAGTATCAATGTCTTCTATATCAGATAGGAATTTAAGGTTTACTTCCATCTTTGGAAGAATTTTAAGAAGGCACTAGGAGCCTGGCTAAGTTTTTCATCCGTGTCTGTTAGACCTGTAAAGAAAATGGAAAGAACACCTACTGTTAGCAGAGGTTGGTTATAATGATTGGAAAAGTATTGAAATTGTATTATGAAGTTTATAAAAAGGCGGCGTTGATCGTCGATTTTTGGACATAAGATTAGCAAGGAAAAAAATTTCTGGCCCAATTTTATATTCGAACTATAGAGATAGTTAAGTTGATTTGAAATGTTAGAATGGCTTGTGACCATCTGATAATAGCAATGTTCATACTTGAAATGAAAAAAAAAATATGAATTTTTGGAGTACGATTGGATTTTCTTAAAGGTAACCTATGATAGACATCGTATGGTTCGAGAAGAGAAAGTTAGAAGCTCGTTATTTGAGACCCTTTGAGGATATCGAAAGGATAGAATCAGACGCGTATTGACTCGCATTGACATTTGAACTGCCAAAGATTATGATATTTTCTATGTTGAAACCCAACGTATCAGACCCAACTCATATTTTTGTTCAACATCCAAATAGGCTTCAGCGAGATCTGACCTATGAGGAGAATTAATCGGTATCATTGATCGTCAGGAGAAGCATTTGCGTAACAGAGTTTCTTCTAAATATGAGTGTGGTGGGAGAACCAAATTGGCTTTTGACTCTCCTCTTATCGATTTGTTAAGTTTGTAGGGCCAAACTTCTTAAAGTTGGAGATGATGTCACAACCTGAAAAATTTGCATGAATTACAAATTTACTTATCGAGAAAGTTATTCAGAAAACCGAGACCGGGATTGGTCTCAAAATAATTTATTCGGGCTACGATAATTTCTGTAGAATTTTCTGAAATGAAACCCGGACTGCACGATTGAAACTAGACTCGTTTTCGCGTCCGCATGGGAATTTTCCCAGCCGTCGGCCTAATTAATTTGGAGAGTTTCCAGAAATGGGGTTGGCTCCCACGCCATTTATTTCCCCTACAACCACCTTCCTCCTCTCAGCCGTACACATGGCGCGCGATCTCTCTCTCTCTTGCCAACATCTCAGTCTTCCCTATATCTATCTCCCTCTCATTCACTCTTTCTTCCACACACCCATACCTCCACCATCTCCAGCTACAAACAACACCACCCCATGCCTCACCACCCGAGCACGCCACCTCCCTCACGGCATCACCACGGCTCACCACCACCACCTCAGGCACCCGAAACCACCCCTTTCTCTCTCTCGGTATAATTCTCTCTCCCTCCATATATTTATATGCAGGTATATGTATATATTGGAGTAATCATTGTAAAGATGGATAAATGTGATTTTTATGGAGTCAAATATAATAAAAAGATAGGATTTTATAAATAAACTTGATTTTATTTATTTAAATGATTAAATCCATTGCTATGGAATTTTTAACGGGTTTACAGAATTTAATGAATTATAGTATTTCTTGGATTTCGAAGGTGGGCCTGCGTAGCCACGGGACTCGGAGTCGTCGCCTGTCATTTCATGAAATCACAGAAATATATATCCCACAAACACTGGATTGAGTTCATAAATTTGAAGCGTCCAATTAATTAGTGAAGTAAATTATAGTTGGAAATTTGTGACCCGAGCAGATCCAAAAGTTGATCAATAATTTTACTACGGTAAATATTTGCGGTTCACATTTCATAGGTGAGTAATTACGAATATACTCTGTTTACATAATTATGGTTTATAATGCTGTATACGTGATTATGTGTTTGAAAGCATCAAGCCTCGCATGAATTTATTAAAATTGGACGGCTTGCAGGGAACCGTCACTTTGAATTGAAAATGAATTCTGATTGTTGATAATCAATATATTGAACATGATGTTGTGATTGAATTGCTTAAAGAAAAGCAGTTAAAGTTAAGGGATGAAATTCCTTTAAAGAGAAAGGAAACCGAGGTTATCGGCATCGAAACATCTGAACGTTGAGTTTAGCCATTATGAGGAATATTGCCGGGTATTCTAGGGTCTTGATATCATTACCTAAATCTTGGGCTAGCTACCCAATCATTGCCGGTGTTCCGTTCATAAAAGATGTTGAAAAAAGATATGTTTGTTCTCCCCCCTTTCTTCTGTTCTCCCCCCATTCTATTGTAAAGTGGAAAGAAAATGCATAAAATGACTTTGCATGCTAAAATTTTGGAAACTTAGTATATCGTAATTCTCACTGAAATGTTTTGTTTTTATGAAACATTTCAGGACGTACATGGATAAATAATTGACTAGTCTCTCTAGTCCTTCCTCCTGTTGATGTTGCTGTTTTCAATATCGGTATTGTAACAGATTGCAAAAGTTGTAAAATTGTTTGTATTCGGTGCGGCCTATAGTACTAGTGCCCACAAGTTGCAATATAAGCCTACGGGTGAGTAAAAAGATTGTAATGTACGACCTACAGGCTAATACTTATGTTTTTGCACTAGACAGCTCTGTAAATATTAAAGTTGTTTTCAATCGCCTAAATGCTTCCGCATTTGTTTTCATAATAAAGAAACTATTGATTTTTTAGAAAAAGAATTACAACTAAGATGTAAAGAGGGCCTTCGGTGATTTCTTTAAACTGGCCGGTCGTGAATCCGAGTTGTGTCGGGACATCATCTGTTCCAAAATGGATGACAATTTTTGAAATTTGTGTAGTTTTTCATTGCTTATATCTTTTAATCTATAATGTTTTTCATGAATTTGAAAACTTTGTATAATAAATTTAATCGAGAACTATCAAACATGATCTATATTGCATATTTTTGTAGATTCATATTGAAAGATATAAGGAATCGAAATTGGCACAAATATCAAAAATTGTCATCTAATTTGAGACGGATGGAATACTTATTTCTCTTTCAGGAACGGGGATGTAAGTTCCATGCTGTGGTTCGAACCCTTCATTGCCTAGAGTTAAAAATTGACTTACCACTACGCGGACAAAGAGACTTCTGTTTTTGACAAGGAACAATTCATATGTATACTTATTTGTTAAAAGCCCTATTTTGAGCCAAAATTTGAAGGCCCTAGACTGCGGTCTCTTGGACCTTACCTTAGAGCTGCCCGTAAAAGTACCAAAAAAAAGTTACTAGCTGAACGGGGTCAAAGGCCTCTTGGATGCTCCCATTGCTCTCGAAGGAAGTAAAAGTCACAAAACATTTCTTATTTTTTGCAACATTTATCCGAAACATCTATATAATAAAACAGAAGGGTGTTTAGTAATATTTTTTAGGAATATTCCTTTTTAACGGTTCAGATTTTCTCTTAACACAAATTTTATCTACTCATACAAACAAAGCTAATGGCCCAGATTCTTCTACCCTTCGCATACAAACTAATGGCATGTTTTGTAAATAGCGTGCAATTCTGGGGCTTAAAATCCTAGCGCTTATATTGGAAACGTCTCCCAATAGAAAGGGTAATTGATTAATAAACGAGGGAGGATTTTTGGAAAGATTTGATGTATTGATTTTTGGGAAGTTTTGCGTTTAAATAGATACAATAAACCGACTAATTTTACTGAAAGTGTGACTTTTTGCAATAATTTTTGATTGTCGATTTTTTAGCAATATAGTCTTTGGCATTTATTTTTTTCGATTTTTTTCTCTCCCTAAACGTCTTCTTTTCAGTTATCTTTCATGTCTCCTTGACCCTTGCCTTCTCTCCGGTTCTCTCTCCACAATGACTATCAGTTTTTTGTCTCTATCCATGGTTAATTCTCTTCTTTTTTCAATCAATTCTTAGTGCTGGATTATAATTGGGAGTTGGAGTTGGTCGAAAAATTCTTTCAACAACCATATTGCACGGGTATCAGATTTATTTTTTGGATTGAATTTCTCAAACTTTATCTTTGAAGCTTTAGCTTCAGTTAAAAAGATAGATTTATTTTCTAAAGGAATAGACAATTGCCGTAGAAAACATATCCTTCAAATTTATTTTAGATTTATGTGCCAAGAAATTTATGATTTCATATTATTTTGTTAACTTAGCTTACATGAAAAAACACACATTACCATAGCCACATAAGGTTTAGCTTAAGCTTGCATGAAAAACACATTTTCCATCATATGGGATATAAATACTAAGCTTGCATCTAAACTAGATTTCTGATTGCGTTCAATACGTGCATACAATATATAATTTATTTTTACTTTTATATTATTTTCTTCAAAACATATTTCCATCAAAACATTGGTACGGAGAATATGGACTATATTTGCTGATTTTTCGAAAAGTGAAAAAATAGTTAGTTTTTTATTCAACAAGTGTCTACCAGTTGTAACACTATTTATTTGACTCTCATTTTTTTGGTGTGTGTTCAAAATTACAAGATGAATAGTTAAAATGAAATAAATATAAAATTAATATGGTGCGTAGAACATGTCTCTCGATTTCAAGGGTTTCAAAATTTAAATCACTCAAACCATGTCCTCATTTTTGCGATCGCGATTTCTTCATGACTCTCTCTCTCTCTCTCTCTCTCTCTCTCTCTGTGTTTTTATTGGCCGTTGACAAACCCTGCCCTCATTCCAGTGATGATAATTTAGTGTTTTGAGCCATTAGCTAGCAAGTACCGTAGGCACAAACAATTCCAACAGGAATGCGTAGTTCCGTAGGAACGAACAATCACTAGTTTTCAATATTTGAAAAAGCATAAGGGAAAATTTCAAAAAAGCACCTGAACTTTCTGACAACTTGCAAAAAAACACGTGAACTTTCACTATTAACAAAAAAAAAAACCTAAACTTAGCATTTTATTAGCAATTAGGCCCCTGCCGTCCAATTCTGTCTAGTCCTAATGGATGGAGCTAACGGAAGGCGTTAACTTTTTATTTTTATTTTTACTTTTTACATTCAAAAATTACTTTTAGCACTTTCTTTCTTTATTGGTAAATAAATATGCAATAAAATTCTTTTTTTTCTTACTATTTATCAAAAATTACTTTAACTATATATTTTACTATTTATAAAAATAAATTTAACCACCATCTTTTTTGTTACTTTCAAATTTTACCTTTCCCCTTCTCTCTCTCTCTCTCTCTCTCTCTCTCTCTCTCTCTCTCTCTCCCTCTTTTTTTTTCAGAACTTTAACCCTACACGACCAATCAATCTCACAATCAATTGCCAAAGCTCTAGCTCTAATTTCAGAAATTCAAAATTGCTTTTGACCTCCTTTTTTTTTAGCATTCCTGTCGTTTATATTTTTTACTTCCAAAATTACTTTTAACGAAAATTACTTTATCCCCATTTTTTATTTTCAAATTTTACCTTCCCCTCCCCCTCCCTCTCTCCCTTTTTTTTTTTAATTAGAATCAACTCCACGCCACTAATTAACCCCACAACCAACCGCCAAAGCCTTAGCCACAATTTCATAAATTCGAAAGTATTTTTAACCTCCTCTTTGTGATCTTTCTTATTTTTACTACTTTTACTTTCAAAAATTACTTTTAACTCATTCTTTTTTTAGTCATAAATAAATATGCAATAAAATTCATTTTTCTTTACTCTTTTCCAAAAATTATTCACCCTCGTTTTTTAACTATTTACTAAAATTATTTTAACACCCTCCTGCTTCCCCGCACCCCGCCCCATTTTTTTTTTACTTTCAAATTTAACATTTCCCTCACTCTATCTCCCTCTCTTTTTTTAGAAATTCAATCTCATACCACCAATTAACCCCACAACCAACTGATAAAGGAATTTTGGGTTTCTCCAAACTGATCGGTAGAGAAAAGAGGGGGAGGATTTTCATCAGTGGAGAGAGGGAGTATTTGAAAGTAAAAATGAGGGGATCTTAAAGTTATTCTTATAAATAGCAAAGATTAGAGTTAAAGTAATTTTTGATAAATAGTAAGAAAAAAAAATTTATTTCATACTTATTTACTATTAAAAATAAAGAGTTAAAAGTAATTTTGGAAGTAAAAAATATAAAAAATAGGAATGCTAAAAAAAATGAGGTTGAAAGTAATTTTGAATTTCTTAAATTAGAGCTAGAGCTTTGGTAGTTGATTTTGGGATTAATTGGTGGTGTAGAGTTACAGTTCTAAAAAAAAGAGGGAGAGAGAGAGAGAGAGAAATGAAAAGGTAAAATTTGAAAGTAACAAAAAAGATGGTGGTTAAAGTTATTTTTGTAAATAGTAAAAAATAGAGTTAAAGTAATTTTTGATAAATAATAAGAAAAAAAAGAACTTTATTCCATATTTATTTACCAATAAAGAAAAAAGTGCTAAAAGTAATTTTTGAATGTAAAAAGTAAAAAACAATAAAAAGTTAACGCCTTTTGTTAGCTTCATCTATGAGGACTAGACGAAATTGGACGGCAGGAGCCTAATTACTAACGGAATGCTAAGTTTAGATTTTTTTTGTCAATAATGAAAGTTCAAGTATTTTTTTGCAAGTTGTCAGAAAGTTCAGGTGCTTTTTTGAAATTTTTCCAAACCATACTCCATCCGTCCCTTTTTAAGTGTCCTGTTTTGTAACTTCAACTTATTAAAAAGACATCATCATTATACCTTTCACATCAACTTTTTCCTTTACTTTCCCTATTTACCCATCATCATTACTCTTTTACTCACTTACTTTTTAAAAAGGAATCTACTTTTAGGGACAAAATAGACAATACATCAACTTTAATCCACTAACTTTATAAAATGGATATTTATTAAGGGATAACCAAAATGAAATACTGGACAATAAAAAAGGAAGAACGGAGTAATTCTTATCTCTCATCATCTCGTCAGATAAAGAGGAGGTTCACGGTGCGTATGTATCGGGGGCTTGTGACCATGACGAAGAAGGCCTTCCCTTCATCTTCTTCATCTTCATCATCTTCTTCTGTTCAAGAACTATACGACCTCTGTAAAAAGACCTTTACGCCCTCAGGAACATCTCCTGCTTCTCCTCAAGCCATCCAGAAGCTCTGCTCTCTCTTGGGTACTGTTACGGACCCCTAATTTGCTCCCTGCTTCTTTTTCTTTCTTTTTGCAATTTCGCAGTTATTTTGCGATCTGAAGCGATTCTGTATGTGGGTTTTGTTAATTTTGTGATGCTGATTAATTGATTATGGGTTTGCTGTAATTTGATGCTGATATTGCGAAGTTCAATCTTGGGTTATTAAAAATCCATAATGCTTGAATAACCACGTTTTTGGAACGTGTTCTGATTCCATCTCGAAGTATTACTAATTTAGGAATGTGGGGTCCATCCTGTTAAGCTATCCACTAATTTAGAAATGTGGGATCCATCCTGTTAAGCTATCCAACACTCCCCCCTCGTGTTCAACCCTGTCTTGCGTGTGGAAGGCAAACATCCAGACATAGAAAGAAACAGAATGCAGAAGAAAGAAGCATAATGCAAACACAAGATAAATGCGAATGAAGTGGTTTGAACCCCAAGACCTCTCACAAACCAGAGCTCCAATACCTTCATAACTCACCTATTCTCTCAAAAGCTCAGTATGTTGGAAAATGGGCTCATCAATGTATATCATGCTATCCAACACATCCAACCAATGTGTTGTTTAAATGTGGTCATTGGAATACATAATGTGGTCATTAGTCGTCATGGCATTGCTTGATGACGTTATTAACAAGCATTTGTGCAAAGGAGTGGTTTACTGTTTTGATAATGGTTTTGGGATGAGGAATCTTGTTTGAAAAGCATCATGGTTCAGAGTAGTGAGGAGCTGATATTCATGACAGTCGAGGTGGATTTTCTGGGATGTGGCTTAACAGGCTCTGAAAGCTGAAGGTGCCTTTGAAGGAGTATATACTAGTATAGTATGCTTCAAGAAGCCAATCTAATGCTGCTCATTTGGAATATAAGACTGATCTGATTAAGGCTGTGTAGATTATGTAAGCCATTAGATAGCACTCAGGAAAAAAATCTTCGGGCTTATCACTGCCTACAGAAATCTTCGGGCTTATCAAAATCTTCGGGATTATGCATGCCATTGAGAGGTGGTTTTTTGGAAATAATGCCTACAGAAATCTTATTCATCCTGGTTTCACAACTATAGGCCAATGGATTACAACTAGAAAAGTAGAATCACCATTATGGTGCATAGATGGAATATTGGAATGTGAAACATACCATCCAACTTTTACACTACATGAATCTGGTGGTCAAAAATTCAATGGGCATATTAGAAGGATTTTAGTGTTTTGAAGTTGTACCTGAGAATACTGTCTTGTCCATCTTCCTACGGCTTTGGAAAGAACAGATCTTCATTTTTGACATGATATCCCTAGTTTAAGTTTGGTCATTGTCCTTCTCCTATGGCTATTGGTTTGTTTTGCAGCATCAGTAAAAATATACTGTAAAATTTTTTGAGTTTTACACCTGTATGATTTCATTCTGATACTGGGACGGGAAAATGAAGTTTTTTTTTTTGGATAGGTATATATTCCAGTAGCCAATGTGACTTGTCCTCCTCAAACAGTAAAGCAGCCCTTAGAAGGCTTATGAGCTGAACGAGGCAGGAGGCTGCCTGATGACGTGCCTAAAACTAATGGAACATTAGTAGCAGACAAATTACTTTTGTGCCTCTTTTTGTAGTTTGCTACAGACAACTATACTTTGATGGAAATGCTTCCTAATACGAAAGTCTCTGTTGGATTGGCTATTAGAGATCAGTATTTTGCTCAAGTAAGACTGGGCATCCTGTTCCTCTAATGTTGAGGTAATGCTTCTAACATGTCACTGATGATTATTGTTCTGCAGACACAATACGTCCTGCTGATATTGGTCTCAAGGAGGAAGATCAGGGGGATGATAGAGGGCATGGATTATTTGGGCTTCCTCGCTTTAACAGAGTCGGACGATGGGCTCAACCGATAACATACTTGGATGTACATGAATGTGATAGTTTTACGGTCAGCTCTTTCATCTGGCTTTTAAGTTTTAATTAGTAATCATCACAATAATAAATTTGAAGTGTTTGCTTTGAGATCTTCAATTTTGGAAAATTTCCTTCAAGGCAAATGGATATGGATGAGCGTTCAAGTTTTACAGAGAGTTCTTTAATCTTCTTAAAATTAGTAATCTGATTGACAATTTTTGAAGTGTTTGGTTTGAGATTTTCACTCATGGGAGTTTTCATATTAGGCAAATGTGTAAGAAGCAATTTGCAAATCTTTTTGGCCTTTTTTGGCAGTCTCCATTTGTTTAAATTTATTCCTGGATAGTGATATCACTTACCTTCATTCCACATGAAAAACCTAATTCAGTCAAATTTTCCAGATATCACTTATTTAATTTAAACAATTTTTATTTTTATTCTCCAGACCTATTGTTGTGTTTTTTTTTTTTTTTTTGAACGGTACCTATTGTTGTTTGACAGCATATTTCTGTAGTTATAGTTCAGTAGCGAGGAAAGTGCACCAAACTGCATCCCTAAGAAAACTTAAGATGCTTCCTAAGCATCAGGAGTTAATCCATCGAATGTTTGAAACTGTTAAAATGAGCAATTTTGTAATTTGTGTACTGGATTGCTTGTTAGATTGTTCATTTGTGTCTAATTGCCTACTTTGCTTTTCTTAATATTCACATGCTGATTTCTTACAAATCTCCCTGTTCCTAAATCTGGTTCCTATTCGGCAAATCCGATACTTTCTACTGCTTCCTTCTTCCCCTTAATCTCCATATGGCCATATCCTTGTACTCCTTGCTTATTCCTTTGCATTCACTGCATCTTCCCTGATTTCGGACCAAGCATCTTCCCTGATTTCGGACCAAGATTAAGGACTGAGAGATCAGTGTTTTATGTGTACTGCATGATGCTCTCTTTTTTTTATCATTTGATCCATTCTATCCAAGCGAAAAGAAATTGGATTTGTTGAACGAAAATTTGCACTGCATAAAATTGGTATTGATACTCGCTCATGGTACTACAAAATATTATTCGTAGTGGATCCTTCTCAAACTATCTAGGAGTTTTGGTCAGAATTTAACTTTCAAGATGCAGTAATGAAAATTGTGGAAATCTTTTTACAAGATAAGATTACTTGTTGTCACACAGAAACAATTAGCGCTGCAGCTATGATCGTCTTGTACAGTTTGGAGGTAGCAGAATACGAGATACCTTTTTGTACCGAGTAATGATCCTTATTCAGTTAGATGGTTATCTTTTTCTTTGTCTTTCTTTGCAGATGTGTATATTTTGCTTTCCAACTTCTTCTGTTATTCCACTCCACGATCATCCTGGGATGACTGTTTTGAGCAAAGTTCTCTATGGCTCCTTGCATGTAAAAGCTTATGATTGGGTTGAGCCTGAAAAAATGCAAAGAAGCATGGGACCAAATGGCTCACCAGGTCTGATTGTAGACTCATATGTTTCTATTTTTTGCAATCATAATAAATAGAAAGTCTACTGGTACAGCAATTTGTGCACAGATTGTGCACAGATTTTTTTGTGGGACTCACTAAGGGTCACATACAAATAATCCGATCCGTTAATTATGTTTAAAACATTTTTTCAAGTGCCGCCTCAAGAAATCAGCTCAATCCGACGCCTATAAATACTTGATCTAATCGTCTAACTTTTCATTCTGTAAAAACCCGAATGAAAAGTTGAATGATTAGAACAAGCACTTATAGGTATCGGATTGAGCTAATTTTTCGTGAAGGCCCTTGAAAAAATGTTTTAAACATAATTAACGGATCGGATTATATGTATGGGACCCTTAGTGGGCCCCACAAAAAAATCTGTGCACAATCTGTGCACAGATTGCTGTACCAGTAGCAACTAGCAAGGTTGCATAATAAATACCTTCTTAAACACCATAATGCTATGGAGTATGGAATGCAAGATGCTTTGTATAACAAGGTCTTAGGAAGGCACTCTCCAGGTCATATATTGAATTTTCATTTATAATGCTTTGTAACTTAATGTTGTTTGTGTGTGTCGTGAGGAACTAAATCAGACTTCTTGCAAATAACCACAATCTAAGCTGCCAACAACGAAACTTCCATTTTTAATATACCAAAGAAACTAGAGATATACTCAGAGAGATGTCAATATACCAAAGAAACTTCCATTGTTAAAATCAATGTCACATAGGCGGGTATGGGTATTTGTAAGTGTTGGATGCATCTGATTTTATTGCAAGCACATCGAAACATTGAATAATATCCATCTCCCTTAGTATATCGCTAGTGTAAATATTACACTAGAGTCTAAGAGAGATGGGTCTCGGTTTGGGTAGATGCTCTTTGATTATCTGGTTTCCTTGCTCCTATTAGTCTTGTAACAATTTCAAGATTAATGATTTTTTTTTTTGCCATTAAAAAAAAAAGTAAATTTTATTTACTTTGTACAATAGACCATTTATTCAGAATGTTGGATTTTGATGCATAGTTTCCGAAACTTGAACATTGAACATTTTCCCTAGGTGAAGGTCCAAAGAAAATTCGGACACATTCCACAACCCCCCAACTGACTCAGTCTCTGACACAGTTGCTTCATACATTCCAAAGAGTCAATGGAACATAATAAATAACGGAGCAGCAGAAGCTTAGGTCTTTCTAATACTGGGTAGATTATTTTTTGTACACTGTCCGGGATTGTGAGAGACTCAGATAGTTCATAGTTATTTCGTAGATCGGTTCATTTCGTCCTGTACAGATTTGTGTATATTATGTTTTGATGAAACTCTTCTCTTAACCAGTGAGATTGGCAAAATTGACGGTTGATAAAGTGCTAACAGCACCGTGTGGAACCTCAGTTTTGTATCCAAATCGAGGAGGTAATGTGCATTGTTTTACAGCAATCACCCCTTGTGCCGTGCTCGACATACTTACGCCCCCTTACCAAGAAGCTGCGGGCAGAAAATGTACTTATTACCATGATTACCCTTATTCCAGCTTCAGTAAGTTCTTCTATTTCTTTAAACTTGTTATTCTGTATATACGGACCCAAACTATCACATAAGAGCAATTTTCCACTTGCCAAGTATCGTAATACTCCTATCCATTGTTGAATTTATCATACTGCAGCAACAGGAAAAGGAGATGAGTTAAATGATGGCAATGAAGAGGATTATGCATGGCTTGCACAGATAGGAACACCAGATGACCTCTATATGCGGTCAGGAGAATATCAGGGCCCAGTTATTAAAGTTTAGCTTCGGTTTGCATGCGTTGGTGATCGAGCATGTGCTTTCGTAAGGTTCGAAGTGAGGTTCAGGTCCCAGAAGACATTTGTAGAGCATTTAACGACGATACTCTTAATAACCAACATGAAGACTGATTTGCCTCTGTACTGCTTGTACTGCAGTTTTTGTAATACAGTTACCAGCCTTTCACGGAAAACATTCTGCAAGCAAGGAGTCCTGTTTACCTAATAACAAAAATGCACAGGTTTTGGTTAATTCTGGTTTTGATGCATCTTTTTTGAACTCTATTCTAACAGTTATACACACACAGATGGCTTTTCGATCAGTGTTATATTTTCATTCCTTATTTTAATTATGATAGTAGTTACATACACTAGTGCTATCCTTTAATGCTCGAGATAGATTGATCCATTTCTCACTGTTGTCCCTCCTTGATGCCCGATGACTAATTCCAACCCATGCCCAATAATAACTCAAACCCTGGTGTCAAATGGAGTTGGATCGAATAACAACTCCTTTGATAAGGTTTTGCCGTAGAGTAATTTGGCAAGGAAGGATAATGTGACGGTGAGAAACGATGAGAAAAAAAGAGAAATAAAACTCTCTTATTTTACGAGTTTTGTTTCTCACTGAATTAGATGGTGAAAACAATGTGACCAATGAAAATGAGGAGAATTGATCAGAAAATCTCCTGTTTACCAGTTCTGTTTCTCACAAAAGAATGGTAAGATTTTACGGGAATCATGGAGAAACAAAATTAGTTCATATTTTCCAGAATACCAATGCCATCAAATTATCAAAATAGCAATGGAGGGGGAAAAATGTCACCCATAACCATCTTAAGAAGAATAATAGTAAGAACACAATCAATCCCTTTCCTTTTTCCATGGTTAATGATAAAGCCACGACTGATTTTTCTGCTGCCACGACAATTGATATTGCTTGACAGTTTTGCCCATCAATTGAACCAGCGCACTTTCCTTTCTCATCTGAGTCTCTCTCTCTCTCTCTCTCTCAACTCTTTTCCTCACATTTACAGAGCAAATAATCCTCTCCTCCTCTCTTTCTTTGGTGCCCACACAATTCTTACCCACCGGACCACCACCACCACCATCCCGTCCGTAAATCTAGAAAACTCGTTCAAGTTCTCTTGCTACGCTCTCAGAGTATTTTCCAAAAGCCCTCATTTTGATGTTGCTTGATCTTCCTCAAGGTTTTTGAATGATCGAGCTAACCGAAATTCTGAGCAAAAATTGCACTATTCAGTGGAATTAAGTGATTTAAGTTTGATTGACGAAGTACTCCAAACGCTGGGAAGAAAATTCAGTACTCATCGGAGGAACTCTCAAAGTTCAATTTTTGTGCCGAATAGCTTGGAAGCCAAAGATTAGGTACGACATTTGGACGTTCAAGGAATTTGAAGGCGATTAAAAATGGAAGCGGAGCTGACGAGGGAAGTGGTTAGGGTGAGACTCCTGCCCTAAGCCAACTGTGATGATTTCCAAATGCAGAGAGAGAGAGAGAGAGAGAGAGAGAGAGAGAGAGAGAGAGTTAACGTGCAAGGGCAAACATGTCAATAACAGAAAGGTGTCGTGGCTTCAGGGATTACTGCATTAGGGCCACCCTTTTCCATGCATGGGCAATACCACAATCATCCATTTCTTTCTCGACTACACCAAATGTATTACAAGCCTAAGAGAGGTTACAAACACAAGGGTTCAAAACTTCAAATGGAGAAGAGATATCATCTCATTCGCCTAATGCCACAAACACAAACAAGAAATCTTTGTTGTCCATTTAATCCATTTTGGTCTTTCCTTTGTCACTTTTTGTCTCTGCTTTTTTCAGGAACCTAACTAAGGTATGCTGCTGGGCAAGATAGTGGTGCCGGTGCTTCAATGACGACAACAGACAACCAGAAAACCAGAAAGCTTCTAATGCCTCACTGATTACCAACCATTAGGATGAATAAGCCGAATGGATTTACACGAGACTCCTGTAGATTTTCCAAGACCTAGCCTTACTCAGCCCAGGTAATTTATTCCCAATAAAAAAGATTGAATTTGATGCGTAATTGATTAAGGAGACCTGAAATCTACACCGGCATAACGAACATCTCCAAGTTCCTCTTCAATGCGAAGAAGCTGTAGAAAAAGAGAAAACAGAAATGCCTGAATTAGGAAACAAATGACATCCCTGTTAACTAATTGTTGTCAAGAAGATTCAACAATAATCCCTTTAAAGCCAGTTAAAGGCCAAAGAGCATACTCTACACTATGACGATAATCCTAAGCACACGACTTTGATATTCAATTTTAAACCTACTTTCTAATACATTATAAGCTTTTACCTCGCATGTTATTTCCGTTCCAAGAGTACCAAATCCAAGTCTCCTCACGAGTCGTTGTATGAAACAACTATTCAAATCTACTAGCGACGGTTCTTAGTTCTCCCAAGAAAAAAGAGAGATGGCCGTGATTTAAATATTTGTTATTAAGAGAGCATTCAACCAAGCATAAACCACGCTCACTCATCTAGACCAACTATAGTACTTTGTCGAAACCGAAAATCACTTGCAATCCCTTGGCTTTTATTTTAGCTCTAATTATATAGAAAATGCATTGTATTAGGCTCACAGATACTTCATCACGAGAGAGAGAGAGAGAGAGAGAGAGAGAGAGAGAGAGAGAGAGAGAGAGAGAGAGAGAGACTGATATAAGAAAAGAAAAGAATAACAGAAATACCCATTTCACCTGGGTTATACTTGGCTAACTGCCAAAAACCCAGATATAGGAAAAGAAAAGACTAACAGAAACACCCATTTCACCTGATTATACTTGGATAACCGCTCACTTCGGCAAGGAGCTCCTGTTTTGATCTGCATGGAAGAGAACACAACTGGTTAGCTGAATCTATACTCAACTCCATGGTCATTGAACAGAATTAAAGGTAAAGCCGATGAAACCTGCCCACTGGCCAAGCCAACAGAAAGATCAGCAATGAAGTTATCTTCTGTTTCACCACTTCGGTGGCTGACCATTACACCCCATCCTGCAGCCTTTGAGTCAAGAGCTGCTCGAATAGATTCAGTTACTGTGCCAATCTGGTTAACCTGCAATTGATAAATTTGCTAATGACCGATGCGCCAATTAGAGTCAAATAGGGAAAAACAACTTTTGTCTTAACAAAGTGATATTTACCCTTGGCATGAATTATATGTTCTATGATTTCAGTTCCCTGTAAAGGTAACGTCCCCAAACCATGTACCCTATGCAAGTAAAATATTTTTAAAATTTTAAAAAGAAGGCAATTTTAACTGTGTGAACATGCACTAAACCCCTAATTCACTGTCCCAAGTGTATTTATGCAAAGAAGTTCTTACTTTTGTTCAAATATGTGTGCATAAAGTACCAAGTAACATTATGTCTTGCTTTCCACTATTTAGAATTTGTTTGGAAGCTCAATGTATCTATTATGTCTGCATAAGCATAGTGAAGCAGTCCAAGTTCTGCTGTGTTCGACTTCTCCTTTTCGAATGGGGATAAATATTTGGTCCAGAGAGTTGGGACAATCCAAATAACCAACCACATGGATGAGGGTCATAAGGCTAACATTATCTAGGTCTACATAGAACTAACAACTAATGACTGTGAACAAGAAAGGAAATGCACCTATACAAATTTATAACATTTGCAGAAATGGATAAGTTAAGACAGTCAGGAGATGACGAGGAAACAACCATCAAGTTTCAGAATGACTGACAATCTAGATTTTGTAATAAGAAAGTAAGGTTTGGAAGGAAATAAAATAAACATAGTTTGATTTTGAGTAAACCTACGTATGGAGGGCAAAATTGATCAGCTCAGACAGGAAAGCTTTTGTGGAAAAGAAGATGAAAAAGGAAAAAACCAAAACAAACCGAATCCTAACATATATTATTGCCACTTGTCCATCAAGAAGAAGTCTTGATTCTTCAAAGCTAAATAAAAACATGAGAACTTTGTTTAGGTATAAATGCTTGCCTTCAAGAGTAAACCATTGCAAGCCTTCTTCTGAATGGCTTCGGCTATTCTTGTTGGATTTGTCACCAACAAGTCATCACCTACAAGCTGGATATCAACTGAAGACTGTAGCGAAGTCCATGAACTCCAATCATCCTGGTCAAAGGGATCTTCAATAGAAACTATAGGGAAATCATTGACAAATTGCTGGTACAGTTCGCAGAGGCTCTGAGCTGAGAGAACATGAGCTCCATCATTTGGTTGTTTCTTGAAATTGAGGTCATAGTTGCCATCCTTGGTCAAGAACTCTGACGCTGCCACATCCATTCCTATCTTGACCTGTACTGTTCTTTTTAGCCAACAACTGGTATAAAGGATAATAACACGTCATTAAGATTCATGCCCCTACCTTTCCAGTGTAACCAGCCTTTTCAATTGCATCTATGAGCAACACCAATCCTTCCCTATTATCCTGAACATTAGGCGCAAATCCACCTTCATCTCCAACATTGCATGCGTCTTGTCCATATTTTGCTTTGATAATTCCCTTCAGCATGTGATAAACTGTTTTGGAAAAACTAAAATGATTGTCAATCTTTCTAAGCTCTAATAACTGTTAATGATTGACATGCTGAAGTGTTATTTAATCACAAGGCCGGCCCTTTATTATATATTTCGTTTACAACTACTCTTTACTGCAACTAGTTTTGATAAATAGCAAGGAAGCCACTTCAATTACCCATGACCGTTGGACATTTGAGAGATGCAACAAGATTACTTAGTTATACAAAGGGCAAAGTCTACTTTGACCCCCTGTAGTTTGGGTCATGTGCAGATTGTAGAGACCCGTAAATTTTTATTTTTTTTAATAATTGTACGGTGTCGATATATTTTGTGGCATATTTGTGGAAGGATATAAGGGTAATTGTGCGAGAGGTGCATGTGTGTGTTTGTGGTGTGGGAGCATGGGATAATCTTTCTCATTCCCTTCTCAATTATTCCCAGGAGAGGAACTTTCCTCTCTCATTTCTCTCGGCCAGTCTCACTTTCTCTCTAATTCTCTCACTCTCTCTTCGGCTCTTTCTCACTCTCTCATCCTCTCAACCAAAATCACTCGAAACCCACACAAACCCACCTCCATTTTTACCTTCTCTACACGTTATTGAGCTTGAATCTCGTGGGTTTTTGCTTGGAGGAGGAGTATTTCGGTCAATTTCAAGATTTCGGAGTCTAGGGCTTGCGTGGGCTCCATCTCTCTTTGGGTTTGCTCACCAACTTCGAGGTAGGGATTTCTTGCTCTTTCTATATGGCTATGAGTTGATTTCGTGCTTTGTCCGTGCTTGAAATTGTTGGTTTGATTGTTGGGAATAGTTTTGAAAATCTGCAGAAAATCTGCTCGAACTGAGCTGGCATCGATACCTTCTCAACAAGGCATCGATACCTTCTCAACAAGGCATCGATACCTTCTCAACAAGGTATCGATACCCTTGTGTTTAAAACCCACGTAATGATGTGTGTGGAAGATTTTGGACCACTAGGTATCGATACCTATCGATACCCTTGGCTTAGAGACAGTTTTGTTGCATTGCTTTCCTACTTTAAGGCTTTGATTTCAAGCCGTTCCAACTCACTCCAAACCCTTTAAAATCAATCCTTATCATGATGAATCATACTTATTGAACCCATTGATTGTACCCATTCCCCAGGCACTTGTTAAGCGTAATCTTAGTATCGTTGTAAACGGAAAACGTATCATAGAGTGTTTATGAGTACCGTAGGTTGTGTGAACATCGTGGTGGGTATAAATGGTAGATGGGAGCAGTATAATGACTTCAAGGGTAAAGTAGCAACTTGTATCTTCACAACTCGTTGAACCTCTCGATTTTCCCTTGGTACACTTGCTACAGGATTCAAGTATAGGAACTAGTAGGTTGGGTACTTTAGAAATTGCTTGTGAGTAACACGTTGTGTAGGTGTGGGGATATACTTAGAGGTATGGTGAGGATGTGTGTTTTTGCTTATATGCAATACGGTAGATTGTTGGTCTTGTAATGCCATGTGATTGATTAAATAGTTTTTGGATTCGATTGAATGATTTGATTTTTAGTGAAATGGGAACGTGGAATAAATGTGGATAACAAAAGGACACAAAGAGAACTTTCAGGGCTCTTAAATGAGTAAATGTCTGGCAGGAGCTAAATGCTCATATCATTTATTTTCAGGGCTCGTCAACTTACTCCTGGCAGGAGCTTCGGCTCAGACTCTTAACGACACATAATTGGTTTATAAAGTTAATGAGAGGATTTTAGTTTTGGTTAAAGGATTTTGATGGAAATCCTCCGGTATTCTTGAGCGAATCAACGGTTTCGGTATTTGGACACAAATCAATGGACTTCGGTATTTAGCCCGAATCAACGGAGCTCGGCCTACAATGGTCTTGAGTTTTCTTTGTATTGTTTTGAAATCAAAAGGAAAGGTTTTGTAATAAAGGGATTTGATGATGATAAATGTGGATTGACATGAGTTTATTAATGTATTTAGTCTGAGAAATAGTAAACGGTCAGTGACATTTATGTGAAGTCTAGAATCCTTTTACTATAACGTGCAGCTAATTGGTAATCATTCGTACTTTAGGCGTATCTGTCAATATTCACTCATTTATGGTGCATGATTCATCACATTTCCATATAGTTTGAATATAGAATTTTCTACTGGGCACGTGCTTGCTCAACCCTTAATCATTTTGAGGTACACCCGAAGATAGTGACACGGAGTGCTTGGCGTGCGTTCGACTTCATCCCTTTTGAAAGCTAATACGGGAAATTACTTTGGCATCATTTTGTAAAACTATTTTGGGATGTAATAATAATTTCTATTATAACTATCATTTGATCATGGAGGATTGTAAACCCTAAACCTTCTTTTCTATTATGCTAATTGGATCGTTAAGCCTAAATAGAAACTTCGAACTTAATTTGCAATTACGAGAATGAACTATCTTTTGGGGTGTTATCTGTATTATTGAGAGGAATTGTTTATCGGAAATCTATATGCTTTATGTTGAAAATTGAGGGCGTGACACAGATATACCCCTATAGCTTAAAAGTGTGTATATAATACCCCTGTGGTTTGTGAAGTATGCACATAATACCCCATTCTGCCTATTTTAATGATAGTGTATCTCACATGCCTCTTGAATCTAACCAAAATCTAATTCGAGCAGTTCATAGAGTACTAATCATAGAATAGAGCATCTCTTTAAAAAATCAACTCGATCAAACATTAATAACTCAGTGATCTAATACTTGTTAAAATGAATGATAAATTTAAATTTGAAAATTTACTTCCCAATAAATTCAATTCAACCATGAGGGTTTCATTTTTTGATCGAATAGAGTTTTGGTATGGATATAGTACTCATCAAAACTCTACGATATCAACGGTTAAGATCCAATTTTTAGTACAGGGGATGAATGGGTTAGTTTCAAGGAAGAAGAAGAATCAATGGAAAAGATGAAGGCATATCGGACTTTTAGTGCGCGTCTTGTCACACTTGACATTATTATGGACGGAATTGGGTGTTATGTGCACACTTCACAAACCACAGGGGTGTTACGTGCACACTTTTAAACCAGGGGTGTATCCGCACAAGATACAAACCACAAAGGGTCAAAGTGGACTTTGCCCATATACAAGTACCCCAATACTTGTAATTTCAACTATAATCTTTGGATTTATGAACTACACTAAGAAGAGAATTAGTTTCTTACCTTCGCTACCCATGCAGAGAGCCTCTGCAAATGAGGTTGCTCCTACAGGTAATATCATGAACTCTTGCATGGCAAGACTGTTTCCAGCATGGCTGCCACCATTTATCACATTGAAAGCAGGAACTGGCATAACAAGCTCCTTAGTACTTGATATTTCCTGTATGTGCTTGTAAAGAGGAACTCCCTTCGCTCCTGCACCCGCCCTACACACGCTTAGAGACACTCCTAGAATCGCATTAGCCCCAAGCTTTGATTTATTTGGAGTTCCATCAATCTCGAGCATTAGTGAATCAACTTCAGCTTGATTCCTTCACATTTTGCACAAATGAAAAAAACAAATCTCAGCATTAACGAAGAAAAACAAGTGCAAATGACCATGTATGAAGCTTCATTGTAAACAAAAACGTTTCACTAAGCAGATTCAAAACAACAATAAATGACCTAAGCTACTCGATTCAACTTGCTTTCAGCCTGTTAAAATCTTGTTATTACATAAACAAATCAAGTTACCATACTAAGCTTCAACAACCCACTACTCAAGCTCGATATGCTTATTGCCTTATAGTGTTCGAAAAATCATGTTCACATAAACTCGACTCAAAATCGGCTCGAGTTTGAGATCATTGACTCAAGCTCGACTGATAAACAAACCATGGTTGAACACATTTTGAAGTTTCTTATGCCTTGTTTGGATGGTGTTTTAAAAATTTTTGAGTTTGGAAGATCAACCAGGGAAACTATCTACCTATTAAGGAAAATGGTAGAAAAACACAAAGGAAAAAAGAAGAATCTCCATATCGTTTTCATAGACTTAGAAAAGGCTTATGATAGGGTGCCTAGAGATATCATATGGTGGGTTCTAGAGAGAAAGAGAGTGACCAAAGGGTATATCGAGGTGATTAGAGACATGTATGAAGGTGCCGTCACTACCATTCGATCACCAGGGGAAACAAGTGAATTTCCAATCATTGTAGGATTGCATCAAGGGTCGGCCTTGAGCCCGTACCTCTTTGCCTTAGTTATGGATGAATTGACTAGACAATTTCAGGAGGATATCCCAAGATGTGTTTGAAGATGACATTGTCCTCGTAGATGAAATCGCCAGAGGTGTTAACACGAAACTTAAAATTTGGAGGGAAGCATTAGAGTCAAAGGGTTTTCGGATAAGTAGGAGTAAAACTGAGTATATGGTGTGCAAGTTTAATGGTACCAACAGTGTGCACGAAGAAAGAGTGATGATCCAAGACAAGGAGATACCTAAAAGTGATCATTTTAGGTACTTAGGCTCAATTATTAGTAGAGTGAAGAGATTGTCGATGATGTGACCCATAGGATCCAAGTGAGGTGATTCAAGTGGAGAAGCGCTACTGATATACTGTGTGACAAGAGGGTACCCATAACATTGAAGGAAAAATTCTATGGGACTGCCATCAGACCAACAAAGCTTTGGGACAGAATGTTGGCCTATTAAAAAACAATAGGTGAACAAGATGAGTGTAGCGGAAATGAGAATGTTAAGGTGGATGTGTGATAAGACTAGACGAGACAGGATTAGAAATGAAATGATTCGTGAGATGGCAGGTGTAACACCCATAGAAGAGAAGTTGAGGAAAAATAGGCTAAGGTGGTTTGGATATGTCTACTGTAGATCAGGAGATACAGTAGTTAAGAGAGCGGATATGATAGCTTTGGGTAGCAATGCTACGGGGAGGGGTAGATCTAAATTGACATTAGATGCTGTGGTGTGCGACGATATGAGTATAGTAGGTTTGTGTGAACAAGTGGCCTTTGACGGAGCTCAATGGAGGAAAATAATTCATGTAGCCAACCCAAGTGATTGTGACATAAGACTCGGTTTGGTTTGGTTGGTTTTTGGGTAATGAGTAGAGAGAGAAATTAGAGTAATAATTGAAAATATGGGTAATGGAGTGGAGAGAGAAAGAGGGATAAATGAGAATAATGATTAGGGAGAGGAGAGGGAAATGAGAGTAATGATTGGACGAAGGGTAATGAGTGTTTTTTGAGTTTGAATTTAAAAAAAAAAATGATCCAAACAAGGCATTAGGCTTTAAAACTAAGCTAAAACAACCCCTAATCCGACTCAACTCCTCATATGCAAATAGAATGTGAGGGTGTTTTGGCTTAATCGTCCAAAAGATTAATTTTTTGTCTTTACTTGTCAAAATTAAATAGCTACGATAATACTAAAAAAAAGATTTCACTAAAGACAAAAATAACCCAAAATAGAAAGATTTTTTTGAATTATTTTTTCTTTATTTCAAAATTCTAAAAGATTTTGTGATATTTTTTTACCTTTTAGATTTCTCTCGAACTAATAATCCAAAACGAACCGATTTTTTGAATTATTTTTTGTCTTTATTCTAAATTCTAAAAAGTTTTGGTGTACATTTTTAGTTTTTTACCTTTTAATTTCACCCGTCGAAACGAGCTAATAATCCATAACAAATTAACGCAAAACTAGCACAACCGAAACTTTTTCGAATAAAGATAAAGAAAATAAAAAATCTTCCCGATTATTATTTATTAAGCCAAAACGAAACTCTAATTATTGTCCTCTACAATTTCCACATGAACAAACCCGTAATTCAAAACAACATCTCTCCTCCTACCCTCAGTTTTCCAGCAGTCAAATTGAATTAACTGTCCTTACATGCACACGTACACAAATAATCAAACAGAAGGATTCAAAGGAATAACCTGACATCGATGCCGACGAGCTTAGGGCCCAAGATCTCATTGATATTTTTGACAGCATTGAGAACTCCTTTACCTCCATAAACGCTCTTGTCCCCGTCCCTGAGCTCCAACGCCTCGTAGATCCCCGTGGAGGCCCCGCTGGGAACCGCGGATCGGAACAGATCGTCGGTCACCAGATCAACCTCCACCGTCGGATTCCCCCGGCTGTCGATGATCTGCCTCGCTTTCACCGACTTCACCTTGTGTTCCCTCGACACCGCCACGGACGCCGGGGCCGATGTGGCGACGGAGTTGCGGACGGTCAATGGGCGGTACTTGAGTGAGGAACGTGGAGGGGTGGGTGATGGAAATGATTGGGGTTTGGAGGAGATGAAGGGTTTTGAGAATGACGCGGGGGCCATGGCCATTTTTTTCTTTGGTTGGGCTGAGAGAGAGAGAGAGAGAGAGAGAAGGGGTTTTAGAACGGAGGAAGGTTTTTGGTGCATGTAAAGAGAGAGAGAGGGTTCACTCTACCTGGTTGGGTTTTGGTAAGAGTCGTAATGGATCATTTGATATGGGATCCCACCGAGGGGTGGTGGTTGGAGGGGCGTTAAGACCAAGGACGGATAAAAAATTTTATTACTTTTTTATTTATAAAAAATAAATAAATTTAAAGTTACGTAAGTTGGGCCGTCTGACATTTTAACATTTTTTTTAACAATTCAACACCCGTTCAATTAGATTTTTTTTTTTTTAAATGTTAGTATTATTTTTAGACACTTCAATTTTTTTTTTAACTTAACTCAAGCGTTCGGGCCAACTTACACGCACCTCAACTTATCTTAGGAGCCTAATTTCACTGTCCACTTACGAGGAGCACAGTTAAAGTCAAAGCAAAATTCCAAATTAACTGTCTCCAAAGAAGTTAATAGCACTTGTAAAGTTTCGAATGATACCTTAGAAAGAGTAAAATCAAAGTATCTGATCTTGACCACTAGATCAGACTCTTGGGGGTTCACTTTTATTATTTGTAACATTATTTTTGTTTTTAAAATGGACAGAAATGCTTAAGATTGTATATGATCATTTTTATTACAATTGGATAAATCGATCAGAATTATGTGTGGTAATGTTAAAGTAGTTTTTATAATTTTTAGTAAAAAAAAATTAGTAGTATCACATTTTATATTTTATTTTTGAAAGTCACCTTTTATACAGTATATTGTTACTCCTAGCTACTAAATTAGGTATTTTTTGCAGTTGACTATCCAACCTCAATCTGCCTTCACAAGTGATTAAGGTCAGTGGAGGTAGCGAGTTAGGTTAGGTAGGTGCGCGAGCACGAGAGAAGTGAGGTGGTTGCGTGGGGCCATCAGCTGTTTTCTGTAGGTCCCAAATCAAAATGAACTGGTTTGGGTTCCAGGAGAACTTGAGCTAGCATCTTCGTCGTTATTAAGCTCACAAAATTGGAGTAGTACGTAATTTCTAAAGGAATGAACTGGAACAATGGTTCCTGCATATCTTGGGAATAGTGGGACCAATATCCCTCACGAACCAGAACCACCTCATGAGTCCACTAATTAAATCGACCATTTATTCATGCACAATAACACTACGTACCATAAGCCAAGTTAATTACAGAGCAAAATCCGCGAGAACAAAAGATTCACGATTAAGCATTTCATTGCTCACTAGTAGTACTAGCTTATTTCAGACATATATTAAGGGTACAATAGTCAAAAACCATGTAGCTATCCTCTCGATCACCATGACACAACAAAAGAACGAGGGAGGGAGGAAATGGAAGAAAACAATCCCGGCCAAATGGAAATGGCATAAAGTTTATCCAGTTACAACTTTGTTGCAGAAAGAAGAACACAAAAGGTAGACGACATGGCTGCTCTCACTTACGAAAAGCACAACCAAGAAACAGAAGCCACCAGAGATGTTAGAAGTTCAAGTGTCCAACTTGGATGTAACAGCACCGCAGGGATTGCAGGAACTAGGAAAGAAAGAACCACAAATCCAACCAGCCACAAGCAATCCTAATCTGCAATGAACCAGATGAACCATTTAACAAAAATAGCAAGGCAGAGCATTACGGGGATGGTAAACTGCACTAGATGGGGAGGACTAGGGAGGGAAAAAAACACAAGACGACAAAACACCCATCTTTTTTTAGCAAAATTACCCGATCATGGAAGCTTTAGCTAGGCTCTTTTTCTTGCAATTGAAGAAGTAGTATATGCAAGCTCCCAAAGAAATGGCCACCTGTAGAAGGGAAACACATAATGTTTCCAGATGGGAAAAATGCAAAGGCCAAATAATAATTTACAAGCACATAAGGGCAGAATTGAAAGTTTAATTCATTGCGTAACTGCTGAGATCAAAGGAAGGTCAGTATGGTATTTATCATCCTACAACAGACTTCACCATTCCGAAACAGACAAATGTACAATTGACTCAATGTTAATGCCTCAACCTAAATTACAATCATTACTGGGCATCTCACTTTGATCTTTTTATGGTCATCACGCGAATAGAGATTTCTAGTTTCTGGAATTGTGAGCATTCCAGGAGCGATTGCATTTCAATGTAATATTGGAGCACTTTTTATTCAACAATATGGCCATATCATCGATGAACAGATATTAGAAGTTCAGTGACAACCATCTCTATAATTCATCTACTTCAGGGTTTTTGAAACCATACTTTGAACTTTTCTAGTTCTGACTGAACGAGCAATGGAAAGTAAAAAGGGCTGATGCCTGATGTCCACTTAGTTGGCTACCAAGAAATGACAAATGGACATACAACAGTAGTGTAAAAATAACCTGGAAAGCGGGTCCAGTTTCGGCAGAATTCATGATACTCCAGCCAGCGATGAATGCAAAGAGGAACAATCTTCTAAGAATAATCGCGGTAGGAGGAACTTCCACAAATCCGAGCAAGTTCTTGAACCAAATTAAGGTGGAGACTCCTGTACTTGCTTTTTTAACATGCTTTTCAAGTTGATTTTTCTTTTCTTCGTGCGTACGAAACTATCCATCAATCAGTAACTTTTCAAAAGCCAACTCTATTGATTCTGCACTTCTTTCATGCGGAGCATATTGAGCTAAAAGAAAGTTCCGGGAACTCCAAATTTCTTTTTCAGGAGCATCTCTGCTTACACCAAGCCGTCTGTATGGGTCCTGAACATTTATTCGAGGGAATGTTGGAGTATTGCCTACATTGGAGAAAATTTAAAATTGGATGTGAAACATGAACAGTTCAACTTTCCATGTATTTGGCAATGATGCCAAAACGTATGCTCGAAGTGTCAGTTGCATAAGCTTAAAAACATATGTCCGTATCCGTGTTACATAGACTAGTGGCGATAAGTACAAATCAGAATTGCTCAAAAAGATCCAACGAAAGTTGCATACTGAGCTTTTGGATGCACTAACAAAAACATTGGGTTTTGCATTCTCTGAAGAGTTGGAAAGAATCTGAGAAAATACAGAATTAAATCATTAACATTCGCAATACTTGCTATTGTGCAGAAAAATGAAGGGAAAAAAAAAACCGACATTTACATCCATCCCTGATATGTGAGAAACGTAACCCGACCCCGACCCCGACTAAACCTTCAAAGCTGGACCTCCAGTTTGGTTGGAAGGGGTAAATGTCCAATACAAATTACTTATTCATTTGTTGTCGCCATCTTCCAGAAAGATTTATTGATACACATATATTATTGATTAATTCGAGCAGTATGGAAGTGTACGTGTATCGTAATTCTGAATGTCAATATCTATTGATGCTTCCAAACATAATTACTATTAGATTCAAACTTGAGAGGCCTAGTAAGGCAAAGATTCAGAATCTCTTAGAAAAAGAAGGTGAAGAAAAGACACACTAATCGCTATTAGAAAATAAATTTAACCCAGATTTGGATCCATTGGTCAAACCAAACTTGAACTGGCCCGAAGACGCAAAACAGAATTGTGCCACATTAGAACTGGGACAAGATTTTGTCCCCGGCCCTAAACATCAATCCGTAAATCAAATTATCATATTTGAGACACAAATTAGCTATTCTACAATTTTATAAGTGTCCCTGAAAAGGGGGGAGAGAGAGAGAGAGAGAGAGAGAGAGAGAGAGAGAGAGTTTTTTATGAGAAGTTTCTTGCATGAGTACAGAGGATGAAACTAGTGCAACAAGCACTTGTAAGTTGTCTATCCTTGGATTGGAAAAAAAGAGTCGGTGTGCTCCATCATGGGAATGAAAACTAAAGATTAAGTACTGAGTGCATTCAACTTTCAGCACACATGAATTTTTGTAATTTCAACGGGTCGCCTACTCGTTTCATATTAATATACCCATGAAAATTAAGGGAAAACTCCATCCACAAGCAGTCTTAAAGGGCACGTTTGGTAGATATATTGTTGTACATGATTAACAAGTTAAGTGTGTCCGCAACCTTGAAATAAGAGCATCAATCCCAACTCAAAACATGAAATAAGAACAAAAGTAAATTCTATCCGCCTTTAAGGGAAATCACAAATACGTCAAGGGAAAAAACCTACGAACATAGAGAAACAAGAACGAATTGTGGAGAATATAGTAGTTTTTTTAAGTAGATCTAACAAGAAAAGCACGTCTTTCGGACAGGCTTGCACCTGCAATTACAAATTTTGGCAGTTGGCCAATGGTTAAGATACGCAAGAAGCTTTTACACATTTTGACCCCGTAGTGTTACAGGACACAAGCTATATTGCTTGTACCACAGGTTTATGACCACTTGGTTTGACTCCGACTCTTGAAGAGTCTCTTGTAGTACTGATGCTTTACTTTTGCGCGCAGTGCCACCTAATAACAACATATAATTGGACGAATTTTATCTTCCAATATCAAGATTGAAAGGAGCTTTGCTCAGGCATGAGAAACTTGAAACGGGAGGAAAAGAAACAAGACTTGTACGTACAGCAGGGATTCCTTTCAATTTAGTGCCTCTGCTGAGTTACATAATTCCACATTCGGCCTAAATGAAGGATGGCCACTTGCTCAAGTCAGCTTGAAAACATTTCCCAGTTCCCTAAAGGTCGTACAGGAAGGTTCCATTGGTGAAGGCTCTTCCAATTGACTAAAACAGATAGAAAAATCTACGCACAAAGGACGGGCATAAACATGAAAACAACATCCAAACTCCCTTACTCTCTGTTTGACTAGATGCGAATTCTAACTGAAGGGATTTGTAACACCCTGTCCCACATTGGAAGTCTACATGATGATCTTGGGCATACAAACTTTGTGGGCTACTACTAGTACCTGAGGCTTAAGCTTTTTGGGCCACACCTACTAGTATCTTAGGCTTGAGCTTTTCGGCTATGTGATGTGGCTTGTGGATCAAAATCAAGGTATTAGGCCAGTGGTCTGCTTGGGGCGTTACAGGTGGTATCAGAGCTATCCGTGTACACGACCATGTGGGCCTTGGAGTTTGGTTGGATTTGGTAGTTGGTTTGATTTGTATTGGTGATTATAGTGCTCAACGCCCTCGTGAAGCTATAGAGTTTGGGAGATTGTAACACCCCCGTCCCACATCGGAAGTCTACATGGATGATCTTGGGCGTATAACAAATCTTGTGGGCTACTAGTACCTTGGGCTTAAGCTTTTGGGCCATGTGGTGTGGCTTGTGGATCAAAATCAAGGTACTAGGCTAGTAGTCTGATTAGGGCGTTACAGGATTTGACATTATTATTCCAAGTGAACAACTTAAACTTCAAATTTAATAGCTTACATATGAATTTTGGCACAAAGTCTGGAAGCTTATCATGATGGATTTAATGAAACTACTTAGAAGTTCTTTGCAAGTCTCCTTTGTTAATGATTGTAATTATCCAAGGATCCAAACATATATATCTCTTCTACCTCAACTCCATCCATCACTCTAGTTTCACAAGCAGTCCCAGCACAATGGTAACGGTACTCCAACGTGACCTAGAGGTCACAGGTTACAGTCGCAGAAACAACCTTTGTAAAGGAGTCTCGTACATTGGGTAGCCCTTTTATGCTATTTTCACAAGCCTGTCTCTAAACTTCTTACATTTTTGTTGACACTGAATACAAAACACCTTCATTCTAGATTCAAATTTATCAGAATGGAGCTTTATAGGTTCATTGACCATGAATGTTGCACAAAGCAAAGAGACAACCACCCAGATGCAAACCTTGACAATAAATTGAGAGGACCTAAAAGAGTAAGAGTTGATTTATTAATTCAAACTTTCCCATGTTATAATTTACTAAAAGGAAAAAATAACTGCACATGTTTCTTCTATTTGCAAACAAACCATTAGATATAAATTGGTTAAAATTGTTGACTGCATTATACTCAAGTAAATATTTAACTTGGGCCATGGGTTTTAAGTACCTTCATAACGTGAATCCCCAGCGCATCTAGGGCTCCTAAAACTCAAAACACGCACCGTGAACGGGCTCTTTGAATTGGCACTAATAGAACTGGACCATAAACAAAGATTTGTGAGGAAAAATAGAACATAAATTCATAATGAAGAAATAGAATCCAACAGTATTCCTACATCGACACCGGAGTGTCCCAAAACATCACATTAGTCTCAACTAAATAATTTGTTTTCACACTAGGTACAATCATTAGGTTGATCATCTACGTAGCGAATGGTTTTTAGGGGAAATTGCCAAAAGATTTTCTACGTTGTGAAACTTACGTGTATGGGGTTGAGCATTCATGACAGGGCTTGTCGGTGCAAGTGTAGATGTTTTTGGTAGCATTGGAAATGCAAGTTCACTTATGCTATGCTAGGAGTTTTGTTCCAAATAATCTATTTATGCCTCATGACATGAATGGGACAGAGGATTTGAGTTCCACAGTTGACTACAATTACCAATTGACTTTTTTAGAATAATTTTGTCTTTCATGTTTAACTCCCATCCTTCGATGAACCTTCGAAAGGCGTCAAGTTTATTGTTATGCATTTATTTGGAAAATTTCTAAGAGAATGAATTAACTCCTATAGGCTATAGCTATGGTCCTGTTACGGTGTTACCCTTGTAAGAATCCTAGGGCGGTGAAATCTCGCATCCATTGGCGTTCAACAGTTGGGATAAATCTTATAATCCAGTTTCCTTCTGAATGCTATTTTCTTTTTCGTTTTCCTCCCCAAATTTCAGCTTCATGCGTAGATATAAACACGTGAAATTAAACAAGTTATATGCATATATTTCATCAACTTGAATTGGTTGCCAACAATCTCCATCTAGTAGCAATGAAAATTCAGAGAGGGAAAGAGAGAAGGAGAGAGAGAGACTTACATTTTTTTTGGCGAGGAAATGAGAGGAAAGGCTAGGTTTTGAGAGGAGAAAGCAGGCCAAGAAATTTTGCAGAGAGAGAGGGAGAGATAAAACCTAAATAAGGGTAGTGTAGGAATAGAGTGTCGTTACACCAATAGATGCGGTGGTTGCTGTGATTGGGAGTAGTGGCTCGCAACTCCTCTCTACACATGTGTTCTGGGTAGAAGAGAGAGAGAGAGAGGAGAGAGAAGGTTCATTATTCGCTATGGGTTCTAACTCCAGCCCAACAGTATCTAATGGCCTGTGTCGCCTATGCTTCATTTTTTTGGCCAAAATGGTACTCCCTCCGTCCCTTTTTAAGTGTCCTGTTTCGTAACTCCAACTTATTAAAAAGACATCATCATTATACCTTTCACATCAACTTTTTCCACCACTTTCCTTACTTACCCATCATCATTACTCTTTTACTCACTTACTTTTCAAAAAGGAATCTACTTTTAGGGACAAAATAGACAATATACCAACTTTTACCTACTAACTTTATAAAATGGATACTTATTAAGGGACAACCCAAATTGGAATACTGGACTATAAAAAAGGGACGGAGGGAGTAGGAGTTACGTAGTATATCGTAAAATAGCCGAATACATCAAAGTTAGATATTGTCCTAATGGGAGTAAAGATTTGGATTAAAAAGTTGAGTGACTTATTTTTTTGTCCTTATTCAAAAAACTTTTGCATTTGTTTCTTTTGCGTCAAATTTTTTTGACTTATTGATTTGTCTCGATAAGAGGAATCGGAAAAGTAAAAAAATTTTGATCGAAACTCATAATTTTTTGAATAAAGACAAAAATAAGTCAATAAGTCAGCCTTTTTTACTTAATCGTCTTTTTGGAAAAAATTATGAGTTTCGATCAAAATTTTTTATGTTTCTGATTCCTCTTGCCAAGACGAATCAATAAGTCACAAAAGTTTGATGCAAAACTAACAAATACAATTTTTTTTTTTGGAATAAAGACAATAAAAAAGTTACTGTTCCACTTTTAAAGCCAAATGAGGCCTTAATAACCAAACAAGAGACCTAGTTACCCAAGATCATTCACTAGAGCCTCGCAACCAGGCTTTGTCAGCTAATTGGCCATGATTGACTTCCAAATAGAGAGAGCAACACAAACCCTCAACTGCGGGAAAGACAACCAAAATAACAGCAGAAACCCCACACAAAATTAGAGACCGATTGCAATTATACTTCTGTTATCGTTAAGGTTTAATTTGTGCAATAATTTTATAACCACACACAAACACTTACACACACTCACAAAGGGAGTGAGCCTCCAGTGTGTGTAGGGTCCACTCTCTTTGTGAGTGTGTGTATGCAAGTGTATGTGTGTTATTGTAACATTGTTGTTAATTTGTGATAATTTGAAGTTCAGATTTGGTTGTGCATTAATTTTCATCGCCTTCAAATTAATTCGGTCACGGTTTTGTCGATGAAATATTGAAATTGGATTGCGTGTAGGCGGTTCATATGTTTTGCCACTTATCAAAAAAGAGATTTTTACCTTTAAGTATAGAAAAGTGAAACTTAATTCCCATTAAGAAGAGATGGAATACTTAATTACCACTAGATCCACTTTTACAAAAATATATATCATTAATGGAGGTGTCACCCTAGGGTTTTAGGGTTTAGGGTACCTTATGGTTTAGGCGCTTTCATAGAGCCCTGGGGTTTAGATTTAGGCACTTTCATAGGGGTTTTATGGTGCACTGATAGGCGCGGAAATGTACACATTAGCGCCCTTTAACTTACCATTGCTAAGTCTATTTATTTTATTACTTGGTGTTTTAATACTTAATTTTTGTGATTGTAGGTATTTGGACAATTTGATAAAAAAAACGCGAAGTTAGAAGTACTCGAAGTTTAACTCTTTTCACGAGCATGAGTATAGAGGAAAGGAAGTAACATTTGCAAGTCAATCGGCCAAAGAATGACCTTCTCAGGAAGTAAAAATAAGAATTAGACTTGGACTTGGATTTCTATTATGTGGGCCCAATAGTTCACAATTAATTTGACAAAATAATGGGCCAAGGAGAAAAGTGGCCGGGGCTGAGAATTAAAAAAATAGGGCAAAGGGTTGGATGACTGATGAGTCGGCAGCAGCAGCTTTAAAAGGAGGGCTGCAGAGCTTTTGTGGAGAGATTTTTTGACCGCACGGAAGAAAAAAAAGAAAGAAGGAAAAAACGGACGCACGACCCACGACTGAGAGCTACAGAGAACAGGAGGCAGTGATATCTTTTGGGATTTCTCATGCACGGTAAAAACGAGGAAGTGGGGCTGCGGCATAGGGAGTATTTTATTCTTCAACAGGTTTTATAGTTACGAATTTTTTTAGCACTGCTTAGTTTTTGGAGATATTAGATTCAAAGTTTTGTTCTTGAGTTTTCTTGTTCTTTCGATCAGAATACATCATTCGGAAATTCATTTCAGGTTTTCTTCTTTAATTATTAAAGTCTTTTGTTCTCCTTTATTTGTTTTGAATCTTCGGTTCCCTTTATTTAATTTTATAAACTCTAAAAAAACATGATTAATTCTAGAGTTTTATTTCTTTTATTTTTAATGATGAGTGAGTAGTTTTTCTGAGGTTTGGTCGCTGGGTAAAGGCGCGTCGCGACCCAATTATGATTCGTCTCGCAATTTTTTTCATTCATTGATTTAATTAAATAATTTTAGTTGGTGAAAACTACGTCCGTTAGACGAATCCGAGGCATTGCCGGGACTCATGTGAGCGGGAACGGGGGACCAAAACTTATCGCCGCTGTGTACGGGACCGGTAACCTTAGGATTTGCATCTTTCGGAGTTTCCAATTCTCCCTAAAATTTAAATGTTTTTAGAACTTTGAAAAGCGAGCGGATTTTGATTGGGTAGCGGACGCCAGATTCCCTACGACCGTACCTCTCTTTTTAATCATTTTAGCAAGTTATTCGTTAGTATTAGTTAATTAATCAACCAAAGGACAAGGGGTGGCTACCTAAGAGCTAATTCTAAAACTACAACCCGAGGTTCCAAAGCACACACTTCACCGTCCTTAGTGGATTCGACTCCGGTCTTACCGGGTATTGTGCTACATCGGTCTCAGCCCTACGCTTGGGGCAACCCATTATTTTAGGTCTAGGAATCGGTCAAGCATGCACTTTTCTATTATAGGGTTTAGTGCTTTAGGCACTTTCATAGGGTACCCTAGGTATTTAGACATTTTTATAGGGTATCCTACCGTTTAGGCACTTTCATAGGGTTTCAGTGTTTCATTAATTAGAGAAGAACTAGTGTGAATTATTTTCTATTTTCTGGACCTAAAGGTCTGTTTTTTTCCCACTAAGGCCAAATTTTGGTTTCTCCAGTACAGATTGATTGAATGAATTCTTCACAATCACATAATTTTGTGAGGCTATATGAATTGCCCTAATGCTAAGAGGACTGCCAGTTTTTCGCCTGAATGAAATAATGAAAGATTGTATTGAACACTTACACATATTGGATTGAGCGGATTTTTCACAAACTCACTCGATTTTTTTAAAAAAAATTATTGAACGGTTGATTTTTGCATAACAAGAAGAATGGCATTTCTGGTGTGGGTATTGTAGTAAGGAACCATTTTGGTGAAATTTTGGGGTCTATTTTGATTCCTTTTGCTGGTTTCTTATCGCCACGTTCTACTGAAGCTGTCACTACAACTATTAGAGGATTTTTTGAAATTATTGTTGAAGGTGACTCATTGCAGGTAGTTCAAGTTTTAATTCAAGATGGAAAGTCTCTCTCTGATTGTAGCTCTATTATTGCTTACTGTGTAGAGCTTTTTCCTTTATTTTCATCTTGTTCCTTTATCCATGTTAAGCGTTCTTATAATAGGGTAGTCCATTCATTAGCTAAGCGTTCCCTATTAGATGCTAGACTGGAGTGTTTGGGGAGGTCCGGTCTCCCAACATCTCGTTAGTTTTGCCCGTGATGGTATTCGGTCCTCAGACCTCTCCTTGTCTTAATAAAATCATCCCTTCTCCCGTGAAAAAGAAAGAAAGCATGAACAAGATGCATAGACTCAAATCATTACAGTCAACGCATGGTGAAATTCACAATGACAGTGATCGAAAATCCACGGTTTTCACCTTCTCCCGGTGGAGAAAGAATTTAAATTCTTATATATAAAAGACAGGAAGAGATCATAAAAAAAACCCAGACAAGTGATGATCACATGGCGTGCATTGACACTTTGGCAATGGAATCTCTTTTAGTAGGAGTAGGAGTATCTTCTTTGTTTAACGAAAAGTCCTGCCTTGTGATTAGTCCGTGGAAATTCTAGCACTTTAGATGAAGTAGTAAAATACATCACGAAACTCTTTCTTCCCATTCCATGTGCTCTTCCACTCATGCACCTAAAACGGCTGTTAAAGGAATGGTTGCTATACCACTTTTGCTTTACTTTTTCAATGTGACCATAAAATTAAGTGTTTAATTTGATTGGCCGGAATTACAGATTCAATTGGCTAAAAAGGCATGAAATGTAATTACTAATTATATTGTCAGACCACATCTTGAGCTTTTGAATGCAACCTTTGGTAAATATATTAGAAATTTGTGTGATAAATTATATTCATCTCACAAATCATGGGATGTAATATACTTTCGCGGAATTAACATTTACAATGACCACATTATTACTCGCCTAATTAAGAGTGTAGACACTCCAATCTGGGTCTCTCAATTGATTTGCTTTATTTTTCGGTTTTTTGTTTCCCTGATGATGAGTCAGATCAAAAACAGTCTTGAGAATGGAAAGGTTTGAACTTGGAGTGATTGGAACCCCTTTTGGACCCTTTGAAACCCAAAACCTAAAGTCAAAAACCTTAACCGTAGGTTTGACCAGTGTGCGTCGCACTGGCTCCCACGCGCATTAGTCAATTTGCCAGGTGTTGGTCAAAAGTCAAAGTTTGACTTTTGACCAGCGCGGAGGTTAGTGGCTCACGAGCGCACGTGACTGACTCCCACGTGCACCAGTCAACACCCTGTCCCTTTCACCTTTTTTCTAGCTAGATTTTGCAAAGATCAGGGGTCTACAGGGCTGTAGAACCCCATTTTCATCGCCTGAATAACGTTTTGCAAGTGCTTAAGGTGTAGCACCCTCACATCCACTCCCATCAACTTTTGAACCTCCTTTCTCCACCAAACAACCACAACCAGCCTTGTTGGCTTATTGTAGGGCCTTGTTTGCCACCCACCACTCTTCTTCAACCTCCTATATATACCCCTTTTGGTCCTCCATTTCAAAGGGTTACAAAAATTCAAAAGGTTACCAAAAATCAAGCAAAAAGGTTACACAATCCTTAATTCCCTTGATACTTCATCATTCTAGCCATTTTCATATACTCATTTTGCCACCACTACCTATTTGTTCAAGTCATTTCCAAACCACTCAAGCAAAGGTATAAACACCTTTTTCTGTTTACTGTTTTGGTCCCTGACGGGGGCTAGTAAGGCCAAGGTTGGTAATCAACACCAGTCCTGGCTCTAAAGTCAGCAGAGTTACAAGAACCGTGTTACTAGCACACCCACGCGCGTTGGACCCATTCACGCGCGCGCCTGTCATAGGTTGCACGCGACGGTCCACGTGGGGATGGGGATGTTAGTTATTTCTTATTTTTATTGTATTATAAATCACTGTGATGCATGTCAAAAGAATTGGTTCACTATTTTGCATGTAAAAAAAAATCAGTTAGGCTTAGAATGCTTATTATTTACTTTGGAATGCCCCTGGGTTGCTTCTGAATGTGTCTCAGAGCTTAAGCATGCAAAGACAATTGTGGGAAGTCTAGTCAGAACAGGCGCAGTGTGTCCCTTATAGAAGCGCGCTGGTGCTGGTCAATCTATTTCTAGTAGCTGGCTTTGCATTGGTAGCTTAGCCTTTGGCCCTTGTTTAAATACCCCCACTGTGTAGGGGTTGTATTTCATTTTCATTCATTCCGGTTTGTAATTATTATTTACTTTCAGTACATATAAACTGCTTGGTTTGCCCCCTGAATGAGCACTGGTCCGTCCAGAGCCCAGAAGGGGATAAAATTCAACCTGTCGTTAGAACATCAACACACGCGCCAGTGTATGGGTGGGGCGCGCATTGGTGGCTTGCATGCAAGTTGACCACTGTTCACGTCAAATTCATACAAGGCACTATTTTGATATCTGATCACAGTGTTGAGTTTTATCCCATTTATTGCTTATCATTTCATCCATCCATGCTATTTTGATTATGTCCTGCAAATTGTTATAGTCTTAATTCCCGATTAATTGTTCTTCCACCCAAATTGGCTAAAAATCGATTAATAAAAGAAGAATCACAAACATTTTCACAAAATGCCTAAGTAAGACCGATCTCCGGATTGGGTGAGAGGGGTGCCTTAAAACCTTTCCCCTCTCGTAACCTGGCTCCCGAACCCAGATATGGTTATGATGGACTGTAGACACCCCAAATTGGCCTAACGATTATTTCAAGTCCCACCTTGGGACCATCCCGGTGATGAAATGGATTCGATAATTGCTGATTGCCTTCTTGTGAAACCCATGGACTTATGGTATGAAATTTGAGCCACTTAGAGGACCCAATCCAGAGCCAAATAGTCTTTCAGACAGAAACACAGTGTTCTAGGAAAATCCATCGGTCGGCCGTAACATCGATCTCACGGCCTTAACAACCATTCTTCACCCGAGCAACCTGTTGCTAGAAAAATCTCCTTGAGAGATCAAAACCTCGGCCGCAAGATCCATTCTTCAGTCACTCAATCCATTCCTCGGCCGCTAGTTCCTTTCTACGGCCGCCAGATCGACCTTTTTCCAGACTCTCGAATGTTTTGTCAGTTGTTTGATCCAACCACGATACCTTTCTGATGCGTTCGGGCCACGTTCAGAGATTGCAATGAAGAGTTCGAATTGCATTGCAATCGCAATTGCATTGCAATTGCAATTGCAATCGTGTGATTTGATTGGACCGAGTGAGTCATCCAATTGCCTATATAAAGAGGTCTTTGGACTCGAAATAAGAACGACGAAATCACAAGTTCACACACTCTCATCAGCCACGAAATTCTGCCAATGTACACTCTCAAATCCCCTCTACAAAAGCCCCAACCTCCTGAAGGCAACCGCCAATCCGACGATCAAACCCTGAAGTTCAAACCCTAACCCTAGGGTTTTTCAAGAAGCAATCAGTCAATCCCATTCAATCCAAAGCAATCGACTCACTGAGGGATCAAGGTGGTGAGGCCCAGGGGCCTTCGGTTCGTTTTACTTTCAGTATATGCATGCTAATCGTAGGATTTTGATATCACTTAATCGTATTGTCTGGTGTGAGGAGGAACATCAGTTGGGGGATCAATCCTTCGACCAGTACATTAATCCAGGAGGATTCCTCGGCCGTGAAATCCATTCACCGGCCGCGGAATCCATCTCCTTGGAACAGATCTGTTTTATTCTGCTTTTCTGATGTATGCTTTCAATTACCGTACTGGCTCACCTTATTTACTGTTAAAGGCTAATAGTCAGATTACGTGTCTAAAGTTAAATAAAGCAAGTATATGTCTTATGTCGAACGATTATGGGCCAGTTTCACGACTGGGCAAAGAGGGGTGCCTAACACCTTCCCCTTATTGTACTTTTGGCTCTCGTACCTGGAATCTCTATCTGTGTTCCTAGTTTTAATATACTAGGTGGCGACTCTGTTTTAATGATAACCGCTATCGTGTGGCGATGTTTCTAGCCATGGGAATATCCACGATTTTGGTTTATGAAGCAAGCAACCAAACAAACAAAGAATGATCAATCTGTATGGCGATGCCCCGTTTGGGAGGTGTCTACAGTTTTTGGCGACTCTGCTGGGGACCTTGAGAGCCATAACCAGAAAGTTCGACATAGGACTAATACATGCTTTATTCTATTCATTTATCATATGCATCGAGCGGGCAACCTCGTTGAGTTCACCTAATACCCTGGCATGACACGGGCTATAATAGGGGTTCTAGTAAACTCCACGGTCACTTGTACCTAATGGTATATCAAAAAGGAAATCACCCAATCACCGCCTATGATGGGCTAGTGAAAGGACTGATGCCTTTTAACAGCGGAGCACCCTTGAGACTACCCAAACCTTACATGTGTTAGAGATCCATAGAACCTATCAGAATAAGACAGGATCCCGCATGTTAGGAATCTACTTGCATCTTTTCTATAAGTTCTTCCTCATACCTTGTATATGTTTTTATAACATCGCTTTCTATACAGATGGGTTGGGGCTTGAACAAAGAGCCCTAACTCTAAGTCTTTATAGTCTATCACTGAGGCATGGCATTGCCTGCAAGGTATGTTTTTGGTGAGATGAAAGCATCATTGCTTGCTTAACACTCCCGCTTTACTTAAAGCACCGCAAAGCATGGATTTCTAGAACGAAATCAAACACTGGCCGCTCCATCGGCAATTGAACTAGGGGTTGCTCTAGCAATCTTTGCCTTGCGAGGCTAAAGGAAAGAGGGAGTGTAAGGTAGTAGAGTAGGTTATGGATGATTGCATGCAAAGTAAAGGATATTATGGATAGAACTTGCAATAATTATTTCTCTATGGATGATAGAGCATGACAAATGAAGGACTTTGATTCCTATTTCAAATCGGCCTAGCAACTCATCTTTCAAAATTCAAAATTTTGAGCATGCTTACCGCAACGAGCCGGTAAGATTTAGGAGTTTGTCAATGTGTTGGCAGGTAATCATGTGGATCCCAATTACCTCAATCAATGTTTTGAGAAAGAGAAAAGAAAAAAAACTTGTTGAATAAGTTTTTGATAGATCAACTTCGATGTGCTTTCTGAGTAAAATAAGTTTTGATAAACACTTGCTGAAAGAATAACCTGAAGCTAGTAGAATCACATTAGCATTGTCTAGAGTGAAAGAATCTTCCCTAACAAATAATTGAAAGAGATAAAAACTTTTCAAAACTTTTCTTAAGTGAAAATGGCTAATGATGATCAAATCCTCAAAAAACAAGTTTTTCTTAAAATCAAAAAGTGGAACATCCAAATAGCCGCTAGCATAGCGATGGACTCCAAGTCTACTCTCCGTTGTGGTCATCTGTTCAGCTTTTTCGGTCTGCCTCATAATGTGGATTGGCTTGGACGTAGGATCTTAAGTGACATGCAGTATTTGTAAACAATGAGTCTTAAGAATCATCCATATCAAAAATTGCTGGCTATCTATGGTATTCAATAAACTCATGCATAGAAACGAATTGCTATACATGACTCATCCATAATCTGTGAAAGTAGCTATGGTGCTTTGTATATCATTTTGTTTGCTTTTCTCTAACCATGCAGGGGACTAAACCAAAAGAGGAGTCCATCACCCTTATTTCTTCTTATAGCACATTGCATGATCACATGTCAACATCTATTATCATTTGGTTATGCCCCCCATCATGCTAGATTTGCATTTTAATGGCAATAAGTGTGTTTGATGTGTGCATTGCATTGACACTTGATTTTGGACATTTCAACTTGAGCATAGCTAAGTTCTTGCTTTTCCTAAATTTTGGGTTTGGTCTTAGACGTGACAGCAATGGCTGACGATAAGATTGAAGCTCTGGCTGCTAAAGTTAATGTATTGGCTGAATCAGTGGCTGCCCTGGTGTAGACACCCCAATCTGGGCTTCCAGATTAGTTTACTTACGGTTTTTGTTTCCCCGATGATGAAATAGATCAAGAACACCCCGGGAGTGATGGCTTGCTTGAGTTTTGAGTGTTTGCAAAACTCTTTAAAATTCCCGGAACCCTACTGGAACGCGTCGATTTTCGATCCGCGCGCGCCGGTTAAATTTGCAACTTTCCATTTCTGAAAACTTTCTATTATTAGAAAGATTCTAGAATGTTCTAGAAGATTCTAGAATGTTCTAGAATGTTTCCATTAATGGAAGGTTTCTAGAATCCTTCCAATAATGGAATAGTTTCCATTAATGGGATGTTTTCCATTAATGGATGGTTTCCATTAATGGAATAGTTTCTTTTAATGGAATAAATTTCATTAATGGAGGGTTTCCATTAATGGAAGGGCCTTGCCCTATAAATACCCCCATGGGTCTTTCATAAAAAGGGTTCAAAAAAATTAAAGACAAAGGTTTAGAAATCCTTACACCTTGGGTTGAAAAAAAGGTTATAAAATTTTACACCTATTTTCACACCTTGTTTCTACCACTCCAAAGCATTCAACCTCAACTCAATTCAAAGCTAAAGCACTCTTTCAACTCAAGTTCAAGCGCTCTTTCAAACTCAACCAAAGGTATAGCATACCTACTGTTTTCTGTTCTGATCTCTGAGGGGGGCAGGGCCAAGGCAGTAATCAATACCAATCCTGGCCCTAAAGTCAGCAGGGTTACAAGAAGCCGTGGACCACAAACCCTCGCGCGATGGTTCCCAATGCTCGCGCGACACTTTGTGTCAGTGTGATGATGAACCACGTGGGGAAGGGGATGTTGGCCTTTGAGTTTCATATATTGTTTTTACTGTTTTTAAGCATACTTTCACTGTGATGCATGCTAAAATCCATAGTTTAGTTTATTTTATTGTGTTACTTGGTTTGGAATGCCTTTGGGATGTTTCTGAGTATGTTTCAGAACCCCAAGCATGCAAAGCAATTCCTGGAAGTCCAGACAGAACCCTTGCGCGTGGGTTCTCAATGCTCACGCGATGCTTCTCTGACTTCCAATGGCTGCCCTTGCATGGCAACTAGGGCCTAGCCCTCTGTTTATACACCCCCACTGTTTAGGGGTTGTGTTTCAATTCTATTTCGCTCTATTTGTAATAACTATTTACATTCCAGTACATATAAAGCTGCTTGGTTTGTCTCCTGGGTGAGCACTGGTCCTTCCAGAGCCCAGAAGTAGATCAAAATTCAATCTGTGGTTTGAACGAACAGTTGCGCGAGGGTTTAGAATTGTTGCGCGATGGTTCTTTGCATGCACACAGATTCATGCACGCAAAGTTGGCCATGGTGTTGGCATGCCTAAACCTTGTGCAGTGTTCTTGATGTTCTGATTAGAAGGTTGGGTTTTATCCCATTTTTCACAGTATTCCATCCATCCATGCTCGAATATAACACATCTTACAAACATGTTACAGTTTTAATCCCCGATTAGCTGTTCCCCCGCCCTAATTGGCTTAAAATTGGTTAAAGAAGAAGAAGAATCACAATGTTTTCAAAATGCCTAAGTAGAGACCGATCTCCGGATTGGGCGAGAGGGGTGCCTTAAAACCCTTCCCCTCTCGTAACCTGGCTCCCGAACCCAGATATGGTTATGACGGACTGGTTCCTTCACATTTTCAAATCAAACAGCGCGGCAGGTGCTTCGAAATACGGTTCCTTGGGTGTCGGACCTTCAAACCCGAGTGGCGACTCTGTATTTTCGAGCACTTGCTTCTCCGCTCGCGCTCCCTCGATTATGGGCCCTTGCTTCGGAAAACGAAATTCCCGAAGGCTTGCATTTTGGAATCCAGAAATTCCCGGGCATGCTGCCCACAGTGGCGACTCTGCTGGGGATAATCGAACTAATATTAATCCATACTTAGAGTTTAATACGTTTGTGAACAATCCCTAAAAAGTCTGTCAAAACGGTGAGTTTCGCGTTGCCGAAGGTTGGAATGGTGATTTAACAGGACCTCGTGTCCGGCCAATCTAATCTGGGACTTTTTCGATTGTTCACTTGCGTAGTTTCCTCTAAAGATGGACTAAATAAAGTGAGCCAAATTTGAAAAGGCATTTTGCAAAATTGTGATTCTTCTTCTTTTTGATCAATTTCTAGCATTTCATTTGCATCGATGTAGGATAAGCCTCGTTGGATCGTTTTGGCAATCCGGCACGGTTTACTGGAGATCGGGGACCCCGAATGACTAACAACCTTCGACGATGATGGGTCATGCTACCGTTTGACTGTTGTTCAGCGTATCGCGAACAGCAGGAGGTATATCTGTGGCCCTAGTCCGAGGAACCTGTTACAAACCAAAACCGGCCTTTGCATATACAAAGCATTAGAACTTTCCAAAATAAGACAGGTACCTGCAGGGTAAGATCTACTTGCATCTAACCCCATATACTGTCTACGTGTTACTGCTTCCCTATCGCATGCACTGTACATACATGTCATTTTGCATAGGAGCATGCTTAGGGCAGTTCTTTATTTCGAGTTTGTCTTACGCTGTCTAAGACGTTGTTGGACCCGATGAGGAGTCGTTCATTCTGTCGAATGTTCGTTATCAATTGCAAAGTCCTTAGTTTAATGAGACTTTGAGAAATCAAAATTTGCTAAATCCTCAGCTCATGCCTAATTGAGGATTCAACCGACAATTAGGAACAACAAAGTATTGATGCTGTGTCACTGGCGCCACCCAGGTTGAAGTGCGTTGTCACTATACACCACGTTGTTCAAGGTTAAGGTGCCATGTCATCAATGCCGAGTTGTTTCTAATTCAAAGTTAAATCTTCAAAAGGGACTAGACGAAGATTTAGTCTATTTTGACATCTTTTAGGATCTGTCGATCTACATGGGGACACATCGCCGAAAAAAATTCTGAGGATTTTGGCAACGTCTGAAATTCGTGAGGCAAACTCGTCTCTGGAACTGTACACACATACATGTCGTTTTGCGTAGGAGCATGTTTAGGGCGGCTTCTAGGTTGTCTCTCTTCGAGTTTGTCTTATGCTAATTTGGACGCTGCTAGACCCGATGAAGAGTCGTGCATCTCGATGGTGCATGTTGTTAATTTTTCAAGTCCCTAGATCAGCGAGACTTTGGGAAATCAAACCTTATTAAATCCTTGGCTCATGCCCGGTTGAAGATTCAACCAAAGATAAGGAACCACAAAGTGTTGATGTCGTGATATTGATGTCATTTTGGTTATCGTGCGCGGCACGTACACTGCTCTGGCTAACGCGCTTTGTCGCTGAAGCCACCCCAGTAAAGGTGTCACGCCATCAATACCGAGTTGTTCCAAGTTCAAAGTCGAATCTTCAAAAGGGACTAACCAAAGATTTAGTGTGTTAGTGTGTTTTGGCATCTCTTAGGATCAGTTTGATCTATTCAAAGGATACACCCTCGAAAAGAAATCTGAGGATTTTGGCAGCATCTAAACATCATGAGACAGACTCGTCTCTAGTTCTAGAGTCTAGGGTTGACACCGACAACGATGTGTGCATTGCATTCTAATTGCTGTAGGAACACCACCGAGCTTTCACTTATTTTACTGTCTAGTTCATAACCATTGCACCGAGCAAGAGAGTACCGAAAGGAAGAGCCAAACCTACTTGGGAACGTCTCCAGAACCTGGTTCAAAGGCTTGTCAGGCTAAAATCCCAATCAGTCACAACGGAAGACTCTCCACGTTCTTTGTCGGCTGCTCTACAGTCAGGGTTACCACTGGTTATACAAGAAGGGCAACCAGCATCACTTCTGAATCACCTACCATGTCAGGTCAGCCAGAGGTTCAACCACTTTCTCTGGAAGACATGCTCATGAACCTCTAGAACAGTATCACTGCGATGCATCAAAAGGCCGTCCAGACCGATGCTAACATCACCCGTCTCAATGACCTTATCAACACTCGTCTTCCACCTCCACTCAAAGAGGAAGGCGAGGACGATGAGGACGACCAAGAACAGCCTATCATGGTCCTAGATCCCAACAATCCCGGGCGCGTCATTGTTCAGCCCAACCATAGGGAGATTCACGCACCTGTTGCAAAGCCACATTCGACAGGTGGTAGGCCTGTTTTGAATCCTGATATGGTAGCTCTTATGGCTAAGATGGCTAAGCTAGAAGAGGCTGTCTCAAAATCTGGGAAGATCAGTGCAGGAGGGATTGATTTGGATCGTCTCTGCCTGTATCCTAATGCTAAGCTGCCTGACAAGTTCAAAATGCCCGACTTGGTCAAGTTCGATGGGAGCGGTGATCCTAAGACTCATCTCTACGGCTATCATGCCGCCATGAAGCTACTCAAAGTAGAAAGTGAGGCCATGTCTCAGCTTTTCCCTCAAACTCTCTCTGGGCCTGCCTTCCATTGGTTTTTGTTGCTCGACATCTCCAAGAGAAGGCTTGGGAAGATATAGGGGCTGCCTTCATTGCTCAATACAACTACAACTCTCAGCTCAAGATGACTACTCGGGAGTTAGAATCCACGAAGATGGAAGCTAAGGAGTCTTTTGCGGACTTTGTCAAGCGGTGGAGAGCCAAAGCCGCTCTAATGACTGAGCGCCTCAGCGAGAGAGACCAACTCCGCATCATCTCCCGCAATCTCCAGCCGGACTATGCCAGGCACCTGGTGCTTGCTCAAGCGTCTGCCAACTTTAAAACCTTCTTCGACGCTGGCCTAGCCATCGAGGATGCACTGCAAAATGGAATCTTGCCAAGAGGGGAGTCCTCTTCTTCTAATCCTCAGAAATCAAAGCTGAAGGCTTACTCCGGAAATAGTAGCACACTGTTTGGCACTAGCAACTACGCCAGTACGGCTACAAGTGGGGATAACGCTGCTGCTTCCCCTAATCATACAACCGACATTAATCAGGTTCAAAACGCCCAAAGCTACCGGGCCCGAACCCAACCTCGGAGTTTCTCTGCATTTGAGGCATCTCTGTCCGTAGTGATGGAGAAACTCGTCAAGTCTGGGCATCTCAAACCTTTGACCCCTACTTCCCCTCCCAAGGTCTTACCTGCTGGTTATAATTCTAACCTCTTCTGTGCCTTCCACCAAATGCCTGGCCATCACACTGACAAGTGCTATCGTCTTCGACATGAAATTCAAGATCTTATTGACAATGGCACGGTTCAAGTTCCACCAAAGCCCAACATCATTTCCAACTCCTTGCCTCAACACAGGTCTGACCCTCTGGTTGGTCAGGTATCTATCACCTCCACTCAAATCAACCTGAGCTCCACCATATTCAATCCTAGCCACTATATCATCCCAGCAAATCAACCCAAACCCATCGTATCCATCCCGTCTGAACTAAAGGTTAACATGATGGCTGTAGGTTGGGCAATCGAGATTTTCACTGCTGACTTCTGGCTTGACAGTGATGAGGGGCTTACACAGAAGAAGACTGACTGGCTAAGGTCCATTGATCAAAGGAGCATCGAGTAGGTTTGGTTAAAGAAGCTGTGGAAGCCGAAGTACTGTTGCTTGGGCCTGACACTTGCTGAATCCTACCTCTTTTTTTGGAAGCTATGGGTAGCTTTTTAACAGTTGCATTTTCAAAACCGCGTCTAGTTTGCATTGACGATATGTCTGAGTCTGACACAGAGTCTTTTGCGTTTGTCTAAAGTCTAGCTCTGAGTCGGAGTTCGTGCTTCTTGACCCTCCACGTCGTAGCTTTTGTTTCAAGTCTTGAGTCTGCTGTACTTGGCAAACCCCGAGGGTTTTTATGATATGCATTGTCTTGTTTCTTAGTACTTCGTTGGCTTTTGAATAAACTGTGTCTACCCTGGCGACGGAGGGATAGATTTCGATGGGATCATCCCCAAGGAAATGTGTTCTCTCGCCGAAAGGGAAGATAAAAAGCGTGCTCAGCCTATTAAAAGAAGAAGTAGTTTCAATAAACTTGAAAGACAAGTATAACCTCCCAAAAGGTTCAAAGTTGATCCAAGCGCCGCCCCCAGAAAAGCATTGTGCCCGGTCAGGCAAACTCAAAGAATTCATCAAACGTCTTGGCGTGGTCTCACAAAGACACGCCTGGCGTTGATTTTGAGATAAAAAGTATCAAATCCCCTGCTACCAGGTGCCAAGCCAGAAAGCAATGGCTCAGAATGCTCCAAGCCTCGTACCATGTTCAAAAGCAATAGCAGTGGCGTTCCGCCAAGCACAAATGAGAAAATGCACAACATGGCCCGGAGTAAGGTATTCCCAGCTGAAGTACTTTGGATCCTTTGTTATCAAAGCCATTGTATCTGGGGCTGCGGCCAAAGATCGATGACCTTGACGGCAACAAATTCAATACCATGGTCAACCTGGATCAATTCAAAAGCAACTTTTCCCTGAAAGAAACTCGTTGGGCTGAAAACCCCAAGGGTGGGCAGTTCCAAGCAAAAGTTAGAGCTGCCTGCTAGCCCAAAAACCTATGAAGGGGGTTTAGGCAAAAGTAATAGGCAATATTCAAAGCTCGCTAGACCAAAAACCCGAATGGGCGGTACTAGGCAAAAGTTAGAGCGCAAAAGCAGAGGTAAACACAAAGTGAACCTTAACCTGAACTACGTTTCGACCTGATTCCCTAGCTTGGGATACGTAGGCAGTCTCTTTTCGAGACTCGGTCACAAATCTATCAATGGGATCCATGGTTGACATTTTGGTACATATCAAAGGTCGGAGAAGATCGAAGATCAAGCTGCATTGGAGGAATCAGAAGGGGGAAAACCTTTGTCTTTCAATTTTATTGCAAACTACTTCTTCAATTTACAAGCGGAGCATAAAGTCTTAAAAATATTTGAAGCATCAAAAACAGAACGAAATGCTAAAAGCCTAATGGCTCACAGTTTATTCTAAGTTCAGCGAGGTCTGGTATGAGCAGCTGCAGCCTCGCGTGCTAGCTTATCGCCACGCGCATTTGTTCAAAGTGATTCGCGTTGGTTTCAGTCCTATACGTGCTTTTTCAATTCCAGCGGTAGCCTGCTACTGCCCTCGAATGTTGTTCCAGAGGCTTTTGCCAAGTCTTGTCATACCATGCAAGTCATATGGAGTTAATGTGACTGCACGGGGGTGTCGGTTTCAGTCCGGGCCTACATGAGTCATCATATGCGTCTTATGTCCATCTTTGCGACATTTTTCCAGTTTTTCAATCAATTGTCATGTTGAGATGCTTTTCTCAATTTTGTTTGTACATGTCTTTGTACCTTGTTCACTTTCGTAAGTGTCAGTTTCACCTGTCTAAGGAATGTTGTGAATTTTAGCCGCTTAATGCCCAAAATTTCATTGTGTTCTGTGTGTCTAAGGGTTCGCATTGTACCCTGGGACTCTTTCTCCCTTTTCATTTGAGCTAGGCGAGTCTGTACATGTGCGCATGTCTGTGTGTCAATTCAGGTCACTTGTCAATGCAAATTAGATATTAGCGGCTAGAAAATGCAACTTTTACATTGCTACCCCTAGCTCCTGTAATCCACAAGCTATGGAATCTCATGAACAGCAAGGGCTCGTCAGCCCAAGGCCAAGCAAAGCATCTCTGGGGCTCATCTGCCCAAGCATCGAAGAAAGGGGGCAGCAGGCGCAATCTCATTGCTAAACATCAACTGGGGCACGCCAGCCTGCTCGGTGTCTATCTATCTAGGTGCGCTCCTCAGAAGTATAAGACAGTACAGTAATGAGACTCAGTGGTAGTCCTTAGGCGTCGTTGTCCTCTTAGGAGCCGCCCTTAGCTTGAATTTGCATTTTTAAATTGTGCATTTGTTTACACATCATTGCATATTGTATATCAAATGTTGAAAGCAGGAAAATTCTATCAAGCGTCAAGGCACGCCTGTCCAGTATCGAAGGCAGCAAGTAATCAGGGTGTTGAGGATCATGCCTGTTGCCTTGTCACTTTTGGAACTGCAACCGAAACCGTTTCTTTGGGATAGCATAGCTATGAGAGAAGTGTCACACCCTGCTTTCCGTATCTCGTTTTCCATGGCAACTGTCAAGCTTGTGACCTGTACTAGCATGCGCAGGTAAATTCGGGCCTAAGGCCCAATCAGCGGTTATCACCAATTTCTCACCAGCTGCAGTTCGCCTTGCCTCTATCCATGCTATTATCAAGGATAACCACTGCTTGTGCTACTTGGATCAACACAACGACATTTGGTCCTGTCCAATTTTCAACGGCTTGATCATTCTGCACACTGATCTGCCCATCTCAATCAACGACAGCCGTCCTGTCCAATTTTCAACGGCTTGATCATTCTGCACACTGATCTGCCCATCTCAATCAACGACAGCCGGTCCTGTCCAAATTCTCAATGGCTCGTTCATCCTGAAGTATGATCTGCCCATTCCAATCAACGATAGCCGGTCCTGTCCAATTTTCAACGGCTTGATCATTCTGCACACTGATCTGCCCATCTCAATCAACGACAGCCGGTCCTGTCCAAATTCTCAATGGCTCGTTCATCCTGAAGTATGATCTGCCCGTCCCCATCAACGGCATACCGGTCCTTGCTCAATCCACGACGGCACATTCATCCTGAAGAATGGTCCGCCAGATCAATCCATCAACGATGATCAGCCATGTCGTCTCTTTCAAAGAATCATCGACGATCAGCCATGTCGTCTCTTTCAAAGAATCAACGATGATCAGCCATGTCATCGCCGACGATCAGCCATGTCGTCTCTTTCAAAGAATCAACGATGATCAGCCATGTCATCGCCGACGATCAGCCATGTCGTCTCTTTCAAAGAATCAACGATGATCAGCCATGTCATCACTGACGATCAGCCATGTCGTCTATTTCCATCCATCAACGACGATCAGCCATATTGTCCCTATTCCATTCATTCCACAACGACAATCAGATTATTGTCTGTTGGTCCGTTGATCCGCAACTGATTATTCCCTAGGAGAGTCCGTCTTGGCCTGTCCCGAACGACAATCACCTTCAGTCTACCACAAGTGCGTCTTCCAGCAGGCTTATTACTCTGTCTCGGATGGTCTTTGATAAGGAGATTGGCTCTGATTCCCAACAGATGGAATTCAACCTGCCTGACACGACCTACCCGTGTTTGTTGGAATACTTTGTGCTGAGGATAGCTTTATCCCCAGCAATGACGGCCTGTCTCGTCCAAATCTGTAGCGACAGCCTTTCCTGTCCAAATTCGATCAACATGCGGCGATGCAATCGTCCACTTCTACTTCCATCCCTGGCAATGGATCGCCCGTCCATTCCACCAATCAGGTTCTTTAAGTATTTGTGTCTATTTTGCTAGTATGCTTTGCTCTGGATTGCCTTGAGGGGTGTCTAGAATTCTTTGACGTTACTTGTACCAAGTCAATGGTGCTCCAAGTGCCGTCAAAGAGGGGCTACTGTAGACACCCCAATCTGGGCTTCCAAATTAGTTTACTTACGGTTTTTGTTTCCCCGATGATGAAATAGATCAAGAACACCCCGGGAGTGATGGCTTGCTTGAGTTTTGAGTGTTTGTAAAACTCTTTAAAATTCTCGAAACCCTACTGGAACGCGTCGATTTTCGATCCGCGCGTGCCGGTTAAATTTGCAACTTTCCATTTCTGGAAACTTTCTATTATTAGAAAGATTCTAGAATGTTTCCATTAATGGGATGTTTTCCATTAATGGATGGTTTCCATTAATGAAATAGTTTCTTTTAATGGAATAAATTCCATTAATGGAGGGTTTCCATTAATGGAAGGGCCTTGCCCTATAAATACCCCCATGGGTCTTTCATAAAAAGGGTTCAAAAAAATTAAAGACAAAGGTTTAGAAATCCTTACACCTTGGGTTGAAAAAAAGGTTACAAAATTTTACACCTATTTTCACACCTTGTTTCTACCACTCCAAAGCATTCAACCTCAACTCAATTCAAAGCTAAAGCACTCTTTCAACTCAAGTTCAAGCGCTCTTTCAAACTCAACCAAAGGTATAGCATACCTACTGTTTTCTGTTCTGATCTCTGAGGGGGGCTGGCAGGGCCAAGGCTGGTAATCAATACCAGTCCTGGCCCTAAAGTCAGCAGGGTTACAAGAAGCCGTGGACCACAAACCCTCGCGCGATGGTTCTCAATGCTCGCGCGACACTTTGTGTCAGTGTGATGATGAACCACGTGGGGAAGGGGATGTTGGCCTTTGAGTTTCATATATTGTTTTTACTTTTTTTAAGCATACTTTCACTGTGATGCATGCTAAAATCCATAGTTTAGTTTATTTTACTGTGTTACTTGGTTTGGAATGCCTTTGGGATGTTTCTGAGTATGTACCAGAGCCCGAGCATGCAAAGCAATTCCTCGAAGTCCAGACAAACCTCACGCGTGGGTTCTCAATGCTCGCGATGCTTCTCGACTTCCGGTGGCTGCCCTTGCATGGCAACTAGGGCCTAGCCCTCTGTTTATTCACCCCCTTTGTTTAGGGGTTGTGTTTCAATTCTATTCGCTCTGCTTGTAATAACTATTTACATTCCAAGACATATAAACCGCTTGGTTTGTCTTCCGGGTGAGCACTGGTCCTTCCAAAGCCCGGAAGGGGATAAAATTCAACCGTGGTTTGAACAAACAAATGCTACGAGGGTTTAGAATTATTGCGCTGATGGTTCTTTGCATGCACACAGATTCATGCATGCAAAGTTGGCCATGGTGTTGGCATGCCTAAACCTTGTGCGGTGTTCTTGATGTTCTGATCAGAAGGTTGGGTTTTATCCCATTTTTCATAGTATTCCATCCATCCATGCTCGAATATAACACATCTTGCAAACATGTTACAGTTTTAATCCCCGAACTGTTCCCCCGCCCTAATTGGCTTAAAATTGGTTAAAGAAGAAGAAGAATCACAATGTTTTCAAAATACCTAAGTAGAGATCCGATCTCGGATTGGGCGAGAGGGTGCCTTAAAACCCTTCCTCTCTGTAACTTGGCTCCCGAACCTAGATATGGTTATGACGGATCGTTCCTTCACATTTTCAAATCAAGCAGCGAAACTGCTTCGAAATACGGTTCCTTAGGTGTCGGACCTTCAAACCCGAGTAGCGACTCTGTATTTTCGAGCGCTTGCTTCTCCGCTCGCGCTCCCTCGATTATGGGCCCTTGCTTCGGAAAACGAAATTCCCGAAGGCTTGCATTTTGGAATCCGGAAATTCCAGGGCATGCTGCCCACACCTGGCCACCATTGTTCACAGTTTGCAAAGAAGTCTTCCACAAGCGCCACCTCCACCTCCACCTCCCCTTACTAAACAAAAAGGCGGAGGGTATTGCAAGTACCACCAAGTAAATGGTCACTCTATCAAAGGATGCGGGGCTCTCAAGAATGCAATCCAAGACCTCATCGATCAAAAGAAGATTGATCCAGCTGAGTTTGATCACTGGGCAGCAGTAGCATCCATGCCTGTCACGTCTTAGGCTAGGAGTCAATCTTTTGAGGAGTCTTATCTAGCTATTTTTGGCTACTATTTTGGTCCATATTTGTTTCCTTGTTAAAAGGTCTATGTCTTGAGTTTATTTTGGTCATAAGTCCGCTTGTTGCACCTAGCATGAAATGTGAATTTCTTCCAGAATGTGAATCTCCTTAGACTGGAACTACGAATGCCTTGATTCTCTATTGGGATACGTAGGCACCTCATTGTCGGCCACCATTTTGAAAATGTTTTCTCCTGTGGTAGTTCACTGCCATAGAATACTCATGATAACATCAAACATTGAAAACAATCCACAAGGGTTTCAAAGTAATCTTATGACATCTTTTGGAACACATCATAATCACTTGAATTGTCAAAAGCGCAAAACGAGTTTTTCAAAGCTATGACCCACGTCATTTCTGTTGAGCTAAAGAGGAGTTGACACATCTTTGCACCCTCATAGAGATCACTTGTAAGCAAAACATGTTGTTGAAGATGAAGAGAATGAGAAAGAAGAAAATAGAGGAAAAATATAGAAAAAAAATGATGAGCTCGCTAGATTGAAAACCCGCAAGGGCGGTGTAGGCAAAAGTTAGAGCATGAACAAAGTGAGAAATTAGTCGTGTCTCCATGCATCTGCTATGTGTCTCAAAAGATTAAAATTCGCTTGGTTAAACATCGAAGCTCTTAATCTCTTGGCTAGGATTCTTGTCACTTTGTTGTATGTTTCAAGATGAAGAAAGACATTCATTTCTCTATCCCAAACACTTATCCCTTACTAGCCACGTCGAGCCTCTGGATAATTTCTTTGAAAAGCCTGCTAGGCAGCCATCCCCTACACTGGGGCAAATATAAAAAAATACAAGGAGAGATGAAAGAAAAATCAATGAAAGAATGAGCACCCCGTCATACAAGGGGCATTTTGAAGGAAACATTTCTTCCAATGCATACAAAAGCCATTTTTGAATAAATCAACTCTTCCACAAAAAGTGAGGCAAGAGACAGCAAGAGTTGATAAAAATGTTGAAGATGGCTGCTAGCTTTTAAAACCCAAGCATGAGTAGAAATTAGGTTTGAGCCTTTACATCCGCTTCTTTCTTAAGCCAAAATCCAAGCCTACATTATGGTCCATAACAAAGTCCTTTCCAATTGAGAAATACAACTTAGTAGCAAGGTCCTAGACACTAGGGGCATCACCAATGTGAAACTTAACACGAAGGGCAAGAATCCTGAAATTTGCATCATCTTGGCAAATCAAACAACATGGAGAGTTACGTGAGATAAAGGGTATGCTTATGTTTCCCTTTATGCACCTCTCTCAAAAGTATCCAACCTCTTATGTGGGTCTCAGTAGGCACTTATCAATCCAACTCAAGTCAACCAAATCAAACTCAAAGCAACAAACTCACCTAATTGACTAGGGGCATGGGTTTGCAGAATAGTTCTATGTCTTTTGCTGATTGAATGACGTGAGTGTGGAACATGGATAGAGTGATATGACTTTGAAATCCTCGAGGAAAAGTTTTCAATGTTAATTTTATCCTAAACATTCTTGACACAGCAATGCAAGCACAATTGCTTTTACAAACTTTTGAGGAGATAAAATGAGTTCTCATTTCATGAGGGGTGCAGCTAGATGAGCCCTGGGTCAAACAATATTTTCAGTAGTGTCGCTAGAATATTGTAGTCTGTCTTGTCATAGTCACTTAACTAGTTTAAAGTCATTCTTGGTCTCCCTAAATCAAAGAGGAGCATTAGCTTAAATACGCGAAAGTTGAGATGTCCAGAATGCATTGCGGATTCACATGCATATCATTATCACCCTGTCTTTTGCATTAATCTCTTGATCCTAGTGTTTCATGTGTATGGCTGCCTAATGGAAGTAGTTGTCTTGGTTGCACGAGCTAACCCCAAGTATAAGGTGTCTTTATGCTCAAGCAAAGGTAGGTTCATCAAGGCATCATGGCCATCATCTCTATACAAGGAATAAAGGGCAACAAAAGGGATGCACTGTATAGTCTACCTCCCTGTCAACACACTTGAAGAAAACTCAGCCTGAGAAGCATCATATCTAGGGGAACACCTCAACTCTTTTGTGGAATGCTGTCACACAACACTGTCAAGGGCACGCCAAGATATCTGCCGAACAGAAACACTGCACTCACATTCATTGCTATTTACATTGCATGTTTCTATGCTAGGGGCAATTAGATCATTGTCAATATGCACAGTTGAGCTAGGGTCTAGTATTCATGGCCTAAACAGGGGGCTTGCGTTTCTTTTTAAATATTCAAATTAACATGCCTATGTGTTGCATTGCAAACCATGTCACCCAAAATCGTTCAAGCTCTTGAACTAGGGTTCTTCAAATGTGATGGTCCTGCCCCTAGCAGTTAGCATAAAAGGACTTTGGCTCGTGGTCGACTGCAAGCCTGTTGCATGTTATTTTCCTATCCACTGCTGTCTTCTAAACCGTTTAAACGTTAATTGTAGGGTTCTCTCGGATTTCAGTCCTTAAAGTTATCAGAACCAACCACATCAAGCTTTGTGTCTATGACCGACTGAGCCAAGTCAAAGAAGCTGAAAGATAGCCTCGTAACTAGCAAACTCTACAATTGGCACCATGTCAGTAGCATTAAAGTGGCTTCGCACTTCGCATCTCCGTAGCTGTTTGCTTCATACTTTCATCTCCATAGCTCGAAAGCCTTACACTTGCTTTTCAGTAGCACCATGCTTCAAGCTCCATATCCACTATCTCGACGGCTCCACACCGATAAACTCATTGGCCATATGCCCATGTTCACCTTCTCAGTGGCTCCACGCCTATACTCAAGCCATCTCAATAGCTCTAAGTTCACTATTGCTGCCAGCAACTCTATGCTCATACTCAGCAGCCTTGTGCCCAAGTCGTTTAAACAACAGGCCAACAAAACAATCCTGTGGCTTCCACTTAATACATTGAGTGAACAACCATTAAGAAAAAGCACCTGTAATGACCTAGTGCACACTTCAGCCCTTCAGAAGGTATCTATGAGGCTAAAATCCTCCGAAAAGGGCATCGTATTGCTAAAGCCCTTCAGAAGGCGTTTATGTTGCTAGGCCAGCTTCCAGAAAGTGTTCAGCCTCCGGAAGGCATCCCGTTAATGAAGGCGATGGAGACCTCCCAAAACAAGTTGAATTTGCCAAAGGAGGCGATGGAAATCTCCTAGAGCGTATGTGTGAATCATCCCATCAGTTGAGGCGATGGAAATCTCTAGAGACATTAATAGCCGAAGCATTTAACAAACCTTATGGCACTTTGGGTCAACAAGTCAGCAGAGTTAAAGTGGAATATGGCTAAGAACTAACCTTAAAGACAATCCCGAGCATGTGGAATCTAGCCTTGGGGGCAATCCCGAGCATACTCAAAACTAGCCTTTGGGGGCAATCCTGAGCATACTCAGAACTAGCCTTGGGGATGATCCCAAGCATGTGGAAACCAGCCTTTGAAGCATCCCAAGCATGAGGAACAAATCAAACCCTGTGAAAGATGGAAGGTGGAATACTCAACAGCCCTAATCCCAGCAGCTTTACACTATCTCAACCGGCTCGATGCTGTAATATACAGCAAGATAACATCTGTTCTCAAGTTCTATACTTGACGTTTATATCAAACACACACGCACGATCATGTGCACATTAGCATCAATTGCATCACATTGAATTTGCATTAGTTGCATTACCATATCTACTCACATCTAACCGCTAGCATCATCATATACATGTAGTGCATATCTCTCTCATTCATGAAACAGGTTAACCCTGCAATCAACCGGCTCAACGCCTCGATTTTATTGATCGGCCCGGTGCCTCAATCTTTTGGCTCTATGTCAAAACTTATGATGAGAAAGCTCCGTGCACAGACCATCAGAATGCAACTGGCTCTATGCCTCGGTTCAATCAAGCTCCTCAAACCGGCTCGACGCCTCGGTTTTATTGATCGGCACGGCGCCTCGATCCTTTGGCTCTATGTCAAAACTTATGATGAGAAAGTTCCGTGCACAGACCATCAGAATACAACCGGCTCTATGCCTTGGTTCAATCAAGCTCCTCCAACCGGCTCCGCGCCTCGATTCCTTCATTCCAATGCTCCATGCTTAAGATACTGACCCTGTGCCCCCTATATCTCAAGAAATGGCATCCAACTCGTCTCCGGAAGATGGCTTGGGTTCCACCCCATATCTCAAAATCGGTGTCCAATTCGTCCCCAATAGATGGCTTGGATTCCACCCCAATTACATCAATTCCTTCCAGCTCATTCGCAAGGATAGGCTACTCTATCGAGTTTCTCTCAGTTAAAGTCAGGATGATCAAGAAAAGCAAACACATCTGCCGTGTATTGATCTACCCCAAAATGCTAAAGACGCTCTCCGCAAAAAAATCCCCGACAGCCCCGCGCTCCTTCAGCTATTTTCCGCCAAAAATCTATGCTCAGCCTAGGTGCGTCACACTACGGCTTTTAAAATCTGGAGGTATGTCTTCTGTTTCTAACCCTCCAAACTTTTTATTTTCTTTATTGCCTCCGAACTACGATTGGTCTGAATTTCCCCTATGGAATACGTAGGCAGCCTCCCGGCCCGACCATAACAAAACCTTTTTTCAAAAACCCTTGGAATAATGGTTGGACCAAATTGAGTTGCTTTTACACTTTGACTTTTACTCAAACATGTCTCGCGATCCGTTTGAGCTCAGTCAAAGAGGGGCATCTGTAGACACCCCAATTTGGCCTAACGATTATTTCAAGTCCCACCTTAGGACCATCACGATGATGAAATGGATTCGATGATTGCTGATTGCCTTCTTGTGAAACCCATGGACTTATGGTATGAACTTTGAGCCACTTAGAGGACCTAATCCAAAGCCAAATAGCCTTTCAAACAGAAACACAGTGTTCTAGGAAAATCCATCGGTCAGCCGTAACATCGATCTCACGGCCTTAACAACCATTCTTCACCCGAGCAACCTGTTGCTAGAAAAATCTCCTTGAGAGATCAAAACCTCGGCCGCAAGATCCATTCTTCGGTCGCTCAATCCGTTCCTCGGCCGCCAGTTCATTTCTACGGCCGCCAGATCGACCTTTTTCCAGACTCTCGAATGTTCTGTCAGTTGTTTGATCCAACCATGATACCTTTCCGATGCGTTCGGGCCACGTTCATTGATTGCAATGAAGAGTTCGAATTGCATTGCAATTGCAATCGTGCGATTTGATTGGACAGAGTGAGTCATCCAATTGTCTATATAAAGAGGCCTTTGGACTCTAAAATAAGAACGACGAAATCACAAGTTCACACACTCTCATCAGCCACGAAATTCTGCCAATATACACTCTCAAATCCCCTCTACAAAAGCCCCAACCTCCTGAAGGCAACCACCAATCCGACGATCAAACCCTGAAGTTCAAACCCTAACCCTAGGGTTTTTCAAGAAGCAATCAGTCAATCCCATTCAATCCAAAGCAATCGAGTCACTGAGGGATCAAGGTGGTGAGGCCCAGGGGCTTTCGGTTCGTTTTACTTTCAGTATATGCATGCTAATCGTAGGATTTTGATTATCAGTTAATCATATTGTCTGATGTGAGGAGGAACATCGGCTGGGGAATCAATCCTTCGGTCGGTACATTAATCCAGGAGGATTCCTCGGCCGTGAAATCCATTCACCGGTCGCGGAATCCATCTCCCTGGAACAGATCTGTTTTATTCTGCTTTTCTGATGTATGCTTTCAATTACCGTACTGGCTCACCATATTTACTGTTAAAGGCTAATAATCAGATTACGTGTCTAGAGTTAAATAAAGCAAGTATATGTCTTATGTCGAACGATTATGGGCCAGTTTCACGACTGGGTAAAGAGGGGTGCCTAACATCTTCCCCTTATTGTACTTTTGGCTCCCGTATCCGGAATCTCTATCTGTGTTCCTAGTTTTAATAAACTAGGTGGCGACTCTGTTTTGATGATAACCGCTATCGTGTGGCGATGTTTCTAGCCATGGGAATATCCACGATTTTGGTTTATGAAGCAAGCAACCAAACAAACAAGTAATGATCAATCTGTATGGCGATGCCCCGTTTGGGAGGTGTCTACACGGACTGGTTCCTTCACTTTTCAAATCAAATAGCGCGGCAGGTGCTTCAAAATATGGTTCTTTGGGTGTCGGACCTTCAAACCCGAATGACGACTCTTTATTCCGAGCGCTTGTTTTGCTAGCGCTCCCTCGACCCTCGACCTTGCTTTGGAAACTGGAATTTCCAAGGACATGCTGCCCACAAAGAGATTTTCCTTGTGATCTGTATCTTAAGAAACTCACTTTTTGCCCTTAAAAAAGAAAGAACTCGTCTTTTTCTCCGCTTAGTTTTTCCTTTCTAATAAACTTTCTTTAACTTCTTGTGCATGTTTAGATCTTTTGATTCGTCAATCAATAGAGCAGAAAGATATGCACCAAACTAGACGAAGCTAAGAAAAAACCAGGTAAGGTTCTGTTTTCAGTGCGTTTTCCTAAAATAATTGTTTTAGTTTGTTTATTTCATTGATTTCCCTAGTGGAAACAGATGAAAAAGGTTAAAACTTTAATCAAAAGTTAGAAAAATAAAAAATTAAACAAAGTTCAAGAGGCTGCAGACCCTCTATTATTAATCCAACCAATCAAACAGTATGTGCAAGTAAAGTTATATATGTATCTCCTAATGGAATACTTGAGTTAATCTCTTATCACAAAAATGGAAACACTACTACCACCACCACCACCACCATATATGCCTGATCAGCAACAGATTGAAGAAGCACAACTCCCTTATCCTGTGGCTGTATCTGCTAATAGTACTCCTCGGTATACTTCGGGCTCAATCGGGCCATTCTTTGCCGTCATCTCTGTTCTGGCTGTTCTTGCAATTCTTTCTTGTGTGTTTGGAAGTATATTTGTCGGCCAAGATAACACACCGTCGGAAAGCATTAACCATGGCAGCTGTTTCGGGTGGTTGAAGGGAAGAAGATGGAGGCGGCGCATTGGTGGCGATTGTGTTGGAGTTGGAGCCAAGGTTACGGTTGGGGAAAAAGGTGACAATGATCGGTAAGACTAAGGCTTGAGATGGAACGTACCATCCATCGATCCCACCTAAGTCTGTGCTTAACTTCTGGTTTAATTTATGTATGGAAGCTGAGCCAGATTATAAATTAAGTCAGACCTCCTTAGATTTGGGTTAGACCAGCTTTGTTGTTTGTAAAGGACCCCTGTGCTTAATGTTTGTTTCTTGTTTTCTGAAATTGTTTCTTGGTTGTAAGCTCAATCCAACCAACCACAAATTAAGTTAATTAGCAGTCACATGGTTTACTAATAAGATTGTGTATCCGTCATATTTACGCATGGGAATAGCCATGGTTAATGGTGGGGTGGCATGAGAATATGCATGTATTTGTCAGAAGAACTCATATATTTTGCACAATTCATTTGTCATTTGTAATTATATACCTGAAATTAGTAATATTTTTCATGAGCAAAAATTTTGGTTTTGCATTCTAATATATCCTTGGCAAGATTAAATTTTAGAAAATGAACCCGAAAACTTTAAAAATGTCGTATTATGATATTATTTTAGTATGTAAAATTTTCTCTCAAATTCTTACTCCGTCCCTGGATTTAGATTAATTCGCGAAGAAATCAACATGGAGGTAATGAAGTTGAATTTTGTTATGTTTTAAAAGGTCAGTGGTGAAGTGGCTAAAATTCGTTATTAGCTAGAGTATGGTAATACGGAATAAAGGGGAGGAAAAAAAAAATCCATTATGCCCGTGCAGGTGCTGGCATCTCTATCTCTTGTTTAGGTACTTGGAGTCTTGGGCCACCTCATGTATAACAAAATCAAAACAATCAAGCGAGTGTTTGCAATCGTTGTACTGATTAATTTAGAATCTAGTTTATTGATTTTGCTGTAGAATTTAAATTTCGAATTTTTGTATACGTTGAGAAACCTATTTATTGGGATAATGGAAATTTTATTCTTTTTTTTTTTTTTGTGAGTTTGTGTTGCAGAATCTCAAAAGCTATTTTGGAATTTTGAAAATCTCATTCATTTTTCTATTTTTGAGACTCTGTAGACTCGAGTATCCATTAACTAGAATTTTCAAAAACACTCAACACTGATTTTAAAAAGCTATAATCACAAAATCTGATAAAATAATTTCTCACAAACTTGCACGAAAACTATATACATCTGTCAAACAAACAACAAGTAAATAGATATCTAAATTTGGAAAATCGAAATAACGTACGTGGAAGGGATTCGAGAAGACATTCCATTCATCACTTCTGTTGACTATGGGTATATGTACATGTTGGGACCATAAGCCACGGTCTCTTTTTGTTGGCGAGTTTCATGACAAAACACACATATAATTGTATTCTCATTTACTGAGTTGTAATTTATTTCTAGAATGTAGGAAGTAGAAGGAAATCAAATTTTTCGTATTTGAGAGGTTGAGTTTTTAGGTAACAATAAGTCTACACTTCCCGGCCCATTTCCCCCATTTCTTTCCCGACGCTGACGTGGCGGTGGGCCCCACGTCATGAGCTTAAAAAAAAAAAAAAAACAAACAAACAAACAAAATGCTGAAATTTTGATTTTCCCCCCAAACCAGGCCTTTTCCTCCAAATCAGACAGACCATCAGAAAGCCACGAAGAGAGAAAGAGGAGGAGGAGGACCACCGCCCACACCCACCCCCACCACCGGCCACACCCACCACCACCACTGGCGACCACCACCACCACCGGCTCCATCTCCGGCAACCAAACCTTCACGAATATCGCGACACCACAAGCACCGACACCACGAGCACCGTTTGTGTACATCTCGAAGTCTCGATTTTTTTTAACGCTTGTTATCATTCTTGTTGGACTTCTCTTCTGATTCAATGAATCAATACTGTTTTAGGATTTTGTTGTCCTTTTGGACGGAATATTGATAATTTCACGTTGGCGTGCTAAATCGAGGTCCTTATCAAAATCGATACTTTTTGGTTACAAATTTTTAATTTCTGACTTTAGTTGATCTCAGTCAACCCTCCAAAACCGTTTTCCAGTCCCTGGATTTGGGAGTATATTTTTTGTCATTTTGGTTAAGTGTTTGAAGAACTTTGATCTATGTCATTTATGTCTTTGATTGTTGATTTTTTGGGGGACTATTGTAGACTTGTAGTGATGAACAATGGGAATTTTGATGGTTGTTTTTTGTGGATTTTGCCTTTGGAATGAATAATGGGCTTGTCAAGAATAATGGAATTAGCAGTTTTTCATTTAGCCTGAGATTGATATCGGAGCCCGATAGTGGCTTAAGTGCGGTGTATCAATTTTAGTTTATTTTAGCTGTGAAGACTTGGCATTAACCCACAAAAATTGGTGTATCAATCTGAGGCTTATTTACTTTTTTGGTCCCCAAAGTATTTCTGCTATGCCATTTTGGTCCCCAATATTTCAATTGCTAACATTTGGTCCCCAAAGTATCAATTTTGTCTTTAAATGGTCCCTGCGGCTCACGCCGTTCCTTCCCTCCGTCAAATTGGAGGGCAAATTTGGTATATTGGGGACCAAAATGGCACAGCGAAAATACTTTGGGGACCAAAATGGCACAACAAAAATACTTTGGGGACCAAAAAAGAAAATAAAGCTATGGGGGAGGGCGGTGAAATACCAAACTTGCCCTCCAAGTTGACGGAGGGAAGGAACGGCGTGAGCGCAGGGACCATTTAGAGACAAAATTGATACTTTGGGGACCAAATGTTAGCAATTGGAATATTGGGGACCAAAATGGCACAACGAAAATACTTTGGGGACCAAAAAAGTCAAAAAGCCATCAATCTGAGTTTATTTTATCTGTGAAGACTTAGCATTAATCCTGTCTAACTAAAATTAGAGATTTTGTTTAACTGAAATTATTGATCCTTATTGGCGAAAAAATTAATTTTGTTGTGAAAATGATGCATGACTTGGCCCTCTTTTTTTTATCTCATGAAGTCGTTATTGATTTAGTGTCCTATCTTGTGGTAAAACTTATCGACCTTAGTTAATTGTTGAACATGTAGGTGATGTTTCCGATGTCGCCAGTCTGTTCCTTCGACAATGCCTCCTCGTTCATTGAATCAAGATGAGATAGATATTAATGAGAAAGAGGAGGTATGGAGTGGATACAATGAAGATGAAGAAGAGGTATCGAGTGGTTCTTCTAAAAAAGAGTGTGATGAGATATGTACTAATGAAGATGGAAAGGAGGAAACAGAAAATTTTGAAGATAGAGTTGAGCAACTAAAGGAGGGAATGATATTCGACACACCAAATGATGCCTATCTATATTACTCAAGATATGCTAAATAAAATGGGTTTGCTGTGGCTAAAAGAACTAACAAGAAGGGAAGAGATGGAAACTTGAGGAATGTTACTTTTGAATGTAGTCGGGGTGGAAAGGCAAAGGTCAAAACAACCAATCCGGTCAAACCACAGCCACAAACAAAAATTGAGTGTCCGTCTCGCCTTAATTTTGCTATATGTCCGGATGGAAAGTGGAGGTTAAATCGGGTTGCCTTGGAGCAAAATCATGAATATAGCCCGGGAAAGTCCAAGTTTTACAAAAGCAATAGGGTTCTTGATGAACATGTGAAAAGAAAGCTCATATTGAATGATAAAGCCGGGATCCCATTGTATAAGACTTATGATTCACTTCAGATTCAGGCAGGGGGACATGATAACCTTGAATATAATCAGAAGGATTGTCGACATCATTTGCATACGGAGCGACATAAATTGCTTGTTGAAGGAGATGCTGAGGTGATGCATAGTTATTTCATGAAGATGAAAGCTGACAATTCTGACTTCTTTTTTGCCATGGATTTGGATGATAAGGGTCGATTGAGGAATATATTCTGGGCTGATGCAAGGAGTAGGGCAGCTTGTAAGGAGTTTGGTGATGTCGTGACATTTGACACAACATACTTGGTGAACAAGTATGACATGCCTTTTGCTCCATTTGTAGGCGTCAATCATCATGGTCAGTCGATATTATTGGGATGTGGACTCATATCTCATGAAGACACCAAGTCATTCTCGTGGTTATTTAAGACTTGGATGACATGCATGTGGGGTTGTGCTCCCAAAGCGATTATTACTGATCAATGTATGGCCATGAAGAATGCTATAGAAGACGTATTTTCTAACACCCGACAACGGTGGTGCATATGGCACATCTTGAAAAAGGTGCCAGAAAAGTTGGGAAAGTACGACGCATATAAATCAATTTCACCTTGTTTGCAAAGTGTGGTTTATGATTCACTTACAAAAGATGAATTTGAGGATGCTTAGGAGATCTTCATCAAAAAGTACGAACTTCAAGGAAATGAATGGTTACATGGGTTGTACTTAGAGAGGAACCGATGGGTGCCGGCTTTTGTGAAAGATGTATTTTGGGTGAGAATGTCATCCACACAGAGAAGTGAGAGTATGAATTCTTATTTTGACGGTTACATCAATTCGAAAACGACATTAAAGCAATTTGTTGAGCAATATGAGAATGCATTGGCGAGAAAGGTGGACAATGAAAAAAATGAAGATACGAAAAGTTCGCAATCTTACATCCCATGCATAATTGAAGATGGGATAGAGAATCAATTTCAAAATGCTTACACGAATGCGAAGGCGAGAGAGTTTCAAGGTGAATTTGTTGGGAAACTTAAGTGTTCTTATGAAAAAAAAATAAAGGATGATGTTTGGTTAGAGTATGAGGTAAAAGAGTGGATTACATATAGAGAAGAGAGAAAGAGAAAACGTGTGTCATTTACCGTTGATTTTAATGGTGAGACCAATGAAGCCAATTGTAATTGTCGATTGTTCGAGTCGAAAGGAATGGTGTGTAGACATCAACTGATAGTGTTCCATGATAGGGGAATTCAAAGAGTACTTGACAAGTATGTCTTGAGAAGATGGAGAAAAGATGTGAAAAGGGTCCACACCAAAATTCGAATCAACTACGATAACTCGTCAAGGAAAATTGAAGCACGTCGGTATGACAACATGTGCAATCTCTTTACTAAGGTTGCTGATTTGGCAGAAGATTGTCAAGAGAAATATGCTAAGGTGATGGGATGGCTACGGAAGCTAAAACAAGAGTTGGTTGAATCTTCGGTTATTTGTGGAAGTAATATGGTTTCCGATACTTCTAATGATCCATTTTCACTTGGAGATGAAGTTCTAGCTTCCAAAGTGCTTGACCGATTCCTAGACCTAAAATAATGGGTTGCCCCAAGCGTAGGGCTGAGACCGACGCAGCACAATACCCGGTAAGACCGGAGTCGAATCCACTAAGGACGGTGAAGTGTGTGCTGTAGAATCTCGGGTTGTAGTATCAAAATTAGCTCTTAGGTAGCCACCCCTTGCCTTTCAGTTAACTAAACTAACAAATAACTTGCTCAAACGATTAAAAAGAGAGGCATGGTCGTAGGGAATCCGGCGCTCGCTACCCAATCAGAATTCGCTCGCTTTTCAAAGTTCTAAAAACGGTTAAAATTAGGGAGAATTGGAAACTCCGAAAGATGCGAATCCTAAGGTTGCCGGTCCCGTACACAACGGCGAACAGGTTTTGGTCCCCCGTTCCAGCTCACATGAGTCCCGGCAATGCCTCGGATTCGTCCAACGGACGTAGTTTTCACCAACTAAAATAATTTAATAAAATTAATGTACTGAAAATTTGCGAGAGAAATCCTAATTGGTTCGCGGCGCGCCTTTACCCAACGACCAAACCTCAGAGAAACTACTCACTCATTATTAAAAACAAAAGGAATAAAACCCTAAAATTAATCATGCTTTTTACGCGAGATAAAGCAAATAAATAAATAAACAAAAGATAACAACTAGTTGAATACCGACGAACAACTTTAATAAAAAAAAAACAGAAATCAAAACGAATTACCGGAATGCGAAGATCTGAACAAAACTTTAAAATTTTGAATGAAATAAAAGGAGGAAAAACTGTACAAACGAAAGTCTCCGCAGCCCCCGTTCTCTTCCCTCTGTTGTGCGTGTCTCGGCCTTTTTTTTCCCTCTGACAGCGTGATTCCCAGAAGATATCACGGCAGCCTCCTTTCTTTGTTTTTTTCGTCCTAGAGAATAGTGCTTCGTGCGTGGGAATGACGGCTTCCTGTGTTTCTTCTCTTTTATAAGCTGTTGTAGGCTTGTAGCCGAGAGTAATAATAACCCCCGTGGGCCATGAATTTGGCTTAGGCCTAATTGCTTTTTCATTTGTTCCAGACTTCAGCAAAAGGTAGCAAAAAAGCGATTGGGCCTAATTGCTTTTGAGGCCCACCGACACATGCAACAGTAGGAGCAAAAAGTGATATGGCCCAATCCATGATTTAATTGGCCTTAACCTATTAAGCTTTCAAACACCTACAATACAAAAATCAACCATTAAAACACCAAGTAATAAAATAAATAGACTTAACAAAGATAAATTAAGAGGCGCTAATGTGAACATTTACGCGCCAATCACAAAGAGAGTAAGATCATCCTTGATCCGGAACCTCTTCGTCGAAAAGGGAGACCGCCGTCTAAAAGAAAGCAAAGTTTTATTGAAAAAATTGGTAAGAAGAAAAGATAACCAAAAAATAAGACATTGTCTAATGAAAAAGCGAAGGTATAAGTTTATATTCATTTGTTGCTTATTTTATGTAGATATACCTATCTTGAATGCTTACTAATTATATTCTTTTACTAATTTTAGGAGGTTGAGGAGATTGCGGATGCTCATATATTTGGGACACAAGAGAGTGTTGGAAATGTAAATGTAAGAAACTTTTCTTTTTGCTAAGTTTGTACTATAATCCATTTATTGTGTTTCATGTTAGACTTTATTGTTTTTTGCCAGAGTTGTTACATGGGACAATTTATGTGGCCCAACATAATGTCCCATAATATGCGGCCAACTATGGCACAAGGCGGAGCTATCCTCCCAGTTCTCCAAGTATGCCACAAGGCGGAGCCATCCTCCCAAATATGGCACAAGGCGGAGTCTTCCTCCCAAATATGACACAAGGTAGAACTGGAGCAGACTTTGACCAATTTTTTAACAACTTCTCAACTTCACAAAGCAACATGCCAAGTTTATTCAATAGTGAAGTTTGGAGAGGACAATCAAGTATCATGAGTAGTCAAGTTTGGGGAGGAGGGCAATCAAGTTTAATGGAAAGTCAAGGGCAGGGTTGGAGAAGAGGACAAATCTCTTTTACGGAAATGTTGAATGCAAGGGATAACGGCAAAAAGTAGAAGACTTGCTTGTTGATGTAGGGAGTTTCTTGTATTTTGTTGGAAACTAATTTATAATGTATGCATTTCAGTTTTTGCTTCATGGTGTGAATCTGGCACTTTGTTATTTTTCTAATGTTGTATGAAATGGAATCTCTGGTATGCAATGGAACTGTTGATCCGTATTGCAAGCGTGTCGGATATGGCTCCGTGTCCTAGTTAATGTTTGTTTGTAGTTTTAAGTTTAATGGTACTATTGGTGCAATGGAACTGTTGATCCGTATCGCAAGCGTGTCAGACACGGCTCCGTGTCCTAGTTAATGTTTGTTTGTAGTTTCAAGTTTAATGCTACTATTGGTGCAATGGAACTCTTGATCCGTATCGCAAGCGTGTCTGACACGGCTCCGTATCCTAGTTAATGTTTGTTTGTTGTTTCAAGTTTAATGCTACTATGGATTATAGGTTTCTAGTGTGATGCAGCTTTTTTTTTTTTTTGTTGGTTCATTCCGAAATTGTAACTAGAAGCACATGGAAGTATGAATGTAAAATGGTAGTATGATTTTTAGCACCTAGAAGTATGGAAGTAATGCTAGTTTATAGCACATGGAAGTATGGTTTTTAGTTAAGTATAGACTTGGTATAATGTAAAAACAAATCCTAAAGGTAAGTTCTGAAAAAATTTCGGCAGAGTCTCCCTTATTTTTGGTCCTAGCCCGACGTCTCGCGTCTCAGTCAGTACAACAACAATAACAACAGGAATAGCATCAAGTTACGCACAAGCCCACGCCAGGCATTTCTCATTCTAAATCACCATTTACAAGCTAAAATCCATTGTCAAGTTATCCATTCACAACAAAAACCCTAAAACCATATAGTTCCAGATGGAGTCATTCTCATGCTAATTATCATTCACATCCAAATAAATAAGATTACATTCTCCTCTCAAATGGTTTAAACCTCATTTGCCAAACAAAAATACACTACATTCTAGTATTTCAATTGTAGGATAAATAGGCCTAGTAATTACATCTCCATTTTTTTTTCTATTAAATCATTCTACTCTTCTTTGCCACGAAATGATTCTGCATCTTTACTGCTTTGTTTGAGTTGTGGAAACCTTCTTCTCTTTCCATCTTCTAGCATTCAATGTCCTCCAACAATTCCACAGCTATTGGATCTCTGATGCTTACTCCACCCATTTGTGAGCATGTTCTCAACAATGCTTACTCCACCCATCTGCAGCCTATGCTGATAAGATGCATTTGATGCATGAGCAATAAAGTGGTAGCTCCAGTAAACTGAACATGACAAAGGGACAAGTAACAAATTCTACAGCAAACATGCAGAGTAGGAACATCAAAATCAAAGCAACATCGAGGACATAGGTCAACCCAAAATTTGGCAAACTAACCATATGTAGTATAAACTGTCCATTTCTTATGATTTAACATATGCACCCTCGGTCAGGAACTTCGAAGTCCAAACTCTAGTAAGTGAAAGTAAATTAAATAATACTACCCAAATCTTTAGTTCCATCACCGTGCTCTTGCCGTTTCTCTTTGGATGGTCATTTCATTTTTTTCCCTCTCATTGTGCCTTCTCACTGTGAACAGAAGTGGATCTTTCTTTCATGTCTTTTACGGTGGTAAAACAAGTATAGAAGAAAACTAAAAAAAGTGGTTCCTCTGATCACAGTAAGGGAGTGTCCTGTGTTTTTGTTATAAGGATAGGGTTGGAATCAGAAGTATTGATGAAATGGAGTAAGGGAGTGCCCTTTGACCACAGTAAGGGAGTGCCCTGTGTTTTTGTTATGTGGTGAAACCTTTTTTAGTACCCAAGACTGTCGACAAAGTCAAATTTGTTTACTCAGATGATCCTAAAACCATGAAAATAATGGACAACCTATTTGACATGGACCAGCTCGAGTCTACCTTTGGAGGTAAAAATAAAGCAGATTTCGACATCAATAAATATGCTGAGAGGATGAAAGAAGATGAAAAGAAGATACCATTATTTTGGGTGACAGGGAATGCTTCTGAGGATGTCGCATTCTCCCGAATCACTTCCTATTCCAATAGGAGACCTGGGATGTCACATTCGAAATCGCACAGCCTTTGTGGAATATATAGGAAATTCATACCGAAAAGAACCAAAACAAGAGAGATATGATCAAATTATTTCATGCTAGAACGAGATGATGACCAGACCAAAAATCCCCAATTTCAAAAGCCTTAATTTTTTTGGGTTTGAACAAGTTACAGAGAAATTAAAGGCTGGAATTGACTGAAATCGTAGGGGTCATCGACAACCCAGAGAGAGAGAGACAGAGAAAACGAGACCTTGGTTGTCGAGTAACGGCGCCGGTGGTGGTGTCGTTGCTGGGGCCAGGAGATTTTTACCGCCAGTGGTGGTCGCCGGAAGTGGAGGGTGAGGCTGGTGGTGGTCGCCGAACGTGGAGGGTGACTGGTGGGAGTCGCCGGGGGTGGTGGTGGGTGTTGCCAGTGGTAGGGGTGGGTGTGGCCGGTGGTCCTCCTTCTCCTCCCCTTTCTCTCTTCGTGGCTTTTCTGATGGTCTATCTGATTTGGGGGAAAAGGCCTGGTTTCGGGGGAAAATCAAAATTTCAGCATTTTGTTTGTTTTTTATTTATTTTTAAGCTGCTGACGTGGGGCCCACCGCCACGTCAGCGTCAGGAAAGAAATCGGGGAAATGGGTCGTGAGAGTGGAAGACAATAACCTTGCTAGGACCACTACATATGTCAATCGCACACCGTGTGAGGTCCATTTCGGGCCCTACCAAAATATAGAAAAATATTCATAACTTTTAAAATAATCATTTATGGGGTCCTGTAAAAATAAGGTCCAACAGATATTAGGAGGTATGGTTATGAATTTGTAAATTTCGCCCCTTTAAATTCAGAAAACATATCTACCGATATCTGTTTGAGCTGATTTTTTTACAAGACTTCATAAATAATTTTTTTTTTAAAATCTATGAGTATTTTTTTGTATTTTTGTGAGGCCTGAAGTAGGCCCCACACGGCGTGCAGTAGACATATGCAGTGGTTCCATCTATGGTCCTAGACTTTTTGGGAAGACAATCTAGGAAATCAATTAAGGGGTTCAATTAATATATAGCAACTTCGGAAGGAAAGGAAATCAAGAAAAAAGTTTTTTGTTATCTATAATATAATTCGCGACGGTGTGGTGGACCAGATAAATTTCCTCCCCCGTTAGATTTGTAACACATTTTTCTGCATAAATCTCCACCCTTTATTCATTTCTATTCTAAGACCCTAGTAATTAATTGGCTCCTACGGCAATAATTCCTATTCCTATTCCTATATGGTAAGGCAAAGTTAAAAATGGCAATAACCATATATTGGCAGTCTAATTTGTATTTCATTCTTTTTTTTGTATTTCACGATCCTTTTTTTTTTTGTATCAGATTTTTTATCGAATATTGAGCATATATATGGTTTTGTATTTTACTTTGCTTCCGAAAGAATTGAGGTGAGTGTATGCAGTGAACTAATTACCGATTTTTGCTTTCTGTAGTCATTGTTTACGTCTTCGTTTTTTTTATCAATTTGGGTGATGAACTAATACAATTACCGATTGTTGGTTTTTTTTTAAGATGATTGTTGGTTCAGTCATTATAATAACTGATTATGGACTGATAGAATTGCCGATTGTTGATTTTGGACTAATAGATTATGGACTATAGTCACTGATTTTTTCTGTTATACCAAGATTTGATTTTTTTATTGGTATTCTACATCAACTTTAATTCAGCATGAGGAGCACACCGTTGTATGATTTGGCAAGTGGAAAAAATAGTTAGTTTTTTATTCGGCAAGTTTCTACCAGTTGTATGATTCTTATTTTATTATGTCTTTTTGTTATCTATAATACAATTCGCGAAGGTGTAAGGAACCATAGTTAACTTGGCATTTCTTTTTCCAGCTTACCTTTTTTTAGTTCCATTCTGGACTCAATGGGATGTATATGAGGTTTCGTGTTGTCTACTTTTTTATATGCAAGTCATCTCTTAGCATTTTTTGGAACTGGCATCTATGCAAGCAAGGTGTGGTGTTGTTCCAGTGGTCTGTGGAGTTGCCACGCTCGATGATATGATTTTTACCTTTTTATTGCATAGAAACTTTTTGGATAAAGTTTTTATAAACAAAGTTTGAGGAAAGTTTTTACTTTTTTTATTCCATCTAAACAAAAATTGGGATTCGACTTTAGAAATTGGGATTTGCCGGCTCACCCGTAATGACACGTCTCAAAAACTTTTAACTACGTAGCACAGATGAATTCAGATCTGGTAAGCATGCTTTTTCAATTTTGTATAATAGAAGGTTGTAGTACGGTAGAGTGATTGATTTACTTTTCAATTTTGTATAATATTATTCTTCTTAATGATACTTTGAGGTCTAAAAGATAGAAACATACCCCTCAGGTAATATTGGATACTGCTTAGGTTAGCACGAAGATATCTCCAAGAACAAAATGCTTGCCTATATAGATGGAATTGGGGCATTGGTTCAAGGTCCCGACCTGAAGCAACGAGATATGCAAAGCATGACCTTTTATCATGGTATTCCACACAGGTTTTAGCATTATATTTTCACACAGGTTTTAGATTATATTAATTTATCAGTTCTCTTCTCATTTTGAATATGTTGAGTTCTAGGCACGTCTTTGAATTATTTCTGAGTTGAGGCCAAGTCGATGCGACATTTATCAGCTAAGGATTGTCCTTTGATACCTCCTCCAAGGTCAACCATTGCAGCCGAATTCAGTCCTCATAGGAAAAACCTTGCAGTGGCCAACCTTGCAACGTCAAAAGCTATGTTGCGATGGAAGTGAAACAACCTCAAACTTCTGTCGATCATATAAACTTCTTTCGATCATATCGAGTTGATTAGGTAGAAGTGAAACCACCTCAATCTTCTTTCATTTCAAATTGATTAGTTAGATGTTGCTTTGTTGCATGGATTAAAAAAATTGTGATATTTCGAACTTATAAAGTGGATTTTGTGAAGACAGTTGGGTTTTTGGGATGTGATCAGTATTATAATCGAGTGTTTAATATAGCGGGAAGTTAAATTTTGTTCGCAAGTGCTTTTAGGCATAGACATTCCGCTAGCTAAGCTCACACCTAGCTAAGGACACTCAAAATCATACTGAATAACAAATTCATCGACCCGTGCCTTCAGGCACAGACAATTTCTAGTCTACATATATAATAAGACATGATTAGTTTTGAATTTAAAAAATAACCAACGCTTCAGGTTTGTCCCCCGCATAAATTTAAAAAATAACCAACGCTTTAGGTTTGTCCCCCGCATAAATCTACACCCTTCATTCTACAAATGGCACGCCCATGAATACCTAATTCATCCAAGGATTATCCTAAATGGAATTTTGGTAAAATTTTGACTAGATTTCCAAAATTTGAAACGTACTTTGTGGAAACCCTAGCTGTTCTCACTAGAGGCCAGGGCACAAGCGATACATGTGCAAGTCGGATTTTGACAAAATTTGATAAAACAATAAACGGGGAGCTTGGGCAATTTTGTCAAAATTCAACTTGCACACGCATTGCGTATGCCCCGGCCTCTAGTACATATCTATACATTACTATACTAACACCGCCGCCGCCACTGTTTTTTCAAGATCTAATATACTCTTCTATCAGATTTCGTTATTGAGTTTGTAAATTTGCCCAATATTGAGTTTTACTTTGGCAATTGATTTTAGTCTTTTAAAAGTAAGTAATAGTGTAAATCGTGTGTATTTTAGATTTGAAACCGCACCGAACCAAACTTTTTTTTTTTTTTGCCCTACGTTCTTGGTCAAAAGGAGGAGAACTCTATTGTGTCAAAAAAAAAAAAAACAAAAAAAGGAAACTAACTGAACATAGTACAAAAACCGAACTGAATTTTTTGGCTCTACGTTCTTGATTGAAGGGAGGAGAAAATGAAGAAGTGAGAAAACAAATATGCAGGGCAAGTAATTAAAGTTGGAGGAGAAAAGTACTGTAGTAAACAAAGGATGAAGTATAGTAGAAAATGTACCTTGTGTTGGATTATTTGTGGTGTCGACAGTTTTTGGTAGCCATAATTGTTTGTTTTTTTTCTCTGACGACGAACAATTTTGTGATGAAGTACTATAGTGTGCAGAGTTGTGTTAGTTGTAACTGCTAGTGTTTATACGTGGCGGTTGTGTGAGTGTGGTTTCACCTTTTGATCCTTACAGTTATTTCTCCAGAGGTTAATCGATTTGTGACTGTTGGTTTAAGGTCCACTATAGCATGTTTCTGACCCACTAGGTCCACTGATTAAATCTCTAACCCACCAAGTCCACTATTATGTATTTGGTAAGGCCTAAAGTCCACTGCATTTAAAAAGGAAAATAATGCCTGACAGATTTACCGTCCATTCAAATCCCATCCGTTTAGCCATTATCCCCCCATTATCCCTAAACGTTTTAAATCACGCCAAAATCTCGGGGATTAACAGTTACGTTGGAACAGAACGACAGAGAGAAAGAGCAGTCCCATACTCCGGTGATCGCCATTGTCCCCCATCTCAGACGATTAATTTCAAGGATTCCCCATCCCAGACAATCGCCTCCCTCCCTGTCGGGTATCTCTCTCTCTCACTCTCTCTCTCTCTCTCTCTCTCTCTCTCTCTCGTATCTCTATATTGATCTTCAATTGGTTATCGTTGTTGGTGTTTTACATAGTACATTCGAGAGTTGCATGTTAAAACTGGATCAGTTTTCTATATAACGTTATTGTACTTATATAACGTTATATGACATCCTAGATGCTATTTTCAGATACTCTATATATAAAGTTATTGTACTTATATAACGTGATTACACTCATAGAACGTAATTGTACTTATATAACGTTATCTGCTTTGTAGAGTTATACATGGCATATGCGAATATATGACAGTATATGTTTGTAACTTTGTCCTTTTTAATGATATCTAACCTTGTATTCTGTTGTGTGTTGTTATGTGTGCAGTTGTCATGGATTCAACAATCATGTTGCTTTGTAAGTATGGGTTGCAGATTCTTCCGGTGAGGTTATCGGGTGGTGGTAGGTTGAAAGATGTCTTCAGCAGCATTTGTAACCGATGGAATAACCTGTCTATAGGGAAGTTTTCTGTTTCGTATGCTTATGAGGATGGTTATTGTGAAAAAAGACAAAAAACAATGATGTTTATAACTCAAATATAGCACCAAAACTGATTTGATTTATAATGGATCAACTATGTTCCTCCAAAAAACATATAACCCTATATAATTTTTACCAATTGCGGATCAAGAGAGTCCATATTGGTTGTACGCAGTGCCTTGCTTAGGTCACCAAGCCTCCATTTGATGAACCTTGGTATGATTTGTGGGTCCCTTTGGTTAATTAAAGAGACATGCTCACAAAACCAATACTGTTTTCGAATAATATAGGCACAAATTAGTTTAAAACATACCCCAAAAATGGAAAAACTGAAAAATTTTAAAAGAGGTTAGTCATTGTTTAAAACATACCATAAGTCCCATTATGCATCCTCCGACTTTTGTTGGTTTCGAAGAAGCCCTTTTGTTGAGTTCTTCGATGACGTAGTCGGTGATGAAGGTTGCCCAATCGTAGGAGGTGCTATTGTCCAAAGATTCAACAAACTCCAAGTAACCCCAACTCACTCTGGCTTGTGTGCTTGCGAAAAACAATGTCCCTATTAACAGAAGACATAGGACACGCGCCAAGTCCTTCGCATCTTGCAAAGAGGTGCCTTCAACAGTCTTCGCAAAGAATTTCCTTAGTAATGGGGTGGTCAATATCCTTTGGCCTTTGGGACCCGGGCAAAGTCGATCAGCGAAGTCTGATTTTGGGACCCTTGGAGTTGGATTTAGAACAATCCTTGTATGACCAGATTGTATTCCAAATATGAGTGTAACCTCTTTCGCCGTAAATTTCACAGACTTCCCACCCAATTTGAATCTCCCACCCGACCCCTCGTATTGCTTTACCAACTTCAAAACATCGGCATCGCTCTTCCTTACATAGGCCTCATCCAGATTTGATTCGACTATACCCAACAAAATCTCTGCAAATGGTGTCTTTTTGATCTCCTGAACTTGAAGCGGTGTGAATTCCCCGGTAGGAATACTCCTTATTAGTTTTACCACAGTATTTAAAGTTGACCTACAGACATTGTTACATAATATCAAATATAACCATATATATTCAAGTTCTAAAATCATATATGACCTTCCACTAGACATTAAACGATACATAACATTATATCAAAGTTAATATGGAACATCTAACGTTTGTATGTTGTTGCAAATACAATGGAAATGATACAGATTCAAATATATATATTTGTAAAGGGAAAGAAATAACAGGTGCTAGTGAAGTATGTTCATAATTACGGATTACTATTCTGCCAAAGACTTTCAACTAGTGTTTAAAATTGTGTGGTATTAGGGATGGGTTGGGTCCTTGTTTTTTAATCCACTAACAAAGAACATGTGACAAAAAGCTTTTTAGCAAAGCCATAAAAGTACAACTTGTATGTGACATGGACCTCAACCTCCACTTAACCTTTCACTAGTCAGTATATGTCGGGTTATAACAACACATATAACCTTTCAATAGTCAGTATATCATATATAACATTATATCAATGTTAGGATGGTGATATACAATTTAAATGATACATAAAGTCCTATGTAACCATATATATTTCAGGTTATATAAACATATATAACCTCACACATGTCTATAGAACATATATAACATTATATCACAACATATATATACATATAATCTTGTATCCTTACCTGTACTGAATGGCCCGTTTGGGTTTCACTTTTTCTTGTTTTTGCTTCCCCTTGACCCCTTTTCTTTTCTGTCCTTTTATCCCCTTTCTATTTTCTTCTTCATCTCCCTCGTCTTCATCCCATTCCTCTTCTTCTTCATCCCTCTTTACCTTTTGTTTCACATCTGGTTTTTTGTTCGAACTTCCACCCTGGGATACTTGATGCCTTGTTTTTCTTTTAATTCCTGTGTCCTCCCTTTCTTCCATGTCCTTATCCATTTGCATTTTCTTCAATGCCTCTGAAGACCATGTGACTCTCTTTGTCGAGGTGTTCAGATCTATAACTTCTTCATCTCCCCTGTTTGTCCTTTTCCTCTTTTTCTCATTAACCTTTTTACTTTCTGGCCTTGTCTTGATTTTAATCGGGGTTCGGGAGGAAGTTTGGACAGTTGCTTCTATATCAGCTTTTTGTGATCCTTTCCGCTTCATTGCGGACACCTTTTTCCGAAGGGAGGGGGAGGAAGACTTGACTACCTCATACTTCTCTGCACTGTCCTCAATATGTATGACAGCAGGGTCTGCTGTCCGCTTCCTTGGTGATTTCTTATGCCTCATCTCTTTTGGGGGGGTCAATCATTGCTAATGGACGAGTTTCTGTTGCGTACGTCACAGGTACCAACTCTTTCCCTGTTCTTTTAGGATTTGTCATTGCTGCACATACAAAGAAAACAAACAGTATTGCATGTTTACATTCGCAGCCTTTAACAAAATCCGTATATATCCAACGTTGATATAACCATATATATACTATCAATCAATTAAACCATACCATACCATACCAGAACAAAGATTGATATAACCACATATAATCGAAATTAAAACCCTATCAAACAATAAACCAATATATACCGATCAGCGTTTGATATGACCATATATACTTGGTAAGAAAACCCTAACATAACCTATCCAACTTTTTTATACACATCCAATTAAATTACATTACTGAAATGGTCCGCGCAGCGGCTTAATTGATCCTCATATATAGCCAACATTGATATAACGATATATACTCGCAATCAAAACACTAAGTATATAACCATATATACAAATACAAATATAAACTCAAATGCTCAGAGATTGATATGACCATATATGCTCCCAATTAAACCCCTAACTTAACTTAGCCAAACCAGTTACCAATCACTTCACATATACACCAATGTAGCAAAATATATATAACCATATATACCCAATCAAATATATATAAGTATATATACCAAAGTTCACTGTTAGTTTTCTAAGAAACATATCGAATGGATCGAAGCAAACGGAGGAGATTGACGGCAATGGGTATGAACCGTAGGGTTTCGACGTCGACGAGGATGCAGAATGACGGTGATGAATCGATCACCGTAAAGGCCCGAAGAACGAGCAAAGAACGACCACTAGCAGAGGAATAGAACGAGTGAAGATCGGTGATGAACAGCGACGAACTACGAAGAAGGTCCGACTGGAACTACGGCGACGAGCGGAGAAGCGAGACCGTTGCTGAACGAAGAACGCCGACGGTGATCCAGTGCAACACGAACCGTATTGGGCTGGGAGTATTTTCCAGGTTTCGTCCAGTATCGTTCCTTCTGGAAAGGGGGGAGGGGGGGAGGGGGGAGGGATTTTGTAGTTGAAATCTCCCGAGAATTTTCGGGCATTTTTTTCGGGATTGGGAGAATTTTGAACTGGAAGTTTTTGAATGGGATAAAAAAAACATGGCAAAAAGTTTTTAAAAAACAGGGGTATATTAGACCAAACGGGGGTATTATATGCTAACTAATAGGTTAGTGGACTTATGGGGTTATAGAATTTAGGAGTGGACTTATGGGGTTTAGAAAGTGGTATAATGGACCTGGGGAAAATTCTCCCTTTTTCTTTTTTTGGATTAGAATAGATATTATTAAGAATAGAGGGTAGTTTTGGAAAAGGAAAAGTATGACAGGGAGAGACACCAAAGTGCATGGTGCTCTTCCATTATATAGTAGAATAGATAGATAGATGGCAGCTTTTCGTTTTTTATGAGGACGGAAATGGTGAGAGTTTAAAGAGTGGGGAAAAAAAGAGTGGAGGAAGAGGAAAAGTGAGGAGGAGGGTTAAAAAGTGGGGAGAAATCAGTTACTTTTGTTTTCTATATATCTTGCCCTCGGGTGGGGAGGACGTGGGTGGAAAAATACTAACTGACTTGTGGCAGTTGAGAGTAAGTTTTCGGCAGAGGGGAAGTTTTGGGCAGTTTTTTTTTGTGTTTAAATGTCAAATATATCCTTACAATTATAGTACTTTTGTATTGATTTTTGCTTTTTTTTAAGAGGGTATTTATGAAAAAGAGAAATACATGACACAAAAGAGGAGACACTAAAGAGGTGTTCTCCCTTTATGTATTAGAATAGATAGATAGATACCTCACGGCCATCACAAGCTCCTCCTGCCTTAGCTACCGCTATGTATTCATGTAAGCCAAAATCTCCCCAAACCGGAAAGAGCAAATCCATCGACGCATTATTGTCGAGTTCAATTGATCGAAGGTAAATTACTAAACCGCTATATTTTTATCTTGGATTTGGATTTTTGGTGGGTTCCGGCTTCAGAAATCTACATGACACACCTACCTTTTTTTTTTGATAAGTGACACACATACCTTTTGGTGTAATGCTCGCTGAGCCTGTTGATGGCCGAGACGAACTTGCTCCCTTAGAGACTGTAATATGAGAAAAAACAATAGTAAATCCAATGCGTTTTGCTAGGGAAAACCAATTAGCATTACTTCCCGCCTTGAAATCAACTTCTCCATATTCGTAATTTTAGGCTGTTTGTGTAAGATTATTTTTTACTAACACCACTATTAGTTGTAGTAATTAGAAGTTAAAATCTGATCAAAATCGACCCTCAGAAGAACAGTGGCTGCAGAGTAATTGGTTTTCAAAGGGAACAAAGGGTTGACAAAAGCGTCGGTGGTCAACATCAGAACTTCAGGTTGGTATTCCGCTGGCAAAAGGGGTATATTTATCTATAGATGTGTACTGATATTTGTCTTTTGAGTGTTAAGGCCATAATTGAACCATTTGACTCGAGCAGCTTATTTTTAAAAACTTAGAGCTTCAAAAGCTTGGATTTTACATTGGGCAAATCATAGTGAGCTTAGGTGTGGTGAGGGATTAGATTAAAAGTTCCACATGTGGTTGAAGCTTGATTTTTTTTTTTTTTTCTTTCACGAATAGGGCTATGAATTTTGTGCTATTAGAGTGGTGGTGAGGGATTATATTAAAAGTCCAATATCGGTGATTTTTCTCTTACTTATATTTTGTTATGTCAATTATTTTTATCAAAAATCTCACGTGGTGTCTTGGGGGCCTAATTTGAAAATTTCTTTCGTTACTATTCTCCTTTCAGGTACTATTCTCTTACAGTGTGGTGATCTGTCAGGACGTCCTAGGTGCTCAATGGATAAATTGGGTCCCTTACTCCTTTAGTTTTGATGATGTTATGGTTTTTGTGGATTGGAAAAAAAACATTCATGGAGAACATAAGCATTAATACATTCTATACTGTACTTTTGGTTGTGAATATAGTGAGACAAAATTTTTATTCTATACTGTATTTAACCAGAAGGTCTTTGCTCAAATCTCAATTGTTAAGGTTGGGACATATCCTCTTTCATGCTCCCTTCCCCCGTGTTGTTCAATTGTTGCTATGGTGAGTTTGGATTTTGGGTGTTAGGGAAACCATAATTGGTACGTACGATTTAGGACCAAACCATATGGCAGTGGGTGTTGCTCTATTAGATCAAGCAATTGGAGTTCCTATCACTGTACGTTGGAATTGTATTTAGTTTGGTTTTAATTAGTTGGTTGAGTGATTTGAGGGCGAAAATAATATCACAATAATAGGAAGGTGGCAGCCAGCATATGTAACTTTTGTTGATGTCTATTCTGAGTCATGGTTCTCATTCGTGGGCTTCATGGGGTTGATTCACTAATGTGAAAACTAACATGATTGGGTTCCTTTTCAACCTAACATCGAGTGTGTTTAATGTCGCTGCACTCTTTGGGCTTTTTTAAATCCTATCGGCTTTTTTTTTTTTTCATACCAAAGTACTGGATATTATGATGCTAAGTCCAATCATCCAAAAAAATGGTCAATTTTCTATGAGTTGGTGTTATGAAGAAGATATAATTTTCTGTTATTCTTCAAAACCGTCATGAGGGGCTATTTATTAATTCAGTTCTACTAACAGCAGGGACAATTTGTAGGGACCCGTGCAGAGACAATCGCATTTGGCCCCATTTCGGGTCTCAAAGCCCCTACGAATCCAAAAGTAATACTTACCGATATCCGCAAGAGCTGATTTTTTATAGGGCCCTATAAAATAATATTCAAAAATTTATGGATATTTTTCTAGATTTTTTTGGAATCCGAAATGGTGCCAAACGCGATTATCTCTGCACGGGTCCCTGCAAATTGTCCCTGCTCTTAGTATTTTTGTTATTAATTATTGCTCTATTGTTGGATATTGAATTAGGAGCATATCACATACTACAAATAATTTTTTTTTCCCCTCAACAAACGAAACAATTTATTAAAGCTCGAAGGGGTACATCGATGAAGAAACCAAAAGTACAAAAGATCTATCCAACCAAAGTTGGATAAAACATAAAACACCTCATATACTCACTCTACACCTTCACTTTTCGAATCCCATCCAAAAAAACCTTTGAAATCCTCCACCGTATAAATTTTGATGTCAAACTTAGCCTTCATCCACATGGCTACTCTAGTCTTGACTAAATCCACCACTTCCGAAGCCTGGGTTGTTGCTCCGTTGAAGATGTAGTCATTCCTCGTTAGCTAGATGGACCATAGTATTGCAAAAAAACAAACTTCTCATATATGTTTCTCCAAGTTACGAAACCTATTCCCAAACCACCAAGGCGCTAACTCTGCTACTGAGGATGGACAAGCCCATTGGAGATTCCACCAATCCACAATTCCTGACCATACTGCCCACGCAAATTGACAGTGAAGGAGTAGATGTTGAGGAGTTTCCACATGTAGAGCACACAAGGGACACATTGCCAATTGACTCTCGGAGATTACATTTCTTTCAAGAAGTACCGACCTTGTTGCGACTCTATCCTGAACAGCCAACCAAGAGAAAATTTCCACTTTAGGGGGGCTCAAGTTCCTCCACACCGAACCCAGCATAGTATTTCGTGACTGTGCATAAGATTCCCACTGCCTATATATCGATTTCACAGAGACAACTTTGTCTGCTGTCCAAATCCACTGTAAGGAGTCTTGTTTTGAAGGTCCCAATGTCACACCGTTCAGTCTTTGTTTTAATTCCTCGTACTGTTGATTCTCCCGGACACGTAGCGTTCCTCTAAACTGCAAATTCCAGTCAGCACCACCCCTTCCTCCACAAATATCACTCAGAACCGTATCTTGTTGATTGGATCGCCGATATAGCCTTGGAAATTCCTCTCTAAGCGTAGTAGTACCCAGCCAAGAATGTTCCCAGAATAGTGTATGTTGACCTGAGTTTACTTGCACCTTGAAGCCCTCTCGAATAGAAAAACGAAGGGCCGAATCAAGATTTCCCACAGAACAAATGTCCCTCCAAACATTCGAAATTGAACTAGAGCCATGAGTATATGGAAGCCAACTCCTCCGGTCCAGATTATATTTCCCACGAATAACTTTCACCCATAGAGAATTTTTATCATTGCCAAATCGCCACCACCACTTAGCAAGCAGAGCCAAATTTTGTTGTACCAATCTCTTGATCCCTAAACCCCCATTCTCCTTTTTCATCGTGATCCTCTCCCAACTGACCATGTGCATTTTCTTTTTGTCAAGTGTGTCGCCCCAAAAAAATTGTCGTTGTAACCTCTCCAGCAACTTTGCAACTCCACATACTACAAATATTTATTAGCCACATTATAACTTTTGTTTTTTTGCTAAAGGCCAGGGTACTGTTCTTATAAGTGTTGCAAATATTCGCTCGCCCTACTTCTAGCTCGCTCAAGCATTGAGTCAACATTGCCATTAAGGACTCCAAATGGCGATATGCGGCACCACCACGGACGACAACGGCAATTTGCAACTTTCAACTTCTTGAAGCATCTGTTTCCTTTTCAAAAGGTAAAAGCCCAACTCACACATATAGACAGAGAAATTCCCTTTATTTAGCCAAATGGCTGGTTCATTTGGCTTGCTTAGTAGTTAGTATCACGATTTTTACTAATTCATTTATTATAGAACCTTTGGTTAGATAAGATTATGAATGCACTACAGAGAAGTAGCCCGTTGCATAATTGGAATTTGGAGCTGCGATGGTGGTCGATGGCAATTTTTTTATATATAATTTTACCAATAAAAAATGAGTTAATTTTGTGATATCTCTCTTTCGTGGACTCATCTAAGCTTGTTGTGGATATTCCCTTTTGTTCTTGCTTTCCTATTTTTTCTTTTGGCTTCTGACTGTTAATTTCTTTTACAGAATTTACCTTTTCTGAGTTTTCGGCGACATCTGGTAGGATTGACCGTTGAGATTCCGGCAAATTAAATCCGATTAAGTTTCCATCCTTCTTTTGTCGTGCGATGTCTCATCCCTCACAAGAAAGGTATGGATCTTGAAACCCTAGCTCCTCTTTTACACAACATGCATGGTTGTAGTTGATCACGATATTGGTCTTTAATTTTGCTTTGTGAGTGCTTAATATCTAGCTGGAATGGAAATAACAACACAAGATTCACCTTTTTTGAAGCTAATGATGTTTTATCAGCTGGAGACTCATCTGAGTCATCATGTTCAAGTGGTTTCCGTCAGTTTTCTTGAGTCGCACTTTCTAACCAATGGTTCATGTTGGCGCCAATCGTAGAGTTAATCTAGATCTCTTTGCGGAATCCTCTGGAAATACATATGGTTTTTTTCCCCCTGTGCGTAATGGTTAGGTTTTGATGTTGGTTTGATTGTTATATTTGCTTGCTTGCTGAAATTACAAGGAAATTGAAGGAATTTATCGATGTCGCGCTCTCTGTTCTCGAGAGTTATTGGTGGCTGTTTGTCTGATTACTATAATTTACTTGCCGAGATCATAAGGATATTAGAATGAATTATCTTTTCAATATCGCGTTTTCTTTTGCCCTATTTTCTTTTATGCAGTTAAGGTAAGATATTTGAAGGGAGAGGTGCATGCAAAATTGAAAGGAGATTTTCATACCACATATATATAAAAGGTCAATGAGAAGTTATAGGGCCAAGATTGATAGCGGGACAGAGACTAATACCGGGACGGGGTAGTAAGAGAAAGAAGGTGTTATAGGACCTAGATTGATGTGGTGAGACTAATACTGAGACGGGTTAGTAACAAAGATATTTGATCATTTTGTATAATAGCTTTAAAGTGCTGTTAATATCACAGCCTTATGATTTGTATGTCATGCAATCCCATTACATTTGATTGGGAAGACCATAGGTCCATAGGAGACTTAATGGAAATATTTTAAAGCTACGGTGTTGTCTATCACTGCATCTTAATATCTCCAACTCGACTTTCTTTGTTAGTCTAGAATGGTTAGATAAACGTTACATATTTGGTTTTTATTTAGATAGGGGAATTATGTTGTAGTGTTTGAAGTGTGAATAGTAGTATTCAAGCTGTAGGTTTTTAACAAACATATCCATCTAGATTTGATGTTGGTGTTAAGAGTTGATTTGCTGATTGCAATGTTGGATGTATCCGTCTAAATGCCAAGTACCTGTGTCTGACACTCCGTTCAGGGGTATGAGATCAGTGTTCAACATATATTGTTGGACATTCACATAGCACACATACTTGGTAATGCAAATTTATCAGGAAATTTGCATTTCCAAGTTTGGGTTTAATATTTTGGGGTTTAAAAGTAAGTGATCTAAATTCATTATCACGAAGTTTCAATTGTGTTTAATCTTTTGTATAGATTTCTATATGGTCATTTGGCTGATATACTATACCTAATGTATTTTATATCTTCTCTGCGTAATGTTGTATGGACATACTTTGTAAAAAAAAATTTTATTTTCTATATGCAAGTTACTAGAATGATAGGTCTGATTCTTTTTTATTTTTTTTGGATGCTATCTTTACTTTTCATGAGGAATTACCGTATTGCTTTTAGGAGGAAGCTATGGTACACAGGATATACCGTATGTCTAAATTATGACAATTTGTAAATTTTATTATGACGATTTTTGGTTTTCTAATGCATATTTATGATTCTAGTTACAACTTGTACTTTAAAATTTACCTGTTGAACAGATCATTAGCAGGTTATCCATAATTAAAAGTATTGTTATTATGTAACCATAATTATTCGTACCGGAATCCATAATATTTGTACCCTAACCAAATACATACGTACAATATCAATAAATAAATAATGCTACCCACAAATGTTATAACAACACCGTAAATTGGCATTATCTTACCACAATGAGTCATACCAATTTTTTTTTACTCGTATGATATTCCGTAACAAAATCAAAATATGTCGTACTAGAATCAACAATTGTTATACCCAAGCCAAAAATATTTGTAAAATGCCACAAATTTTATAAAATAACCACAAGTGTTATGACAACACCTAAAGTGCCTTGAATTATTTGACAGGCGGATCGGTGCCAAACCTTCACCCTATGTATACAAATCCAAATTTAATTCCTTGGAACTAGGTCGTGGAAGTACAATCTAAATAATTTTGTAAATTTATTGTCATTATACTTTCTTTTTTTAAAAATTATTATAGTCGACATACTGATTTACACTAATGATAAGGTGTTAAAGTTTGGACATCTATCTAAAAGATCAGAGGTTCAATTCTTGCACCCTTCATTCCTATATTTTTTTCAAAGAATGTTGTTTTTTTAGGTTAAATTACATAGTTAGTTCTTGTAGTTTCATTCGACAAATCTAGCCGTTCAATTTCAATCCAATATTAAAATTTAATAATGCACCATCTGAGCCCACGTAAGATGTTTTTTTTATTATTGAAATCATCTATCTTTTACATAATATCAATTAGGTCATTCGTACCAAGAATGAAATTGATGGCTTATAGCTAGACGCTTAATTGGATGGAAAATATCATTCTATTATTAAATTTGCGTGTTGATGATGGAGCTTCCTAAATCAGATCGAGGCAAAAATTTACGTAGGTGACTTGATCAACAAACATAAAAATTCAACGGAATTGATTGTCATTATTGTGTCACGATCGCATGGCTACCTTACATTCAACTACAATAGAAGACTAGGTTTCATATCAAATATAAATTGAATGTACAATCTAATGTCATTACTTATCGTTAGACCCTTAATCAAACGAAAATGTCATTTTATGATTGAATTCGGGTGTCGATGAAAGGCCTTTCTAAACCTAATAGAGCAAAAAATTTACATGAATTATTTAATCAACAAGCATAACGAAATCAATGATTTTGTAAGTATTATTATCAAGTATATTTATAAAATGATCGATCAGAACCGTTAGAATGTGAAGTCCTACAAAATTCAAGATTGTCACCAAAATTAGAAATCATGGGATATCGACAAATATGTAGCCAAACGATATTTAACGTGCCCGAACGCATTAAAGTCTATCGTTAATTGTGGTACAACATATTTTAGTCTTGCTACAGAATATTTGGATTAATTTCTTTTAGTACGACACATTGTGGTAAACAAATGCCAATTTTTTGTGTCGTTATAAAAGTTATGGTTATGTTATATAATTTGTGGTCATTTTTTGGAGAGGGAGAGGGAGAGAGAGTGAGAGAGGAGAGAATAACCAGTTACCTGCTCAGCCCTTTTTTCATTTTATTAATTGATTTAATAAATGGGTGGTTCGGATCATTTACTTTTAAATCCGAGGGTTTAAAATCATGGTGTGTACGGTACACCTCTTAATAAGGGGTGTGTACCATAGGACTTCCCTTTGTTTTAAATTTCATTCCTACGTAGTTAGATTTTTTAGTTGGGTTATAAACTAAATGGATCATCTTTTATCACTTTTTGGAACTGTATTTTATTTAGGGATGTGAACGAGGACAACTAGCATCGATCTATGAAAGCAAGACGAGGTTGTTCCAATGGTCTGTGGAGTTGACACGCTCGAGGATATGGGTTTTTATCTTTTTATTGCCATGCTCGACGATAATGTTTGGCTTTAGCATGTTCCATGACCGTCTTTATTTGTTGATTCAAATTGAACAAGTCAATGAATATGCTGAGTTATTCTTTTCTGCATAGTTAGTTTCATTGGGCAAGGGTTCATATATTGCATGCGAGTCTATTATTTATTTGTTTGACTAATCGTTCAAGCCGTGCCTTCAGGCACGGGCATACACTAATATATATATATATATATATATATATATATATATATATATATATATATATATATATATATATATATATATATATATATATATATATATATATATATATATATATATATATATATATATATATATATATATATATATATATAAATAAGTGTCCGGCACGCAAAACTAGACCTTACAAAATATGCATGTTTTTCGTTAAAAAATAATTTTTTTCCACAATCTAATAGCACCCATTGCCATCTATTGATTTGTAAAAAAAATTTGATTTTTTAAACGAAACAAATGCATTTTTTAAAGACCTAGTTTTGCGCGCCGAACACTTATTTAGAGACGAAGGGAGTATATATATATATATAATATGGCGACGTTTCTCATAAATTAAAGATGTATGAGCAACTCAAATAGGCTTTAGAGCATCTCCAACTGCCTCCGCAGTTGGTGGATCTCGCCTTTCCGCCTAACAAAATCCTCAAAAGTACTGCCCAGCAACCTCGCTTCCCACCCCGCTAGGGCAAGCGAGGGACGGTAAGCTGGCTGAGACCAGCAAGGTACGGCCACCTCGCCAGGGCTTCCTTCTCTCCCCTCTCTCTCTTTCTCTCTCTCTCCCTCCCTCTCACTCTCTCTGTCACGCTGGGTCTCTCTCAAAAAGACGCCTGTTTGCCTGGAAAACGACGGTGAAGAACGGACTTGAAATCGACGGCGAAAAGAGAAGACGACGACTTCTACGATCTGGAAACCCTAGATCAAACTATAACACGACGAACAAACTCGATTTTGGTCAGATCTTGGCCTGATTTTGGTGGACCGTCAAGTTTTGCAGAATCAACCGGAAGGAGTAATTGAGGTTGAAGTACAATATTCGAAGTTCAGAAATCAAGTTTGAACGTAAATTGGGTCTTCCTGCATATATAATTTTGTAAATCTGCAAGCATTTATTAATTCCAGATATGCAATATTGGATCTTCAGAAGTCATGTTTGACCCCAATGTAAATTGGAAGTTCAAAAATCATGTTTAGGCGGAGGTGGTGGTCGGTGATTTTGACCTGATTTTAGTGGATGGTGGTAGGCGGTGGTGGTGGTAATCGGTGTGATTTTGGCCTGATTTTAACCGGTGAGTTTGTGTATATAATTTATTTATTTATGTGATTTTGTTAAGTGGGATGCTTAGACTGTTAGGTGTTCCATTTATTTGGTGGCTAGCCAAAAGCTAAAATTCCACTTTTCCTTGCCAAAATGGCTAGAAATTTGGTGTGACTGTTGGAGATGCTCTTAGACACTTTAGCGAGCAACTCGCCAATTTTCTGCATCTTATTTATATGCTGCTCATTGGGGTTTCTGACTCACCGAACATATAACAACCGCCCCCAAGCACTTTAAAACCCCAGAATACATCAAGGGGGTCTTTGCTTTGTTTTTGAAGTGAACACATGATCTAATGATTATCGAGCAACAAGATTAACTTCAAGAAGTTTCGTCTGAACTTTGCTTCAACTATTTAGGTCATCTTTTGGTGGATTTCTGGAAGCATCTCGAAGGATTTGATCAGGATTCAAGGTGTTCGACAATTAAACATTTGGTGCGGTGTATGTGGATTTGACAAATTGATCTTTGGTTAATTGGTGAGGATTGTTTTAATTAAGGTCGTTTTGTAACTCCACAATGATGGTTTCTAGTGTGTTGATTTTGTCCCGTGGTTTTTACCTTTTTCACAGAATTTTCCACGTATATCAATGTGTTCATTATTTTTTATTTTTGGAACTCCTTTTATTGTGCTTGTTGAGTATTCAGATAGTAAAACAGGAATTTCAGTACACATAAGAATTAAGTGTGTTTAATGGTTGTGTCACCCGAGATCACATTTGAGATCCACGTTAGAGAGAGGAGGGAGACAAAAATATTTTCATACTTGTCTTATTAGCGTCATGTCCCTTTAATACATAGGACAACCAAAAAAAGAGTCGACAATGTGTTTTTTTTTAAATTTGTGCATCGAACAGGCATATCGCTAACTAATTCTAAATTGTTGATCTATACCCACTTACGTACATTACATAAGCACTTTCCATTGAAAGTGGCTAATATTTGAAGTAGGAAATCATGATATATAGTACCCATCAATTAAGAATGGATAAATAGTTTAATTGAAAGGAAAAAAAAAATGATACATATATACATATTTAATCCTCAAGTGAGTTCATCTTTAAATTCTCAGCCACTTGTATAACATGCATTCTCCGTATTCATTTTTCCTATAAACAAATGTGGTAAAAACAAACACACAACAGTGAAAGAGGGAGAAAGTTAGGGAATTACACAAAACCAACATAAAATCATCATACGTGAAGAGAAAAAATGTATCTGGTACCACATGAGCTTTCATACGAAGCAACAGAAGCATCTAATTCTGAATTGATGGGGGAAAGAAAATGCCTAATGTATTAATTCCGATTATTCTATTCCTTAGCATCGGCTTTACTTAATTTCTTTTTATCTGACTCATGTCTAATCAAATACTGGTAAAAGATTAACAATATTCACCAGCTGGGCCATGAGCACCCCATGACATCGAGACCATTGATCGTCAAGCACAACGAAAAAGTTAGCCCCAAAGGTCAAACTTTTTTCAATACGTTATTAGATGATCCAAGAAAAAGTAAGATTAATTTAGACACCACTCTTTTTTTTTTTTTTTCACGCATGCATCCTATGCTGGTCATGGGGATCTGACTATAGTCTATAAGAAGAGGTCTTGGAGATGATAGGATGTTAAGCTAGCTGGGTATCTTGAATTAACCCTTCACAGGAGAGACTAGTACTTGTGAGCATAAATTAATGTCTTCCAAAAAGAAAGAGACTAGGAAGAGCAGCAAGAGTAGTCAGTCCAACCCACCAAATATTTGTGCGCCAAATGCAGCTGGGATTTGCATCCCCAGAATCCATATGCAGCAGCAGCAGCCCTCCACAACCACTCCAAAGCCTCTTCCAGAATCTCCCGTTCCAAATAAGAAGGTAAACTTCTGCGCACATGTATTCAATTAGTTTAGACAATTACCCTTCACCTTCTAGTTCAACACGCCACTGATAAACCTTAGTTCAGGCAAGAGGATTCTTAAATCACAAGAGTGATTCTTCTCGGGGTTTATTTATTGGTAATTAATGCATTTTATAACAAACCAAACAAAATCTCAGGGCAAGGAAACCCCAATTCTTCTTCTCGTTATGGTGTTTAAGCGTTGCTATATATGACAAACAACAACACGTGTGAGTGCGTTCATATGAAAACCCACTGACAAACCTTAGTTCAGGCAATTGCATACCCTTCAACTTCAAAATTCACATGAGTCTCATGAGTACTCAAGGTGGTTTAAAAGTGAACGCCCGTGTAACCAGATTATAAATGTGCAAACTCCATCTAATTGTTTACGTTTCAGACAGGTGTGAAATTGGATTATCCTTGTTGGTAACAAATTTTGAAAATGGAGAAAAACATACCAGTAGTACTGCAATAGCCATCAGAACTAAAACTCTTTTCCCCCCAAAATTGGGGCCCAAATTTGCGGGGTCGCATGCATGCATTTGAACTATAAGTGTCATGTATATAGAGTTGTTTTGGCCAAACCGAAGGACCAGGTGTAAAGACTTCTTAAATTTGCAGTAGAGCACGCATGAAGTAAATTGTTTTTCTGTATTTGTTTGTCTTCACTTTTTTGGGACAATTAACCAATTATATATCACAAGTCCATTTTCTGGTCTTTTGTGTACGTAGGATACAGCTGCTAAACCTGCAGTGGCTGCGGCGCCCCGGGAGATAACAATCCAGTAATTAGGAACGGACGGATGGTATTTAACAAGCCCCCTTGATGTTTAAACTTCGATCATCGATCCTCTACCTACGTGTCAGCATTTGCTAGCGGACTTCATTTTATGCATTGGAGGTGCTATTTTTAGGTTGGAAAAGCTTTGTGCGTACATACATGGGTCGTAAGAACTTGTCATATGTTACGAATTATTTACGTGTGATCGATGCAAACGTATGTAGGTAATGGATGCAAAAGCATGTACTGTGTACGATACGCAGATATTGTGGTGGGTTTCTGTTAATATCATATATATGTGGTGATTTTGTTGTGAGGTTTTATTAAAAGGCTTGTTTTACCACCATTTATGGTGTTAAAACTTTTAATTACATGCAAACTGCAGTTGTAAAATTTTCGAGAGTAATACATCTGCCTTGTAGCTTTCCCTAGCAGTGTACGTAGACCGACAAACATGTGAATCCTCGCTAGTCGATCTAAGAGAGATTTTTTCTTACCGGAGTCAGAATATCATCTTGGTGTAATTAATAGAGAGGCTTTTTACCTCTAAGTCCAGAAAATAGAAAGAAAAAATTGTAAACCATGCATTTGGGAACTTAGATTCCAAATCACCCAACACTAGCTAGCCTCAATATCCGATTTACATGCAAAATCTTTTTTTAAAACAGCAAAAATAAAGTTTCGTTAACTCATAACACGAAGTACGGAGCTAATAAAGTCATAGATACACCGGTTTGACCATCCATGACTCTTATCTCCTAACTATATGGATAAAATTGATTTAGACACAACAGAGTCCAAATCAGGGCCAAATTAAAAAAAAAAACCCAAACGGTCCAAGTTGGTAAGAAACCAACCAACAGCCCAAACACCCAAACAACAAGTCCCAAAAACCAAAATGGCCCAGCCCACACCAAACAACACCACAGCCCAAAAACACCTAAACCCTAACACAAACCCCCCAAGAACTCGCCGCCACCCTCCGATCCACCGCGGGCAAGAGCAGACCACACCCACCACCACGGAGCCGATACAATCGCTGCACCTCCAAACAAAGGAGCACCAGCCGATCCCAAACACAAAGGGATACCTCCAAGATAGATTCCGGAGAAGAGGAATAGCCCACAGCAGCTGGATCCACATCCTAAAAGCTTCCAACGAACCATCTGGTCAGGATCAAGGGTGTTAAACCTCCATCTCTGCGTTAGTTGATCAAGGGTGTTTAATGCAATTTTCTTTGTTTATATTGTTGCTCTCTAAATATCAATCTCATAGTTTCCGATCAAATTTTGATGATCCGAATTATTTAATGTGTTCAGAACATGATTTTAAGAGTACCTGCGTGAAATTGGCAAAAAAAAATAACAAGGATGGGCTTGATTTGAGCAGCTTTTTACTGAACCGTTCAATAAAGTTCAATAAAAACTGTTCGGATGAAGCCATTTTCGGTCATTTTTTTTGCTGATTTTTCACGGTTACCCTTAAAATCGCATTCTGATTACATTGAGAGGCTTGAATCATTAAAATTTGATCGGAAACTTGAGGGGTTTTCTTAGAGGTTTCCGGAACCTTCCCGATATATATATAGTATTGCTCAAATAAACATGGATAGACTTTCAGCAGTTTATTTTTCATTTACATTATTTTTGAGTTTGAAAATGTATAATAAGCCACTTATTTTTTAAGAAGATTTCTGTAACGAGACCTAAGTCAATTAAAAAGAATTCAAACATGTGTCTCATTGCATTTTATGCCCTTTAATTTGTCGATTATTTCCAAAAAAAAAATCACAAGCTAAGAGCATCGGCAATATAATAATCAAAAGTGAATAGTCAAAACTTACCACGTCAACTTTTGATTATTTATTTAGAGGGTTGCTAAAATTAGCAATGTGAAGTCTCACATTGTTACTTTAGATTATTCAAATGCCCAAATTTGATTATTGGTTAGGAGGTTGTTAACTTTGATCATTACAATATGAGGAGTACTTTTTTAAGCACATATTGTTAACTTTACTAATCTTTTGATTTTGATTATTACATTGCAGATGCTCTAAGCATGTCACCTAATTCCAACATTGCTTCATTACATCCATTAATGCTGTTAACACCGTGATGTAAGACCTTGGCCATCATCCGCACAAAACCCCTTTTACCACGGGAGAATCTAACAAACAAACAAAAAGAGAGAGCATCTGGTACTAAATGAGCTTTCTTACGAAGCCAACACAAAGCATCTAATACTATAAATTGATTAGCGAGGGAAAATGCCTTTTCACTTAGTATTCTATTCCCCAAGCTTTACCCTTATTTCTTATCATGTCACTCATGTCTAATCAAACTAACGCGTAAGGTGATTATTTCATAATAATAATATTTTTTAATTATGAATAACCTGTTAATGACCTCTTCAACAGATAAATTTCAAAATACAAATCGTAACTAGTATCATAAATATGCATTAGAAAATCCAAAATCGCCATAATAAAAATCACAAATTGTCATAATTTAGACATACGATATATTATGTGTATCATAACTTTCTCCTATTACTTATCATTCATTGTCCACCACAACGAACAAGTTAGCCCGGGTCAAACTTTTTTCCATTCGCAATAAGGTGGTCATGAAAACAGTAAGATTTGGACACCACTTGATAATTTCATGCGTCTGAACTCTAAGTGTCCAAAACTGATAAAATGGTCACGCAGCTCTGACTATAAGAAGATGTCTTGGAGATGATAGGATATTAAGCTGGGTATCAAATTGTTTGAACACCCCACCACCCACCCACCCACCCACCACCACCACAGCCCCCCCCTCCTTTTTTTTTTTTTTATATAAAATCAGCAAAAATAACTATTTATTAGAGGAAGGGAGAGGGAGTCCAACCAATAATTGAATCCGTACCACCATAGGGACTAACCCCATTACATCCTTAGGGTCTAAAGTGCCCAGATAAGACATTAAAAATCAAACACAACCCACAAGGCCTAAAAAACACAAATACATCAATAAACAATAAAGCCCGGCACAAAGAAACCCAAAACCTACTCAAACAGAGCCACCGTCGTCCGCCATTATAGACAGGACAACCAGCACCACCAGTCAAAGCTTCCAATATCCACCTAGCCACCACTGGCCACCCCACGGAGGATCAACCGAAACCCAGAAAAAAAACAACTTGCTGTGGATGTTGTACCAAGCCGTTAGGCGAGATCTAGGCCATTCAACAGCGGCCACAGCGGGAGCCAATGCCGGTCGCCATACCCAAGCCCAGAGAAACCCTAGGCGCAATCAGAGGTCCAGTAACACTCCAACCAGAAAACTTGGGAAGGCTAACAGCCGTGCAACAGGGACAACCGACGAAAGCAGGGGTTGGAAAAAAAAAGAGGGGGAAAAGAGAGGACAAGGGAATCAAGGACCGTACCAGACATGATCTCGTCGGACGACCGAACTCCTCTGTTGCGAGCTGCTGTGAAGCACAACGATTTGACTCTCAAAAAAGGCAAGGGGAGAACAGACACTAAGATCCATGCACACTAGCACCACCATCGGGACGCCATAAGAAGTTATCGTCTTTGGAACTTCTTATCAGAGAATTGTAGCAAAAGATTCAAAATGTTCACCAGAAACTTTTCCAGATGGCATATGCCAACCAAGTATTTTCAGCAGTTTTTTACCAAAAGGATGCTGAAATGAAGCATTTGAAAAATCAGCTTCAATCTCTTCAGGCTCAGCAGTATTCTCAGCAAAAAAGTCCATTTGACATGTTAGCTTCTTCCTCTCAAGAATGTTTTTCTGGATATGCTCAAATGTCTCAGCCCTTACCTATATACCCTACCTCAGGATTTGGTGAGTCAAGCTCCAATATCTTTGGGAGCTCATCAGCTTTCCTTCCTCTACCAAAAAGACCATTTCCGCCAAAACTTCATTTCTTAAAGCCCCAGATAAAATCTATCCGACCTCCAACAATTTTGTCAACACCATCTACCTCTACCTCAACTCCAACTACCTCCATTCCTTCTAAACCATTTGATCCAAATTCAAAGTCACCCCAATTAATCCTCCAGCCAACTTCTAGCCTTTCCAAAAATCCAATCTTTACTCTCCTACATACCGTAGCCACCATACCTGAAACCCCATCTCCTGAACCAACTATTGAGTCTACTTTAGATACTGAATCCACTGACTCTATGCCAATTCCTCATGTTTTCATGATGAACCTAGAACATTCTCCAGAGGAACATGTTAAAGATCCTATTATTGAAGAAAGTCCTGAGTTTGACATACCTCCTGAAATTCCAACATTTGACTCCTTCTCACATTTCAATATCCATACCTAAGGTTTCTCTTTTGATAATATTCCTACATCAAAATGGTTGGATAAACTTTATGAAATTCATGCCCGGTATACTGCTGTTATGCTTTCTCCAACTGCTACACTGAGTATTGTTATTACGAAGGGGTTGTTTGATATCCCATATTCAGCACTTAAAACTGAAACAATTAAGTAATAAGTGATTAAGTAGGGGCTTGTTTGATAACATAAATTCAGCTCTTAAAACTAAATCAATTAAGTAATAAATGATTCAATAAGTTTAATAAAAACATTTTACAATGCTTAACAAATTAAGTACCACTTAAAATATAGGCTAAAAAGTTGAAAATGTGTATTTACATTTAACTATCATACCACAACCACAATTACTCCCACCAACACCTCCACCACAACCACCACCTCCATCACTCCGCCACCATCACTACCACCACCACCAGCTCCACCACTCCTCCACCACCACCACTCCACCCCTTCCTCCACTACCACCACCACCACCTACACCACTCCTCCACCACCACCAGCTCCACCACTCCACCACCACCTACACCACTCCACCACCACCACCACCGCTCCTACCACCTCTACCACTCTACCACCATCATCACCACCACTGCCACTCCACCACCACTATCATCACTACACCACCACCACTCCCATGTACCACTCCACCACCACCACCTCCACCACCACACCACCTCCACCACCACACCACCTCCACCACCATCACCACCTCCACCACCACCACCACCTCCACCACCATTACCATAAGTATATTGTGATTGTTAGTAAATTAAGAGAAAATTTGAACAGAATTAATTCATTATTTTTTTAATTTAGTACTTAATATATTTATCAAACAGTTTTTCAGCTTTCACTTTCACTTTTCAGTTTTATCAAACAGCTCCTAGGTTTGATAACCACATTTTACATTACTTAACAAATTAAGTACCACTTAAAATATAGGGTAAAAAGTTGATAAAAATTAAGTAGTTTTGAGCTACTTAATTCTGCCTGAATTCTTATATGCTTGCATTCAACCACCACCACCACCACTACACCACTCCCATCACAACTACCACCACTCCACCACCACAACTGCCACCACAACCATCACTATTTCACTACCACACTACCACCACCACAACAATTACCATCACTCCACCGCCGCCGCCACCATTACCACCACTACTCCACTACCACTACCACAACCATTACCACCACCACTACTCTACTCCACTCCACCCCCACCCCCACCACTACTCCACTACCACTACCACCACGCTACCATTACCACCACCACTACTCCACTCCACCACCACCACCACCACCACCACCACCACGCTACCACCACCACAACCATTACCATCACTCCACTGCCGCCACCACCACCACCACCACTACTCCACTACCACAACCATTACCACCACCACTACTCTACTCCACTCCACCCCCACCCCCACCACTACTCCACTACCACCACCACGAAGCTACCATTACCACCACCACTACTCCACTCCACTCCGCCACCACCACCACCACGCTACCACCCACCACTAGTCCACTCCACCCCCACCACCACCATCATTCCGACGCCGCCACCCCTACCACTAGTACTACGTCACCGCCGCCGCCGCCACCACCACCACAACGCCACAATTGCACCACCATTATTTCACTATGACCATCCCACCACCACCCTAATCACTACCATTCCATTACCACCATAACCACTATCACCAAAATTAAAAAGAATTAGAACTAAAATTAATTCATTAATTTTAATTTAGTGTTTAATATGTTTATCAACAGCTCTTCAACTTAAAAAATTCAGCATTCAGTTTTCAGTACTTAACTTTTCAGCTTTCAGTTTCAGTTTTCAGTTTTATCAAACAGCCCCTAAGTGTACAGCAAAATTCATTGGCCATCTTCGTCAATGGTACATGGCTCTTGGTGAATACCGACAGCTGCAGCTTAAACAATTGTCAACCCTTAATCAATTCATCTCAGTCTTGCATACTGAGTTTCTTGGAGATCATAACAACACAAAAGAGTTTGTTCGAGAGGAATATCTCAGCATGAAGTGTTGTTCATTCAAAAGGAAAGATTTGGAGATTCATTACGATCGTATGTCTCAGTATGCAAGTTTTGTTCTTCTCAACAGCATGGATGATATCAACCTTAAGCAAGCTTTTCTCAATTATTCCCTTCCTGAACCATTGGGAAATGAGACAACAAGGTTACTTCAAACAAAAGGATTGACGTTGAATGCAACATCTGTTGGCGGTATTTACCTGTACTCTTTGATTGCCTTGGAAAAACTATGTTGTAACGCCCCGAAATTTGGGTACGTTAAATAAACATTTTTATTGAATAAATTAAGGAGAGTCTAGCTCATTATTACAACATAATTCTCACAAGAGTACTTTTATTCAACAAAAGAGGGGATAATTTAAGGTTAACTACTGCTCCGCCTCTTCCTCCATCCTTGCAAGCTCCTCGGCTCCAAAGGCCTCCAAGGTGTACTGTTCATGCTGCTCATCTATAAAATCTGACACATTATACCAGCGTCGCCCCCAGTATAATATGTCAGGGTCACCAAAAAGGTAACACCGTGAGCTACAGAAGCTCAATAGAATAATCCAACCCGCTAACCCATAACTTATAACACGAAGGTACATAGGCAATTACACATGCTCATTCAACAACATAATTAACAATGACACATCCGCATTCATTATCTTGCCTACGTTGGTGTCATGCCTTTCTTTGTTTCTCCTACGCGACTCATCGTAAACCGTGTCACCATTTCCAAATCAACATTTTGAAAATCATATCTCATTCTTTGTTACCAACGGGCTACCAAGTCCAGCCACGTTATCAAATCTTGCATTGGCTCCTCTACGCGGATAACCAAGCCCAATTACCAATGAAGCTACCACGTCCGGCTCCGTTAGCAATCTACACAATGGACTACCAAGTACGGCCTCATTGCGGTTTTCGCAAGTCTACACAATGGGCTACCAAGTCTGGCCTCATTGTGGTTTTCGCAAGTCTACACAAAGGGCTACCAAGTCCGGCCATTATGTAGTTTCAAAAATCCTTTTTATCCATATCAACCACTCCCTAAGTGTCATGTTTCTACTTTTTGGTTCTCGTGTCTTGTAATCATGCATAGACTCCGCGGCGGGACGAATCACTTTAAAGTAATCTTGAAACTACACTAGCAAGATCATCCAACTCTATTTAATCATGCTTGTTTACAACCACAAGTAAGGCAAGCAACATGCTATCATGCTCACAATCGTTTAAAAGGTCAAAATACGAATACTTCGTTTAAAACAACACTTTATCTTTTAAAACGATAACATATAGCCATCTTTTTGGAAGTTCAAAACAACACATGTTTATTGACGAGTTCATACATAAACAAGCAACTATCACGAGATCGAGCAATCAAGTAGTCATAAGATCAAAGTAAACTACGTAAAACAAATCATACTACACATATGGCTTCATGCTCATACAATACGATATACTTAGAGGAAGTAGTTAAGAAAAGTCTACATTTAATTCAAACATGCATACAACTATACTTAGGATAAGTAGGTTCGAAGAACTCTACCGTTCTTCTTGGCGGTAGAAAAGGACTACGAAAGATCGACGGAAAGAAAGTCGGCACTCGAATGGCGTAACGGCTTACGATAAGCTTCCGATAGCTTCGAAAGAGAAAGGTTTCTCTCGAAACTAGATCGTGACTTATACTACTACTACTTTAGGATCGAGGTGGTGGTCGTATGGTGGTTTAGTGGCGGAGATGGAAAGTTTCTTGAAAGAACTAGAAAGAAACTTCAAGAACAAGCCAAGAACATCAAGAATAAGTTATGCTTTCAAGAAAGAAGTTGGAGAATGGAATGAGGTGTGAGTTCAAAGCACCAAATGGCTTGGTATTTATAGGCAAGCCTCTCCTCTCTCCTCTCATGGCCTAATTCTCTCTCTCTCTCCTATCTATCATTTTTTTATTCCAAGCAATCTTGCTTCCTTGCAAGAAACAACCTAGAATCCTAGGGTTGCATGGCTATGGTGTGTACCATGGATTGGATTTTGGAAGATTGGCCAAGGAATTGGATTTGATTCAAGTATTCAATTAGGGTTTGTACAAAGAAGGACTAGATTTGCTTACAAAGGTCATGCTTTCACTTTGAAAGCATATCAAAGAAGGACAAGATAAGCTAAGCTCGGTCAATCAACTTGCACACACATCACACTCTCTTCCTCTCTCTCCATCCGAATCTCTCTCTCTCAATCTCTCTCTCGGCCTCTCTCTCCTCCTCTCTCCCTCTCTCTCTCTCTCTCTCCTTGGTACAATGGTACAATAGATATATATAACTATATATATAAGATATGGAAGGACAAAGGTTGATGGATTGGAAGAGTAAAGATTTGGCAAGCTAGGGTTTGTACAAGATTTACCCTAGTAGAAAATGTATTTAGGACAATCTGGTACATAGATTTGCTAGTAAGAAATCTCCAAGAAATCAAGCAAAGGTCAATGGAAGCACAAGAGATCAAAGGTACATTTCTCTCCCTCTCTCTCTCTTTCTCTCTCTCTCTCTCCCCCTCTCTCTCTCGGATCTCTCTCTCTCGGCAAACTCTCTCTCTCTCCCTCTCTCTCTCTCTCTCCCACTTGTACTTGCATGGAAGATGTATATATATATACTAATATATATATATATATGTACTATGGGTTTTTAATAAAATCCAAGTTTCCAAGTAATTTAGATTTTCTTAATATAATATTGTAATACACACATGTTATATTCAATATTATATATATATATATATATCTATATATATATATGCATATAAGTACATACATATAATATACACAAGCCAAGTACACATAATCTAGGCTAGATATGGAAGAATCCCATATCCAATTAACTAATCTACTTCATCCAAAGTACTATGTACTAAACTAATAATCTAATATACTAATCTTAGTTTAATGGATTATCACACATGACCAAATCTATTATTTTAATCAACCTAATCTTGGTTGACAAGTAAAGCTATTATCCAATGGATAATAGTTCTCCTAGCGGTTAATAACCAATGGTTAAGGATTTCCCTAGAACTTATCGTCCAATGGATAAAGACAAAAAGGATAAAATGGTCCATCTAGGGTTAGGGAGAAGTGATTAGGCTAAATGGGCATTAGGCTATTCTAACTAATCGGTTAAAGACTAACGATACTTAATCTATGCTTTCATTGCTCGAGTGGTATTTTGGTTTTATTTAGTAGGAAATCGCCTAATAACGGAATATTAAAGCCCGACGGTGCCAAACGCCAAGGCAAGGCGTGAGCGTGGCCAAGGCAGCCCGCTAGCAAAGCGGTGGCCAATGCGTAGCCAAGGCAAGGCCAAAGCAAAGCAGCCCAGCAACGCCAAGGCAAAAGCAAGGCGCAACCCGATGCCAAGGCAGAACCCGATGGCAGCCAAGGCAGAGCAATGCAGCCCAGCAACGCCAAGGCAAAAGCAAGGCGCGACCCGATGCCAAGGCAGAACCCGACAGCGAGTCGACGCCCAGGCGAGGCTGTCAAGTCAACGGTCAAGGCAAAGACTAAAATTTAACCACTTTGGCATTGATGCAACGCTCTAGGTTAGGAAAAAGTAACTAAGCCAAACGGTAGTTAGGGTTGCTAACTAATCGGTTGCCATGTAGGATTTCCAGCCGAGAAATATAAATCTAGGATTTTACTACAATTACCAAGTAACTATACCAAGGTCTTAATAGGCATACTCGTCTTTAGAAAATGACCTTAATGCCCGGGCGATGAATACCAATCTCCTAAGTCATTAAACCTAATTACGACGGATTATTAATCGTAAAAAAGGATTTATAAAACAAATAAAGAATTTTCAAATATAATAACAAAATTTTATAAGTCAATAACGACCGATTTTTGGATGTTAAAAAATGAAATCCAAGTATTAAAATAAAATTCAAATTTTTAGCGAAATTTTTATTGACCAAAAATCAGGGTCGTTACATATGCAATCACCAGAAATTCCTCAAAACTCTTGAAGAATAGGGTAAACTTTTTGGTAAAGTATTTGATTGGCCAGACTTATCTATAAAGTGCAAAGACAAAAAGTGCACTTGCCATCCTTCATATCGAAAATCCAAACACTTTCAGAAATGGAAGTTCCAATCTCCTAGCAACTTTCTAAAGTTTTCTAAATCTGACAGATTTTCACGCCAGAAAAAATGAAAATTTTTCAAGAAGAAAAAGTTCAGAGGGCAGCGAAAGTTTGATCGCTGCTACATATGCAAGAAGAAGGGGCACTATGCTAAACAGTGTCCAAATAAAACAGCAAGAGATAAGATGGAGAGCTCGTTGGCTCTCATTGATGATGATCTTGAAGATGCCGATGTCGAATCTCTTTTCTCTATTGATGATGAATCAACAGATGAAACAGTCCTGGCATTCACCTTTGATGATTCTTCATCAGAATTAGAAGATTCTTCTACTGATTCTGACTCATTCCCCTTTGAAATCCAAACATTTGGGTTCTCAAACATCATGTTGGCTCAACCTTTTGCCAAGGTCAAACTTTTGCTTGAAATATGAGAAACTCATACCAGTTATCGCCTTCTTTGCTACTGGTGCAGCAGCTTCCATCATCAACCCAGCAATCCTCCCCAGATCCTACGGGCAGTCATGTTTCAGACCCTTTACAGTAGTCAATAGAGAAACTTTTGTCATCACTCTAATCAGTAAGCCTATTATCATCCAACTATTTCCTAGATACACCATAAAACACCAAGTCTATGATTCTGACCTCCCAAGGAAAGATTTGTTGATAGGCTTTTATATTCTCCAAAATCTCAACAAAGTCTCCTGGCTCAAAAAAGGCTTGAAATATAAAAATTACCTGTTACTCTGGATCACTCAACCAACTCTCTTTTCCATAGAAAACTATTCCTCCATCAAAGATGCCATAATCCAAACTTCTTGTGTTGAATCTCATTCTCAGTTCCTCACCAAATGCTCCAACCCACTATGGAAAAACCCAAAATTTTTCATTTCTCTTCCTTTTAAGGAAAATGAAGACACCAACCCCACTAAAGCTACCCATCATGGAATGAACTCAGAACACTACCAGCTTGCTCTTTAAGAGCTCCAGCAACTCCAATCAGAAGGTTTGATCGAGCCCACAATCTCTCAGTGGGCATGTGAAGCATTTTATGTAAACAAAAGGACAGAGCAGCTAAGAGAAAAGCTTCGTCTGGTTATCAATTACCAGCCTCTTAATCATTTTCTGCAGGATAACAAATTTCCTCTTCCTTAATGAAGTGTCCTTTTTGCAAACCTGCCTAAAGCTCAGAGTTTCTCAAAATTTGACTTAAAAGTAAGTTTCTGGCAGCTGGCATCCATCCAGATGATCATCCCAAAACTGATTTTTGCATTCCAGATCACCACTTTCAGTGGTCAGTCATGCCTTTTGGAATAAAAACAGCTCTATCTTTATTTCAAAAGGTCATGATTCGGATATTTGCTCTCATTCTATCCTCAGCACTTGTCTACATTGATGATATTCTGCTTTTTTTCCCCAGATATGGAGTCTCATGCTATCTCATTACAAACTTTTCATTTCCTCGTCCAAACCCATGGTATCATGCTCTCAGAGAAAAATATGCTTCTTTCCCAACCAGAAATTGATTTTTTAGGGATGCATATCTCTAAAGGTCAATATATCCTTCAGTCTCATATAGCCTCTCAACTTGATCATTTTTCAGATGAAAACCTCATCGTCAAACAAGTTCAATAGTTCCTTAGAATTGTTAACTATATGGCTGATTTCATTCCTAACCTTGCCCAATACCGTACTCCCCTCTTAGCTCTACGAAAGAAAAACCCTCCTCTCCCTGGTCAACCCATTGCACCAAAGCCATCAAAGACCTTAAAACCATAGCAAAAACTCTTCCTCCATTAACTATACCTTCAGATGGGAAAAGAGTTCTTCAGACAGATGCCTCTGATCTATATTGGGGAGCGGTTCTTTTGGAAGAAAACATAGATCAAAAGCGCATAATCTATAGATACAAGAGTGGTGCATTTTTTCCAGCAGAGTTTCATTACCACTCTACTTACAAAGAGATTCTAAACCAAAAGAAGCATTGAAAAGTTTGAATTTTATCTAATCAGTCATCATTTCTTGATTGAGACTGATATGATGAGTTTTCCCAGCATGCTCAAATTCAAACAGAAGCACCTTCCATAGGCACAGTTACTCAGATGGGCAAATTGATTTTCAATTGGAGTTTTGATGTTGTTCACATAAAAGGGAAAACAAATGTCCTCCCTGATTTTCTGTCAAGGCTCAAAAAGGAAATCAACTAGCTCTCAAAAACAAAACCATATTTGTTTATTCCTAGTTGTTTCCCAACGATTTTTTTGTTTCCACCCAGTTAGTCTTCTTGTCCACCTTCAGTGTCATATTTTGGAGTTAACCCTTCTTTTTAGGTGTGTCCAAATGTGTCAAAACTTTCAACATCTCTGCATATTCAAGTATGGTCTTGATGAAGGTCCCATAGGAGGTTTATCTTTCCATCCTGTCTATCCCTTTCTCACCCAGTTTGAAATATATGACCACAATGTCTTTTAATTCAAAAAAGAAGCCTACCTCCTCTTATGGTATTTAGTCGATATTTATACTATAAGTGTTTGTTTTAATAAATTAGTAGTATTGGTTTATCTAGCACATGCGGCATTCAATCAGATCCATCCTCCAGAAGATTGCTTTTTGAAATTTCTCTTGCTCTTCGGAAGTATACCCTTTTGGCAACAGAAGATCAAGAGCATTCCTAACAATGCAGGCGGAAATCTTCAATTTGCTTTTTGGACAAGTCGCAACAACAGATGTCTTCCAAATCCAGATGGTTCTATCGCTTGGCGAAAGGAGTATCACACTATATTCCTCTCTGCACATCCAGAGTCTCAAAGAATCCAGAACGACAGTGAAAATTATATTCTCATGATTCAAACACTGTGCTCACTCAATGGATTGACACCTGCAGAAGTTCTCTCATCTCTCATCCACTATGAATCTACAAATTGAAAGTTCAATGATACATATCCAAAAGAATGGAGCCAAAATATCCGCTCTCTTTTGGATCAATATCACTTGACTGCTATCTTTTGGATCAATATCACTTGACTGACAGAACTGAAGACTATTTTGGAAGAAGTGATCCAGGTGATACAGAGGAGTGACATCCATGTGTTCAGGCCAACTGTCTTTTTATGTGGTGCACTCTTTCATTTCCAGGAGGAAGTGAAATTATTGGTGTTTACTGTTGTGTACTATTATAAGAAGTATAATTGGTGTGTACTGTGTTTAAGATGTACATACTTACGTTGAAAGTTGTTAAAGCTGTACATAGTAAGTATGGATTTTAGTAAAAGTCTGTGTAGAAACAGTATGAAGCGGGAAAAACCAATTATATGTAAAATTACTCAGCGCGAAGTGGGTACAAATACAAAGTAGGTTAGGATCAAAGAGAGAACACCACATGGAGATGTATTATAGAGAACACACTGATTTACACTGACTTGTACTAACTTGGTTATTACAATAGGTAGAGCCCTCCTTTTATAGGCGTAAGGAGGAGTAGCTTGCATCATATCTTACATCACTAAAATTTCTTAAAGATCACACTGAGTCTTTAAGAGCGTCTATTACACACACCTGAACATGTGCATTCATATGACAGCCCATTGATAAACCTTAATTAGTCTAGGCAATTGCCCTTCACCTTCAAAACCACATGACTCAAGGTAGTCTAAAAGTGACCGTGTAACCACGTTAAAGTGCAATGTCCAACTTGGTTCACATTTCGATTTTATCCTTGTTTTTCCTCTCACTTCTTCATTGTAACTGCCATCTCTCTCTCTCTCTCTCTCTCTCTCTCTCTCTCTCTCTCATAAGAGCATTAACCCTAGTTTTCCCTAGTGATCATCCTCTCACTAACGTACTTCCTCAAGCAGCAGAACTCAACGCCCAAGCGGCAATTTTTCTTGCCCATACAATTTTGTTTCCTATTTCTAGTGAACTCCCTCCGTCAAGGGGCGGAGCTATGTTGGGGCTCGAGGGGGCCCGACTCCCCGAGCGTTCGAGTTTTAAAAATTTTATTTGCTATATACCTAAATTTGAATATTATTGATAATTAATTGTGTGTAACTACTTATAATTTTAATAGTTATGATTTAATAAAAAAAAACCCGATTATTTTACACTCATTTCTCAATTTTTTTCCTAAATAAAAAATAAGCACATAATAGTTGAAGTAGCCTAAGAAACAAAAATGATTGGTATACTTTAACTGCATTAGGTTAGAATTATTTCAATCTATAAATGTAATATATTGGAAAGCAAAAACCTTATGATATAATAATAAGTATGGATTCAAAATCTTGGCTCGCCACTGCAACCGTCCCATTCTCTTTGTCCTTTTTCGAAGTTATTGTCAATTTTCAATCGCTTATATCTTCTAATATGAATTTCCAAAAATATTCAACATAGATCTTGTTTGATAGTTCTCGATTAAGTCTATAATACAAAATTTTCAAAATTATGAAAAATATTATAAATTGGAACATATAAGCGTTTAAAGAACGGTACGAGTAACGAAAAAAGACCAAAAAAAAAGGGACGAAGGGAGTATATGAGTTATAATAATTCTAGTGACACACCCACACTCACATAAGTGGTAGGCCCCATATGCACACACTAGAGTGTGTAGTGTGTGTGAGACCCACCACTCATGTGAGTGGTGGGTGTGAGTTTGGATGTGGTATTGCTATATTTTTTTATCTTCACTTTTTTGGGACAATTAACCAAACAAGTGGAAACGGAAATTCTCATATTTCCAATTATCACAAGTCCATTCTTTTGGTCTTCTGTGTAGGTTACAGTTGCTAACCCTGCAGACTGCAGTGATCCCGAGGGAGATTTAACAAGCCCCTTGATGTTTAAACTTTGATCCTGCTCTACCCACTTATGTATTTGCTAGGTGATTGTTCATTTACGGAGCAAACGTACGCCAAGGATAATAGGCTGATGACTTGTCAAAATCTTCTATTCGACTTTATTTTATGCATTGGAGATGTTATGTTAAGGTTGGAAAAGCATTGTGCATGAGGTGATAGTGTAGGTAACAAGTCGTTAGAATTTGCAATATAAGCAGTTAGAAATATTTACTTGATCATCTTAGATGTATGTGATGGATGCAAAAGCGTGTAGTGTGTACGATATGCAAAGATTGTTGTGGTTTCTATTAATATCATAGTATGCGGTAATTTTGTTATGAGGTTTTAAAAAAGGCTTTTAGTTACAGGCGTTTTAGTTTTCCCTTCCATGCCATAGACCAACAAACTCGTGGATCCTCCCTAGTCTGGGAGAGTCTCTAGTTGTTAAATCATTCATTTTAGTTACCAAACAAGTTATTGAATCGAAGGAATAACACCCACTAAAGTAAGAACCCTTTCAATATTTGTACATATATAAATCTGGTCCAGTCTTGTTGATATTCGATTGGAGGGTGCTGAATCGGATCGAATCAGTTTTTCCCGGTTTGGCTAAAACTGATACCGGACCAAACTGTTTACCTCTAGAAACCAAATCAAACCACCAATTTGGTCCGATTTTGGTTTTCGGTTTGGTTAATTAGTTTTTAATTTCACCCCTGGAGACAGATCAGTATATCACCCTGGTGTAACAAAGAAAGATGTACTCCCTCCGTTCCGATTTATTTATCCCTTTTCACTATTTGGGACCTCTCAAAAAGCTGTCTATAGTTTGCAATTTATATGTTTTTGGGGTTTTTCTTTTTTTTTTTTTTTTTTTTGTCTAAGTTGTAATTCTGGACTAAACTTGTCTTTATGGTGAAGACTAGTCATTCTCTCTAAATTTTGTCCACAAGGTATTCTCTGACTTCTTTTTGTTTTTTGGGTAGTTTTTCTTTTGTCCAACTGTGGGCTGGTCAGCACAAAATTCCCGGGAAAGTTCAGAAGACTCGGCACAAACAAATCTGAATAAAAATAAAATAAAAAACAGGGTGAATAAAGTAGTATCCCTGAGATTTATCTATTCTTTTGAATCTTATATCCCAGAGTATTTCGCAACTACGTATCTATCAAGCAACCACCTGCCTTGTACATTCAACACGATTTCCGCCTATGGTTATAATTTTCACAAAGCTTAAGCTCTTGGCAAACCTGACATGCCGGCACAAAGTCTTAAGCTCTCGGCATCTGTTTTGCTAAGCATCCAAACTATGGCTCACTTCTGAGAAACAGTCAGAGTTAGTTGCAATTTCTGATCAAGCAAACTCCAAGAGGTGCAACGGTCTTGTATACACTGTTCTAACCATTTTTTCACCCATTGATTGAGAATCGGTAAAACTCCAAAATACTTCGCAAGACCACAGCAGCCGGCTTAATGGTCGCGTAACAATACTTTGTGCTTTGAGTTCCTGGGTTCGGTGAAGATTTTGAATTCCAATTTCTCTCATGCCAATATCTCAAATTTGGGACTGGATTGTAAGAGAAATTCAAATCCTTCTCTACCTTCGTTTCTCCCTCTTGGCATCTCCTCGTTCTTTATCAGAGCCATGGTGAGATCTGCTCAGAGAGTCCCCTCTCTCATGCTTGCGATGCTTCGAGTGTTTTCTTCTGCTACTCTTTTCCCTAGAGCTTCCCTTCTCTCTCCCTTTAGACCTTGAATGGTGCAGGTCCCGATAATCTTCAGATGAAGTAGTTTCACTGTCAGAATTACTAATTCTATGCCGATCACGCCTAGAGTGCTTTCTATTCCTTTCATCTACCGGAGGACGGCTGCTCCGATTTCTGTGTCTATCCACTTGAGCCCCTTTTCCAAGTTCAACTTTACCAGATCTGTTTTTCTCAGAAGAAAGAGTCTCGATTAAAGTGTTTTCTACTTCGAGGGTGTTGACATTTCCCTTCTTGGAATTAACAGTGTCCTTCAGACTCGCTGACACCCTAGTTTTGTTTTCCGAATTTGGAAGATCAGGAGGAACGTCCAAACCTAGTTCTTTACCCAACGACTCCAGAAAGTCACCTGCTATTAAGCGATTTAAAGTTGTACTGACAGCTCCATTTTTTTTTTCGGGATCCTCAACTTGATTGGGACTAGAGTTTTCCTCTTCATCATCAGAATCATCAGAGAATATTGCCTGCACGAGGAAAACAATAACCAGAGAAAGCTAAAACCATGAAGCGTCTGTATACAAAGTTGCATATACAAAACTGTTATATTGGCCAACAAACCATGTTATCCACTTCACTTCTATCCATATAAAGAAAATCTCACAAGGCATTGATTGCCCAACTTAGGTAGCCAGAGGAAGCCTATATTGAAGAAATAATTAGAAACAAAATGATTTACTTTCCTTCCGTTTTCCTAGGGGACACCCAGCAGGGTTGTAATCAATCTTCCTCAATCCGTACGACAACTTATCAACGAACGGCAGGAAAAACAAAAAAAAACAAAAAACAAATATAGTGTACAAACAGTTATGGTTGACTAACATGCCATGTTACCATGTCAATTTTGCGTCTGGCTACCATTCCCCAAAGCAATAATGGGCATCATGCCCCCATTTTTTTTAAACCCTTGGATCTCCTCTTTCAATCTCAACCCTTGGATCCACCCCCCTCTCTCTCATGTTAACCTCCAACACCGGTTAAAATTATTTTGAAAACACCCAAAAACATTGAAGTACAGCCTTTAGTTGTGGTAAGTATGCCTTATTTTGTGGCAAGTATCAGCATAAAATATGGTAAGAAAAGTCAGTGTTCATGGTAAGTATAATTGTTTTTTTTTGCCTGAAAAAACGCAAAACCACCTTACTTTTTGTAGGTGGTTTTGATCCAAGGGCCCAGATTAACCTAAAACCTCATCTAATGGTCCATATTAAATGGGGGCATGATGCCCCAATACCACATTGGGGCATCATAGAAATTTTGGTCAATTTTACCTGCATGCAGAACATGGCATATATTATGAGACAGAAGACCACGTACCTTGTAGAGGTCAACTGGCCTCTCAACATTTTCAACTTCCACTTCATTCTGAAATTCCCCAGTAGCTTCTTTTGAGGTAATATCTTTGCTACCTGGTGGGGGCACAGACAATGAATCCGTAAATGCTGCAGCAGTTTCTTCAACCTTCACAGGTTTAGTTGAATCTGGTAGGAATATGAGAGAATCCATTTTACTCCTCAAACGCGGAGGTGGTGGTGGCTGCAAATGGAAACACATGCAGTTTAACAAAACTAGCTATGGGAGGACATGATGCAGGACAGAATTGAAAGTAGGCTAAGTAAGATCAAACACAAAGAAACAGGGCCTGTGAATAGTGCACGTGAGGAGAGAAAGTGTTAGAGAAGGATAGATCTAGGCCTCACACCTAGGTTACCAAAGGCATCACACCTAAGGCCTCTTTAGCATCACACCAAAGATGAGATTGCATCACACAATCATAGAAGCTTAAAGCTCTAGCAAATTTTCAATCATTCATATCTCAAACTCTTGAAGTACATCAATATATAGGCTCCTAATGGGTTTAATGCCAGAGACTGTTACTATTACCCAGATGGTTGAATAGGATGAATGTGTTTAATACCCTAGATATGCATGCCTGGTCAATACCCTAAGTAGGCCCTTCATCATCCCAAATCATTGAATCTTTTGAAACTACGCTACCCGCTGCATTAATAATGGACCGCATCATTCTCCCTTGTTAGAGAAAACTCGACCTCGAGTTTTGAAATGTTGAAGAATGGCAGTCCATAAGCTTTCAATTGGAACCATATCTTCATATCAAAATCTGCATATGGAAGTCGTCATATCTTCTTCATAGCTGGAAGAAAAGAAAGGAACGATGTCATTCCATCTCCGAAGTTGAATTTCTCTGGGATGATGGAATCGATTGAAGTAGAAGAAAAATCCTTGCAATCCTCCCGGATGAAAATAAAAGTCGGCGGAATTTTTGAGTTTCCATGCTTCCTTGAACACATGTGATCAGGCAATTTGGAGTTCAAAATAAGATATGTAGCACGTTGATCGCCAACGCAACAGCTAGGTTGGCAAGCCATCTCTTTTGGTAATACATAAGCAAGCTTTGGAAGCCATCCGGTCACTATTGAAGGGTTACTACTTTCCAAACTAGAAACTGTTTGCTTCACTTCATTGGTCTTGTTAGAAGATGGAACACTAGATTCTTCACTCCCAACCCTAGTATCTTCGAGGAAATTACATGAGTCTTCAATAGGAGGCATCTCATCCCTGATAATTTGGAATTCTTGCAATATGACTTGGTTTAAATTATCTCCTGCATCTTTGAATCCTAGAGACATCAAACTTTTGATGTTCAGCAATAGTCGTTGATGTTGTCAACTCACTAGAAGACTTGGACAAATTAGACACCTTTAAGCACATTTCAAATGCAAGACCAGCAACCAATTTCTTCAATTCTCCCGCAGTACCGACACATGAAACATTAAGAGGCTCTTCAAGAGGAATTACAAGAGATTGTTGGGCTTCTTTTGAATAGTCGATAAGAGGCTTTCCATTCTCAGTGATCTGGTCATTCCTCCCCTTCACACTCAGATTATTCGTCACCTTCCTCGGAGTTGATCAGCTTTCTAAAGAATTAAGCCGATAAGTAAAACTATCGAGTCGTTCCACAATCTTGAAAAGAACCTCGTCCCGGTGGAACTCAGTTAATCGTCCTCTAAAAGGTCCACCAGATCATGTAGACATGATGCTACGCTCGCTCTGATACCAAATTGATGCATGACGGGACTCAAATAGGGTCAAGTATGATCAAAACACAAAAGAAATGGGCTGTTTTTGGGCCTGTGAACAGTAGACGTGATAGTGAAAGAGGAGAGGAGAAAAAGAAAGGTTTTAAGAAGATAGATCTAGGCCTCACACCTAAGGCCTCTTTGGCATCACACCAAAGAATGAGATTGCATCACACAATCATAGAAGCTTAAAGCTCTTGTAAATTTTCATTCATTCAATCATTCATATCTTGAACTCTTGAAGTACATCAATATATAGGCTCCTGATATGTTTAATGCAAAAACTGTTCCTAATCCTATTCCCTAGATGGCTGAATAGAATGAATGTGTTTAATGCCAAAGACTGTTCCCATTCCCTAAATAGCTAGATAGGATGAATGTGTTGTCTAATGGTTGCATGCATTGAATATGTGGTCAAACTTCCCTAAATAAAAAGCCACAGCCTTAAATGATGCATGCCTAGTCAATACCCCAAGTAGGCCCTTCATCATCCCAAATCATTGAATCTTTTGAAACTAACAAACTACCCATGGCATTTATCATGGACCGCATCAGGACATGCATGAAGAAAAGCGAGAATTTCAGAGAGTACTTTATATATGAAACTACCTAGTATATCCACTTAGAGAGAGAGATAGGGAGAGGGTAGGCAGGAAACTGCCTATACATGCACATTTGGACTTAGGAGGGCACATGGCAGCAGAGGAATAAGAAAGAATAACAGATAATGTAATTGTCCAAACAGTCATCTACACATACTGCGTAAAAAAAATTACCTCTAAGATTCGGAAAAGAAAACGGAGATTCCAAAATAGAATACAAGGATCCGTGGAATGTAAAATGAAAAGAAAAGTGAATCTTCACTTCTCTATTTCTTTTGAAAAAAATTATTCGAGGCACCTCAGAAATGGATAAAGTGAACAAAAAATGGGAAAAGAGGAAAAGATAGTTTGCTCTCTGTATAATACGGACATACCATCTACTGAGGCACTTCCCACTATTTCGAAAGAAATATTCAATTCATTTCATTTCCAATAAGACGGCTGATGAGTGTTTCCCTTCGATGGCACAGGCATACCAAAAAGGATGGCGAATGGGAATCAAGACCTAATGTGTCCCCAGTAACTTACCAAAACACCCCAGGAAAAATGTAAATTCCAAACATTGTGTTTGCAAGCAAGCACCCCTTTGAAACATGTAGTAGAACTCCTATTATTCTAAACACAGAAGGGTTAAAGAACAAGGACACATCTCCAATTTATCAGAGAACTTGGAAGTACAAAAGATAACGAATGTGATGATATAGAGAGAGATCACATATCAAAATGAGAATGTTCAGTCTACATATCTATCGACTATCATGCATCACTATCAGAAGCACCACTTTCTAATTTTACTTCTGATGTACTTCTACACTTTAAACTTCTGTTTGTTTCTCTCCTAAAGCTTCCATTTATTGCTATTTCAGTGCTACTGTCTCCTCTCTTACTCTTTCAATGTTTATTGAACTTTTGTTAGAATAATATTTAAAGCATTTTCAATAATTGACACCAAACCAACAGCTCTCACCACAAATCAACTTGGGCCAGCCTCGTTGGCCACCCGTGTATCATCTCAGCTGAAAGGTCAAGGGATCAAATCTTTCTGAAGGCAAGAATTGATTATGAAGGCAAGAATTGCCGAGCAAAAAAAAAGAAAAAAGAATTGATTATTATTTCTTCCGCATAGGTTTCTTTCTTAGTTGATTTACTTCTACCCAATTAACGGGCTATTTCTTGAATTGTGTATGTTGGGCTTGATTTGATTTTGCGGACTTTCACATAATGATGTAGTATCTCGTTATTGCAATTCTCATCATATATGAAGGCTATTCCCTACCGTTTGACCCCAAAAAATCCAATATTCAACACCCATTTAAACACCTCTCTCTCTCTGGGTCACAACCCCTCTCTATCTCTCCCTCCACCCTCACAGCTCCCACCCATGACACTGACCCTCCAAAGTCTGTCCCATTTTGGCCCTTCCACCATGGATGCACCTGGCACAACAACTCAATCCTTTCCTTTTCCCCAATCCGCGGTAACCACACTCCTCTGAGATTTGGTTGAAGATATAATTCTTTCAGTCAAATCAGATTGTGGTAGTGGAACAGAGTGTGATTGGAGAAGAGAGGTTATAGAGATAGAGAGGGGACGAAGCAAGCTACCAACGAAAGATGCATGGGTGAAGAAAGAAGGCAAAAGAACGAGAATGAGAGGGAGATAGAGGTGGTGGCCATCACGCGTGGTCACTGGCAGTCGTGGGCTCTGGCTAAGCGACACTCTAAGATCCTTTTTCAAACCTGCACCCATTTCGAGTCAAGAGATGCAATAGCTGCTGGTGTCAAGAGGTTTTTATAGTTGCAATGGGCTTCAACGAGATTAAAGTGTTGGTGCAGTGTAATAACGAGTGTTGGTTGAAAGATGTGGAAGCGATTCAGTCATTAGACTGGTAAATTCTTTAGGGTGAATACTGAGGTGGCAGAGAGAGTGAGAGAGAGACTTCCAAAAAGGCTGTCTATAAGAGACAGTGGTGCAATGCTGGGAATGGGTGGTGTTGACTGGTCGTTAGTGGAGGCGGGGGTGGCACGTGATGGTATACAAGTGATGGTGGGGGTGAGTGACCAGGCAAGGAAGGAAACTACAAGGCTGCTAGATAAGCGAGATTGGAGAAATAAGGTTAGAACAATTATATTGCCAAAAGAAATATTGCTGACATCACAAAATCCTATCTTTTGGCATATCAGTGGAGTCCATGGACTAGCAAAGAGGGGCAATGGTTATGTAACCTCAACCTTCACGGGGGTGGAACGCCACTTCCAGAATATAACAGAGCCAAATGCATTTGTCCATAAATCCAGGGGTGTAATTAAAATTGGCCTTTATTCTAAAATAATTTCCTATTCAGCTTTGTTTTAATTAAGAGCAATACTTTTCAAAACTGATATCATCATTTTAAAAATTGGGCTACAGAAGCTTGATGGTGCAACCCAAGCCCAACCCAAATTCATTTATTTAAACTCAGGCAAGGCTTTGGTGAGGCAATTTAAGCTAGAGATCAGACCTCAACAGTCCACCTCGCACCTGGAGCTAGGCCTGAACAAGCCCCAATCACGTCTGAACCCCACCAAGTTACATCCCAACATATAAATAGATACTCGTCTAATTGTTCACATATTTCGAAACATTTCACAAATACTTTTGATGTTTCCCCTTTTAGCTTAATTTTTCACATATCTTTGTATCACAAGTTTCTCGTTACCTAATAGTTCCAAAACACTCTGCGTCGGAACTGATGAGAACAAAGTTTCAGCACTCGGATACATGGACACTAAAGACGAATATAACGAATATGCTTATTTTAAATATCCTTCCTCATTAATAAAGGGAAAGAAACATAACATAACAGTGTTTGTTGTTTATGGCCCTTCGATGAACAGCTTTTTGGTCCCTTGATTAAACAGTGTTCCACCCAAGTATTAGTTATAAACAACTAGACAACAACATTTGGCCTACTTCATTTACCAATTTGCTCAACCAAACATTTTTTGCTATGGGCATAGCAAGTAATTATAGCCATCCTATAGTTCTATCAGGTTCAATTAGTTAGGAGATGGGTTTACCTGAATATACCCGATTCCCAATGGGGGCAGGTATGGTGGATTGTCTAAATCCCTACTAGTACTGGGTATGAAGGCGGGGATGGGAAAGAATTTCCTGATTCCCCCGACCCATACCTTACCTGTTGCCATCCCTACGTGGTTTGGGGAAGGTAAACAAAAGAAAACAAGAACCATTTAGAGATCTTACCATGCTAGAGCAAGAAAATAGGACTTCTTGATTTAGGATCTTTTGGAATGTCTTCAAAATGTGGTGACACTCATCAAATAAATTAGTAGTTTCTAATGGACGTATTCTCAGAAGATGGACAAGTAAATTTCTCAGAAAATAGGATTTCCAAGTTTCTTATAACATATTCTAAAAACTGTAAGATGCCAAAATTACACAAGGATAACAAGTTCGCACAACTATTTTAACTAATGGATTTTGCGATGTGCTACGAAGTTTGGAAGTGAAAGACAAGGATAATGAAGCCAAACTCAAAAAGAAATTGCTAACGAGTTGTTTTAATTTGAAAATTAGAAAGGGCTCGTGAGAACCTGCCCATTTCTAATCATAGCTCACAAGGATTGAACCTCAAGCTACAAGTTATTATTCGTTCTTCTATGAGAAGCAAACAGGTTTACTAATCACTTAATTGTAAGCAACTCATAATCTTAAATTCCCCCAATTCGAATCATTCACCATGCCCTTGTGCTAGAAATATTGGCACCTTTGGTAGTTTTTGCTTGATATTTAGGTGATTGCCAGCAGATATGTTGATGTTTATTGCTGCTTAAATACTTTCATAGCCATTAACTTAAACAATCAAAGACATATAATTAAAAATTGTGGGGGTTTTTATCAGTTAGATTACTCACAGGTGATTGAATTATTACAGTTCCTGTATGTCTACAAGAATTTTGTTAAAGGAGTGAGCTTCCAACAACAACTATATGTCGCCTTAAGTTGATGCAATAAACACTATAAATTACCCTGCTAACTCGGGTTTCTTAGTTTTCTAGCTACAAATGCTTACTCCGTTCAAATATAACCAAACCAAACCAAACCTTATGTCCCAATCACTTGGGGTTGGCTACATGAATTATTTTCCTCCATTGAGCTATGTCAAGGGCCACTTATTCACACAGACCTAATATACTCATATCTTTGCGCACCACAGCATCTAATGTCAATTTCGGTCTACCTCCCCCCGTAGCATTGCTATCAAAACCTATTCTATCCGCTCTCTTAACTACCGCATTTTCTGGTCTACGGTGGATATGCTCAAACCACCTTGGCCTATTTTCCCTCAACTTCTCTTCTATGGGTGCTACACCTACCATCTCACGAACCGTTTCATTTCTAATCCTACCTCGTCTAGTATTACCACACATCCACCTCAATACTCTCATTTCTGCTACACTCATCTTGTTCACCTATTGTTTCTTAATAGGCCAACATTCTATCCCGTACAGCATCGCTGGTCTGATGGCAGTTCCATAAAATTTTTCCTTCAATTTTGTGGGTACCCTCTTATCACACAGTACACCCGTAGCGCTCCTCCACTTCAGCCACCCCACTTGGATCCTATGGGTCACATCATCGGCAATCTCCCCATCACTACTAATAATTGAACCTAAGTACTTAAAAGAATCACTCTTAGGTATCTCCTGGTCTTGGATCATCACTCTTTATTCATGCGCACTGCTGGTACCACCAAACTTGCACACCATATACTCAGTTATACTCCTACTTATTTGAAAACCCTTTGACTCTAATGCGCCCCTCCAAATTTCTAGTTTCGTATTAACGCCTCTAGCAGTTTCATCCACGAGGACAATGTCATCTGCAAACATCATTCACCATGGGATATTCTCCTGAAAGTTTTTAGTCAATTCATCCATAACTAAGGCAAAGAGGTACGGGCTCAAGGCTGACCCTTGGTGCAATCCTACAGTAATTGAAAATTCACTTGTTTCCCCTACTGGTGATCGAATAGTAGTGACGGCACCCTCATACATGTCTCTAATCACCTCGATATACCCTTTGGTCACACATTTTCTCTCCAAAACCCACCACATGATGTCTCTCGGCACCTTATCATAAGCCTTTTCAAAATCTATGAAAACCATATGGAGATCCTTCTTCTTTGCTCTGTATTTTTCTACCATTCTCCTTAATAGGTAGATAGCTTCCATGGTTGATCTTCGAGGCATAAACCCGAGCTGTTTCTCTGACACCATAGTCACCATCCTCAAGCGATGCTCAATAACTCTTTCCCATAATTTCATCGTATGACTCATCAATTTAATACCTCTATAGTTGTTGCAGCTTTGAATATCCCCTTTATTCTTATAGATATGTACTAGCGTGCACCTTCTCCATTCGTCAAGCATCTTCCTAATCATAATAATCTGGTTAAACAGCTTTGTCAACCAAGTCGCCCCCAGGTCACCTAGACTTTTCCACACTTCAATAGGGATACCATCTGGTCCTAAGGCCTTACCCAGTTTCATCCTTTTCAAAGCTTTAACCACTTCGAACTTTTGTATTCTCCGATAAAATTCACATTCTATGTTCTCGCCAAATACATACACTTCCTCCCCACCAAAGTCTCCTTCATGTTTCTCATTTAACAACTTCTCGAAATACAACTTCCATCTATCCCTGATCGCCTCGTCGTGCACCAACACCAACGAATCAATACCTTTTATACACTTGAGAAACATCTCGAGCTCTCTTTTCCCGTAACTTAGCAAGTTTATAAATAATCTTTTCTCCATCTTTACTATCGAGTCTAGCGTAGAAACTCTCATAGGCTTTCAACTTAGCATCCCTAACGGCTTTCTTAGCTTCCTTGCTAGCTTGCTTTTAGCCCTGAAAAATTTCTGCATTCCGGTCCTTTTGCCACTTTTTAAAGCACTCCTTGGCTTTTACCATGGTTTAAACCTCGTCATTCCACCACCATGTCTCCTTAGAAATCGGACCTTTTCCCTTCGACTCCCCAAGAACTTCTTTCGATATTCTTCTAATACCGTCAGCTATGGTATCCCACATAGTGTCACTATCGCCTTCCACTCCCCACCGTACTTCTTGAAACATTCTTTCTTTAAATACCTCTAGTTTCTCCCCTCTTAGGCCCCACCATTTAGTTTGTGGGCATCTATTTTCCTTTCTCCTTCTAATATTCCCCTTGAGACAAATATCTAACACCAAAAGTCTATGTTGTGTCACTAGACACTCTCCGGGGATAACCTTACAATCCTTAAATGTCAAGCGGTCTGCACCTCTAGCAAGAAAATAGTTGATTTGGCTTCTATTGGCTCCGCTCTTAAAGGTAATTAAATACTCTTCTCAGTTCCTATAGAGTATTCCCCACTATAAGGTCAAAGGCTACTGCAAAATCTAAAATCCTCTAACCACCTTCGTTAAGGTCACCAAATCCAAAGCCACCATGCACCTTCTCATACCTTTGCTTATGCACTTCCACATGACCATTGAAATCGCCTCCTATAAATAGCTTCTCCCCAAAAGGGATCTCTTGAACCACGTCATCCATTTGCTCCCAGAATTGCTCTTTAGTAAGATCATCCAAGCCTAATTGGGGTGCGTAAGCACTAATAATATTAACTATACTCCCTTAAAAATTTGTGTTGAAGTTCATGTTGATACTCCTCTTCTGGATGTGGTGGAAGTGGAATATGCAAATGGGGATTCTGCTTTTGTGACTGTTCAGTACCCTTGGAAACCCTATCGATGCTCTGACTGTCATGTGTTTGGGCATACTGAGGCTAGTCATAAAGGACACCATTCTGTGGTTGGTGGCGCTTTACGAGAAGATCCTATTCCTGTTATTCCTTTAGGGCAGGCAGCTGGTCTTCCTTCTGCAAAATCTGTTGAACAAGCCATGCTGCATCCTGTTGCGTCTGTGTTGAATGCTTCTGGGACTCATGGGCAGGTTAGCTTTCCTCCTACGCTAAAGTCTGGATCACCTGGTGTTGATTCTCTGACAAAGAATACAGTTGTCATGACTGATGGTGTTGCTTTAGATTGGGTAGTTAAATGCAGAGGTTTAGATGCCAAGAATCCACCAGAACCTAACGGTAGCAACAGCATTTCTCCTTCTAAGGTCCACTCTGGCCTTTCTAATATTTTTGCTATCCTACAATCCACTGTGATTGAGGAGGAGCAATCTAGTGTTGCTGATGGGGCTGTTCCTTTGGTGCTCCCTACTGCTCTTGTTGAACCAACGGCTGAACCTGTGGCAGGGGTGGTGGGTGGGCAAGTGGAGGGAAGCTTTGCTCAGCCTGTCTTTGTCTCTGTGGCTGCTAAGGCTGGGAAAGGGAGGAATCGTGGAGCCTCCAAGAAAAGATAGGCAGTTCTTTCTCATTTTTTCCTATGCTAAAGGTTTTTGCATGGAATACTAGGGGTCTTAATAACCCTTTGAAGCAGAAAGAGGTTCTTTCTTTGGTTCATTCTCAGAATCTGAGTTTGATTGGTTTGGTGGAAACTAAACTTCGTAGTGATAATTTGGATTCTGCCATTAGACATTGTGTTCCTGCTACTTGGATGTATGTTCATAATTGTGGGACTGCTGTTGTTGCTCGTATTGTCATGGCCTGGGATCCTCAGGTTATGACCATTTCTCTTCTGTTTTCTTCTCCTCAGATTATAGTTGCTAGGGTTGTTGGGGTGGAATGTCATAAGGATTTTTGTGTGTCTATAGTATATGGGCATAATTGTGCGGTGGCTAGGCGGCAGTTGTGGCATGATATGCAGTTGGTTGGTGGTGTAGTTGGGACTGACCCGTGGCTTCAAATGGGGGATTTTAATGTTGTTCGGAAAGCTAATGAGCGTCTTGAGGGGTTTGATAGGGCTGCTTCTACTGAGTTTAATGACTATTTGGATTCTCTTGAGATGGATGACATGATGGCGAAAGGGTTTTGGTATACCTGGACTAATAAACGTGGTGGTTTAGGGGCTAATATGAGTAAACTTGATAGGGCCTTAGTTAATCCTGCTTGGCTGAATTTGTTTCCCGATTCTGAGGCCTGTTTCTTGGCTCCTGGAGTTTCTGACCATTCTCCCGTTATGGTTTCAATTGTTCCTGAGATCAGAAGGAAGAGGCCTTTTAAATTTTTTACTTTTTGGATGAAGCATGCTGCTTTTCAGGGGGTCTTGGCTATGTCTTGGAGTGATCCTGTGCTGTGTCAATCTTCTATGTTAAAGTTGAGCCTTAAGTTGAAGAGGTTGAAGGGTCCTTTAAGGGATTTCAATAAGCAGCATTATTCCAATATTTGTTCCAGAGTTGAAGAGGCTAGAGATGCTCTAGCTCAGCTTCAGAGGTCGTGTTTTGCTAATCCCCAAAATGCTTCCTTGAATGAGCAGGAGAAAGTAGCTCTGTGTGCATTTATGGAGTTAAGTGCTGCCGAAGAATCTTTTAAGAGGCAAAAATCTAGGGTGCAGTGGCTTACTCTAGTGATAAGAATACAAGATTTTTCCATCAGAAGATGGTTTCTCACCTGTCGCATAATAAGATTTTAAGTTTGGTGGATAGTCATGGTGTTAGATTGGAGGATCCAACAGCTATCAAGTCTGAAATTGTGGGTTATTATAAAGGTCTTCTTGGTTCTTCTTTTCCGGTCTCTAGTGCTTATGATGAGTTGGCTCAGGCGGTTACAGCTAGAGTTCCTGAGGAATGGATGACTTCTTTGATTTCCCCTGTGACTGTGGATGAAATTCAAGTAGCTTTGAAATCTATTAAAGGGGATAGAGCCCCAGGTCCGGATGGATACAATTCAGCCTTTTATCATCAGAATTGGGCTATTGTTGGTCCTGATCTAGTGGCTGCTATTAGTCAATTTTTTCAGTCAGGGTTCCTGCTAAAAGAATGGAACTCTACTGCTATATCTCTGGTTCCTAAGGTTGAAGCCCCTTCTTCTGTTAAGGATTACAGGCCTATTTCTTGTTGAAATATTCCATATAAGTGCATTACTAAAATTCTTGTGAATGGAATGCAACCTTTTCTTCCCAGCCTCATCAATCCTTGTCAGTCAGCATTTGTGAAAGGCCGAAGTATTGTTGACAATGTGTTACTAATGCAGGAGCTAGTTAGGGGTTATCATAAGGATCAAGGTCCTGCTAGGTGTGCCATGAAGTTAGATCTTATGAAAACCTATGATTCAGTTGCTTGGCCTTTCCTTTTTGACATCATGACTGTGATGGGTTTTCCTGCTCTGTTCATCACTTGGGTTAAGAAGTGTGTCACCTCAGCCATGTTCTCTATTGTGATTAATGGTGAGCTTGTTGGTTATTTCCCTGGAAAGAGGGGTTTACGGCAAGGTGATCCTATCTCCCCCTACCTCTTCTTGCTTGTTATGGAAGGGTTCTCCTCTTTGTTTCAATATCGAATTGGTCATGGCAGCTTTACTTATCACCCTAGATGTTTGTCTCTGCAGCTTTCTCATGTTATCTTTGCAGATGACTTGTTTATTTTGTGTGGAGCTGACCAATCCTCTTTTCAGTTGATCAATACTATGTTGACTGATTTTCATTCCTTTTCTGGGCTTCGTCCTAATTTGCAAAAGAGTAATGTTTTCTTCTCTGGAGTTGATGTTGGGGACAAACGGGGCTTATTTGCTATTCTTGCTATTTCTGAAGGTGTGCTCCCAGTTAGATACCTTGGTGTGCCTCTTATCACTACAAGACTTCATGCAAGTGATTGTCAAGCCCTTGTTGATAAGATCCTCAAGTGGGTTCAATCTTGGACTAACAAACTGCTGTCTTATGGGGGTGGATTACAGCTTATCAGTTCAGTTTTGTTTAGTATGCAGCATTATTGGAGTTCCATCTTCATCTTGCCTCAAAAAATCCTTAAAACTATCGAGGGGGTTCTTAGGGCCTTGTTCTGGTCTGGGCCAGCTTTGACAGCTCCAGGTGCTAAAGTCAAATGGAGGGATATCTGTTCTCCTAGAGAGGAAGGTGGGCTGGGGCTTAGGGCTCTTCCGGACTGGAATAAAGCTGCCATGTTGAGACACCTTTGGGCCATAGCAAAAAAAGCTGACTCTTCGTGGATAAGGTGGATTCATTCCTATATCATTAAAGGTCAGTGTCTTTGGTCTATGAATATTCCTCCTTCTGCTTCTTGGACTATTAGGAAGATTTTTAAGCTTCGCAGTTTGGTTCAACCTTGGATAAAATCTGTAGTTGGTAATGGGCTTGATACTTTTCTTTGGTTAGACAATTGGCACCCTCTTGGGCCTCTCTTTTCTAGATATGGGGAGAGGGTTGTGTATAATTTGGGGAGATCTTTGTCTTCTAAAGTGGCCTCTATTATCCGTAATGATTCCTGGTGTTGGCCCCGACGACGGAATGCTGTCACCAAAGAAATCATTGAGCACACTCGTACTACCTTGGTTCCTAATTCTGGTCAGTCTGATTCTGTACTTTGGCTGCTGCATGCTCACGGTTTTACTATCAAATCTGCTTGGGATAGCATTAGAGAGGTTAAGCTAGGTGTTACTTGGTGGAAAGTGGTCTGGTTTAAGGCTCATGTTCCTCGTTGGGCAATTATTCAATGGCTGGCTGTTCATGGTAGGCTTGCTACGAAGGATAGACTGCAGAATTGGGGGATGGTGCCCCATACTTCATGTGTTCTCTCTAGTGCATCTCTTGAAAGCCATTTGCATCTTTTTTTCTTGTGTCCTTATTCTTCCCATATTGTGGGGCAGCTTTTGAGAATCTGTGGCTATAGGAGGGGTCTGATTAGTTTGGATCACGAGATTGGTTGGGCTAGTCGACATATGACTGGCAATGGTTTGCAGCAGTCTTTGTATAAAATGGTGTTGGCTGCCTCTCTTTATCATATATGGTTGGAGAGGAATAAGAGAGTTTTTCAAGGCTCTCAGAGGGATGCTCTATCTCTTGTCTTTGTGGTGAAGGCTGATATCAGGAGTTGTTTAAGTCTTTGGAGGAAGGTGAAACGCAATGCCAGGAACCAAAGGCTGTGCGCTATGTGGAATATCTCTGAGGCTATTTTCTCCACCGTTTGATGGCGGGTCTAAGTCTTTTGTTGGTTTTGTCTTTGGTCTGTTTGGTTGAGTAGTTGGTTTTGTTTTGTTGTTGTTGTTAGGGTAGGAGCTTGTTCCTAGCCGTTTTCCTTTCTTCTTGGCTGTATGTTGTGTTCGGGGGTAGCTCCCCTATTTTGTTATAAAATTTTACCTTACCCAAAAAAAAACTATACTCCCTCCGATCACAAGCTTAACTAAAATAATCCGATCTCCTTTCCTCGTGACTGTGACTACCGAATCTTTCAGGTGTTTATCTACTACGATACCTACCCCATTTCTATGTCTATCCTTACCCGTATAGTATAGTAAAGCTTATAACATGTGTCCTCTATCTCCCTAGCTTTCTCCCCAACCCACTTAGTTTCCTGAAGGCATGCTATACTAATCCTCTTCCTAAGCATGGTGTCAACTAGCTCCCTAGTCTTTCCTGTTAATGACCCTATATTCCAAGTTGCTAAACAAATCCTATAATCCTGGGCTAACTTTTTTCCCGCGCTCATCCAGGCACGCGCGAGAACCCTTGCTCACTTATCACCACACCCGAGCGCCGGTGTGGCGCCCCTTGCTCATTTTTCGAAGCACCCGAAGGCAGGCACAACATGTCACTTAAAGGGAACGCCCTAGCATGTCTCGTTTTCATATTTGGATTCATGTCATAAAGATCTGACGGGTTTCTTACGTGCTGGCTGTCAGCTACCTAACGCACAACCCTCCTCCTTTATCCGGGCTTGGGACCGGCCGGTAACTAAAGATAAGACTCTGTTCAGATATCTACTTCCAAAAAAGAATGCAAAACTTTTCCTAATTGCTAGGTGTGATGAAAGGCCTCGTCAGGGAAAACAACCTCATACGTTGGTTTCATAGAGTGGCCTCATAAAAAAACAAGGAGTTGCTTCATATTCAGGAAATTCCTTGCATTGGGCACTAGCCCACATGCCTTGCATGCAGCCACCTCACTCGTTTAATAATAGATGTTGAAAACATATTACATGTTGACAACAGCTCTCACTTCTACATGTCATGCAGAAAATACTAAGTTCAATATCTTTGCTGTGCACTGTGTTTCAAACCATTGATAACTAAGTTCACTATCTTGCATGTATGAGCGAGGGGGATTTCAACCTGAAATCTTTCCTATGAGAGTGTTGGAGGAGTGCAATCTAGCCTACAGGCCATTGGGCATTGGCATTAGAAACTGTGGCTTACCAAACACAAAACATTTTTATTTTTTTGATAAGTACCAAACACAAAACATATAACTCGCACAAAAGAAAGCATATGAGTACCTTCCCCATATATGGATCCAGAATATCAAACCGCTTGCAAAGAATAGGTGAAGGCCGCCACTGAAACTCTTCACGCTTTGGATACATTTTCTTCATTAATTCTTCCACTTGAGCAACTTTCTATTTTCAGAGTTGGTGTTACAACACACTAAATCAAATCTTCAAAGTTGAAAATTCCACAATTTCTAATGCATACCTCTAGTCCTGCGGATGTAAACTGCAAACTGGTAGTTGTGGGCATATCCCACATCTGTTGATTGGAATGACTAGTTTCCTTTCCCCAATTACCCTTCCTTATTGCCTCAGCTGCAGCCTCAAACTCCAATCTCTCACGAGCTCGAGCAGCTTCTGACATGTTACTCGCACCACTAGAATCTTTAGACCGAAGCCCTCCATCGTACTTGTCCTTGAGGAACTGCTCAAACCTTCCTTGTTTAGCAGGATCATCTCGGAAAGGTTTAGCAGCATCCGGGACTTCATTCTGGAATCCAATGAGCAGAAACATGATACAGTAAATACCTCATTCTGACATCATTTTCCATGAAAGATCGAGGACTAACAAAGCAGCCTCTAAGTGCTACTCCGGACATCATCCTCTACAAGCTACTCCCTCGTAATTTATTGATAGTCCCCTATTCCATTTCGGGATGTTTTAAAAGTATTAGTCTCTTTGAAAAGTCAAGCAAAAGAGCGTTCAGATTTCCAAAACTAACCCTCAAATGCTTTGAAGTAGTTGAAAGAGTGGGGATCAATCAGCAATGTTGGAAATCATGTACAAGTTTTCCAGGGCACGTACATCATGTGCATGTCACTTTGAAAAGCTGAAACTCCCAAAATGGACTAACAAAAAGGGACCGAGAGAGTAATATTTTTCAACTATCAGAGAGATGCCTTATTAACAACAGTTAAGGCATACAAAGCTTCAAGCTAAAGATTGGTAAAACACTCACAAATGATTCAGGTTTAGTGAATGTATCTGAGAGATGAAATTGGAGCTGAACATTGGAAGGTGTGGAAGCCGAACTCAAATCTTTGGAGCTTCTTTCAAGAGGTCTTTCTCCTAAGATCTTCCCACGGCTCTCCGCTGTCATCTTCTGGATGCTTGGAACCACTTTTCCATCCAACTCCAGCTTTTTGCTATCATTACGCTTCTGACGCTCCTCCCAAAGCTTCCTTGAATAATAATCATGGCCGTCTCCACCATTCAGGAAAGAAAATAACGGGTTTGAATGATTCTTCTCCCTCGAGAGATCCTCAAATAGCTTACCGCAGCGTGCTACTATAGCAGCAACCCCTTCAATCAAGATCTTCAGATTATTATCCTCCGGAGGAGCAATCTCTGGGGGAGGGCCATCAGAAAATTTGGTGTTCATGTCAAGAAGTGCAGGAAATTTGTGACAGGGTACAAAATCCTTTGGAATGACTGGCGGATCAAATCTGAAAACCAAAGAGCATATAATTATGTCAGGAGAGATGGGGCTCAAAGACATTCGCTCACCCAGTCCAGTCAAATGAAATAATGAATGCATTGAGTGTCAGACAAAACATGAAATCCTCAAAGACCTTAAATTACTATGCTGCACCTATAAGCTTTCTGGCAAAAACATCTACTATTGAAATTAACAAAGGAACAAGGAGACAAATTTCTGTACTTTTTGTTCCTTTTCATGCCTATAATTTTGCATTCTGAAATGACATCTGTTCTTCGAACTACGAACACATATTGTAGATGCAAAAACTATAAAGGTAACAGGTGTGGCGGGGTGGGCGGTGGCGGCGGCCAGAGTTGTGTGTGGTCGTTCTGTTAGGGTTTGGATTTGGGGGTGTTTGGGCTTGGGCTGGGTTTTTAGGTGTTGGGCTTTGCCCTTTTTGGTGTCTTTTGGGTTTGGGTTGGTTCCTTACCAACTTTTGGGATTTTAGGTGTTTTCTTCCTGATTTGGGCTCAGCCTATTGGGCCCAAATCAGTTCATCCATGTGGTTAGGAGAAGAGGGTTTTGGATGGTTAGGCCGGTGTATCCAAGTTCCTAGTTGCTCTGTGGTTCGTGTTATGATTGATGAAATTTTCTTTTTGGTGATCCAAAAAAAAAAACAGTTCAAACATCCACACCTTCATCCTAGAATTGAAAGTCCAAGGTTTTTAGATCTCCGACAGAGGAATTCATAACTAGTAGCCATGCGTCAGATTGTAAAGGGAAAAATAACTCCATGATGTCATGAACTGACCAAGTTTTTCATCCCCCCTATATTTTTCTGAGCTATCCATGGGATGTTTATCAGGTTCAAGGTTTGTCAAGGTAGCAACACCAAAATCAGCTCAAAATTCAATAGAAACACCCAAAACCTATCAAATGACGCCAAAGAAGACCGAAAAGATGTGTTCTGGAAAACAAAATCTCTCTCTCAACGACTTTTGTCAATAATGCCTCCCCTACCTCCCTCCACTCCCTCCAGCTCTTTGAAACTTCAAAAAAGAAAAAGAAAACCATCATACTTGTGTTGCATTGCATAACACTATCAAAAAGAGAAGTTAATTTTCTTCCCTTTGATTCTGAAAAGGGGAGCTAGTTTTCTAAATCATATATTTACTTCTATATTTATTCTTCTTGTCTTCCTGATTCTTTTCTCCTTTTTTTCCTTCCCTTTCTTAGTGAGAGGCAGCAAAAGAGAGCCTGTCATAATCAGGCGGGGTAGAAACTTTCACAAAATTTAACAGAGAGATGGTAGAGTGAGGAATTCAGTTGCATAAGTGAAGGAGTAGCTCATCAATGAAACTACTCACAGAAGGAAAACAGCACATGTGAAATAGTGAAAGACACAAGTGCATTGTTTGTATATTACTTCTTGCGCTTTACTAACAAGTGTTATAGTAAGGCTTATAAAGGAACACGACATTTTGTAAAAATTAAAGATAAAGGAAAGGGTTTCAACATGAGTACAGAAAGCAATACAAACTACCACATAGAACTACCTTTCCAACTGGTAATCAGAATTTGATGCCAACTTAAAACCAGGAAGAACACCCTGTTCTTTTCCACTCCGCTTTTTCGTTTTGTCAACACCCTGTTTCGTAGGCTCTTCAATTTCTTGGACATAAGTTTCTTCGAAGGCATAACCTGAACAAAGGAATTCAATTAGGCATAACAATATCATTCAGATACTTTTTCTCTTAGCATTGGCACAGAGTAATGCAAATATGGCATCCTAAATAGTGCGGTGGGGTGAATTGTTAAAATCTTATTGCTGCCTCGTAATGCTAGTTTTGGATAAATGAGGGGGAAAAACCCCACCCTGATTGACTTGCAAATCTAATTTATACATAGGGAAATTTATAGAAATGGACCTCTTAGTTTCACCCGAGTCTCATTTTCGTCCTCCAAGTATCAATTGCAACTCTTTTGACCTTCAAGTTTGGTTTTCGTACTAATTTGGTCCAATTGATAACATCTGTCAGCCAAACTAGATGGAAAAAATAAAATTGAGGGTAGATGTCATGAATTGGACCAATTTGGAGCGAACTGCAATGTCCAAACTGCCATCAATCTTATTTTTTTTCCGTCCAATTTGGCTGACATTAGTTATCAATTGGACCAATTTGGTACAAAAACCAAACTTGAAGGTCAAAAGAGTTGCAATTGATACTTGGAGGACGAAAATGAGACTCGGATGAAATTAGGAGGACCATTTATATAAATTTCCCTTATACATACGTATATAAATATATATGTATGTAAATGTGTGTGTATAAATACTAACCAGATGCATAGACATCCTCATCTTCAGCATCAAGTTCTTCAAGCGCCCCAATACCAAAACCAGGAGCAACCCTTCCAGCTGAGGCATTCAAGTAAATGGAGTTTAAAAAAAAAAGACCTGAAGTTCAAGATAAGTAAAACCCTTGCATCCAAGAACATAATGCAGGAAGGACAGAATAACCCAGAAGTTAGAAATAGGAATAGGAAATTGTAACACATATCTTACATCTAAAAGCAAAAAGATTGTCCTTTATAGAGAGAGGTTTCCTATTCGCCAGCTCCTTATCCTCATGCAAGCGAGATCTTTTCTTCTCTACAAATAAAAGAGAAGGTTACGCTGCATTGGATTTGCCTGCTGACAAAATAGTAAGCATTTTATTTACTTCAAGAAGTTAGATACCTCGGAATTCAGGAGCATGTTTGAACGGATCATAGCCTAAACCATGCAAGTCCTGTTTCGGGTTAAGTACATAAACCTGAAAAAACATAAAAATAACCAATCGATATTTCACCCAAGGCAGATATATTAAACAAAAGCCAAAAAACTACTTATACCTAGAATAGAGATAAGATACCAAATATTTTATAAACGTGAGCTCATGTACAAAATCAGCTGAGATTTACTTTATATTCTTTCTTTGATTAAAAAAAAACTTTGAACATGAAGGCTCCCACATCAGATACATCACGTGTAAAGCCAACAAGAAGGAAGTCTGCCTACAGGTGTACTATGTGGAGACTGATGATCATTGTCCGTAGGTAGTTCCACAATATTTCCAAGGTCGCCCTTAACATCCTCAGAGCCAGTAAGCTGTGCAGCTGTATCATCCGAAGAAAGTGCCAGGAAAGCTTTTCTAGCTTCTCTACGAGCATCTGTTATAAGAGAACATCACAAGAAATTGAACCAAAATGAAACCAACTTAATCAAGAAAGCACACATCAATGATATTCCAAATCAGAGAAGCACAAAAATTGACAAACTTTTCTTATAACAACTACAAGAAATACAACACTTATATCACCAAGAGTCAAAACAAGAAAGAAATTGAAACACAAAGAGGAAGATAAGTAAAAAGGGTGATGAACCCAGGAAGGGCTCTTTTTAAGCCCAAAATCGTCACCAAAGTTCTTTTGGAAATACTTTCACACTTTTGGGAAATGTCAAGGAAATGGTTTACAACTAGGAGCTAATGAACCAATACACAAGTTTCAATACCAGATTCTTTTCATATAATCCTAGATTCTGCATCCTTAGACAAATCTCCTCGATCATGAGATTTCTTATTCAAGTTCAACTTCTTCCATGTCTCATTCAACAATAAAAGAGGCAAGTGAATAAAATCCTGTAAATCCACTTTTTCACTACCCAATAAACTAAATTCATGTTCGACAAAATGCCTTGTAGAGGGAGGGAGAGATAAACCAGCATGAATAAGTTTGGGTACATAAAGCAGCATGAGTCCCTTGCAAGCCATCTGGGGGTTCGCATAGTACATATATGATATATTCATGTACAGACCGAAGGCAAAGTGCAACACACAGCATATGCCCAACTCACTGCAAGTTCAAACTAAATGCTTTATATCGAATGGAAGGGAAGTCCTGAAATAATTTTCTGAAATTTAACGAGATGTCCCATCCAACAGTACTAAGCACACAAAAGGGAAGCCTTTGTTAGAAGTGGTGAATAAAAGAAGACCAAAACATATCTAGCTGCAGCCCCTGATACCAAAATGTGAAAAATAATACGGAAGTAAATGTCTTAAAAACGTGAGGATTATGTCCTTTGAGAGCTCTGATCAGCTCAAACTTGCCTATTTTATCGTGGTTCTAAATGTGGTATGGGAAAAGTATCAATACCAGAAACGACCATTTATCAGGTGATATTACAGAATATAGGGCCAATCAGAAGACATGTTGGTAAATCTAGAAATCGAAGGTCCAAAATCCTAGTTCTAAACATATCGAATGACATCTAAAACCTTTCCAGATGCCGCGAGTAATATAAAAAAACCAAACTAGTTAGATTTGATAAGAAAATACTTATGTGAAATGATCGATGGACATTTAAAAATTTAAGATTGTGAATATGATGTAGGAGAAATAAATCTTATAAATCATCATCTGTAGTAAAAACAGTAAAGATAATAAAACTAAACATACACCTGTGAGAATCTATTAACCTAAGTGAGGTCTACAAGTAGCTCAAGTGCCACTTGATGTAAGCAATAGAATCCTTAACTTCCAGAGCAAAGCAAGCTAAAGCATGTGCCATCATGTTGCTTCACACAAGCAATTTGAGTTATGAAACCTAGACTTACCAACTTTGATGTCCAAAGCTACTGAACCAAGATACCAAGCAGGCCGTTATATTCAAGGAATTAATGCAGATGAAGAATCATTGGCACGATAAAACATACCGTACAATGAATTAGTTCGTGAATCCTTTATTGCATGACCATGCCGCCATCCCATCTTCAGCAGCAACTTTGCGCCTAGTCAAAATGAAATGACAGCTCTGAGAGATGCAATAACTGCTGTATAAACGCAAACAAGGCTCTAATGTATGAACTGAACTAACCAATAGAATCTGTAGCTGGGAGAACTAATTCATCAGGAGCAGGCCCAGGAATAATTGATGGTCTGCAGTACAGGCAACGAAAGAAGGAAATTGGGTAATAATATAATTTCATCCCTGCCAATAGCAATTAAAACAAACTGAAAAAGAAAAACCTAGAACCGATGACAAAACGCTATGGCCTTGGAATTTCCAAGAACATTAATAAGAAAGAAGCATATGTGTAGACCTGCTTACTACGACATGAACTTGGAAAAAAAAATAATATGTGCAGCAACTAGGGCTGCAATCGAGCCGAGCCGAGCCGAGCCGAGTTTCAGCATGTTCGGACTCGGCTCGCCTCAAAAATACTGAGCTCGAGCGCGGCTCGAGCCCGTGACGAGCTTCAATTATTAGGCTCGAGCTCGGCTCGGAAATTAATTTCTAGGCTCGAGCTCGGCTCGAAGTGGCTCGTTACTCGGAAGGCAGAGTCCAACCAAGCACCGAAAAATTATACTGAGGCCCAAGCCCTCTCCCTACTATGAAATGGTGGAGTCCAGAGCCCAACTCCGCAGATTCTCCTGAGGCCCTCCCTCTACTTATAGTGTGGGAGCAATGCTCCCTTGTGTAAAGTGTCGATGTGGGACTAGAAGAGAAGGGAGAAAACACTTGGCTTTGTTCTTTCATTTCTCCCACATCGGGAAAACAAGCTTGAGAAGCCTTCTTTGGGTCTATAAAGCTAACTGGTGGACTTGGTGTTTGCACGTGCTCCCATGTGTGGGAAACACTCGGCTCCCAGATTAATTCCAAATAATAGTAATCAAGTTTAATTTAAATGATAATGATAATATATATTTATATTATGTATATATATATAATATATATATATTTATTCAGCTCGCGAGCCAGCTCGAGCCAAGCTTTGGCAAGCTCGAGCTCGGCTCGTTTATGAAACGAGCTAAAAAACTCAGCTTGAGCTCGTTCGTTAATCTTTCGAGTCGAGTTTGAACGAGCCACTAACGAGTCGAGTCGCGAGCCGCTCGCGAGCGGCTCGGTTCATTTGCAGCCCTCGCAGCAACACATTATAGCCAAAGGGAAGCAAGACACATGGTGTTCTGAGGGCCAAACATATGTGTACGCATTTATACTAAAAACACGATACAAAGCAACTGTTATGCTAACCAGTACCAAAACAACCGTTTAACAGTTTAGCCATGACAAACTAGCAGTGTGATCAGAAATGAGTAACTAACATTTACGTGTGAAAGAAAAACTGTATGTATAGCTTAATCATGATAAATTAAGATGTATGAAACAAATTTCAGAAAAACCTTTGCTGTTGTTCCTTCTCAGCTTGTTTACGAGCAATTTCGGCAGCCGTAAAACCGAATGTGTCAAACTTCATAGATGTGCCCAAAGAACGGCCTTCCATTTCCTGAAATAAAAGAAAATTGACAGCCTTATAAAAAAACTTGATTGAATGAGATATCCCTAATGTAATAAACAACATAAATTCCAATTCACTAAGAAACAGTTATATTAGTATAAAATCATGCCACACTGACTCGGTTGTGACTTGTGAGCGTTGGGTGTGGTACATATCTAAGGGTTGAAAAAAGCACCAATTCAAGAACAAAAGTGAATCAATTGATATCAAAAAGAAAGTCGTCTGAAATACTTTCTCCAATACCGTGTCAAACATCCAACTCCAAACGAAATGACAAGGATTGAAAAGGCCGCCCAGATATATGAATTGAGGCTCATATACTAGTTTAAAGGTGAAAATTAAATGCTGTGTGAGAAGCTGCAACAGATATACGAATTATTTTTTGTTGTATAAGCACAAAAGTCCAATTGGTACCAGACAAAAATTGTCATTTTTTGTACAAAAGCAAATTCCTTTGCAGGCGTGCGATACAGTTAGATCGCCGCATGGTCACATGCAGGAATGTAATTCGAAATATCAACAAAATCTTCAGCTTCTTTGAATCCAACAAAACCATAGTCTACCTTTTAAACACCCTCAGAGTTAGAGGTGGCAAATGGGCGTGTTGGGTCGGGTTTGGACGGGTTGAAACGGGTCACGGGTCGAATACATGTGGGTCAAATCGTAAACGGGTTGAAACGGGTCGGGCCAAATACGGGTCAAGCCAAACCCAAACCGCCCGACCCGACCCGTTTTTACTCTTCCTTTTTTTTTTTTTTTTAAAAAAACTTTTTTATATTTTCCTTTCCTTCTTTTTCCCCTTTCTTCTCCTCTATTCTTCCCATGGTATGGGTTGAATATGAGTCAACTTTGTAAATGTTTGAAAAAGCAACACGGATAACAAATAGCAATGAGCCGAGTCATAGGCTGAGTTGACTTGAAAATGTCAAAATTCATAAAAAATATATACTCCTATATACTAGTAGACGATAAGGTTAACCTCAAAGAATCCTAAGCAATTTTTCTATCAAAATTTTGAACGGGTGTTGGAATTAGTAAACGTATGATCTAGTCTCTCTTCTCATTTAAAAAACGGCATATGAGTTGGCAGCACTACACATGTAGTGCGGGGGGTAAACTACGTCACCCCCGGGTCCCACTACAGCGCCCCCATGAATCGATCGAGGAATGATTGAATACTTTGGGTCAGGTTTTGTACCAGAAATTAGATTTTGGAGGGTATTAGGATTTACCAGGTTTGTTCTTGGAGGAGAGAGAAGAAGAAGAGTATCCAATTTTCCCGTTTTGCACTTTAATTTGATCAATTTTCTTTACATGTCTTGTTTATATAAAGAGAGAAAGATAGAAGATTTAAATGCTTCCAAATCAATTGAGAGAGAGAGAGAGAGAGAGAAAGAGAGTAGAACAAGTTACGGGATTTGGAGTAAAACAACTTTAATGCAGAATGGGTTTTTGAATTCAAACCCATATTGAACCCATTTTCAACCCATCTAAACCCATGTAAATACGGGTTTCTATGGGTTGAACCCATATCAACCCGTTATGTACTATGGGCAAGTTGGGTTGGATTATAAATGGGCGGATTGGGCGGGTCAGAAAAATATGGGTTGAGATTGCCACCTCTACTCAAAGTTACCAACACATCAACTTTTTTAGAAGCCATTAACCCCCGTTTTCAACAGATCTACCCCAATGAAGTGATTTTCGAAATCAGTTTAACCGGTGTTCTAGCACCATTCAAACAAAAGACACCTCAACCATTAAGAAGGAATTTGTCAAGATAACCATGTAGTTTCAAATTTATCCAGAAAGCAAGACACTACTCAGAAATGTTTTTAACTTCAAGGCTCAAATAAACTTCCATTTAACTTTGAAAATTTCTTTGCTTTTGTATTTTGAAAGTAGAGGGAGTGAATTCCAACAAATACAGTATTATGGTAATCGAAGAAAATAAAGATTCAAATCATAACATTCTTCCACACACAAAAAAATGTATATCCTGATAGATGGCAACATAGAACATAACATACCCCTTTCTCATCGTCATCCAGGAAGTTCAAAATACTTTGTTGTTTGATTTCAGCTCTGTTCTTCCGGGATGATGTAAATGTTTGCGGAATCCAGCCTGCCAACATTTTCCACTTGGTTACAGCATAAACCATCCTCGAGAAATTCAAAATCAAATGGAGTAACTTTAATCATACCCTCTTTGGAACCCACAGTATTGTAGTAACCAGCAGAATAACCTCCCGTAAATGCTCCGTGGAATCTTCTCCTCCCTTCTTCATCTGTTACCTGGAAGTTAAAAGGTTTAATATGGCTACTCTAAAACAACACTAAGCTCACATAAATAGCTTTAATGAGAGAGTATTTTCCTCCTCCCTAACTTACAAGCAGAATCCACTTGAAAAGCATTATACTATTGTAAATGATGAACAGCATGTTTGGACATCCCAAAGAGTTGAATTTTACAAAGAAACTTAATGCAGCATTTAAGAGCAAAGGCCTAATTTCCACAGATGCCCAAAAAGTTCTTACCGGTAGCTCCTACCGGTAGGTTAAAACTCCTACGGGTAGGTCAAGTACTTTGTCTGTAGGTTAAAAACTCAATCCACAATTCAGTAAAATATGACATCAATCTCCAATAATAAAGCCCAAGCAGTTTTTGTCAGCAGCGGATCAATCTCCAACAATATATTGCTGATGGAAGAGTGAGTTAGGAATTATCAAGGAGATTCTAGGCCAGCAAGGTGTGCAATAAAGATAAATTTAATGAAAGCTTTTGATTCAGTTGATTGGGATTTTCTGCTTGAAGTAATGACTGCCATGGAGTTTACCTTGCAATTTATCTCTTGGACTAAGACATGCATAACCTCTGCCGTGTACTCAGTAGTAATCATTGGGGAACTAGAAGGATTTTTTAAAGGAGAGAAAGGGTTAAGACAGGGAGATCCTCTCTCTTTGTATCTGTTTCTTTTGGTTATGGAGGGGCTTTGTAGCATTATGCAGAGGGAAATTGCACAGGTTCAGTTTACTCATCACCCTAAATGCAACAATCTCTCTATTTCCCAACTTGTGTTTGCTGATGATTTGTTTCTATTGGCTGAAGCTGATTGCCTATCTATTGGGGCTATTAATGGGGCTCTAGATGAATTCTATCACTCCTCTGGACTAAACCAAACGTTCAAAAGAGCCAGATCTTCTTCTCAGGACTTAGTCATTCAGTTAAGGCTGATATTGTCCGATTGCTTCCCATTCCAGAAGGTGCCCTTCCAGTCCGATACATAGGAGTCCCTCTCATTTCTTCTAGACTGAGATACAAAGACTGTGTTCATGTGAAAGAGAGGACACTGCAAACAATCGAAAGTTGGTCAACCAGATTGCTTTCCTATGGTGGCAGGGCCTTGTTGATTCAGTTTGTCCTTTCCAACATTCAAACCTATTGCTTATTGGTGTTCATTATTCAACTTACCTCAGAGAATTATGAAGGAAGTTGATTTCATGCTCAGGGCCTGCTTATGGTCAGGAGTTAATCTAAAAAAATCTGGTGCTAAAGTCAAGCGGATGGAGGTATGGACTCCAAAATCTGAGGGTGGCTTAGGATTGAAATCCCTAAAGGAGTGGAATAAGGCATCTATGATGCAGCATTTGTGGGCCTTATGCAAGAAGGTGGATATCTTATGGGTAAAATGGGTGCATAGCTATATTATAAAGGACCAAAACTTTTGGTGTATGAAGCCCCCTTGTGACTGCTCTTGGACAATCAGAAAATTGCTGAAGCTTACAGAGGTGACTCAGGGCTTTGTCAAGCATGTTATTGGTAATGGGCATGGATTCGTGGAAAATTTATAAGGCTAGACAACTGGCACACAACCCACACACTGATTTCAAGGAAAAACTCCATTTATACATATACTCACACAATACATACACACTTGAAAAAACCTCTCCGGGGAGAGCCACAACTGACTCCCCCTCTCAGACCTCACCCTCTCACGCTCACATTCTGCTACCAGACACTAAACCTCTCAAATACAACCTGTATTTATAGGGAAAACATGGGAGAAATATCCAAGAGCAATTAATGCTCTTTTCATGCATGAGATTTCCAAGATCTCCAATAGCTGCCAAAAGTCATCAGTGGCTGCTCAAGCAAATCCGTTCTTGACTTTGGCCAGCCAAGTCGAGCACCCTCACACTGAAGTACCCATGCCCAACTGAATGTCTCCTTGCTTGACTAGATCTTCTGAGGCTAAACCCACATCACGCGGCAATACCGCCACTATAGCATCTTCCGTGTACTAAAGCAACAACACAGCTTCCCTCTGCTCACACCAGAGGCTCAATTCGCCAAATGGTCTCACACACCACCTAGGAATCAGGGAGAGTCGGAGACTTCGAGTCTTCGACCCTTTTCACCTCATCGGCTCAGAATCTCACCCACGGCGACGGTAACAATTGCAGGTGCCTGCCTCTCTCTCTCTCTCTCTCACGGCAACAAACCAGGTTTGGGCTGGTTAGGAACTTTGGATTGGATTTACAGGTTCTTTGCTGCACCCCTAAGTTAATACCGATAAAAGGACATGTCTCCTTACTTATTATGATCGTGAATCAGGTGTCATTATTGGGTATTCAGTTCTTTGCTCTGTAGATTATATGAAGCTGAATGCATTCTGTTGGAGCACAATATATCTGAAAAACTACGTCTTATGACTTGTATTATTGTTAATAGAATTTTTTGCGCGATTTATACACTTGCAATGTTTGATTTTGGACTCCAAATGGAGTTTCAGAGAATTGAGATTTTGTTTATTTGTAGGTTCCGCATATGCATAGCTAGAGAGGGCCTAGAGTTATAGAGGCCATTTTTGGACGTTAATTTGGTTTGGACCTTTGTTTTATGTACTGGAAAAATCCAATTGATGCTTTCTTTTCAGCACTTAAAACCATTGCAGCTACGCCATTTTTTTGAACAGTTTAGGGACTTGACGTTTTCTAGAAGCCACAAATGTTTATGCCCTTATCCTTGAACAGATTAAGGACATAATCCGCACTCTGACTCAACCAACAAGAGGGTAAAGTGAAGATTACCCTAAAGAATAATCAGTCGAGAGAAGGTTAGTGAACCTAATATAAGCTACTAAGCTACCCCAGGCCATGGAAGAAAAGAAAAGAAGGCTAGAAAAAGGTAAACATGAGAAAAGGAGATACCTTCCTTGGAACTAGGTTTCGTCCATGTGAAGATTTCCATAAAAAATACTGATACATCCCAGAGGATGTGTAATTGGAATTTGTTAATATCTAAATTCAGTGCTTGAGAGGATTGGTGCAGGGGACTCATATAATAATTTTCTTACGAGTTCTTTCTTCTATTGGTTAAGAATCAAGATTGTTTGTATCTGGCTTATTTTTACCATCCTTTATTTTTTAATAATGTCTGTTAAGTAGTTCAATAACTTGGTATTTCAGGAACAATGTCTTCAGGTCCATCAATGAGATCATGCTTCTAGTCATGCTCCATCAATGACTTCAGCTCCCGCAAAATCTGATGACCCTGCTTGGGCATATGGTAAATTGGTTTTGGGTAAAAAGAATAATACCATTTGCCTCTTTTGTAATAAGCATCTTAAAGGTGGTGGAATTACACGATTAAAACATCATCTTGCCGAAGTGAAGGGAGAGGCGAAAGCTCGTAAAAATGTGCCGATGGATGTAAAATGGCAAATGAATCAATTGCTTGAAGGGTATAAGCAAGACAAAGAAAGAAGGGAGAGAATTAGCAAAGTGGTTGGAGAAGGAGCTTCCTATCAAGCTTTGGATGAAGAGGAGGAGGAGTCTTTACTTGATAGAAGAACGTCCGGAGATTTGCTCCAAGAACAACGCAGGGTGCCCAACCTTCTATAAAAAGTGCATTGTCATCTAAACAAACCATTGATGAAGCAAGAATGGCGGTTGCTCGATGGTGGTATGATGCTAACATTCCATTTAATGCGACTTGATCCCCGTATTATCAACCGGCGATTGATGCAATGCTAGCCGTTGAACCGGGCTTCAAGGGTCCTTCATATCATGACATGAGATGCCCTCTCTTGAATAATAGTGTTCGTGAAATTAAAGAGTATCTTCTTGAACTTAGAGAGGTATAGGCAAATTATGGATGTTCAATTATGTCTAATGGATGGACAAGCCAAATCAAACTCCGATTATAAATTTTCTTGTTTATTGTCCTAAAAGGACTATGTTTTTGAAGTCAATTGACACATCGGGGCTTGTTAAAGACGCAGATACACTGTTTGGTATTTTTTGTGGAATTGTTGAACTAGTGGGGCCAAGTAATGTTGTCCAGTTTATTACGGATAATGAGGCTGCCTACAAAGCGACGGGAAAGAGGTTACAAGCACATTATGGATCCTTCTATTGGTCTCCTTGTGCGGCTCATTGCTTGGACTTGATGTTGGAGAATTTTGCAAAGCCTCAACACTTTCCGCACATAGATGCTACCAACCAAAAGGCTAAAAAGGTAACATTTAAGATGTTATGAATATTGTATAGTTGATAAGCTATGAATATGAATCTTATCAATTGTGATTATTACTTTTGTAGGTAACTCCATACATTTACAATCATGCATGGGTTCTCAACACAATGAGGAAAGACTTCACAAATGGTAGAGACTTGTGTCGTCCCGGCATCACAAGGTTTGCTACAAACTTTTAAGTCTTCAATGCCTTCTAAATTTCAAGAAAAAGCTTAGACAAATGTTCGCTAGTGACAGATGAATTGGATCTCGATATGCTAAATGTAAAGTTGGGAAAGAAGTTGCTAAAATTCTTTTGGAGGATAGAGAATTTTGGTCTAATTGTCAACTTGGGGTGAAAGTTAGTGAACCTTTGGTGAGGGTTCTCCGTCTAACCGATGGTGATGAAAGGCCTGTAATGGGATACTTGTATGAAGCAATGGATAAGGCAAAAGAGGCAATTAAAGTGAGGTTGAACAATAGGCTCTCTTTGTATGGCCCAAACATTCAAGTGATTGATGCTAGATGGGATAGGCAACTTGGCAGCCCTCTTCATGCTGCTGGTTGCTTTCTCAATCCCGGAATATATTTTATGCCTTCTATCACGAAGAAAAAGAAAGTTGCTCGAGGAATGATTCAAGCTCTTACAGTCTTAGTGCCAGATGAGCATTTGCAAGACCAAATAAGTGCACAAATTGAGGAATACAAGCAGGCAACAGGTGACTTCAATATGCCCGTTGCTATTCGTCAACGAGAGAAACTACCTCCAGGTAATCTTCTCTCTTCTCTCTTTCAGTATGCCTATTTTATCTTGTAAGTTGCTAAAGTTTTATCTAGTAAATTGTTAAGTTTTCAATCTTTTAGTTTCATGGTGGGAGCAATTCGGAGGTTTAGTTCCAGATTTACAAAAGTTTACTATTCGAGTACTTTGCCAATGTTGCAGTGCAACTGGATGCGAAAGGAACTGGAGTACGTTTGAGTTTATCCATTCTAAGAGGCAGAATAGACTAGAGCACAAAAGACTCAATGATTTAGTCTATGTGCGTTATAATTCGAAGCTTCAATAAAGGTAATTGTTTCAAAAGTTGTTATTCAATTTTATTTAATATGCTTTCAAATTGAATCTTATAAATTGTGATAATTACTTTTGTAGGATTATTAGGCGAACGAAAGATGCACTTGACCCGATTAGTATTGAGAACATAGATGTGTTGGATGATTGGGTGAGTGAAGAGCCTAGTCTACTTGACGAAGAGGACATTGCATGGGAGATTATTGAACCACCTTCTTTAGAGGCATTGACGTTAGATGATCAGGAGCCTAACTTTGATGATGCCGCTGATTATTTTCCAAATGAGAACGAGAGCCAGTATGATTATTGGGACAATGGAGGACACAATGATCCTTATGTTTATGTTGAATGACAACCTAGTTTTTTTTAGATGTACTTCTTAAGTCCCTTTTGGTGAACTTTGCATATGTTTTGGGATGATGGATATGTACTTGAGTCCTTGACATTGCGTATGTTTTGCAGATGCTCTTGGAAGTTGAAAGTTAAAACTTTTTCTTGTTAATTTGAAGTCACTTATGTGAATTTTGTTGTCTTAATATAGGTATTTTATGATGAAATGCATGGTATGGGGGATTTTTTTGAATTATTATATATATTGTAGTTGCGGTAAATCTGAAACGGTACCCAGTATTTGATCAGTATTTGATCAGTACCAGTACGTACCGTACCAGTAGGAAAACCGGTACCCTGGCCAGTACGGTATTCAGAAAATTGCTCCAAACCATCTGATTCCTGCTCAACTAAGCAATTGCACCAGTCTGGGAGCCTTCAACCAGAAAACGGAGCGCACGTTTGCATCTGGAACGTCAAGATAGTCAAAATCGACAACTCACGCGAAAAACAGAGCTGTATCGGCTCCGAAATCGTGAAAAACACCATGGACCATTCCTCCAAAGACCCTAAACCGGACCCTTTAAACCTGGCAGATCTGACCCTTCTTGATGACGCGATGCACCTGCTACATGGGATAATTCCACCCCTCTTCTTTCCCATCTGCTGCCGACGCAGCCCCTGGAAAAAAGAAAAAATATAGAGCACACAAGCCTCTGCTCCGGCAACCCGTGTGTGCACCTCGGTACTCCGTTCTTTGCGCCGTTGGACTCGTATCGTTGAGGGGAATCCATTTCCGTGGTCAAAACTCGTTTTCGACCAACTTCGATTTTTCCGAAATTAAACCAGTGTGTTTGGATGCAGAATCCGGTGACCCTCTCGCTCCTCCTGAGCTCTGATACTAATTGTTGTGTCCCAAGAGTCACTCACTCACACAACCCACACACTGATTTTAGAGGAAAAACTCTATTTATATATATACTCACACAATATATACAAACTTGAAAAAACCTCTCAGGGGAGAGCCACAACCGACTCCCCCTCTCGGACCTCACCCTCTCACTCACATTCTGCTACCAGACACTCAACCTGTCAAATACAACCTGTATTTATAGGGAAAACAGGGGAGAAACATCCAAGAGCAATTAATGCTCTTTTCATGCATGAGATTTCCAGGATCTCCAATAGCTGCCAGGATCTCCAATAGCTGCCAAAAGTCATCAGTGGCTGCTCAAGCAAATCCGTTCTTGACTTTGGCCAGCCATCACCATCACCCACGTGGGTGAATTCCAACACTGACATCCCGTGGGCCCCCTCTACCAGCTGTTTGGAGAAAGAATGAGGTCTAATCTTGGCAGATCTTAGCATGATAAGAATTATTCTAAATGGAGAAGGGAATTGGCCTAGACCAAGAAATAGAGAAATTCAGCAAATCCAAAACTCAATGCCTACTTCTCTTTTACCTCAAACTGATAGAAGGGTGAAATCTTTTGGACCATCTCTCCTAATGGACATTACACTATAAAATATACTTGGGAGGCTTTAAGGCATAGAGGAGCCAAAGTTCACCGGGCTTCTCTAGTTTGGTGGGCTTTCATTCTTCGGTTAACTTGTTTGTAGAAATTGGCCACCAAAGATAGACTAATGCCTCGTTTGTTTCATATTTTGAAAAGTTTTTTTTTCAAAAAATACCCCCTACTTCCAATCATTACTCCCCACTCATTACCCCTATCTTCAATCATTATTCTCATTTCTATCTCTATCTCTCTCCACTCATTACCCCTACTTCCAATCATTACTCTCATAAAAACTTCTTAAAAACTCATCCAAACACAGCATTAGACGGTGGGGAATGAACGTTGAGCTTGATTCTATTCTCTGTTCCCATCAAATAGAAACTACTAAGAGGCTGTTTGGGAGGCCCATTTTTACATTTTTCCATTCCAATTTTTGGGTTTTGGGTGTTTGGCAACAAATGGGAAAATGGGTTTTAAGGAAAATGGATTTTCGGTTTTGCCGTTTCTAAGCCAAAACGAAGAATCCGGAAAAAGGAGCTTTTTGGATTGTGATTTTCCCATTTTCGGATACTGGCATTGCAAAAAGACAACCCTGACCTCCCCCTTTTGAAATAATCTCGAAATTGCCCTTCATTTTGAACGTTATCTGTCAAGTCCCAATTTCTCACCTCACACCAGTTCTTCTTCACACCAGAGACCAGAGGAGGAACACAACGAGAAGAGAGAAGACGGAGCAGACGACTGGAGGTTCGACCAATTTGGGGAAATCTTTCACCTTCACGTTCTTGCCTCTTGTTCAGGTATATTTTCACCTCCCCCACGAGTAATCTTTCCTGAGTTGTCTGTTTCCAATTTTTTAGATCTGGGAATTTTTTTGTCGAAAATATCTGGGATTTCCATGTATAGAATGAAGTACCCCAACTCTGTACCACCTCTCTCCTCACAGCTCTCCTTCTTCTCCTCCACCTCTGTCTCAAAACCGAACCCCCAAAAAAAATGGTCCAGAAAATCGGTCTCCTTGAAGAATCGGAAATTCTGTCCTCAGTCCCTACCTATAACCGTGAGTAATGAGTTTGGTATTGATGCATGAAGTGTTTTTACCGGTAAACCCTTCCAATTTTGTTGTTGTCTGATGTTTGATCTTTCTTGATTGAGATCCGCTTGGATTTGTTCCTGTCCTATATTTTTTCTCAGGCATTTTTCGTGTTCGTTGGCGATGATCAGGACATGAAAAATGTAAGGGCTTCAATTCGGGATTGAATTGTCACTCACCGTATCCGTTAGATGAGTTCTTCGGTGTGCTAGGATGTTTGTTCAATTTCTGTAAATTTTTTTCATCCGAATTTCTATAATATTTGGTGTTGTAATGTATTTTGTATTATGTTTGTTCAATTTATGTGCTTTGCTTTAATCCGAATTTAACTAATAATTTGTGTTGTAATGTTGTAATGTTTAGATTATAATTTTCTGTAATGTTCTACTGTTACTGTTTTCCATTACTTTGCTTCAAACTTGATTATTAATTTCATTTTTAATTCAAACACTTTTTTTCATTGAAAGTTCACAGCAAACATTAATTGAAATAAGAAATTTTTTTATTTTAATTAAAAAAGGGGGGACACTTTCGATCATGTACAACCAATTTCGGAAGTAAATATTTAAAAAAATTGATTAAAACATTTTTTATATACATTATACACCATTATTAATAATCAGGGGCAACATAGTAAAAAACCAATACATAATTCATTTTCATTCCATATCTTCCAAACACTACTCCTATTGTAAAATGGATTCTGTACATGTCATCCAAACACTCTAACAAATACAAAATACATTCTGCTCATAATCCCAAAAGTCAAAAAGGCAAAAAGTTAAAAATGAAAAGCCAAAAAGTAGACTCCCAAACACCCCCTAAGCATCAGTTCTCTGAGTGTAGTTTTTCCAGGCACATCTGGGAGGCAATCTTAGGCAAATTTCAGATCCAAAGAAGGGCTGAAAACAGGGACATTGAGCTGACCTTAGCTACTGGTTTCTGTAAAGGGAAATCATTCAAAGATCTGCTGAGTTTTTTTTTTATCAGCCACAGATCAGCTGTTCAAGCTGTCTTTTACTACAGGGGTGTACCATATCTGGTTAGAGAGAAATTCCCGAGTTTTGGGGGACAATCCTAAGAGTGCCAGTGGAGTTTTAACTTGTACTACAGAGAATATTAGACTAAGAGTTTGTACTTGGAAGCATTTTCCTTGCACTATTGAGAACCAAAGACTTTACTGTCAGTGGAATCTCTCAAATAGAGCGCTTGGATTTATTATTCCCTAGTTTTGTTTGTGTTTTGTATCCTGTTGCAAGGGCTTCTACTTTGTACAGCTTTCTGTACTAGGGGTGATTACCCTTGTGCTTTCTTTTGGTTGGTTATAAAATGCAGCATATACGGGGGGGGGGGAACATCAGGTTCAAAACATTTTAGTTTAAACACGACGCAAATAACAGTGAAGGCTACAACAACATGAGGGTAATAATGCAAGAGAACATAAGAAATCAGTCCTTTGACTAAGCTTATTGAACTTCCAACCAACATACAGAATCCGAGGTAACAAAAAACCCAGCTCTAGTTTCAACTAAGCCTAATCCATGGCTTTTTATCTGGGAGAATCCAATCTTCAACTCCCATTTTCCACTAGACATACATATACCAGCAGAATCTAATTAAACAGCAGTACACTTTTGTAAGTGAAACAACAAAGGCATGTTTGGACAGCCCATGGGAAGCCAATGTTGTGTTCATTCTTACGTTGCATGTAAAGGTACAAGCCAAAATTCCACAGATTGCCAAAAGCACCCCTATACTGCTTAGAAACTCAGCCCTAAAACTCAGCACAATAAAATGAAAGAGTCCACAACGTTTGAACAGCACAAATACTAGAAAGATAAAAGCAAATTAAAGGCCAGCAATAGGTGACAATACAGACAATTCGTGAACCCAAGGGGTTTGGTGACAACTTTGGTCGGGTGGGTGTGAGAAAGCAAATATGTGCTTGTCCTCCATGATTGCATGTTCGAATCTCACGATGGCCAAACATTTCAAACCTTGGGGCCACGATAGAGTTTGCCCAGTCATTAAATTCAACGCATCGAACAACTAATCGAGATGCCAAGCTGGCCAGACATCTGGATATCAAAATTAAAGATACAGAGAGGTCGCATGTTCGAAACCCACAAGGCCAAACATTCCAAACCTTGGGGCCACCGGAGGGTTTGCCCGATCATTAACTTCAGCCCCAGAATTAGTTAGCCGAGACGGTCATCAAAAATAACAAATGGACAATTCGTGAGAAAATATGAGGGCTTCTGAAACCAAAAAAAAAAAGGAAAAAAACTACAACTGAGCCTAGTACGATTCTATATATGTAAGTAGAAACTGATAAAAACGAATTACCTCTTGTTTCCAAGGGGGAAGGGTTCGCAAAAGACCAGAAGCCTCGGCAACCGCTTTCTTCTTACGGCTGGTGACCTCTTCTTCTCGCTCGATCGGCGTTCCATAGAACACGAAATCTTCTTCGTCGCTGTCCATGTTTAAGCTGGGAATGTGGTTGTTGGGGAGTTGTTGGAGTTCGGATTAGAACTCCATGATAAAGTCGTGACAATGGTGCTGTGAGTATTGTTCGAAAACCCTAATTCTGCGACTGCGATTGAAGATGGAGATGGCGAATAACGGTTTTCTCTGAGAGAGAGGGGAGCGAAGATGCTGTACGAAACTGAAGCCTTAAAATCCACTGTTCTGGAACGATATTATCATCAGAACATGGTTGCCTAAAGGAGATCGATAGCTTTGATACCATGTAAGTTGTAGAGAGAGAAAGAAGCGTAGAATGGGAACCCTCAAAATTAGGGTAATTTCTTATTGACCGATAAGAATAATTAATAAATCTATCTATAGCTCTGTTCCAAAAATCTTCTTAAAAAATAAGTAGTTTATTTTATATTTTCAAATTAAAAAATAATGCAAACGAAAAATAATTTTTTAATTTTTTTTGCACCGTATTAAAGATCTTGATGAGATCTATCAAACAAGATCTATAGTGGTAGGCAAATTATTTACGTAAACACATTATTTTTAAAGTTGAAATTACTTTCTTAAAAAATAAGCAGTTTATTTCGTCTGCGGAACGGAGCCTATCTATCTATCTATACTCCTTATAAAAGACTGGGCTGTTCGTCTACTTTTCATTTCCAAAAATACCCCTATTCCTTTTTATTCTTTTGGGCATGCCCCTCCTCTGCTTAGAAATCTGTAACAGAAAATCGCTTCGAGGAATCGGTCGACGAGTAAAAACCTCCGTTCGTACATGGTTGGGCAAACAGTTGTGACCTTTCCACACTACTTCTCCCGAAGGCAACGATCTATTACGAATCCGTTGCCTCTCAAACATGGTTTTGGTACCCGTACCCCGGAAACTCTATACTGAGAGAGAGATTGTTTTAAGCCAAAATGTATCGGTAAGCATCTGCCAAATCCATTTCATTTACCACTCCATGTCGATCCGGTTTTTACTTAAAGTTGAAAGTGAGTGTAGTTACTCCAACATTGCATTGTCCATCTTTTATCTCCCTGCTTTTATTGAATTTGTCGTTGTACCCAATTTGTGGACTTCCAATTCATGATTCTTGGAAATGGAAATTTTGAAATTTGGTTTTTGGGCTGCCAAATTCCACCGCCCAACAGTATTCGCATATGATGGGAAATGGCAGTACCCAATAAAAGGCTTTAGAAGACGTGGATTGGATGGCTCTAAGGCCCAAGCCTTAATTTGGCATATGTTGGATGATGTGGGCCCTACCTGGGATATTAATTAGGCATTGGCGGGAACATTAAAGGCTGTGACTTTTCATGAGCCTTGTGTCTTTTCATTTAGAGAAGTTTGACCACATATTTAATGCATTCATCCTATCCAGTCATATAGGGAATATGAATAGTTATTTGCATTCACACATTCATTCTACCTAGACCTATTGGGAATAGGAGTAGTTATTTGCATTCTAGTGTTTTGGAGTCTATATAAGTCCTGTAATTTCAAGAGCTTGAATCATGATTGAATGAATGAAAAAATTAGCTTTAAGCTATTAGATTGTGTGATGCAATCTTTTCTTTGGTGTGATGCTAAAGAGCCCCTAGGTGTGATGCCTTGGGTTTTCTAGGTGTGATGCCTAGACCTATCCTTCTCTAACCCTTCATCTCGTACTTCTTACAAAATACTGTTCACGTCTACTGTGCACAGCCCCAAAAACAGTCTCTTTCCCTCGTGTTTGACCATACTTAGCCCTATTCCAAACCTGTCCTGCATCAATTTTGGTATCAGAGCGAGTGTAGCGTCATGTCTACACGATCCGGAAGGCCGTTTAGAGGAAGATTAACTGATTTCCAGCGTGATGAGATTCTATTAAAACTTGTGGAGCAATTGGATAATAATAATCTGCGCATCAGCACTTTGGAAGGCCAAAGAACTCAACCTAATGATGGTGAACGCGGAGGCGAACAAGGTGAAAACTCCGGGAATAACAATCCTAATGAAAATGGTGAGAACCAAGGCGAACGCACGGAAGAACAACGTGCAGATTCCCTTCGAAGTCAGCAATTTAAGGCTGGTCAAGGTCAAGGAATGAGACAAAATTCCATGTCTGACTGGACCCATGATTTGCTACAGAGGAACCAACATGAGACCTGTGATACAGCCGGAGATATCACTAAGAAGATTAAAATGGAGGTTCCAGATTTTGAAGGTAAGGTCAATCCTACTTTGTTTCATGATTGGCTTGCTTCTATTGAGGAGTACTTTGACTGGTATGATATGGCTGACGATCAGCGAGTGAGATTTGCTAAGATGAAGCTCGTGGGGTTAGCAAAAATCTAGTGGATGGGTGTTGAAGGTGATATTCGGAGGTTGGGGCAACCACCAATTGGTACTTGGCAAGAGATGAAGGCTAAGTTGAGGGAAAAGTATATGCCATCAAATTACCATGAGAAGTTGTGTGAACAACTCATCGAGTTAAAGCAAAACAACATGTCAGTGGCTGAATATATGCAGAAATTTGATGAGCTGAAGATGAGGAGTCAAGTGACGGAAGATTCAAGTCAAACTCTTGCTCGATTCAAGGCTGGTTTGAGGCCAGACATAAGGAGGGAGCTGCTTCGCCAACCCTTGTACAGTCTTGAACATGCCTTCCAGGTTGCTTTGGATATGGAGGAATATTTAAAATACCCAATTCCTAAAAAGTTTGGGTCTCAAGTTGGGGAAACTGCAGCTAAAGGGTACAATGATGGAAGTCGTTTCCAGCCCAGTGTTTCTAAGCAAACTTCAGCCAATACGGCTGATCCAAAAGGCAAGAATCACGCAACCAACAAAGGGGGAGGAAAGGACAACAGGTGCTTTAAATGTGGTGAAACTGGTCATATGGCCTATCAATGCCCAAAGAGGAACTTACACATGGGAATGGAACAAGAAGCTGAATTTGACCAACAACATAATGATGACAATGATGAATCTTTTGATGTTGGGGTTCTAAATACAGATGACTTAGAAGAAGAGGAGGTGGACAATTCATTGATCTCTGTTGTTAGACGTATCCTTACAGCACCTAAAGTTGAAAAGGAGGACCGGAGGCGTACTTCTATATTTCAGATGCTGGTCCGCTGTGGAAACCAAGCCCGAAAGCTTATTATTGATGGTGGGAGTTGCATGAATGTTGTATCTGCTGCCACAGTGGAGCATCTTAAGCTTCCTGTTCAACCACATCCTCATCCGTATAAGGTAGCTTGGATCGACAACACTTCCATTCCGGTAACTCAACGCTGCCTAGTTTCTTTCGCTTATGGTTCTTATAGTGATTCCATTTGGTGTGACGTAATTCCCATGAATGTCACACATATCCTTCTTGGGAGACCATGGCTTTATGACAGAGATGTGAAGCATTGTGGGAAAGAGAACACGTATGCCTTCTCGTTCAAGAACAAGGAGATCGTTTTGAAGCCAATGAATACAGCTGAAATGGAAAAATACAAGGAAAAGAAGCCAGAGGGTGTTGCTAAAAATAAGCCTAAATCTCTCCACATTCTCACCAAGAAGTGTTTTCAAATAGAGGGTATGGAACTGGGAGTTATATATGCCGTGGTGGTAAAAGAAGTATCAGAATCAGCATCTGCAACAGCCTCTGAATTACCATCAGAAGTGGCTGAGTTGCTGTCCCATTTTTCTGATGTTGCACCTAAAGAGCTCCCAAATGAATTACCTCCCATGTGCAATGTCCAGCATGCAATAGATCTCATTCCAGGATCGCAATTGCCTAATCTTCCGGCCTATCGCATGAATCCAAGTGAACACGCCGAGCTTAAAAGACAGGTAGATGAGCTTCTGTCCAAGGGATTTATTCGTGAGAGTTTAAGCCCTTGTGCTGTTCCAGCTTTGCTCACGCCGAAGAAAGATGGCAGTTGGCGCATGTGCATAGATAGCCGTGCTATAAACAAGATTACAATCAAGTACCGGTTCCCTATCCCAAGGCTTGATGATATGTTGGACATGCTGGCTGGTTCTTGTATAATCTCAAAGATTGATTTGAAAAGTGGCTACCATCAACTACGCATAAGGCCAGGAGATGAATGGAAGACAGCTTTCAAGACCAAGGATGGCCTCTATGAGTGGCTAGTCATGCCATTTGGTCTTACAAATGCCCCAAGTACATTCATGCGCTTTATGACGCAGGTATTACAGCCTTTCATTGGTCACTTCCTGGTTGTTTATTTCGATGATATTCTAATATATAGCAAGACCAAGGAGGAACATATCTTTCATCTTCAACAAGTTTTGAGGCTTCTCCGTCAAGAGAAACTCTACATGAACTTAAAGAAGTGTTCTTTCATGAGTCCAAGGGTTGTATTTTTGGGTTTCATTGTGTCCTCTAAAGGAGTGGAGGTCGACCCAAGTAAAGTGAAAGCTATTCTAGAGTGGCCAATTCCCAAAACCTTGCATGACGTACGCAGTTTTCATGGGTTGGCAACTTTTTATCGTCGATTTATTAGGAATTTCAGCACAGTAATGGCACCTATCACTAACTGTATGAGAGGAGGACAGTTTGCTTGGACCAAGGCAGCAACAAAAGCTTTCGAAGACATAAAAAAAATGATGTCTGAGGCTCCTGTTCTACATCTTCCTGACTTCTCAAAGGTATTTGAAGTGGCGTGCGATGCAGCACATGTTGGGATTGGAGGTGTTCTTAGTCAAGAAGGGCACCCGGTTGCTTATTTTAGTGAAAAACTCAATGAAGCCAAGCAAAAATATTCCACCTATGACAAAGAATTTTATGCAGTGATTCAAGCGCTTCGCCATTGGCGACACTATCTTCTTTTTAAGGAGTTTGTGTTGTTTTCTGACCATGAAGCACTCAAGTACATCAACTCTCAAAAGAAGCTGAATCATCGACATGGCAAATGGGTTTCATTTCTGCAGGAATACTCTTTTGTTATCAAACATAAGGCTGGTTCAGAGAATAAGGTTGCTGATGCCCTCAGCCGAGTGGTGTATGTTCTCTCTTCCATGACTATACAAGTGGTGGGTTTTGAATTGCTCAAGAGAGACTATCCTTCTTGTAAAGATTTCAGCTCTATACATGCTCAGCTGCTGGCTGGACAGCAAGGAGGATGTGGTGATTTTTCTTTGCATGATGATTTCCTCTTCAAGGGAACCCGACTTTGCTTACCTAACACATCACTTCGTGAAGAAATGATTTGGGAATTGCATTCCGGAGGGGCAGCAGGTCATTTTGGAAGAGATAAGACAATTGCAATGGCCGAAGATCGCTTTTATTGGCCAAAGTTGAAGCGATGTGGGCAGGGTTGTTTCGCAATGCCGTACTTGCCAACTTTCAAAGGGGAGAAAGAAGAATACAGGTTTATACACTCCTCTACCCGTGCCCCATGAGCCTTGGCAGGATTTAAGTATGGATTTTGTCCTTGGATTACCAAAGACCCTTCGGGGACATGACTCAATCTTTGTGGTTGTGGATCGCTTCTCCAAAATGGCACACTTCATTCCTTGTTAAAAGACATCGGATGCTGTCCACATTGCTAAGCTCTTCTTTCAAGAAGTTGTTAGACTTCATGGATTACCGAAGACCATAGTCTCTGACCGTGATTCGAAGTTTGTGAGTTACTTCTGGCGAACGCTATGGAAGTTGCTGAATACAAAGCTGAAATTTTCTTCGGCTTTTCATCCGCAAACTGATGGTCAAACGGAGGTTGTTAACCGCAGTTTGGGTAATCTACTCCGCTGCCTTGTGGGAGATCATGTTGGCAACTGGGATCAGGTGCTTCCCATGGCTGAATTTGCATACAACAGCTCTGTAAATAGATCTACAGGACGCAGCCCTTTCGAAATTGTCACAGGTTTGCTTCCTAGGAAACCAATAGATTTGGTTCCTCTACCTATTCAGGCTCGCCCAAGTGCTGAAGCTGAAGTTTTTAGTCAACACATCCGTGATATCCATGATGATGTGCGGCGAAAAATTGCCATCAGCAATGAGAACTACAAACAACATGCTGATTTGAGGCGGAGGTTTGCTGAATTTGATGAAGGTGACATGGTTATGGTTCGAGTCAAACCAGAACGGTATCCTAAAGGGGTTTATAAGAAACTTCATTCAAAGAGTGCTGGTCCATTTAAAGTTCTCAAGAAAATCAGCTCCAACGCCTATGTGCTTGAATTACCTGATGATATGGGCATAAGTAACGTGTTCAATATTGAGGATCTGACTCAATATTCTGGGCATGTTGAGGATAGTAACCGGGCTGACCCTGTGGCATCTCTCCCGGCATCCAAACGTTTTGAGGATGAAATCGAAGATGTGGTCGATCATCAAATTGTTTCCACTCGACATGGAGGTTATCAAAAGTATCTCATTAAGTGGAAGGAGCGTTCCCTTTCAGATTGTACTTGGATTACTGAAGAGGAATTTCACCGCCTCGACCCGGACCTTCATGAACGGTTCCATGCTTTTAACTCGACGGGGTCGAGTTCTCTCAAGCCGGGGAGAGTTGATGGGAAATGGCAGTACCCGATAAAAGGCTATAGAAGACGTGGATTGGATGGCTCTAAGGCCCAAGCCTTAATTTGGCATATGTTGGATGATGTGGGCCCTACCTGGGATATTAATTAGGCATTGGCTGGAACATTAAAGGCTGTGACTTTTCATGAGCCTTGTGTCTTTTCATTTAGGGAAGTTTGACCACATATTTAATGCATTCATCCTATCCAGTCATCTAGGGAATATGAATAGTTATTTGCATTCACACATTCATTCTACCTAGACCTATTGGGAATAGGGGTAGTTATTTGCATTCTAGTGTTTTGGAGTCTATATAAGTCCTGTAATTTCAAGAGCTTGAATCATGATTGAATGAATGAAAAAATTAGCTTTAAGCTATTAGATTGTGTGATGCAATCTTTTCTTTGGTGTGATGCTAAAGAGCCCCTAGGTGTGATGCCTTGGGTTTTCTAGGTGTGATGCCTAGACCTATCCTTCTCTAACCCTTCATCTCGTACTTCTTACAAAATACTGTTCACGTCTACTGTTCACAGCCCCAAAAACAGTCTCTTTCCCTCGTGTTTGACCATACTTAGCCCTATTCCAAACCTGTCCTGCATCAGCATAGTAAGTTCAATAAACTTCCATTATTTGGATGTCATGCCCACAAACTGTACGACGAATTCCCTAAAAATTGTTGGCTGTTTCATTTGAGGGCTTTCTTTTAACCGTTGGGCAATGTTTTTGGCAGCCCTCCCAGTTTCTATGCCTTTTGGATTCCGGCTCAGGGACGGGTTCAAGAGCCACTTTATTTGCTGTTGATGATGTTGCAGTTGCAGGCTATAATGTAGAATATGTGCAGGATGCGATCCTTAATAGTTCATTGTTGGGCAGTAGGAATGGTGGACAAAGAACTTTTTCGTCGTGGCGAGAAGGAGTGGTGAGGAGAAGCCAGTGGATTTGATGGCCGTTGGTGTGAGGCATGTGCACGGCTTCGGTTTGGAGGAGCGAGTCAGGGTGAGTCTTGGTTCGGTTTGGAGAAACAGGCAACTTCATTGCAACGAAACTTTGATAGTAGACGGTGAGTCTTGTTGCAATTTCACCATTACTTTAATTTGAATTTTCTGACTGTTTTCCGATTAAGAGAACATGTTGCTCATGTAAACTTAATGATCGTAGTCCTTCCATGTGCTTTGCCTGCTAACTGTTTGATTCGATCATCTAATGACAACTCATTTCACGATTACTTTGTTTTCATGTGTTCCGACAATACATTGTTGGGTGTTGAATTTAATGGGTTTATTTTTCCTTGGTGCGAATGGACCACTAATTTTACCGTACATCATACTATATGTGCCTAAGCTGTTCAACAAAATGTCTGGTCTTTTTTCCATTTTAAGTAACCGGAAACCTTAATCTAATATTAGGCCCAAGAATATACTCGTCGATGAGTTCAATGGAGGTTTACAGCCCCACGAAAATGTCTAGATAGAAGATTGGGATTTTGGAGGGAGTGAAAATTCATAGAGGAGAGAGTTATGTTTAGAAGATCTCTTTAACATGCGTGAAAATGTCCATAACATCTCTTACTATTTTGTCTACAGCGATGAAATTGTCTCAGATATATTCAGGTCATCATTTCATCCCTATCCACCTGTATTTGCGACGCAATGCACTTTCTCTATGTTCTTTGTTTTTTGAACTTAGTTAGTCCTTCGTAAAGTCAATTGCTCGTCAGGTAACCAATTTGATATATAAGAATGTTACATCTACAAGATTGAAACTGATGTTGCGAATTTGAGATTTTCATAAGCATGGCATTGGAAACAAGTTGCATATTTATCACACCGGTGTTTCCACTAAACTAAAAGGAGTAGACAAATTGCAATAAAGAGGATGATTATAGACTGCAAGAAAAATTACATAATTCGCATGGTAGTTTCTGATATGATATGATTAAGAACCAGTAATGTGCCGACTGTCTTTCTATTTCGAGAGCAGTCTTATTCATGCTAATCAGACTCATTCTATCATTCTATCAAGAAGTTGTAGACTAATAATATAGTGGAAACACACCCTAAGTTTTGGTTTTGTGTGGGCCACCCCAAATTATGTTCCTCCAATTCTACACGTACTCATGTATTCATGTTTGTCTTACCTTCTAATTAACTGAATCTACCAATATTTTACATAGCTAGCTCCAATTATCTTTATATGTTCCCATTATTAATAAACTTAGCGAGACTACAACCCTTGAAGTGAGAAAGCTACCTTTTCTCTTTTTTTTTTTTGGTATTTCGCGTATTTTCCTTTTGCCTTTTAAGATTTTGATCTTTTGCTCAAAATTCTTTGCTTTAGGGTGTGCCTTGATTTTGTTTATTCAAAACATATATATATTCTTTATTCCATTCTTGGATAATTCGTGTGACCACCTATTCATGTTGTAATTTCCTTCGCTTTTGCTTCCTTTCCAGTTATGATTATGTTTAGCCAAGAAAGAACTTACACAATACAAGATAAGAAGAACCCTTTTGTTGACTATCCATTTGTTCTGTCTTTGTTTTGTTGTACCTTTAGTTGGCTTTGGAATTTTGCCAGATGACTACCCATTTCTTTTTGGAATAAATGGTTAGGTGGTGTTGAATACTTGTTAAGTTGCTTTACGGAATCTGTAGCAGTTATGGTGGTCAATACCTATTTGAGAAGAGGTAATTGGAGCCTTGGAGGTGACCATGGCCCCTCTGGCTCTATTGTGCTTTTGTGCTTGAGCAGGTGGTAGCAAAATGCTAGCCAGTTTATGTCATAGATGTGAAGATTTTAGCAATCACAAACTGAGGCAAATTACTGAAAGTGACATAGAACGAAAGAAAACACATTAGCATTTTCCACCCAGCAATTTGGAAACATATAAACAACGTCTTGACTGAGACATCCTTATCATTATCAATATTGAGACTGAGAACTTAGTTATAGTCATCATTCATCTAAACAACATCCTGACTACGGTTGAATGGCTCTAAGTGACAACTTTTACTCTTTTAGAATTTGTGTCAATTCCATCCGGCAAAGGTCTAACTCATTGTTCCCTTGTGAACTTCAAGAGATCGTCCGTATACACGGATGTACAGGGGTCTTAATTTGAGTGTTTTCAACAATGAACTTTTCGTTGGTCTATCTATCTGTTTGAGTGTCTGAGTGTGTTGTGCTAAAAACTAAGAGTGTACTCATAAGTCGTGAGTTTAATGTTGCGCTTTTTTGATATTGCTCTTCACTTAGTTTATATCTAGAGTTTGATGGCACGAATTGTAACCCTATGGGTACGTGGTGACTATTATTCTTCAACATGAGTAGTTCGTTTACGTTATCAAATAATTCATGTTCTTAATGTCCAGTATTCCCATAAAGCCTTGTGTCGTGGATTTAATTTTCAGAGGTGGATGACTGTTCTTTTAGTTTCCCTCCTTGTCTTCTGTGAAATAGGGTTGGTGGTCTCTCTCTCTCTCTCTCTGTGCGCGTGCGCGTGCGCGTGTGTGGATGGTGAGTCTCTCTCTATGTGTGGGTAGACAGTGAGTCTTGCTTCATATATACCATCACTTTATTTATATGTTTCCCAAATGTTTCCTGCTTGAGGCGACTGATATCCCTCATGCATACTTACGAATAAAGCCCTCATACGTGATCTGCCTTCTAAATGCTTGTGCATACTTACGAATAAAGCCCTCATATGCTTCTTGAAAATGATAAATAGACTATATTGTGACATTTGAGCATGTATTTTGTTGTAAATACAGGTAATTCAGGAATTTGCAAAGATTGATATGCTTCTCAAATTCAAGAGAGAAGACAAAGAGGAGAAGAAAAAAAGTTAAAGTTACACGACAGCAATGAAGTACAAATTTATGCCTGAATCAGATAAAGCTAGATCACTCCTACGCTCATTCAAAAGTAAAAATATATGCAGAGCTTGGCAAATTAATCACAATTGGAGTTATGTCCCTTGCTCTTTATGGAGGTTACAAATGTCTTTGACTTCAATTTTCTTCTTTCAATCAATGGATGGGTCAACGAAGATGGCAATGTATACATGGGCCTTGTATCCATTGTATAATGCCTCTCTTTCTAACATATAAGCATATTTATACTTGGGTCAGTTTCATAATACTAGATTGTACATACAAGCTTTAGGGGAGTTCGGAAAGTTTCTTTCGGAATCTTGCATGTTCTTTGATTACATTTTGAGTATTCTTTGGATACCAATTTTGCAATGTAGTATTGCATTAAAATATGGGAGACTTAAAAATCCATCCTCAAATCTCTTCCAACTTAAGAATTCATCCTCCACTTTTTGAACAGTTATGATTTCATCCCTTTTTTTTTTTTACTACCAAAAGATATATATATATATATATATATATATATATATATATATATATATATATATATATATATATATATATATATATATATATATATATATATATATATATATATATATATATATATACAGTCCTCGCGATTTTACCGGCGATTGATCCCCCAAAAATTTCTCCAATCAATCCCGAAAATCTCGACAAAGATATTGATCCTCCATTTTAATTTCCCACGATTTCCGGCAGATGATTTCATCCCCAATCCCGTGGACTTCTATATAACATCTCTCTCTCTCTCTCTCTCTCTCTCTCTCTCTCTCTCTCTCTCCAGTCAATCCAGTCAATCCCGTGGGCTTCAATTCCGGAAAATTTGGATCTCAACAAATCCCATAAATTTTGGGAAAATCATTAAACAACATCCCCCACCCCCAAATCCCATTTCCATATTTGCAGATTTTGGAGAGAGCGGCCTCTCCGATCATCGCCGGCATTTGGAACCCAGCCACCGCCCCCGCCGCGGGCACGCTCAGAGCAACCACCAAGATCGCACCCAGAACCAAACACGGCCTCGCGTCCATCATCCAGGTCTGCAACAACCCCTTCAACTCGCCGACGAACTCGTCTTTACCGGCGTTATGTCGGGTTTGCATGCGTTCCTGTGTTAAGTACGAGCGAATCCTAACATCTTTAGTTTCTTGAACTTTCCAGCTTCAAACACCAACTCTCCCCCAGTGAAAGCATCGACCATTTGAAGCTCCAACAGATTGGGCAACTCCTGAAGGGCGTCCAGTGGGCTGTTCTGTAATCTTGACCACTTCAGACCAATTCGGAACAGATTATCAAGTTTGGAAATCCATGATTTGGAAACAGCGAGGGCTGGGCTTGAGGCAATGTCTATTTTGGTTCGATTTATTCACGTTTTTCGATTTATTCATGTTTTGGTTCGATACATAATTTGAGGGCTATTTTGGTTCAATTTATTCAGGATTGTCTCAACTACTCCGTTCGATTTAACTGGGTTCTAGAGGAAATCCCTTTGCAAAGATTTGTTCGAATCATGGGATATTTATCGTGTTTACGTTGTAATCGTCATGGTAATTTAACTATGTAACGATTTGAGTATGTTATGTTATTTCTTTTTTATGAAAATATCCAATTGCTCCGTTCGATTTAACTGGGTTCTAGAGGAAATCCCGTTGCAAAGATTTGTTCGAATCATGGGATATTTATCGTGTTTACATTGTAATCGTCATGGTAATTTAACCATGTAACGATTTGAGTTTGTTATGTTATTTCTTTTTTATGAAAATATCCAAAGAATTTGAAACCGTTTACCATGAAATTGAAACCGTTGAGAAAATATGATTCTCTGTTATTTTCATTTGATAAATCATTTGAACCGTTAACCATGAAATATTTGTTCGAATCATGGGATATTTATCGTGTTTACGTTGTAATCATCATGGTAATTTAACCATGTAACGATTTGAGTATGTTATGTTATTTCTTTTTTGTGGTAATTTAGCCATATTCCGCGTAATAAGATCAATGGAAAATATGACTTTTTGTTGTCTGGTTGGCCAACTCGAAGAATGAAGAAAACATGCAAAAATGTGGTCAACTTATCATGTCATGTTCCTAAAAAAGTTGATTTTAATCCATGAAAAATGGTTAAATTACCATCAAAATAGGTGTTAAAAACGAAGAAAAACAGTCCATAACATCCGAAAATAAAGAGAGCGATCAATCCGTGGGATTGATGGGAAGTTTGAAAGTTTGAATTTGAATAGTTTCGGAAATGGAAACCAAAATGGGGTTATCATAGTGTGTATTGAATCCCTTTAATTTAGGAGTCAAGAAGGTTTGAATCCCTTTAATTTAGCAGAAATGCTATATACACTACACACTTTCACTACACCATCCACTACATTCTTTATAGTACTCATTTCGGGTCCAACAAAAAATACAGAAAAATATTCATAAATTTTAAAATAATATTTTAGGGGACCCTGTAAAAAATCAATACTAACGGATATCGATAAGTATTATTTCTGAGTTCGTATGTTCGAAACTGCGCAGTTGAGCATTTTTGCTCCTGCAAATCTAGAAATAATACTTATTGATATCCGTTCGAGTTGATTTTTTACAGGGCCCCCTAAAATATTATTTTAAAATTTATAAATATTTTTCTGTATTTTTTGTTGGACCCGAAATGAGTCGTATAAAGAATGTAGTGGATGATGTAGTGAAAATGTGTAGTGTATGTAGCATTCCTCTTAATTTAGGAATCAAACAAGTAAAGAGGTAATAATGGTATTTCACACACTAAGAGGATGAAAACATAAGCATAAAAAAAGGGGGATGAATTCTTACATGGCATGGATAAAGGGGATGAATATTTAAATATTCCTTAAAATATTGGATACATAGCCACAAACTGAAATTCAACTCCAGCAAGAGGTCTTTGAATTCTCGATTTTCAACTTACAATCACTTAAGAACGAAAGGACACGATTACTCCATACCATTCTTCTACCCGGTTCATATTGTTTCGGTTTTGTAGAAATTGAAGGTCCGAACCATTACTTACAATTTCCAGGAATTGAGGTTATATCCTGATCAAATCCCAACGGACTGAACCAACGACTCCGTGAATTACCACAACCTTCAATTGTCTGGTGTAGGTTATACGTACAAAAAAAACACGTGCAACGCACGTGCCCAATCACTAGTTAATTACAAATAAATCTATAATCTTCTAACGAAAACAATGGGCTCTCTCTTTGATCTTGATGCAAAGTCTCTCTCTCCACCCTTCTTGTGTGTGCATGTTTGTCTCTCTCTTTGATATCAATTTGTGTGTTATTTATTGAATACACAAACACTCTCTCTCTCGTTCTGTGTGTGTGCGCCTATTTTCTATTTAGAATAAGATTGAGCATTATGGGGTCAGGTAAGACAGGTTTAGGGGACTAGCAAGGCTCCACCTGTGGATAAGGCATGATTTGGGCCTTTTATAGAGAGGTGTGGAGGCAGAAGCTTTGGCCCTGACCTAACCTTGGTTTTGAATGCCTCCCAGTGGCAGGGCAAGGTCAAAATTCCTAGTTTCGTCGCATGTTGTATACCATGGGTAGCATATGTTTTGCAGTACCACTTTGGGGACAAGTTTGGGTTGGGGCAGGGGCAGACTTACATAGGGCATGTGAGGTCATGTGCCCCCTCAATTCCAGTAATTTTTATTTTATTAAGTTTGGTGATAGACAAAAGAGGAGTGGCCTTGGGAAAACAACACATACTTCGTTTTCTAAGGCAAAGCCGCAGAGGAAAAACTTAGAAGCCGATATTCTCAAAACATCAACCACTTGATTAGATGTTGACATTTGCTGTCACTGATCACCGTCTCCATTTTTTGTCCCCTCACCGACCTTCCACGACCAGGGTTTCTCTATATCTTCATATATATGTATGTTCATATAATACTTCAGACATGCGTGTGTTGATGTACATATACATATTAATCATATGTACATATAACCAAGGGCTTTTGATTGGAGCTTTTGATCTTAGATTATGCACTACATTTAGTATTTATAGCTTCTTTAGTTGCTAAATTAGGGTTTTTAATCTTCTATGCTAAATAAATTATGTCTTTTTGTTCATTGTTTGTTAAAAGACTAAAACTTTCGATGTATCTTTATTAGTAGGAAAAATTAGGCTTTTGATGTACTTTAGTAGATTGATTTGCAAGATGTTGGATATTGCTTGTTCATCTACTTAGTGAGTGGATAGTATGACTTTTTTGTTAAAATTTGGATATATATAAGATTACTGAATTTATTTTTTAGCAGTCTGAGAAATACTTAAAATGAAAATCATTAGTAGAAATATCTCATTCTAAAATAGGAGAAGATTCTTGGTCATCAAATCAAAGTCTTGTGGAAATCAATGCGGCCAACCTTCCTTCTAGTCGCGGTCATGTAAAGATCAACTTCGCAGATCTTCCTTCTTCCTTCTGGTCCTGGTCGTATGGAAACCAACTTGGTGGTATACATATAGAGATATTTTTTATAAAGTTGTTAAGGAGACCATCATGCAACATTTCCGAAATATGAAAATCTAGCGGCGTCTCTTTTAAAGGACACACATGGAAACATTTAGAGATGAATACTTAAATTTGTGTGCTTAGTTTTAGGAACTTTTGGTAGCATATATATAGGACCTTTGGGAAGCATACATATTATAGACCTTTTTGCATAATCCTAGATGTTTAAATCTATTTCCATATAGTTGTGCTTGATTATGAATTATTATTTGAGGGTGTGAATATAGGTGCCCCGCTCTGGAGAATTCCTGGGTCCGCCACTATTTGGTGTCTCCATGGGACTAGAGCAGGGAGCCTAGTTCCATACCTGGTCTTTTGTCATTCCTAGGCTACTTGAAAGTCGTCGAGGCAAAGTCCGAGGGATTTAGGAGGGGAAAAGTGGGGGTAGGGGGAACGTTTGCAACCTTTACGTGTTGTCTTGAGATTTAGGTACTTCAAGCATGTGGGACCTAGGATTTTTAACAGATTTGCTTAGCAAATTTAATAGGCTACTATGAGATTCTCTGTTTTCTTAACATTTTTGCTTCTAATTTTTTCTACTTCAGAAAAATGACTATTTTGCATGCAAGTGGGTAGCTTGGTGAAGTATCTATTACTTACATAAGAATTTGGGTTTGATTTTTCTTGCATGTAAAAGTGGAAGCTGTTATGCTTATCATTTTTATCTTTGGCATTTATTCCAATTAATTTGTGTCAACATTATGTTAAATACCATTATAATTTAAAGCATTCCAATCTACTTTCACGTGCCCGTCATTCATGCAAAGCATGCCAACACCAAAATGAGGGATATGTATGGCCTCGGTATTGAAATTATTTTAATGTCTACTGTGTTGTAATCCAATTCACAGGAAACACATTAGTAACGCCTCTCATGTTTATGCTGTCCGCATTGTGTGGTTCTACTTCTGCTTGCTAACATGATTTGGAGGGGAGTGAGATTCATTTAGATTGCATTGTCCATTATACGACATAAAGATACAGATATAGGTATAGATATGATTCGTAACTGTTGGCCCTATGTTACTTACATGTCAAACTACTGCCACTACCTTAGACGTCCTTGTACTTATTTCATGCTTCTCCAATAGATATACACACATTTCCACTCTTTGGTCGATGCATAGTCCAATTTCATCAATAACAAAACATTGGTATGCGTTTTTGACATGTTTCCTCCTTTGTGCCTCGTGTGTTGATGTGGACTGGACGCTATTGGGAAAAGCCCATGGTTAATTGATGAAATCTTCTGGATTCAACTAAATCCTTCAAAAGATAGTATTTAAGCATTTGATACTAATGATGGAATAACAAATTTGTGTCGTCATAAGATGCTGATCCTAAAAGGGCAAACCCAATGCACGAGACTCCCGCCATTGTAGAGTTTGGGGAAGGGTTGATGTACACAACTTTACCCTTGCAAGCAAAGAGGTTGTTTCCGCTACTCGAACCCGTGACCTCCAGGTCACAAAGGAGCAACTTTACCATTGCGTGAAGACCGCTTTTCAAATAGGATCAACTTTACGGCTGATCCTCTTGGTGGGATATCCATTCTATAAGTTTCTTGTCTTTCCCTTGAGAGTGATTTATTTTCGTTGCCACCATCAAAACAACGCATTATTTCAGTCACATATTGTTTTCTGTACATGATTTTTCTCAATGGTTTGGTGACATATCGGGCTCTCTCGAAAACATTTTGAATATAACAGGCGTTTATGTCAATTTCTGAAATGGTATTATGTGAATTTTACCTTATGCTGTTTAATAAAATTTTAATTGTCCTTTGATTACCATTTTCCTTTCAAGTTTTCAAAAATCAAAAGTCAACTTAGCATGTTCTTTTCAGCAATTTTTACCAGTAAAATATCACTAGAAAAAGTTCAAGTGGCCATGGTACATCCACGGTCATTTACAAGAGGAAACAGAGAAAAAAGATGGTCCTTCACCAACCAAACTTAAAGCAGAAAGAGCGATTTAATTCATGAATATCGATTATTTTAGTCTTGGCCATCCATATTTAAGCTCTTGGACTCCCCTCCGTGCACGCCAGACTTTGTTCATGTTGGAAAATTTTAGTCAACTTATACACATATTTACTCTTTTCAAGTTGGAGATGAAAAATGATAGTTTGCGGAAAGTTTGTTAGCTGCAACATATATATATTTTTGGAATAGTGACTTTTTTAAGAGACCTACCAAAGGCCCTTTATGCCTTCTTTCTAATATAATTATTCACTTATCAAAAAAAAAAAAAAAAGAGACCAACCAAAGGATCAAAGAGATAGCCTTGAATGTTCAACCAAAATGCCCAAAACTATCTAGGCATAACAGACCTATACAGAAACAAAAGATTACAACCACAAACTACATAGACCAATAGACTATCAAAAAACAAGACACCTAACATTTCATCACATACAAAGGAATGCCCCAATCCCTAAATAAGTTCCTATTCTCAAAAGATGAAGGGAAATTACGCTAGGAAAGGGCACAAGCTTTAACTACCTCAATCACCTGCTGCACCACCATAGCTGAATCAACATCAACACGCTTGAAAATCCTTGAATTCTGATCCTTCCAAATATAGTTTATAGTAGCAGCAAGACAAAACTTATAGATGGAAGGCCGTAGCGAGTACTTGCTCATACTCATCCCCCGCACAAGCTCAGAGGATAAATCTGAAGTAGAGGAAATGAATCCACATTTAAGACAAATCTCATGCCATACAGATGCAGCAAAAGGGCAATGAAAGAAAAGGTGATTATGCGATTCAGACCCATCAATACACAACACACACCTGCATTCAGCAAGAACACCCCAAGTACACAACCTGTCTTTGGTAGAAAGTCTCTGAAGAATAGCCTACCATTGAATAAACGACCATCTAGGGACAAACTTACGATGCCAAACCATCCCACTCCATGCCACCTCAGAAGCCCTACTTCTAATTAGGCTTGGCAATTGGACCCGCCCTGCCTCGCCCCAATCTGCTCGCCTTGAACGCGGCGGGTTTTTTTACCTCATTTTCGGTTATAGGATTGGGGTCGGGGTAAAAAATTTGAAACCCGGCCGGATTCGGGGTGAAAGTGAAAATACCCCGCCCCTAAACCCGCTCCGACATACTTGCCCCGAAATGTATTTATATATAATATTATTCTTTTATTACTAATCTAATTATCATTATACTAAATTTTTTATATTTTTACCCTAATATTTTTAGCATTTTTCTAAAAAAACCCTTCTAGTTTTACCTTTATATTTCACCGTTATACTAAAATATCACTTTATTTATAATTATTTTGTTTTTAGGTTAATACTTTTTTTTTTTTAATTTCTTACGGTGCGGGGCGGGTAAACCCGTTCCCCAATCAGGGCAGGAATGAGGACACTAAATAATATCAGGTCGGAATTGGGGCCGGGGTACACAAAAATCCACCCCGCCCCGTTGCCATTCCTACTTCCAAGGGCCATCCAAGCTGATTTAGCAGAGTAAGATTCATTTTGAGTGTTAAAACACCTAAGGGTTGCCCCAGTGGTAAGGGCGAATGACTGACTTTGAGAGTACTCCCCTTGGTCAGGAGTTCAATTCCCCACCGAATGAGTACTGTTAGAATAGTGGTGCTATGACGTTATTAATGTTTAGTTGCAAGGGTATTATTGTCCTTTCATATAATAGGGTTTACTTAGAGTTTCTATGTTTTCCCTATATAATGATGTGATGGCCTCTTGTAACAAATATACTGAATAATAGAATTTCTCTCTTCGAGTTTCACCACATGGTATCAAAGCATAAAATCTAGGCTTATGGGATATTCATTTTCCGGCGGGCGGCTTATGCCTCATCGCTGTCCGCCGGACACTCATATATTCTATAACAAACCACATAATCTGCACAGTAGTCGTATCTTCTTCCTCCTCTTTCAGTTTTCTATCTTCTAGTTTTATTATTTCTTCTTTTGATCATTTCATGCAAACTGTTCATCGCTGTTACTGTTCATCACGCATGTTCACTAGTTTCTGCTTGACTGATTCCTAGACCTAAAATAATGGGTTGCCCCAAGCGTAGGGCTGAGACCGATGTAGCACAATATCCGGTAAGACCGGAGTCGAATCCACTAAGGACGGTGAAGTGTGTATTGTGGAACCTCGGATTGTAGTATTAGAATTAGCTCATAGGTAGCCACCCATTGTCTTTTAGTTGATTAATTAACTAATACTAACAGATAACTTGCTCAAATGATTAAAAAGAGAGGCACAGTTGTAGGGAATCCGGCGCTCGCTACCCAATCAGAATCCGCTCGCTTTTCAAAGTTCAAAAAACGGTTAAAATTAGGGAGAATTGAAAACTCTGAAGGATGCAAATCCTAAGGTTGTCAGTCCCGTACACAGCGGCGAACAGGTTTTGGTCCCCCGTTCCCGCTCACATGAGTCCCGGCAATGCCTCAGATTCGTCCAACGAACATAGTTTTCACCAACTAAGATTAATTAATTAAATCAATGAACGGAAAAAAATGAGAGACGAATCCTAATTGGATTGCGACGCGCCTTTACCCAGCAACCAAACTTCAGAAAAACTACTCACTCATTATTAAAAATAAAAGGAATAAAGCCGTAGAATTAATCATGCTTTGAATGAAAATTAAATAAAAGATTAACACTAAGATACGATCCACGAACAACTTTAACAAAGAACAAAAATTAATACGAATTACCAGAGTGCGGAGATCTGAACAAAACTTCAAAAATTTGAAAGGAAAAGAAAATCTGGAAGAAAAAGATTGTACGTAAAAAGCTTATACCAATATTCTGAACAAACAGAAACGTAACTAGGCAGCCTCGTTCTTCGTTCACTGTTTTGAGTGGAAAGTGTGGGCAGCATGCCCTTGGAATTTCCGGATTCCAAAGAGCCTTCGAGAATTTCGGTTCCCGAATCAAGGGCCCATAATCGAGGGAGCTCAATAGCGGACAGAGGCTGTGCACGCGCTCGCCAAAAAATACAGAGTCGCCACTTGGGTTTGAAGGTCCGACACCCAAGGAACCGTATTTCGAAGCCTGCCGCGCTATTTGATTTGAAAAAGTGAAGGAACCAGTTCGTCATAACCATATCTGGGTTCGGGAGCCAGGTTACGAGAGGGGAAGGTTTTTAAGGCACCCCTCTCGCCCAATCCGGAGATCGGTTTCTACTTGGACATTTTGCAAATGATTGTGATTCAGATTCTTTTTCAACCAATTTTAAGCCAGTTAGGGCGGGGGAACAGTTAATCGAGGATTAAGACTGCAACAGGTTTGCAGGATATGATTTAAACACGGCATGGATGGATGGCAATAAATGAAATGGGTCAAAACCTAACCCCTAATCAGAAATGGACCAAGCAGTAAATGGAATGGGTGTATCACACATGACAGCCACCTTTGCATGCATGGATCTATGTGCATGCAAAGGGTATCGTCACGCGAGACACCCATTCACTCGCGCGAGAGTTCATCCCCTACTACAGGCTAAATTCCATCCCCTTCTGGGTTCTGGAAGGACCAGTGCACACCCAAGGGGGCAAACCAAGCAGTTAATAAGGACTGGAAGTAAATAAATATTACTAATTATTACAAACAGAAGCTAAATAAATGGAAATACAACCCCTAAATAGAGGGGGGTACCAAAGCAGAGGCTAAGGGCCAAGTTGCTCACGCAAGGGCAGCTTCTGGGATCAGAAGGACCATCGCGCGAGACACTGAGTCCCTCACGCGAGAGTCTTGACTGGACTTCCAGTAATTGCTTTGCATGCTCTGGGCTCTGGTACATGTCCAGAAGCAACCCAGAAGCATTCCAACAGAATAAATAAGCAATGAAAGCCAAGCTATGTGTTTTAACATGCAAAACAGTGAGCTAAAAGCTTATCATATTTTAAAACAATTAATAACATGCCAAAACAAGAAAAACCAGCATCCCCAAACCCCACGAGGACTGTCGCGCGAGACAGTGGACTGTCGCGCGTGAGTCCGAGTCACTCGCGCGAGGGTATGCTTTTTCCAGTTTCTTATAACTCTGTTGACTTTAGGACCAAGCGGTATTGATTACCAATCCTCTGATGACCCCTCAGTATCAAAAGCGATGGCGGTTTAAGGAGTTTATACCTTTGCTTGAAAGGTTTTGGAGAGGATTGAACAAGGTTGTGAAGCTTGTGATTGAAAATGGAGTGAAGAATGGATGAGGAAGAGAACTAGGGTTGAAAGCTTGAGTGTGCTTGCAAGAGTTCTTAACCTTTTAGACCTTGAAAATTAATAACTTGGTGACCTTTTCTAATGAAAGACCAAGGGGGGTATTTATAGGAGGAGTGGAGGACTAAAGGTGGTGGCAAACACCCCCTTAGGACCAAATTTGGTGGCTAAGCTTGGCAAAAAGTTGATGGGAAGGGTTGTGTGAGGGTGGAGTGCCCAAAGCCTGCACTGCCACTGTCCTGTGGAGAAAAACGGGGTTCAAATAGCCCTGTAGACCCCCAGGCAAGTAACCAACTGGCTGAGAAAGGTGACAGTGACTGAAGTGGACCATCGCGCGAGACATTGAAACACTCGCGCGAGGGTAACAGCTGTCGTGCGTGGGTCAACAGTCAAATGTTTGACTTTGACCACACATGGCAAGAAGGACACTCGCGCGAGGGAATGACTTCCACGCGCGAGGGTCAACCCTGACCCAGGTTTGACTGGTTTTTATTTTATGTTAAATGGTTCAAAAGGGCTCAAAGGGGTTCTGCACACACCTAGCTCAAACCTTTCCAACCTTAAGACTGCTTTTTGATCTGATTCATCATCGGGGAAACAAGAAACCGTAAAACGATCGGGAGATTCAGATTGGGGTGTCTACAGTAGTCCCCCTTTGACGGCACGCGGAGCACCATTGACTGGTATGGGTAACGTTAAAGGTTTCTAAACACCCACCAAATCCACCCAAAAGCCGATTTAATGGAAAATGCGCAAGCATGTAAAAATACCGTGCACTAAAGAATGAGTGGACGGATAGATCGTCGTCGACTGAAGATTGGACGACTGGATCGTCGCTGGTGTGGAATTGGACGGATAGATCGTCGCTGATTGACGATTAGATCGTCGTTGATGTGAAATTGGACGGATAGATCGTCGCTGATTTGAAGTTGGACGGATAGATCGTCTCTGATTGACTGTTAGATCGTCGTTGATTTGAATTTGGACGGATAGATCGTCGCTGATTGACGGTTAGATCGTCGTTGATTTGAAATTGGACGGATAGATAAATCGTGATTGTCAGTTGGATAAATCGTTGATTTGAAATTGGAAGGATAGATAGTCGCTGATTGGTTAGATAAATCGTTGATTTGAAATTGGACGGATAGATAAATCGATTGATTGACGGTTGGATCGTCGTTGATTTGAAATTAGACGGATAGATAAATCGATTGTGATTGGATAAATGCGTTGATTTGAAATTGGACTGATAGATTGTCGCTGATTGACGATTGGACGGATAAATCGCCGCTGATTGATGATCGGAGTGTATACGGGCGGACCATAGCTGGGGATACAACACCACTTCGGATCGTGAAAATTTAATCCAATAAGACCCCAAGAGTGATTCGGGACCATAATTAAAAACCTTGGGCTTTTAATTAATAGAGAATAATCAACTTGGGCCTGCCTGCTGGGGGAAATGGGCCTGGAGCCGAACAGAGTGTCGCGCGAGGCACTCACTCCCTCGCGCGATGGAGTGTTTTCTGGGCTTGGGTTCTGAACCAGCCCAGAACCGGCCCAAAGCTGTCCCACACCTTTTTAACGTCCGCGGGACGTTTCAGAAAAGCTTCAGACGATTTCAAAACTTCGAAACCCCCTTCTTCCCCACAACTCTTCACAAACTCAAACACAACCCCAAGTCCTCTTTCAAATCCAACAAACCCATACACATACGAACACCAATGGCAGACCACGGCGGCAGTGGGAGCGAAGGAGAAGTTGTTGATCAACCTGAAGACCGAGGAAGCCCTATGGCAGTCGAACCAGTGGATCAAGCGATGGTGGAAACCATCGGAGTTGAAGGTGCAGTGGCCATGAGTGGCGGCGATGGCGAACAGGAGCGGCAACAAGGATCTGCTGGCGGAGAGAAGCCTCGCGGTAGAAGTAGAGGATCGCGCGAGACAAACGCCTGGGGTGATGGAGCCTAGCGTTGAGCCATTGGGCATAGGTATGGCCGCAAGTGACTCGGAGCAGACCAGAAGTGATTCTGGAGAAGATGCTAATGGGGACGACCGTCGCGCGCTGGAGCCAAACACTCGCGCGAGGGAACCCGTTGGGGTCGTGGGGCCCAGGGCTGATCCAATGGGTCCCAGTTCAATAGTAGAAGGCACGTCCGCGGTTGGGGGCTCCATTGATGTTATTAGCAGTAGTGGCACTCGGGGTGACGACACTGGGCCGATTGAATCCCCGCCGAGGGACCCGGCGAAGGGCAAGGGTATTGTTGGCACTGAGGAGGTGCATATTGAGGAGCATGCCAAGGAGGTGCCGATTGAGAGAGAACAAACCACAGAGGCTGCCCCCGCTGAGGTTTGGGATGAGGACATTACATTCAGGCCACCGGCAGGTGCTGCTACATCATCCCGTCACGTGCCGATCATTTACGATGATATTGCCGAGCACGCACCTGATGAGCTATTGGCAAAGCTTTTGACAAATCATCCCATCATTCGGGAGTATGTTCTGAAAGCTAAAGAGGACCGAGCGAGGGCAATTGAGGCGTCCGAGGCTGCGGCGAGGGCCGAGAGGGAGGCCGAGAGGGAGAGAGCCGGGTCAGAGGGACTGGCGACTGATATAGAGGCCGAGGAGAGGGATGCTGAGGAGGCGCATGGACCGAGAGTGAGCGCCGTGACTGAGGCGGGTGCCCTGAAGTGCCCCGAGTTTTCAGAAGAGACGTACATGCCTTCGAGACCGCACTTGTTCGTACCATCAGGCTTTGCGGGATACAAGCCGCCACAGCAGGCCGACTACGACCTGGAGCTAGTGCTGAGGGACCCTGGGGTGCACATTGCAAACACCTGGGCTAAGGTATATCACTTAATAACCCCCTTTACGCTTTAATTTGATACTTGCAATGAACCATGCAATAAACGATACCATTTGTACTCTGAATGTCATGCATGTAATAACTTGAACCAAACATCTGTTGTAGGCTGAATATAGGACATGCTAGGACAAGAAGAAGATCATATAACATGCCATGCACACAATAACTTCCATCAATAACCCAATGTTAAACCGCACCAAGACACATCATGCGAAGAGCATAACTTGAACCAACCATCTAGCGATAGTCTATGTAGACGTCAAACCATGACGATATAGCCCTTGTATCACACGCCATGCATGCAAAGACTTGAACCAACCAACTGTTAAAAATGGCACGGAGTCCCAAGCCTCAAATAAGATAACTCTAGGATTATAGCCCTACATGTTGTCACTTGAACGAGGATTTGAACTTAGACCGCCCATCTGTAGTCACACGGCTGCATTGACTACCTAGAACTTGAAAATGAGAGCTCTGTATGCTAACATTATATCTTGCTGCTTGTTTACCGTGCATGGTTAAGCTACTGCATTGATTACCTAGAACTTGAAAATGAGAGCTCTGTATGCTAACATTATCCTGTTGCTTGTCTTTGTTGTTTGAAACAGGCGGAGTAGAGAGACATTCGTGGCTTTGGTGGGCCGTGCAGTTCCCTGGCACTATACATAGGGTTGCCACCGAGGGTGAGGGAGTTGGTGGACGCAGCGGGCTTCAGAGAGTTCATACAGACCCTAACAGTGCCAGTCAGGAATGACCATGCTGTCCTTGTTGCACTAGCCGAGAGATGGAGGGATACATCCAATACCTTCCACCTGCCTCCGGGAGAGATGACGGTGACGCCGAGTGACTTCGCTACCATCACAGGCTTGAGGGTTGGGGGAGAGCCCATCCCATTTGACTCAGGAATACATGTCGACCCAGCAGCTCTGGAGTGGTTCTTGGGGGAGGTGCCCCAGGTAGAGAGAGGAGCGGCGAGGTACGCTCAGTTTATACGGTACTTGAAGAAGAAGCCAGCCAATGAGCATGAGGAGGCGCAGATGGCCCGGGCATACCTGCTGTACATGTTCGGAGCTTCACTATTCCCAGGCAGGGGAAGCACTGTACACCTGTCATACCTGCCTGCTCTGAGGGATCTGAGGACAGCCTCATGCTTCGACTGGGGCGGAGCAGCACTCGGCACTGCCTACTTGTTCTTTGGTGACTCCTCGAGGACCGGGCAGAGCACAGCTGGCTATTGGCGTGTCTGGGATGTATGATTTCAATTACCACATAGCATAATTTCCATTGTACCAATTGATTGCATAGATTGTTTACCAGCTTGAACTGTGTAACTGTACGACTTGTGTCTGATGCACTTCCATTTTTGATAATACTGCAGCTTTGGGCATACGAGGTACTGAGGATGTACCCTCCGGAGTGCAAGCATCCTGACTTGAGCACCCTCCCGCGCGCACTGATATGGAGCAAGGAGCGCAGGGGCACCAAGGAAGGGAGAGGCAGCCTCAATGCCTACAGGCTGTATCTGGATGAGTTGAGAGCCTCGCAGGTATGACATTAGAATTCCAACAATCAATTATGCATGCTTTTAATACTTTAACGCTCGCTGATCAATTGTACTCATTGCTTGTTTGTCACTTTGTGCAGATCAAGTGGAATCCCTGGAGGACGAGCGGGCCAGAGCCAGAGTACTTGGCTCAGAGCAGGGCTATCACAGTCAGCAGAGTACTCTTGGAGTCAGCCTTTGGCTGGTAGTGGTACCTAGGGGATCGAGTGACACGACAGTCACTTGGTTACCTTGAGTTCCAGGTGCCTGGGCCACTCCCGCCACGAGCCTCACATACAGGCGATTACACACTGGCGGAGCTGGAGAGGTTCACTGGGCCAGACACTGAGCTGACGCGGCACCTGCGTCCGACGATGGACTATGTAGCCTACCAGAGAGATCACCTGGCGAGGCCACTTGGTGTTAGGGCTCGCAGAGAGGTCCAGGAGCAGGCACGCGAGGCTGGTGCAGAGAGGAGAGCTGCTGCTGAGGTACAGAGAGGAGGGGAACGCCGCGTGAGACGCAGAGAGAGTAGGCCAGTGGTAGGCGGGCCTCCAGAGTTGCTTTGGAAGGTGGATGTGGTGGACTCACAGGGTAATCCGGCTGAGGTGCAGCTCGTACCAGCACGTATAGAGCCCGCGGCAGTGACTGTGCAGGTAAACCAACTTCCATTTCTGTATTTTCAATACTCTTGAACTGTATTTGAAATATCTGATAATTGTAAAACATTCACAGGTGCCTGTGGAATGGGTGAACGAAGCTGTTCGCCGTATGCTCGCCCTAGAGAACGTGGTGAGGAGAGCAGCATACGGCTTCCCATTGGAGTTACGCCATCCAGCATCCACAGCCCAACCAGCTCAGGCAACCGCTCCTCGGAGGACTCAAGTATATAAACGATACACTTCTTCCTGCTTTCGATACGTAAGATACATAGCTGCTTACGATACATACATGCCTGCTTGAAAAACATTTGATGCTGATGAAAAGCTGATAGATAGCTTCCAATTGATAGATTGTACCTGTTATTTAAGCATTTGATAGACAATATACTGCAAAATGTATACTAATGCAACATATAAATATGTAGGCACAGGGACGGGCGGCTTCGAAGAAGAGAGCACGGTCTCCGCCACGAGCACAGACCGCTACACCTCCGGCCGCTACTCGACATACAAGCAGCCAGGAAGGCGGCGGCGCGCGCAGAAGAGCGATACCGGATAGAGAGGCGAGGCGGGTCGGGCCAAGGCGAGCCGGCCCGCAAGAAGCAACTTGTCTTGGTCCAGCCCCCTGAGGAAGAGGAAGAAGAGGAAAGAGGAGAAGAAGAAGAGGAAAAGGCAAGGAGCGACTCTGACGACACTGTTGATGATCCTAGGTACTTGCAGGATCCGCACGAGCTTGCCGCTGATGACGACGAGGATGACGATGATGACGATGGTGGGGATGATGCCGAGGAGGACCTGAGGGATACCGACTGGCTTGGACGAGACGAGGACGACTGAGGAGTCTAATGCATTTTGTATCCTGCACTTGACTTTTTGATTTCGGGCCTGCGCGCCCAAGTAGTTAGGTATAGAGGCCGGCGTGCCTTAGATACTCTGATACTTGCTTTTGGAGGCCTGTGTGCCTTTTGATAGTGGGCGAGTGTGCCCGGGTATACTTTGGTGGTTTTTTTTTTTGATTGGCCGAAGCGCCACACACAGTACTTTTCTTTTGCTTTGGTATGACACAGCATAGTTTAGTTATAAAATTTGCATTTTCATGGTTTATCCGCTCTTTATATGCATAAAAGAGGTAAAACGCCAACCACTAATACCAAACTTGCATTGAAAACACATCGAGACTGACCACAGACACACATGTATGTATAGGAGTGACTAGCTCGAAAGAAAACAGAAAATGTACCCTAGGACACGGCCAGGATACGAAGACACGGCAATTTTAAATGAAATTTTGAGCGTTAACAGGCCAAAACTCAAAATACTTGACTTCGATTGAAACCGACGCTTCCGTAAGGTCAAAAACACATGGCGTGACTTGTACCAGTTAACGGAACCAAGAAAAACGCCCTGAGATGGGAAATACGCCGAAAAGCGTCCAACAGACACAAAAGGGACACGAGACGCAAAAACATGACTTAATTATGTCCCGGACTGAAACTGACACCACCGTACAGTCACATACACTCCACACGACCTGTACAGCATGAAAGAACTTGGCAAAAACCTTTAGAACGGATTTCGAACCTCCAAAACCTCAAATTTGACTTGAAACGGGCCGCCGAGGGTCCAAAATCCTCATTAAGTGCGAAATTTCGAAGCCGATGCTTGGGTACAGTCACATATCCCCATCATGACTTGTATGAACCATAAGAAGTGCCAAAAGACCCCTGGAACCCAAAATGACCAAGCCGAACCAGTAGCTGCTGCACACTGTCAAAAATGCAGATTGGACCATCGCGCGACCAAGTGAAACACTCGCGCGAGTGATCTGTGTCCCGCGAGAGAGTGCGATGCACGCGCGAGGGCAGTTGGTCGCGCGAGAGAGTGAGACTCTCGCGCGAGGGTCAGCCTCTGCCAGGCTGCCTTCTTTTGACCAAATTAAACTTTTAGGAACTCCAAGGGGCCCCCCTCCCCACGACCTGCACACAGTATGAAGCCATGGTTGGAGCCTTCCTCACTTGCCAAGTGGTAAGTCATGTAAGCCTTTTAACTTTTCCTCTGGCACAACAAACAAGGACCGACACTCCCGAACAAATATCTATAAAATAGAATATGTTGGTAGTGACGCAAAGCACATCAGCCTTTTTGACAGCGCAAAAACTCATCCATCACTCAAAATGGAGAGTCCACTAGCTGCAATGCTCGATCCTTGGTTGGCGAGAACCGAAGCCTTTGATTGGGCGGGTCCTTGATCTCGAGGGCCGGCCTCAATTAGAGATCTTCGATATGTGGGGCCACGCCCTGAGCTCCTTGAAGCTGCTATGATTCACTGGGATCCAGTTATGCACGTCTTTCGTAATTATGATAACGAAATGTACCCAACGGTGGAAGAGTTCCAAGCCTACTTGCCCGACTTTGCAAATTCCAACGTTCTTGCCGTTCCTCCGGTTCACGAGAACATGAGCCATTTATTGATGATGAAACTGAACATTTTCGGAGAACTGGCGGCCAGTATTATCCATGACGGTGAATTAGACATCTGCCGCTTGATCGAACTGTACAGTCCAAGCGGCATTCTTGTCACGACCCAACTCCAATACGGGTCACGTGACCGGCCGGTGACAGAATCACCAAGGCCTCCAACACTTTTACCATTCAGAGCATACTAATAAATATAAAGAGAAACAGCAAAAGCGTCTATTCGTACAACTCTAGAGTGTCTGTACAACATAGCTAAGGATAATTTACAATGACAACTATTACAATACTACAAGTCTCAAAACTACACAACACTCCTATCCTGTTACAGATATGCTATTTACAATAGCTAACCCACAACGCATCTGGCCACTTGCTATTTACAATAACCTGGAAAAATTAGAAAAGGTTTTCATAAGCCGAAGCTCGAGTGAGAAACGTTTACCAGAGTTACAAGTTTAACCATGGAAATACTGTAGTAAAATAGTTCAAGAGTCAAGTAACATCAAGTATTCTCATCAAGTTTTTCCAGTAACATGCATTTCGATCCATAAATTCAGTGCTTTGGTCTAAAAGATGGACCATTTTCTTCTTCCCTTCCACTTTTGCACATTCAAGCGATAATAACATTCAACGGTATTTTTGCCAGTCGGTTGGGGAGCGACCCCATTGAAGAGTGGTAAGATATCATTACCCGGTGATGCCTGGCTGCATCTCCTACCTTATTACTTCATGCCACTAGTTTCTTTACATGTCCCCTAGTGCTCGAGACACCGTTCGAATGATTCATATTATCACAAGCATGTACTAACAAGAAGTAAAATTCACGTTCCCAAAACATATTGCCATGGTCTAGATTTACGGTAACACAAAAGATTTGTGAACCAACCATTGCATGCATTAACATCAATTAAAGCAAGTAGGAAGCTCAACTCCCATATTTTCCAGCAAAACAAGCAATGGCATTTCTTCCCAAAATTTTAGAAAATACATGTAACCAAGGTATGCGTAACTCACCAAAAGGTAGTGTCTAACTTGACGTGGCACCGAACTAGCTCAAGGCACCGGTACCTATACAAAAAGTACCACAAATTACTATTTGTTATAGTTGTTGAACATGATCTAGTAATTGACTCTAATTTCTTCATTAGACCGTCGGGTCGGCACACTTACTGTTTACGAAGAATTGGTGGAGTCTTTTAATTAACTTAATCAAACTCCTATATTAATCTCCTAGATTAGAGTTAAAAATTGTCAAAATAACACCTGCAAACAACCTAGTTCAATCAATTTACGGCGGTGAGTTCCGAAGTCGAACTCTCTGCCAGGAAGAGTTTCACTGGTGAAGAAATTACAAAAAGATTCAGGAATGACGAGTGCGAGGAGAGAGGGTTGTACGGTGGAGTTTGAGGTGAAAGAAAATGACCGAAGTAGTGACGAGATGGCCGGCAGCCATGGCTGCCGTCCTCGGTGCTATGCGTACTGTGCGTGAGTGTGAGGGTTGCAAGAGTTTTGCCCCAATTTAACATCCTCTGATATCTAACTAGAGTACATATTATAATACCTATTGTAAGTAAATCAGTGAATGAGTGAGAGATTACCAAACAAAACGGTAGATTTTCCCAGGTGAGATTAGCGGCACGGCCAGCGGTGAATCACGGATGGAGTATTGATACAGGAGTCTCTCTTTTGCTTTACTATTCTCTTATTATCTTTTTTTTTGTTTTGTCTTGTCTTCCAAATTGATAATTACTCATAATTGATATATACCTATATACATCGGTGGAAAGGCGGTGAAACAGGTAGGGAAGACACCTGTTAATCTCCTTCTCATGACTAAGCAATATTTCGCGTTCCATTAACGCGAATTCTGACTAAACGCGTTCAGATTTCAGTCTCCGAAAAATACCAAAAATTCAACACAGACTAATAACAATTTAAGGGTCAGCGTGGCGGTGTCGAATTTTTTTAAGGTAAAATCCCAACATTACGCCACTCATACAATGTACCGGGTTCCTATTCGGACCACGTGACTAAACAACTATTCTTCTTTCTTTTTTTTTTTTAAAAGAAAGGCAGGATTTTACAATTCTGGAGAACCATGTTGAGCATGCACACAAACGTTTCGCCTTCTCGATTTGCGCGCTGGCGGCTTACGCACTGGTTCCTGCTAACAGAAGGTTTAGTCCCAGTGTGGTGAGCATGGCTTCACAAATGGGAGCTCGTAAGAACATCATCCCCACGATCCTAGCCGAAACACTGATGGGCTTGGATCTGTTCAAAAACCGACAGAGCAACGTCTTCAGCGGCAGTTCGCAGTTGCTCCAGGTAAATCCTCACTCAACTCACCTTTTTCCGGTTTTTGCATTTTCTCATTTTACCTCAACACTCGAGTAAGGATCGCTCTAGAACCTTACTTGTCTTTTTACTCAGGCTTTATCTAGTTTCTCACTTGTCTTTTCACTCATAGGTATGGCTTTCCGACAAGGTGGGATTACTCGAAGCTCCCCAGGTAGGCTGGGAACATTTCCCGAGGCGGTTGCTCGAACGATCCCTGCTGTATCCTGAACAGAATGTAATGGGATGGTACATGATCCTGCAAGACATGCAATCTGATGACTTTGTCTGGAGGTGTCCATGGTTGATCATGCCTGAAATGGCAGTCAACACCACAGGCTTCGAGAGAGTGATAATCGCTGGTTTGGTGAGCTTTACTTTCTACATCTCGGGCCGCATCCTATGCCAGCTGGGCATGAGCCAAGGACTGCACAGGGCTGGAATTGAGGAATTCCAAATGTCTGACTTCAATGTATCCTCACTGCGCGAGTATCGAAGGTTTTGGAGGAGGGGGTGCTCGAGGGTCCCAGCCCAGACTTCGTGGACTGGCTAGATAGCCGCTACGTGACATGGCTTCATGCAGAAATGCGGGCAAGGCCCGGGGGATGCTACTAAATCCGAGAGAATCCCATCCATATTAAGAATAAGTTCAAGAGCCGTTGGGCCACCCGAACATTTTCCTTTGTTTTTGCTTGACCCTTAAATCCATTGTATGGTCCCGTTTGCTCGGCACGCCAAATAAAACGAATGTTTTGTATCCCCATCTTGAATCACTTGAGAGGACCCACTGGTAATGTACAAAACCCAAAATCCAACATGAGACAAAATATGAATATTCATCCCTACAAAGTCAATAGGCTGATCTTTAAGCCGTGCAAAGAAACAACCCTCGCGCGAGTAAGTGAATCCCTCGCGCGAGACTCACTCACTCGCCCGACCAACCCACTGTATCGCGCGATGGTTCTGTCCAGTACAGATGCCAATTTTGACCCTTTTCAGAAAGTTGCAGTGTTTGCAGGCCTTGTCCCCACATGTGGACGTCCAGCAAAGGTCTGGGACAGTCCATAAGTGTGTCCCTGAGAGGACCCATACCAACCTCTCTAGATATTTTCTTTGAGAAAGATGAATACCCTGCCATCCTTTTAGCTATAAAAAGCTACGCCTCTCCAGAAGAAAACTCCAGATAATATAAAGAATGGCCAATCACCTCCCCACTTTAATTGGTCCATGGCTTGAATCATTCGTTGCGGGTGATTGGTTGTCGTTTCGGACTCACGGGCTGGCTGCATTTCGTTATCTTCGGAGCATAAGATTGCGCCCTGAAATCCTATGGGCTGCAGCGCGGTTCTGGGACCCAGATGTCCATGTGTTCCGATTTGGAGACGACGAGCTGTGTCCAACAGTGGAGGAATTCCAGGCATACCTCCAAGGGTTTGCTTCCAGCGTGATAATCGTGCCTCCATATAGGGAAAGTATGTCCAAGCTTTTGAAGTCCACGCTGAAGATCTCAAAAGGTGTAGCAGAGGGTCTGCTAAGTGGAGGTCAGATAAACGTGATGCGCCTGATAGAGTGGTACGGCCCCGAAGGTGACCTCACGGACACTGCCGTGCAGGCCAGGCGACGTTTTGCTCTAACAATCTGCGTGCTGGCCGCGTACCTGCTGGCACCCGCAGACGGACGGGTTAATCCCTCATTGGTTCATGTTGCCATCCAACTGGGTGTCCGAAAGAACATAGTACCAATGATTCTGGCAGAAACGCTCATGGGTTTGGATTTGGTAGCTACAGGCCAGACAGAGATATTTGGCGGTAGTCCACTCTTACTGCAGGTAAACTCACTCAGCTCACCTTTTTCTATCTGTCACACATTCTGTTTTTACCTCAACGCTCAGCTAAGGATAATATCGGAGTTTCTGACTTGTTTTTCCACTCAAGTTTTATGTAGCCCCTTACTTGTCTTTTCACTCATGCAGCTGTGGTTATCAGACAAGCTGGGATTGATCGTAGCTCCGAAGGCGAATTGGCCGCACCTGCCCAGGCGAATGCATCAACGAGGGATGTTATATCCAGAAATGTCCACGGAGGAGTGGTATGAATTTATGAACAACCTGTCGCCGCAGGAAATTGTCTGGAGACACAGGGCTTTAGACATCCCAGACATGGCCCTAAATTCTGTCGGCTACGAGAGAATAGTGATTGCTGGGCTGTACAGTTTCACCTTCTACATTCTAGACCGCATCCTTCGGTAGTTAGGGATGAGTCAGGGGTTACACCGAGCTGGGGTGGAAGCCTTTCACATTCCTGCATTCACTGCCCAGAACCTGATTAGGTACGCACATAACTGGGGCTTGAGGCAACTGGGAGGAGCAGATCCAAATTTCAGCACCAACCTGCAACGCCGTTACAAAGCATGGCTACGAAACGAAGTTGCAGAAAGACAAAACGCCGACTGACTCCTGACAAAACTCACATGATCTAGAATAAACTGTGAGCCTATAAAGGCCTCTAGCATGTATTCAGTTTTTATGCTTAACTGTTTTAAAGGGTTCGCTCAGCTGTGTAATAGAGATAATGGTTTGAATAAAAGTGAAAGATCAAGAACTTTCTCCTTTGGTCCAAGTGTTGAACACCAAGCCGGTCCTGAATGTCAGCATATATACCGGAACGGAAAACCATGGATCAAGTTGATTGACTATGACCGAATCTCACAAAGAGATTGCCTACGTATCCCTTTTCAAGGAATCAGGTCAAAACGTAGTTCAGGCTAGGGTTTACTCGTGTGTTTTCCTCTCCTTTTGCGCTCTAACTTTTGCCTAGGACTGGCCTTTCAGGTTTTCAGCCTAGCGAGCTTTTGTTATTTGCCTATTTATTTTTGCCTAGATTGCCTTCACAGGTTTTCAATCTAGCAGGCTTGCTCTAATTTTTGCCTGGAACCGCCCACCTTTGTGGTTTTTGGTCCAGCGAGCTCTCTCAGGGATAGTAACGTTTGAGTTGATCCAGGTTGACCAGAGTATTGAACTCGTTGCCGTCCAGATCAATGAGTTGAGCTGCTCCACCCGAGAGGATGGTCTTGATGATGTAAGGCCTTGCGCGCTTCGGACGAAACTTCCCGCGGAGATCAAAGATGGGAGCACGGATTTCTTTCGTAACCATATCGCCTTCAAGCAAATCACGAGATTTCACTTTCTTGTTGAACGCCCGGGCAATCCTTCGCTGATATCACTGAACATGAGACAAGGCACGGAGCCTTCTCTCGTCAAAGAGCATGAGTTCAACAAACCTCCCGCTGAGCCATTCAGATTCCGTGAGTCCAGATTCCGTCATGATCCTCAAAGATGGTACCTCCAGCTCGATAGGGAGTACTGCTTCCATCCCATAGACTAAAGAGTAGGGTGTTGCCCCGGTCGATGTTCGGATTGACGTGCGGTACCCCCATAAAGCCAGAGGTAATTGCTCGTGGTAGTCCCTGGCGGACTCTGCAGACTTCTTGATGATCGTTTCTATGTTTTTGTTGGCCGCCTCGACTGCTCCATTTGTCTGAGGGCGATATGTCGTTGAATGATGGATTTAGATTTTGAACTCATCGAAGAGCTCCAAAACCCTGCCCTTGAAGTGCACTCCATTATCTGACACAAATGCCTGCGGGACACCATATCGGTAGATAATGTTTTTCCTAATAAACTGAGCAACCTGCACTGCAGTTAGAGTTTTGTAAGACTCAGCCTCAACCCACTTGGTAAAATAGTCTATTGCCACCAAAATGAACCGGTGACCATTCGAAGCAGAGGGCCTGATCATGCCGATAACATCGATGCCCCAGACCGAGAAAGGCCAAGGCGAGGTCATACCAAACAACTTAGAAGGAGGAACATGCATAAGATTGGCATGAATTTGACACCTGTGACAGCGACGGACGTAATCCACACACTGTGATTCCATAGTGGACCAGAAATAACCCTGACGAAGGATTTTCCGGGCGAGCATGACACCGCTCATGTGAGGACCACAAACTCCCTCGTGAATTTCTTCCATTATTGTGGTGGCTTCAGCACCGTCGACACAGAGCTTGTGCATCCCACAATGAGACCTCTTGTAAAGCTTCCCCCCACAGATAATGTAATGAGCAGCTATTCTCCGTAGTGCAAGTTGATCCTTTTTAGAGGCTTCAGCCGGGTATTTACCACTTTCTACAAAGTTCCATATGTCATGGTACCAAGGCAGACCATCATCGACATCATCGATGGTACCAACATGTTGATAAGCAGGGCAGTCTTATTGTTCAATTAGAATAGGATGAAGCTTGACACCCAACGGAAGTTCAACCATGGAGGCTAAAGTTGCCAAAGCATCGGCGAATTGATTTTTCAGACGAGGAATGTGAGTAAAGGTCACCTTGTTAAAACAAGGAATAATGTCTTCCAAGTCTTGATGGTAAGGCTTCAACCTTGCTTCACGAACTTTCCAGTCCCCATTGGCCTGAGATACAACAAGGTTTGAATCGCCAATAACTTCGAGTTTTTCAACACCAAGTGTTAAAGCAGCCTCCATGCCAACAATACAGGCCTCATATTCAGCTTGGTTATTTGTGACATCAAAATTGAGTTTGAACGCAAGCGGAATATGCGAACCATCGGGTGTTATTAACAAGACCCCAATCCCGTATCCTTTCTGAATAGCTGCTCCATCAAAGTAGAGAGTCCACACGTCGTCAACTACTGTTAGCACCTCTTCGTCTGGAAATGTAAAATCTGAGTCCTCCGGCCCATCCACAGGATGATCAGCCAAAAATTCCGCCACAGCACGACCTTTAACAGACTTCCGTGTGACATATTCGAGATCGAACTCGGCTAACATGAGCAACCAACGTGCTAACTTACCAGTAAGCGCTGGCTTTTCGAATAGATACTTGAGAGGATCCATCCGAGAGATTAACTTCACTGGATAGGCCAGCATGTAGTGCCTCAATTTCTTGGATGCCCAAACAAGAGCCCAACATGTCTTCTCCAGAGCCGTGTAGCGTTCTTCGCATCCAACCATCTTCTTACTTAAGTAGTAAATGGCCTTCTCAACACCCTTATCTCCTTCCTGAGCTAGCAAGCATCCCATAGAAGATGGATTTACAGACAAATAAAGTATCAAGGGCTTCCCAGTTACCGGCGGCATCAAAACCGGAGGATTCTGAAGATAGTTCTGAATGGACATAAAAGCCGCTTGACACTTGTCTGACCACACAAATGGGGTATCCTTCTTGAGTAGACGAAACATCGGCTCGCAAGTTAAAGTCAACTTGGCGATGAATCTGCTGCTGAATTGAACCTTTCCCAGATAGCTCTGCACTCCCTTTTCAGATACTGGTGGTTTCATCTCAAGCACTGCCTTGATCTTCGACGGGTCAACCTCTATCCCACGAGAAATGATCATGAAGCCAAGCATCTTACCAGCGGTGACCTCGAAAGTGCATTTTTGTGGATTAAGACGCATACGAAACTTACGGAGTCTCTCGAAGAACTTCGTTAGCACAGGAATGTGTCCCTCTCGAGTTTTTGATTTGGCAATCATGTCATCGACGTAGACCTTGACTTCCTTATGGATCATATCATGCAAAATGGTTGTAGCAGCCCGCTGATAGGTAGGCCCAGCATTCTTCAATCTAAAAGGCATGACCAAGTAGCAGTACGTTCCCCACTCAGTGATGAAAGTCGTCTTCTCACGATCCTCGGGTGCCATAAGAATTTGGTTATAGCCTGAAAAGCCATCCATGAACGAGAGCAAGGCATGCCCCGCCGTATTATCCACAAGCACATCGATGTGTGGCAAGGGAAAATCATCTTTGGGGCTTGCTTTGTTCAAGTCCCTGAAATCGACACAGACTCGTATCTGTCCATTCTTCTTGGGAACGGGAACGATGTTGGCCACCCAAGTAGGGTACTGAGAAACCATGAGAAACCCAGCGTCAATCTGTTTCGTGACCTCATCCTTGATTTTCTAAACCCAATCTGGCCTCATCCGTCTGAGCTTTTGCTTCACAGGCTTAGCATCTGGCAACAGAGGAATACGATGTTCCACTATCTCGGGGTCAATGCCTGGCATGTCTTGATGAGACCATGCAAAGACATCGCTGTACTCGATGAGCAGCTCCTTGAAATTACGATGCTCCTCTGGTGAAAGCGTGGAGCCCGCTTGAACCATTCTCTCATCTTTCAAATTTATAGAAACTATTTCCTCTTTTAATGGCTGAGCATGCCTTTCATCTTCCCTCTCGATGAGGGCATGGATTTCCTTGGGAATATCCCCATCGAAATCTATCCCTTCATCGTCGGGGTCGACACAGTTTATATAAAGATCATGCAAGTACTCAGAAGATGTCTCATTCATTTCACAAGACCTCAGCGGGTCGCCAAGTACAAGAGAGTCAAACTCAAAATAAAAGCTATGACATGGAGGGCCAAGAGGCACAAACTTCGACTCAGAGCTAGACTTAGACGACTCACTGGACTCAGACTCAGACTCAGACGCAGACTCAGACTCAGAAGTGTCATCAATGCAAGTTAGGCGCGGTTTGAAAATGCAATTTTTAACACTACCCTTGGCTCAGTGATAAGAGCAGTGGGGCCCTCGAGGGCGTCGGGTCCGAGAATGAGCACTTCAGCTTCCTTAGCCAAACCCACTTGAGAGAATTCTTGGAAAAACAACTCCAAGTTCCCCTGATCAAAGGTCCCCAGCCAGTCAGTCTTTGCTTTCGGCTGATTAAGCTTCCTCTTGAATTCCAGCTTAGCTGGCTCGTCATCACTCTCAGACCAGGTGTTGTCGGCGAAGACCTCAAAACTGGGTAACAGCTCCCCAGTTTCTGGATTGATGAAGGGCTCAGACTGTCCAGTATAAGCATCATTCCCCACTTCACGCACAAAGTAGCTGTCGGGATCACCATAGAGAGTTCAAGGTTTTCCCATATATTTCCTTCTTTTGGCATTTCCGGTAGAGGCTGTGTACCCTAAACCAAAACGGCCCTCAGCAGAAGGAAAGGTAGGGAACTCCGGGACTCCCTGTTGGTGGATTCCTAAGCCCATACCAGGAAAATAAGACATCCTGAGCATGATGTCCATAGCGACAGAACTGATGAGGAAATCCCCGTCCACATTGATAGCCAAGATAGAACCAGATGTATCAAAAGAGAACCTCCAAGGTCGACATCCTCTTCACCATGCATGATTCCCAGCACCGGTGTTCCATCTTCTTTAAGCGGGCGGATTCCAGAGTCCCCGCAAATGGTTAGCGTACCAATTGGCAGTCCCAGCATGACCTTTTAGTGAAGAGTGGATGGGACAGCCATGATGTCTGAACGATGGAGCCATGGCCTGCCCAGCAGCAGGTTGAAGGTTGTGGATATGTCGACAACATGGAACTCAACGTCCATTTCAAAGCCCTCAGCATTGAGCTTGAGCATCAGAGTGCCCTCGACCATACGACGAGTGCCGTCATATGCCTTGACAGCCAGATTGGATGGTGCAAAGTCTTTTTTTGCCAGTCCCAAACGATAGGCCACCCTCATTAGACAAACATTGATGGCTGAACCGTTGTCAATGAGGACAGTCGGGACCCAGAGTCCGAGACACTTGACTGTAATATGCAGGGGGCGGTTATGATCAGTTCCTTCGACATGAAGATCCTTGTCGGTGAAGACCACGGTGTGCTTAGCAGTAGGAGGAAGGATGAGGGAAACCATAGCCTCAGGAGTGACATCAGATTGAACTTCCAGGCTGGCAAGAGTGGGGCATAGCTTCTGACGGTGCTCACGGGAAGAACAAATTAAACCCCAGAGAGATATTGCAGCAGGAACCCGCTCGAGCTGCCTCCGGATAAGATCCGTGCTTGATAACTCAAGTGGTGCAGACCCTGGGAAAGCAATGGGTTCATTCCTTTGATTAGAAGGGTTGGACGAAGTCCCAACTTGCAGATTAGCAGGCTGAAAGACTCGTCCACTCCTCGTAACATTAAGAACGTTCCCCAAAGAAGGCACGACTTGAGGGTCTTGATTCACATCCCAGAGATCAGACGGAACTTCCCCTAATTTATGCTTTCCTTTGTCGGTGGCCATTGCAGCTACTGGTGCTTCTGTATTCAACCCTTGATTCTTGACCGAGATCCTTCATCGGTAGTGAGTCCCGAAATTCGAGATCTTGGACGGCTGCAACTTCGTGTTACGGCTCGGTTGTAGTGAAAGGAACATCCAGAGACCACCATCGGCTAAAGAACGACTGACAACCCAAACTTTTGTCCCAACCTGGACATCGACTATCTCATCCACATCCCAAAGATTAGCTGGCGGAACCAGATCTGTAACCATGACACTGAAGTCTTCTGGAGGAGAGACCACAGGGCGTGGTTGATCTTTATCTATGATATTGAACACAGGGTCGTACGCGGGAAGAGCTACTGAGTCAACAAGCCTGTTGATGGTAGAAGGGAAGAAACACTCTCCCAAGACACGGGTCTCTTCTGAACCAGGTCGTCTTCAACAAAGTGCGTCATGCACTCAGGAGTAGTATAACCTTGGAGAGGCCCGGGAAAAGTGGCCGAAAACTGCCAAACGGGCTCAGAATCCCAAAAGTACTCTTCCTCAGGAATCTGAGGCTGAGGTTCTTGGAAGAGCATGTACAAGGAGATGCCATCCAGAGGATCAAATGGTATTTGTTCATGCTGAGCAATCCATTCCACGTCCCATGCCAGGTCGGGTTGAGCTTGTTCGAGATGTAAAGGAAACCCTTCCAACTCAAATTGGAACCATTCTTGGATGAGAGGGGCATCGTAATCCTGACTATCAGCTATCGCCCAGCCTACAGCCTGCATATCAAGTTCTGGTTCTGGCTCAGGTAAGGCTGGCATCATAGCTCTGAATCGACTTACAAAGTCCTGCGCAGAATCAAGAGAATCTACACCAAAGATGGGAAGATTACGAGCTGACGTAGGATTAAGTCGGATTCGTGGAAAAGGACTGTTGTGAAGATCACTGACATTGTCATTGAGGAAGTCCAAGCCCGCTTACACCAACCGGGCAGGCGGATTATAGGTTTGTCTTATGAACATGAGTTCGGCATCGGATTCTGCAGGCATGAGCACAATGGGTTTGGGTTGATCGACTAGAATTATATGGTCGGTAGGGTCAAATATAGTGGAGATGGGGTTGATTTTAGTGGAGCCAAGAGAGATTTGGCTGATATGTGGAACAGCCTTGTGGTTGGGTAAGGAATTGGAAAGGATGTTTGGTTTTTGGGCTGGTGGAGGCGGCGCCGAAAGAGTCCCTTCGTCTATAAGATCCTGAATTACATGTCGAAGATGGAAACAGGAATCGGTAAGGTGGCCGGCACCCTGATGGTAGGCACAGTACAGATTGGCCTTGAAACCTGGTGAAGGATTCTTGGGTAAAGGAATTGGATCCAGGGGCTTGAGATGCCCTGACTTCATTAATTTCTCCAACTCTGAGGATAGAGGTGCCTCAATCGCAGAGAAGCTGTGGGGCTGACCGCGAGGGCAGTTGTTCTGCGGTGACTGAACCTGGTTGACATCAGCTATGTGGTTTGTGGTGTTGGAAGCAGAGGCGTTGGTACCACTGGTTGCTGCGTTGGAATAAGTCCCAGTTTCAAACAAAGCATTGGTGTTTCCAGGATAAGCACGGGGCTTTGCCTTCGGGGTAGAAGATTCTCCTTTTGTCAGAATCCCGCTTTGGAGTGCATCCTCAATGGCCAGACCAGAGTCGTAAAAGGTGTCAAAGTTTGCAGACACTTGAGCGAGGACTAGATGCTTGGCATAGTTTGGCTGAAGATTCCGAGAGATGATGCGGAGTTGGTCTTTCTCGTTGGGGCGATCAATCATTAGAGCAGCCTTAGTTCTCCATCTCTTGACAAAATCGGCAAAGGACTCCTTTGCCTCCATCTTTGTGGATTCCAGCTCCCGTGTGGTCATCTTCAGTTGAGAGTTGTAACTGTACTGCGAAATAAACGCAGTCCCAATGTCCTCCCAAGTCCTCCTTTTGGTGATATTGATGCGCCCATTCGGTAGTCGTTGAAGTTTACCAAACGGCCGTCAAATTCAATTATTTATAAACCGGACTATGACTAACGATTTGCATAGTATAGCGAGAAAGTCCGAGTCGATCCACAGGGAGCTCGAATATAGCTTGTTTGGATTGTAGGTATTGTACGGCGTTTAAGACGGCCAACTTTGAGATTTACTTTGAAAGATGATATTTAAACTTGAAAAGCGGGTTTTTACTAAATTAAACAAGCGGCATGGCAATGGATTCGTCAACACCCGTAACTTAGCCAACGAACAAATCTCAACGAAAACTCGGTTGAATCGCACGGCTTAGGCTATCAACCGGAATGTTTAGCTTTGAAACCAATAAAAGACTAGAAATTTAACATGGAGAACAAGTGAATTCTTTCATTCTTTTGGCAAACACAAACCGAGACATTGCCCACGGAACCATATGAGCGAGCATATGATCACCGGAGATTAACATCAGCTAGTTTTGTTACATAAAGGTGAACTCATCTCATTTTCCATACAAAACATCAAGCCATGTGTTGAGAGAAGCAAGTTAACACAAGTCACGAGGTGATAACGGCCCCACGGCCAAGCCTAATCAACTACTCACGCATATTCAAAAGACTAGAAAGCATGGTAGAAAAGACAAACATATTTAACCGATGAAAACGAAAATAAACTTGATATTAAGAAAGATCCCAACCGTAGCTACAACATTAATAAACGAGAAAAGACGATACGACAAAGACTTACTTGAATTCTTAAGGAAATTGCAAAAGAGAAAGCTTGAAGAAGACAACAATGGAACTAACCTAAACTAATTACTTACTAGATACAAATGAGAGAGATGAAGCCCCTATTTATACAAAATGGGTTTCTTTCACTTCAAATATCTGAAAATATCCTAAAAGTGGCAACTATTCCATAAATGGAAGGCCCAAAAAGTAACAAATATCTGGCCGAGAGCTCCACGTATCGATACGGTTCTAGGGAGTGTATCGATACGGAAGGCTCTGATGTCCCACGTAACCTACGCGTATCGATACGCATAAAAAGCCGTATCGATATGGGGAGGTTATCTCCAGATCTTCAATTCAGCTTCAGCAGGCAGCTCCCAGCAACTTCCAGCTTCTCAGCACCTTATTTTCATTCTCTAAAGTTAAGTAAAGATTGCATTTTAAACCTTTCTTTTACCTTTTCTTTACTTTAATTTATTTAATGAAAATAAGAAAGTACCCCCCATTTGGAAACAATGGCATTACCAGAATTTCAAGATTCCAATTAAATCAAAATGTCAACCCCCCACTTAGTACAAAATGGAAAACTGCACATTTTTCTCCAGAGAAAATGGCTCGAAACATGACCTTGCTCTTCGAATAAAACCTTGTAACTTTGTAGTTACTCTTAGAAAAATTCAAGGATCAATTACCGCCATTTTTTATCTCGAAAATCGATACTTTTTCAGAAAGTCATTTTTCCATACTTAGACAGATTTTAAAGGGGCCGACAGGGTCTTCGGGTACTTGGAAGCTCTTGGGCCATCCATGGCGTCGAAATGCGCCTTATTTGCACGTTTTACCTGAAATACACAAAAACCAACCTTACGTACAATATCACTATAAAAGCTAAATAAACACTAGATAAAACAACATAAGCAGGGACTAGTCGCACCAAATATCTACAGAATTGGGTGCTCATCAGATATCGAGTGACAGAAACCATTGGAAGGCAGGGCCCGGGAGGGTCTGAGGAAAAAGCTGTGACATGGCCTCAGGCTCAACTGAAAGCAGCTTCATTGCAGCATGGTAACTGTAAAGATGGGTCCGAGGGTCACCACTTCCGTCGAACTTTGCCAAGTCTGGCATTTTAAACTTCTCAGGAAGTTTGGCGTTAGGATACAGGCTGAGGCGATCCAAGTCAATGCCACCAGCTTTGACCTTTTCCGCCTTGGCAATGGATTCTTCAAGTTGGGCCATCTTGGCCACGAGAGCAGTAATGTCCGGATTTTCTACCAGGACATTGCTTGCAGGGTTACCAGCAGGTGTATGAACAATTCGGGGGTTGTGCTGAACAATGACGCGCCCGGGATTATTTGGATCTTCAATCATAACTCGCTGCACGTGCGGATCATCTTCGGCCTCGCTTTCCTCTTCAAGAGGTGGTGGAATGCGAGTGTCGAAGAGTTCATTCAAACGGGCGACATTAGCATCGGTTTGGGCAACCCTATGCTGCATTGCAGTGATGCTGGCTTGAAGGTTCATGAGCATTTGTTCCACAGTAAGTGGCTGGACCTCTGGGTTTCCTGCCATGTCGGGAGTTTCAGATGCTGAAGAAAGAGCAGGAGATGTAGGCTGAACAACCTCTTCGAAGATCGGCGATGAGCTTGACCGTAAGGCAGCCAATGAAGAAAGCGGTGATTCTTCCGTTGCGACTGACTAGGATTGTAACCTGACAAGCCTTTGACCCGGATTCTGTTGCAGAAGTTCCCAAGCGGGTTTGGCTCTTTGCCTCGATACTTTCCTTGGCGGTGCAATGGCTCAGACCTTTGCTTGACAACAAAATAGAAGGCTCAGTAGGGATCTTGCAGCAACTTTAATCTAAATAAAAGACTAAAGTAATGCAGCCAGCGTCGTCAGTGTCCCCCCTAGACTCTAAGACTAAGAAACAAGTCTGTCTCGAGCTGTTCAGGCATCAGTAAAGCCCTCAGAATTCTTTTCAGAGGTGTATCCTTGTTTGAGCCAATATGAGGCTAAAGGATGTCGAAAGAACCCTAAACCCTCAGCCATTCCGCTGATTAGGGTTTCAATTTTGTAGTCAGAACAACTCGGTGTGCATGTCATGATACTATAACCAGAAACGGCACGAACGACACTGCGCTGTGAGCCGGAGGGTGTAAGTGACGAGGCACTTGTTGCCTGACTGGTGTAAGCATCACGACATGTTCTTTGCTGTTCCTAGTTTTCTATTTGAAACCCTAATCAGGTGTATAGACAAGGGTGTAGAAAACTTCTGATTTCCTAAAGTCCCTATTGCTCTAAGGATTTTGAAAAAGCGGAAAAACATGCATCATCTGGACGCACGACTCCTCATCGGGCCTTAACAATGCCCAACATAGCTCAAGATATACTCGCAGGAACGAGATCCTAAAAGCCGCCCTAAATATGCTCCTACGCAAGACGGTATGATGTACAGTGCATGCGATAGGGAAAGCAGTAACACGTAGACAGTATATAGGGGTTAGATGCAAATAAATCTTACCCTGTAGGTACCTGTCCTAGTTTGGAAAGTGCTAGAGCTTTGTATATGCAAAGGCTGGTTTTGGCTTGTAACAGGTTCCTCGGACTAGGGCCACAGATATACCTCCCGTTGCCCGTGATATCGCTGAGCAACAGTCAAACGGTAGCATGACCTATCATCGTCGAAGGTTTGTGGTCATTCGAGGTCCCCGGGCTCCGGTAAACCGTGCCGGATTGCCAAAACGATCCAACGAGTCTTATCCCACATCGATGCAAATGACATGCTAGAAATTGATTAAAAAGAAGAAGAATCACAGGATCGCAAAATGTCTTTTCAAGCTCGGCTCACTTTATTTAGTCCATCTTTAGAGGAAACTACGTAAGTGAACAATTGAAAAAGTCTCCAGGTAGGATTGCCCGGACACGAGGTTCTGTTAAATCACCATTCCAACCTTCGGCAGCGCGAAGCTCACCGTTTTGACAGATTTTTTAAGGAATTGTTCACAAGCGTATTGAGCTCTAAGTATGAATTAATATTGGTTCGATTATCCCCAGCAGAGTCGCCACTGTGAGCAGCATGCCCTTGGAATTTCCGGATTCCAAAGAGCCTTCGGGAATTTCGGTTCCTGAAGCAAGGGCCCATAATCGAGGGAGCGCGATAGCGGACAGAGGCTGTGCACGCGCTCGCCAAAAAATACAGAGTCGCCACTTGGGTTTGAAGGTCCGACACCCAAGGAACCGTATTTCGAACCACCTGCCGCGCTATTTGATTTGAAAAAGTGAAGGACCCAGTCCGTCATAACCATATCTGGGTTCGGGAGCCAGGTTACGAAAGGGGAATGTTTTTAAGGCACCCCTCTCGCCCAATCCGGAGATCGGTCTCTACTTGGACATTTTGCAAATGATTGTGATTCGGATTCTTTTTCAACCAATTTTAAGCCAGTTAGGGCGGGGGAACAGTTAATCGGGGATTAAGACTGTAACAGGTTTACAGGATATGATTTAAACACGGCATGGATGGATGGCAATAAATGAAATGGGACAAAACCTAACCCCTGATCAGAAATGGACCAAGCAGCAAATGGAATGGGTGTATCACACATGACAGCCACTTTGCATGCATGGATCTATGTGCATGCAAAGGGTACCGTCACGCGAGACACCCATTCACTCGCGCGAGAGTTCATCCCCTACCACAGGCTAAATTCCATCCCCTTCTGGGTTCTGGAAGGACCAGTGCACACCCAAGGGGGCAAACCAAGCAGTTAATAAGGACCGGAAGTAAATAAATATTACTAATTATTACAAACAGAAGCTAAATAAATGGAAATACAACCCCTAAATAGAGGGGGGTACCAAAGCAGAGACTAAGGGCCAAGTTGCTCATGCAAGGGCATCTTCTGGGATCAATAGGACCATCGCGCGAGACACTGAGTCCCTCGCGCGAGAGTCCTGACTGGACTTCTAGGAATTGCTTTGCATGCTCTGGGCTCTGGTACATGTCCAGAAGCAACCCAGAAGCATTCCAACAGAATAAATAAGCAATGAAAGCCAAGCTATGTGTTTTAACATGCAAAACAGTGAGCTAAAAGCTTATCATATTTTAAAACAATTAATAACATGCCAAAACAAGAAAAACCAGCATCCCCAAACCCCACGAGGACTGTCGCGCGAGACAGTGGACTGTCGCGCGTGAGTCCAAGTCACTCGCGCGAGGGTATGCTTTTTCCAGTTTCTTATAACTCTGTTGACTTTAGGACCAGAACTGGTATTGATTACCAATCCTGGCCCTGACAGCCCCCCTCAGGGATCAAAAAGTAAGCAATTTAAGGAGTTTATACCTTTGCGTGAAAGGTTTTGGAGAGGATTGAACAAGGTTGTGAAGCTTGTGATTGAAAATGGAGTGAAGAAGGGATGAGGAAGAGAACTAGGGTTGAAAGCTTGAGTGTGCTTGCAAGAGTTCTTAACCTTTTAGACCTTGAAAATTAATAACTTGGTGACCTTTTTTAATGAAAGACCAAGGGGGGTATTTATAGGAGGAGTGGAGGACTAAAGGTGGAGGCAAACACCCCCTTAGAACCAAACTTGGTGGCTAAGCTTGGCAAAAAGTTGATGGGAAGGGTGTGTGAGGGTGGAGTGCCCAAAGCCTACACTGCCACTGTCCTATGGAGAAAAACGGGGTTCAAATAGCCCTGTAGACCCTCAGGCAAGCAACCAACTGGCTGAGAAAGGTGACAGTGACTGGAGTGGACCATCGCGTGAGACACTGAGACACTCGCGCGAGGGTAACAGCTGTCGCGCGTGGGTCAACAGTCAAATGTTTGACTTTGACCACACCTGGCAAAGAGGACACTCGCGCGAGGGAATGACTTCCACGCGCGAGGGTCAACCCTGACCCAGGTTTGACTGGTTTTTATTTTCTGTTAAATGGTTCAAAAGGGCTCAAAGGGGTTCCACACACACCTAGCTCAAACCTTTCCAACCTTAAGACTGCTTTTTGATCTGATTCATCATCGGGGAAACAAGAAATCGTAAAACGATCGGGAGATTCAGATTGGGGTGTCTACAGAAAGCCAGACCAAAAGCAAGCCCCGTTGTTCTCTTCCTGTTTTTAAAAAGCTGCTGAACAGTAGGGTAGAAGAATGGATTTATAAGGATTGAAAGAATTAATCACATAGTGGCCCTTGGAGTTTGATGAAATAATAGATGAATTTTGAATCATTTCGCATTTAACCCCAAACTTCATTAAAATCTTCTTTTTATCCATAGTCTCGGACAACGGGTTCAAGCAACTTATAAACATAAAAGCACATAATAAAAATCAGTTAACAAATATAAAAGACTAATAAATGTAGATTGAAATGCCAAAATATACATATTTTGGCACTTATCAGTTTCATCTTACTGTTCACTCCTTTATCCAGTCTTTATGGTTTTAAAGAGCCAAGGTTGTTTGTTTTTTTTAAACTTCAATCCCTCATATTTATTTTATTATAGTTTGGTCCCTGAACTTTGCAGTAGTTGTTTTGGTCCCTGCTTTTGTAGCAGTATGACAGTTTGGTCTCTTGTGGATATTTCTCAGCTTTTGGTGAATTTATGGACAAGTCTTTGTCTCATTATTTGGTCGTTAAATCCCCATTTGTTGTGCCACCGGCACCTTGTCTTGTTGTGATCCGTGTTGGATCCTTTGTTTATCTCTCCTCGTGCGATTTAGGGTTCGCATGTGAGGGGGAGTGTTGGAACTTGTCTCATATTTCTCCATTAGCAATTTCGTTCGTTGTTCCACTGCATTTGTTCGGGTACCGAAGTATTAGTGATTCTTCATTTTGGATTGGATCGAAGTTGCATTACCGCATGGATTTAGCTTTGCTTTTTGGATTGTTTCAGTTGAAGATATCAGTCAGAGCATCTCATTTTCATCTTGGCAAACTCATGATGCTTTCCGTGCTCGCATCATGTGTTTGAGGGGAGTGTTAGAAAAGTGGTGTTATGATGTTATTAATGTTTAGTTGCAAGGGTATTATTGTCCTTTCATATAATAGGGTTTACTTAGGGTTTCTATGTTTTCCCTATATAATGATGCGATGGCCTCTTGTAACAAATATACTGAATAATAGAATTTCTCTCTTCGAGTTTCACTATAAGTGTAGAGCCCCAGAAAATTTTAATTATCGAAATGATTATTAAATGCCTAATTGGAAAAATTATGGTTTACATGGTGGATATTTGAATTGAGGGCCAAAGTGAAAGAATTGAGACTTGAGGGAGTGTGGGTGTGATAAAAATATATAAGGGTATAAATATGGTGGGTGTGTGTGTAGGAGATAACATTTCATCTCCCATCTCACTCTCTCATCCGTTCTCTCTCTCTCTCTCTCCTCCTCTCTCACTCAAAACTCCACTCAATCTCCCAAGATCTTCAAGAATCAACCTCCTTCCGGCCTTGCAATCACGTTTTCGAGCTTGGAATTCCTTGGGTCGGGCTCGAATTGAAGATTTGAAGTTCAAGAAAGCTAGGGCTCGTCCAAAACGCGTAGATCTTGGTTATCGTCGCAAGGTAGGGACTTCTTTACCTCTTTTATGTGTTAATATGTTGGTTTGGTGTAAGAATCAGGCTTGAATCGATTCCCTTTGTTCATCTCGAAAGCTGTTGAAAATCTACAGAAAATCGCCCAGATCGCATAGGGATCGATCCCTAAACTTGGGGGATCGATCCCCCTTTTCATTTCTGGTCCAGCAAGCCCAGGGATCGATCCTTGGTGATGGGGGGATCGATCCCTCCCCTCTCTGGAAATTCTGCTCGTCATTTGGGTTTCAGCCCAACTTCAAACGACCATAACTTTCTCGTCCGACGTCCGATTCATCCAAGCTTGGTACCGATTCGAAGGTCTTGAAGTTAGCTTTCCATTGCCACCAAAATCACTTTAATACGCTGAGTATACAAAGAGTTATGACCATTTGAGTGAGGGTGTGTCGGCTTCCCAACATCCGTTGGCTACCCTTAGGATCCTCGTTCTATCGTTTCGACTTCCTATGATTTGTGGATGATATTTGTGACCCTTTGGCTTTCCGTTAGTGAGGATAGACTAAAGAATTACTTAGTTAAAACTTCATGTAAATGATTTCTATTGATTGTTAGCACTTGTGAATGTTTATGGCACTTTTGTGATAACGTGGTATATTGTATGGAGTCTCATATATGAATGTGAACATTTGGGGGGGGGGGGGGGGTCTTAAATTGTATGTTGTGTGAGAAGGTAGTTGTTGAGTCGGAAGTTGGTTTAGGAAGTCTCGTAACGCAAGGGGTGGTAATACGGAGACTTAGACGGGTCTCGTAACGCAAGGGGTGGTAATACGGTGACTCCAGTTGTTTGGGATCACCGTGACGCAAGGGGTGGTAACACGGTAATCCTCGTAGTGTTATACGGTAACGCAAGGGGTGGAAATACCGATGATGGGAGTTTGGGATGGCGAGTCATGTTATGTTGGTAGAGTGCATGTGTCTTGAGAATTGTGCGGCTTTTGTGATGATGACAGCATATCCTTGAGCCATCGTAATGAATGTCGATATACGTATGAGTTCGTTGTTATCTCTTGATTGAACTACATCTCTTTGTCATCTCATTTTGCACTTGACTTCATATTTATACATAGAATTGGTAAAGATTTTCCTACTGGGCCATTGTAGCTCAACAAAATCCTTCTTTTCAGGTTTCAATGTCAGACAGTAACATCATGAAATGCGTGCTTGGGATGTGGGCGACTTTTTGGAAGCTTATTACTTTTAGATACTTTTTCATCTTGTAATAGTTTAGCTTTTGATCAAAATGGTTTGTAACTAATCATTCATGAATATCTTTTGACAAGAAAGTTTGTAACGTACCGCACATTTGTAACTATACTTAAGCTAATTTGGGCCGTGGTGGCATGGTTGTATATTCTTTTGAATTGGGGACTTGTCTGTAATTTAAACAGGTGGGATACTATTTTGGGATATGCGATGGCAAGTGAGGTCTTTTATTGAATCGTATTATATAATTTATGTTAAAAATCCAGGTCGTGACAATAAGTACCCTGCTAGTAAGTGGGGGTCGTGACTAGTGTGGCTGCACTAGTTCCCCCGAGGTTTGGGGTGCGCAGTCGGGTCCAATTATGGCTCGGCTGTAGGGGTATTCCTTGGTTATTAAAAAAAAAAAGATTCATTTGGAGTTAAGGTCCAAATGACCTATCTACTTTATCAACTGCAGGTAAGAGGTTCCCAGCAGTCCCATTAATTGTAACAACTCTGATTTTTAGTAAATAAAAATCTTGTTTGTTATATTCGAAAATTCTTTATTTATTTTGGATGGCTTTATAATCTTCTTTTAATTGCTAATAATCCGTCATAATTAGATTTGAGTCTTATAATTATAATTCTTGGCTAGAAATCCTACTAGACTAGTATAGTTAATTTCTAACCGATTAGTTAGAGAAACCTAACTACTGATTCATTTAGTCACATTCCCCTAACCCTAGTTGAGTCTTTTGAACCTTTTAACCTTTACCCATTGGACGATAAAAGTTAGGAAAATTTTTATCCATTGAATAATAGACTTTCCATCAAAGATATCTTTGTTAGATTGTTAAAGTACACATATATAGTTATATATAGACATATATACACATGCCTAAAGGACATTGGTCATTATTGAAGTACATATATACCTCACCCTGTTACACATTGGTCAACAGTTGCTAGGGAAAATATTACCCATTGTTTAATAGGTTAGTCTTACCAACAAGTACTATAGTAAAATAAACTAGTCCCCTTCTTAGATTTCTTTGTCCTTGTATGCTTAAAAATAGAGATGAATTAATTACTCTAGATTTTCTAGTTACAAATATATTACTATATATAGATATATGTACTTAGTACCCTTGTATTATTAAATATATGTACTAGGTACCCTAATATAGTATTCTAATAGGAACATGTGCTTAATAGATTAGTTTATTAGAAAATCTTGATACTTGGAATTTTTTAATTAGATTGCATAATACTTATATCTATATATATACTTGTACATATATATATATATATGTGTGTGTGTGTGTGTGTGTGTGTGTGTGTGTATGCTAGTACATGAGAGAGAGAGAGACCTGAGAGAGAGAGTGTGTGTGTGACCGAGAGAGAGAGAGAGAGAGAGAGGAAGAGACAGAGAGAATGGAGTGTATCTTGACTTGATCTTCTTACATTGTACTTTGACTTGAATACAATTCATGGTTGTATACTTCTCCAAGCAAATCATTCCACCATTGTCCTTGAATGTACAATTACCAATTTTAAACTTGAACCATCACCTCTTTCTTCCACAAAATCTTCCCAAAGTACCAAATCTAGCCATGCAAGCCTAGAACTAGGTAGATTATGTACAAGCAAACCCATAACCTAACCCATCAAACTTTCTATCAAGCTTGACAAGTGAAAAAAAGTGAGATATATATATATATAGAGAGAGAGAGAGAGATTTCGGATGAGAGAGGGAGAGGGAGGAGCCTTGGCCTATAATAGGAAGCCATTTTAAACTCACACATTCACTCTAGAAATTCTAAGCTTTCTTAGTTCTTTGAAGTTCTTGAGAGCTACTACCAAACCACCTCCAAGACCACCCCTAGATCTTTAAAGTAGCCTAGTTTAGTTATCAAAGTTGTTTCTAGGAAGAGAAAATCCATCTCTCTTCCTTTCGAAGCAATCCAGAGCCGTTACGCCGCCGATTCGCAAAACCGACGACCAATTCTCAAAACCGACCAACTGCCTAGAAGAACAGTAGATTTTCTCTATCTATGACTCCTAAGTATAGTAGAATGTTCTTATCCCATGTCTCTAAGTATATCGTATGTGATGTGCAAGTTTGGAAAGTATACGTAGGATGTCTCCACTTACTATCTCTAAGTATAGTTAGAAGTTGGTTCATTTCTTGAATTGTGAAGTAAGCATTATAGTTAGTATACCTATAGGGCTAATGGTGGTAATAGCATGTTGGATAAACGATATTTACTTCAATAAACATATGTTGTTTTGAACTTCCCACAAAAGAAGAAAGAATGGATTTTGAAAAATAGAAGTTAAACGCTTGATTAGAAGTGTTCGTATTTTGATCTTTAAGATGGTTATGAGCTTGTTTACATGTTGCTTTCATTACGTGTGGTTGTGTGAGAAAGCATAAGTGTTTATCACTCCAAAGGCGTCCGTACATGTGGCATTGTACTTTACTTGGTGATTAGTATGATTAAGTAACATAGAATTGAATGATCTTGCTAGTTTAGTTTCAAGATTTCAATGAATGAATTATGATTGCTTATATGAGAAGTCCTACTGTGGAGTCTATGCATGAAAGCGAGACACGAAAACCGAGAAAATTAGAAACATGACACCTAGGGTGTGGTTAATGAAAAGACGTGTTTTGACTGGATAAAATATTTTTGAAACTGCATTGTGGCCGGTTGTGGTTGCCCAATGTGAGTTGTGTGGGTGTGTGCCAATGGGAATCCGGTGCGGCGGAACCATTGTGAGGATACTCGGGAGACCAATACAGCGGAACCGAGGTTGGGCGTGTGGCTTGGTTATCCGCGGAGAGGAGCCAATGCTATTGTGTGCCAATGAAACCCGGTGTGGCGGAACCATTATGAGGATACTCGGGAGACCAGAACGGCGGAACCGAGGTTGGGTGATAGGCACGTAGATGTTCACATAAGCGCCCCTTAATTTATCCTCGCTAAGTCCATTTATAATATTATTCAGTGCTTAATGCTTGATTTTTGTGTTTTAGGTACTCGAAGGTTTTAACATTCTAATGGACCTTATGAATACTCCTACTGTGCACGTAAATCTTAGAAGTGAATTGGATGCAGAAGAATACATGAATCATTTGTACAGATTCATGTTTGGTGGGCCCAAAGGCTTTTCCCATTTTGATTTATAATTGGACCAAGTAAAAGAAGGCCTAAGCCATTCTCGGCAGTAGGCATGGCCCACCATATTTGGAGAGACTTTTGCTAGAGCTTTGGAGCCCACTGAGGAGGGAATTAAAAATAGGGTCGGCTACAGCGCTTAAAAAGGAGCACGAGTTACAGCTATTGGGGAGGCACAAGTTATAGGAGACAAAAAGAAACAGAATGAAAGCTGCACGAGAGTTCCGACGCACTGGGTAACAATCACGGTAGAGGAACAGAACCGAACCTCAATGATTTCTTTCCCGATGTCCGGCTAAACTCGTTTCTAGGGTGTAGATGAAGCTCAAACTCTGAGTAACACTTTCTATGTTTTGATTTAGGTTTTATTATTCGGATCATGGTTGTATGAATAAAGATTAATTCTTTCCATCAAATCTCGTGTATGAATTCCTAGGTTTTATGCACGTTCATACAACAGTTTTAATTGTTTTGTGATAACCGGTTGGATGGATTATACTACGTAAGACGCGTCGTGCCGATGAGACGATCCGTGCTTGATTAGAGACGGTTCGTGCTAGTAAGACGATTCGTGCTAGGCGGAGATAGTCCATGCCGATTGGTGATTCATAAATTATTTTTAGGAGATATCGCTATGGCTTGCAATCCTACGATATCCGGATTGATTCGAATAGTTGACCTGTAATCGAAACATATTTAGGTTACAAGGGGGAAGAGTGGATTCCAAGCCCTAGAACTTTTTTCCATCAATTCTTTTCTGCTTTTCTATCGTCTTTGATTTCAGTTCAATAGTTTTAAGAAACCAACAATCAATCAATCTTTGTCTCGGATTAATATAGAATTAATTGAAATAACTGCAACTTAGCCTTCGTAATCCCTGAGGATGATACTCGGAGTACTTACCGCTATCTTTTAGGTAGTAGTAATTATTCTGTTTTACTAATTATTTTTGATACGGAAACGACCCGATCAAATTTTGGCGCCGTTGCCGGGGATTACAAGCACGGTTGCGTTGTTTTAGTTGATTTTTATTTTAATTCCTCGTTTAGGTACTTTTTAGTTTTTTTATTATTCCTCATATTTGTTTAATTGCATTCTTTCTTTGTTAGCATTTTATTGTGTCAGGCATAGGAATCAAGAAATTGTAGAGCAAGACGTAAGCGGCAACTTTGCAGCTTAACAGTGCAATTCAATTGGCTTTTCCTGGCGCTGTGAGTTTTCTTATTTTTCTAAGTTTTAGTGTTTTGTTTGTTTGTTTTTTTTATTTTTATTTGAGTTAGGGACATTTTGCATTGTATGTTTAGTCGTCGATCACTGGACCCTTTACTTGATATTTTTGACCCAGAGATCGAACGGACCTTTAGAGTTAATCGAGCAGCGTCTCGTAACCCTTGGCCTTCACCCACTTCACTTGTTACAATGACTGAAAGAATAGAGGCTGAGGATCCACCTGCGATCGGGGAATACTTTCTCCCATCTGCCTATACCTCCCCGTCATGCATAACATTGCCTACCACTGCCTCAACACAATTTGAAATCAAGTCCAGTTTGTTGCAAACACTCCCATCATTCTATGGACTTGATAACGAGGACCCATATCGGCATTTAGGGGACTTTGAAGAGATTTGCTCCACTGTTAAAATTCACCACTTCACAGATAATGCCCTTAGGTTGAAGTTATTCCCGTTCTCGCTTAAAGATAAAGCCAAATACTGGCTTAATACTTTGACACCGAATAGCATCACCTCTTGGGATCAAATGAAAAATGAGTTTTTGAAAAAGTACTTTTCCATAGGCAAGACAAAAGAAATTCGCCAAGAACTCACTAGTTTCTATAAAAAAGAAGGCGAACAATTTCACCAAGCATGGGAGAGACTTAATGATATCATTAGGAGTTGTCCACACCACCAAGTTCCTAAATGGCAGTTAGTCCAATGTTTCTACGATGGACTATGCGAACAACACCGATATATGGTGGATGCCTCATGTGGAGGCACATTTATGCTTAAGAACGAGAATCAGGGGTGGGACTTGTTTGAGCAGTTAGCGGAGAATTCACGACACCGAGCCTCATCATCCCGCACAAATAGGACAACTTCTACCTCTTTAAAACAGAATGGCCTTTTTGAGGTGGGCCACTCTGACAATCTTTCATATAAGGTAGATGTATTGACCCATAAGATTGACGCTCTCTTATCTTTGGGTCATAGTCCTTCACATTCTTCACCTCCTACTGTTGTTGCGAAGGTTTGTCAATTGTGCTCCAGTCTGTGCAATCAAATAAATGAGTGCCACATGGCATCTCAATTTTCTGAATTTCTTCAAGAGCACGTGAACGCGGCCCAGGGGTTTGGTAGGCCAGCGAATGATCCCTATTCCCATACTTACAACCCCGGCTGAAAGAAGCATCCCAACTTTAGCTGGCAACAGCCAGACCAAGGGCAACCCTTTGCCCAACCTTTGGGGCCTCAATTTTCTAATACTTCCAACACACAGGCTTATTGTCCACCACCTGCACCACACCAATACCAACAATCTCCCGCTCCTTCTGCGTCCTCCCAAAGGACACCAATTTTTGAGGAGCAAATGTTGAAGGCCATGGCTGAAATAAGAGCTGATTGCCAACAAATGAAAGCTGACTCCCAATTGCTTCACTCTCACTCTCAATCCATTGCCAAGATGGAAACCCAAATCGGTCAACTAGCTAATGCTCTTAACCGCCGGGATGAGGGTAGATTACCGAGTCAGCCAGTGGCTAACCCACGAGGGATGCACCACATTGACAATTCGCAAGGTCACGAACAAGCGAAATTAGTTGTCACCCTCAGAAATGGGAGAGAAGTAGAGGCCCGACCGAAGGAGGTCAAAGCGAAGGAGGAAGTGTCTCCACCTGTCGCTGAGAGGTCTAAGGTTGATAAGAGGCCTAAAGAGAAGGAGACCGATCCAGTGTCCATAGTTGTTCCGGGGTCATCTGAGACCCCATCTTATATTCCTAAGGCACCTTTCCCGATTTGCCTTAATGCACCTTTACCCTTTCGCAAGAAGGGGGCAAAACAAGAAGACATGATGGAGGTGTTCAAACAAGTCAAAATCAATCTCCCTCTCTTAGATGCAATTAGTCAAGTTTCAGCTTATGCTAAATTTTTGAAAGACCTTTGTACCCAAAAGCGTAAGTCTAAGACACATGAGCCTAAGGACGTGCGTCTCACTGAGCAGGTGAGCTCTATTCTTACACGTAACACACCCATTAAGCGAAAGGATCCTGGTGTTCCTATTATTTCGTGTGTTATTGGAGATCATGTCATTGATAGAGCACTCCTTGATTTAGGGGCCAGTGTCAATTTGCTCCCATACTCGGTATATGAACAACTTGGGCTGGGAGAGTTGAAGCCCACGTCGGTTATGTTGCAATTAGCTGATAGATCCATTAAGGTGCCGCGTGGTGTGATCGAGGATGTCCTTGTCAAGGTAGATAAGTTTTTCTTTCCTGTCGATTTTATAGTTCTTGACATGGAAGCAGTCCATAATCCCAACAAACAGATTCCCCTCATCCTTGGTCGACCTTTCTTGGCTACGGCCAATGCATCTATTCACTGTAGGGCTGGAGTGATGGATATATCATTTGGAAATATGAGGGTGCAATTGAATGTTTTCGATGCCAATCTCTATCCCTGTAAAGATAAAGACTGCTTTGCTGTCAATGAGGGTGATTATATGGTTGATAAGGCACCTCTAGACATTTGAGTTAAGGGCCCCATAGACATACCTTTTGTGCATAGAGGTTTGGATAGTGGTAACATTGAAATGGGTCATGGTTCTCTTAATTCGAAGAACCACATAGATAAACCTCCATGGAGTGACACATACATTGAGCCTTGGCCCATACTTCCTAGTCCTTCCGCCCCCCCTCTTATAGAGGATGCATCGAGACAAGAGTGGAAACCACCACCATATGCATGCTCGGGTCCGGGTAATATTTTTTCTGGTGATTGATATTTAAAGGCTCTCATTTTGTCTGGCTGAAGACATTAAATTTAGCGCTTCTTGGGAGGCAACCCAAGTGTCATTCATTGTTTGGTTGTCGTCTTTGAGTTTTATTTATTTATCTTTTTCTAGATTTGTTAGTTTTTCTTTTTGAGTAATTTTTTGTTTTTCCTTTTTATCTTTATTTTTTGTTTTTGTGTGTGTGTTTCTTGGAGGCTAACATGTTGCAGGTCATTCAGTTCAAGTTGGGGGGTTTCCCTCTTACTATCGTTTACCCTGCTTAGTTCCTCCTATTCGAGGTGATATCTTTCCTCTCTTTTCTGTTTTTGTCCTTTCTCTTTCATTTCATGCCTTCAATGCGGACATTGAATAGTTCAAGTTGGGGGGAGGGGTCAGTTTGTTCTTTTTTCAGTGTTAGTTTTAAAAAAAAAAAACTTGAAAATTAAAAAAAATCAACAATAGTGGGATCTTTCTTGCATGGAACTTGAAATTTGCGAGGTATTTATTGGTTGCTCGAGTTGAGGCATGTTGGCATTGTTTGGTATTTAGTGGACTATTAGTTCTTTATGCTATCTTGTTAATGCATGTGGCTATGGCACTTGCATCTTTGCACTTCACGTCTATTTGGACTTAGTTTGCTTGTGGGTGTCATTTGAACTTTCTCGATGGCTAGATTAGCGGAGACTTATGCCCTAGTGAGCTTTTGAGCCTTATCTTTTATTGGAGTGGTGTCAAGTAACTTCTTAGTTTGTCAACGGAAAGAATATATTTGTTGATGGTCTCATTATTCTTGATTACTGAGTGTTGGAACTTGAACGCATGATAATATCTCTTGGTTTTGGTTTGCCACATGGATGTTACACCCTGGGAGAGGATTTTAGGCATTTTCTTGATACTTGGGCCGGTTCGTTCCTTTGTTTTCACATTTATCCCTTGCAAACCACTTTGAGCCTATTTTACTTAGCCTTTTCTTGGTTAGCTCCACCTTTCATATTGTGTTTGGAGAAAGGCAAGAATGTAAAGGTAAAATTTTTGGGTGGATTGTGAAAATTTGTGCTTGAATTGGTGACGCCCCTTAAAAAAAGAAAAAAAAATGAAAACGAAAGGGACACCGATATAGTTGAAAAGGAGGAATCATGCCTTATGGTTGAAAAATGTTGAAAGGTTAGAAATAGAGATAAGGTGGAATAGATTTAATGTTAAGGGGCACACATTGCATACTCGCCCCGTTGTTGTCTTGAAATACTTGCCTCTTCTCGGACACTTGAATTTATTTTACCCTAACCTTGAAATATTTTTCCTTACCCAACATTACTACCGAAATTAAAGTCCTATTTGATCCTTGGGGTGATGGGAAGTGGATTGATGGATGTGAGAGTGAGTTCAAATGCTTGGTGTTCTGTTCATGAGACCGTGTGTCCACCGTATAAAGCGTTCTTTTCGTGTCATAGTGTGCGAAGTATTTTGCTTTCAATTACATAACTTCCAAATCGCACACTTGAGAATTCATAATGCACCTTGTTTCGAGCGATTTTACTTGTGAGTGCATGACACTGTGAGAATTGAAGTCGAAGCTCGGTCCAGAGAGAACTTTGAGTGGCATTTCATCGGTGGCTAAGTCCAAGTGTTCACACACGCTAAATTAGGTACCATAGTTTGTATGCATGTCTTGATAGCATTTTGAACTAGTGTTGCATAATATATTTGTGCAATGACTTTGTGCCCTGACTTGAAAGATTGATGAGTTACTTGCAGATTGTGGGTTCCGTGTAAGAAGATTCACGGTGTTTTGTGGGTAATCACTGCTGAAAACCCTCACGAGACTTCACTCGTCCTACGGGGGCCGTCTGGGGGTTTAAAAGAACTATCAATTTTAATTTACTTTTTTTAGTAGCATTTTGTTTTCTTTGCTCAGGACTAGTAAAGTGTAAGTTGGGGGGTGTGATAGGCGCGTAGATGTTCACATAAGCACCCCTTAATTTATCCTCGCAAAGTCCATTTATAATATTATTCAGTGCTTAATGCTTGATTTTTGTGTTTTAGGTACTCGGAGGTTTTAACATTCTAATGGACCTTATGAATACTCCTACTGTGCACGTAAATCTTAGAAGTGAATTGGATGCAGAAGAATACATGAATCATTTGTACAGATTCATGTTTGGTGGGCCCAAAGGCTTTTCCCATTTTGATTTATAATTGGACCAAGTAAAAGAAGGCCTAAGCCATTCTCGGCAGTAGGCATGGCCCACCATATTTGGAGAAGAGACTTTTGCTAGAGCTTTGGAGCCCACTGAGGAGGGAATTAAAAATAGGGTCGGCCACAGCGCTTAAAAAGGGGCACGAGTTATAGGAGACAAAAAGAAACAGAACGAAAGCTACGCGAGAGTTCCGACGCACTGGGTTACAATCACGGCAGAGGAACAGAACGGAACCTCAATGCTTTCTTTCCCGATGTCCGGCTAAACTCGTTTCTAGGGTGTAGATGAAGCTCAAACTCTGAGTAACACTTTCTATGTTTTGATTTAGGTTTTATTATTCGGATCATGGTTGTATGAATAAAGATTAATTCTTTCCATCAAATCTCGTGTATGAATTCCTAGATTTTATGCACGTTCATACAACAGTTTTAATTGTTTTGTGATAACCGGTTGAATGGATTATACTACGTAAGACGCGTCGTGCCAATGAGACGATCCGTGCTTGATTAGAGACGGTTCGTGCTAGTAAGACATTTGTGCTAGGCGGAGATAGTCCATGCCGATTGGTGATTCATAAATTATTTTTAGGAGATATCGCTAGGGCTTGCAATCCTACGATATCCGGATTGATTCGAATAGTTGACCTGTAATCGAAACATATTTAGGTTACAAGGGGGAAGAGTGGATTCGAAGCGCTAGAACTTTTTTCCATCAATTCTTTTCTGCTTTTCTATCGTCTTTGATTTCAGTTCAATAGTTTTAAGAAACCAACAATCAATCAATCTTTGTCTCGGATTAATATAGAATTAATTGAAATAACTGCAACTTAGCCTTCGTAATCCCTGAGGATGATACTCGGAGTACTTACCGCTATCTTTTAGGTAGTAGTAATTATTCTGTTTTACTAATTATTTTTGATACGGAAACGACCCGATCATTGGGTGTGTTAAAAACGGATTTTTGAAACGATGTGTAATTGAAAAGTGAAAAAAGTGACACAGTCTATGATGAGTCGCGTAGGAGAAACTCAGAAAATCATAGACACTGGCGCTAGTTTGAATAAGGGAATATGGATGTGTAATTGATTAACTGTTGTGTTAAGACTACATGTTTTACTTGGAAATCGTTAACTATATTATCTTTTATTTATAAGTTAAGGGTTAGTGGGTATAGATTTTTTTATTGAGCTCTTGTAGCTCATGGTGTTACCTTTGGTGACCCTGATATATTATATTAGTGGCGACGCTGGTATAATGTGTCAGACCTTGTAGATGAACAGGGAGAACTCTACACTTTGGAGGCTTTCGGAGCCGAGGAGCTGGCTAGGATGGAGGAGGAGGCGGAGCAGTAGTTAACCTTAGTTTCCCATTTCCTTGTGTAAATATTGAACTCTGTAGAGAGTTGTGATGTAATAATGAGCCAGACTCTATTTAGTTTTATCAATAAAATGCTTATTTAACGTACCTAAAATTAGGGGCGTTACATTAATGATTTCTCTAATAACTACAGATCTGCTCCTTGGCCATTTCCATCTGCTTGCATCAATAATGGAACTAACCTTTGCATTGAGAGAACTCCCAAAGTTGAAAGCAAATTTGTCCCCCAATTTCCGAAAGAGAGGACCCAAAGTATGCCAGTTATCCCACCATAGAAATGTTACCTAACAATTGCTAACAATAGTTTGAATGAATTGTTGGCCTTCACGTCTAAGGCCAAATATTTTCCTCATTGTCCAGGAGGATTCTGCTGGAATATGTATGGAGCAAAAGCATTTAGATCTGATAATGAAGGTATGGATCCATTTCACCCATAGGATGCCCACCTTTTTGTAAATGGCCCAAAGGTGCCTTAACATGGCAGCCTTATTCCATTCCTTGAGCCTCTTGAAACCAAGACCTCCCTCAAGTTTAAGCTGCAACCTTAATCCTTGGTGTTAGGGAATTGTCCTTGATATGTGTGAAGCAAAGTCCCGAATTGCCTTCGATAAAAGTAATTGCGGTGTACAAGTGTAGGACACCCCTCACCTCAATAGACAATAGCTAGCTTTTGGTTGAGTTACCAATACCGTGTCAAACACGATCAGCTGGAGTACCCAGAAATGGGGGTATATTTTCCTGGCCTCCAAGTAGAGAGGGTTAAGAAATGAGAAGGAAATGAATTGCCTGAGTAGGAGGAACACCAAGTAAGATTGAAGAAACTAACATACGAAAGTACGGTCACTGGTGCCTAATCTGAGCTTTCCGTCTCAGAAGAGAGTGTGGTTCTATTGGGCAACGTTTAACTGAGAGGGCACCCGCACCTTAATATTAGCTTTTTGGGATGAGCTCTATCGAAAATCATGACACGTGCATGGATATATGTCTCTATATGTATAGCATAGATGTTTGTATGTATCTGTATTGATGCACGAATGGTGAATGCTGGAATGGCTGTTTGGCCGTGAAAGAATGAAGACAACTTAAATATCTATATACGTGGTAATGTAGTTTTAGTTTTGAAACAAATCAGAGCATAGAAGACGAGTCCTGCTTGTAGGAAAGAAAATGAGATATTTCTGCAAAATGATATGCAGGGCTGGGGCCAGGGGCCTTTCCGCTCCTCTCTTCCTCTTTGCCTGCTTGGTGTGATAATTGAGGGATTCTAAGATCTCATATGAGAGATGAGACTACTTCTGTTCTCCTCCTGTCTTCTACTTTCTGCTTTGTTATTAACTTGCTACCGGTTCCTGATAATCACTTTTTCAGCGTTGAAAAAGGTCATACTGAAAAGCCAATGCTTCCCTGCATCAAAGTTTTTGTCCTGGCAACCGAAAAATCACAAAAGGATTACAACATTTTGGTGCTTTTTTTCTATTATCAAATACAAGGTCTTGAAAATATCTCATTCATACAAGGATGTTTCAATATGTGGTTGCTCTAAAACTGTAAATCCATTCTACATTTGTAAGTCTCTTGTTTTGGTATCAATGGGTTTCTTGGAGACGTGTCTGTCTTCATGTGTAAAAACTGCTTAGAGAACACATTAGTTGTATAATGCGTCCCCTATCTAGAGATGCGGGTTTTTATTTTCTTATTGAGAATTATTAATTATGTTGTGGCTCATTACAGTATGGTTTCTTGACTTTATTAATTACGTATGACTGGCAGTTCCGACTATGAAAGCTATGAGAAGGATGGTTACGGATCTGCACTTTGATCTTTTGAAGTATGTCATGATTTTGATGGTGAAAGCAGCAGGAAGGGCATCAAATCTTGCAGAGCAATATCTGTGTAAGACTCCTTGCTGAAGTCATGTTGCATCTTAGAACCTACATTACGTGGTTCCACCATTTTGGGTGAAGCACCCTGGTTGAGACAAAAAGATACCGATGTTGGTGTGGAATGCGTACTGGACATGACAATTCAAAACTGACACAGCGTTTCTACATATTCATCACCGCAGGTTTTGTGGGCTAGTTTTTCTTGTAGTGGCCTAAGAAGTTAGGGTGTGTTCTAAGTGTTGGGATTTACTTGTTTTGGGCTAAGTCAAGCAAGAGAAGTCCATTATGCTTCATTGGTTGACAACTTATTGTTACCCAAAAATGGCAACCTAGAATGGAGATGAATCGGGTTGCTAAGTAAAAATGCCAATAAAGATTATCTCTAACAATCTTTTAATCAAAACGATATGCGCAAATAAAAGAGCGAGAGTTAGAGAGATAGAATCCAATTATAGTGGTTCGGCCCGGATTTGTCCAAGGTCCGGCCTACTTCACTTCTCCTCAAGCAACAACTTGAAGGTTCCACTAATCTTCAAAAAGATTACAAGTAGTAAGACTTGCGGGTGCTTACAACGACCTTATCCCCTAGCTTTCCTAAGGAGTTAGTGCAACCGCAAGAGTTTTCTCCGAAAGCCTCTCGAAAACAATTAGACCCAAATTCAACAAGAATTTGGTCTTCTAACATTTCAAGTGTTTGACTCAAACGCTCGCTTAGGAATTACAAGTATGTGGAGAAAGTATGAAAATTATCGCTCACGACTTGTACAAATTTTCTCTCAAGAAAAATATAAAAGTGGAAGAACAAGGAGAATTTTGGCTTTGATCTTTGGAGAATTTTCTCTTGAAATGATATGGAATGATGTAGCTTGGATTAAAATTCATCAATGAGTTTTTGAAGCCTTATATAGCCCTCCATATGCTTCCTAACCGTTGGAAATTAAGTAAATAGAGCCGTTGAGGAGTGATCCGGAAAATATAGCCGTTGGAACTTTTACTGATCTGCAGAATAACACTACCGGACTTCCACCCGGACTTCCGGTCTGTCAACCGGCCTGTCAACCGGTGCACTCCGATTGTCACAGCTCTCTGTAAAGACAGCCGATCTGTCAGCCGGTTCGTCAACCTGTGGCTCAAAAATTCATCTAAATAATTCGGTTAAAGCATGAATTGAGCTCATTAAGTTTTTATAAATATTAAACATTGAATTTCAAGAGACTTATGCAATGTTTCAAGGCAAAGAGAATATTAGTCCGAAAAAGGACTTTGCGATAAAAGATTTTCTTTTGCCAAATAATAAAAACTTCATCAATATAATCATCAAAATAATAAATTGTAATGCATATAATTTTCAACAAATTATCATGCATATATTTGTCAACACTTATTAAAGAGTTTTAACTTTGAAGCCTTAATTAGACTATCCAGTATCCATGCTTTCGCAAGTTTATAACTCCTGTTGATATGGAAGAACATACTAATAATATTGAAATTTGGATCCATGTTTGCGTATGAGCAATTTCTAGGTTTTACCTATCTGACCCTTGCCTGGACCCGATGCCCTCACTCGTCCATGTAACATAGCTCAAAAATATCAACTTAATTAGAATGCTTTGAACCACGCACAATGAGTAAATCTGAAATTCGTTTCTTTTGCTTTTCTCTTTTTTTTTTGTTTTTTTATTTGCATTGTTTTATTTTTGCTTGTCAATTGGGTCCGTCCTTGGTTTGTAATATGACAATCCACCTTGGCTGAGGATTAATCTCTTCTAAAAGAGTCCAACTTCAGAACCAAAACAGTCATATCATGCTTCATATACCCATTGAATTTCTTGATTTCACATGGAAAAGCTGATATAGTTGTTATCTGAAACTCGAGTGAGAGTTGTACAGTTCAGTTTGATCAACGGCCAAGAGTTTTAGAGTTAGCAGAGTTGGTTGTGTTTGGTTCATTTGGCTGATATTTGCATTCATTGACTAACTGGACTTTAATGAGGCTAGCGCCTTTATCAGCCAAACTTGGAGAAAGTCGTACCTCATACTTATTTCTGCAGTCGATAACATTTTATCGGATTCAAAGTTTTTGCTGACACAGCAGTTTTATTCTGTCGATCTTTCCATTCAGTTGTTGGGTGTTTATGAAGGTTGCTGAAGACATAGATGTCCTGAAAGCTGCATGTTTCGATGATGTGAATGTCTCAAATCGACATGGCTTATTCCAGCAAACAAATGGGTTGTTATACAGATGTGCACAAGTAGGTAATGCAGGTGCTCAGTATGTGCTAGCAAAGGTAAAAATTTTGTTCATCAGCTTCCTGTTTAGCTTTAACTGTGATAGACTGATAGCAATATTTGTCTTTGGTAAGTGTCCGTCCTGGCTTGCTAATGTCATTCTCTTGTCTATAGTGACACATTATTCTCCCAATATTTGATTTTGACATGACACATTATTCTCTTGTCTATAGTGGAAATTTTTGACATGACTGTCATGACACAAACCGGACACGAAGTAGGAGGGTTAGGTTTGGCTATTACTTGGAGCCATATGTCAAGATTTCTAAATAAAACTTTTTTTGCCGATCAAAAAAAAAAAAAGAGAATGTGCACCAAATGAGAGATAAAATTAGGTACTCGAATTAGACACTAGGCCCGTTTTCTAACACTTATAATTCAACTTATATAATCAGCTTATTTGCTTTAAAAAAAAAAAACTAAAGAATGATGTTTGTTAACAATTATGAATAATCACTTATATTTGGCTTTTTTAGCTTATTTTATATTTAAAAAAACTAGAATATTTTAAGCTCCAATTTGTTTTTTTTTTTTTTGCTTATTGTAAACGGTTTGAATATGAATGAAAAAAAGAATAGTAAAGTTAACTGGGAAAATTTACAATACGCACCCCTTAAAAAGATGTACCGTATGCACCCATTTTATGGTTCATTCATAATATTTTAACGAGTTTCGTAACTTTTGTTCTAGAATTCATAATTTTTCAGCAATATGATTCGTATCATTTTCATTATGATTCATAATATTTTGGTGTATCTCATAACCTTTATACGATTCGTAGCTTTTTAGCAATAAGATTCATAATATTTTTTCTATAATTCATAATATTTTGGAGGTGTATATAATACACACCCATATAAGATATGTGAATTGTAGATATTTCTCTTATGAAGCTATTTGAAAGCTCATTTACACAAACAGGTTATACTATTTTTACAATTTATGAAAAACTATAACAAACACTTTTATAACTTATTTTAATTCGTTTAAGCGAAAAATTTAAAAAGGTATAAACTAAAAAGGTAAATTATAAGTGCTAACTCCATTTTAATGAGAATAATAATTATGGGTCTTTTGGCACAGGATATTTTACAAATGAAACAAAAGAGTACCATCGGAGTAGTTCTTGAACTCGTCGGCGCCCGCGACCCGCGACGTTCCGTAGTTGGAAAACTTCTCATGTTGTTGTACAACGCGAAGTCGGCATCGGCGTTTGGTTTGTCCAACGTCGTCATTGGGGCATCGTCGAAGAGGCAGAACAAGTTGGCGGAGGAGCAGAAGGCGGAGAGGTGGGACGACAGTGCTTTCTGGGCGGCGAGTTTGGCGAAAAATGCCGTTTCCACGGCGGAGAGTGGGGATGCTTTTGATAAAAGGAAATCAGGGGGTGGCTGTGGGGGCAGTTTGGAGTTGGAGATGTGGTTGTTCCAGTACCTGATGACTGGGGCTCTGACTGTAAACGGGTTTTCACTTGTCACGGATAGTGATACCTGTGAAAAAGGAAAGAAATGGGATTAGCAAGACCAAAGTTCACTATAGGCCAAAAACGAAAGTTGGAGTGAGAGAGAGAGAGATCTTACAGTGGAAAGTGTGAGGAATAAGAGCAAGAGGAAGGGAATGTGAGATATGAGAGTGATTCTTCTCTCCATTTGTAGAAGTGGAATTTTGTTGGAGAGTACTACTCGGTGTCTTGGGAAGAAGTAAATGATGTATACTTGACATCAAAGGGGTGAACTTCTTTATTCTACTTTAATTTAAGAGGGTGTGAATTTTGCACTTGAAGGACGAGAATTCTTTTACCTTGGGCCGTGAATTATGCATTTAAAGGAGTGATTTGTGATGTATGAATTCTTTTGAGGAATGTAAATTCTTTCATTTTAGAGGGTGTGAATTGTTCTGAATTGGAGTGCATTTTTAATTCAGCAGTGTAAAATAACTTTTTTTACGTGTACATAATTTCATATTCAAAATGGATCTTGTTTAAAAGATCTCATCGAGTAGGTTTCAAAAATATTTTTTTATGAATTTTCGATATGTACAACAAAAATTATAATTGTCTAAAGTTGATTTATATATAATTATGTATGTATATGTATGAATAAGTATGTGTATGTAAACATGTGACAATTCTAGAGAGAGAGAAAGAAAGTTATAATTAGAAATATTATTTGGTAGTTTTCAAACAATGTTTCATCACTCATAAAATGTCAAATGTCAATTTGTTTCTCAAACCACTAACAAATGGTATTGGGTCCCGTAATATTATTCAATGATCATAGGTTGGAACGCTACAATGGGATGTTTCATCCGCATGAGATAATTTTTTCTAAATCTTAAACCCAAAAAGTGCTCAGAAGGACATTGGCGGGGTATTTTCGTGAAAGCAATCCTTATCTGGGATGAGGTTGACACGAGGTGTCCTAATGCGGGCTGGCGTGGACAAATTTGGAGCGGCTTGTAAGAAGCCCAAAACCAAACTACTTCAAATGAATGATGTGTTTTCCTTTTTACTCCTTACTTTCCAAATGCTAACAAAGTTTTTTTTTTTTTTTTAACGGCAAATTTTTTTTTATTAATCTTTGAAGATGTTACAAAGATTAACAGGAACAAAGAAAGGTAGCATGTCGCCGGTTTATATATGATGCTTATTTTTGCTCTTGCTCTTTGTCTTTGATGGATGAACCTACACACAAATAAGAATTGCTAGTTTAGGAAGCTTTTATATTTACCTAAATTGGTGCAGTTGCTCAAACTAGCTGGGATTGTTACACTGAAGAAATTGAAATCAAGAATTAAAGTCTTAAGTGATTGGCAATACATCAGCTCCTGTGGGATTTCCCCTTTGAGCTGATGAAATATGCATCAAATTCAACAGTTGAACAAGGGTATTGATTGGTAACTCACCAGAAAAGTTGTTATTGCTAATAAAATGTGCTTCAGATTCGTCAGTTTAGCAAGCTTTCATATCCACCTAAATAGTCCGGTTCTCATGAGGGACCTTGGATTTTTGTGTTTGTGCGGGACTCCCATCTTAGCCGTTGGATCTAATCCAACGGCCCACGTTTTAAATTAATGCATCTCATGTATCCTAGGGTGGCTGGGCATGGGTAAAGTTTTTTTTTTTTTTAATGGCGATTTTTTTTTTTTTTTATCTTCAAAGATGTTACAAAAATTAACAAGAGCAAGGAGAGAGGCAACAAAATGTCCAATCCGAGACTCATGAATCCCTAGATTGGCAAGACACCAACTTAGGAGACATTCCAAGGAACAAGCCCAACATCTAAAAAGCCTTAAAGCCCAAATAAAACAATTAAAGTAATTGAGACGCAACCCAAAACTCTTAAAAGGCCTGAAAGCCCAAATAGAATGAGACAAGCCCAACAAATGAAGCCCAAAAAATAGCCTAACCCTAACACCAACTACACAGCCGCCACCCACCACCCACAATCACAACCTCTGCACAAAACCGCCACAGCACCGCCGACCACCACTATAAAACGGCAAGCCAAGATTCACCACCACCACCACCAACAGAGGACCAACAACCGCAAGGCTAAGGACCAATCAAACCAAGGAGAAATAACCGGTGGAGACGCACAAGCCTTGCCCCTGCAAGCCGCAGAGATCAAGCTACCCGTTAGGCACAAACTAGAGACCCCAACGGAAAAATTGGCAATCAACCACCACAATGGAGAAACGTGTCCAAGTAGCAATGAAGTCAGCATGTGCAGAAGCTTAGAGAGAGGTTGAGACAGAGAATGGTGAACAACTACTGTATAAGAGTATTCGGTAACTAGCGAAAGCCCAAATATCTTCCAAGCATGACCCACCTAAATCTTTGGCATTACAATTGCTCTCAAACTCAAATGTCTCCTAGACCAATTTACAAACGAAAAAAAAAAGGAAAGGTAGCATGTCGCTGGTTTATATATATATACTTTTTGCTCTTGCTCTCTGTCTTTGATGGATGAACCTACACACAAATAAGAATTGCTAGTTTAGGAAGCTTTTATATTCACCTAAATTGGTGCAATTGCTCAAACTAGCTGGGATTGCCACTCGAGAAATTGAAACCAAGAATTAAGTTCCTAAGTGATTGGCAATGCACATCAGCTGTGGGATTTCCCCTTTGAGCTGATGAAATATGCATCAATATAACGGTTGAACAAGGGTATTGATAATGCGGTGGCAACAAATGTGGCTCTAGTTGCACGTAAAGTCAGATTCGATCCAATATGCTCTCGTTGTGGCAAGGCAGAGGATTCAATCTAGCATGTATTGTTTCGGTGTGAGGTTGCAATCAAAGTCTGGATTCATTTTCCGTTTCATTTAAGACCTGAAGAGCTTCTTGGTTGCAGAAACATGACGGATTGGTGGGATTGTATTCAAGAACGTATCAGTCAAAGTCATATGCCTCCTTTCTCATTAGCTATGGCTCTTCTTTATTGTTGGTGGATTTGGCAAGCTAAAAATGATTTTATTTTTAATGGTAAATGTTGGGCTATGGAAGCGGTTAATGGTAAAGCACAAGGAGATTTCTATGAGTTTCAGGATGCTAACTCTAAGGTTCCATCATCTTTGTCAAGATTCACTTGTAATGGGACCTTAGTATGGCAGCGCCCTGGGATGAATGTAACCAAGATTAATATGGATGATGCTGTCTCTAGGAGCAATAGCTCGAGGTCATGATGGCAAGGTCCTTGGTATCTCCTTGGTATCTTCTTAAGTATTCACACTGGTATTACTTCGTCAAGAATTGTTGAGGCTATGGCTATTCGAGATGGTTTGAAGCTAGGGATTGATCTAAATCTTTCTAAAGTGGTGTGGTTATTGAATCGGATGCGTAGGCAACAGTGAGGAAATGTTCTACCCCTCTAGATCCACCTATTGATATAGCGGCTATTATTTTTGATTGTTTAACTCTGAAGAATCCTTTTCTTCCTGTGAGTTTGGTTTTGTTAAACGTGATTGTAATTGAACTGCACATTGTTGTGCTCAAAAGGCTCTTTTGAATGGTTGGTCCGTTCTGTAGACTTCCATTTTGCCCTCATGGGGTTCCTAACTGTCTGATGTTTAGGCTTTTACGCATTTCAGATTAATAACACTTCTCACTTTTTGTCAAAAAAAAAAAAAACAAGGGAATTGATTGGTAACTCATCAGAAAAGTTGTTATTGCTAATGAAATGTGCTTCAGATTCGTCAATTGGATCTAATCCAATGACCCATCTTTTAAAGTGCATCTCGTGGATTCTAGGGTGGCCGGGCATGGGTAAAAGAGTTCCCAGGTCACACAAACTAGTTTTTCTCTTTCCCTTCTCACTCGTCGACCCCAGAAACACAGGAGAGAGAGAGAAGAAGAGGCGATTTTGAATCGAAGAAAGAGAAACGAAGGCCGAAGACGAACGACGAAGGGCTAGACAAGAAGGTATCTCTCTCGATTAGAGAACGATAGAGAAAGATACCTTCTTGCCTTACATGGGGAGATAGAGAACGATCTATAGAGAGAGAGAAAGATACCTTTTTGTCTAGCCCTTCGACGTCATTCGTCTCCGGCCTTCGTTTTTCTTTCTTCGATTCGAAATTGCATCTTCTTCTTTTCTCTCTCTCTTCTGTGTTTCTGGAGTCAACGAGTGAGAAGGGAAAGAGAAAAACCCGTTTGTGTGACCCGAGAACTCTTTTACCCGTGCCCAGCCGCCTAGGATCCGCGAGATGCTTTTTAAAACGTGGGCCATTGGATTATTCCCAATGGCTAAGATGGGAGTCCCGCACAAACACAAAAATCCGGGATCCCTCGTGGGAACCAGGGTGTTCACCTAAATGCATAACTGTTCACTCACCTTTGGGCGACTCGACGAGGAGGCAAATTCGTGCGAGTTTTGTTGCAGTCAAGACATTGGGTGGTGACCCTAAGCTGTACTCTGATGGGTACTAGAAGCATCTTGAATCCAGCATTTTAAAAATAAAACGAAAAAAAGTTCGACGCCTTAGTGAATAGAGGTCATAATAAATTACCTACTGATCAAATTGAAAAGAAAGTAACCTACTAAGATTGCTATGTGCGGCAGGCCCTCTCATGTCCCCAATTGAGACTCCAAATGCTTCATCCTTGTTTGCTAACTTATGCTTGAATAGCAGCTGCCATTTGTGAACGCATAGGCTCCATTTTTTTTTTTTTGGTCAAACGGAAAATCAACATAGCTTCCATTTGTGTCTCATCATGATGCAACTAAAACTGCTCTTGTAGTTGTGAGGTCATCAAAAAGCACCCCATATGTGAGGCCTTTTTCTGCAATGATAACATCGACTTTTACAAGAACGTGCTACTAAAACATTCAAATTCTTTTTTTTTTTTTTAAGAAAATCTATTTATTTTTTGTTGTTTTATGTTGATAGATTATACGAATTGTTATTGGTTTAGGGGGTGTACATGGGCCCGTCTGGTTATAAAGAGAAAGGTCAATAGTGATGTAAAAAATCCGGCCAACGTACCATGGTGCGTTGATTGTTGGCTATGGATTTAGGAAGAAAGGAGGTGACCTCTATTACAAGATTCATTAAGTTATAAGGGGGATATGGGAGGATTCATTTTTGTTGGTTCACCCATTTTGTGTATCCCTTTGATCCCCATATGGAAGACTACCACACAACAGTCAACACCAACAAGAGGAAGGGAAGATGTAGGGTAAAACAATATTTTTTTTTTTTTTGTAAATTTGAAAAGATTTTGCAGGGAGAGAGAGGAAAAAAAAGTGAAGGGGATGTATGTGAGCTTACTGCTTTTGTTTGTTGGGTTGTGAAGATTGGATAGTTCAAAAAATGAAAACAAAAGCAACAAGGTCACACACATCCCCCTTCACTTTTTTTTCCTCTCTCTCCCTGCAAAATCTTTTCAAATTTACAAAAAAAAATATTGTTTTACCCTACATCTTCCCTTCCTCTTGTTGGTGTTGGCTGTTGTGGGATATTCTTTCACATAGGGATCAAGGGGATACGCAAAATGGGTGAACAAGCAAGAATGGATCCTCCCAACCATTATAAACCAATCTAGGCCCGTAAAATACTAGATCTTGTAATACAGGTCACCTCCCTTCTTCATACGTTAACCCATAACCAACAATTAGCGCACCACGGTTGGCGGGATTTTCTTACACCACTTTATAACCAACAGGCCCATGTACACCTCCTGAACCAAAAAAAAAAAGCATATAATCTATCAACATAAAACAACAAAAAAATAAATGGATTTTCTTAAAAAAATAAAATTAAGAAAATAAAAGAATTAGAATGTTTTAGTACTACCTTCCTATAAAAATCAATGTCCTAATTGCAAAATAAGGCCCCACATATGGGGTGCTTTTTGACAACCTCACAACTATAAGAGCAATTTGAATTGTATCGGGTGCAATTCGGAACACAAATGAAGGAGATGATGGAGGCACATATGGAGGCTATGAGCGGCTAGAATTAAGCACAAGCTGGTAAACAAGAAGAAACATTTGGAGTCTCAATTGGGGAACAGGGGAGGGCCTACTCCACATAAGTCTATACCTTCACAACCAATGTAATCTCAACTGTTGAATACCCTTGTTGAGCTGTTGAATTTGATGCATATTTCATTAGCTAAAAGGGAAAATCCGTTGTTGAAAGGGTCTTTATATGGAGAAGCCGAATAACGAATGACAAGGTTGAAAATTTTGAACACCCTGGATACAACTCTCTTTCAGCTTCTTTCCAAAAACTAAAGAATTTTTTTGTTTTCTCATCTGAACCATAGTTCCCACTAGAACCTGTCATGTCATCTTGTCATCTGTAGGAGGAACCAGTGGGGGAATTCCAAAGGCATCATAAAGCAATTCATGCATTTCATCACTCTCATAGGAGTCACTCTGCCTGTTATCCTTAGTACAAGCTACATAAGATGCTACAAATTCGCCATGAAAGATCCAACACGTGTGACTAGGTAGAAACCTATCCATCATTAAATGTTCTTCTAGTACCACCTTTTTACCAATTTGACATTCGTGCACTTCTTACACGGACACATGATTTCATTCGACTTAGACTGATACCACATGCATACTTTACAAAATTCTTCACTTCTCGAATGTATGCCAACTGCAACTTAGGAAGACTTATCCACCCTTTACCTATTTGTGAGTGAAAACTTTTTCTTTTTTGTGCACACGAAAAATCAAGTATCACAATATCAAACAATTTGGCTTCAAATCACACAAAAATAAACAAACAAATCAAACATTGAGCAAATCACACATGTAAGAATTGGAAGTAGCCGCCATTAGCACAAAAAGATATACTCCATCCATCCCTTATTTATAGTCCAGTATTTCATTTTGGGCTGTCCCTTAATAAGTGTCCATTTTGTAAAGTTAGTGAGTAAAAGTTGGTGCATTGTCTATTTTGTTCCTAAAAGGATATTCCATTTTGAAAAATTAGTGAGTAAAAGTATAATGATGATGGGTAAGTAAAGAAAGTGGAGAAAAAAGTTGATGTAAAAGGTATAATGATGATGTCTTTTTAATAAGTTGGAGTTACGAAATAGGACACTTAAAAAGGGACGGAGGGAGTATTATATATACGATCTCATACTTTGAGAAAGTCAAACATTTGAACGATGGAAAGCTCGAACGAACCTATAGGAAGTGCTCCAAGAATCATGCACGCCTCTAATCCCTTGGTGATCAGATAGAGAAGTTCTGACTCAACGAACCTATAGAATAGCACTTCAAACTTGAAATTCCTGACAAACGAGAAGCAAATATATGCTTTGGGGTGAGCTTCAATTGCAGATGAAGTAATGAGGTTCTGAACTTAGGGTTTAAAAGAATGAATTAAATCTGAAGTGTTGAATTGCCGAACGGACAGTTCAGACAGTGCACAGCACGATAGCAGCCGTGTTGTACAGCATGATAATGTCACCATAGATTAAATGAAGTACTCACTGTGTACATTCGGATTAAATGAAGTACCACAATTTGATATTTACCCAATCGATTTACAGAGAGGCTTGGGCGTTACATTCATAGATTTATCCCTGAATAATTCTAGTCAAGCACCGTTACAAATTAAAGTTTGGAAACAAGAAGAAATAGTTTGGTGATACAAGGATTTTCAGCTTTGATTAATTGCTCAATCTGGTAATCTCTATATTGGTTTCTTAATCAAAACTATGGCCTTGGAAAAATTTATTTTTAGGAGGGTTTTTTTATGACAGCCGATAAAATTAATTATTCTAGTTACATAGTAAGAATTTTAGTTTATTATTTTTGAAATTAGTATTTCATTACGAATCTCTCTGTTTTGGCATAAACTCCCGATTGATACTCCAATCGATCTGTCTAGTCCCACGTTACATTGAAAGAAGTCAAAAGGTTTCAATTGATTGCAGATTAATAATAAGATCAATCGGTCGGTCGATTCGCAAATTTTGCCGTTTTTGGAAATAATTGATTTGCTTATAACTTTTAGTAGTAAATTCCATTTTGGTTGCCTTTTGTTTTGGCATTTTTCTTATTTAACCTAGTATTTGATTCTCTACAGTTAATTTTCAATTTTTTATTTTTTATAATTTTGATAATTTCTTTAATTTAGGCTTGATTAGCATGTTTATTAATTTCTTAGTTAGTTTAGGGTTTCTTTGCCCTAAAAGTATCATTGTAAGCCCTACGGCAGAACTTAGTTGTTATTGAAATAAAGAAAATCTAGATTTATTTCATATTGTGTGTTCATAGAGGGAGTACCTATTGTTTTTTTGGAAAAAGGGCAGAAGGGAGTACCTATTGTTCATACCTATACTTATTTTCAAAGATAGAATCTTTAACATAAGAAAGTTCGTGATTTCTTATTGCAAATAGTTTCATAAAAGAAAGCTGCGCTGCATCAGATTTCGATATATGCTTCTTATTTCTAGATATTAACAGGGTGATCGCATATTAACATGCCACTTCATCTCACGATCAAGTCACAATCCTCACATACAGTGGTCTATATAAAAGTTTAAACTCAAATTATAACCGAACGTGATTACTATAATACCACATCCGTCGGCCACAAAGAACGACACGAAAAACGAAAATGGACAATGAAAATGTGATGGAAGGAGTACTATAATACTACATCCGTCGGCCACAAATGGTCCATTATGAAAATATGTGCAATTTTTGGATTAAAAAAATAGAAGTACTTCTTTGCATAATGTTTTAAATATATGTACTAAATAAATTAAACAACTGATTGAGATTGTTTATACGGTGTAAAATAAAATTAAAATTATGCATGAAAATACTTTATTTTTTAATCTGAATATTACACGTCTTACGACAGGTCTGATGATATTATCTAATCTAATCTTGACATTAACGTTAGTAATTGTTTTGAACTACTTAAAGGGAGGCTTGAAGCTCTGTTCAACAAGGTGGGACATAATTACTTCTCAAAATTCCACACACAAAAAAACAAAAATTGATTAATTGAGTCATAATTCTATCACTTTGAAAGAATATCATCGTGATAACGCAGAGCCATTAATTCGTTGTAAGATTACAATATTCGCTTGTGATAAATGAAAATCTTCTTCACCGTTTAAAAAAAAGAAATTACACTCTTGGAATCGAATGGTACAAATGTGTCTTATAGAACTTTTTAGTATTCATCCGGCATGGCGTGGCTATAGAAAATCTTCCTCTCCCAAAGCAAAAAACAGAAACAAACCAAAAGAAGAAGAAGAGGAAGAAAAAGGAATCAGCGAACCAATTCCTTCAGTCTCTGACATACCTTTGCAGTATCCACACCCACTCTACAAACTTTCGCCTGCAAAGATAAAGAAATATGGAAACTCAAGAAATTAACCAACGTTGACTTCTGTCCAAAAAGATCTATCTAACAAATTAACCTAATGTATCTACGCCGTTACCATTTGTGGGGTTTGCAGTGAAGCTTAATCAATTAATAATTGTAGTGGGCGAAGGACGGTCCTCAATTTGGATCGCCAGAAAGGGCCCAGAACGGACCAAACCGGCAGCAAAGGACAAGGAGGGCTCATTGGGCCGCTCCACTCATGATAGTATGGGTAGGTCAAGGTGCTAGATCGAGTCAAGACCATAAACTGCGGTGGGACCAGCATGGTCTCGCCATGTGACGCGGCCGTGCAACGTACGACGGTATAGCACTCGATAACAATACGGTCTGGCCACATGGCATGGTCCCTTACCGAAGGACTGCATCATGTCGGTGGCCTTGGCCTCCAAGAAAAGGCGCTCTTATAAATAGCATATTGATAAGCCCTAATAGATATGCCTTCTTCTCCCAGTCTAAGCTCTCTGTTTTCATTCTCTCAGGGCCCACTAACTTAATAGTCGGAGTGCCATCCGGCCACCTTCAATCCAATGAGTCACTAATTGGCCGTTGCTTCTCTTGCAGGAACTAGGGGTGGAAAAGGGGAAGCTTGACCCATCGAAGTCACGAGATTCAAAGAAAGGGAGATCCGACCCAAGAGTGAACACCACTCCACAATATTATATCGTTTTCTTATCAAAGCGAGCTTGGTGTGTGTTATACACAGACGTGTTTGTCAAAATCGTCATGCCAATCTTTCATTTTTCTAAGTGTGTTGTTCTTGCCCAATGTTATTATTATTATTTAGGCACGATAGAGCAACAAATTAAAGCTGGACTCATTCCAACAGTAAATATTTTTTTTGGTATTGCAGGATGTTCCAAACCAACTTGCGTGCATCTTGAATTAATCTCTATTGTTCCTCCTATAACAGTTTTACACGCTTATGCTTGGGAATGAGCTGACTCCAAGAATTTTAGGCAAGGAATCAAATTTAGACCTTTTAGCATTTTGTAATGAACCTTACAAAGTTCCCAAAACTTGTGTTTAAATTACTACACCACTACAAGAGATACTTACAATAGCCAGTGTCGGAGCTAGGAATAAAATTTATAGGAGACGAGTTATGATAGGAAAGCAATTAACCTCAAATATCCTTCTACTCCTTACTCAACAAATAAGTAAAAAAAAAAAGAAGAAGAAACAACTACTAATATCCTTGCATTCTATAGTCGAAGAAAAAGCAAAAACACATTCTCAAAGTTGATCATTCATCAAAATAGAACAAAAATAGTTTAGTAATTTATCAAAGTGGAACCGACGTTCTTTCAAATCTGGAAAATAATCTAAGATTGGCAAAATGCCAAAATCGGAGTTTGAAAAGTGCAGAATGAGTCGAGATCCTAAAGACGTTCGGTTCCGATTGCCGGCCACCAGAGTTTGGGCAGTGAAGAGTTCAGCTCAGATTGCCGGCCACCGTCGAGTGTCCAAGGCATGCGTTTCTTCTCCTTTGAATATGGAGGCTAAGACTTGAAATGGTTTCTGTTTGGAAGAAAAGTTGGAAACGTTTCGCTCCACTAAGACTTGAAATGGTTTCCTTTGAAAATAAAGAAAAAAGAAAAAGTAGGGGGCCTGGGCCCTGTCCACGTCCTTTAAGAGCCCCGTTTCACTAAACCTTTTTATTCAATAACTACTTATTTTGCAATTTTATAAAAGAAAATAAGAACCACTGTTTCACTAAGAGTTCTTAAGAAACAAATACTTATTTTGTGTACGTCATTTTTTATTACTTAAAATTTTCAATCTTGATAGATCTCAAAAAATATGTAATATGAATCTCGTTTGATAGATCTCCATTAGTTCTATTATATAAAATTCACAAAATCATAAAATTTATTATAAATAGAAAGATATAAACGATAAAAAAATGACTTGAATTTTGAAATGTAAAGATAAGAAGGCAAAAGATAAAAAGTTAGCGGAACCGAAACGTTGGTTCTTATTGGGTAAAAAATACTAATTACTTTTGTTAATACTTCCGCCACTGACACTAGCAAAACATGAAGACGAAATGGGAGCTACAGAATATGGCAACTAATGATCACCTGAGCATGGAGAGTATGAAAAACGTTATCACCCACAGCAGAAAGCCTAGCACTCACCACCTCAGCTCCTTCACCCTCAATCACACCAATGACTTCAGAAATCGCGAAGTTCTTCTTCAACCCAGTTATCAAAACTACTTCTAAACTTGAACCTAAATATTCTCTCAACTCAACCACCGGCATTTCGATTTTTATGCTGGTATTACCGTCGTTAGCCGTGCTGTCGTGGTTGCCCATTGCCAGTGCTGCCCTCCTTGCCTTCAGTTCCTCCACTCTTTTTTCCAATAGCTTAATGTATGTTCCTGCCTCGTCGAGCTGATGTTGCCGCGATTGCATGTCCTGAAAATTTGTGTCATTTTGGGGAGAAATATATATATTATGGCTTGGAATTGGAATGACGTCTATTTGACTAGAATAGAAACAAAGGACGCGGATCAAATTATTAAGCTCCACTCAAATTCAGCTCAATAAGCTTTTTTTTTTTGTAACCAAGAAACAACTCTGCAGCCGAGCCACTATTGGATTTGACTGCGCAATCCAAACCTCAGGAGAGACTAGCACAGCAACCCACCGCCATGGCCTCCCACTTAAATTATGGTTTGCCTCCAGGGGGAATCGAATCCTACTATGTTGCAAGTGCAAATTCGCTCTTACCATGTTGACAACCCATAGGTGGGTCAATAAGCTTATGTTACTCTTTAACTTCATAAGATCGCAACCAAGCTAATTGTACGTGATTAGCTCAAAAGAAACAATTATCAAGGCTGATATATAGTGTACAAATTGTGAAGTTCTTAATATAGTTTGAACAACTTGACATTCAGCTCGTTTTCAGTACGAAAACAGTTGTTTTCATCTAGTAAGCTCATCACAATGGTTGGTATAGCCCAGTTAGTACTGAAGAAAATGCGTCAAAGATGTGAAAAAAGGGACGCAAAAACTGTTAGTAAGGCCAGATCGAGTAGGGAATTCTGAAGTATATATCCTCCTCTCTTACGGTGAACCATAACATGTTACACCTTTTTCCATGGCAAATGATGTACTAACCGAAGTTACAAAGATTAATAGGAAATGGGAAAAAAAGGCATCGCAACCAACGACCTACATTCCAACTATGTTGGTACCTAGATCGAGGACAATCATATGGTTTTATTTTGTTACGCCATTTAATTGTGAATTTTGTCATGCCATCCACGATTTTTGGGTACGCCTTTGTATATGGTTACTGTGAAATTGAGTTACCTATAAATTTCAACTTTCTAAAAGTCAAGATTGAGCTAGATTATAGATTTTGTATGAGGATGTAGTTGATTGCCTATTCTGCAGGATTTAATTTTGGTGTAAAAATGGCTTTATGATCACTTGGAAGTTTTTAAATATCATTTTTTCAACTTAGAAAAACTAAGAGAATTGTTGATCATTAAAAAACAAGGCAGGTATGAGATGGGAAAAGATTGAAAGTCACAGTAAACCCTAGTTTTAAACTGTTGCCTCTCCATCTCACAAAAATCATACCGTATCATCCATATCAACTAGAAGTTGAAATTCAGAAAAGATGATAATGAAATTTTTTTTGCCATTCACAAAAAAAAAAAAAAAAAGAAAGGAAAAAAGAAGACGAAATTGATCCCAATTGTTTTTAGCGTTCTATGATATATGTAGTGTGAGAGAGAGAGAGAGAGAGAGAGAGAGAGAGAGAGAACCTGAGAGGAATTGAGATGGTGGGGAGGGATGAGAGAAGTGAGCTTGAAGCAGAGATCTTTCATGTGGATTCTTCTATTCCTCTCCACTATCTTCCGATCAAGTTTTTCATGACCGGTGTTGTACCTCTTCATTATCACCCCAAGCAAGTGTAGATAATTCAAGGGATATCTATTCAGAAGAACTGTTGCTTTAAGAGTTTGGAAGCATGCCCACTGGCTCCCAAGTTTATTTATAGAGACAACCCGGCCTATCTTCGTATGGACGGACGCAGAATTTGAATCTTAAAAAGGAGAATGTATGTGAGAATTTGGAGATTTACTAATAATTAAAACAACAAATTCTACTGTGTGTGGAGCTCACATGTATGTGAGAGATTGTGTAAATTGTTGTATTTGAATTATTGTGTGAGTATCATTTTTTAATTAAAAGAACCTTAGAAATAAGATGTTGAAAAGTTTATGGGTGACCTTTAACAATAAATTCTAAACCCCATAATGCATGCATGGGCGGGTACATAAAAGAGTCTTTCGAAAATCTTTAAAAAAAAATAATCAAAATTTGTGAATGCAAGAAATAAGAGTGAAAGCTCAAAGCAAGGATTAAAAATGCGAGTGAAAACCATTTTAAAGAAATTATGTGAATAATACTCCTTCCGTCCCAATTTGTTTGTTCAATTTTGACATACGTGCCCTTCAAAAAATTCTCTATATCTCATAATACATAATGTTTTATATAATTTCAAAAACATTGTATTATAGACCTAATCGAAATCTATCAAATAAGATCCATATTGCATATACAAAACATTATATAACGAATTGACATATAGATAATTTTGTAGGAGGTTTCAAATAGTGAAAAGAGACAAATAAATCGGGACGGAAGGAATAAGTCAATAATAGCATCAATGAGGATGAAGAATTTGATCAGCAGAGGTGCTATTGGTACAGATGAATAATATGTACTAGCACGTACAAATCAGATTTGGGCTCATTTTGGATTTAAAAAAAATGACCAAAGCCGCTCACTTTGTTTCAAATCCTTTGTTTACAGTACCTATAAAAAATAAACTCAATCCATTATCAGTTAGGGCATCTAGGAAACATCCATTTTTGCCCCTGAATTCATGCCTAAATTCTAAAACAAAGTTGAATGTTTTGTAAATACCTTTACCGACATCGGATTGAACTTATTTTTTGTAGGGATCGCAAACAAGTTATTTTTAAAAAAATGAACAGCTCCGATAATTTTTTTGGAAACTAAAACGGATCCAAAGCTAGTTTGTGCATGGTGGTACAGATTATTCATCTGTACCTTTAGAATTTCTGATTAAATAATCCTCAGGTTAATTTGTCATGGCAATTTCTGCGGGGCCTACAGTTTTGTTCTTGACCTGACACAGAAGTTATTCATTGGAATTTCTTCTCTCCGTTAGTTACTCTCCATCCATATGTTTGTTGTAGTAAAATTCATTTCATGGAACCTCGAGCAGTTGGTCAGGTAGTTTTAGTATAAAATTTAAGAGTTTATTCCCTCTTAAAATTTTAGGTTCGACTTTCTAGATCACCTCACCTCACCTCAAACTTACACGTGTTAAACGGCTGTGTAAAGAGTTGCAGTGATTAGTCCAAGGTACGCTCTAGATGATCAGGAACACCAGATATCGAAAAAAGTAATAGTATGAATTCATTTCATAGTTTATGTGGGCAGATTTTACTCTACTGCTCTGACCTTAAAAAATTCATTTCATGGTTTACGTGGGCATATTTTAGTCTGCTGCTCTGACCCTTGACTCTTTGCGCGGCCACGCTTTCACCGACCAGCACGTCATATATAGATGTACTATTGATAATTATTGCTAGATATTCTTTCATCAATGTTTTTTCCCGGCCGAAGTTAGGGTTTGTTTTTGTTGGGAATGTCTTGTATTTCTTAGTGCCATATTGGTTAATTATGTTGTTTTTATTTTTGTAGTCTATTATAAATAGAGCTTTTGGAGAACTTCTTAAGTATCTTTTTGGGCTTTCAGATTGTGGCCTTTTTAGAGTTACGGATTACAGCCGGCTCTTTGTATCTTTTCTTCATGTTGGTTAGTGAATCCTCTCTCTCCTCGCCTGTGGACGTACCCATCTTGGGGAACCACGTATATCTTGTGTCTTTGTGATTTCTTGTTTAGTATTCAATTTCTCGTTCTTAGCTTGCATTCATAGCGTTCGTTACAACAGTTTTGCCTAAATAAAAGTTAAATGGCTTATTTTTTGTCTTTATTCAATTTTTTTGAGTATTTGTTAGTTTTTCATTAATTTTTGTAGATTATTGTTTTGTCATGATGAGTGGAATCTAAAAGTAAAAAATCACGATTAAAACTCAATTTTTTAAAAACAAAGACGATTATTGCTTCGTCATAACAAGAAGAATCTAAAAGTAAAAAAATTACAATCGAAACCTAAATTTTTGAATTAAAACAAAAATAAGAAAATAAGCCAATTTTTCTATCTTTATTCAAAAAAGATTGGATTTCGATTGTAATTTTTTTCTTTTTAGATTCCTCTCATCATGATGAAACAATAATTCTCAAAAAATTGATGAAAAACTAACAAATACAAAAAAAAATTGAATAAGAACAAAAAGATCGATAAGCCACTTGACTTATTAAGCCGAACTATTGTTAGAATAGTTTAAATTAGTTTATTAGATGGGTTGAGCTTTTGGCCTCCTTATTCCTTGCAGCTAAGTGCAGTATCTAACTTCATTAGGCCGAAGGAATTGGCTCATGCCATGCATAGATAGCACGGCTTGGTACGTAGTATGTACATGATTTTGCTAGCTTTAAGGCTTTGTTTGGTTTAGGATTTGAGGAAGGTTTATGGATTAATAAGTGAAGAGTGCTCGACAAACGAAATTTTTATTGCAAACTCGAAGGGGTACATTGAGGGCTCAACCACAGTAAGTATACAACACTTGCGCGATCAAGCATAAAACAGGAACTAAAAAGAGAACACCTAACATCGTCCTCCAGCAAAACATTGGAGGACACGAACCTCACCTAAAAAAACAAAACAACTCTTCACAGTATTAACAACCTAATTCCATTCAAAAAAACCTTAAATTCCTCCACCGTATACACCTTAATAAGTGAAGAGTTATAGATAGAAAATTGATAGTAATATATCTTAGGCAGAAAACTTATTTGGGACCATGCTGAGAGAGAGGGTGGTTCTAGAAAATCAAAAGCGAACAAAGTCCAAAATTATCATTAATAAAAAATTATAAATTTTGTACAATGATGTACTCCACTCAAAGAAACCAAGGAGATAGAGCATTTTTCATTGGAGGGTTTGTTCGGTCATTAACTTCAAGGCGTCAGAATTGGTTGAGGTGCTCGATTGTAAGTTGACCCGGACATCTAGTATTTTAAAAAAACAAATAGAGAGAGAATTTATGATTGCATTTGAAATTTGAAACATGCACCCAGGCCTCAATCCGTTAGACAAGTTAGTGGAAAAGATTTTTCCAAACCTTTGAAAATATCTTGTAATTTGTCTGTGAAACATTGTTTTTTGAAATTGAAATAGGAAATATAAGGGGGCCAAGTTGGAATATTGTGAGGAAGTGAAAGATGCCTTGAATACTCATGAAATCGTCTATCCTTTTTAGTCGAAACACTTGGGAGGATGTAAAACAGAAATGCAAAGAATACACTTTTGAACGATTCGAATGGGCTGCTCGGGGGGAGATACCCTCTTCCTCCTCCCCCGGGCCATCTCTCTCTTTCGTTCTCTCCCTCTCTCTTTTCTCCTAACCTTTATCCCTTCCCCTCTCCCTTCACTGCCTTCCCTCCGCCATGTTTCCCGGTTGCTCTGGTTATGTATGTATGTGAAAAGTGGCAAACGTATGCGTATACTAGTTGGACTTTTAGTTAAAAGAACCTTAAAAATACTAGTAGGGATTTTGATCGTAGAGTTTACGGGAGACCTTTACCAATAAATTCAAAGTTACATACATACATAATGCATGAGCTGGAGTGTGTAAAAGCCCACAAAGAGATAGGGATCGAAGACTATTTTAAAGGATGATGTGAATAAGTCAATAATACGGCAATAGCATCAATGAATTCCGGCACACAATAGGACGAAGAATTGTCAGTCAGTGACATTCTCTAGAGTCAAGTCGTTGTTGTACAGTGAAAGAAAAAGAAATATGCCTGCGCAGATTTTGAGACAAGAACAAACTGATGATTCTCATTGAATTACAGAAAGCGGATCGAGTTCCCACTTATATACATCATCGACTAACTAACTAACTAATCAACATTACTTACCTAATTAAGTACATCAAGAACATGATTACAGCTTAATCACTTTTAACTAACAAGAATAATCATCGCGCGATTCTCTGCCGAGCTGTCTTCGGTTGCTACACCATCGAGCATGACCGACAACTTTTCTGCAACTGTGAGAGATTTTCCGAAATGCCGTGCGGCGTAATGAGAAATACCGCACGACGAAATGATAAAGCCGTGCGGTGTTTGGATCCAGACAAGGGGTATTTTGGGCTTTTGGGTTCGAAAGGTTCACATTTCAAGCATTCAAGGTATTTATTCCTTTATTTTATCATCGAAAAACTTAAAGATTATTTGAAGGCCTGAATTGGGTATCTACAGTAGAGTTTTTAAAGACTTCTATTGGGAAGAGTATTTTCAAAAATATGAACCATAAAAAACATTGAAACATCAACAAACTTTAACAGCTCAGTGCTGCTAGTCAAGGATGGGACCAGGGGGGTCTAGTGGCGGCGACCACCACGACAAGAATTTTAGAAAATATAATTATTATATGTAAAAAAAAAAAATTATACCCAACTTATACAGTCTCGCCACCACTAAATTTTTTTAGTATACATTTCGCCACTGCTAAGGTAAAATCCTGGTTTCGTCATTGCAGCTAGTATATACCACGACCTCGTTTCGTATGGATCCTTTTTTCTTTAACCAATTTTCACAAGTTTTGGCCAGTTTTGTGCTACAAAAGAAAATCATCTGACTTCTGTTATCTATTTACGGATCCCAGTGATATGATCAATTTATATGGACAATTACAAATTGCAACAACCGATGAGTATACATAGCATATGTAATAAATATGTCTTCTGTACTTGAATTACAAAGGATAAAGTACTGTTTCTAAAAATGAATCTAATTAGAGCATCCACATTGTAATAAGCAAATGAGCGTGGATAAGCAAATTTAACAACAATATTCAAAAAATATTCCACATTGTAATAAGCAAAGTTACAAGTCTTTTAGCAAATAATCAAATTTTACTCATTCCATAACCAAACTTAACAACTTTTACCAATAATTAAAACTCAATAACCAAATTCAGTAACCAAACTCAAAACTCAATAACTGAAAAACACCCCATATTAAAATCGTCTCATCGAAATGAATAATTTGGTGTGGTCGGGTACGTGATTGGAACTCGTTTGCAATTGGTCATATGTGCGTTGTGTATTGTGGGGATTTTTTTGGTTAGAGATACAAAAATAACCAATGTGAAGGTAGAGATTGTTAAGTTTGATTATGAACTAAATGGATAATCAAAAGCTGATGTGACACATTTTGATTATTGGTTTTGATTATTCCCATTGCGGATGCTCTTAGGAGCCATTCAACTGTAAAAGCATCTACTATATGAGTAAAGAACAGTACTTTCGATGATTAAAAAACAGTTTGAAGAAAGGCAACCAATTAGGTCTAGCTCAGTTGACTGCTCATGTACACTCCTAATTGGGAGGTAAAGGGGTCGAATAATTTCTCCCCTTAGAGCGGCTCTTTCTTTCTTTGTTTCTTTCACGTGATAGGTTTATTTCTTCTGTTAATTAAGTTGTTCATTATTTCTTGGTTATTCTAGCAATTCAAGTGGTTTCTTGTATTCCATTTGGAAATTTTTATTGATTGCCTAGAAAGTATTCTAGTCTGGGATGCTTGGATCGAGGTTTTGTACTAGATGTAAGTTTGAACATTAATAGTGGGAGAAGTTAGTCCCGTATGCTTAATGTTCAAAGAAGAAGTATTTGGAGTTCCATCTCTGCCGTTATCAGTTAACATTTCATTTTTAAAAGATCCAATAAGGTTTCGGCTAGTATATCCAGAAGAAATTTGCGAAAAGACAGTCATTTTGTTTATAAGTATAGAAAAAGAATGCTCCTTAAGGTTAGTGGGAGTACATATATAGGATTATATTTTTATGGTCTATATGGATATTGGTCAAGCGTTTACCGGGTCGATATTCAAATGACCATGATATGAAGCATTAGAAGGCTACAAATAAAGGTTATGATGTACTTATAAAGAACCAAGAATTTTAGGTTGATTTACATGCATCCCATTAATCATGTCTCAAGTTATTTTCTACGAATGCAGAAATTAGTGGGAGCTATGCATGAAACTATGTAGCATTAGCATGTAATATATAAAGGGTCTCAGGTAGTCGATATTATATTGAGATCATCACGAAGTTTATTTCGGTTACGGTTTTCTCTAATTGGGAGGTCAAGCGGTCGAATAATGTCTCAACAAAGGCACAAGCAACATTAAGTTGCTAGATTCTCTCCTTAAAATAGGGTGCTGCTTCATTGAATCAGGGAAAGAAGAGCTTATTCCCTGAAACTTCCAATTCCCACCACTAGTAAAAAGTCTTCAAATTAACTAAAAATTTGTTTAGTCATTAACTTTAGAATTTTATAAGTGCGTAAGTTGGTCCGGATACCAAATTATAGCATGAAAAGACAAATTTGCAGAATGCACAACCAAATGCATGCGGGTGGTTCAGAAGATAAAAAAAATACGGCCGGGTGGGTCGCATCTATCTACAAACTCACTCTTTTCACACTTCGTTCAGCAGATTGCCAATCTTCCAACCCTTTTGGAATTCCAAATGGTCAAAAACATCCTAAATTAATGGAGACAGTGTTGCAATTTTCCAGACTTCTCATACCAATAAAGTTTTGAATGGCCTTGGCATTAGTCGTGTGTGGTTAATCAGAAATGGTCCAAATCATGTCATTCTCAAAAATCCAGTGACAGACCTCAATGAGCCCAGGGCCTGACCCCAGTGCCACAAATGCCCCGTGGCCCGGGCTCCACGCCGACGTGTCGATATGACAAATGGCTACGCCTTCATTAATCTTAACCTTACTCTCCACGTCAACGATGTCCGACACGTAGACCCTAACCTTCGGGACAGAGTGGCAGTAATACAGCAAGTAGGGGTACAAGCTCTGATGACAAGACACCGATTTGTTAACTTCTCCGCCGTCTATCCCCTTGACTTTCCCGATCATCACGTTCTGATTCGACCCGTTAACGTTCGCCGTCGTCCTCACCGTGGCATTGTGGCCCAAAACCAACACGGCAAAGTCTATCATGTCCTCGATGGACCCCACGCACCGCTTGGTCTCGCCAATGCTAGGATTTCGCTCGCACTCCGACAACGCGTGCACCAACACCCGTTCCGCAGAGGATTCGTTCTGTGCATGGAAGATTCGCTTCAACTCGAGTAGTCCACCGGTAGAAAATGGTAATTTCGACGAGATCACCCTGGGTAAAAACGACCTTTTCGGCATTTTGTCCCGAATATCGGGTATTTTCATGACGGTTCCCTCTTTCAACAAATACTCCCGGAAGAACTTTCCCGGCTCTACCCACTTATTTACCGAAACACCATTGCTCTCCGTTGCTCCTTTCTTAGAATTCGAACTCAAATTGGCATATTGAGCAAATGTGACTCCTTTCTTAGCATAGTCTTTGAACGTGTTGTTGACTCCATAGGCTTTGAATCCGACAGCGGGTTCCACCGATCCTTTCCCGTATTCTCTGAACGTATCGGTCCCTCCGCTATGTGTTTTCCCGTAATTCACGAAATTTACTCTGTCGGAGTTCGAATTTCTACCGTAAGACTGAAACAAATCGCCACCGGCATTGGCTCCCTGTCGGTAGCTCGAGAAGCTATCAGCCGCTGAATTTCCATTCCCACCGTAGCTCTTGAAATTGTTATCGGGGTTGTTTGCATTTGAAGTATAAGCCGTAAACGAATCATTTGCGCCATTACCCATCTCCCTGTAGGCCGTGAAAGTCGAACTCATTACATTGGATGTATCACCTGTTGGGAAATTAAAATTAAGACGTATAGATCATTACGCTCCGTTTCATTAAGGGAAATAAGTATTTATTTTTTTAAATTAAAAGAAATATATTGTGAGAAAATAATTATGTCTCGTAAAGCAAAAAATATATAAATATTTAAAAAATAAAAACCGTAGTAAAACGAAATGTATTAGCTAGCCTCATCGTGCCTGAGAACATTACTATGATGGTGGTAATACCAACATGCATAGCAGCATAGGATACTTTGGATAACATGTCGCTACATGATTGGAGAAAGAAATATTTTTAAGGCCCCACTTAGTCATTAAGGTATTGCCCACTTACATTATGTTTGTAGTGTTGGTTTCAAAGCTCCTGGCTTTCTACCATCTCCATTATTTGTAAGTTTAAGTTTTCATATGAGAGGGAAACTATAAGGTTTCTTGAGGAAGATTAAGAGTCCCTAACTTAGTATTTTATAAGCCCATGATTTCCGTCAAATCTAGGCACTCTCAGGTTATGCATAGGTTGAAAGACACCTAAATCTAGTGCGTATATGTTCAGTGTTCAAACTTGAACAACAATGACTAGCTAGAGGATAGTTCGATCATATTTTCGCTGCATATACCGGTATGAGTATTTTTTTATCTTACGTGTGGTATCAGAGCAACCCCTCTTGATCATGTTGTTTAGTATAGAGATTGTTATTCACACATAAATTCAGGAGAACGTACATTAGTAATTTCATTTCTCTGATAATTAACTGAGGTGTCATGTCAGCCCGAGATCACGCCTTGGTCGCATGTTTCATTTTTGAGATATATTTATAATGCTTATTTCCCTATATGTACATGTTTCACATGCCACTCACAGAATCTAGCTAGCGAGTGTCCACTTGTCAAAAAAACTCAAAAGTCTTTGCCTCTTGCAGAAGAAGACATGATACATATGGGTGGAATTAGAGGATTGATTTCTCTAACATGGAATAGATTTTGTTGAAATAGTAAGCATGATTGGCACGTTAGGGAACTGTTCTTTCGACGGCTTGGTATTGATAACCTTCAAAGTAAGCGGAAGGATTTAGTTAAAGATCAGATGAAAACTTTTGTTATTACATGTTTGATTTTGTGAATGTTTCAATAAATGTAAACTTATCGATTAAGTGTGTAGCTTTGCCTATAAATAGGCTTGTAATTCGTATTGTAAAAGTATGGAAGTTGAGTGAGAGAAAGAAAGAGAGACGTGAGTGAGAACTTTGTAATTGTTTGTGTGCTTTATCAATAAAAAGTGTGCTTACTATTGTGTATAAAAACCTCCTCCTTCCATCAGTGATACCTATCGCTTCCACTTTCCAACAAATTTGAACCATTTAGTGTTTTTTTTTTTTTTTTTTCTATTAAGGCTTCTCACACTACATTATGGCGTAGAATTCGAACCCACACAATCATTTCTCAAGTTGATTTACTCAAGTTTGTTGTTATTGGTCGATACTTGCAGGCCCGGCCCTGAGATTTACGAGATCCTAGGCAGTCACCTGGTGGACCTGCGCCCGGGGCCAGCCCTGAATACTTGATAGTTTCGATTTACGGACAATTGATCATATTCCATTACTAATGTTGGAAAGTAGAGAGTCTATTTTTCTCTAATCACCAACTTCCCATCATTTTGTTTGATACTGAATACATGCATAGATAGAGTCATCAATTCGGTGTTCGAGTTTAGGAGCATTTACAGAAACAATTTTTGGAGTTTTTTTTGTAGGCTTTTGCCTATCTTATGGAGAGTTCAAAGGTTTGATTTTAGTAACTGGCTACTAGATCCAATAAGTCTTCATATATGCATGACCAGTGGAGTTTGACTTGAGTTAAACCAATTTCTCTCTCTCTGTATTCTCGCAATTTCTGTTGAAACTATGATATAGACACTAACTCACGATTGTAAGATTATACAGTGAATATGTGGTAGTTGTCATCCCATTAAAATTTGGTTGATGCCTTTTAAGATGACTTGAACGTTATAATAATATCTTGAGATTAGCCACGGCATCTTGAGAATGTTTGATATTAGGAGAGTCACATATGAAATAGTGATTAGATTATATGTGTTTGTATTATATGGCATCTACCATTGAGGTTGAATTGATAAAATTAATTATTTTGTCCACATAAAAATAATTAATTTTGTTAATTTGTTTGGAACATTAGTAGATTCAACACCAAAACAGAAAGGCAAATGCTAACAGGTGCACCAATGCACCTTGTATGTGGACCCGTAGGAGTAATAATTACCGACCACTACAGACCATTGCAGCTTGCAGGTTGAAAAAGGTTGAAAAGTTTGAAGTTCTAATGCCAACGTTAACCTTCTTACTTTCCTTTTCATTTTTACACTCCAATCTCAAGCAACTCTCTTTTTAAGGAGAAATTTTTGGGTACCGGGTGGGTACCACATCACCCGACTGATGTGGTATCCGAGTAACGCATCTGAGCCGTCTAAAAGTGTATTGGATGACCCAAATTGAATCACTCTCTCTTCTCTTTCTCTCTCCAAATCCGAGTCGTCCAAAATCAAAATCGACGACCCGGATCCACCAAGCGGGCATCACGTGATACCCGCTCGGCATTGAAAAATTTCTCCTTTTTAAGGGGAAAAAAATAACTATGCTATTGGTATAGGAAAAATTTGTACCAGCATGTACATACTCTTTTGGGGCCTATTACGGGTCCCAAAAAAATAATCGGAGTCACTTATTTTGTTTGAAACACATTATTTACGGTCCTTACAAAAAATAAACTCAATCTAGTGTTAGATATGGCACTCTGAAGTCTCACAAAATGGTACTAAGCAATAGTGTACAAAAATAACCTGACGCAAAACTAAAAAAAAGAAAAAAATTTGTATAAGGACAAAAAATTAAGTGCTCCAATTTTTAATCCGTTTAAATTGATGTGAAAATCTTATTTTTTTGATAATATTATTTTAAAGAGTCATAATTAATTTTTGTCTCTAGAACTCTCATAATTAAATGTCTGCTCTTTTTTGGTTTCTTGAGCTCTCATAACTTATTTTTTCGTTTTTTTGTTTTGTTTGTGTTTTTTAATTTTTGTTAGATTCGTGTGATTTTTTTTTTTTTGGATTAATCTTCCATTTCAATGAGAGGAGTCTAAAGAGTACAAAATTATGAACAAAAACAAAAAAATAGTTCACTAAAGATAAAAAAAAGTATCAAAGACCTGTCTTTTGAGCTTAAATGTTGTTTTATTTGAATTTTTTCAACATCGGTTCATATTTTATACTATTTTGATTCTTCTCGTCGAGAGGAACGATTAACCCCTAAAATTATATCGTAAAGCTAAACAAAAATTTACTAAGAATAAAAAATAACGAAATAAAGTCTAAACTTATAATTTTAAAAGAACGCAGCCGAAGTCGAAGAGTTTAGAAGCAAAACGGTGAAAAGAGAATGGAGGAGAAACTTATAAAATACTTCTAAAAGTGCAGTGTGTGATGTCATTGTTCGGGAGTTTTCATCGGGAAGAATCCCAAAACTGGTTAAAATTAATACAATCATGATCACCCATTAGCCGGACCGAAACAGAAATTGTGTTTATAGATATATTGTACGTTTCATGTGATGTTCAAAATTGATGAGTCTTCTTGTCTTTGAAATGATATAGATTCGGTGCGTGTTGCAGTCTCTGTCTACAGGGATGTTAGAATTTGCTTTATTTCAGTTAAGATTTAAGATTAAAGTTTCAGTCGATTCATGAAAATAAAAAATAAAACAACTCAGTCCTCCAAGGAGTTGGTTATTTTTGTGATTTAAGTTGAGCAAGATAATCTTTTGAAAGTCGAGAATAAACTTTTCCTATGACCCCAGGTACTTGTTCTCATTGTTTTGATTATTTATCTTATTGATAAAATGTTACGTAAATTCATGCGTGAAGCATCTCTACCCACAGAAAGATTAGAATTGAACAAATAACACTATTTGGTTGAGCTTTTAGAAAGTTATTTTTGAGAGTTGAGTGGTTTATTTCTTGTCTATTGTAGCCATTCAAGTTGTTTCTTGTATTTCACTACCAATCGTGGAAATTTTTATTAATTACTTAGAAAGTATTCTAGTCTGGGATGAGGAAAAATTCAAAATATCCCCCAATCTTTATACCAAAATTCAATTAGACTCTCAACATTTTAAAAACTTCAATTTTACTCCTAACGTTATCTTCCGTTAATCAAAACGCCCCCCTTCCGTCCGAATGACTAATGGATTTCGTTAAATGTTCCGTTAAATATCGTCCCAATCGAATTTTGATGATCCGAGCCGCTCAATGTGTTCAAAACGTGATTTAAAGGGTACTCGCAAAAAATCAGCAAAAAAAATGATCGGAAAGGGCTTCATCTGAACAGTTTTTTATTGAACTATTCAATAAAAAAACTGTTTAGATAAAGCCCTACCCTTAAAATCACATTCTAATCACATTGAGCGGCTCATATCATCAAAATTTGATCGAAAAATAGAAGGTGTAGACCGAAGCAAAATCCAGACGTTCGGACTTGAACAAAATCTGGATCGATCTGCACTCTCCTTTCCCAATTGAATTTCGATGATCCGAGCCGCTTAATGTGTTCAAAACGTGATTTTAAAGGTACCTGCGAGAATTTGGCAAAAAAAATGACCGGGAAGGGTTTCATCTGATTCAATAAAAAACTGTTCAGATGAAGCACTTTCCGATCATATTTTTTGTTGATTTCTCGTGGGTAACCTTGGCTTTGTTCGGTTGTGGGTTTTGAGTTGTGTTTTTTAATAAAGGTAGAGAGAGAAATGAGAGTAATGATTGTGGAGAAAGGTAAAAAGTAGAGAGAGATAGAGTGAAAAATAAAAGTAATGATTGAAAAGTTAGAGAGAGAAAAAGTAAAAAAGTTACTTTATCTAAAACCCTGAGTTTGGAATTTCAAACCGAACAAGGGCTAATCACATTTTGAACATATTGAACGGCTCGGATTATCGAAATTCGATAGAGACGCTATTTAATGGAGCATTTAACAAAATCTGTTAGTCATTCGGACGAAAAGGAACGTTTTGATTAACGAAAGATAATGTTGGAAGTAAAATTGAAGTTTTGACAAGGTTAGGAGCCTAATTGAATTTTGGTGTAAAAGTTGGGGGGTATTTTGAATTTTTCCCTCTGGGATGCACGGATCAAGGTTTTGCACTAAATGAAAGTTTGAACATTAATAGTGTGAGAAGTTAGTCCCTTAAGTTTAATGTTCAAAGAAAAAGTATTTGGAGTTCCATCTCTGCCGTTAACAGTTAAAATTTCATTTTCAGAAGATCCAATAAGGTTTTGGCTAGAATCTAGAAGAAATTTGGGAAAAGACAGTCATTTTGTTTATAATTAGAGAAAAAGAATGCTACTAAGGTTAAAAAACAAAAAAAAAAAAAAAAAGAATGCTACTAAGGTTAGTGGAGCAAATATATTTTTGCGGGCTATATTGATATTGGTCAAGGGTACTACCGGGTCGATATTCAAATGACCATGATATGAAGCATTAGAAGGCTACAAATAAAGGTTATCAGGTACTTATAAAGAACCAAAAAATTTAGGTTGATTTACATGCATCACATGCATTAATCATGTCTCAAGTTATTTTCTACGAATGCAGAAATTAGTGGGAGCTATCCACAAAACTACATAGCATTAGCATGTAATAAAAGGTCTCAGGTTGTCGATATTCAATTGAGAACATCACGAAGTTTATTTCGGTTACGGTTTTCTCTAAGATAAAGATAAAATCCGAATAAAATATATAATATAAAGTGCCTTATTAGGAGGGAGAGAATTCATAAACAAAATTTGTGACTATTGAGCATAAAGAATTGAGCTAATTTCTGTCGGCAAACAGTTTATGTCATGTAGTGAATACATGGCTTGTTAGCTTATTTTATGATGATTTTCTCTTGTATGTTGCTCAATTTAAGTTTTATCACGCTATAAGTGTTCTTAGAGAATAAAAACGTACATGTGCACATAAAGTGAAAAGTACGTATAAAGGTTATCCGTTAGGATAAATAAAGAGGACTCTAAATGACTATTAATTAGTCATTTATAAAGTATATCTTATTCGGTCTTATCCGGTACTCGTTGGGAAGAGTCACACATTGTAACACATGGAAAGGAATGCCTATTAGTTATGGCATTACCGCTATGATTTATAATTGATATTTTTTTTTAATGGAGTAAAAGGTTTTCAAAAACTTTAAGTTATGTACAATTTCAATTGTATGGCCATATAAAGTATTTATCATCTTAAAATGCAGACATGTGTCTCGTGGGCTCTTGTAAGAAATATTTTTAAGGCCCACTTAGTCACATGGGTCATTAAGGGATTGCCCACTTACATTATAATTGTCGTTGTGGTTTCAAAGCTCTTGGCTTTTTACTATCTCTGGAAGTTTAAGTTTCCATAATGGAGGGAAACTATAAGGTTTCTTGAGGAAGATTAAAAATCCCTAACCTAACATTTTATAAGCCTATGATCTCCATTAAATCTAGGTACTCTCAGATCATGCATAGGTTGAAAGACACCTAAATCTAGTACTTATGTGTTCGATGTTCAAACTTGAACAATAATGACTAGAGAATAATTCCAAGCTATTTCCACTGCGTATACCGGTATGAGTATTATTTATCTTACATGGATCACATCTGCTCCAAAATCATGGGTAAATGCCCCGTCCTTATTTTGGGCTTGACCAAATAGTCCAAATTTCGACCTAATTATATCCTGGAATCAATGGTCAAAAATTGCAATTTAGTCTTATTGATGATAGAACACTGTCCACAATAGACCTGTCAATGGGCCGGATCCGATCCGGATCTGACATATCCAAATCCGATAAGACCCAAATATATCCGATTCAAATCCGATAAGAGTCGAATCCGATAGTGGTAATCCGAATCCGAAAAATTCGGATCTGATCCGAAAATCCAAATCCGATCCGAAATCTTTTGTACTTCAAAAATTTTAGCAAAAAAAATACAATTAAAAATTTTAAAATAAAAATACAACTTCTTAATCATTTTTTTTCAAAATAAAAAAGTTTACTTTTTTTTAAAAAATTTTAAAAAATAAAGTTTGGATTCGGATTGATAACGGATTTAATCCGATCCGTATTTGGATTACCGGATTCGGATTATCGGATCAATGTTATCGGGTTGGAATCAAATCCGATCAATTGACATGCCTAGTCAACAAATTCAATGTGCTGCTATTTAATTTAATTTTCAAGATCATGGTCGAGATCTCAAAATGAGGACTAAAGAGGACTTTCTTAATAAGAGTTTTTATTTTTTTATGCTTTTATCCCTTAAACTATACACATTTTTGCCTATTTTATCCCTAAATTATTAATACTACTGACTTCCTTTTATCAATTTCTGGTTGTAACCCACTTAGTCCGAGCATCAACGGCATTCCAATTTTTGGACCGGAAAACCAGGGCGTATTTACCTTTTTTGCCCCCGAAATATTAGTGAACTGCTAATTTGGTCCACAATCCAGACATTTGTCCAAATTTCCCTAGCGTTTAAAATGTGAGTCAAAATGGTCTCCAGCCTTGACGTCCTTATTCGTTTCCGTCAAAACGGGGGACATTCTTGATTGCATGAATTTTTGTCAAAACTGGGATTTTCTTGATTGCAAGAATTTCTGTCCGTATTTTTTTTTATGGATTAAAAAATTTGAAGTAAACACGCGCTAGATGGTAAAAAATTATGTTCTAAACTTCAAAGTTTTTAAATAAAAACGCGAGTTGGATGGTGAAATTCGGACAATTGTCTAGATTGAGAACTAAATTGACAGTTTATTAATATTTTGAAGACCAAAAAGGTATATAAGTCCCATCTTTCCGTCTGAAAACTGGGATGCCGTTAACAATCGAACCAAATGAGTTGCAATCAGGAAGTTGAGTTATCAAATAAGTGATTTTAATAGTCTAGGAACAAAGTAGACAAAACTTGTATAGGTCCGGAGATAAAAGCATAAAAAACTTCCTTATCAAATTTGAGATAGTTAGATTTGCATCATTACCGTAGCTGCCAAACTCAACGGGCACCCCATTGCCATTCTTTCCGTAGCTCGCAAACCCTTCACTTCCCGAATTGGTATCCTCGGTGTAGCTCGAGAACGACAGCTTGTGACCGTTCGAATCGGAGTCGTAGGAAGCGAACCGGAGGTTGGGGACGTTGACTCGCGGGTGGTAGTTCGAGAACTCCCCGGCCCCGCCCCTGGCAGCGGAGCCGTAGGACGTGAAGTTGGCGTTGGCAACGTTGCCGTCGTCGGCGTAGGTCGTGAACCTCTCGCCGTGGCCGGTGGAGCTGCGGCTGTAGCGGGTGAAGGAGTCGGTTGCGAAATTGATTCCTGCGAAAAATGTTTCGCACGTAAGCGAAAATTGAAATTTCTCCTCGTACAGTAGTTGAATCAGGCGGGTACACGGTATGACAATACCATGTGATAATTGAAACAAAAATACAGCACGAGCAAGACTATGTACACAGAAATATATTTTTAAAAAGATAAATCAATGGTATAAATTTACTTTAAAATGAATCTGCACCGTTAATTTACCCAATCAGATCAAGATATAGTATTTTTTTTGGGTACTTGAATTATTGAATACTCCACTGTTTCAACCACTTTATATGTACGAGCTGCAAATTTTATTACAGTCCTAAGTCCCAACAACTATGTTTTATGTACCATGTGTGCATTCAAGGGCAGGTCCGGTTTAGAGGATAAGTGAGAGAAGCATACGCTTCATATCCTAAAAAAAGGCTAAAAATAATGGTCCTTAAAATTCTAGGACCCCTAGAATTGCAATAAACATTCTTTACACAAAGTAGGCCCAAATGAAATTTAGAAGCCACAAAATAGGTCAAACGGTGGAATATACTGATTATCAACTCCCATATGCCATAACTCATTAGGGTACGTTTGGTTCGATTGAATAAAATTAACAATGGAATGAATTGAGAAGATTAATTTTCAAAGGATGGATTTTGAGATATTGTAATGGGTACATTTTTTGGGATAATTATATTGTTATATTTTGTAATGGTAAAAATATTTTGTAATGGTTTTTTTATGAAACTCTTTGTAGACCAACTTTCGTATGAAAAATATAGGGAGGTTGCATTCAAGAGATTCGCTTTTGGCCTTCAAAACTTATGAGCAGACTTTGTTCAAGAGATAGCTTTTTCTAAAAAAAATGAAAAAAAAAAAGATTTTGGCACTTCAAATTCTGATAATCACACTCTATTATTTGTTTAATTTTCAATGTTAATGTTATCTGTATTTTGAATAATAAAATACAATTATAGTGTGTTATTATCAAAAATTAGAGTGCCGAAATTAAATTTTTTAATAAAAAATTAGAATTACTTTTTTTTTTTTTTTAAACTTTTGAGACAGTACAAGAACAACCAGGACAACTGAAAATAAAAGCGATTCAGGACTTGAAAAGATTGACAAAGCAGGGTGTCGACTATTCCAGCTACATGATCATTTGACCAACTATTTAGTCCGATTGGGGATCGGATCTGGTCAAGTTGTATCCGACAAGTTTGGTCCATTTTTTTATTCGAGCCGTCCAAAAGTATTTTGAATGATTCGAATTTGTTCAAAGTGTTTCGAATTTTTTTAAATAAAAATTTACACAAACAAATTCGAGCTGTTCAAAACACTTTTAGACGGCTCGGATGAAAAAATTCATTGATAACCAATAAAATGTTGAAGTTTCTTTTGAATTTTTCTTGAAAAGAATAACCCAATAGTTCTTTTTTTATAACGGAAAAAGGAATTCTATATATGCAACTGCCCATTATAGTAGTAATAGAGAGAATGTGCAGCAAATGAGAGATAAAATTAGGTACTCCGATTAGACACTCGGCCCATTTTCTACCACTTATAATTCAACTTATATAATCAGCATATTTGCTTTGAAAAAAACTAATGAATGGTGTTTGTTACCAATTATGAATAATCACTTATATTTGACTTTCCTAGTTTATTTTATCCCAAAAAAAATTAGAATATTTTAAGCTCCAATTTGAAGTGTTTTTTTTTTCCTTATTGTAAGCGGTTAGAATATGAATGAATAAAAGAAGGGTTAATTACTTATTGTCCCCTTTATCTATACACTTTTTTTACTTTATCCCTTTATATACTATAAAACGCTACAACCTACCCCTTTATCTTTCAATTCTTAACATATAAGGCCTGCGGTTAGCCTGGGATCCAAAAAATTGTCAAATGGGCATGTGCATATCATATGATTTGTAAAGAAGAAAAAATTTAATAAATACACATGATAGTAGCAGTCTATTAACAGTAGATTTGGATCTGGAGGGCCTATGGTGACCCAAGTCACCAAGGGAAGCGTAGTGATCCAATACGGCGTAGTTTTTGGGTTGCAAAAGGTTTAAAAGAAGGGCCGAAAGACCCTTTGGTGGAAAGCCGAGCAAAAAAATTAAGTGCTTCAATTTTCAATCCGTTTGAATCAATGCGAAAATCTTATTCCTCTGATCATTTTATCCTAAAGGGCCAGAATTAATGTTTGGCTCTAAGACTCTCATTAGTTAGTCCTAAGAGATATTTGATTCTATTACTTTTTTAGGACTAATTAACAAGAGTTCTAGAGTTAAAAATGAATTATGACCATATAAGATAAAATGATCATAGAAACAAGATTTTCGCATCGGTTCAAACGGATTAAACATTGGAGCACTTAATTTCTTTGCTCGATTTTCCATCATGTGTATTTATTAAGTTTTTTCTTTTTTACAGATCATATGACATGCATATGCCCCTTTGATGATTTTTTGGATCCCAGACTAATGACATGCCTTATGTGTTGGGAATTGAAAGATAAAAGTGATATGTTGTAGCGTTCTATAGTAGGATGGAGTAAAATGAAAAATATGTATAGATAAATGGGGTAACAAGTAAATAACTCACAAAAGAATAGTAAAGTTAATACGGAGTAAGTTTTTCTTATTTAAGTTTTAAGGACAATCCAGATATTTCTCTTATGAAGAGCTATTTGAAAGCTCATTTACCAACGTAAAGAGGTTATATTATTTTTATAATTTATGAAAAGCTATAACAAAGACTTTTATAGTAACTTATTTATAATTCGCTTAGGTCTTCAGGAGGGTATTGGGTTTTGTCCCTCAAATTGTATTTTTAACTTTTGGTTGGATTTTTTTTTTCTATTCCTTATAAATTACTGTATTACTTTTGTTGATAAAAAAATTTATTTTAATTCATTTCATCAAAAAATGTAAAAAGATAGTATAAACTAAAAAGCTAAATTATAATGCCTATGAAAAAATTAAATTATAAGTGCTAGCAAACGGAGTCTTTCAAATTTTGGCACAGGATTTTTTACAAATGAAACAAAAGAGTACCATCGGAGTAGTTCTTGAACTCGTCGGCGCCCGCGACCCGCGACGTTCCGTAGTTGGAAAACTTCTTGTTGTTGTACAACGCGAAGTCGGTGTCGGCGTTTGGTTTGTCCGACGTCGTCATTGGGGAGTCGTCGAAGAGGCAGAACAAGTTGGCGGCGGAGCAGAAGGCGGAGAAGTGGGACGACAGCGCTTTCTGGGCGGCGAGTTTGGCGAAAAATGCCGTTTCCACGGCGGAGAGTGGGGATGCTTTTGATAAAAGGAAATCAGGTGGTGACTTTGGGGGCTGTTTGGAGTTGGAGATGTGGTTGTTCCAGTACCTGATGACTGAGGCTCTGGCTGTAAACGGGTTTTCACTTGTCACAGATAGTGAAACCTGCGAACAAAAGAAAGAAATGGGATTAATGTAGGACGACCAAAGTTCACACTATAGGCCAAAAACGAAAGTTGGAGAGAGAGAGAGAGAGATAGAGAGAGCTTACATTGGAAAGTGAGAGGAATAAGAACAAGAGGAAGGGAATGTGAGATATGAGAGTGATTCTTCTCTCCATTTTTAGTACTGTGGATTTCAGCAGTTTGTGTTTATCTCTTTGTAGAAGTAGAATTTTGTTGGAGAGTACTGCTTGGTGTCTTGGGAAGAAGTAAATGATGTTTACTTGACATCAAAGGGGAGAACTTCTTTATACTACTTTGCAGTTGCAGCCTAGCTTTATGTTTGCATTTATGTTGTGGCCCCATTCTATTGAACTTAACTTAAAAGGGAAATGATATTGCAACACCCTAAATTGTTAACGTCACACTCCTGCAGTGTATTTTTTGGTGCAAAAATACACTGTAGGGGGTGTGGCGTTAATAATTTAGGGTGTGGCAAAATCAGCTCCCAACTTAAAACTGTAAGTTTTGTTTTTATTTAAATTTCTTTCGTATTTGTTAATTTTTCGTTAAATTTTTGTAGGTTATTAATTTATCTTAACGAGAAAAATCAAAAAAGTAAATTTTTTTTTACATTTATCCAAGTATTTTGAAAAATAACTACTTTTTAACTCTACAATGTCATTTTTTTCTTCTAAAAAATGGTTATTTCTCAAGATACTTGGGTAAAGGTAAAAAAAAATTTACTTTTCCGATTCCTTTCGTCCAGATGAATTAATAATCTACAAAAATTTGACGCAAAATTAACAAATGCGAAAAAAATTTAAATAAAGACAAAATTCTCATATTTAAGTTAAGTTCAAGAGAACGGGGCCCAACAAGTCTTGGTTGCTTTTATATTCAATATAGCATTACTTGTTTCTTTCGATAACTCAGATTTTTGGGTCAATTTAAGCTCACATCAACTATTTCTAAGGCCCAATTCCACTTGCTCTCCCAGTATATATATAGTATGTATTACTTGTTTGCTAAACATTCCTGGCAATTATGGTGTACATAGATAAGAAGAAGCAAATAGTAACACTTCATAAAGAAGCTCGTGTGGCTGAATTTGAGTGTTTTTAAAATCTTAGCGCAAACACCCATCAAGTTCCTTTTTATTGGAAAAAAAAAAAATTTAAATGACATTAACAAGTGCATCATTCGAATATGAGATCTTTTTATTCGGAAGCTTCCATTTTTCCGCCCCTTTTAACAATTTATTATACTACTCGAACCCATCCAATTAAGATGGTATATATCAACTCCACTTCGTAAAAGTTGAACACGCGACATAACTGCAGCCAAGTACAACTACACAACTAATACATCAATTTTCCTAGTTGTTCCTCTCTAAGTATTTAATATTTTTATCGGCAAAAGTTAACATTTTATTAAGAAAAATGAAAGTAATTCCATCCGAAAGTTGAAAAATATAGTTTGAGAGACAAAACCTAATACAACACCTGAGAGACTAAAGTGTCCAAATAAAACAATAAACAGCTTATACAACCCAAAGGCCTAAAAAGCCCGCCCTACCAATACCAAATTAAAAGTGACAATTTCACATACTGGGGATTTTCATGTCGACCTCGAAGAGGCTGCATATCTTGTTTTCATTCAATTAAACATGGAAGAGGTCAAATTACTGCTCTATTTAAGAATCTTGTGGGGGTCTAGGAAACCAAGGAGCAAGGGCGTGCGAGAAACTTTAGGGCCCGATTGGATGCGGTATTAGTTTTGGGTGTATTATTTATGAAGGGGGATAAGATAGTCGGGGGTATTAGTTAAGAAGGGAGGGCCCACATTGATGTGACATTTATAGAGAGTGTATTAAAAAGTAGATGGTTTGGATGATGTATTAGAAAGAAGGATGTATGATGTAAAAAACTGTAAAATGACTCTTTTGCCCTTGTGTAGTCTCAAATTTTATTATGCCTAACATTAATTATATAATTACAAAACCTAAAATATTTAATTATTTTTCTGATAATTCTAAGTTATAATAATTTACTATACCAATAAATTAAATAATATAACAATTTTTTAAAATATAAATTTTATTTACTCATTATAAAAAAAACTTAGAATGTTATTTAGTTTAAAACACTTTTTCAATTTGTCCCAGCCATCAATTTTTTTTCATCCAGCCATTCATTTTCATTCTATTGTGTACCAAATACACCAAATCATTTTTTCATTTTCCCCTCGTTCTTATCGTTTACAAGAGAGAGAGAGAGAGAGAGAGAGAGAGACAGAGAAACAGACGAAGCGAAGAAGAAAAGAGAAGAAAAAAGAAGCAGAGCGGCGGCAACGGCGACCACTGATCCACGCTCTCCGATCGTCTCTCTCCGTCTCTCCGATCGTCTCTCTCTCCGTCTCTCCGATCGTCTCTCTCTCCGCTATGTACGGAACCTAGGTACGTCTCTGTCTCGTCTCTACATATACATACATCGTCTCTACATATACATACATATTTTGTGTGTGTGTTTTTGTGGTGGTGGTGGAGAACACTGTTCTTCTTCTTCACTATCTCTGTTAGCAGAGAGAGAGAGAGAGCCGTTGGGGGAGGGGGAAGAGGAGGGGTGTTTTGGTCAAAAACAAGGCTTATACACCCGGATTAGCTATTGCTACCCTCCAGGGTAGCAATAATTTATGGCGGTTCCCAGTGTATTAGCTAATACGGGGATTAATTAATACAGGGGGAAAAATGGTTGCCAAACATTGTATTGATTCCTAATCCGGGTGTATTGTGTAATACACCCACCATATACACCATCCAATCGAGCCCTTAATGTTTAACGGGGATACCATGAGTGGTAGTATTTCCTGAGGTCCGTCTGTACTTTTTTGGTCATTTTTCGATCACATTTTGACGATCGACTCCGTTTATTTTATAGAGTCTGACGAGAACCATAATTGTACCAAAAATTGTGTGTTGATCATGTACCTACTAAAGTTTGATGAACACGATTATTGGTATGATTGAGGTTCTTGTCAAGCTCTACAAAATGAACGAAACCGATCATTCAAGTGTGATCGAAAAATAACTGAAAAAATAGAAACAGACCAGAGGGGCGACTTCGCATTGGAATCTATTTCTATTTGAAAGTGGCCTGTTCTGACTCTTGTTTTATCGTGCAATTTTTGTTCAGTGGGAAAAGAAGTGCACGCACCACTTTAAAGGGATTAGAAATATTTCACCGCCCCAGAAAATTTTTGTGTACAACAGGGAAAAATGAAGCGGTTTTGAAGGGCTTTCTATATGACAGCAATACAAGACTACGCTCAGCCACAAGAAAGTAATTTTCTGTGAATTTCTTAACCTCCTCTGTGGATGGCCTACCTTCGAATGGACCAAAGAAAGAATTAATTGAGATATGTGAAAACTGACCTGAAAACCTCTAATTTTCAAAGAAAAAAAAAACGAACCTAGTTCGATATGCTGCTTCTTCATTTTCTTTTTGAGCATCACCTACCAAGCTCTATATCTCTATATTTCTCTATATTTTGGGAGATATAGAGATCAAACAAACTCCAACCAAGCTCTATTTTAAAGCTCTAAAATTGAAATCTCTAAATATATATAGAGACCCAACACCAAAATAGGACTCATCTCCATTTGTACTTTTCACTTCTAACATGGGATAACTTTCAAATTATATCTCTTATTTCTATAAATTTTGTACTATTGAAAAGATCCCCGTTTGGACAAATAAGCCACTTTGGCTTATTTTTTGTCCTTATTCAAATTTTTTCCACATTTTGTGGCTTATTGTCAATTTTTTGGGGATTATTGCTTTGTTATGACGAGAGGAATCTAAAAAGTAAAAAATTTTGGTCGAAATCCAAATATTCGTCCTTCCCGCCAAAATTTGGCTTTCCCGCCAAATTTCGTTGAAATTTAAAAAAAATTGGATTCCGATCGAAATTTTTTACTTTTCCGATTCGTCTCGTCATAACGAAGCAATAATCCCCAAAAAATTGACAAGAAGCCACAAAATACGCAAAAAATTTGAATAAGGACAAAAAATAAGTTACAGTGGCTTATTTGTCCAAACGCCTCCGAAAATGTCATTAATTTGACACCAATATTAGATATATTTGGGGAGAATTTCAAAAAATAGGAATTTGAATTTGAAAGAATGTTGGTAGGTTTTGGAGGGAAATTGAAGAAATTATGAGTTTTTTGAATATAGAGATGAAAATGAAGATTTGTGGTTGGAGTATGCATGAATAGGAATAATTTCTAAATTTACTTTTGATTTAAAAATAGTATTCTGAGTCTCTAAAATGGAGTTATAGAGACTCATGGATTGGAGATGCTCTTAAACTCTGCTATGGCGCATGTGTATTGGTGAAAAATGCATTGCATCTGAAGTTCTGAACAGTGTAAAAGACTTTTTTGTTTACTACAGAAAAGGGGGGAATTAGTGGACACTGGGAAGAGGGGCATTTTATTCCCAAGTCATGGAGTAGTTTTTGTGGACTTCATCTGGACATGAAACGGAGGAAAACAAATTCAAAATACTACATGGGAAGGGCCACATAAAATGACTATTATGCCCCCTCAAGTGAAACCTTAAATCCCCAACGGTTTCTTTCTTCCTTTTTCCCATCCAAAAGGCAGAGTAGAAAAAAAATCACCTCACACCCCTCTTCCCTTCTCTCTCACTCTCACACACACACCAACAAAATCTCCCCCTCCAATCAATGGAAAAGGAAAAAAAGAGAACTGGTTTTAGTACACAGTCCCCCCCCCCCACCCTCTTCCCTTCTCTCTCACTCTCACACACACACACCAACAAAATCTCCCCCTCCAATCAATGGAAAAGGAAAAAAAGAGAACTGGTTTTAGTACACAGTGGCAGCAGAGATCTATGGAGAGGAAAGGGAGCCAGTTGAAGATGAACTCCGAAGCGATCCGAAGCTCTGTCAGGCTGTAACTAAGCAGGAACGGGTCGTCGGGTCAAGATTGGAAGTGGTTGTTCATGGCCGCTTTCGGGTACTGTATCGAGTTAACTCGGGGAACCTGATGGGTTGATTTGAATTTTAAGGGAAGATGGAATTAAAAGGAAAAGAAACAAAGGGACATTGCCGGCCAAGAGTGGTGAATCGGTTCTCCTCTTTTCCCCTTTCTTTACAGTAACCCGTTCCTACAAAATCACCCTCTCATGTGGGTCATGTGGTTGCTCCATCAATGGATTGCCCTCATTCAGGGGAGGGGAGAGGGGTATGAAAGTGAAACAATTTTAGGAGAGGGGTATTTTTTCTTCAAAACCATGTTTTGACAATTAATTATTTCCTTCCCATTACTTTATGATTTCCAAAAACATGTCCATGACTTGGGGATAAAAAGCCCCTCTTCCCCAAAGAAAAGTTCGTTTACACGATACTGGAGTAATATTTTACGGAGTTAGTGGTAGTTAATGATTAGATAGAGAAAGAGAGAGAAATGAAAAGAATAATTGCAAAATAAGATAATAATTGAAGAAAGAAATATAATAATAATGATTAGAAAACAAAACTATAAAACAAAGTTAAAAGTAGCAAACTTGTTCGTTTTGATGTTTTAACTTTGTTATTACTTTATTTTCTAATCATTATCCTATATCTTTATCTAATTTTTTAAATTTCTATTTCTATCTCTCTCTACTCATTACCCATCTTCCCAATTATCATTCTATTTCTCTCTTTACCTACTACCAAAACTTAAAATACTCAAAACTAGCAAACGAACAAGGCCCATGAAAAACTTGTTATGAAGCCTCACTCTCGGAATGAGCTCCTCTCATTACGCATCGATAAGGGTGCAGATTTGGCCCGGCCCTAACATATTGCAAAAGCACAATAAAAAATAGTATTTTAATTAAGAAATTGATTTTAGCGTTCTACTTTTATACGATCACGTTAAAAGTGGAGCGCCTGCAAACAAAAGTGGAGCGCCAAAATCAGTGTCCTTTAATTATAAATATATGTATATATAATCACAAAATAAAAGTATTGCTAAAAATCACATCATTAATTTACCCATGCAATCCTGGTTGGGCGGTGTTGAATTATTGAAAACGATGTTGGGCAAACAAATTTGTAAAATTCTTAAGAAGTATTAATTTGAGAAAATAAACTACTACAATTGTGCTAAAATTTCAAACACGAATAGGACAATCGTCGGGGCTCATCCACCACTAGATCCATACCTACGGATTGGTATAAAAAATTACTCCAATTTTGAACCATACACAGGGCCGGCCCGAATGATTGGGTGGCCCAAGCCTGACTCCAAACTTGGTTGCCCATGTACTTTTAAGTCATACTCCCTCCGTCTTGAAACAAGTATTAGGCGCACAACTTTAAGCCTTTTAAAAGATGCAATTTTTTGTAAAAAGAATTTTTTTTTATTTTACAAATCTATAGATATCAACGGGTTCTTTTAAGTTGCGAATTTTTTTTATTTTTTTAATGAAAAAAATGCATATTTTTAAAGGCTCATGTTTGCGCGGCGAACATTTATTTAGGGACGGATGAGGTAATAAATAGAAAGACATACCTAAAGCATCATAGTATTTGTGCTTTTAGCTTGAATTGTATCAAAAATTCAAATTCAAAATCAAAATCATAATGTAACCTCAGTTGTATTGCTATATGATCACTCCTCTCCACCGAAGCAACTGTAACATGTATATTCAACTAAATCGATAAGCGATCACATATCATTTGGTAACCGCCATCTTACTGATAAGACTTTATAATCACACAATTGAGAAACAATTTGAAGGGATTTGAACTTAGAAACTTAAGGAAACTAACTCTCAAAAAATTTAAGAAGTACAAATCTTTTTTTTAGCAAAAAAGCCTACTAAGATTAAAATTAAGTGAGTTATATTTTTATTTTTATTTTGAAGAGAGTGAGTTATATTTTTCAATGTAGACATTATAACGTTTGTATCAGTTATTGTAATAAAAAGGAATATGATAGTAAAATAGTTTGACCAAATAAAAAGAAACAAAATAAAAGGAGGAGCCTTAAGCAAACTTAAGGAAAAAAAAAAAGTGAAAAAGGAAAGATGTTCTATGGAGAGTAAGATGAAGCAGGGCTCCCTTAGAGGGACAAAATAACGTAAGAGGGGTGGGGGCATGGGACTCCAACCTGCCTCAATTCTAGGGGGAGGGCACGACCTTTCCCCCTGGGGCAAAGGGCCGACATTATTTCCATGCGCTAACCTATATATTTATAACGTACTTTGTTATTTTATTTTATTTTTTGGTTGTCCCGTGGTGGGGAGTTGCCCAAACCGGCGGGCTTGTGGAGCTTGCCCCAGAGCCGGCCCTAACTACACATCTATTGTTCTCCAGACTGTGTGAGTTATTAACGTTGTCCGTGGTTGAAAGCATTGAAGCCGGGGACCGCAGCTGAACAACTTCTTATCATCAACTTTAATAACCCTTGAGTAAGTGACAAGTGATATCACTGATATGTCTTTGGCGTGCAGTACTACTACTGCCACTGCGTGCAACTTTTTAATAACTTTTGCTTTTGGAAGTTGAGAAACCATTCCAAGTTGCCATAAAAGCAATAACCATGATTTTCTGGTCAAACCTATAGATATACTTGGCTCAATTATATGCAATGTGTGTTCCAAGACATACCGAGAGATGAACGAAATGGGATCAAAAAGAAAAAGAAAAAGAAAAGAGAGAGATGAACGAAATGGGAGATGCTGCTAAAAGCATCCCATGTGTGTCAATAACAGCAATCCTTTTAGGGCTATTCTGGGGAAAAGGTACCGTATGATAAGCCCATTCCCACTCCAGACACAGCATGCTCTTTATCAGCTTGACAATTAGTGCATTTATGCATGAGTGCTGCTATAACAGCAAGTCATGTAAAGAGGGAGAATAACCCGGGGGTTTGGGCAAGTTTACATGAGAAAGCAAATCACTACAAGGGATAGTACGCCGCCATAAGTTCAACGGCGTTTTTTTACCACACGTTGGCGACGCATTATGTTCCGGCGCTTGTAAAACATCAAGATATAGTTTTTGCCGGCTCTTTTAAAAACGACATTTAAGGTTGAACTGTTTACATTTGTCGTCCATCCTGCTACACTAATGTCATTATGACATGTTCTGCCAAGGTTTTCTCACAAAATGCCGGAACCAAGTTTTTTAAAGCCCACAAAATCTAGGCCCGACGTCATGCTCCCAAACAATTTTAGAACTCCATTATTAGCCTAGTACATTATTACCCATCAATTCCAACTCTAAAATTTTTGAAATTAGAACTCCCATTCTAAAAGCTTCAAGCAAATGCTCGAACCAAAAAAAACTAAAAAAACCAAACGGGAAATGATGCCGGTCCCGTTTCTTCCATCCTTTCCTGCGCCAAGACTGCCATGTCATGGCATCCCATACCAGGACTTTTTTTAAGGCGCTTTTACTATTCAGCCCTCACTTCAGACGCATATCATATAAAACATGTGGATGATGTTGACTGATGCTGACGTGGCATATTTAATTACTTTTTGCATTTCAAACTTTAAAATTGAATATCTCTTACTATAACCTACTCAATGAGATCTATTAAACAAGATTTATATTGAATATAAAATTATATGCAGAAAAAAAAAATTAATTTTTGAGAGGTGTGAATTCTACATTTTAATGGGTGTGATTACTTTATTTTGGAATTGAATGTGTGAATTCTGTATTTGAAGGGTGTGAATTCTTTCATTTTGGAGTGTGAATTCTGTATTATGGGGAGTGAGTTGTGAAGACAATGTGTGGAAGTGTGAATTTTGCATTTTCACACTTACAATTTAACAAATTTAAAGAATTCACAACTTTTAAAAAAACAAAATTCACACTCACAATTTAACAATTCACACTTAGGGTTCATCCATCTATTTTTAGTTTTTTTCAATATTCTTAGAGTTGGGGCTTAGGGTTTAGAGTTGGTATTTCGCGAACCCTAAACCCTTAAGCCCACAACGATAAGCAGATGTGCGTCACATCCGGTTCACCCCTTGGGTTCATCCATCTATTTTTAGTTTTTTAGTTCTTTTCAATATTCTTAGAGATCCTATTTGATAGAATTCACATGCGCTGTTTGACAATATTCACATGCCATATTTAAAAGAATTCACACCCCAAAAAACAGAACTCACCCCTATTTGACATAATTCACATGCCCTATTTAATAAAATTTACATGCCATATTTGACAGAATTCACAACCCTTAAAAATAAAATTCACCCAACAAAACAAAGAATTCACATCCCTATTGAGGGTGTGAATTGTGTTCAACAGGGGTGTGAATTCTTTAATTTTAGAGGGTGTGAATTTTGCATTTGAAGGACGTAAATTCTTTCACCATGGGGGTGTGAATTGTGCATTTAAAGGAGTGATTTGTGATTTATGAATTCTTTTGAGGGATGTAAATTCTTTCATTTTAGAAGGTCTGAATTGTTCTGAATTGGTGTGAATTTTTAATTAAGCGGTCTAAAATAACTTTTTTTATGTGTACATAATTTTATATTCAAAATAGATCTTGTTTGAAAGATCTCATCAAGTAGGTTTCAAAATTTGTTTTTTTTTTTATGAATTTTCGATATGTACAACAAAAATTATAATTGTTTAAAGTTTAACAATATATGAGATTTATATATAATTATGTATGAATAAGAATGTGTATGTAAACATGTGAGAATTCTAGGGAGAGATATAGAAAGTTATGATTAGAAATATTATTTGGTAGTTTCCAAACAATGTTTCATCACTCATCAAATGTCAAATGTCAATTTGTTTCTCAAACAACTAATAAATGGTAATGGGTCCCGTAATATTAATCAATGATCATAGGTGGAACGCTACAATGGAATGTTTCATCCGCATGGGATAATTTTTTCTAAATCTTACACCCAAAAAGCGCTCAGAAAGGCATCGGCGGGGTATTTTTGTGAAAGCAATCCTTATCTGAGATGAGGTTAACACAGGGTGTCCTAATGCGGGTTGGCATGGACAAATTTGGGACCGCTTGTAAGAAGCCCAAAACCAAACTACTTCAACTGAAATGATGTGCTTTCCTCTTTACTCCTTACTTTCCAAATGCTAACAAAGTATTTTTTTTTTAAGGACAAATTTTTTTTTTATTAATCTTTAAAGATGTTACAAAGATTAACAGGAGCAAGGAAAGGTAGCATGTCGCCGGTTTATATATGACACTTCTTTTTGCTCTTGCTCTTGCTCTTTGATGGATGAACCTACACACAAATAAGAATTGATAGTTTAGGAAGCTTTTATATTTACCTAAGTTGGTGCAATTGCTCAAACTAGCTGGGATTGTAATACTCAAGAAATTGAAATCAAGAATTAAGTTCTTAAGTGATTGGCAATACATCAGCTCCTGTGGGATTTCCCCTTTGAGCTGATGAAATATGCATCAAATTCAACAGCTGAACAAGGGTATTGATTGGTAACTCACCAAAAAAGTTGTTATTGCTAATGAAATGTGCTTCAGATTCGTCAGTTTAGCAAGTTTTCATATCCACCTAAATAGTCCAGTTCTCATGAGGGATCTTTGATTTTTGTGTTTGTGCGGGACTCTCATCTTAGTCGTTGGATCTAATCCAATGGCCCACGTTTTAAATTAATGCATCTCGCGGATCCTAGGGCGGTTGGGCACGGGTAAATTTTTTTTTTTTTTTAACGGCGAATTTTTTTTATTAATCTTTGAAGATGTTACAAAGATTAACAGAAGCAAGAAGAGAGGCAACAAAATGTCCAATCCGAGACTCATGAATCCCTAGATTGGCAAGACACCAACTTAGCTTAGGAGACATTCCAAGGAACAAGCCCAACACCTAAAAGGCTTTAAAGCCCAGATAAAACAAAGTAATTGGGACGCAGCCCAAAGCCCCTAAAAAGTCTAAAAGCCCAAATAGAATGAGATAAGCCCAACAAATGAAGCCCAAAAAATAGCCTAACACTAACACCAACTACACAGCCTCCATCCACCCACCACCCACAAGCGCAACCTCCACACAAAACCGCCGCAGCATCGCCGACCACCACTATAAAACGGCAAGCCAAGATCCACCACCACCACCAACAGAGGACCAACAACAGCAAGGCCAAGGACCAATCAAACAAAGGATAAATAACCGGTGGAGACACGCAAGCCTCGCCCCCCCCAAGCCGCAGAGATCAATCTAGCCGTAAGGCACAAAACCAGAGACCCCAACGGAAAAATCGGCAATCAACCACCGCAATGGAGAAACGAGGCCAAGTAGCAATGAAGTCATGAGGCGCAGAAGCTTAGAGAGGTTGAGACAGAGAATGGTGGAGAGCAGCAACTGTATAAGAGTATTCGGTAACTAGCAAAAGCCCAAATATCTTCCAAGCATGACCCACCTAAATCTCTGGCATTACAATTGCTCTCAAACTCAAATGCCTCCTAGACCAATTTACAAACGAAAAAAAAAAAAAGGAAAGGTAGCATGTCGCCAGTTTATAGACGATGCTTCTTCTTTTTGCTCTTGCTCTGTCTTTGATGGATGAACCTACACACAAATAAGAATTGCCAGTTTAGGAAGCTTTTATATTCACCTAAATTGGTGCAATTGCTCAAACTAGCTGGGATTGTAACACTCGAGAAATTGAAATCAAGAATAAGTTCCTAAGTGATTGGCAATGCACATCAGCTCCTGTGGGATTTCCCCTTTGAGCTGATGAAATATGCATCTACTACTACAAAATGATACAAAGATCATGGTATAAAAATTAAAAAGATTTCACTTTTTGTAAAAGCGTAATAAAATGTTATAGACTATAGTTTTCATCTCAGTTATACGAAAAAATTGAGATGGAAATATTTTTAAATCTCAGTAATCTAAAAAGTGAGATCGTAACTTGAAGAATAGTCCTCATTCTCAAAAAACTGAGATTATATATGAAAGAATATATCTCGTTTCGAAAAAAAACTGAGATGTAAAGATTTTTTAATCTCGGTAATCAAAAAGTGAGATTGTAAGTTAAAGAATAGATTTCGTTTTTAAAAAACTGAGATTGTATATGAAAGAATATATCTCATTACAGAAAAACTGAGATAAAAAGAATCTTTAATCTCAGTCATCTAAAAACTGAGGTCATAAGTTAAACGCATATGTTATATATTAAATATTTCAATTATATATTGAAAAGTGTGTGTGGTGTAGTTGCTTAAAGCTTCTATGTAAAATTCAAGAGACAAGAGATTTGGGTTCAAAACCCAATAGGAGAAATAGAGTAGGATTTTTCCCCTTAGAAAAACACCACTTTTAATCTCGGTTTTTTCAAAAACTGAGATTATTTCTCTCTAAACAACCATGATTTTATAATAAAACTGAGATATTAAGCTATTAAAGGTCATGGTTTTATCATTTTAATCATAGCTTTAATGTTTTTAGTCACGGTTTTTATCATGTGGTTAAAAGATAGGGACTTTTAGTTATACCTTGATAGACCACGGTTTTGAATGCGAGATTAAAAGTGAAAGATCACACCAAATGACCACGGTCTTTATCTATTTTTGTAGTAGTGATCAAATTCAACGGTTGAACAAGGGTATTGATAATGCGGTGGCAACAAATGTGGCTCTAGTTGCACGCAAAGTCAAATTCGATCCAGTATGCTCTTGTTGTGGCAAGGCAGATGATTCAATCTCGCATGCATTGTTTTGGTGTGAGGTTGCAATCAAAGTCTGGATTCATTCTCCGTTTCGTTTAAGACCTGAAGAGCTTCTTGATTGCAAAAACATGACAGATTGGTGGGATTTTATTCAAGAGCATATCAGTCAAAGTCATATGCCTCCTTTCTCATTAGGTATGGCTCTTCTTTATTGTTGGTGGATTTTTTTTTTCAATCGTCATACATCAGCGGGGGTTAGTGGGGGGTGTTAGGATTAGCTCGGGGTCCAGAAGCTATCCATAGCTTGGGACCCCAAGGGTATTGCTCCAGCAGGAGTCGAACCCAGGACCTCCCTCATAGGAGAGATATGACATACCAACTGCACTGGGCAGTAGTTGTCTATTGTTGGTGGATTTGGCGAGCTAGAAATGATTTTATTTTTAATGGTAAATGTTGGGCTACGGAAGCGGTTAGTGGTAAAGCACAAGGAGATTTCTATGAGTTTCAGGATGCTAACTCTAAGGTTCAATCATTTTTGTCGCGATCCACTCGTAATGGGACCTTAGCATGGCAGTGCCCTGGGATGAATGTAACCAAGATTAATGTGGATGATGCTGTCTCTAGGAGTTCGAATTCTATTGGTACAGGAGCAATAGCTTGAGGTCATGATTGCAAGGTACTTGGTATCTTGAGTATTCACACTGGTATTACTTCGTCAAGAATTGCTGAGGCTATGGCTATTCAAGATGGTTTGAAGCTAGGGATTGATCTAAATCTTTCTAAAGTGGTTATTGAATCGGATGCGGAGGCGATAGTGAGGAAATGTTCTACCCCTCTAGATCCACCTATTGATATAGCGGCTCTTATTTTTGATTGTTTAACTCTGAAAGAATCCTTTTCTTCCTGTGAGTTTGGTTTTGTTAAACGTGATTGTAATCAGGCTGCATATTGTTGTGCTCAAAAGGCTCTTTAAAATGGTTGGTCCGGTCCGTAGACTTCCATTTTACCCCCATGGGGTTTCCAACTGTCTGATGCTTAGGTTTTTATGCCTTTCAGATTAATAACACTTCTCTCGTTTTGTCAAAAAAATAAAAAACAAGGGTATTGATTGGTAACTCATCAAAAAAGTTGTTATTGCTAATGAAATGTGCTTCAGATTCGTTAGTTGGATCCAATCCAATGACCCATGTTTTAAAATGCATCTCACGGATTCTAGGGTGACCGGGCATGGGTAAAAGAGTTCCTAGGTCACACAAACGAGTCTTTCTCTTTCCCTTCTCACTCGTCACCCCAGAAACACAGAGAGAGAGAGAGAGAGAGAGAGAGAGAGAGAGAGAGAGAGAAGAAGAAGAAGAAGAAGAAGAAGAGACGATTTCGAATCGAAGAAAGAGAAACAAATTGAAGGCCGGAGACGAACGACGAAGGCTGGACAAGAAGGTATCTCTCTCTCTCTTGATTAGAGAACGATAGAGAAAGATACCTTCTTGCCTTACATGGGGAGATAGAGAACAATCCAGAGAGAGAGAGAAAGATACCTTTTGTCCAGCCTTTCGTCGTTCGTCTCCGGCCTTCATTTCTCTTTCTTCGATTTGAAATTGCATCTTCTTCTTCTTCTCTCTCTCTTCTATGTTTATGGAGTCAACGAGTGAGAAGGGAAAGAGAAAAACCCGTTTGTGTGACCCGGGAACTCTTTTATCCGTGCCCAGCCGCCTAGGATCCGTGAGATGCATTTTAAAACGTGGGCCGTTGGATTATTTCCAACGGATAAGATGGGAGTCCCGCACAAACACAAAAATCCGGGATTCCTCATGGGAACCAGAGTGTTCACCTAAATGCATAACTGTTCACTCACCTTTTGGCAACTCGACGAGGAGGCAAATTTGTGCGAGTTTTGTTGCGGTCATGACATTGGGGGTGACCCCAAGCTGTACTCTGATGAGTACTAGAAGAATCTTGAATCTAGCATTTTAAAAATAAAACGAAAAAAAGTTTGACGCCTTAGTGAATAGAGGTCATAATGAACTAGTGTTTATTTGTGCCTATGGCACTACGCATCTCTGTAGTGCCGTAGGCACGGGCATTTTTGTAATATATGTTTGTTTTTTTTATGTCAATGCCAGAAGCCGAGCAGTGGGTAAAAAAAATCGATGACATTGTTGTAATATATTTGTAAGAGTGTGGGTATTTTCTTAAAAGAGTGGAAGCACACATCAACCCTTGGATCAAATGAATCTCAGCATTTCTTTAAACTTGTGTTTATGTAATCCCCACACCATTGTGTTTTATTAGGTAGATTACCTACTGATCAAATTGAAAAGAAAGTAACCTACTAAGATTGCTATGTGCAGCGGGCCCTCTCATGTCCCCAATTGAGACTCCAAATGCTTCATCCTTTTTTGCTAACTTATGCTTGAATAGTAGCTGCCATTTGTGTATGCATTTGTGTCTCATCATGATGCAACTAAAACTGCTCTTGTAGTTGTGAGGTCATCGAAAAGCACCTCATCTGTGAGGCCTTTTTCTGCAATGATAACATCGACTTTTATAAGAAGGTAATACTAAAACCTTCAAATTCTTTTATTTTTTAAGAAAATCCATTTATTTTTTGTTGTTTTATGTTGATAGATTATACGATTTTTTTTTTGGTTTAGGGGGTGTACATGGTTCCATCTGATTATAAAGAGAAAGGTCAATAATGATGTACAAAATCCGGCCAACCATGGTGCGTTGATTGTTGGCTATGAATTTATGAAGAAAGGAGGTGACCTCTATTACAAGATTCAAAACTCTTACGGACCTGGATTAAGTTATAAGGGGATATGGGAGGATTCATTTTTGTTTGTTCACCCATTTTGTGTATCCGTTTGATCCCCATATGGAAGAATACCCCACAACAGTCAACACCAACAAAAGGAATACAAAGAGGGAGATCGATGTAGGGTAAGATTGCATTTTTTAAAAACATTTGAAAAGATTTTGTAGCGAGAGAGAAAAAGTAGAGGGGATGTATTTGAAAAGATTTTGTAGCGAGAGAGAAAAAGTGGTGAGGATGTAGGTGAGCTTGCTGCTTTTGTTTGTTGTGTTGTGAAGATTGGATAGTTCAAAAAATGAAAACAAAAGCAGCAAGGTTACACACATCCCCATTCACTTATTTTTCGTTTCTCCCTACAAAATCTTTTCAAATTTACAAAAAAAATATTGTTTTACCCTACATCTTCCCTTCCTCTTGTTGGTGTTGCCTGTTGTGGGATATTCTTTCACATGGGGATCAAGGGGATACGCAAAATGGGTGAACAAGCAAGATTGGATCCTCCCAACCATTATAACCCAATCTAGGCCCGTAAGAATTTTGGATCCTCTAATACAGGTCACGTCCCTCCTTCATAAGTTAATCCATAACCGACAATCAGCGCACCATGGTTGGTGAGATTTTTTTTACACCACTTTATAACCAAACGGGCCCATGTACAAACCCTAAACAATAGAAAAAAACATATAATCTATCAACATAAAACAACAAAAAAACAAAAGGATTTTCTAAAGAAAATAAAAGAATTAGAATGTTTTAGTATTACCTTCCTATAAAAATCTATGTCCTAATTGCAAAAAAAGGCCCCACATGTGGGGTGCTTTTTGACGACCTCACAACTATAAGAGCAATTTGAATTGTATCGATCGGGTGCAATTCGGAACACAAATGAAGGAGATGATGGAGAGACAAATGGATGCTATGCGCAGCTAGAATTCAAGCACAAGCTAGCAAACAAGGATGGATCATTTGGAGTCTCAATTGGGGAACAGGGGAGGGCCTACTCCACATAAGTATGCACCTTCACAACCAATGTAATCTCAACTGTTGAATACTCTTGTTGAGCTGTTGAATTTGATGCATATTTCATCAGCTAAAAGGGGAAGTCCGCTGTTGAAAGGGTCTTTATATGGAGAAGCCGAACAATGAATGACAAGGTTGAAAATTTTGAACTCCCTGGATACAACTCTCTTTCAGCTTCCTTCCAAAAACTAAAGAATTTTTTTGTTTTCTCATATTGACCATAGTTACTACTAGAACTTGTCATGTCATCTTGTCATTTGTAGGAGGAACCGGTGGGGGAATTCCAAAGGCATCATAAAGCAATTCATGCATTTCATCACCCTCATAGGAGTCACTCTGCCCTTTATTCTCAGTACGAGCTACAGGAGATGCTACAAATTCACCATGAAAGATCCAACACGCATAATTAGGTAGAAACCTATCCATCATTAAATGCTCTCTTAGTACCTCTTTTTTACTAATTTGACATTCCTACACTTCTTACACGGAGACATGATTTCATTCGACTTAGACTGATACCACATGCATACTTTTACAAAATTCTTCACTTCTCGAATGTATGCCAGATGCAACTTAGGAAGACTTATCCACCCTTTACCTATTTGTGTATGTCAACTTTTTTTTTTTTGGCACTCGAAAAATCAAGCATCACAATATCAAATAACTTGCCTCAAATCACACAAAAATAAACAAACAAATCAAACATTGAGCAAATCACGCATGTAAGAATTGGAAGTAGCCGCCATTAGCACAAAAAAATACATACGATCTCATACTTTGAGCAAGTCAAACATTTGAATGATGGAAAGCTCGAACGAATTTATAGGAAGTGCTCGAAGAATCATGTATGTCTCTAATCCCTTGGTGATCAGATAGAGAAGTTCTGACTCAACAAACCTATAGAATAGCACTTCAAACTTGAAATTCCTGACAAACGAGAAGCAAATGCTTTGAGGTGAGCTTCAATTGCAGATGAAGTAACGAGGTTCTGAACTTACGGTTTAAAAAAAAAACTCGAAGAGATTGTCGAAATTAGGGTTTAAAAGAAAAAGAGACATCAATCGTACGTAAACTGAGGTGTTAAGTCAGTGTAAATTTCATTGAGAACACAAACACACACACCCACACACAGTGCACTCTGTCGATTTTCTTTTTCAGGAGACCCAAAAGATAAAAAAGAGAAGTCAAGTGGAACCAAAGGTTGTGTGCTAGACATGTACTCCAAAAAATAAGTACGGAGACTTCTACCCAAACCCACCAAACAAATTATCAATTGGGCTAACAAAACTATTTGGCCAAACACAAGTTATTAGTTAACGGAGGGGAGAATCTGTATAATAGTTTTAAAAGCAAAGGAGGACAATATAATTTTAGAAACCTCATGGGAGGTCTCTGCATTTATAAAAAAAACTTCAGGGTCAGTGAAATTTATCCCTTTTTTTTTTTCTTTATTCAAGTTTTGTGTTAATATTTTGTAAATTACTGATTTGTCTCGACAAGAGAAAAATATAAATATAAAAATTATGATTAAAATTTTAAAAAAAAAATTCACTAAAGACAAGATAATCTTAAAAGCACATAAGTTTTTGAATTATTTTTGTATTTATTTGAACAATTTTTAAGTTTAGTTCATATATATTTTTACTTTCGAATTTCTCTTCTAGATGAAATAATAATTCTAAAAAATCTAAATAAAAAATTCATGAGAATAAGAAAAATATAAAATAAGGACAAAAAAATTCCAAAAGACTTAAAACACCCCTTAATGGAAGAAGTGGGTTTTTTTTTTTCATGCTAAGCTACAGGGAGGAGGAAGTATTCGGGTAAAACAATTCTTCTCTAGACGTGACTCTAGGACTTCAAACTCGACGCGAGTCTTGGAAAGAACTTAAGAGCCATAGTAACTACTCCCCACCAAGGCTAGTGGACCACACCAGCTTCGCAGGAGGACTGAGACCCCGTTCCACTAAACACTTTTTTTAGCACTTCTTGTCTTTACTCAAAAAAAATTCACGTTTGCTAGTTTTGCGCCAATTTTTTCTAAATTATTGATTCGTCTCGACGAGATGAACTAGAAAAAGTAAATTTTTTTTACTTTTACCTAAATCACCCCTAAAAAACATAAGCATTTTTTAGAAAGAAAAAAAAAGTCCAACTTTCCATTCTTCCGTTGAGACAATTTAAAAATTCACAATAATTTATTGCAAAACTAATAAATACAGAAAAAATTGAATAAGAATGAAAACAAAAAACAAAACCCCGTAAAAGTTCTACTACTAGTTGTTAGTGGAACGGGTCTCATTTGAAAGGAAAGGTGTGGATTTGCTCTTTAGAACACAACCCCGGCAACGAGTTTTTTATCGATTTATACGTTTTAAAAAAACTATTTGCCAAAATATACGTTTTTTTAAACTATTTTTAAAAATAAGTCAAAACGCACATTCCATGTGCATCACGCATATCGGATGTGCATTATCCCTGCTGGCATACGCAGGCCGGGCCAGCTGGATATCCAGCGTGTATCACGCATACCCAATATGCGTGATGCATATTCAATGTGCATGATGCGTATTCAATGTGCATGATGCGTAACTATTTTTAAAAATAAGTCAAAACGTACATTCCATGTGCATCACGCATATCGGATGTGCATTATCCCTGCTGGCATACGCAGGCCGGGCCAGCTGGATATCCAGCGTGTATCACGCATACCCAATATGCGTGATGCATATTCAATGTGCATGATGCATATTCAATATGCATGATGCGTATTAAAAAAAAAAACAAGAAATGCGTATGTCCCTAATAAGCAAACAAAAAAAACATGATGCATATGGGTTTGTTTTTCAGTTGTATCCAACCCTTGTCTCAATCTAAGGTTCTAGCAGCCCTCTTTGAAAAGTAGCATCTATTGTTCATCTTGGAAGCGTTATGTTTTATTGTTGTCATGCTTACCTGGTCAGAATTGACCAATTAACCTCATGCAAGTCCGACCAATTTGACCTATTTGCCACCTCCCATCGTCCATTACTTCTATTGATTTGCCAACATGTGACGGGGTTTAGGACCCCCTAAGTTGTTCATAATCTGTTTCATGTGTCAGATGAATTCTCTTAGCTCTCTCCTGAAAGTGTGCTACCATTTGCCTGAGGAAAAACATAGCCTTTTAGCCTATGAAGCAGGGCGATTCAACATACAAACTCGACATGGAAAACTAATTGCAAATGTCGGTTGTGAGCCAATACTGCACATGAGACACTTTCGCTTGCATGGTATTTACGCAATGCGTAGACCAACGAAGACGGGGATTCAAAGGATAATCGAATTGATCTCCTTCATCCACCCATGACCTACCCATTGCTTTGTAGATGTCCCTGACTGTATAAGAAGTCATTTTGAATTCTAATGATTTTTGTTAAACATGCTACAACTATAAATAGAAGGATATGGTTATAGGAGAACGCATAAACAAAAGGCGTTAACCATGTAATTATTATTTTTTAGATTGATGTGATAACATGGCCAAGTGACATGTGTTAATTACTAATAATAACTATTTTGCATATACCCGTTATGAATTTTTTGGAACAATTAGTATTATTTTTAATAGGCATTTGAAACAGATAATTGTTGGCAATAATGAGACAAATAAACTATAATGTGACCACAATCATAAATTACACACATAATCGAAAGTTACAAACTACAAATTACGAATTTAAAAACAAAGATTTCAAATTAAAACAAGTACAAGACAACATGGCTTCATACATACGTAAATGTCTTACTACTACCGATTACAAATTCGTTCTTGAACTTGACGCTTCTGCCGTACTTCCGGAACATTTTCTTCGATTATGTCCTTCTTGTCCTCACAATGTGCATGACTGTCTCTGTGATAGTTGGTATTCTATTCCTGAAATTGCAGTGATCTGGACCATGGGTGGTCCTACAATGGGGCATGGGGGGTTACTCCCACTCAAAATTAAATAACCATGTTAGCAAAAAGTATTCTCAGCCATGGGAATACAGGCCCACGGAGAGAGAGAGAGCCACAACCAACGACAAAGACCATCACTCCGTCAAAACGGACGACGAAGATTCCTTCTTCGACTTGGACTTGCCTAACGGCTTTGGGTCTTCACGGTTGGTGATCGGTGGTTGGTGTAGCGTTGGTTGCTTGAAGCTTTGGGCGACGGCTGGTGTGTGGGTCGTTGGAGGGGTGGCTGGTGGTGTAGATCTGGGCGGTAGTGTGTGTTGGTGGAGGGCGGTGGCGTGGTGGCGCCGGAGGTGTAGTTGTTAGTTGTTGCTAATTTTTGTTTTGCAGGTTTTCATGGTGCTCTTTACTGTTGTAGATTGTAGTTGCTGGGTGGGTCTGTGGTGCCGATTCACAACAGATCGGGTGGTGGTTGCAGGTGGGTTTCTGTCGGCCGGTGGGTCCTCGATCCCCTCGTCCTCGCGCGCCGTTGTTGGACGGACGAGGGTGTGATGGCTCTGCTCCTAGTGGTGAAGCAGTGGCCGGTGCAGTCGCTTTTTGGGTCTTTCAGGTGTGGGTCTCCCTGTTGCTTTTTGTTTCTGTTGCAGGTGGTTGTCGGCGGCTGTTGTTGATCTGCAGGGCCCCGTTTTCGTTGTCGTCAAGTTGATGGGGCGTTGCCGATGAATATCGGTTGAACCTGGGTTCTTCCCGATCAGATCTGTTGGTTGGCCAGTAGGTCTGGAGGTGACGATGTCCTCTCGGCGTTGGCGGTGATGGGGTCTCCGGTGGTGGATGATGGGTGCTTACCGGCTGTTATTGGTTATTGGTTTGGACTGCTGTAATTGTTTTGGGCTGCTGCTGTTTTTGTTTTGGGCTGGGCTTGTCCCATTTTTGGATCCGGGCCTTTTGGCCCGTTTGGGTGTTGTTTTTTAATTTCTTCAACTTCGGTTGGAGTCCCCTCCCCCTTCCCCCGACTTGTTGTTCCCTCTCAAATCTTCCCTTATATAAAATCGTTCGTTTGCCGAGCAAAAAAAAAAAAAAAAAAAAGAAACAAAAGGATTTCAACCCAAACGACAAGTTTTCGGCACGAAAAGTCCTGCCCAAGCCTCGGTGACCGAGGCTTCGGCTCTACATGCTGTTGAAGAATGCAGAAGAATCTGAAAAGAAAACAGAGGCCTCCGAAGAGGTTCCGATTTTCTCATTGATTGATATAGGAAATAGTCCGGCAGGAAAATTCCAGAAACAGAGATCGGAAAACTCGACGAGGCGTTTTCCGAAGGTCGTGATCCAGAAGTACCTGAAAGAGAGAGAGGGAGGGACTTACAGTGAAAGGGAGGACAGAATGACGAATGACGAACGGCGACGGAGATCGGAGAGAACGGCGAACGGCGGTGAACGTAGAGTACGGCGATCGTCGCGAGAATGGAGAGAGAGAGGAAAGACAGTGCGTATGCGAGACACATACCCTTTTTTAGAATTTTAAACCCTAACGCCTATGGAATATGCATCATGCACATTGAATATGCATCACGCATATTGGGTATGCGTGATACATGCTGGATGCCAGCTGGCCCGGCTTGCGTATGCCAGCACGGATAATGCACATCCGATATGTGTGATGCACATGGAATGTGCGTTTTGAACTATTTTTAAAAATAGTTTAAAAAAACGTATATTTTGACAAATAGTTTTTTGGAAACGTATAAATCGATAAAAAACTCGCAACCCGAGTTTTTTACACCGGTGAACTCTCCGATCTCCTAGCACCGAGAGAGTAAACCAATGTCAAGAACATTGGCCTCCCACACACCAATTCCTCCACCCCAATCCTCTCTCCAATCACCCACGGCCACAACCCCCAAAAATGTCCACAAATATTCCTTCACGCCCATCCACCGTCGCCACCTCCTTGCTTCACTCGCCATCTCCCTCACCGCCCCCTTCCTGTCCACACCCAACACCGAAGCTCGCGGCCTCTTCCAAATGCCCCCTCCTCGGCTCAGCAATCGGTACGTGCACAAATATCTCATACATTTTTTTATAACTAAGTGTCCGGGCCAGTACCCACAGCTCGATTTATCCCGGGCACGCAATCCTACCCTTCACTAATCCCAAGGAATTGGCCTGGTAGTCAAGACCCTGTCCATACTTAGGAGTTTGCTCCAGCTTTAATTAGGACCGGATTAGTTGCGCGCAAGCCGCCACGGACTGACGCGCAAGAGTTGATATCACCTGGATTATTTCTGCGTACATAATTCATTGTTTATAAGTGTTGTGGTTATTATACCATCAGATGTGGATTGTGTGATGATTGTTTTGGGTGGGTTTCAGGTACTTTTTGGTTAGGGCAGGGGAGTCTGAATTTGAGAGCATGGGGATAATTAACACCAACCCAGTTGCGAAGACGTCGATGGATAACGGATTATCGGAGAAAGGGAAGAAGCAGACTGTGAAAGCGGCTTTGGAGTTGAAGGCAATGGGGGCTTGTGACCAGAATTGTTGGATTTGGCCTTCTATTACCCAGAGAGCTTATCAGGCTGCTGAGGTTATTGCTGCTGTGAATGGTGTCAATCGCAGGTACCCTTTTTGCATACTAACACAAATCTATTGATGTACAAGGGGAGAAGGAATTTTGGTGTTTTTTTTTCCAAGAAATAATTGAGAGATGGAGCTTTTGGAGTTGAAGTGTGTAGCTTCATTTCATTAAGGCAGTTTTTGGTTCTTTGGAGTGAAGCTGGAATGGACTGGTAATTATCTTGCAATGCTTAGTGCACTGTTTGGTTTGCCTGAAACAGAATGAGCATTACAAATGGAAGTGAAGGACCCTTCCATTGGGAGGCCGAGGAATAACCAGGCCATTCCTTCTCAAAATTATTCTACTGAACCAAACACTGCCTAAGTGGTAGAGACTTAGAGTATAGTCTTGGATATTTTAGATTATTGATTGTGAAGATTGCAAGAAGTTTATTAGTTATGGCACTATGAAAAACTAATTGATGCACTTGTATTGTCTATCTCACTCAATTCACCCGTACTGCTTGGCAATTTACACACTACAATCTGAATTTCTCGCTTGCTAGCTTTATTGAATTGGCTAGTGTGTATATCCCTTTGCGTATAGAGAAGCCAAGTAGTGGCAATAAGCACTCAACATTTACTCAATAAATAGACAGATTTGGTTAAGTAATGAAGTGTGAGTGCAAGAGTTACCTGTTTATTGCTCTTGCATGATCTTCTGTGTTGCTACGATCACCAATTGGAAGTGGTGCTAGTGTCTATTTGAGTGGATGTTTATCAATCCAGGGGTCATAATCAAGTGGGGAGGAAGTTCAGACAGAAATCATCGCTAAGAAGTTCATGAGCCATGCAGGCTAATTATGGGACCTAAGACAAATTTATCATATTAGTGATGGTAAATTATGCAATCCATACCTACGAATGAGATATACTTTAAAACCAATGCAGAAATATGGTTAATTATGGGACCTACGACCAAATCCTATAAGTCATGGTAAATTACAAAATCCATTCCTACAAAAGTTGCATCAATGTATTCATGGTAGATTTCGTAAACAACTATGGTATATCTCTCCTCACATGAAGAAAATAAAAGTCAAAATTGTCGTAATTAGAATCCAATTTCTTTCAAAGCATACTGACCAATGAATGCATTTAAAACCCAAATTGCCAATACCCAACACGTGAACTCCTATAGCAGTTCCTATCTGAATAATATCATTGCAATTTTGTTCATACCAACAACGACAACTCTGTTTTCATACCAGCACAATTGTTTGTATCCCTTTAATGTTTTTCCAGTGGAGGGTGGGATGGAGGAGGGTGACAGAGATGCAAAGGACGGCGACATGGATGCAGCATACAGAGACGGTGATGAGAGGGACGGTGACGGGGATGCGGATGATGTCTACAGGGATTTGCGGCAGGGATGGGGACGGATTTGCGGCGGTGATGGCCGACGGATGCCCGACAGAATGATTTGATTTATGCTAGTCTTTTGACATGGTTTGTAAAGATAAGTGCAATATGCGTAGAATGAGGGCTTCTTTCCGGTATATATCCAAAAATAACAGTGGGGGACTTTCAAGATTAGATTTTAGTCCCAAAATTCTCTATCTATATATATGGTTTTAAAAAAAAGGTAATATAGCGCAATAAGGGAAAAGTTGAGGTTTTTTTTTTAAATTTAGGGATGAGAACTTAACCCCAAAAATGACCAGGATGAAAACATAAGTGACTAGATGAGAAAGGATCAATTTTTAAGTACCCCACTAACTATTTGTCGTAAGCTGGTAAACTAATAATAGCGAAGTAAATAGAGATGATATTGACTAGATGGCAAGTAAATCAGTAGACAAAAGAGCTAACTAGAAGAAAAGTCTAGGTCTGTAGCTTTCCTTGCTGTCTTGTTTGTCACTGTTATCAGCAGTGATATAAATTTAAAGGGGAGGGGAGGGAGGGGAGGGGAAGGGAAGGGAAGAGGGGCTTCTTTTAGGCTAATGCTACAGTATATGGTAGGGAAAGTGCCATAAGTACAGTTGAGAAGTGTATAGGCAATTTCTGTGAGACAAAATGCTGAAAAGACCTAAATCCTAGTGTCTGAAAAAATGATGGATCACTTCGTCCCTGATAATAGTATAACAAATAAAGTAGATTTAGCGAAAAGCATTCATCTTGTTCATCCAAAGTGATTTCTATGCGCCCTTTACTGCATATCATCACTGCTCCCGTTTGAATGTTTTTCCAATTAGATGACGCTTTTTGTATTTCTGTCTCAATGGGAATGTCCATACTGTTTTGTCATTCTCAGTTGTATTATGCTGAATGAAACTAATCGTCCTTCTTTTGCAATTTAATTGCTTGTGTTTGTTGTAATTACTCCCAACGTCTTTTGGTTGCAGTTGTATAGTCCCTGAGTACAGCTTTTTGGATGCTCGCGGTCTGGGAGCTTATGAAGGAAAGAGCTTAGAAACTGTCTCTGAAGTAAGGATTCTATCTTCATTCACATACACAAATACTCTGTAACTTCAAAGACATTCTTTGTTCTTTTAGTCTGTGTAATCTTGCTGTTTAGAAGGATAAACCTGTAAATTGATAGATATTTTCCTATTAGTTGTCTAATTAATGTATATTGGTTCTTTAAAAGTTTACTGTGGCACACTTTTTCCCTACCTGATAATGAGCGGTATATCGAATAGTCTTCAAATCGTGTGCCAAAATAGACAAAGAATAGTAGTAAGATTACCATTCTATGATGAATATTCAATCGTTGCGCATCGACACCACATTGGAATTAAGTATTTGGGTTATTGAAAACGTCTCAGGTATATGCATCAGATAGTCTTTCTCAGAACATTAAGCCACCCCCTATTGATGACGGAACACCAAACGAGAGTGTGGCAGATGTGTTTGTTCGTGTTATACAACTCATGTCAATTCTTGAAACCCAGTACTCCGAGGACACTGTCGTTATTGTCTCGCCAGATTCTGACAACTTAACAATCCTACAAGCTGGTTTACTTGGACTCGATCTCCGAAGGTAATTGGAGAGTACCAATAGAATATTATGCTTTTGTTAACATCAGTTTGAAGTAGCTAACAGCAAATCCTTTATTTCACAGGCATAGGGATCTCTCTTTTGGTCCTGGTGAGGTCAGATTTGTTGATCCAAGTAGTATACCTACTTACAAGCAGCCTGCATCTGGTTTATACAAGTGTTTAAATCCTCCGAGCTGTAATTGAAAAAGGAGTTGCATTGTTTTGTACACAAACGCGACTGGGATTCGGGTATTGTACATAAGCTGAAATCATACCTATTTGTCAATATAAATTCGATTTTCTTTTAATACCATGACTGTTATTGCTGATTCTAAGCTACAAAAGTTCAGAAATAGACACGTGAGCTTTTGGACTTCACATACTTGATCCTATATCAAGATTTCGCCGTGGCTTTGGCAATTGCCGAAGAATGGAGGTCTTTCTGCGGCAATTCAGGACAACATTAGCAGTTATAAAGAGATGAAAAGGACCCAGTAACTTTGAGGAGTCAAAAGAGGTGGAAACCTAAACAAGATTTCCATATATAATAGTTCTGGAGGAACCAGGCTCTGTGTGCAATTAGCCGTTTTGTTAGTCGTCGTATCTGGGAATAATGACTTTGGTGGGTTCGGGTATTCTGTTTGCATTTGCGTGTCTGGGCTTGTCGATTGGTTTGTGCTGAAACAGAAAGAGAAATGGCCAGTTTTTATCCACTCGCAGAAACATCAGTCTGCTTGAAAGTGTAATGGAGGTTGTGATTTGCAATGCTGTTGTAGGACGAATCGCGGATAGACTGGTTTTGGTGTCAAAATTTGTGGGCAATATTTGAGCTGACTATTTTTTGTCATCATCGATGATAAAAACATCGAGACTTACGGGGAAAAAAAATACTCGGATAATGGAATCATAATGAGTCTTATTTTGTGTCACATGAGAAACTATATAAGTGATCCTCAAACGGGAGGATTTCATTGACTTATTATTGGACGGTGATGGCATGTACCGTATCGTGTAGGCTTAATTTTGAAGACATCCCCTAAACTATCACGTTGTATCACTTTCACCTCTCATGTTTAAAACACATCAACCTCACCTCCTAATTTATCAAAACACATCAACTACACCCCTCTGCCCCCCAACTTTGTGACCATATCACTCACACCCTTCTGCCTATTAGCCACTTGAAAATATGAGGGCAAAAGTAAAAAAAAAATTCACTTTTCACGGTTTCTATCGTCGAGACGAATTAATAATTGACAAAAGTTTGACGCAAAACTAATAAAAGCGATTTTTTTAATAAGGACAAACCTCCCCTCCAGCAACTTTGTTTGTTTTGGGGTTTCAAAACTTCCGAGCACGATATCCAATAAGCTTTCTCTATTTATTTCTCTCCATTTATTATTCAAATACTCCATTTAAAACTTGTGGAAAAGAAAGAAAAGAATGAAAAATAATTACCAGAAAAAATAGAGGGAATGTTGAAGAGAAAATAAGAGAAAAGGATTTTTCCCTCACCTTTCCATAGGAATCCAACCAAGGGAGGTGAAATTTTTTAAAATCTTCCTTTCTCTTCCCCCAACTTCCAAACAAAACCTAAAAAATCTCACAAACTCAAATCGAACGGGATACGACGGCCTGGGTGTTCTCAAGCGAGAGACACTACTAGTACTATCCTCCCACTTATGCGAACGAACTACGATTCCATAGAGAGAGAGAGAGAGAGAGAGAGATGGCGGCAGCTAATCTATGGGGCGCGAGATGTTCGGCCCCCGCGCCCCAATTCACACCCCTGTCGTCTTCTTCTACTTCTGCTCCTTTTTATTGCATTTTGATGAAATCGGCCGAGACGAGGTTCGGTTCGGGCGCGGTTCGAAAGCAGTTTTCCAGGCGCCGTACAAGTTCAAAGCTTTCTCGCCGCTGCAGTGCCAGTTTCAATTTCGCTTCTTCGGATTGGGATTGGAATCGGTGGACCCGCCATTTCTCGGAAATCGAACAGGCCGAAAGCTTCGCCTCTCTTCTCAAGGTTCTCTCTCTCTCTCTCTGTGCGTGTTTTGGTACACGGGGTGTGCAAGTGGGGGTGTGAGTAGTTGAGGTCGCGTGGTTTTGCTACTTCGTGCTAATTGGTAATTCATACTGTAGTAAAAGTAGTTGTACAACTTTGTTTTCGGTTGGGATAACAATGGAAATCACTTTTGTGACGCTTCGAAATTTTGTTCACACCAATTGGTGTTCTCCTTTTATTTATTTGAATGATCAAACCTTAACCTAACTGAGCTTAGTGTATCTTCTTGAATATTTGATGATTTCTGTATAAGGAATCTTACCTGCTGCAATTGATTCTTGTTCCAGCCTAATGGTGTGTTCCAATTGGAGGCTTTGATTTTCGGTTACATGACTTGGGTAATCGTTTGAGTCTGATTGAGAAACCTGGACTCTTCAGGATAAGAGTGCAGGAACTTCAAAGAAAGTATCTGACTTCCTTCCATGTGATTGATGTTGGACAGTTGAGTTACTTGAGCAGAGAATGCCGTGGTGCCCTTTCTGTATTGCTTCTCAAACTTCCCCCAGATGGCCCTTTCTGCTTTCGACAGTTGATGCAGAAAAGAAGTTAAAAAAATTACGCTGGTTACAATATTTCATATATGAACGAAATGTAAACGTTAGCAAACATAGGTAGTGGAATGTAAAGCGCTTTTTGGATTTTCATACCTGGTATGGAGAAAGGTAATGAAAAGATAGGAAAATGAGAAAATCCAGTATCGGTTGTTGATTTCAGTGTTTGTGTTGGAAGAAAATGCTGATTTAGTTCATTTTGTTTTGTTTGGGCATACAAGGGAATTGGAAATGGGGTAGGGCCTAAGATTTCTTGAAAACTACCTGCGAAGCACTGTCTCTCCTAGAGGTCGCCGTATCCACATATGTGACATCATGTGGCGTGTCCCTTATATTAGATTAACTTTTCAAGGGGGCCACGCGGGGGACACGATTGGGACACGTTCGGGGACATGGCAGGGGAAGAAGTGTAATATCTTTTCATTTTTTGGGGGGTAAACATGGGTTTTGGTGTAATCAAACATACATAAACAATCCTAAATGATTGATACAAGGAGCAAAATGGAGGATTAATCCCCTACTACCACTAGAAAACAGGAAAGGCTATGCTAGACATGTTTAAACACATACAAAGGGAATCCCCTACTCCATACACATCATGTGGTTGTCTATAGTGGAGCGGGGAATGGCTGTCTGGGGAGTGGTGGAGCTCCTTGCTTGGGAACACCAAGGGAAGTTTAGGAATATTTTATATGTGCAATTATGTAGTACGTGTATATATTGTGATTCATAATTTGTGGCAACTATATGTTAACTTTCATTGAATGTAAGTAAACATTGTGCTTATTTTTTAGTACTTGCGCAAATTTAAGTTAATATTTTTCTAGTGTCCTACCTAGGAGGTTCTGTCCTAGTTTGGAGCATGCTCCTTTCTCAACGGAAGTGAGATTCATAGGATACTCTAACTTGGGAGCGAGATTTTGAGGTGGATTCGCCACCTGATAGGAAGTTATGCAACTAAGGTGGGAAAATTGAACAATTATCTGCCATGGAGATTAACGTGGAAAGTACTAGTCATTTTTCTTATCAAACATTTTGCATTGGTTTCTGTGCTTTACAGTTTCAACTAGAAGATGCAGTTGAGAGGGAAGACTTCCAGGAAGCTGCAAAGTTGAAGAAAGCAATTTCAGAGGCGACATCAAAAGACAGTGTTGCTGACATAATGTCTCAGATGAAGGTTAGATAAGTTTTTTTCCTCATAAGTATAATGACGAGTGGAGAAAGAAAAGTTTGGCTCTTTAGCTGATGTTTCTGTTTCGTTTTGCAGAATGCAATAGCCGAAGAGCGTTATCATGATGCTTCACAATTGTCCAGATGCGCAGGACATGGGCTGGTAACTCTTTAGGCATTACAAGCTATTACTAAAATCTATTTTTTAAAATTTCCTTGGGCAGCCTCTCTGCTTTTTCGTCATTGTGTGATCGTTATTGTTTACTGTTTGCTATCTTCTTGAACTTTTTCTAATCTTTACTTCTCGTGATGATGGAAGAGGATAGTTTCTAATAAGTTGAATACGCACAGAATTTTTCAGGTTTTCTCTTGGCATTTTGTAATTTTGTTTGTCCCCACCTGTATGCAGGTCGGTTGGTGGGCAGGTTGTTCAAAGGATTCCGATGATCCCTTTGGCAAGTTAATCCATATAACTCCTGGTGTTGGCAGATATGTTGGCAGGATTTATAGCCCGAGGTAATATAAACTGGTAAAAAATAAAAGTAAAGCCCTGCATTAGACAAGTCTCTGATCTGTTGGAAACAATAATGTGCGTAGTTTATTACAGACAGTTGGTCACTGCTTCCCCTGGAACTCCTGTGTTCGAAATGTTTGTGGTAAAAAATGCTGATGGGACGTATTCCTCGCAGGTGATTCACAAAGCCTTTGTTTTCTTTCCTTGCCCAATAAAGGAAATTACATGAAGGAAATTAATAGTTCATAGCGTGGGTGTGTGTTGCATAACTTGCATGTATAATAAGTCTGTCCAAATGGAGCTTCTAAAAAATCAGCCCTTTTCATTTTTTTAAAAGTTGTTTTTGCCCCTTAAGGCGAAAGCAGAAGGTATGCCAAAGTCAAACAGATTGGCACAACTTTTGGGACACAAAAACCTAAGCCACAGCACTTAACTTGCAGCAAACATGGTGATAATATCCTATTCTTAGTATCCGATCTTGTCCTGGCTGGCATCCCCTTTTCATGCATTACAGGCAGCAATTCATATGAAGCAGAGTTGTACTTGTCTGTGAGTAGATTGTTATTGAGCATGGGGAGGACATCAGTGATATTGTTTGCTGGAATTTGTTAAAATGCCGGTTGGGGGACCTACACCTACTCGCAAAGAGTTGCTATGATAACAGGCGTCATTCACTAAAGTACAGAAGATTGTAAAGATGATCCATTATGCGTATTTAGATAACACAAAGGGGAACTAGATGAGAAGAAGAACAAAACTTTCACTTGGTCCCACCAGTAAGAAAGCACACTGAGTTTTGACTGAAATAACCACCCCTTCGAACAAGCACATGGTCTTGGGTTTTAGCAATGAAATATAGTCAAATCAAAAATAGAAAAGGACACAAAATTCTAGTCTATGATCTAGCCATATTGTTTGTCAACAAACGAGATCTAGCCAGACTTCTGTCAGTATATCTTAAAAATAGTGGTTATTGCGCTTAGATATGTCGGGCTCTCTCTCTCTCTCTCTCTCTCTCTCTCTCTCTCTCTCTCTCTCTCATGCAGTTTCACGTGAACACCTGATATTGTGTTTTTATGGTCAGGTAGTATTCTTGCAACGAGTCAAAGGAAGTTCAAAGAACACCTCAAATTCGCCATCCACAAAAGGGCCATCTACTTCAGACATTGAGGATGAGTCTGTTGTTGATGTAAATAGGGATGAAGCTAAAGAAGAGAAAAGTGAGGGTAGAAATATAAAGGTTGAGGGAGAAACTGAGGAAGGGTTAACAAGTGTGCTGAATTTTCTAAAAGAGAAAATTCCACAATTGAAATTTGAATTGAGCAATACTAATGTCGCTGAAGAAGTTATAGAGGACGATGTGAAGCAGTTCAGTCATGAAGATGATCAGAATGCAATGCATGGTGAAGATTCTGATAGTGAAACTAGTAAGGTGGATGATATGGGAGAGGGTAATCAAGCGAAAGAAGATGCAACGAACATAGCTATGAAGGTATTTATTGGAGGGGTTTTACATAATGAAGAGGATAGTTCTACTAAGTATGAGCATGTCCGCCAGCCAGCTGAAATTTTAGACCTGGAGAGAGATTCTTTCGTGCTTCATATTCCTGCAAGAAGTCAAGATCATGAAAGCGAAGAAAGTATATCAGCTATAGAAGCTAAAGTTGTTTCAGAACTCATGCCTGCTGATGTTGCCAAGGCATTTTGGGGTTCTGGACCTTCTGGTGAGATACCTTCAAAGGTGAGTTTAAATTGTTTCACTTTGGATGAAACTAATTCAATCGGTTTTATGTGTAAATGAACTAATTCGAGTTTTTTTCAAGCACCAAACACAACAGACTTGGACTCTCAATTTTAAGTTAGGTAATTTATACACATTCCATGAGAAAAGTAAACTTTGGTCGTAATACTCTCTCTCTCTCTCTCTCGGTGTAGGAGAAAAACCTCCTGGATGCTGTTTCTTCATCACTGCTTATGTTGGATTAAATATTTAACCAGTCTATCGTCAAATCTAGGTTCCAAAAATTTTGTTTCCAAATCATCATGGTTCTTCGCTAGAAGGGAATTTTGGAATTGTATCCAGTAGGATATACACCAAGATGTCTGTGCTTCATAAAGTTAGTAAAAATAAATTCCAAACTGTGGAAAGTGTGGTTTATTTTTTTTATTTTTTACTTTTGTTTTGTATAATCCCTGGTTGCTTTAAGGTTGCTTTTGGCTTTAGTATATTGATCGATTATTGTGTTCATTGTAGTTGTCTAAAGATGTGCATGAAATCGTCAAACATGCTATTTCTTTGGATCAGAAGCGGTTCAGGTTATCGGAGTATACATCTTTTAGGCGAATTATTCCTGCTGAAGGTCATTTCGATCCTTTTGATGGTAGCTTCTCTCTCTCTCTCTCTCTCTCTCTCTCCATGCACGCATTGCGTGCATGCGTGCCTGTGATGAATTCAAGCGGTATTATTATCTTCATACACAAATATGCTGGTTGAAGTGTAGGTCTTTATGTTGGTGCCTTTGGTCCTTCTGGCGTTGAAGTAGTTCAGTTGAGACGTAAATATGGTAGTTGGAATAGGAAAGATGATGCTGACAAGCCATCAGATATTGAGTTCTTTGAGTATGTTGAGGCAGTAAAGCTAACTGGAGATCTAAATGTTCCTGCTGGCCAGGTAAATGGCATTTATTGTTCTGTCAGGTTGTATAGTATATGCTCTCCCACTTTATTATGCATACATGTGTTCAAACGGCCTAACTTTTGTTAGGTTGCAGTCTTGCTTCTCTTAGCTCTATGATGACGACTTATAAGTAGCTTAACAAGTGTAATTGATTTTGTTTTTTTCCTACTCTATCCAATTTAAATCTAGGTTTGATCGGGTCGACCTGTACATTGCTTAAGCAAGGTATTTTATTTAAGGCGTTATTAGTATGCTAACCAATGTAACTACTTGTTCAGGTTATCTTCCGTGCCAAAATTGTAAAAGAGAATCGCATCCCCAACCGTCGGTTGTATCCGGATGAATTAGGAGCGGTAATTATGTTTGCATTTTGATCTCTCTCTCTCTCTCTCTCTCTCTCTCTCTCGGATGTGTGCGGACGTTCTTCCTATGATTTTGAATTATTGAGTGGTCGACATATTTCCAGTTTTCCTGACAAAGCTCTAAAATACTTTATCTTCTCAGGCAAAATCTTATCAAGGATTATCGAATAGCTTGTCTACCAATATTTGTTGAACATCAATAACATATGCTGGTTCATTTACTGAAATGTTGTGTCACCTTTCCTTTCGTCTTATGTACTAAATAATAGCCCATCGTAGCCTCCTCAAAATACCACATACCCTATACTTGTGCGCTACATGCCCATGATGCAACAACAGACATGCTGTGCATGTAAATGTTTGCTAGCTTGACATTTATAGCATCCCATCTATGAACTAACATGCATGCGTCAGATATTTATAGGTGTGCATGTGATTTTCTGTGGTCGCACTAAAGGGGGCTGGGATTCCGTAACGGTTTGGAAATGAGTAACTTGGTTCGAGAAAATACCACAGCAAATAGGAGATGATAAATGATTGAATTTGAAGAACTTTGATATCATGATACAATTGAAAAGATGCATCATGGCATTTGCAGAAGCATCAGGATATGGGAAAGATATTGTGCTCATATCCGTGTTGGATTACAGCAATTGTGCTAATAGTTTTCTGAGAGTACGTTTGGTTACCTTGGACTCATGTTCCACTGTCCAGACATGTAGAAAAAGTGCTTCCGTATGATACTAGAGTTTCTAAGTCTCAGATCTTGAACTTTAGTTTGCTGACTTAATGGTATATTCTTGTTGGCCTTCTGTTCCAGGCTGCTGCTGCTTTTTATTTTATTTTTTTTGATAAGTGGTCTTCTGTTCCAGATTGCAAGCTATAAGGGTCAAGGAATGGTAGCAGAATATGGGTTCCGAAATCCAAAGTGGGTTGAGGGTGAACTCCTCCAACTCAGTGGCAAGGTAATGAATTGCGAACGCTTTGAAAAACACAAAACCTTCCTTTTGATTCTGGCCCAAGTTTTAGGATTAACTTCTTTTTCCCAAATTGTAGGGACCATATTTCGAAGGAGCAGATATTGGTTTCCTTTATCTTGAGCCTGGGAAGAGTTTCCTAGTACTATTCAACAGATTGAAGCTACCAAACTGAGTTGCTCTGTGTAACTAGTTTGATCTAACTCCCCTTTGCTCATAGCAACTTCATGAAGAGAAAATGTTTCTTGTTTACCGTCAGCAGGGCCCGTGGTTTCACCATAAATTGTAGCTAGCATACGCGTCCTTCTAGTTGGTTCTCGTTTTTTCATTTGTTGTTCACTTTCCCTCTGTATGCCTTCCACAAATAGTGTTCTTTTAGGGATATTCAAAGCTGAATATATAATAGGAAGAAACCGAAGAAAGAAATAGAAAGTTGCAGGGTTTTACTTAAGTAATGTTGCCGAATTAAAGACTCCTTAAGACACAAAAGCTTTAGCTTTCCCACATCACCGATTCTCCGACATGGCATATGATGATTTACGTCGATTCTGGCCAAAGCTCTGCTCGATGTCGATCAAAACTTCAATTCCAGCGGACCAAATCTCCGACAATCAGTTCTCACCCCCCACACACACACACACACACACACAGAGTTCAAGACAAAGGAACACTTTCTTCTCTGTTGCTACTCCAAAATTGCAGACTCGGTTTCTTCCTTCGCCCATAATCTCGAATTGAACACACCCAGACATGGTGGCTTTCACCATCAAACTAAAATTATCGCCGCCAAAATCAAATACGGTGGCTTCACAATCAGATTGAAACCCACAAATCTAATCTCAAATTGAAAACCAAAATCATTCTCTCAAATTGGAAACCGAAATAGACGTTAGTCAGAGTCTATTCTCTCTCTCTAGAAAAAAAAAAAAAAAAAAACCCTACTAGCAGCCGCCGCTTGGGGGAGGAGGCCTCCGCCTCTCTCTCCCTCCTCGCCCCCCTTCCGTTCATCCTCCCTCCCCCTCCTCGCCTCGTCGTCGCTTGACGTTGGGCTTCCCGTGCTCCCAGTTTTGGGCGCTTGTGGTGTTTGGCCGGCGTGGTTCCCCCTTGTGACGGCTCAGTCTGGCGACCGGTGGTGCTCCACAATCCGATGTCCCACTCGGCAGTTCCAGGTCTGTTTTGCTTGGGGCTGGCGTTGAGGTAATAAGGTGTGCGGTTGGGGGTAGGGTTTTCCTTTTGTTGTTTTTCGTTTTTTTCCGGCTGTCAGTTCGGTGGTCTTCCGATCTAGGTCCTCCTAGATTCGGCCTGTGCTGGTTTGGGTTTCCCCCTGGTCTGACAGATGGGTGGTGGGCAGAATAAGCTTTTTAGGTTTAGGTGTTGGTCAGATTTGAGGGTGGCTGTGGTCGGCGGTTGTTACGGTGGTGTTATGGCTGTGGTGACTCGTTGGGGAGGTGAATCACGGTAGTGAATTGGGAACTGCCGAGAATCGCCGCGAGACTGCTGGGAGCTGATTTTGGGAGGTTAGCTCAGCAAAACTTTCAAAGGGAGGAGATGCAGAGGCTGTTGGAGATGCTCTTAATCATGACAACAGATGCACATTTGGGCAGATTAAGGCAAAAACGGTGCAAGGTGTTTTTTTGTGTTGCTCTAGTTGCGGCACCCAAACACGGCTCAAGGGTGATTCAGCAGCCTTCTAGTGTTTTGAACAAAAAGTCCAATGTTTCGGCCCACAGCAGCGTCTCCGAACTAGAAGTTTCTGGGTAGCTTTGTCATACAATTGAATAACCGTCCATGAGCATTTCGAAGCCGTAGAAATTCACCAATGGGTTATACATAGACAAGCAAAGCTTTTGGAGAAAGGTCGGAACATATGTATCATGTTGGCAACGTGTCATGTTCAAATTTTTTTGGGAGGAGGTATGCTAATAATATAACACTTTGCACAACAATATGCACAACATGCTGAGGTGACACTGTATCTTTAGGCACTAAATGAGATGTCATTTTGCATTGTCCAATGATACAATGCCTTACTGCCTTAGGAATTTGTTTGGCAGAAGGAAAAAAAATGTTGAAAAAGAACCTAGCCATGAAACCTAAAAGCACTTCTTGGTTCATCAATAAGCCTTCGATCTATCTATCTATGTATCATATGTCAATAAGCCTCCAATCAATCAATCTATCTATCTATCTATCTATCTATATGTCACAATTATGCAATGATTTCACAATATGGGAACTCGTTGAGCATAGTAACAGAACTATGATCTAAGTATTTGCAATTTGTTGTCGAAACATTGATATTAATATAGTAGAGCCGTCAATGGATTGTACATAAGACGAGCTTTTGAAGAAAGGTAGAAAGCAAAAGTAGAAAGACATCTATCTTGTTGGGAATGTGTTATGGCTTAAGCCACATAATTCGCATGCGTGTGTGTGAGCGAAAGCGCGAGCGTAAAAGTGTCTGTAAAACACATCCCGAAGTAGTAAAATCTACGAGCAAAGATTGAAAATGCGAGCGCAGTGCGATGATTGACAGTGGGAGCACACGTCATGGCCCATCGTTTGGTTGGTGCTATCAGTTCCATGTACGACGAAGCTGATTTAGAAATGTAGAGAAAATGAAAGGTGAATAGAATATGTAAGTTCATGTATTAAAGCTTGAGCAACCTTACATTCAAAGAAACCTTAAAGCAAAATTATTGCTCAACAGACAAGACAACGTAGTGCTTACTTTTCCTTAACTAGATGGGTTTTTTTTTTTCAGAAAATTATCAAATCAGCGCTCTTACAGTCATGTATTGTTGTGTCTTTAGGCGCATAATTCTTCAAAATGTCTCATGCCTCTGCTCTCGCTTTCATAGATTCTAGCAGTTTGAGATGTAATTCAAAAACGTCCTCACACTCGCACTCCTGCTCATGCATAAGCACGTGAAATATGTGACCTGATGGTGCCTACTGGACCTTGGTAATTTTTACCGAAATCTTGTTTTATTTGTTATCCGTGAATTTCCAAGCAGACTATCATGAAAGTGTTTTTTTTTTTCAAGTGCAAGAATTTGAACACATAATCATGTGGCTTCAAAAAAACAGCGGAATAGGGTGCATTAAGTTTTTGACAAACATGACATAGAAAATCACTAAAATTTGGACCATTAATCACAGAGACAGACAATTGAGATATTTTTTTTGGGTACATAGACGATTGAGATTTAACGAAAGCGGTAGAGGCATGGTTTTTTTTTTTTTAACTAATTAAGAATGAGATTAAATTGTTCCTGAGCTCGTGGAAAGCCCATAAATGAAGCTCTCCCAGCTATTTTACAAGCAGCCTCATTAATCAAACGATAAAGACTTCTTTCTTATTATTTTTAGGTTAATTAAAAATGACTTCCAGTTTCTCTCTCCGCTTCCTCTTCGCTCTCTGAGAGCAAATCAGAACTTTTATTTCTCCGTCTACTACGAGCATCTCCAACCGGCCAAAGTTTCAAATCTTCATTTATGTTCTTCAAATCTCCGTTTTGATGAATCTCCCTCCTCCAACCACACTTCATTTGAGTTTTTCAAAATGGAGACAGTTTCCTTTTTATTGCTCATATCATATATGGAATAGCCATTCGAAAAATAAGAAACCTTCTTAATTTCATTTCCCCTCTTTAAAATGCTACAGTATATTATTATAATTTATTTATCTTACGATTAGTATAGTTAGGAAGATATTCCATTATTCACCATTCCTAATCCACTTTAAGAATTTGGTTGGAGATGATGTTCCAACTACCCAACTATGATACCTCCCGGACACGGTGTCCTTATAGTGCTTGATTAATTTGATTTTTGATATAGTGTTTACCAATCTCTACAAATTAAACAATTCAATTGAGCACACGCACTAAAAACCTCTTGGTCCTTTATATAATATATATATATATATATATATATATCCTCCCCAACCCCAAACCCCTCCCCATATATATATATATATATATACACTTTCTATTCCATAATCCCCAATAGAAAGCCAAAAGTAGAAGCTTTTCGGAAACTACTTTTAGAAATAAAAATTTGCACGAGTTAAAGGCATCCACTCTCTTCTCCAACCAAAATCCCCGACTTTTATCCCCCTTCCTTATTCCAACTCTCAAATCAAATTCTAACAAAGTGACTGCAAAAGCCAAAACCCAATAAAACTTACAAAAGCAATTTTATCGACGTAACTTTCAAACACAACTTTGGACACCCAAGGAGGGTAGCCTTACATGCCAGGGGATTTGCTCCCACCTGGAGATGCGAGTTCGATTCTCGGGGGTAAGTCAACCAGTTAGGAGGTGAAAGTCCATATAGGTAGCTTCATGGGTGGGTCCAGTGGTCTCCTCTCCTACCTACTTTTCACTGCTTTTTGTGAGTGTTGTTTTTTTTGGCCGGCCTAAGTGGATTAGTCTCGTCTCATTTTGATGTAGGAATACCTCCTATATTGCGAAAAAATAAAAGGAAGCATTTGTGTCCGAAGTTAGAACTACGTTTTAAAATTGTGGTGGTATACTTTTTGAAAACAAAAATACTAAGTGCAGGAATCCTTGCAGAGACAATGGCGTTTAGCCACATTCCGGATCTAAAAAAATCTAGAAAAATATCCATAAATTTTTGAATATTATTTTATAGGGCTTGTAAAAAATCAGCTCATGCGGATATCGGTAAGTATCACTTTTGAATTCGTAAGGCCGAACTGATTTTTTGAAACCCAAAATGGGGTCAAACGCGATTGTCTCTGCAAGAATCCCTGCAAAGTGTTCTGAAAAAGTTCTCTCCCACTCTTTTCCCTTGCCCATTTCTTCCCTCCCAAACCATCACTCCTATAAACAGAGATACAGCCGAGGAGAAAAAGCATGGAAACGGCGAGAAAACAGCGACAGATTAAATGTCGGACATCGATTCACGCATCGAATCGTTCCGCTCCGCCCTCCAATCGGACGACGAACGGGAAAACGTGAAGACGCCGTCGGTACCGAATTTGCCGCTGCCGCCGGGGGTGACGAAGGAGGGGGGCCTTGGAGGCGGCGGTAAGGAGGCGGCGGTGTTAGGGCGGAGGTTGAGGAGGCGGAGGAGGAGGGAGGTGATGGTGAAAAGGGCGGAGTTAGGGTTTAGGGTTTGCGAGGTGATTCTGTGTTTGCTTTCGTTCTGTGTTATGATGTCTGATAAGTCTCGGGGATGGGCTGGAGACTCCTATTACAGATACAAGGAATTCAGGTTTGAATATTACTATCACCTCTTCAATGTTAACCACTTGGGATGGGGGCTACTAACGAACCGAACCAAACAGCTCGAGTTTGGCTTGAATTTGACTTGTTCAAACAAAGCATAAGTCAATTTCAATTATTCCCTCCGTCCCAAAAAAGGATGATAATTATTGAAATTCGTATAATTTTTCATCGTTTATATCTTCCAATTTATAATATTTTTCATGATTTTGAAAACTTTGTATTATAGAATTAATCGAGAACTATCAAATAAGATCCATATTGCATATTTTTTTAGATCCATATTAAAAGATATAAAGAATTGAAATTAACACGAATATAAAAAATTGACATGCAATTTGGGACGGATGGAGTACTTTTTTATTGTTTGTTTATAAATTCCAGCCAAGCTTATAATAAACTCACGAAAATGAAATTATTCTGTAAATATTTCAAAGATAGAGGTAAATCAATAAATGTCCCAAATATGGTAAATCTATAAATATTCCAAATATATACTGTGAAAGACAAAAGATTGGTCTTCTAGTGCTGAACGCAATAGTGAAAGGCTGAACATCCAATATTTGTGTGCAAGCGTATAGCTTTTTTCCCCCTACTTTTGTCATTTTGGATTGTCAAGAACTTAAGGTCAAGTTTGATAGCTCGAAATTTTAGGAACTTAAAGCTCAGGCTTGAAAGTGCAAGATTAACTTGGATATTTCACTAGTAAAACCAAGTTTATCACGATCACTAAATTTCAAATGTGAGCCAAGTTTGAACAATTATTCTTCAAAAATATTTCTCAAGCTCTTGCCGAACTTGAACACCTGTAATCAGGAGTTGAGCCAAGCCCGCGAGATGGTGTCTACATTTTTATATTTTTTATATTTTTTTTTTGTCGATACAAATAATTATTTCCAAAAATTACGACAAAAAGCTAAACAAAAAATGTCTGACTTGGAATTTATGTCTGGATTTGATTTTCGTCTAGACGTTAGGGAGAATGGGGCCTGAATTAGATTCCTCCTCAAAGGGATGAAAATCTCATGTACTATTTTGTAGAGTAGCAGTAAGGGTGATTTATCAGTCAACTTTTTCACTATCGCCCCAGAAAAACCAACCCCTGCCTTATGTAGCTTCTCCGCATCATTTACTAAAACAGTGATTGCGATATTGCCTATATATTTTAGCAAATCCATTCATTTAATCCATCGTTAACTGGATAAGGTATATTCTCAAAATACCTATAGCTACAACCACTACAGTTGTGGCAATTGGGGCCTGCATGCACAAGGGGATGAATCAAGAGAATTCTGAATTAAAGCTCTGGATAATTGTTCATCCCTTGCTGTGATAATATCTTGGGGTCGGAGCTTGATGAGTTTTCAAATTAAGCTTCAATAATCGATTGCTCCGCTACATATATTTTTGTGTATATGCATGTATACCCACACACATGAGTTTTTATGAAGATTCTGAATAGAACGGAAAGCGGCTGTGTCATGTAATGACTTGTGGCATTTCTTTTGCCCCTTGTGAACTGATTTTAAGAGCTCTTCGCCTGAATTCTATATCGTAATTTACTTGTTGAAGGCAGGCAAATTTAAGTACCCAAACTACAAATGACATGAGCTTGAGATATTTTGAATGCAACCACGATTTTTCTCGTTCCATGCAGATCATAAGCATTTTCTTTTAATTTTTTTTCCTAACTTTTTTTTTTTATATTTTTTATCGGAACTTTTTGCTTTAAGCTGATGCTTTGTTTGTTTCTTGCTAATGCAATGACGGACCTTATTCATGTACAGGTATTGCGTAGCCGTGACTTTAATTGGCTTTGCATATTCAGGGTTTCAAGCATGCAATCTAACCTACAATTTGATAACTGGGAATCATGTTATCTTTCACCACCTCCGTTATCACTTCAATTTTGCCATGGATCAGGCAAGGTTTTGGTAATCAGTACGTATTCATTGGTCTTTCACTTTCTATGTCGATTATCCACACCTCCCTGACATGTGAGCAAATTATAGTTTATCATAAGTAGGTTTGCTAGTGCTTAAGTGAGCCATGTTGTTTATTGCCATGTCTGATGCTTCAATTTTTGGTTTTTAATACAAGTTGGGATAGATGTTACATTGACTCTTCAAAATGCATAATGTGGGTGCATAATGTACCCACGTCGGACACTTGCTTGGGGTCTGTCGGACATTCGCTCATGAAGCATAGTATTTAGTATTCTAGTTTAGTTCCAAATAAATGTATAATTTACTTGAATGAAAAATGAGGCCATGACACGTCATTAACTAAGTTGAACTCGGGAAAGTAACTTGGATTCTTTTTCTAGATACGACAAATCATTGGAGTCTGTATTATTCTTTTTTCTATTTGGGTTTGGGAGGTTTTTATATTTGTCTAGTGTAGATACTCCGCCCGGTGGTTCAAGAGTTGACGAGAAAGCCTTGCCGTGCAAATTGCTTGGAATTTGATTGGAAAGGTGTATGCATGTCATATGCATTTAGTCAACATTTTTCCATGCATCATAAGCTTTTTAATGTCTAAATATTTGAAGAATTTTAATGAATGCATTAGGCTCTTTTGGCTCGCCTTGTTTTGCGAAAGATAAATTTTCTAAGGCATATTCTCTTTGTTGTCTAGACTTTTTCCCAGATTCAGAGAGTTGGGGCCTTAATAGGGCCTTAGTGGGGCGCTTGCCCTTTCCAGCAGGTTTTGTTTGTCTAGCCTTTTTCTAGATTCAGAGAGCTAGTGCCTTAGTAGCGCCTTACTATACTAAGGCCCTTGTACGTGCCTTATTAGCGCCTTAATAGTGCGCTCCAGCATATTTCCTTGCTTGGTGATACAAAAACATATTTTTCTACATTTTAGGTTACAAGAGTTACATGAGCCCACTTTTGGAGAGAGAAAGCATTACCTCTTTTACACTTGGGCCTCTTTTGCATTTGGATGTATTGAATCTTGTGTTCAATCATCTTAGTTCAATCTTGAGAAATACTCTAATAATCCATGTATTCTCTCTAGGTTGATTTGTTTCCATAAAAATCTTCACTTTTCTAAATCTATACATTCATGCCTATGAATCTACGTGGCCGGATGATACCGGAGCCATTCTAGGCTGGAGATCGAGGTGGTTTTGCTCAAGGAATCAATGGAGTCAAGACGGGGCACGGGGTGCTAGTCAAGAAGCAGAATTAGGTGTGACTTGGGGTAAAAGTTGGCAATTCCGAACTTGTAGTCTTCTTGTTAAACCTTTTGATTTATGGGAATTTGAGTAGATTAGGCCATGTTTTATACTTACGGTGTGTTGACCCTAAGTAGTTTCCACGTATATCACTATATCTTGGCATTTGCGTTCTTTAGCTTTATTGTTCTTTACTTATATTGTTGATTTAAATTGCTTGGCCGGAGGTTGGATAGTTTATTTGAGTTTTTTGTTGTTGCTAGTTTATTTGAGTGGTTGGTTGGTTTATTTTTATCTTGGTGTTTGCGTTCTTTTAACTTTATTGCTCTTTACTTATATTGTTGATTTAAATTGCTTGGCATGGAGGTTGGATAGTTTATTTGAGTTGCATTTTTTTTGCTAGTTTATTTGAGTTGTTTGTTGGTTTATTTTTAAATTGGTAGTCCCATCTTTGGGATTCTGTAGCGCATTAGATAATTTCACCTACTAATACTAAGTTTTTGGAATGTTGTTTTCCATGTAATTGCAACCCCAAACATGACATTTTGATTCAGTGGTTGACCTTTGTTGCAGATTCTGGCATATCTTCTTATATCGGCATCATCATCAGCAGCCACCAGGATAGACGATTGGGTATCAAATTGGGGCGAAGACAAGTTCACAGATATGGCTACCCTGTCCGTAGCAATGTCCTTGCTTGCTTTTGCTGCCTTGGCGCTCAGCACTCTCATTTCTGGGTACAACCTCAGCACCATTGCCTGATTGCTCTCAATCACCACTCTCTGTTATCAGTTTAAAGGTCCTCAATGAATGATCAGGCAGAATCTGGATGGAAATTGTTGGTGGCAGAGAGAATTTCGATAGATCTGGATATCGGGGTGTTTGGATCCACAACTTTGGCCTATGTTCAATTTGTAAGAAAAAGCAAGGTAGGGATCGGTTGTAAAAATTCAGAGTAATGTCGATATTATTCGATATAGCCAGTATATTTTGCCCACATGGTAGTTCCATAAACAATTGTAACAATTGCGGGTTGGTGATAGCGTGGTATCAATGTAAAGAGAAGCCATTAAAATTGCCTCCCAAGCTAGCCCAAACCCGTCCAACAATAAGATGTTCGCATGATGTTCAAAGTTTGGACTGCATGACAGGTAAATACCTTTCCCGATGTTAGTTAACTAGCTATGGCTCTGTTCCTGAAGTGACTATCAACACAGTTTTTGGATCAAAATCATCCACCGAAAACTCTCAAGGATTTATGTAATCCTCAAGGAGTCGATGCTGCTTTGCAAGCAGTTATTTTGGACTTTTCGTTTTTAAGTTCTTCCTTTGATGTTGTAAATGTTAGTAAAGTGGCAGGACATGCAGCTGAGGTAGCCCATGATAAAGCTTAGGCTGTTTTGAGATGTATGTAACTGATGTTTTAATGGGATGAGCTTGTTTGTCGAAAAAAACACACTAATTAACAAAATCTTTCCGAAAATAGCGTCAGCAAACCTCGGAGACTCAAAATTCTATGGTTGTCATGGCCAAAAATAGAAGTGGCACATCACCTCAGCAATATCATTTGTGATCTAGTCGCCTTCTCTCTTCCTTTCCCTTTCTCCTCCTTTGGGTTTTCACCACCCTAATGTGGCGGCGGGAGGGGAGGGTTTTACCCTTGATAGGTATTTACCTTCCGCTCAAATGATCGCCACTTTTCTTGCATTCAGTAATTTCTCCTTTACAGTAAAGGTTTTCTCTCTCAATCTCAAATCTGAGAGTTTCTTTGTGTTTTTATCTCTTGCTCCTGTCTCTCAGCTTCTCCTTCATCATCGGATGCAATTTCAGGTTTCGACAATAAGGGTGGTGATGGTCCTTTGAAGAACCATGGCGGGGGGGGGGGGTACTGCTCCGATGATTAATCAAATCGGTGGTTTGACTTGCCATCAATGCGTGGACGTGATTATTAAGGATACCACATGCCTCAATTGTGTGTTTGATGGTGCGAGTTTTTGTGTGTGGATATGAGTGCCAGTGGAATGGCACATTCTGTGGCTATGAGACGTAGTAGGGATCAGGGTGTCGGTACCGGTTGCCCTCCTTTATGGGATAATCCTTTGATTAAGGATGAATGCTTCTTATAGGCAATTATCATTGTACTTTTGTTTTCTATCAATAAAGTTAAGGAAATGATATTGGTACTCCAAAAATTGATGAAGGCAGTAAGGCACTCCAAAAAATAAAGGAAAAGTGGCTTTGGAATTACACTGATTTTGGAGTGCTTGCATCAAGTTTTAGAGTGCCAATATCATTTTCCTAAAGTTATTATTACCATTTTGAACCAAAAAAAAAAAATCTCGGAGACTCTTGATTTCAATGATTTATTTGAAGGACAATATTGCCCCACAAGTTGGGGAAAGCATAAAAGAGAAAATCAATATGCCCACCAAAAATATGTAAGGGGCGAATAAAAAAGAAGGGAGACATTACCTAACCAATTCTCTGGCAACGGTTGGTAGTCTCCTTGTGATCAAGATGCGTTCAAGTTTCTTTTAACAAAAATTAGCCCCAAAAAAGTTTCTTTTAATGGCTTCAAGTACACTTGTTGAGCCCCATTCACGGCTTAAATTCTGGAATTACCTGTGAGGTAAGTATGATTTAGGATGTGTTTCACTAACTAAAATAAAAACTTATTTTTTGAATTAAAAGTGACATATTATGAGAGAATGGCATGTCTCGTAAAACGAGATATAAGTTCTTAGTAAAAAAAAATTAAGAATTTTAGTGGCTAGAGCTCAAATCTCGTTCATTTGAACCTAATTTTTGTGTGGAATACATGCAAATATGTAAATGCATGTACGGATCCTAATCTACTTTTGGAAGCGAGAACAAGTTTTCTATTTTCATAATTGGGTCTCTGGATTAATTTACACACACGTCGATCAATTCTGAGATATCGAAGTTAATAATCGGGCAAATATCTAATGGTCTTAAGGGTTTTTTATGCTTACGCTCAAAATCAAACCTAGGAGTTTGAAAGAGTAAATCCCTTATTTGCTGGACCAACTCGTTAGGTTATGAACACTGTAACTTACTGAGCCTAATTTGAGTAAATGGCCTAAAGGCCAATATAAACATGGATGAGGACCTTGTTATGTTATGTTCTTGCTTTAACTGAATTCTTCGCAAGTGGACGGTGAGATTGTTCTTTTAAAATTAGTCAAGATACACAAAAGTTGATCCGAACACTTGATTTTAAAAAAGAATGCGTGAAGACGAGGTGGCCAAATGAAGGCCAAATAACGAAAGTGACCATTATCATTGGAATATTTTGTTTTTTCTTTATTTTATTTTCCATGCGACCACTAGGGAGGATCATTTTTATTTGGTCATCTTATTTTTCGCTTTGCAATTATTATTATTATTATTATTTGTTTCATGATTACATAATTTAATCAGCAGTGAGTACAAAATTCATTGGATACCAAAAATGAGTCCAACATTGAGAGCAGAACAAAACTCACTCACCCCAATAAAAAACCAATCGAAACTTTAACTTATTAATCTCCAAAATATCCCCATTGACATAATTTATTGACTAGGGTTCTGTGCCCTTTAACTTTATAAAATTGGCCCCGTTGATAATAGTACTATTACCCAATTCGTCCTTCCTCGTGAAAACTACAATACCTTAATAATTAATGCTTAGAAAATTGCCCTTAGTGGCATTTGTGTGCTTAGCATTTCCATAACTTTCATGATATAAGTTTTTGAAAGTAATAGTTTGACTACGCGTACACATCAAATGCATACAGATTGTGCACAGATCATTGTGTAGGGTCCACTACGGATCCCACATAAACTATCCGAGCCGTTCTTTCATTGTAAAATATTTTTTCAAGTGACCTTGCTAAAATTCAGCTCTCGATCAGATAACCTTAAGTGTTTGATCTAATCTTTTAATTTTTTCATTCAAAGTTGAAATTCTAAATTTTGAATGAAAAACTTAAAATTTGGATAAAAAACTTAAAGTTATTCGATTGAATTGATTTTAGTCGAGACCGCTCAAAAAATATTTTAAATTTAATAAATGTCTTGAATTATATGCGTGGGACCCAAGTGTGGGCTCCACAATGGATCTATGCCCAATCTGTGCTCTTAAAGTCTGTACCCGTAGACATTTTGTGGAAAAAAAAACAAATACAGAAGAGGATTTGGGATTGGATAGTTTTTTATATACTCACTCCGCCCTTTTTTTAGAGTCCAGTATTTCATTTTGGGTTGTCCTTTAATAAATATCCATTTTGTAAAATTAGTGGGTAAAAATTAGTTAATTTTTTATTTTGCCCCTAAAAGTAGATCCTATTTTGAAAAGTTAGTGAATAAAAATGTAATGATAATATTTCCATAAAGGATAAGAAGAGAAAATGAACATAAAAGTTGATGTGAAAGGTGTAATGATGATGTCTTTTGAATAAATTAAAATTACGAAACATTACACTTAAATAGGGGACGGAGGGAGTAATTTTTTTTTTTTAATCGTGGGATTGGATAGTCTATTTCGAGCACTTCTGAACTCTTCTCATGGGCGGAGGTATGTAGGTCCGAGGGCCCGGCCACACCCCCAATTTTCTAATTTTACGACTATTATATAGTATATAATATAATTAGTTTACAAATTTCTAAAAAATAAATAATTTTGATTTATTGTAGTCAAAAATTGAAATTATTCTACATTGCCATGTAAAAAAATTTCAAATTTTTTCATAGACGAAAATAATCACAAATAAGCATTTCAATTGTCAACCAAAAATCATACACAATACTGTAATGTACTACAAAAGCTATACAATATGTTGAGTATATTTCTGAATGAAAATACTTTCTTAAATTGACCCCCCTCGATCTAAAATTCTGGCTCCACCACTGACTCTTCTCAAGCTTGTGCATACTTTAGATCTCATTGATAACACTAATTCTTTCAAAAATCATGTCAATCACAACAGAAAATCTTAAATCAATCGAAATCAATAAGTGCTTCTCCATGATATGACATGTTCTATTCCAAATGAGGCCAAACATTTTAAACTCTGGGACCACTAGAGGTTTGCTCGGTCGCTAATTTAAGGGTCTCGAAATTAATTGAGATGCGCGCAAGCCGGCTTAAACATCCGGTTAAAAATAAAATAAAATAAAAACTACTCCCGCTGGCCTATCTCATACCCACTATATTAGTGTTTCTTACGAAAAAATGAATAATTTTCAGATCAAAATATAAAGTATTTCCATTATAATTTTTTTCAATTTATTTAATTTGGTGCAAAGAAGAAATAGGACAATGCAATGCCTGCCTGGCCTAGAGCTATCCCTGTAAATCAATGCTATGTGCCTATGTCAATAAATGGACTGTTCATATACATTACAGCATAGCACGCAAATGGCATGTGGCTCAGTGGTTGTTGAAGAAGATTCACGAGGAGGAGGAGGAACTATATACTGCATTTATAAAGATTCAAAGAAGTAGCCCGAGAGAGAGAGAGAGAGAGAGAGAGAGAGAGAGAGAGAGAGAGCTGTCCTTCCCAGACATTCCACTGTAGAGAGAGAGAGAGAGAGAGAGAGCTGTCCTTCCTAGACATTCCACTGTATTTTTTAACCCATTTCATTAAAGGCCATTAAGGCAAATTACACCGATTCCTTTCAATTACAATGATATGGAAACTACCCAATACATGCAGGAGACAAAGAGGCACTAGAGTCTAGGTCTTAAGCACGAGCCACTGCTCTTTTTTCACCGCCTCTAAAGATCATTCATGAGGAGCTAGCAATCTATCTATCCACCCACCTCGGGCTGGTTCAAACAACCAAATCAAAGACCGACAAAAACAAAACCAAAGGAAACAAGAGCGAAAGCAAACAAAACAGAAATACAGCACACATGGACTAATCCACTAGCATGCCGACCAAGCTTTGGCCGAGAGAAAATCATCAAAACACTGCCTATGGAAGCGTTGCTTGACCGACCGGGTGTTAATAAAATTAAGCTAAAAACGCGTCCCAAGCGGAGGACTCTCGACCAGTGTAGCACAATAATTCCGGAAGTACCGGAGTCGAACCACAGAGACGGACGGACGGTGCTAGACTCAAAATCGTGAAATTCTAGTTTAAACCTGGCTCTTAGGTAGCCACCCCTTGTTGATTGATAGAATTAAACTAAAAATTACTCAGCTGAATTATCAGAAATCAATTTTAAACGAAGAGTACAGCCATGGGAACTCCAGCACCCGCAACTAGTCTAACCAAAATCCACTTGGTTCGCGATTCCTTGAAAATTTGATTTTAGAATAGGAAAAAGGTTTCCTAACGAATGCTCACCACCTGTCACCAGTTTTCGAGCTCGATTGAGAGAAAGGCTCCGGATTCCTTCGCTCCCCTCACAAGGACTCTGGCAATGCCCGAGATTTGTTCGTTAGAAAACGATTTCGTATCCTAAAATTGCTTAAAACGATATTTCATTAAATCCGAGTTAGATTTCGATTAGACTAGCCACGAGGTGCCTTCGCCCCGTGGCCGCACTCAATGGAACTACTCACTCATGACTATAACGAACACAATAAACATATATGCTAAACAAGACATGAATCTATCAATTGAATTAAAAGTAAAAGTGAAATACGGTACCGCGAACTGCAAAAATTAACGAAATCCGAATACCAAATGGAAAACAAGGATTGCAAGCTGGAAATCCGGAAAACTTCAATTCAAATTGAATCTGCAACAAGAACTTAAGAAAAACAGCCGCCAATATTCACTGAAAGCAGAAAAAAATGTAAGTAAAAACGTAACCCTAATCAACTGAAGTTAGAGTTTTTTATATTAAACCCACGATTACCATTAAAACAAACTAAACAAAATTGGAATTAACTCCCCCGAAAGAACCAAAACGCTGCCGTTCCATACCATATAGCGCCTCGGTAGCGCTATAGTAAATCCCAGTAGCGCTAGCGAACCTTTTACATGGTGCTGACGTGCTTGACTTCTCCACTGACGGTTGACCACTTGACCTCTCGCTAGCGCTACCATGAAAATGGTATAGTGCTAGCCAATGTTCTGGACGGCTGGTGCTTTTTGTTAGCAAATCTCGAGCGCTCCACTCAATTCCTTGTAGCGCTCACGGACATTCTGACCACTTCCTCGAGAATTTCACTCCAACACTTAGTCTCCACGGCCTCCCTTACTCTCAAACTTCATCTCGGTCAATCCGTATACCTCTCATTAATGCCAAAACACCTCGACTTCCTGCAAATTTATCAAAAACACCAAATCCAACCACATGCACGCATTAAATGGAAAAAGAGAATTAAAGGCACGTCTAACGCGCTAATTCCTCCTACTTAGGCGCTTAAATTCGTGAATTTCACGCGCCTATCACATCCCCCAACTTGAACGTTGCTAGTCCCTAGTAACGAACGAAATAAAAATAGCAAAAATAAGAACTAACAACCCAACAAAGGATACGAGGGTTATGCAACCTGTACAAAAATCAAGTGACCATGAAAATTTTCGTCACTGCCATCTTTAACTCATTCCCATGCATGCCCTAGCTAATAGTCGAACAATTTAACACCAAAGCAATTGATAGAAATATTTGTCACCACAAAGTCACAATGTTTCTCTCGCTCACTAGAACACTCTACATCCCATGCAAGACGCTTGGCGATCAACGAGGGGAAGAACAAAGAAACCACCACGTGCCAATCAAAATAACGCCAATTATAACAACAAAAGCTTAACGAAATTAAGAACCATACAATCATAGCCAAATATAAAACATGCATGCATGAGAGTTAAACAACGTTCATCGGTCAACTAAGGACTTAATTAGGCTTATAACGACCGTGGTTTCAAAAGAAAAGTGACATGCAAGAGATGGTGGCCTATAGAAGCGCATGGATAATCTACCCTGACTGGCCACCACCTTGACTCCAGCACCACATCGGTGCTCAACACAAATACCATTCACAGACATGATAAAGTACGAATTACGACACGAAATACGAAACGACAAGACTCAACCACCGACTCACAAATGATCCCCAGTACATGAATAACACCACACCACCACATAAAATGACACATAAAATAACAGAACTCGACAGAAGAACTAACACCACCCAGCCCAGCTCTATGCTCAATCTTCTCACGATCCCTACGTTTGGCCCGACCTTTTGGGACTTCTACTGCTGCACCCGAGCTCTCAGCCACCGCCTTACCCTTGCCCGTGTTCTGCTTTTTGGGTGCCATGACTTGGTGGGTTTGGGGTTTAAAAGGTGGGTTTCGAAATTTTCTGATCTGGTAATTTTAGGGGGTTAGGGAGATTTTGGTTTGGATATTATGGTAAAGGGGGGTGAGAGGAGTATTTTTGTGAATTTTGGTGGAGATTGGTGGAGTTTTGGAGGAGTTATGGAATTTTAGGGTTAGGGTTCTTGGCTGGCTATGGGGGTTTGGGAAGTTGCAGAAGGTGGGGAAGATGATGATGGAGGAAAGAAGATGAAAGAGAGAGAATTTTTTTTTTTCGTGGCCTGGAAAAGAATGAGGATGCCGAGAGAATAAATGGGGGTCCCCCCCCCCCCCCGTTGACCGCTGTTTCTTTTTTTTTTTTCTTTTTCAACCCTAGTGCTACACCCATTTATGGGTAGCGCTACCGAACGGCTAACTGCTTTTTTTTTTTTTTTTTTTGAAAATAATCGGTCAAAGGGGGGTCAGCTGACTTCTTTCATCTTTCTCTTTTTTTTTTTTTTTAAATATTCTCTCTCTCTTTTTTCGGATGGGATTTTTGATGGGTAAAACAAAACACAAAAAAAATTGTTTTAAGGGTTGGTTAGGATTAAGATTTAGGTTTTACCGGGACATGACACCCAAAAGCAGTACTTAATTTTCTTCAAAGTATGAATGCTTCCCTAACAATTCGAGGCCTCCAAAATGAGCACAGAGCTGGACTACCGAATCACACCCCATCCAAACACCGGTTTCCTAAGCTGACACGGATTGACTGACACGGACGGGTCTACATTGGGATCAACGGGACTCATTTAGTGGTTTAATCACACAAAAATTGCCTTGTTTCATCCCCTAAGTCCGTTTTCAACTCTCATAGCATGCATGCAAAATATTCAGACTATAACGAATGGTGCAAACGCCTACTATTTTATGCAATTGCGGAAATGATAGTCAAAGAAACATGGGAATGCTTTTACGGACACACTGTGAATTAAGTGGAAACCTATTAAATGCTGCTTATGGTGCGAAACTATTCTAACCGATATGCCTGATATATGCATGAGAATGAGTTAAATCAGCAACAATCAATGAAATCAGTCACATAACCCATACAAACATGCATAACAATCGTATCCTTTGCTTTTACGAAAACAAATAAGTAACATAAAATTTATGACCCACTAGCAACGCTCAACACAAAACACGTGTACAAAGTACACCCCTTCCCCCAACTTGAAATGCGCATGGTCCCCAAAGCATCAGGACCAAGAAAAATAAGAACAGAGGAAAAGGAAGAGTGCACCTGGGTGGCAGCCAACCACCGTGACCTCGGCCGATGTTCGAGGAATTTTTCGCCTTTGCCTTCCTCGTCATTGCAGCTGCTCCAGGGCTTGCTCCTTCGGCCCCAAATAGTGGGACCACAGCTAGTCACACAAGGCCGCGCTGAGGGCTTCGGACTTACAACCGCCACACGCAATGGCACTCATGACCTAGAGCTCCTGAATGCCTCCATCACCCCAGCGGTGAGGCCTAATCTACCAAGGCTAGTGTGGTAGCACGCGTACCCTGCCAAAAGACTGAAACCACAACTACCGAAAATATGCCAAAGGCATTAGTCCTGCCTGGCTCGTGTTATCCGGGCCCTAAACACATAAAATAACAAAAAAAAAGAAACATAAATAACAAAAAGACAAGAACACCACCCGACATTCACGCAGTCTCACGTGTCATACTTTTCTCCCCGTTTCCAACGGATGAGCAAGAAACGGGTGGCTATACAAGACCAATAGGCCAAAAGTCCCAAAAACGAAAAGAGAAAATCTTTTGGATTTTAAACATTTTATGATTTGTTTGGGTTTTCAATTTCTGAAAGAAAGAAATAACAAGCTAAAAATTAAAATTGCGCTTACTGACCGGAGCTGGGCACACGATCTTTATTTTAATAGCGGCGTGTGAAGCTATAAAACCCAAGTCAATGATGGGTACCCCTATTGCGAGGAGCCGGGTCCACACTCAGTGAAGAGCATGGTACGCGTGAGCTACCCGTCGGAACATGGCTGGGAAAGCCTACTCAACTGGATCGTCCTGATAGACAGGATCGACCAACTCCTCATCGGGTTCACCTACTTCCAAGAATTCCAAATAGGGTTTAAGACGCTGTCCATTAACTTTAAACACATGATCATCCTTAGAATCGCGGACATCGACCGAACCATTCGGATACACCTGAACCACTACATAGGGACCGTCCCAACGAGACCTCAACTTCCCTGGAAAGAGATGGAGACGCGAATTATAGAGCAACACTTTCTGACCAACATTAAAGGTTTTGCGCTGAATATTCCTATCATGATACGCCTTAACCTTAGCCTTGTAAATGCTAGCATTCTCGTACGCGTCATTCCTAAGCTCCTCGAGCTCACACAACTGTAACTTCCTATGCTCACCCGCCTCACTCAAACTAGAATTGACCTTTTGAATGGCCCAATAAGCCTTCTTCTTTAACTCAACTGGCAGGTGGCAGGCCTTACCGTAAACAAACCGATAGGGTGAGGCACCCAGCACGGTCTTATAAGCAGTGCGATAGGCCCACAACGCATTATTCAACCTGGTGGACCAATCCTTCCTAGTCACCCCCACGGTCTTCTCTAGAATCCTCTTAATCTCTCTGTTAGCTAATTCGGCCTGCCCATTAGTCTGGGGGTGGTACGAAGTGGACACCTTATGAGTAACCTTAAACTCCCCCATTAATTTCTCAAACGACCGGCTAGTGAACTGTGTGCCCTGATCCGAGATAATGGCGCGTGGCACACCAAACCTCGACAAGATATTAGCCTTAAGAAACTCTAGCACGACTTTCGCCTCCATAGACCTAGTGGGAATCGCTTCAACCCACTTTGACACGTAATCCACCGCTAACAGGATATACTCAAAACCTTGAGACGTAGGGAATGGACCCATAAAATCGATGCCCCAGCAATCAAACACCTCTAGCACGAGAATAGGGCGGAGGGGCATCTCCTGACGTGAAGACAGCTTGCCAAGCCTTTGGCAACGGTCACATGACCTACAAAACTCATGCACATACCTAAACATATCGGGCCACCAGAACCCGCATTGCATAATCTTGGCGATGGTCTTCTTCGCAGAGAAGTGACCTCCACACGCCTCCCCATGACAAAACTCTATGATCCCCTGCTGATCAGACTCGGGGACACATCTATGCACAATTTGGTCCGCACAGTACTTAAACAGATATGGGTCATCGAATATGTACTGTCGGACATTCCTCAAAAACCGCTGCTTCTTTTGGGTAGACCAATGGGAGGGAATCTGCCCAGTTACCAAATAATTGGCAATATCAGCATACCACGGGCACTCATTAGCAGCGAACAGCTGCTCGTCTGGGAAAGAATCTCTAATGGGAAGATTCGAGGTGGGGTCCTCGAACTCCAGACGAGACAGATGATCAGCTACCACATTCTCTACCCCTTTCTTATCTTTAATGATGAGGTGGAATTCTTGCAGCAATAGAATCCACCGAATAAGGCGAGCTTTCGCATCCTGTTTGGTCATTAAGTACTTCAGGGCCGCATGATCGGTGAACACCGTGATCTGCGAACCCACCAGATAGGACCGAAACTTGTCTAAGGCAAACACCACCGCTAACAGCTCCTTCTTAGTAGTGGTGTAATTCATTTGTGCCTCATTGAGCGTCTTGCTCGCATAATAGATCACAAATGGGTCCTTCCCTCTCCTCTGCCCTAAAACAGCTCCGACTACATAGTCAGACGCATCACACATCAACTCAAAGGGAAGACTCCAATCAGGAGACTGCACAATAGGCGGAGTAGTGAGACTCCGCTTTAGCTTTTGAAAAGCCTCCTCACACGCATCGGACCACACAAAGGGTGTGTCCTTCGCTAACAACTGACACAACGGACGGGAGATAGCACTGAAATCTTTAATGAACCGCCGGTAAAAACCAGCGTGTCCAAGAAATGAACGCACATCCTTGACAGACTTAGGAGTAGGGAGTTTACGGATCAAGTCTATCTTAGCTTTGTCCACCTCGATACCCTTGGAGGACACAATGTGTCCTAACATAATCCCTTGGGTTACCATAAAGTGGCACTTTTCCCAATTCAGCACTAAGTGCTTCTCCTCACACCTCTGCAATACCTTACCTAGATTCTCGAGACACCCATCAAATGAATCCCCAAAAACCGAGAAATCGTCCATGAATACCTCGACAATTCTCTCCACCATGTCACTAAAGATTCCCATCATGCACCTGGAAAAAGTACCAGGCGCATTGCACAACCCAAAGGGCATGCGACGGTAAGCATATGTACCATACGGACATGTGAAAGTGGTCTTTTCCTGGTCCTCTAACGCGACCTCTATCTGATTATACCCCGAATACCCGTCCAAAAAGCAATAAAAAGCCCGACCAGCCACCCTCTCCAAAATCTGATCAATAAAAGGGAGAGGGAAATGGTCTTTCCGGGTGCTCGCGTTGAGCTTCCGGTAATCTATGCATACTCGCCATCCTGTGGGAACCCGGGTTGGCACTGACTCACCTCGCTCATTGGTCACAACAGTCACCCCAGCCTTCTTAGGTACTACCTGAACTGGACTCACCCACTCACTATGGGCAATTGGGTAAATGATACCTGCATCTAAAAGCTTCAAAACCTCAGCCCGAACCACCTCTTTCATGTGGGGATTCAGGCGCCGCTGAGGCTGCCTAGAAGGTTTCACACTATCCTCAAGAATAATTCGGTGTGTACACACCGTTGGGCTTATACCATGCAAATCAGCTACAGTCCAGCCAATCGCGCCTATATGCTCTCTCAACAACTCAAGCAACTTCCTCTCTTGACTCTCCTCAAGGAATGAGGAAATCACAACCGGATAAGTATCATTGTCCTTCAAAAAGGCATACTTGAGTATGTCCGGGAGAGGCTTTAGCTCTGGTTTAGGCGGCTGAACTGAAGAAGGAAGGACCTTGGGTGGAGGATCGCCTAGGGGCTCGAACATTGGGTCATAAGATACCCCACATGCTTCCTCCACTGAATCCTCAACGTTCAACATCTCTAATAAACTTCCTACCCCTGGAGAATCTAGAAATGACGCCTCCTCGGCGGTAAGAGCAACCTCCAGAGGATCCTTATACAAGACTGTATCAATATGCTCCTGAACTAACGCGTTTATCAAACTCACCTCTTCTATCTCCTCATCATCGTCCTCAAGAGTGCTCACATTATAAACATCCACCTCCATTTTCTCCTCGCCAACAGATAACTGGACCCTGCCAGTTTTGCAGTTCATGACGGCATTGGAGGTGGCTAGGAAAGGACGACCTAAAATGATGGGGGTCTTTTCTAAAGCCTCAGGATTCAAGCAAGTGTCTAAAACGATGAAATCTGCAGGGAGTTGGAACTCACCTACCTGAATCATCACATCCTCTACCACACCCTTGGGTACTCTCACACTCCGGTCTGCCAACTGTAGCGTGACCGGAGTAGCTCTCAAATCGCCTAGACCTAACCTCAAATATACTGAATAGGGGAGCAAGTTAACACTTGCCCCTAAATCTAGCAATGCCTTATCGAACGTCTGGCCCGCAATATCTATGGTAATGGTAGGACACCCGGGATCCTTGCACTTTGCAGGAACCTCGGTTTGAAGAATGGAACTCACCTGCTCAGTTAGAACCACGTTGTTCTGACTCTTGTGTTTTTTTGTGCAAAGATCTTTCAAGACCTTCGCGCATTGAGGAAAACACTCAATCGCCTCCATCAAAGTGATAGGGAATTGCACCCTTTTGAAAAGTTCTACCATCTTATGGTTCATATTCTGCTTGGTTCTCACCGCCAGCCTTTGAGGAAATGGAGCTACTGGCACAGCTGGCGGTGTTGGAGTCGTGGAGGCTACCGCTGCAGGCACCTCCACCTCAGGTGACTCCTCATCAACTTCTACTTCCTTCCTAGGGGCATCAACACTATCAGGGGTTGTTTTCGGCACGTAAACCGGCTCTGGGGGTGGAGCTGATTTTTGTTTAAGCAGTATGGATTTGTCGATCACCTTTCCACTCCTAAGAGTGGTGACCGACTTAGCCTCCTCCTGATTAGGACCTGAAGAATTTCCCACGTAATGGGCACCTGCTGTACTACCCTGGGCTGGAAACCTACCCTTTTCCTGCTGCAGTTGACCGACAACCGCAGTGAGTTGCGACATTTGGGCTGTGAGAGCCCCAATCTGCTGCCTAGTCTCTGTCTGAAACGTAATCTGTGATTGCATCAGAGAATTCATATTCTCTTCTAACTTATGGTCACGTACGGTCATCTGTGAGTACCCTGGGGGAGGACCACGAGTGGATGGGCCTACCCCTCTGCTAGGTTGTGACTGATAGTGAAATGGAATAACTTGGCCCTGAGGGAGTCTAGACGATTGGGTCTGTGGGAACTGCTGCGGCGGAGGTAGCGCAAGGGGTTGAGCTTGACCTCCACCTACGGGTCTGGAATCTGACCACCCAAAATTGGGGTGATCCCGCCATCCCGGATTATACGTGTTGGAATAAGGATCCCAAGCCCTGACTGCATTGACTTCTTCCTGATTAGACTGATTCGCTCCCTTAGCGGCAATAAACCCAGGGCACGCGGTTGTTGTGTGCCCTTTACACTCACACCACACACAAACTTCCTCAATCGTTACTTCCTGAACTGGACGAACCTGTCTCCCCTCTAGCTCTTCTAACCTTAGAGCCATCCTCTCAACCTGAGACTGGAGTTGCTGGTCACGGATGGTGACCGGAATAACATTGGACCCAGAAGGTCCGGACCGCTCAAAATCAGATGGTTCTAAAGCCCTCTGCCTATCAGCTAGGTCATCTAAGAAATCCCAAGCCTCATCCGCTGTTTTGGACAAGAAATCGTCCCCTTTGCAAGAATACTCTATGTGTTGGACTGACTCAGCGGTGAGACCCAGATGGAAGAAACCGACTAACTGGAGTCTCGAAAAACCATGGTGTGGAAGCCTCAGGAGCAACTCCTTAAAGCGTTCCCATGCTTTGAGAAACGACTCATCCCTCTCATGTCTAAACCCTTGTATCTGACGCCTAAAACTCTTGGTCTTGGCCTCAGAAAAGTACTTCCTATAGAAAGCATCACGGACTTGTGCCCAAGTGGTAAACGACTGGGACTTTTGCATTCGGAACCACATAAGCGCACCATCTCTCAAAGTTGCCTCAAACAGCTTGAGGCAGGCGTTCTCATATTGGGTATTCGACGCGAGGTTGCGCACTAACCCCTCAAACGTTCGCACATGCTCGTATGGATCATCGCGCTCTCTCCCGTGGAAACTAGGAAGACTGTTAAGGACACCGGGTTTGACTGTAAAGGCATTACGTGCCTCTTGTGTTTCTTGAGGGAACACAATGGGTCCGAGAGGAGTGGTCCTCTCAGGATGTATGTGTTGCCTCAGGGACAACTGATTCGCTACTTGCCGCTCTCCCATCTCAACTGATTCTAAATCTGACTCCGACGCTGACTCTAGAACTGACTCTGGAATTGACTCTAAGGGGAACTCTATATAAAGACTACTTATGGGGATAGGCTCTGACTGACTCGACTCCAGCTCTCTGTCCTACTTACGATACGTTAATTAAAAGACAAAAACACAAAACTCACACTCTTGAACACACGTCGCCGTCCCCGGCAACGGCGCCAAAAATGCTTGACCGACCGGGTGTTAATAAAATTAAGCTAAAAACGCGTCCCAAGCGGAGGACTCTCGACCAGTGTAGCACAATAATTCCGGAAGTACCGGAGTCGAACCACAGAAACGGATGGACAGTGCTTGACTCAAAAGCGTGAAATTCTAGTTTAAACCTGGCTCTTAGGTAGCCACCCCTTGTTGATTGATTGAATTACACTAAAAATTACTCAGCTGAATTATCAGAAATCAATTTTAAACGAAGAGTACAGCCATGGGAACTCCAGCACCCGCAACTAGTCTAACCAAAATCCACTCGGTTCGCGATTCCTTGAAAATTTGATTTTAGAATAGGAAAAAGGTTTCCTAACGAATGCTCACCACCTGTCACCAGTTTCCGAGCTCGATTGAGAGAAAGGCTCCGGATTCCTTCGCTCCCCTCACAAGGACTCTGGCAATGCCCGGGATTTGTTCGTTAGAAAACGATTTCGTATCCTAAAATTGCTTAAAACGATATTTCATTAAATCCGAGTTAGATTTCGATTAGACTAGCCACGAGGTGCCTTCGCCCCGTGACCGCACTCAATGGAACTACTCACTCATGACTATAACGAACACAATAAACATATATGCTAAACAAGACATGAATCTATCAATTGAATTAAAAGTAAAAGTGAAATACGGTACCGCGAATTGCAAAAATTAACGAAATCCGAATAACAAATGGAAAACAAGGATTGCAAGCTGGAAATCCGGAAAACTTCAATTCAAATTGAATCTGCAACAAGAACTTAAGAAAAACAGCTGCCAATATTCACTGGAAGCAGAAAAAAATGTAAGTAAAAACGTAACCCTAATCAACTGAAGTTAGAGTTTTTTATATTAAACCCACTATTACCATTAAAACAAACTAAACAAAATTGGAATTAACTCCCCCGAAAGAACCAAAACGCTGCCGTTCCATACCATATAGCGCCTCGGTAGCGCTATAGTAAATCCCAGTAGCGCTAGCGAACCTTTTACATGGTGCTGACGTGCTTGACTTCTCCACTGACGGTTGACCACTTGACCTCTCGCTAGCGCTACCATGAAAATGGTATAGCGCTAGCCAATGTTCTGGACGGCTGGTGCTTTTTGTTAGCAAATCTCGAGCGCTCCACTCAATTCCTTGTAGCGCTCACGGACATTCTGACCACTTCCTCGAGAATTTCACTCCAACACTTAGTCTCCACGGCCTCTCTTACTCTCAAATTTCATCTCGATCAATCCGTATACCTCTCATTAATGCCAAAACACCTCGACTTCCTGCAAATTTATCAAAAACACCAAATCCAACCACATGCACGCATTAAATGGAAAAAGAGAATTAAAGGCACGTCTAACGCGCTAATTCCTCCTACTTAGGCGCTTAAATTCATGAATTTCACGCGCCTATCAAGCGTTGTCGGGTCTCGACCACAAGCGGTGGAGATAAACATCTCCGGCAAGCCCCCGCTGGCACGAGTAGGCTCCGGGCACAAGAACCGAGAAGAACACTATGGGCAAAGCCTCTACTCACACGCGACCCGCGACGCTGTCTGCTGCAAACCTCCTCTGCGTCTTCATCTCCCAAGGCTGACAACACAAGACTCCAGGGCCATGCTCCGGCCGTTATCCACCACACTGCAACCACACATGAGTGAAAGCCAACGGCTTATTCACCCACCTACCCAGATCGGAACAAATCCGGACGGTGGAGACCCGCTGGAGGAACTCTGGTCAAAATCGGAAAGAACACAAACCAAAAAACGAGACAAACAACAAATTAAAATCCCAACCACTCCAAACCCCTGGCCCATAACCCCCGGACATCACCACCACCAACCACCTATCACCTCTGCTGCCTCGCGAACCAGATCAGAAGACAGACGGGGAGGCCAAGCCTCTAAACTGCTTTAGGATTCCTGCGTCTGTTCACCTCTCATCAAGTTTGGTCCATGTTCGTTATTTATTTATTTATTTATTAAAAAAACCACAAATTGTATTGATAAAATCATTTACAAATTGTTATTCAAGGAAAATGAAAAAGAAGAAGATAAAAAGCCGCACAATTGAACAACTGCAATGTTGCATAGCTCCACTGATCATGGTAGTAGTTTGTATAAAATTCGCATAATTTACATACGTCATCGATTCATTTACGCTCGCGTGACTCATATAATAGTAGTTTGTGTGATACAAGCATTTATTCACGGTAATATTCTTGACAGTTACTTTGGGATGTATTTGATTTTCTACATCCCACAAGTCTGCATCGTGCCAATGGTTTAGGTTTAGATTAGTGTATTATTTAGGAAATTTAAGTAATTACCGATTTGAAAAGTCTATACTTCACGACCTGGTCTCAACCTAAGAAATTCGATTTCTTATTTATATTAATTATATGCAGTCGCTCAAAATTAATAATGACCCAAATATGTTTGTTGGCCGGTGCAGTTTTTTTTTTTCCTTCTTATTTTGTCACTAAAATCTGAACATTGGCTCTTGAAAACAAGCAAATGAGAAAAGGAGATCCTAATGATTTCACTAATTCTTTAGTTCACTATAAAAAAAAAAAAAAAACTTTACTCAAAATAAGCGATCAACAAATAAGCTTATTTTGTAGAGCAAGTTGCGCATAAATATATGGGATTAGAGATCATATTGTTTGTTCTTAACTTCAATTGAATTAAGCAAAACAGGGAACCCCTCGTTCGAGTAGCTTCTTCCTTCCCTCATAATACCTCCAAAACAGTGAACCAATTAGTATCATCTAACCATAATCAATTGAAGGACACTTTGATGCCTAAGTTAGATGTTGAGAGATAAACGAGAAAGTATATCAAATCTCAAATCTAGAAATAACGTACCCCTTTAAGGCTTATCCTTTGGGTTTTATAGAGTGAATGTATTTGCTCCCAAAGTAATTCCGTGCTAGACACGAACCCTGTGACATCATTGTAATAGTTTCTGGTAGGCAACGTCATGTATGACGTTTGTTGCACACATGGCTGAACATATGTGTCCAGTACATGGCATTAGGGCGCCACATGTCCATCTGGCCAGTGGACTTCCATGTTGGATTCACTAAATAGGCTTCAGGGGATGATTGAGTTGAGCGTCGGACCCATATGAGTCCAGTACAACGGGTTATTTATGACGTCAGGCCCGTTGCCTGGTTGAATTAGGCACACTAAAAAGGGATTAACCAAGATTGAATTTTATTGGTAGTTGACTCGGATGGACTAGAATGAGTGGATAAAGAACTAATGCGATAGTTTTCTTAATTGCCCGTATAATGAGAACACAAAAATGGTTTGGAAATAATTCGGGGACACATCGATAATTACCCCAACCTAGATAAACTAGTGATGGGGTGGGATGAATGTTGCTAGAAACCTTAAGGCCTCGTTTGACAACAGTGATAGATGGATGGGATTCGTACGGAGATGGGATTAGGATTGGGATTCGTAAGGAGATGAGATTGGTAATGAGAAGGGATTGATAATGAGTATGTTTGTTTGGGATGGGATTAGATGATGGGATTATTAATATCATGTTTGTTTGAGATGGGATTAGATGATGGGATTGGATTGTTAGAAGAAATTGGTAATGAAAAAGGATTGGTAATGTGAAGGAGTTGGGATTGGACTATTAATACCCTGTAATACCAAGTCCCACGGGGTATTAACAATACCCCCTAATACCCCCTCTATTAATCCCATCGGACTATTAGTCCGAACCAATTTTGGTTACCAAATAAAGTATTACTAATACCATCACCTTCACAATCCAATCCCAATCTCCAATCCCTTTATCAAACGGGGCATAAAGGAATCGTTTAGCTTGTCCGTTGGACGAAGCAATCCGTGTGCAAAGGGAGAACCAAATACTCCGTACCAAATAAGAGTGGGCTCTGATTAATTTATCCCCTCCCTTCTTCGCCCACCAAATAGGGAATCCCCAAATAGGCCATTGAGGGCAAATCTGTCACCACCACCTGCCACGTGGCAACTTCAAGAAAGAGGACAGAGGAACAGAAAACAAAATGACGCTTGCAGTAATAAATTTGGCTAGGAGTCGCCGTCTTCTTTCCTCTGAGTCTCTGACATTCCACCTCTGCAAATCCCACCCCAATAAACTTTCTTTTACTCCATATATACCACTCCAACCCCATTTTGCCCTTACCCTTTTCTGAATATCCCAACTATTATCCTTCCTCTCTTCCTCTGCCCCATCAAACCTGTTTTATATGAAGTATATAGTAATATGTATAAAATATAAACACACACCCACTGTAGGTTAGATATTTTCTCTCTCTACATATCTGGTGGTATATATTACCCAGAGGAACACAAAACCCCTCATACTTCGGTGTCATCTTTAATGGGTTGTCTCTGAGGTATGTCTTTTTTTCTCATTTCTGCTCTTCTGTTCCTTTCCTTGTCAGTTCTCTGTGCCTTTTTTAGCCTTCTCGTATGATTGGATCAGTTCGTGAAGTCAACTGTAGACTTATGTTTCTGTCCCTTCCCTTGATTTGTGTGTCCGTTTGTGGTTTGTTTGGCTTCTTTGGTTTGTGCTTTTGGTTTCATATTTAGGGTGTCTGAATTCTTGATCAATTATTGCTCAGTCAATGAGTATTAATAGGAAAAGATCGATTTTAGGAAAGAATTGGGTATTTACTGACTTAGAAATATACCACAACTATTGTCTCATTGATTCTGTTGGGTTTTGATTTATTGAAGTTTAATGTCAAAATATCGGTCTACTTTGGATCTGAACTGGTTTCCATTGAATTATTGAGGGGTGTAACTTTTGAAATTGGAACTCTAACTTTTGCATTTGGAACAACCATTGCAGATAGTTTATTGTGAATTTTAAGTAATTTCGCGATACGGGTCTTGTGAGAAATGCCTGGAGTTGTTGCGGATGAAATTGTTGAAGATGGGGTTGTGAATGAAAATGGAAATTCTTCTCCATTGAAGGAGAATTCAGTTGAAAACTACTCCCCTAAAAATGTGCCAATGCCACAAGGTCCCCCACTTGAAGCCCCTGTTGATGGAGCAGTGGTGGAACCATCAATTGAGCAGCTTTATGATAACGTATGTGAGATGCAGAGTTCTGATCAGTCACCCTCTAGGGCTAGCTTCGGATCCGAAGGCGAAGAGTCGAGAATTGATTCGGAGTTACGCCATCTCGTCGGTGGAGAGATGAGGGAAGTGGAAATAATGGAAGAGGAAGTAGATATGGAGAAGAGGGGAGATGAGTGCCATAGCGGTTCTGGTTCTAAGAAGGAAATAAGTTCGTCTACTGGTAAGAAATCCCCCTCTTCAGTAAAATCAAAGAAAGCTTCTCAGTTGGAGTTGGAATCAGAATCCTCTGCCAAATCGAATCCCAAGAGCAAAAGTCCTCAACAGAAGCCTCCTGCGGATAAGAACTCGAGAAAACCAAAAGCAGGAGGAATCTCAACTAAGAAACCAAGGAATTTGCCAGCGGGAGGGGTGAAATTGCAGAATGGGACTGAGGACTCACCTGAATCCGGGTTAGATAACCCAGATCTTGGACCATTTCTGCTTAAACAAGCAAGGGATTTGATTTCTTCTGGGGATAATCCCCAAAAAGCCCTTGAATTAGCCCTTCGAGCGGCGAAGTCCTTTGAGATATGTGCAAATGGGAAGGCCAGTTTAGATTTGGTCATGTCATTACATGTCACTTCTGCAATATACTGTAACTTAGGCCGCTATACTGAGGCGATTCCAGTTCTTGAGCACTCAATTGAGATTCCAGTTCTTGCGGAAGGTCAAGACCATGCCCTTGCTAAATTTGCTGGTCATATGCAGTTGGGCGATACATACGCAATGCTAGGCCGACTTCAGAACTCTATAGAATCCTACATGACAGGTTTGGAAATACAGAGGCAAATCTTGGGTGAAACTGATCCAAGAGTGGGTGAGACTTGTCGGTATTTGGCTGAAGCTCAAGTTCAAGCATTGCAATTCGATGAGGCAAAGAAATACTGTCAAATGGCACTTGACATCCATAAAGAGAATGGTTCACCCGCTTCACTTGAAGAGGCGGCAGATAGGCGGCTCATGGGTCTGATATGCGAAACGAAAGGAGATCATGAGGCGGCTCTCGAGCATCTTGTTTTGGCTAGTATGGCCATGGTGGCAAATGGGCAGGAAACTGAGGTGGCATCAGTGGATTGCAGCATTGGAGACACATATTTATCCTTAACTAGGTATGATGAGGCAGTTTTCGCATATCAGAAGGCACTAACAATTTTCAAGTCTTCCAAAGGGGAAAATCACCCAGCAGTTGCTTCTGTTTTTGTCCGTCTTGCTGACTTGTATAATAGAACTGGCAAATTGAGAGAGTCAAAATCCTACTGTGAGAACGCCCTTCATATTTACGAAAAACCCGTTCCTGGGATTCCTCCAGAAGAGATTGCCAGTGGTCTAACTGATGTTTCTGCTATATATGAGTCGATGAATGAGATTGACCAGGCACTCAAGTTGTTACAAAAGGCTTTGAAGATATATAACGATGCGCCTGGTCAGCAAAGCACGATTGCTGGAATCGAGGCACAGATGGGAGTCATGTACTACATGTTGGGAAGCTACTCTGAGTCCTATTCCTATTTTAAGGATGCCGTGTCGAAGCTTCGGGCAAGTGGCGAGAAGAAATCTGCCTTCTTTGGGATTGCTCTTAACCAGATGGGGCTTGCTTGTGTGCAGCGGTATGAGATAAATGAGGCTGCGGAATTGTTTGAAGAAGCTAAGAGTATACTGGAATCGGAATGTGGACCCTATCACCCTGACACGCTTGGGGTATATAGCAATCTTGCGGGCACATATGATGCCGTTGGGAGGTATGCATCTTTTAATTTTTTTTGCAGCTCCTCTACTATTGTCATTTTCCTTTACGTCCTTAGATGGAATCTGTTTTTCTTTTTGTGGAATGACCTTGGATGAAAACGTAGTGCTTTATCGATTTGCATAGGCTTGTGATTCACTGGCCAAGTAGTATATGGACTTGCTATTTGAGGATTGGAATTTTCTTTTTATTCCCTTCCTTTCGTGTCACCTTTGGACTAAATGGCTAATAGCTTGTTTTTAAAAAATTTTCTTTGTTTTTTCACCTTTGGAATCAAGCAATATCTAAACCTTATTTAAGGGGTTAAATTTGCCCACCGAATCACGAAAACAATATCTTGACAAATTTCATCATCTTAGAAAAAGGAAGGTCAGTTCAAGGTAGAGAATTTTCTGGTCGCTGATAGCTTAGAAGTTAATGGGAGAAAGATTTAACTTAGAATATACGTTAGCTTTGTTATGCACCCAATTATTAGCCTAAATGATGAATTTATTTTTCTATCCAGTTGTTTAGTCTGTATCATTCAACTTTTTTTTTCTTTTGGTTTCTTATATAGGTTGGATGATGCAATTGAGATACTGGAACATGTGGTTGGGATGAGAGAGGAAAAGCTTGGAACAGCAAATCCTGATGTGGATGATGAAAAGAAGAGGTTGGCCGAGTTATTAAAAGATGCAGGCAGGGTCCGCAGCCGGAAAGCCATATCACTTGAGAACCTCCTTGATGCCAACCCTCATACTGTAAACAAGGATGGCATTAAGGTATGATAATGTACTATATGATAATTTTATTTAAGCAAAGAACAAATTGAAAAGAAAGAAGTATAGGTTGTTGGTGTGTCCATTAGATCCTTGTAATGGGGAGCGAAATGAAATAACTGGGTGGGATTATGCTTGTAACACATTGATTTATTTTGTATTGCATTTGTCAAATGGCTGTACAAATTTCTTGGTGTTAAATATCTGTATATTTGTGTTCAATAATTCAATGATCGATGAGTTTTTGGTAGGATGTCGCCATGGAAAACCAAGCAGAATAAAGATTTAGTACATGAGATACTAACAGTAAGATTGCCGAAAAATGTTCATGATTACTATTTGCTGCTAGTAAATGACTTGAGTATTTTCTAATGCATATGAATGCTTATTGCAATGAGGTTTTGTTGATGCGCAGAAATGTAAATTTGCCATACCACTACGGCATAATTCTTTGTTCTGTTTTGTTTTTTTATGAAGACAACTAGTCTTAGTTTTATCTTATGCTACATGCACTCTTCCAAATACTATATATAGATGAAGTGTCAGACACTCCACATTGGATATATGCATAAAATGATGTAAGCCGCATTATGAACATCATTGATCCTAGTAAATAAAGAAATCACTAGGCAGCTAGGTGCTAGTCGGGCAGAAAATGGCTGCCTAGCTCGTAGGCACCAACTAGTTGGCCGTGTAGTGCCTAGGCGGCCGATTTTTAGAACATTGAAGACATGTAGTATATTTTAGTGTGTCGTGTTCTGAGATGAAATCCTTAGACACAAACCCACATCCCAGTCCCTGCAACATAGGTTTCGCCTGAAACTGGTAGACGAATACTATAGGTTGCTAGTAGGTCTTATTTGCCAGTCATCTAATAATAGTCAATTTGGTGGGCGGACATTGAGACAGTATTCACCTGTACCACTTTTTTGTGTGTGGTAAATTATTTTCATATGTTCCAAGAAATAATTGTCCTATGACAGTTTTCCATGGACCATGTCCATTTAAGAGCCTAGGCTCTGAAAACCTAACCCCGGTCAGACTAATCGCTTACCTCTTCTTTACATAATGAACCCAGCTGTTTGAAAAAAGTTATTCTTATGGTTTGCTGATTTTTAGTTCAGACGGCACTGGATCGTATCCTCGGTTTTTCCTTGTTATTTCATTTCATTATGCAATCTATTATGTTCATGCCCAATCTTTTTATGTTTCATCGGTACAAGTATATTTATCAATCGATTTGCAAATGCAGAAGTAGATGAATCCATGTCAAATAAAATGCACAAATGAACAGGGACTGTTATATTCTTTTCTTCTTGGGTGAGCTGGGAATTTGGTATTGTTTATGGGGTAGTAGAGTTTTGCAGATTAGATTTAAGAACAAAAAGCTTAGGGTCCACCCCCCCCCCCCCCCCCCAAGCATATGGGTCACTCCAATTCCTGCTCAAAGGTACTTGTCCTTCCATTCCCCAGACCTGCATGCTTGTCTTTTACTTTAACAAAGAAAGGCAGTAGGTCACTCCTCACTTAAGGTAACTGGACAGCTTTCAGCTTTCTGCCATGCCATCTTGATGTTACTTTGCACTTAGGAGTTTGATTGCCCTTGAAGTTAAGAATAGACAATTGCATATGGGTGCCCAAGGTATGGACTCAGGGATGTTGCTCGGTAGCTCCCTCTAAACTAAGTATCTTGGTAGCTCCCTCTAAACTAAGTATTGGATGAACGACCCGATCGACCGCTCTGCATCGCTCTATAGGGAAATCCCATTCCCCAAGGTATGGTTTTCAATGTGGCCACCACGTACAGAACATGATTGTATCCAGTTGTACTGTTTACTACCAGTAGACGTGGGCTTTCCCCACATAGTTGGTTTTTTTTTTTTTTTTTAAAAACAGGCCCACAAGAGTTGATGTACCAATTATGTATACCAACCTTACTGATTCTTTATTATACACATCTCCCCCGTATTGGAAACCATCACACCTCGTTACATGGACTCGGGTATAGGTTTTGGGTGTGGGCGAGGTTCTATATAAGTATTTGATTCATCTAATTCCATTTCAAGAATCAGGGACACGCGGAAATATTTTAAATCCTTATGATGTGTTATTACTTCCTCCGTCCCTTTATTATTGTCCAGTATTTTATGTTGGGTTGTCCCTTAATAAGTGTCCATTTTGTAAAGTTAGTGGGTAAAAGTTGGTGTATTGTCTATTTTGTCCCTAAAAGTAGATTCCTTTATGAAAAGTAAGTGAGTAAAAGAGTAATGATGATGGCTAAGTAGGGAAAGTGGAGGAAAAAGTTGATGTAAAAAGTATAATGATGATGTCCTTTTAATAAGTTGGAGTTACGAAGCTGGACACTTAAAAAGGGAAGGAGGGAGTACTATTTTCTAGCTTAATGGTGCTAATAATTGTCTTGGACCTTTTCATGCATATTATAGGAGTTCAACACATAGCTCGTGAGAAATTTGCTTGGCGGACACGGATTTTATCCCATTGCCTAATTGCATAGGCGGCTCTACAGCCACCTAATGACAGTCACTTGAACACCCTTCAAAAACAAAAACAAAAAATTAAAATTCAAGTAGTAATTTTTTGATTTAACTAATTTTTGAACATAAAATCCTAATAGTCTTGAACACCCAACTCATAAATAGTTGACACCCAACCAAAGAATAATTGAACACCCAGTCCACAACCCAATTATAGCCCATAACAATTTACGATAAACTAACAAAAAAAAAAAAAAACAGTTACGATAAACTAACAAAACACAACAAAAAAGAAAACAGAGGATGAAAAATAACATTACTTATCGTTCAAGAAAAATGGAGACCAGAGCAATGGCCACTGAACACGATATTAGCTCGAACAAGCCTCACACTCATAATGCAAGAATTTTAAAAGATGAGTGAAAGAGAACAATATATTGGTGTAATCTCCATGCATGTCCTTTTCCGAGGGTATAAATGAACTAATTTTGTATTCAAAAAATAAAAAATAAAAATCCAACTACGCTGCAAAACTTGTTAACTTGAACAATTTTCCTTCGGATTTTGGACTCCCATAGAAAAATCTCGTCATATCATTTTAAAGAAGACCATCTCTTCAAAAAGGATCGTCTCAACATATTTGCCACAAGTTCTCTCAAAAGGGAATTAATTGATCTATACGCTTGTTAACTTGTCCAGAAAATCATAAAATCTCATTCCCCCTTTCCCAAAAGATAGTCCAACGAAAACCTTATTTTTTTTGAATTTTCCGGACAAAGATTTATGGTTTTTAGTTCTCACTTTGCATGATATAGCATTGTTTGGAATGGAGGACATGTGTTTCACACTCGTATATAGGGTTTTATGCATATATTGTTGGTTAATCGAACTATTAGAGTTCAAGTAATATCTAAACACCCTACTACAAATTTCTGGACATGCCACTGCCCAATCGTCAAGAACTTGACATGGTAACTTTATGAACTTTGAAGACTCAATGAAACGTACGCATTTCAATATGCACGAGAAAAACTTTGGATGAAAGTTTGGGCAATCGGAGTTTTTAATTGGCAAATAAGTTTTGCTTAATCTTCTGGAGCATAACCTTGTTGCATTTTTTATGCCAAAACTAAGCATGATGTGAACTTAATCTTTTCATACAAAATTCAAGAATATGCTGCACCCTAAAGGTACTGGCTTTAATCAAGAATATTGCTAATGTTATTTATTGTCACGAACACATACATATTAATTGGTTCCATGTCACTGTATTTATTATTGCGAGGGCAATTTTGTCCCTAGGCATGTTTTAGCCATCCGTAACATTATCATATGACCTTTTTGTCCATGAAGTAGAAGTGAAGAAATTTTGAAGATCTTTAAGATTTTAGTGCATTTGAATTGAACGGTTTACCACAGCTCAAACTCTCTTCTTTATCAACTCTGTAAGCGTTGGACGCGGATTCGCCAAGCCATCGGCCTTCAATCCGGCTTCAAAATCCAACCAGAGAGAGGGAGTGTGGACAAAGATAAAATTCTTCTACTACTCATGTCATTTATCATTATTCGTACGCCGCAAACACATGCCCACTTTATTAAAGAAACAATATATCTAGGTTAGAGCTCACGGAACTGGTGACCGTGACTGATGTAGCCGCATTAGCTCTCCCAGATCTGACCATGGTCCCCAGATGTACTTGTCCATCCATCCCCAGATCTGACCATGGTCCCATACACATCTTTTTCACTACCAAAGGGCAGTGGGTCACTCCTCACCTAAGGTATAACCTTTCACCCTTCTGGAATTAATGCCAACTTAAAGGTGTACTTTGGGCTGGGGAATTTGATTAATTTTCCTTCAAGTATAGTATGGTTAAATCATACTGTAAATGCCTATGGCCACACAAAAAGGTTGGTCTGTGTTAACTTTTAGTAGGTGAGCTTTTTTTGTGATAATTTGGGTGTCCGGGCTAGCTTACGCGTAATTCCACTAATCATGGAGGCTCACTTGCAAGAAGCCCAATTAGAGAAGGAGCAAAACTCCATATAGATTATAGATTGACTAGCGAATGCCCGTGCCTGAAGGCACGGCGCAACACATTTTGAAGACAACTAAAGCTACGGGTCAAACAATGAGCAAAGGGAGGACATGTTGAAAAAAATGGGTAAGAACAAAGTAAAATATGGTATATGCGCAGGTCAAATTGAGGTGCAAAAAATATTCAAGTAGGTCAAAAATTTAAGTCTACCACAGTTGAGGCATGGGCATCGATTCGGAGTCGTGCCTGAAGGCACGGTTTGAGCAATTAGCACTCGGAAACAAATAGTACTAAACTCACGTGCAATATACGGCTCAAACAATCAACACATGCAAATTAATACTAAACTTGCGTGCAATATACCAACTCCTGTCCAACAAATTCAACTATGCGACAAACAATAACGCAACATATTCATTGATAAAGACAGTTGTATAGCTTAAGAAAAATGGTCACATAAACACCCAAGAAAAAATGTTTTTGCTTAAATGTTTTTTGATTAGCCTTTCTTTGAATACCCAACCAAAATATATACGAACACCCAATTCTAGTAGTTTGGAACACCTAGCCCAAAAATGAAATGAATACTCAGCCTAAAACCAATTGAATACTCAGTCAGAACCCAAGTACAGCTCATCAAACCACATGCTACACTATAGGTAAAATGTTAGTCTCGATGCAATATATTTTTGTTGTTGCAAAACTTTGATATGCTAATTACTTATGCCTGCTGCACTCTGCAACAAAAAGTTTTATTTGTTAAGCTCCTACCTGTGTGTACATTACTACCAATAATAAACCCAATCACATATATCGAGTTTATTGCATTGATAGGATATACACTGGACTATATTAATCCAAACTATAAACTCAAAACCAATACCATGTTGCATTCATAGAATCCAATTTAAACATGCATAAAAAATCTAAAAATCTATATAGAGTCAAATCTGATACACAAATATAGGGGGAAAAGGTGTTCAACATAGGTCTTATTGTCTTGAAATTTGTCTCTCCATCTGCCTCCCAAGAGTTCTTGTACCAACGCATAAGAAAATAATTAATGAGCAAGAATCCCTTCTTGTAAAAGTAAAATGGTGACTAATAATAGTTACCTTAATTCTAGATCTCGTTTATTCGTCTTTCAACACCATCATGGTACGATCATGACCTTTGTAGATGTACTTGTGGATATACTTAACAGATCTTATTCCAGCACAAACTTCCACATTGATATGAGAATTATATTTTCTCGAAAGGTATGTATTGTATGGCACCACATCCCTTTTATCAATTCGTTGACCCCTTACAGTATAGAGGGAGTAAAGTAATAATGGCATTGGTAGGCATACCCCATGTATAAAAATATGATTAACTTCTTGCTCATCATGAATCACCACAATTACATTTTTTTCTGGAAGACACGTAACCTTTGTTCTGAAAAAATAAAACAAACAAATATGAATCAAATATATAAATTCAGATTAAGCAACGCAATTGAGTAAACAGTTCTTACATTTTTTTCAAGTCACCGTCGAGCTGCATAAGAAAATGAAGAATTCACCGAATGCATAGGAAATCATTAATTTGATTATTAAGACCAAGGTATAAAATGAAACGGTTCAACTCACATGGCCATAGACGCTTAGATTGTCCATGATTAATTAAAGTTTCAAGAAGTTATCTGAAATTTGAAAGAGTGTAATAGTCAAAAGTTATCATGAGAATAACAATGGAAAACGTTTTAAAAATATATATAGAAACCCATAATATTAAATGAGTGACCAAAAAAAAAAGAGAACACAAAACTCCAATTTGCAGTGTGCTTGGCTAACATCATAATATTTTCATCGATGCATTTATGGTAACGTTTAAAAGAGCGTCAATAACTACACATATTCTAACGAAACAAAGTTTTAAAAAATTAAAAAAAAAAGGCTTACAATTACTCCATGTGTTAATTATGCAAAAAAATGTTGTTTCGACAACTATGAAGGAAAAAAAGAATGGGGTGTTGCCGTTAAAAAAAAAAAAAAGAATAGGGTGTTAACTAGTTTTACACTCTTTCTTTTCCTATCTCGGTAGATATTAAAAGACATAAAAAAAAAATGCCCCTAGCCTCAAAAAAAAATGGAGTGGTGTTTGCAACATTGGGAGATCCACATCTCCAATAGTTTTAGTTTTTTTTTAAGGTTTTTTAGTTGAGCCTCTATGTCCTTGGCATGCATCTACAAATGGAGAGAAATCAAGCACTTGGCAGTTCTCAACGAGTATTCGAAGCGACAAATCCGAATATCATCCCACCTAACAGTAAGTAATTAAATACAAACAACTTTGTGGTACATCTTTTTTAACTGATTGATTTTGTAAAGAATGATGAAGGAATCAGCATGCATGTTCCAAACGACAAATGAAATTGGCCATGAACCTAATTAAAACGTTTATAAGTTTAATAACAAAATCATTATGAGTGCTCTATATGAAAAAGGATAGCAATCCAAAAAAAAAATTGCAGTACCTCGAATTTAAGCTCAATGCAAGAATTCTCAAATATATTTCTTCTGATCTTTCCTGTAGTAAAATAATAGTAGAAAGTAAGAAGATGGTAGAATAAACAACAAAGTTAGGATTAACGTAAAAGACCCATGCAAGGTCGTTGAAAAAAAAAAAAAAAACTATTCTCTCACACTCATATTTTTTCTTCCAATTATGCAAGAAACCCAATATGAAAATCGAACTTGCATGAGAAATGAAAAAATCCTTCGATGTTTGAATCCATTGCATGCAAACTGAAAAAAATCATTCAAAAAACTCCTAATTTATGGCAAAAGAAACCCAATATGAGTAAAATCGTCCATGAAAAAAATCAAACTTGCATGAGAACCATCACTCCAATTTGAACTTACATCACTATCGGTAATGGTCGTTTAGGAAGTTGTTTTTGGCAAAAGAAACCCAATATGATTAAAAATCGTTCAAGAAAGAAATCGAACTTGCATGAGCACTAAAAAAAATCGAACTTACCTTACTATAGGTAATGGTCGTTCAGAAGTTAGAGGACATGGAAAACCTATGCATGTGACAAACAAACCCAAAAAATGTGTATTTCTTCTAAATAGAAGGTATCAATTGCACACAGTAGGTTGGTCTTCTAAGAATCACGGACTTCTAAAACGTAGTGATAAGTTTAAATCTTCTGAAATTTAAATCTTATGTGATAAGGAAATCATAGGGAACCAATCACTCACACATTCCTAAATAGAAGGTATATATTCCTCATAGGTTATGGACTCCTTATATATATTACCTATTTCCTAAATAGGAGCCAGAAATGTTTCCTTCTAATTCCCTGTTATTGTGGCAGAAAATGTGGTTTATCCTTCTAATCAGTAATCCCACGGTTTATATATTTCCGGAAATGTTTCCTTCAAAAAACTTCAAATTCCCTGTTAATTGCATCCAGATATTGTGGACGAAAATGTGGAATTGTAGTTGTAAATCCAGATATTGTTCCCTTCATCATAATATATTGCTAGGAATTTTTTTTTGATTAGCCGGTTACCAAAAATTTCGTTCATTGCCAAAAAAAACTGACCATGTTGAACATCTCAATGGCTAGATTTGACTACTAAAAGAATTCGTTGAAAGATTTTAACAAAAATCTAATTAAGCAATTGTCTTGGCCAATTAGCTTTTGTCACTAATTAAGCAATTATGTTTACTCCCCAAGTCACAGATTTGATACCAATTTTCTGTTTCCAAAAACGTGCTCTATTTTTTGTCATGAAAAAGTCAAGTATTTACAAAAATGTCATTGTAGAATCAAGGGTGGAGAATATGCGAGAGACAATTCTGGACCGTTGGTTGTCTTTTGAATTCAAACCCAGTCCTATCTTATTACATAGAAATTGGTTTCAAAAGAATAAACCAAACTCATGCACCCGAAGTTCTTTTGTTTTGTTCTTTCTGATGAGTCTCTCATGCTATCCGAATCGTGTCCCCCGCCATGTCCGAACTACAATAGTCATCTTTTTTATCTCAATTATATGAAAGAAAATGCGAGAGAATGCGGCAACTCCTGTAGCAGGTGACTTGACATATACTCGGTGATATAGAAAACAAAAACGGAGATGGTCCAAAGGTAGAAATAAAAATAGCCACATTACAGGTTAGTCATATTTCAGTGCCAAACAAATAAAAATAGGCAAAAATCAAATAGCATAAGGGGTTTCATTGTACCCTTTTTGCTTAGAAACCCAAACTATCGTAATGACCAACAAAGATGAGTCTCTTAACACAATCGAAGAGGACCATCTATGTAGTTTATATTGTCTTGTACATTACCTTGGTGTCTGCACAGTCGAGGCCAGTGAAAGAGACTGGTGAGTCACAAATCTTCTGCTAGCATTTTACCCAGGCAGTACTCCAAGCACTTCACAAAAAATGAAGTACTCCTAGCATTTTACCAAAAGTAAAAAGGAAATTAATGTTCAGCGAATTACACCTGAAGAGAGAAGGGAAAAGGAAAAGACAAATGAACAAAATGATCCTTGGATCATTTGGACATTTATCAAATACTTGGAAGGCAATTGAATATTTCTTCCCACGGGGAAAACTTAATGTGAACATGTGTGTGTTAATCTGATTAAAAAAAAAAACATGTGTGTGTTAACACGCACAACTTAGCAACAGATTTTCACAATAGAAGAATCGCAGAAATAGAGTAGAAGCAAGAAATCAATGTAAGCATTGTTTTGTTACATAATTATTTGACCTTAATCACGGAGAGCTATAAATCAAACCAAGAACCGGACTGAACGACCGAAACCAAATCACTGGGAAGTATGGCATCAAGTTGGGAGATTTCACACCTTGAGGTGAGGTAAAGAAGAACTACATGCCATCGATTCAAACCTTGAGAGCCTCGAACGGTAGTGGTTCTAGTTGTGTCGAATCGGGATCGGCAGCAGGTCAAGATCGGTGACTGGTTCCAGAGAGGCAGAGGGAGAGGAAGAGCCAGAAAGGAGCAACCGGGATTCGATTCCTGAGGGCTTGCGGTGGGCGTGAGGGAGAGAGACAGAGAGAGGGATGTGGTGGTGGTGGTGGATCGATCGGGGAGAGAGAGAAGGTCCGTGGTGGTGCGGCTGGGGAGAGAGAGAGATGTTCGGCTATTGGCAAGGCGAGAGACACGGGAAATTTTGTGTGTCTGGAAATTGATTAAAAAATGTTAACTATTTACGGGAATGCCATTACCATGATGTAGAATGAAAGGTGAGGATTTATGTAGGGTATAAATCTGGAGCGTTGGTTGTCTTTTGGATTCAAACACAGCTCTGTTTTATTATATAGATTAGCACCAAAAGGAAGTAAATCTTAAGTCATAGATCTTAATCACCGGGCCAATCTCTTGGGTTTCAACATCTAGTGCATGAGCTTTGCCCACAAGAGTTTAATGGCCTACTCAGTTGCATTCCAATATGCAAGTGAAAACTTTGGTCCCAAGTTTGGGGCAATCATAGTTTTTTTTTTTTTTTTGCCATAGTTTATACATCAGCGGGGATTAGTATATTAATCAACGAGACTTGAGAGGCTATCTATAGCCTTGAACCCCAAACATGCTCCCCGTGAGGCTCGAACACTGGCCACCATTGGAGAGACACATGAGCAAACCAACTCAACTAAACTTGGTTGATAGGCATCTTTTGCTCATTATCTTCTTGGGCATATCTTTGTTTTAATTTTATTTCAGAACTACGCCTGATGTGAACATAGGGAGTTTTTTGCTATACAAAAAACTTCACGAATATTTTTGAGTGATGGATTTGAGTAGGTATTTGGCAAGGGAAAGCACAAGGAAAGGATAATCGGGAGCCGTTAGATCATTTAGGCCCCATTCTGCTAAGGAAAATAAGTACTTAATTATTTGAAAAACAAGTTCTTATTTTTTGAATTAAAGGTGATGTATTGTGATAGAATAACTAATTATCTTGTAAAGAGAAAAATAAATATTTAAGAAATAAGAACCTTAACAGAACAAGGTCTTAATTAGGAGTATTTTATGTTCCCTTTTTCCTTTTCCTCCAAACATCCTTGCTCACATCCATGATCCGAAAACAATCTAAGATTATGTTGCACCGGTGACTCTTGTTTCCCTAGATTGAGGTATTGATGATTTGGTGCAATTGGTGTCAATGCCACAAAACATATTTGTTCGTTCTGCGTTTATTCACGATGTGGAACCTTTTCATGTTTAATGTTCTAGCTTGAAACCAACTCGAAATCGTGCATTATAATCTCTACTCACGAACTAGAAATCTAAATTTTGTGGGGTCAATGATCCAATTGTCTAACAGTGGGAGACAATCTGATAATCCGTTTGCCATGCTGCATATATGAAGCAGGAAATATTTATGGAAATTACAATTGCTAGCATAGTGATCCCATAAATAAGAGAGACTCCATTTTCTAAAGAAGAGTTGATTTTGTGATAAGCTTGAAGAAGAAATACCCATAGTGTAAACTGGGCCGGCCTGGTCATAGGCCCGGCCACCAGATCCAATCTCCTTATAGTCTACATCTTTGCCTCGTTTTTATTTATGTTCAAAAAGTCCTCCTCCGAATTTTATTTTTTTGGTTTCAAATTAATGATGTTTGGTGAATTTTGAACAAAAACCAAGGGGTCCAATCTTAATCCTCTGCTCGTGCTCTAAAATCTTGTTTTGCGCTCGCGCTTTCAATCATCGGTTCACGAATTTTGACAATTTGGTATGTTTTTTAAAGACGTTTTTACACTTGTGCACGCGCACGCATTTTGTGACTAGGACCCGTTCCCGAAAGGGAAATAAGTTCTTACAGTATTTTTTAAGAAGGCAATTTCAAGCTCAAAAATCATGTGTTTACGCAAATAATTTTCATATAAATATTGATCTTGTTTGATAGATTTCATTGAGATCTTTTATACAGTGCAAAAAAAAATTGAAAAATTATTTTTCATTTACATTATTTTTGAGTTTAAAAATGTGAAATAAGTACTTATTTTTTAAAAAGGTGTTTTGGAACGGGGCCTTACGGCCCGTTTGGATGGAGGATTTATTTTGGGTGGTTATAGAATGAGGGCAGATTTGAAAGTGGATAGATAATGAGAGATGATATGTTAAGAAGGGTGGCCCCACCTCTTAAGAATGGTGAATTTGTAATAAGGTGTTTGGATGATTTTTTGAGAATGGGAATTTGAAGGATTGATATGATGAGATAAGATATCAAAAGACTAAATTGCCCCCACTTTATTTTTTAATGCTCAAAATTGATTTATATCATATTAATTAGAATAAATTGATATTTACCATTAATTTTGGAATAATATACCTTCTGTTTGTCTTACAAATGTTTAAACAATATGTGCCACACTAAAATAATTGGATCGTCAGATCACTGAAAATTCTAGGATAGCATTTGGACTGTTTAGATTACTGAAACTCCTACGATAGCATACACATGTGTCACACCAAATAATTCCTCCTTTCTTCTTCTTCATGCAAAAAGCTGAAACCCAAAATCAAAACCCAAATCCGTCCGGATTAATCACAGCCTAATCCATCCAAACCCTCTCTCTCTTGACCCAAACGCGTAACGAACGAGAAAAGGCCAGGGTAGAGAGGTCATTCAACCACCACGTGGAACCCCGCTTGAACAATGACCCTCCCCCCCGGCGTTCACAAATCCGCATGGAGGTGTATTTGTAATCCCAAGTTTGCAAATCCGGGAGCGAATCCACCTACACTTTTTGCTTCCCAAACACCGGATTTACGTGCGGTTAGAACTCCAAATCCGACTGCTTACAAATCCGAGCTTTCCAGCAGCACTATTCTTTTTTGTCTGATCGGCGTCTCTCTGCACCGTTCCTGTAATTGTGTTCTATTCAAGTTTTTTTAGCACAATCAAATTAAATGCAAATTACATTAAAATTGTAAGCACTAATATATAAAACTTAAATGGCCCCATAGGCCTAACAAAGAGGAAAATAACCACTTGGGGTTACTTCAGTTAGGTAAGACTCTTGCATCTCATTAGGAGGTTCTGAGGTTGTACTTTGTACTCTTTGTATCTGATCTCTTCTATCAATTGAAAAATAAAGAAAATAAAAAAAATCAAAACAAAGAGAAAATTCAAAACATCTATAAAAAAAAATTTAGCAATAAAAGGAACTCCGCCGGATCTTCGTTGCTGAAGCTGCTAGACTGCTTGAACTTGTCGGAGACCCACTAGTCGGCTTGATAAGGAACCACCCACAACAGTACCATATATGAAGGGAACCATTCAAGTTGCTTGTACACTACTATAAGGTCCATATTCAGCGGTCTCTTTTATTTGGCAATTTTACGACAAAACACACATTGACGTTTATCTCTGTCTATCGAGTTGTAATCTATTTTTCTATTTTTTTAGAGTGTCTATTTAGGAAGTGGAAGGAAATCAAATCTTTTGTAATTGAGAGGTTGAGTTTTTAAGAAACAAAGTGGAACCAAATCAAGGACAAGGAAATCAAGGGGAAGCAAATCAAGGGAAATAAAGGCTATTAGGGTTGGCGCCACCTTATATATACGGCCACTCTATATCACAGTTCCTACGGGAAATTACAGAGAAACTTCAGAGGATATTTTATGACTTAGAAAAAGGGCCGCCACGTTTTTGCTTCAGTAGGAAGCCATGAATTAAAAACACTGAAGAGGGATTTTGTTCATGTGTGTCTTGGAGTACAGATGAGATCTTTCGATCAATACATGACAATAACTCCAAGAAGTTTTTCACTTCATTGATTCAACTATTTGAGTTGTCTTCCGGTGGATTTCTGGAAGTATCTTGGAAGGCTTGTAGATTCAAGACAGCGGCAGTCAAGCACTGGATGCGGTGAACGAGCGATTCGGCAATCAACCTTGGTCAACCGAGAGCGATTCTAGGTTATAAGTATAAGTTTGTTTGTAACCGTACAATGAGTATAGTATTTTGATTCCTTCCCGTGGTTTTTTTTCGTTCAGGGTTTTCCACGTATATCTTGGCGTTCTCTGTTTATTGCTTTCTGTATGCGAGATTGATTTTCTTATCTGTTGGTGGGTTTATTAATTGGAGAGATTATAAAATAGCAAATATTTATATTCCTAGACGAGCTAGGATTTTTCAATTGGTATCAGAGCGGGTCGCTCGTAATATTAGGTTTATTCCTAGAGCGGATCCTTATTTTTTTTTAATTTGCTTTTATGGATTCACCAAGAGAAGGAAAATTTATTATCAAACATCCAATTTTTGACAGCTCCAACTATGTAGCATGTGCTACAACTATGTTTCCCGGTGGTAATAGTGTTCTATCTAATAGTGAGAGTGCCAGTAATATTTTTTGTGAGGTTGAGACTAACCGAACTAGCGATGGAGAAAATAACTATGATACGGAAGCTATGGCTTTGGTCATGAAAAGTTTTAAACGTTCTTTTAAGAAAAACCTGATTTAGGGTTAGCTACAAAGCTAAAACAATGTGAGAAAGAGAAAATTGATGCGTTGCATGAACTTGACGTGCTTAAGCGAAAACATATGAATGTTGAAAATGATATGGATAGCCTTATTAAGACTAACAAGCTTCTTGAATCAAAGGTAGCAAATTTGCAAGTTGAACTTGACAAGGCCAATGCTACTTTTAAAAAATTAAATGCAGGTTCACAAGTTTTAGATCAAATTTTGTTATCTCAAAAGGTGGCATCGGATAGAAGTGGACTTGGATATGAAGTAAAAGTATTTTCAAAGTCAAAGGCAGAAGGCAAGATTGTAAAGCCCACTGAAAAACAAATTGCCTGGCCAAAAGATTTAGCCAAAACAACCATCAAGAAAATTGGTAATACCAATGCGCTCAAACAACCCACTCCCACCGATGCGAGGATTCAAAGAGGCGTCAGTGGTAAATCCACCACCAAGCGTGGTGAGGTAAACTCTTTTAAATTTAAGCCTACTGGTCATAATTGTGGAGTGATTGGACATATAAGACCACATTGCAAGAAATTACATGCTTCTTGTATTTCAAATGCACCTGAAAAAATGAATTTGCGTAAACATGACCAATTTGTTCCCCCTTGTCATTTTTGTGGGATGAAAGGTCACATTCGGCCAAATTGCTTTAAACTCCATGATTATACTATTGCTCCTCTCAATTATCGTTGTATTAATAATAATGAGAGTGGGCACAATTATTTTTATTGTGATAGAACCCAGAGACCTAGGCAGAGGGTGATTTCCCCTTGACAAAAATAAGAATGTGATGGCTAATCGTGCTTCTAAAATTGTTGGAAAATTTGAGCAGGTCAAGGCTAGACTTCTTTGGGTAAGGAAATCGGACTTGAGAACTTGTATAGAGTTGCCTTCAAATTCTCTAGATGACACCGGATCACCCGGAGGCATTAACCTTGCGTTTTAAGGCTCGATCTCACATCCATAGTCTAGGTTGGTTTTCATGTTTATTAATTTGTACCTAGAGTTATGGTTTGTGTTTATTGTTATTTGTTACTTAGGTTGTTACCGCATTTGATTTATATATTTTTTTCTTAGTCTGTCTTTTTTTATTCAAAACTCAAAAAGATTTTGTTTTTTTTTGGTATATCATTGCAAAATTCAAAAACATTCACATATATTAAAAAAAAAAAAAAGAAGAGATTTTCCCTTTCTTTGCAATGGTCATGCCATTGAGGATTTTAGTTGTTAGGTTATGGGATTCACTCATGCGAGCATTTTTTGAACATGCATGCACAACTTTTTATGATTCTATTCATGAGATGCATTTGGAAGTTAAATGTGGCATGTTTCATGATTCTGTGATTTCCACCTCTACACGTCAAAGTTAGCAAGATTTTTTTTAGAGGCTAGTTGATTCTCATGTACCCGAGTATGTCTCGATCTTTCCTCAGCAATTGACCGTTTTTGGCATTATTTCTAGGATACGTGTTCCGTTACTTCAGTTTAAAGAACGAAAGAAAGAAAGAAAGGAGGCTGTATATTTACTTGTGAGACCTTAATGCTTATCCGGGCATCCATTGAGTACCGGGCAATTGGGGTGAGTAATCTCCCTCTGAGCGTTCGCGTCACAAAATAGATAGACCTTGTGAAGGTATCGGTATTGGACCACTTGCTAGGAACCGGGTATTGGGTATGAGGTACTCTTACTCTCAATATTCGCGTCAAACGGTAGTGGGGTAAAAGAGAATACATTCTTGTTATTATTAAAAAAAAATATTCATTGATTGAGGGGGAGAATTCTCTAGTTGAGGGAGAGTTGTATCTAATTCTTGTGGCATACTGCGTATCGATATGCATGGTTTGACCGCGTAAGGGGGAGAGTGTTTGACAGTCCAAGATTACATGAGAATTCTCGAATCCTTAACTGATAATCTTAATTTCTTATGACGTGTCACACACACTTTGTCATAGTCTCATGTCACATGGTGCAAATTACTTCTAGATTAATCCATGGTTGATTCTTATAAAAAATGTGTTCATGCATTTTCAAGTATTCGAATTGATTGAGTCTCACATCCAAGAACACGTCCTTGCTGGTATGTCACATTGTAATATATAGTTTCGTTATCATTCAGTTGGCATTTTTGCTTCTTGGGATGATGTTTTCTCATGGTTTAAATTTTGTTGGGTTTTCAACTTGTTGCTTGATATGCTTGAGAAGTTGCCCCCTTTTTATCTATAAGGTTAGTTGGAGTTTGGATAGAATTAAGATATTGTTTTGGTACGTGGCTGAAGTTGCATTGCTAATGGTTTTCGATCTGGACCTATCTCTATTGGGTTACGAATATCTGAGTCCAGTTTACCTAATGCGTAGTAACTTATTATTGTCTCATTTGTTTTCATTCGGGTTGCTGATTCGTCAGCTTACATTTGATATTGGTTCATACTCGCTGGATTGTGCTTAATTATGCTATTAGTTCATTAGCCTTCTTCTTCATGGCTTATATTTTACCTTTGTCCTTCCATGACAAAAAGGGGGAGAACTTTGTTGACGATAACAGACTGTGTGTTTCAGTGTGTTTGCAGCTTTACAGGTCGTGCTCACATTCTGTTAGGGGATTATTTTTATATGTTAGTGTGTTTTGTCATGTAAGTGCCAAAGGAGGAGATTGTAAGGTCCATATTCAGCGGTCTCTTTTATTTGGCAATTTCACGACAAAATACACATTGACGTTTATCTTTGTCTATCGAGTTGTAATCTATTTTTCTATTTTTTTTAGAGTGTCTATTTAAGAAGTGGAAGGAAATCAAATCTTTTGTAATTGAGAGGTTGTGTTTTTAGGAAACAAAGTGGAACCAAATCAAGGACAAGGAAATCAAGGGGAAGCAAATCAAGGGAAATAAAGGCTATTAGGGTTGGCGCCACCTTATATACACGGCCACTCTATATCACAGTTCCTACGGGAAATTACAGAGAAACTTCAGAGGATATTTTATGACTTAGAAAAAGGGCCGCCATGTTTTTGCTTCAGTAGGAAGCCATGAATTAAAAACACTGAAGAGGGATTTGGTTCATGTGTGTCTTGGAGTACAGATGAGATCTTTCGATCATTGATACATGACAATAACTCCAAGAAGTTTTTCACTTCATTGATTCAACTATTTGAGTCGTCTTCCGGTGGATTTCTGGAAGTATCTTGGAAGGCTTGTGGATTCAAGGCAGCAGCAGTCAAGCACTGGGTGCGATGAACGAGCGATTCGGCAATTAACCTTGGTCAACCGAGAGCGATTCTAGGTTGTAAGTATAGGTTTGTTTGTAACCGTACAATGAGTAAAGTGTTTTGATTCCTTCCTGTGGTTTTTTCCCGTTCAGGGTTTTTCACGTATATTTTGGCGTTCTCTGTTTATTGCTTTCTGTTTGCGAGATTGATTTTCTTATCTGTTGGTGGGTTTATTAATTGGAGAGATTATAAAATAGCAAATATTTATATTCCTAGACGAGCTAGGATTTTTCAACTACCTCACATAAATCTGCAGTAAAACGCTAAGACAAAAAAGAAGAAAATATTCAACTTGTTTCCCCTTCTAATCCGCAATGGTAATAATCGAAATCAATAATTAGAATGTGTTACGTCAATATTTGATTATCCATTTAGTTTATAATCAAACGTAACAACTTCTACCTCCACATTGGTTATTTTTCTATTTCTAACAAAAAAAAAACTCCACAATACACAATGCACATCTGTTCAACCACAAACGAGTTTCAATCACGCATCAGACCACACCAAAACTAAAAATCCGGTCGCCGGAAACATCCTCACGCGCCGCCTAAAGAGGCACTTAACTCGATTTGGCGCGTTCGGTGCATGATGCAAGTAGATCTCACGCACGCGCAACCTCTTTAGGCGGCACATGAGGGCACGTGAGAAAGTTTAAGGCGACCGGCCTTTTAGTTTGAGAATCGTCTTGTCGAGACGAATAATTTGGTGTGGTCGGGTGCGTAATTAAAACTTGTTTACGAAAAATCCGATTTGGTAATTGAGTTTTGGTTATTGGTAAAAATTGTTAAGTTTGATTATAGAATGGGTGAAATTTGGTTATTTGTTAAAAGACTTGTAATTTTGCTTATTACAATATGGGGATGTTTTTGGAATATTGATTTTAAGTTTGTTTATTAACATCCATTTGCTTATCACAATGTAGATGCTTTAAACTCTTATTGAAACTAAAAACTTGTATTTACATATTTTACAAGTTCAATTCAATTTCCTACTCCTACTGTATTTTGCTGATTTCATTTTGTATACAAGTTAAGTCCTAGTTTTATCGAGTTAAATGTAAACAAACAGGCCCTAACTACTCATTGAATGTCGTTTATCAGCTCATGGCTCAGCAATTACGGACCGATCCAAGGTTGGTTCATGCAGCACCGCCAGCGCAGGGACGGATCTAAAGAGGGCATGAGGGGGCACATGCCTCCACTCGAACGCATGTTCCCATTCGAAATTAAAATATATATTTTTATAAATTTTGTATAAATTAGCATAATTATGAAAGTTTGTTAATATATATACATACACACTTGCATATATATCTCGAAAATACACATATAAAATTAGTTTTATGCTTGAATGTCATCATATGGTGCATTTATATTTGTTCTTTTACGAGTTTTTGTCTATTTGGAGCTATATTTTCTTGTATCTCTTTATTTTTAACCGTCTAGGAGAAATATTTGAAAATAAAGTCATTAACAAAACTAACTCGATAATTCTAAAACTTGTCAATGTTAATTTAAAACATATTGTAAAAATTTTGTTTGAGATTTTGTGTTCATTTTTACCTAATTTAACTTAAAGTACGCGTTATAAACTTTTGTAGTTAGTAATGTATGCCTTAATTTTGTACGATCTTACCATGGTTGACTGAAAAAATGAATTTTCGCCACTATAATTAATAGGTGCTCCTACTAGGTTATATTCCTGGATCCATCCCGGCCACCAGCCCAACCTTAAATAATTTATGGCCCCCATTCAGTTTTATTACAACAACATATAGGCTTGTCTAATGTAGAATCATATGACAAGACTTTAGCGGCTTATAAATTGCCCTAAATTAAGTCTCTAATATTTTCTCATTTTTTAATTTTTCAGGTTGACAAGGGATATAAAGAGATCATAGGCTGTTCGATCAGCATTGACCTGAGCCGTCAAAGTATTGCAACCACACAGAGCCCCCTGTGACGCCACACATGCGGAAAAATGCACCTAATGGACGGTTAATGCATAGGATCGAGCATTGCTATACTATGACTTTTTGCCTTCATGTTTCGAATTTTGTGACGAACATCAAGATTTGTTTTTGCAAAGGGGATTGCTCCCCTTTGCAACGGTACAGGAAAGTACTGTTGCAAATGTGTCATAAATTTAAAATGAATTCAGGAAATGCGTATCATGCATACATATGCATATTAAAGCAGCCGAGCAGGTATTCTAGACATGCATGTATTCCTCGTTTGGATTAAAAAAAAAAAAACCACTATGGATTATTTTTTGTGGATTATTATTTTGTCAGGACGAGAGAAATCTAAAAATCAAAAAAAATATGACCGAAACTCAATTTTTTGAATGAAGGAAAAATAAGTCAATTTTTTTGTCTTTATTAAAAAATTTTGAATTTTGATTGTAATTATTTAGCCTAACAACAAAATACACAGAGTTAGACGAATATTGTAAAGTTGTCCGCCGTCCATTAGGTGCATTTTTCCAATGGAACAATTGTGATGACTTCCAAACATTTTGAAAAATTTGTCTCTCATTAAGGTATTTTGGACACTTCTTAAGGAAAGGGACATCACAAAACAGGGGATGAAGACCAGCAAATATTTTAACCTCTTGTGGGTAAAAAATGTTGATTGCCACTGCATGTACATGCAATTGCACGGAGTCTCTCTCTCTCTCTCTTCTTTTTTGTTTCCACCGTCGAGGTGTCGGACCGGCTTAGGTGCACATTGACTAATTTATTTTTTAGTCTTGTTAAAAGCAAATCATTTATGCCCAAACTAGAGAATTCACAAGAATTTTTTTTCTTCTAGCTTGATCCCAAAAAACCAAACCCTGATCAATATTAGAGAACAAACTCCCCAACTAACCAGACTAACCCTTGGGGCTACAGATAGCCTCCCTTGAATTGGCACCATTGTCTCGAAGTCCTCTCCGCGTGTTTATTTCTGAATTAATAATAATACAAGCTCGGGTTATTTGTACAGTAAGTCTATGGGTACATATAAATGGTACAGATTTTGTACATATATTTTTCGTGGGGTCCACTACGGGTCCCACACAATGATCCGAGCCGTTCACTAAATGTAAAATATTTTTTCAAGGGCCCTCTCAAAAATTCAGCTCAATCCGATACTTGTAGATGTTCGATCGAATCTTCTAAATTTTTCATATCCTAAAATCTAAATGAAAAATTAGATGATTGGATTGAACACCTATAAGTATCGGGTTGAGCTGAATTTTTATAGGGAGCCCTTGAAAAAATATTTTACATTTATTGAACGGCTCAGATCATTTGTGTGGAATCCGTAGTGGACCCCATAAAAAATATATGTACAAAATCTGTACTATTTATATGTACCGATAGACTTACTGTTATTTGTATGACACACCAAAAATAGAACCCACATGCCAATCTGTGCATTGCCGGTGCCCGTAGTTCTGTTCATATATACTAGTAGGAGTAATATTTTAGAATTAGCCCTACTGTACATGCTCGGATTAGTACTGGTCCAATCACATGCAACTAGCTTGGTCCTGGTCTGAACATTTCTCTCCACAGATTTTCAAGCTTTTTGGCTTCTACCATTTAATTGCCCCGCAGATGCATCATCATGAATCATGATGCTTTTTCTTGCATGTTCATATAGCAGCAGCAGCAGCGGAGAGAGAGAGATGGCCAGATGGGTAAGTAAACCGTACTAATACAATGAAGCCAAGAGATGGTGGTAGTAATAAATGTAGTTGTACCATCGCTTATAATGCTATATATAGTTTATAGGCTGCAGGCCATTATGTAACGATAGTGTACGTATGGTATGGTTGTGTGGAACTCATTTTGAATTGTTTATTTCTTATGGTCTATGTAAAAGATCTGTTCAATTGAATATCAATAGATAATGACTTGATTTATTAATTCAATTTTTTGTGTGAAGGCCAAACATTAATGACTTGATCCCCTTCTTGAAACCTTAGCCGTCGCATTTATTTTTCTTCTCCCTTCTCCTCCCTCCTTGGATTTCACATCCCTTATACGGTATCCGTGTCAAAAAGTGCTTTACCCTCATATAATGTCTTTGCAGGAGCAACTCCTGATGGTTTGTTAGATCTGTAGTTTTGGAAATTCATTGGCGCGTTCATACTTAACTGGAGTTTGTTTGATCGTCTGGGTACGTATTTGTTGTCTTTTTTTTTGGGCTACTCTTTATCTCTTTTTGAGACTGCTAGAAAATATGAAATCTTAACAGGATGTGTGTCAAGCGAGATGCCTGGGTTGGGGTGAAAGACATCAACCGCCTTGAACTTTTCTCGTTTTGTATAAGTTAGACGATTAGTTTGATTTTGTCCAAGATATTTGAAATAAATTTCACTTTGTAAGTGTTGTTAGACTTATATCAATACAACTTAATTCTCTCTTTTGTCCAAAAAAAAAATTTAGCCTTTATGGATGTTCAATTCATCTAATTTTTAATATTGAACCTTTGAAATATACTTTGGCTAGAATGATGGTTCGAATCATTTATATAGAATCTCAAAATGAATCCCATACAACCATTTGTACAATTTCGGTGCAGATCGATTGGTCGGTTTTCATATTATTGCCATATCAATATCAAAAATACTAAGAGCAGGGACACTTTGCAGGGATCCTTGCAGAGGCAATCGCGTTTAACCCCATTTTGGGTCCCAAAAAAATCTAGAAAAATATCCATAAATTTTTGAATATTATTTTATAGGGCCATGTAAAAAATCAGCTCCTGCGGATATCGGTAAGTATTACATTTGGATTCGTAGGGGCAAACTGAGCAGTTCGCCCTTACGAATCCAAAAGTAATACTTACCGATATCCGCAGGAGCTGATATTTTACAAGGCCCTATAAAATAATATTCAAAAATTTATGGATATTTTTCTAGATTTTTTTGGAATTTGGAATGGGGCCAAATGCGATTGTCTCTGCAAAGATCCCTGTAAAGTGTCCCTACTCGTAGCAGGACTGTATCAATATAGATAGACAAGTTTTTGGTGGCGCAGGGACATCATAGATCTCATGGGCCCAGTCAAGATTTTAATAGGAAGACTTGAAAGTTCGTACTTTTCCAACTATAATTAGAAAATCTTCGACCTTGTTCGTTACTGTGTTTAGATTGTGTTTTGAAAATTTTTTTGAAAAATAGTAGGGGTAATAAATGAAGAGAGATAGAAAGAGAAATGGGGAAAGTAGGAGGAATCTAGGGGGAATCTAGAGGGTATTTTTTGAAAAATTCTTTTTGAGTTGAGAAGAGAACAAAGCATGGTGGGTTTTGAATTTTGAATTTTAATTATTATTTTATTTCTTTTTAATTTTATTTTTATTTTTTTTTCCAATCATTACTCATATTTTCAATAATTACTTTATTTCTCTCTATTCTCATTACCTATAAATTTAAATCCAAAATCCCAAAACGAACAGAATCTTCGTGTCGCCAATGAAATAAGTGAAAAAGTGGATTAAATTCGAAGGAAAAAAAGGAGGGTAGTACTACTAAGGACATAGCTATATTTTAGAAGCACAATATGCGGTCCCTTTTTTGTATTTGTTTATTATAAAATACTACTACATGTTAACGATATGAAAATGCTAAGGATCAAGTTCGATATTTACGCATATATATTGTTAAGGGCAACGCTGGTATTTTCAGTGTACAAGTGCTTCATGCTTGAGGCAATTTCATCGCACTTATCAAATCAAATTCCTTAAAATTGAGCAAAATTTTCCCTAGATAAATGGAGAAATTCGAAAGTTAGTGAATCTAGCGACCCAACATTTGACATAAGTTTTGCATGAGACTTTCACGCAAAAGATCAAAGTCATTCAATCTATCTAAATTATGTTTTTAAGGGTTCTCGTAAAAAATCAATACTCTGTTCGGTTGCATGCCAATTGAAAAAATTTTGAGTTTGATTTTTGGGATAATGAGTGGAGAAAGAAATTATGCTAATAATTGCAGATAGGGATAATTAGTGAAAATAGATAGAGAGAAAAATGATAGTAATGATTGAAGATAGAAATAATTAGTTGAGAGAAAAATAAGAGTAATGATTAGAAGTAGGGGTAATAAATTTTTTGAATTAGAAATTTTTTCTCAAATTGCCATCCGAGCAAAGCACAAATCATTTGAATAATGGTAAGGGCTTGATTGGTTCATTTATTTGATTCTTGTCAAATTTAATAGGATAAAATTAAATAAGCCAATCAAGTCCTTACCGATATTCGAAGGAACCCCTTAAAAATATATTTTAAAAAATTGAACGGTTCCAATTATTCGCTTGGGGCTCCAATTAGTTTTGTGTCAAATATTTTGTCCCTTGAACTAACCTTATATATAAATATTTAAATGAAAGTAATTATTATTCTATATTTCATTTTTTCAAAATATTTAATTTTAAATTTCTTATTAATCAATCATCCGGGACGCTGCCAAGTAGGGGTGCTTGGCACAGCCGGCCAATCCAGTCATTTATTTCGACAATCGACCGCTTGGATAATAACTTGAGCAACAAATGATTCAAATATTTACGCACTCGAATTAGATCCGAGCAATTTATGCCGAGATAAACGGCCCGCTCGACACTACTGTCAAACACCCCCATTTAATAGCATCTCCCGATCCGAGCTTTTAGGATCCAATAATTTTCCTTCCACATGACAGAATCACGGATGAGGCCTACCGAGCCTTGTGGTTTTGGGGCTACTGACCTGACATTCATTTATTGGGCTGCAGGTTTAGCCCACCAACCATCGTACTATCAACACAAATATTATGAAAAAATGATGACGTGTTTTGATGATTGATATCTATCAAGAATATTTTTTGCATTAACAAATATTTTTAATTTGTTCTTAACGGGTATTAATTATTAAAACAAATCCTGGACCGATATTTTCCCAAATATTAATTATTCCATTACCATACAAAAAAAGAGAAAAATTTAAGGCTTTTTTTTTTGCTCGGCAAACGAAGCGAAATTTTTATAACAACTCGAAACGGATACATCGAGGGTGCTCGAGGGCAATGAGATCGACAAAACTCAACCCTCCAATAGAAAATTGGATGGCAGACACCTCACAACCCAAAAGATTTACATCTTCAACAATCTAATTCCATCCAAAAAAATCTTCAAATCCTCCACCAAATACACCTTTATGTCGAATTTTGCCTTCACCCACATTGCAACTCTAGTTTTAATCAACTCACCCACTCCACAGAGCTTGTTGTAGCATTGTTGAACACGTAAGCATTTCTTACTTGCCACAAAGACCACAATGTTGCAAAGAAAGTAGCTAGCTACCCACACGATTTTTCTCCCATGCACTTTCGGAACCTACTATCACCCCACCAAATAAATTGGTCTTCCAAAGATGCAGGGCACACCCGCCTTACATGCCACAAATCCAGAATCTGCTAACAAAAAAAGTTATTACATTTCACCACATCGTTCACACTAACAAAAATTTTGTCAACAAATTTTTTTTCTCAACAACTTTTTCACTCACATTCTCATCAACTTATTCACTAATGGAAATAACTTGACATTTTTCAACAATTTATTCACTACCAAAAATACCTAATGACTTTTTAACAACCAAAATTTTGTTACAACTTTTTCATTAGATTAAATTCCGTGCGTTTCACATTTTTATACCCTCTTAATTATCCCATTTTAGTTGTCCTTTATTGAGAATTGTGTCAAATTGTTAGATCACAAAATAAATTATCTTTGCACATAAATTTTTTTGAAAAAGTTAAATCAATTTAAGCTGTCCATTAGTTTTTAAAATTAGTGCAAAAAAATTGAAAAATAATACTTTACTCCCTCTATTCTAATTTATTTGTCCTTTTTGGGAGTTCATACTACTTTTTAATTGATTATATCTTGTAATGATCTATAATCGTTTAGGTGATTTTGAAAACATTATTTAAAATAACTAATTGAGATAAGGAGTAATTTTCTTAAGTTTCTTCCTTTCTTTTTTTTTTTTGTTTTTGCCCATTTGTTAAATCTAATTTACTCTATCCTAGGGGATTTGGAAAGGGAGATAAGTGCTTACGGGAATCGAACCCTACCCACATGCATGCCTCCAAATTTTGCGGTATTTAGAGATTTTGAGGAAAAGATTAGAGCACCAAAGAATGACAATCAACAAAATAAATTGGGGAGTGATTTTGCCACTCTTCTTTTTGTTAATGTCACTCTTTTTTGTGTTTTTATTAGATGATTTATTTTATGAGAGAAGGAGAGTGGCATTAACAAAAAAGATTGGAAAATTCTATAGTGCAAGGCCCTGCAAGGCACTCTGTAGGACGCACACGGGCTATCGATTTGACAATGAATGGATGGATATAATCCGAGTTTCTATAAATTCTATTCATCTATTGTTTGGATGAAAATCCGAGCCATCCATTGCTGAGATGGACAGCCAGATTAGCCGTACTACACATATATGCGGGAGGTGCACTACAACGTTACACCCTCGATCCCTAACAAAAAGAGAAGTGGCAAAATCAATTTCCAAAAAATTTGGTGCAATTTAAAGATAGATTTCCTCTGCCTGGAAACTGGAAAAGGAATATTTGTGTTTCAGTTGACAGCCAAACAGTCACGTGTTCCTGCGACTCCATGTCAAATACGACGTCTCAATGAACCACTTTGGTCCAATTTCGGGCGGTCGGATTAGAGCATCCGCATTGTAATAATCAAATGGATGTAAATAAGCAAATTTAATAATAATGTTCAAAAAACATCTCACATTGTAATAAGTAAAGTTATAAGTCTTTTAGCAAATAATCAAATTCCACTCGTTCCATAACCAAACTTAACAATTTTTATCAATAACCAAACCCAATAAGGAAACTCAAAACTCAATAACTCAAAAACACCCCTCATTGGAATCGTCTCATCGAGACGAATAATTTGGTGTGATCGGATACGTGATTGAAACTCGTTTGCGATTGGACCTAGGTGCATTGTGTATTTTGGGATTTTTTTTGGTTAGGGATGCAAAAATAATCAATGTGGAGATAGAGGTTGTTAAGTTTGATTATGAACTAAATGGATAATCAAGTGCTGACGTGACACATTTTGGTTATTCCCATTGCGGATGCTCTTATACTGATTGCGGTCTTTCTGATGGACTTATGTATCTTGTTGGTTGAGTTATTGGGTTTGATTATCTCGTGAACTCTCACATAATTAATGTAGTGTCTCATAGTGTAATGATCTCTTCTATCGGTTAAAAAAAAAAAAAAGACTTAACGAATGAGTACAATTAAAAGAACTCAGGCCTCAAGGATATATACTCCAGTAGTAATTAGTGGCAAAAAGTTCGATTTTTTCCGACGAAAATGCATTGAATTTAAGGCTCTGTTTGTTTGGACGTAAAATATTTTCCTGCAAATTGTTTTACTTATTTTTCGGTGTTTGGTTGTGTCAAAAATGAGGAAAACATTTTACATGTAAAATATTTTTCATCAATTGGATGAAAATGATTTACCCTTAGATTTTTCGTAAGTTATTTTCCAAAATGAACCCGATGCCTTCTACTGCAATTCTCACTGCTTAGTTTCCTCGATCGTCAGTCCTAACCTACGTTCAATTCCAATAATTTCAGATCTCTCCACTGTTTAAACCCCATCTTTCTCTCTTTACACTATTTTGTTAATTTCCGAAAATATTTTCAAGCTAAGTGCCAACCAAACACTGAAAAATAAATGTTTAAAGTTTGTTTTCTGAAATAAAATTTTACATTGTAAAACATTTTATATCAAAACAAAACGGAGCCTAAGTTCTTATTTTGCGGTTAAGACAATCTTTGTTGTAAAAAATAAAAAATCTATTGGAGATGGCAAAATCCAACCACGTTCCCAAATTTCACAGGCAATTATACTACTATTCACCCATTAATGAACACAACCAAAACAGCACTACTGTTTCTACTTTAATAACATGGTCCTATATATGGGTTGTAGCATCTTTGTAAACTCTCTTCACGGCTATATAAATCCCCTATTGACCTCACCATAAAGAAGCCTTAACTCTCTATAGAAACAAGTCCAACAAGCTCCACAATATCCAACACCTCTCTCTCTCTCTCTCTCTCTCTCTCTAAAATTCTACCCAGTTCGTAGTTGAGTTCTTCGCAACAACAACAAATGGAAGGAGATCGGAAGGGATACAAGAAAGGGCTGTGGGCAGAGGAGGAAGACAGAGTCCTCATGGACTACATCAGAGTGCATGGGAAAGGGAGATGGAATCGCATTGCTCAAATGACTGGTTAGTTGTTCAACACAACTATATATACTTCCATTTAAGTTGTCAATTTTTAATTTAGACTGAATTAATACTAATTATTAGTAACACTGTGGGTGTTGATTATTTCGAAATAATTTTGATTATTTTGTTTTATATGTTTATATATATATAGGTTTGAAGAGGTGTGGCAAGAGTTGCAGATTAAGGTGGATTAACTACCTAAGTCCCAGCATCAAACACGGTGATTTCTCAGAGGAAGAAGATGACCTCATAATCCGCCTTCATAATCTCCTTGGAAACAGGTTTTTCTTCTTAATTTCTTTTTGAAATCTCGATGCAGTTGTATTTTTTCGTCGGCGAAGGAAAATTTCATCATCTCAGAAGATACATGCATAGTAAAATTGTGAACGATAGAAAAATAAACGCATTAATTAATAGTGTTCCGGAGAGCAGAAGGGCTCTCCTAGTGTTGTAACTTGCAAACTTGCTGTTAGACTTGTCTCACATTGTTCATTTAAGCCATCCAATCTTAATTAGTTAATATATTTTAGAGGTTATTCCACCTATAACCAATTCGCATGGACTTGTGATCAAGTGGGGCATCAAAATGTTTGAATGGTGATCTTTGAGACTCTGATATGGCAGGTGCACCGCTCTATTGTCCCACTACTAAACGATGGTGCGCACCCATATCCTGCCATGGGTTGTCTACGCAAACACAATTACATCCGATTATCGGGGTTAAAGTAGGGTGTCTCCACCCATCCCACCATGACTTGGCTAATCAACCAATTGATTTTAAATTGGAACCCTCCAAAAAATTTAACACTTGCAATTGTTATAATGATTAGCTCTTCACAGTGTGGTAGGGCTAGCTTTGTTAACATTCCCCTCGTAATAATGTGGCCTATCCTTTCTCTACTAATGTGGGTTCCTTCCCTTGTTTTCTTTAGAACGTGTGTTGTTCTTTTCTTTTTGTTTTTTTTTGCGCGGATGTCCAGGCCAGCTTTCGCGTAACTCGATTGTTTTTAAGACCCTGAAATTAACGAACAGGTAAACCTCCAGTGGTCCCAAGATTGGAATGTTTATATATGGAATTTGAACATGCGATTTTATAAAGAACAATCACTTATTACTTTCTCATGGTGCGTACCACGGTACTGTTTAATAAAGCGTCCGTACGACTTCCAGATTCATTTTGAACATTATTGTGTGGTAGTAAAATAATATCGTCATAAATACTTGTCAATTGTTATGCGAAACATAATGAAAGATGTTGAAACTAACTTGGTGAATTATGATGCCTAAGGTGGTCACTAATTGCTGGACGAGTACCGGGCCGAACGGACAACCAAGTGAAAAACCACTGGAACACTCATTTGAGCAAGAAGCTCGGAATCAGGAAGGGGATAAGAACCAAGGTTAATGGAATTTCTTCACGAACAGTGCCAAAAAAAGTAGTAGCGGGAAATACTATTACACCAGTGGACACTAATTTTAAGAATTCTTCTGAGAGTAACAACATTGACCGAGCCAAAGGTCAAAAAGTCATTGAAGGTGGCTTCCGAAGCAATGCTGGGTTTTTTGGAGTAGACGAGCCCATGGTATATGAGAGTTTTGAAAGCCCTTTCTGGATTTATGATCACTTAGATGCCCCGAGCTTGCTAGACCATTTCGACCAATTTTCACCTGACTTTGTTTGGCATGGCTTGTAAACCTAACTAATTCTTCAATTTATTGTGCTTTTATCAGCTTATTTCTAATGTAACCGATTATGCATGTTTTTTATGATCTTTAATTAAGCTCTCGACCAACTATATTACTTTCCGCTCACAAATAATTGAGAACCACATTACGACGAAAACAAAAACTAATACTCCGTAAAAACTATGAATAAGACAACTAGGGCCCGTTTGGATGCGGGATAAGAATTGGAGGTATTAGTTATGAATAGGGATAAGATAGTAAGGGATATTATGTAAGAAGGGTGAGCCCACATTGATGTGACGGGAGATTAAGGGGTATAATATAATCCTGGATTTAGCTAATAGCCTAATACCCCTCCATTTTACTTCCCAAAAAGAGGTTTTAAAGCTGAACCCACGGACTAAAAGGGGGAATATCACAATCCCCCTTCACAATAAAAAAGAGAAAAGATGATAATCGATGCAAATTGACAAGTACATGAAAGTGATGTACATGTTCTGGCTAGCTAGCTAATAGTTAGAAAAAGGATAAAAGGGATTTGATCTTCAATTAATCATGCTACAAAATCAAACACATTTTTGGAATTTTGAATTTTCACGACTTTTTCTTCGACCAAATTAAGATTTAGGATGAGTGGAGATAAATTCCTAAACGTGATGTGACCAGACCTAACAGTGGGCATGATATATACATGCATGTTACGAATGGCAGGCAGCTAAATCAATTGCCCGTGGGTATCCACACATCATTGGAATTTTGAATTTTTGAGATATTGTCCCAGTTGCTAGCTTTATTGGAGATAATAAAAATAAAACTGCTCCTGCGTGATCTTATGCTAATGATCATCCACTTCAAGATCAGGCAAATAAAGGAAGAGAAAAAGAAATAGATGAACTGGTTCGACACTTGTATGTGCTTTATTCGGATTACGGAAAAGTGATGCAAATGGTGTTGGGTTTATCGAGTTTGTCCCATACGCAGTAAAACCACACCGATCGATCGAATATATTGGTCATGACATAAACACAAAGCGTTGTCTTGAAGTTTATTTTAAAAACTATTCTTGAGATTTAATTTTACGAGTCGAATAGATTGAGCGGTTTGGCAAATATTACTATTTTGAGCGCCGAATGAGTCACAACTCGTATGACGAGCACAGCAGGACCTGGGACGTGTTGTGATTGGTGTACCACGAGGCGCCCATGTTCGAGATCGATAGAGGAGAGAGAGAGAGAGGGGGGAAATGCGAAATTGCGAAGTGATGTCCAAAAAGATAAACACAGCTAGACTCAAATTATGGTTTGTGTGAAAAGTTTTGACACAATGAAAAAGGACCCCACTCATTTCTTTTTTTTGCCTTGTAGCCCTGCAAGACTTGGCAACCCCAATTAGGTTTCTGGATCTTTTGGGTGGTTTTCGATGCACCCCTCAGGTATACATTATTGCTTTCAAATGATAGAAGTCCTTTTTCTCCTCTTTTCACAAATCTATTCAATTCCCTTCCAAGTAACAAATCATTCCCACGGAGAAAGGGGTATGGAAAAAGGTCATTTGGTCCTTGCTGTACGGTCATGTTATGATTTGGTCCTTGCTTTCAAATGAACGGCACCATTACTCCGACCGTAAGCTCAATCTCATCGTTTGTCTCTGCAATACGCTTCTTTGGAAGAGATTTTTTAAAATTTGAACCGTTCAAAACACTTTTAGATGGTAAGATTGAGAATGATGGAGAGAGCGGTAAAACAGAGGAGTGGAGGTACTTACTTTTAGTTTGGTGTGTAATCAGTGGAGGTCGCAGGATTATACATTTTGACATTTTACATGATAAAAAAAAAAAAAAACGGTTGGTCTATTCAAAGAACTGATATCACATGCAAAACTCTTTTAAATACAAATAAGTTTTCCTTTATTCCCATTTAAAAGCTAAATGATTGTATCATAAGTCCTGAAGAATAATAGTGTGTTTCCGTCAGCGTACGTATATAATCAAGAGAAACATGCATTTGTCCTTTCGGTAAATCAACAGTTATTCTCTACTCCTCTATTGATAGTCGTCTAGCCGCACTCTTGGCTGTGAGATATAAAACACGGGTTCGAATCTATGTTACTTCACTTAACCTCTATCTATTAAATTGGATTAGTAATTTTATTTTAATTAGAGCAAAGATATCTAATATAGATCCAAAAGAAAAGGACCCTTTAAGCAGAGTAATATTGATGTGATCACAAAGCTGCAAGGGAATGTTCTGTTTCAGCATAGAGACAATGGGGGTGGCATAATTGGTTCCGGGAAACCATTGGCAAGCGCAGTGTTCCATTGGAAACAAGATTTTACTCCACTCCACCAGGAGACTCACAATGGTCAACGGTTACTTGCACATAGCTAGGTTTTTCCTAGACAATGAATTTAACATGATAGGTATTTGCAATTTAGTTTTTGGCATATTGTACTTATCATTGGCCATTGATTAGCATGTCTTCATTTACTAGTTGTTAACTTTTGTTTCATTGTGTTTGGATTTAGGGGTGGTTTTGGCCTAAAAAATCAATTTTACGTTTTTTTTTTTTTTGTCTTTACTTAAATTTTTTTTTGCACTTTTTTAGTTTCGCGTCCAACTTTTTGTGACTTATTGATTCGTCTCAACGAGAGAAATCAATTAAAATTATATAATCAAATACTGTCTTTTTGACTTGTTTTTGTCTTTATTCAAAAAATTATAAATTTCAATAATAATTTTGTATTTTTTCGATTCCGCTTGTTTTTGACTTTTTAAACCAAAACAAGCCTTACAACTAGAGAGGTTGGGAAAGGAAAAGAAAGAAAAATTGTGATGGTTCTTACCTCTTTTTGCTTTACCTGATCATTGACAAGCCCTTGCAATAATTGAAGATCCAAACACGAGATTTGGTTTTGTTGAGTACAAAGAGCCTTTATATACCGCTCTGTTTTTGCTACAAAAATAGAAACGTTATACTAGGGACGAAGCCAGGATTTTACTCTAGCAGTGGCGAAATGCGAATGATTAGAGGAAGAGTGCTTGACAGTGGTGCCGAGCGACCGATCTGACCGTTCATTTCGGCACGGACGGCTCGGATCTAATCCAAGTACATAAACGGCCAGATTGGCCCCTCAATTCCTTTGCCAAGAACTCCCAATTGTCAATATCTCCGGGTCCACAAAATGTATACTAAAAAAAATAAAAAGATGCATTGCAATATGAATAGTTATCGACTCAAGGAAAAATTAAAATAACATAATAAAAACTATAGTAAACGATGTTTGTCGTTTGCACATGGAGTACGAAAAAGACTAATATAGTTTTGGAATACAATTTTGGGTCTCCTTTCTTCAAAAAAATTAGAGGATTTAGGACTACTATATAGCAAAAAATAAGGGAACAAATCTAGTAGTGGCGAGCCTATATAAGTTGGGGATGACTTTTTTTTCTTTATATATAATAATTGTATTTTCTAAAATTCTTGCCGTGGCGGCCGCCCCAACTAGACCCTGGCTCCATCCTTAGCTATACATCGATTTGTTAATTCCTCTCTGGGTACCAAATTTTCGGTAAATCGAAATAAGATGCAGAACGATAAAGACTTTTATTATAGCTGAAGCAAAATGAGCACAAATTTTGCATACAACCACCCAGTTGGACTACGAAATCGCTACCATAGCAAGCATACAACAACGAGCAGTAGAGCGGAGCAGAAAGCGGCTGCCTGCTCTACTGCTTTATTCACGGCATACAATATCTTGCATGCCTACAACAATCAACCAAAGAGAAACACACAAACACAAACAGAGAAACAATAGCAGCAACACAGGAGTCATGAACTCAAATGCAGAGCAGGGGTTTGGTTCCGGCGTCGAAACCCCAGACTTGGAGCTTGCCGTCCACGAAATCGTAGTGTCCGCCCATCAGTTTCAGAGTTCCCTCCGCCACCCGAGACCGGACGTACGGGTATGTGAGGAGGTTTACCAATGACACATTCACCGCCTCCTGCAAAATTTCACAATTCGTGAACATTTTTCGGAACCAAATTTCTTAAAAAACATCCCCATAGACGCGAAGAAATAAGTTAAGTTTAGAAGAACTCGGCCTAAGATGGACCCAAGTACACAATTAGGGTCAATTGAAAAAAAGAAAAAAAGAAAAAAGAAACGAGCTTTTAAATTGAAAGTTTTCATTAAAATTATCTTTTTTTTATTCTTGCTCTTTTCACTAATTTTTAATTGCCTCAATATCACCACAAGGCAAAAAAATGGAGTCACCTTTTCACACATCCTGCATTGTACATCAAATGGTTCGTCCCCAAAGTCTGCCATCACCTTAGCCTTGGCTGGTAAACCAATCTTGATCCAGTCATGTACAAAATCACTGCATGCCCAAATTACCCCTAATCAATTAGTAAATTATTTTTATGCTATAATTATTTAGAACTATCTTTTTAACCGAAAATAATACAAGACAAATTATTAATCAATTCTTACTAGGAAGGTGGTGCATCGTCAGGATGACTCATAAGTGCTTCAATCCCACCACATTTACTGTGGCCAATGACCAGTATGACCTCCACCTGGTTAATTTGTTGTTATTTTTCCATTGAACAAAACATGGACTTGGGGCTACTGTCTCTTATGGACAACAACATTTAGCAGTGCTCATATTCATCATCCAAAAGTATTATTATGGACGGTCCAGATTTTAAAATAACTCTTATAGGGAAGTGTTTAGAATTCTTTTAAAATTCGGACTATTAATTGCTGAGATGGATGATGAAATTAAGTGCTGCTGAATGTTGTTGTCCCTGAGGTGGTGTCCCTTTGGGACAGCAGCCCCCCAAGTTGGGAAATTATATATATGAAAATTGGGGAAGGAAATCTAGAAGTAGGATTTCATAACTACCTCGAGAGCTGCAACAGCATATTCAATGACTGCGCCAGATTCAGAATGTCTCATCTGTGTAGCAAGCAGAGATATGTTAAAAGGTGATGCCTATATGCCATCAAAAGTACAGATGGTCAATTCAAACATGAATTAATTAGCACTGTTTTTGAAGTATATATACCTGATCAAATCCTGGGACCAAGTTAGCGATGTTTCGGGTCATGAAGGCCTGACCTGGACGGAAGTCTAGGACACGAGACGGGCAAACTCGGGAGTCAGAGCAAGCAAACACCAGAAACTGCAAGCATGTATACATTTTGCATCAAGATCCTATCATGATATGCTAGTAAATTGAGACTGGTACTGGGAGCTCTGAAAATGGTTCAAGAAAGGGATATTTTAAGCATGGGGACAATATTCAAATGACATACTTTGGGGCTCTGGCCTGCTTTAAGTTGTTCGAAATATTCTGGAAACATGCTGCAAAACTCATTCATAACCCACACAGTAAGGAAAACAATTTAACCAATTCAAGAAGGCAAGCGAAGAGCCTATGAAATCGGATGGATATGAAGCGTTGATTTGATCGATCGCATGGTCTTGTTAGAAGGAAAACAAAAATTACAAAAAAGATCATGGTCTTGTCTAAGCTTCACATACTTGAATTCATTGGTCATGAAGTGATGGAACCCTCGTTTAATCATTACAATCGGGTCGCTTATATCAATCCGTCTCGATGCTGTTTCCGTCGTCTGAACTTTGGTCTCATCCCCATCTCTGCATCCCAAAAATATTATAACTCCAGTACTCATGTTTCGGTATATGCATGCATAATGATTTGGCAAAATAAAAATGAATAAAACAAGCTTTTAAATAAGTGGAAAATGAGATAAATTAATCAATCAAGGTGGGTAAAAGAAGTAAAACCTAAGAAGCCTCTTGATTCCTTCAGCAGCTACCTCATGACTTGAATTCTTGCCAGCCATCTTTGTGCCTCTTTCTACTGCACATCGACAAGATTGTGAACGTCAAATAAAATTATTTACGGTCTACATTTTTTCATTATCTCATTAATTATGTGCAACTCACAATTAAGTTCTTCTTGTGTTGAGCAAAATATAAATAAATAAAGCTGACTTTAATAACGACACAAAAATGGATCAAAAGCATGCTTGTTTGTAATGTTTTTGTTACTATTGATGCTCATAACTCTAATGTACTCATAATCAAGTCACAAGAAATTAACCGCGGGACATTTCTTCCGTGGTTTCGGACAAGTATATTATTGTCAACGGGAGTTTGGGCTACCAACACGGAGAGGAGTATAAGTGCCCACGGGAGAGGTCTCGAGTTTAAGTAGCTGGAGCTTCGTTTGGTATGCTGTCATTATTTAACTTAATAATCACCAACGATGTCTAGGGCAAAAGGGAGAGAGAATACGTATAATCTTGTTTTATTTCATACCCAATTGTAATAATTAACAAAACTACTTGAAATTTACTCTACACCAACCACAGTTTATGGGTTTGGAATCCCAACCAATCCCATTGTTAGTACGTATCAAATACGTAGAATCTTGCTTTAATTTAGGGGGTGTTCCACTTTTGTGGAAAAAATACTTTTTGAAAAAGAGAAAATTACCTCTAAGTATAGAAAAGTGACACTTAATTCCCATTAAGGAGAGATGAAATACTTAATTACCACTAAGTCCACTTTTACAAAAATACATTTACCATTAATAGAAATGTCACCCTAGGGTTTTAGGGTATGCTAGGGTTTTATGGTACCCTAATGGGTACCCTAGTAAAATCTTAGGGTACCCTAGGATTTTAGGATTTTAGGGTACCCTAGAGTTTTAGGGTACCTTAAGATTTTAGATTTTAGGATACCCTAGGGTTTAAGGTACCCTAGAGTTTAGGTTTAGGTGATTTCATAGAGCCATAGGGTTTAGGTTTAGGCACTTTCATAGGAGTTTTAGGGTGCACTTTCCTATTATAGGGTTTTAGCGATTTAGACACTTTTATTGGGTACCCTAGAGTTTTAGGCACTTTTATAGGGTACCCTGAGGTTTAGGCACTTTCATAGGGTGCCCTAAGAATTAAGCACTTTCAGTATTGGGGGTTTAAGGTACTTTCATAGGGTTTTAGTGTTTCGTTAATTAGAGGAAACTTGGTGGGAATTACTTTTTATTTTCTGGACCTAGAGGTAAATTGCCCAAAAAGATAATTTCAAACTCAAAAATCATGTGTTTACTACAAATAATTTTTCTACCAATATAGATTTTGTTTGATAGATCTCATTAAGATATTTTAAACGGTGCAAAAAAAATTTAAAATTTTTTTTTTAATTTTCATTGTATTTAAATTTAATATTACTTTCATTTGAAAAAAAAAATAATTTTTGAAAAAATGGAACACCACCTTACTTCTTTAAGTATCCGTAGCAACACCGATCGACAATGATAAACTGTAGGCAATTACCAAAGGGTCAAAGATTATAAATTAAGAAGACGAACGGTTGGTTTTTATGTACGAAGTGCTCCCGTACGCGCATACTGAGCGTGATACGAAGCTTCGCTTTTCCTCCTACGTACGTACCGATTGTCAGAGAGAAGATTAGCACTACCGTACGAGAAAGTGCATGCAAAACAAAGAACAAGTGATGCACAAAATTAAACCAACAGTTCCTAAATTTGTCGTGTGAACATATTTAAATACCATATTTTAAATAAATAAAAAAATTAAAAAAAAAAACCCATCTGAATGATAAGATTAATTAATTAATGAATCATATATGGTGTAAGGATATTTGAATGCACCATAAAACTTGTAAAACATACCACACTAATGAAAACTAGTTCTCGAGAATTGGGAACTAAACGATGGAGTGTATATTTTACTTGACAAATGCCCAACAAGTGCATGGAACTTTGCTCTTGCAAGAATATGTATTTATAGGCCAAGTATCCTTAACTGGTTGAGTTCATTGAACAAGAAACCCTCCATACCACAACATTTTTTCACAAGGAAACGTGTTGCATGCCTATGCCATTTATATTTGTATTTTAGTGGAGGGAATCATTTTCGAATGCGCGCACCTTTATGGCGCGTGTGTGATACGCACCCCCCGAATATATAACGTGCATGTTGCATAAAACTTCATAACATCGGTTTTGAAATCGTAACGTTTATTTTGTGATTCATATTGTTTGGACATAAATTCATTCAATTAATTTTGAATTTATAATATTCGTATGTTATGAGTTTTTTTGCATGTTTTTTTTTTTTTATCGACAAAATAATATTTATTAAAGCTCGATAAGGGTACATCGAGGAGAAAGAAAACAAGTGAGTTCTCAGAAAAGGAAAACCCTAACAAAGAAAGGAAAAGAGAAACATGGTAAAAAAGTGTCCAACCAAGAGTTGGATGTCCCACCCTGAAGGGAATTGGATCTTTTTTATCAGCAAAGAAATTTATTATAGGATCGAAAGTTACAAAGATTAAATGAACCAAGGGAAAAATTGACATCACAACAGAAACAGATATTCCAACTATGTTGGCACCCTGTAGCACCCAACATTCCCGACTATCACGTGCCCCGTGGACCTAAACAGGGAACTACAAGAGGTCGACCAGAAATCAACCACAAAACAGAGGATAAAACAAGAAAGCAAAAACAAATGGTCCAACCAGTACGCAAAGCTCTATAATAGAACAAACTGCAGCAAACTATGGTCCTCACAACCCCCAAATGAGCTTCATAAACCTGAACCACTCCTTAAGCATCATCACAGCTATCATGAGACACAGAGTAATGCAGCCAAAGCATGACAAGGCCGTAAGAGAAATCACATTCCAATGCGCTGCCAAACGCCCTTCGAGCCACCCCATGCGTAAAAATCCTTTGGGTTAGCAAAGGCTGGCGAGGCGCTGGACTTAGTTCTGTGGTGTGCATAAGGTGGCCCAGGGACCACTCTTCATTACCCAAAGAAAAAAAAAATCCAATGCACCTAATCTCATCAAGACTTCTTTTCAAGGCTTCCACGGAGTAGTTTGAGATGGTGTTCAATCCTTTGATCCATACAGCCATTCCTGTTTTTACTGTCTGCAACCTCTTCCCATTCAGCAGTGATGTTGTCGAAAGATGATGGTCTTTTCTTGCCTTCCACAGAGACCACAAGACTCATTGAAATTTGTCTCACATCGGTTAATTATAACCTCCAAAATTATTATATTAGCCTGGACGGTCTGGTCTCTCTACTCATAGCCTATTGATTGTGAGTTGGATGCTTTAACATGGTATCAAAATTAATTAGGTTTTCAAAGGCTTTTCCTTTCCCCTTTGTTTGTGCTATAGTTGCACTTCCTTTCTTAGCGATTCATATATACCGGATCCTTTGTTGACCTCTAGACTCGCACGTGGATGGGAGTTGTTAGAACATGTGTGAACGTTGAGTTCCACATTGGATAAAACAGAAAAAGAGTTGGACCTTAATATACAATTGAATGGCTCACCACTTACAAGACATAGCGTTTTAAGTGGATATGGGTCATTCAATGTATATTGGGCTCAAGTAATGTGGTGGATTCTTTGCCATTACTCCCATACAAATTGGGCATTGAGCACGTAGTGGCGGGTGGATGCATCGGACGAACTCCCAACAAGTGGTATCAGAGCCGATAGCTGACAATCTATGGGAAGACTCTCAGTGCACCACTGAATGGGTTTGCACAGAAGACACTCGTGGAGCGGTATAAAATCCAAAGGTGACTCCCGATGAAGCAAGGTGGCTCAATGTTGGAGTGCTGTATTGGATGGCTCATTGTCGATGGAGTGTACTCATCGGAGAGCACGGTGCTGTCGAATTAATGAGCACATTGGCTCTCAATGGAGTTCTCATGGGGGAGCATAAGTGCCGATGACTAGGCACGTTGGCTCCTAATTGAGATGACTCTGAATCGATGGAGTGAGTGCAGAATAAGCCCAGTTCGGGAGACAGGGTTGAGAGTTGTAGATCAGAATCTAGGGCGAGCTTGGATGCAGAGAGAGGTTAAGGCCCAATGTTCGGTTCACATATGAGGGGGAGATTTGTTAGAATATGTGTGAACGTTGAGTCCCACATCGGATAAAACAGAAAAAGAGTTGGACCTTAATATACAATTGGATGGCTCACAACTTATGGGTCATTCAATGTATATTGGGCCTAAGTAATGTGGTGGACTATTTGTTGTTACTCCCATACAAATTGGGCATTGAGCACGCAGTGGCGGGTCGATGCATCGAACGAACTTCCAACAGGAGTGTTAGAATTTGTCCCACATCCCTTAATTATAACCTCAAACACATGCATGTATATAAGAGGCAACCTCTCCACTCATAACGTAATACATTTTCTCCAGGTTTTTAAATGGAAAAGAAAACCATAAATTTCAGAGGACCGGTAGAGTAGAAGGGCAGACCCAAACTATCTGCCACATAGAGGACCAAACATTCCTAGCAAATTGGCTGTAAGATTTCAAATTTAGTGTGACAGTTTTTTTTTTTTCCAGATATATGTTATGAATTTTTATGTGAAGATTTTTTCAACGAGTGGAAACGATCGAGCATCGCAACAAAATTGGCAACCCCAGCTGGTCCCGACAATCATATGCTATCCTACCCTCAAAAAAAAAAAAAAACACAGTTGACAAGTAGCCAAACAAAAGAAAAAGCATACCAAAAGAAACAGAACCAGCAGAAACATAACAAAGATCACCCCAACTTAATCCAAAAACTAGTGTCATGAAAGGTGCACCCAAGACCTCCTTCTGTAAATATTTATATGCGAATGTTATGAATCTGTATGCAAGTATTATGTATTTCGTATAATATGATGTGGAGTCGTATTACAATATGTTACGCATTCAAAATGATTCGAAAGAGTGCATATCGTACACATCCAAATAGAGGTGTGCTGTTTGTACCTTTTTCCTGTGAGTGAATACAAATAAACTATATACCACCTTCACAAGAAAGCTCCCATTGCTCTGTGTAGGCCAAAAAATAGCAATTTCAATTCATCTCTCTCTCTCTCTCTCTCTCTCTCTCTCTCTCTCTCTCTCTCTCTCTCTCTCTCTCTCTCACGTTTTACTTGATATTATTGACACCAAATGAATCATGTATCTAGACTTTTTGACAATTGGTTGAGAATTGAAGTTTGTTTATTTCTACAAGGAAGGAAATATGTAACACATGTTAATCGATCTCTTTTATTAATCTAGCTTGTAACTGGCGTCGGTGAGAGAACCTCATCTTGATTTCTTACATACGAAAATGACTGAAACCAAACACCATTGTCCTCTCTTGGGAATGCATGTGCCATGCATTAATTGCCTTTGTTTCGAGTTTATCCTTAACTCATACTGTAGATGGAAAATAAAAAATATGAGTACGATTTTGTTCATCTATCCAGAGAAAGTGAACGAACATTACTGCAATAGCACTCTATGTGACTGCCCCATACCGAGCCCTGTTAGAATTTTCGTTCACAAATATTTATTTATCGCAAGAATTATCGGTACACATAAACATAAAACCAGAACAAGTAGATATAAGAGAATATGCAAGTAGTGAAACTAGGAAAGATATTGCCTGTGAGAATGAGAGTCATGTAATCACTGTCTTAAGGTTAATATTCCTCCCCTCGTGAAGGTTCCACCGGAGTGTACTAACTCCAAGATTAAACCCAAGTGCTCACAAGCATTCCTCATCCAATGTTCACGACCGAGAGGTTTGAACGAGTCACAAGCTGAGTTGCCCAACTCTATAGAAAATAATATAAGAATATTCTAAAACTCTTTTTCATTATTTATGTGTACTCTCCAAATACTTTTTTCACTTCCTCTATTTTTCACACACTTGTCAAAATCCATATATATAGAGGTTATTGTATTTAAGTCTCATTTATTGATATATATATATATATATATATATATATATATATATATATATATATATATAATGATAGGAATAAATATCACTTTTATGTTTTGTAACTGATAACTTTTATGCACTAATATTGTAATGGAAAAGTAATGATAGGTAATCAGTATTCTAATTTATTTTGATTAAGATCTTTCAATGTTCTGACAATCCTCCACTTCTAATAAAAATAAATAACATATGTTTTTTTTCCCTTTAAAATGCGATATATTTAGTATACGTAGTTAATGTATAAGAAAATTTGGGCAACTATATACTGTGCAATAGGTGTAGGTGTCTTCCGGATTTAAACCTCACTTAGTGTTCGTAGTTTATCTCTGAAGGATCATAGTGCACTATGTCTTGAACTAAATCCTTTGAGTCAGTTCAACATATCACATACACAATACCGGTATTGGACTTCAGTTCGCGGGTTAGTGCTATTAATGGCCATGCATTGAATCTTGATTCTCATGAGGGTTACTAGAGGTCAGCCCAAACCTCATAGTCGCGGCCTCACAACGACCCCCACTGAGGTGAATCCTCCGAGGGTACAGTGACGGAATGTACCTTGCGAGAAATCCTCGCCTCGGATTCATTAAGGGTTAAAACCTACCCTCAACCTGTCACTTCTTCAGCACAGTGCCATAGGAATGAGCAGAAGAACAACTTTATATGGTGTCTCCTAATATTTTTAGTGCTAGAATCAAGTTATGCAGTGAGGATTGTTTTTATCCATTAAATCTCTTTCATGGGATCTCCAGTCATAGAGATTGGGTTACCTCGCTAGGAGACTTCCTATAGGCTTTGCTCATTCCCCTCGACAAAATTGGACATAGCCTACTCGCTAGCCCCAATAATTATAATACTGACCTAGCCTCAACGCTAGTCTGAGGCACACACCAAGCGTTCTGTATATTGAATCAAACACTTTGACTACTCTGCAACCCATCAGCTGCCTGTGAAATTTACACAAAAATTCTCTTGCACAACATTAGTATAATCCTCTTATGAAATATAAATCTACCAATAGAATTTCATGTATGCACGTATCTTCCAGTGAAGAAAATAACCCCCACATATCTATCCTTTCTCAAATGAGCATAAACAAGAATATCTTAAATTACCTTGGTACAACAGATTTGTACCTCATGACCGTAAAATATTTCTTGTACAATAAATCAAACGTTTAAATCATAACGCCAAATAACATGTAAAATATTTCTTGTACAATCACAATAAATCAGAGGATCACTACGCCAAATAACATTATAACATGTTGTTCAAAAGGTACTAGAACCATAAATTAAATATGGAAGATGCTACGGTGTCCACCCGCTATTTGGGGACACCGTAAAAAATGGCATAACTGACCATTACAAGTATAACAACGACCAGTGATGTGTATAACCAAAAATTTACAAAGGCATAACTCCCAAAATCTCCAGAAATTTTGGGAGTTATGCCTTTGTAAGGTTTTGGTTATACACATCACTGGTTTTGGTTATACCATTAATGGTCAGTTATGTCATTTTTTACGGTGTCCCCAAACGGCAGGTGGACACCGTAGCATTTCCCATTAAGTAATGGAGGATCAATAAATGCAAACAAAATGGTCATGCCAACAATTGCTTTCTCATTATTATAGTATTGAGTTCAATTCCAACAGTACCTCACCAAGACAAGATATAACTCTTAATTAATCAAGAATCTGTCTTGACAAAATGTGGCAGTTAATCCGTCTTACAAAAACGTTTTCATACAATACACCATCTCACTACATGATAGGCGCGCAATATCAAAGATATAAGCGCCTAAGTAGGACGAATTAAGCGCTTTAGAGGCGTGTTTTCTTCCATTTACCACTTGATACCGTGCTTTCTTGTGTTTCGTGTTTTTACTTTTCTTGTAGATAATAAGGCGGTTTTAGCGCCAAGGTTGGAAAGCGTGGCCTTGATGCTGGTTTGCCGGGGTGTCAAAGCGGAGCTGTTTTTATATATGTATCATAAAAGTTATTGGAGGAAACATTTTTAGATAGTTAAAAATAAAGAGAGAGAGAGAGTGGAGGATTAATACGTTAAAACCGTAAATTAAATTTACGTGGGCAGCTAAAAGAATTGATTATGGATTGGACCTTATTAGTTTTGCCTCTACTGCGCACATAGTTTCGGAATTGAAACAGCAAAATAACACAGAACTGATGCATGTTTGGTGGGCCCAAAAGAGGAGTAATATTTTTGATATTTTGACCAAGTCTTGGACCTAGGAAAAGAAGGGGGGTTGAAGCCAATTTCTCGAGAGTGGGCCATGTACGGAAAAAAAGGATTTTTGCAAGATTTTTTAGTCCACCCATGAAGGAGTTATTAGATCGGCACTTCATCACATATAAAAGGCAGAGAACAGGAGGCGGAAAGGACGATACGGAACGACAGAAGTTCCGGATTGATTAGTAGCAGTTTTTTAACTTACATTAATTCTTTTGCTTTCAGATTTTCTTTTCTCTCTCAAAGTTTTCAAAGTTTTGTTCAGATCTTCGTACTTCGGTAACTCGTATCGATTTCTATTCTTTATTAAAGTTGTTCGTTGGTATTCAATTAGTTGGTATCTCTGGTTTATTTTTCTTTCTCCCGTAATATAAGCATGTTTCAAACTAGGGTTTATTTTGTTTCTCGCTTGATAATGAGTGAGTAATTTTGTAGAGTGCGGCCGCGGGGCTAAGGCGTCTCGTGGCTAGTTTAATTAATGTTTTTACCTTGGGTTTGAATTAATTTAATCTTTAAGCAATTTTAGAAGACGAAAACTCTTCTAACAAACAAAACCCAGGCATCGTCGGAATTCGAATGCGCACGGAAACTGGTGACAGGTGGTGCGCATTTGTTAGGGATCCTTTTTCCTATTCTAAAATCAACAAAGTGAATAATTGTGGTCCGAGTAAACATTGGTTAGGTTAGTTGCGGACGCTGAGTTCTCACGGCTGTATTCTCCTTTTTAAATCCTTATTTAATAAATTCAGTTTGGTAATTTAGTTAGTAAATCAACCTCATCGAGCAAGGGGTGGCTACCTAAGAGCCAAAATAAACTGTGAACCCGTCATCTTTGAGTCCTGCACATGTTCATTCGTCTCTGTGGTTCGACTCCGGTACTTCTGGATATTGTGCTACACCGGTCGAGAGTCCTACACTTGGGACGCGTCTTATTTTAATTCACCCGGTCGGTCAAGCATTTTTGGTGCCATTGCCGGGGACGGCAACGTGTGTTCAAAGAAGTCGGGTCGGGTTAGTATCTTTGTGTTTTTATCTTACTTTTGTTGTTAGCATCTTTTTTGTTTTTAAGTTGAGTCATCTGGAGTCAGTCGAGTGATAAGTGTTTTGTGTCTTGATTAAAAATAAAAAAATAAAAACTGATGGGCCTTCTTGATAACCCTGGAGAGTTAGAGCAATACCATAGTATGCTGTTGAGTAAATTAGCACAAATTAACGAACCCTATTGGAATTTTGAGAGCCAAGTAGGTATTCCTTCGAGTCAATCTGCACAAATACAAAATTTTACTTGGGGTTTCGAGAATATCCCTTCAAATCAACCGGGTACCTTTGAGTCTGATGAGCACCCAATATTGTAGATATTTGGTGCGACTAGTCCCGTTTTATGTTGTTTTATATCACGTTTATTTAGCTTTTATAGTAATATTGCACGTAAGGTATGTTTTTAGTATTTTCAGTTAAAACGTGCAAATAAGGCGGTTTTGAACGCCATGGATGGCCCATGTGCTTCCAAGTACCCGAAGACCCTGTCGGCCCCGTTAAAATCTAAGTATGGAAAAATGACTTTCTGAAAAAGTATTGATTTTCGAGATAAAAAATGGCGGTAATTGATCCTTGAATTTTTCTAAGAGTAACTACAAAGTTGCAAGGTTTTATTTGAAGAGTAAGGTCATGTTTTGAGCCATTTTCTCTCGAGAAAAACGTGCAGTTTTTCATTTTGTACTAAAAGTGAGGGGTTGACATTTTGATTTAATTAGAATCTTGAAATTCTGGTAATGCCATTGTTTCCAAATGGGGGGTACTTTCTTATTTTCATTAAATAAATTAAAGTAAAGAAAAGGTAAAAGAAAGGTTTAAAATGCAATCTTTACTTAAGTTTAGAGAATGAAAATAAGATGCTGAGGAGCTGTGAAGATGCTGGGAGCTGTTTGCGGGAGCTGAGGCCAGGATGCAGAGATAACATAGTGGTATCGATACAAGCATTTTAGCTGTATCGATATAACATTGAAACAGAGCAAGGGAAATCTGTAGCATTATGGTATCGATACAGGCTTTTTAGCCGTATCGATACAGGTACCTTACAGAAGATATTTTCAGTTTTTGTATTTTCTACTTTTAGGATATTTTGGTCCCATTTTTGGACGTGTAAAAAGGGACTGAGGTGTTTTTGTATAAATACCCTCTCTCTCTCTCTTGAGTTATTAGCTAGTTTATTTTTGTTCTTAGTTTTTCCTCCATTAATGTCTTTGGAGCTTTTCTAGTTAAATCCTTCAAGTTCATAGGTAAGTTATTCTCGTTTATTGTTTTTCCGTTTATTAAAGTTGTAGTTACGGACTAGATCCTCGTTAATCTCAAGTTTATTTTCATTTCCGTCGGTTAAATATCATGCTTCGTTTTTATGCTTTGATGTATGCTTTAAGTATGTTTGAGTAGTCGTTTGGCTAAGTCTCGGATAATCTTTCCCGAAGACTTAGGTTGTTAATTGGTTCTCGAGCCATCGGGCTTAAAAGCATGATTTTCGGAATAGGACTTAATTTGCAATTTTGGTATAACCTTAGGGGTGTTAACTCCTCGGTATGCCGCTTGTCAAGCGGTCTTGGCAAAAAGTATGTCGAGGGCTCGTGGCCTCCTATGGATTCGATAAATGTTAAAAACAAGTTAGTTCGCCTCCGTTTAATCACATCTTTCAATTATTGTAGTCATTAAAGCTAAATTCTCCGGGCGTGAACACGCGGTCGTGACTCTCGCCTGAGTTATAATCGAAAACCGATAACGGCCTTTGTCAAGGGTTAGACGATCCCTAGACTTGCCTCTTTTAGTTTATAAAACTCATTTCTAGTCCTTTGTTCTAATTTTTCCACCGTTTAAAGTAAAACCAAAGTTGGCCGTCTTAAACGCCAAAATCCATCACTTACAAACCTTCAATCCAAATCAAGCTATATTCGATTCTCTGTGGGTACGATCCCGGACTTCCGGATATTATGCTACTGACGACCTAGCCCTACGCTTCGGGTGTTTCAACCTTATTGGAAGGCGAGGTTTCGACGTAAGCAGAGTCCTCTTGGGATCACGAGCATTACTCAGACATTTTTTTCGAGTCAATTGGCACAAATTCCTGAACCCTTTTGGGACTATGAGACCTGCATGGCTATCCTAAAGAGTCATGTGGCAGAGAGTGAAATTCAAAAATTTGCTGAAAAAGAGAATGAGTCTTTTAGTGAATGTTGGGAAAGGTTCAAAGGTTTTCTCAAAAACGTCACATATCATGTCTATGAGTATTCTGAAATAGTTTGTTATTTTCACAGAGGACTTTCTCAAAAGAGTCAACAATATCTGGACGTGATGAGTGATGGGGGTTTTTGGGACAAACCACCTGCTGAGCCTTTACAGTTTTATGATCTTTTGGCCCAGATTCTGAAAAATGAATATTGTGTTTTAAATTCTAATAGTGCCAATTCCCTGCCAAAAGAAGAGGTAACTGAGTCACGTCATTTTATGGAGGATTTTGATTCGTGGTCTGAAAGCACCTCCGAGTTTGGAGGGAGTGAAGAGTTTACTCCTAGGGAAGAGGAAGTAGGTCTGGTTAACGATGTTGAGGAGGTTGAATTGGTCTTACCACAGTCCTTTGTCAGGAGTTTACAGCTAGGGAAGAGAGAGAAGAGGAAGTTGACCCACTTGTCATTGAGGGTGGGGTTGATGATGGTTTGGTGGAACCTTCTGAGTTGGGAGCGAACGCGGAGCTAACTGCCCAATGTTCTCCCCTTAAGTTTTATGTAAAGGTCGAACCCCCTCTCATGTATCTTCCACTGTTGATCCGTGCTGCCTACGTTTTCCTTTTGCGCTCCTATGAGTCTAGAGAACGAGGAGCTCACTGCCCTCCGTATGATGATCCGATCGAAAAATCTCCCACAGCTGAGGAGTGGGACGCTGAGATTGATTATTTGCAGTCCTTAATGGACGAGCAAGATAGGAAGTATGGGTTTGAGAGTAAGTCTCTTATTTTTGGGGATCAAGACTTTGTTGATGAGGAATTAGTTGAGAAACCAAACTTGGCGGAGGAGGTTTTGGTAGAAGAGTCGAAGTCGACGGTAGTGGAGCATATTGATTTTCTTGGTGTTGATGGTTACGATTTTGTTTATCTTCTTTCTATCGCAAATTATGTCCACAGTTCAAAAATTAACTTCGTTTTACGTGAGCACGTAGAGGCACTTCAATTTCTTAAAACAATCCGGCAATTGCTTTACTCGAAGTATCTTTTCTTGTGGTTTGGCCGAATTCAGTTTTTAACAAAGAGTTTGGAGTGGAGTGGAGTGTTCATAGTACTAATTTTTGTTCATATGTTAAATGTTCAAAATTCACGTTTGGCTAAACTCTCTCTCTCTCTCTCTCTCTCTCTCTCTCTTTTAAACTCAAAAAAATAATAATAATAAACTAAAATAAAATCAAAAATTCAAAAACCAAAAACCAAAAAATTTTCTTTTTAATTTTGGGCTTTTAATTTGTGGGTCTTGTATAGCCACCCGTTTCTCGCTCATCCGCTTGACATGGGGAGAAAAATATGACACGTGAGACTGCATGAATGTCTAGTGGTGTTCTGTTATTTTTATTATTTCTTGTTTTGGTCCGGCTTCTACTAGCAGGCGGTACTAATGTCATTTGTTGCCTAGTAGGTAGTTGGTTCTTAAGTCTTTTGCAGGACGAGCATGCTGCCACACCAGCCTTGGTAGTTTCGGCCTCTCCGTCGGAGTGAATGAGGCATTCAGGAGCCTCGAGTAGGGGTGTCACTAAGTGTGGCGGTTGTAAGTCCGATAAAGTTTTGGCGCAGCTCTGTGTGACTAGTTGTGGACTTTGTTAGGTCCGAAGGAGCGGATTCTGGAAGCAATTCTGATGACGAAACGCAACGGTGATAACAAAATTTCCCCATACATCAGCCGGGGTCATGATGGTTGGCTGCCATCCGTCGGTCCATTTCTCTCCCTTGATCTTATTTTCTTATTGCCTTCATGCTCTGAGGGCATAGCATGCTCTAAGTTGGGGGGAGGGTGTACTTCGTACTTATTTTTATTTCATTTTGCATAGTTAAAAAGTCAAAAAAAAAAAATTGAATTAAGGATTTTGGATACTTGGTGATAGGTGCGCAATATCATAGATATAATCGCCTAAGTAGGGCATTTTAGCGCGTTAGAGGCGCGGTTTATTCCATTTTCTACTTGATACCGTGTTTTATCTTGTTTTTATATTTTTGTTAGTTTCGCAGGAAATAAGGTGGCTTTTGTGCCAAATTTAGATTGCGAGGCATTGAGGCCGGTTTGGACGTCGTCATGGGAAGTCAAGGCGGAGGTATTTTTGAAGCTCAATATGTTAAAGCCTCGGTTAATCAAATTAAAGGAATCGCAGATTGCGCATGGTGATTTTTCCTCCTCCTGTACGTGCTATTGGACAAGAAATGGGAAGCAGAATAATAATATTCATACATGTATCGGTGGGCCCAAAGTAATATACCAGTTTATGAAATTTTGGACTTGCACCTTGATCTCTAGATGGGCCCAGTGATACTTCACAATTGGTTTGACTAAATGGTGGGCCAAGAGGGAAAAATGAGAGTCGGCTGGGAATAAGGAGAAAAGAAAAAGGAATTAGGCCTAAAGCTAATTCTCGGCCCACGAGGGTTAGAATTAATTGGTTACAGAAACTTATAAAAGGCAGCTTTTGGACGGGACTTCGAAAAAAGGAGGCGATTCCCACGACGCAAAACAAAAGACGAAGAACGGGGGCTACCGTGCCGAGAGTTTTCTTTCGAGTTTAGTTTTCTTTCAAGTTTTATTTCCTTCAAATTTTCGAATCTTTGTTCAATTACTCGCACTCTGATAATTTGTTATTAATTTCCGTTCTTTAATAAAGTTATTCTTTGATACTTGTTTAATTCGTATCTTTTATTTATTTCGTATTCAGAAGCATGTTTCAATCTAGAGTTTCTTCGTTTATTGCTTAAACATGAGTGAGTAATTTTGTAGAGTGCAGCCGTGGGGCGAAGGCGTCTTGTGACTAGTTTAATTAATGTTTCAACCTCGGGTTCGAATTAATTTAATCTTTAAGCAATTTTAGAAGACGAAAACTCTTCTATCAAACAAAACCCAGGCATCGCCGGAATTCGAATGCGCACGGAAACTGGTGACAGGTGGTGCGCATTTGTTAGGGATCCTTTTTCCTATTCTAAAATCAACAAAGTGAATAATTGTAGCCCGAGTAAACATTGGTTAGGCTAGTTGCGGAAGCTGGGTGCCCACGGCTGTACTCTCCTTTTCAAATCCATATTTAGTTAAGTTAGTTGGGTAATTTAATTAGTTAATTAATCATTAAACAAGGGGTAGCTACCTAAGAGCCAAGATAAACTGTGAACCCGTCTTCTTTGAGTCCTGCACACGTTCGTCTGTCTCTGTGGTTCGACTCCGGTACTTTCGGATATTATACTATATTGGTCGAGAGTCCTACGCTTGGGACGCGTCTTATTTTAATTCACCCGGTCGGTCAAGCACTTGAGTGCAACTATTCTTGGTTAATGGCTTCTAATTAAGACTATAGTGGTTGTTGTGTTAGTCGGAGTCTCGATACAATTTTATGGATAGACTTAAACTCGTGAACATGATGTTGAAAAAGCACTTGGTTAGCCGGTATCATCTATAGTTGGATAGCGTTTGGTCACTTGAAAATATGCTCTCATGCACACACTGCCCCACATGAGTATTTGCCGGTCTAGAGTTTGGTTCACATGTTTTTCGTATTTTGGTATAAGCTTGTTTAATAGAATTTTTGGAACTCCTTTCCCAATATAAAAAAAAAAGTAAGAGAATAAGTTATGTGTGCTATATTATTAATGCTTATCCGGACGTCCATTGAGTAGTAAGCGGGCAATCGGGGTATGCTCCCATCGTGTTGTTCACGTCAAAAGATGGATAGATTTAGTGAAAGTATCGTTAAATGTGGTTAGCTTGGATCTCAATATAAAGTCTTTTTGACTTGAGTAATTAAATCCGTAGGGGTCTCTTAAAACCTGGTGCTCTAAAGCCGTTTGACTTGGGGATAGCCGATCCAAAACTCGCTAAAGAGTCAACTAGAAAGCCCGAGAGATCCGGGCATTGCACGACCATGAGAAAAAACAAAAGAAAAAAAATAGAAAGAGGAAAAATACAAAAAGGAAAAGAGTGCGCTTAAGAAATATTGGGCTATCAACAGTGCGTGAACTGTTCTCGAGGTTGGTAAATTTCTCTATGTGGTTTTCCATACACGCATGCCATTTGAAAATTCTCTATCCGATCGTAGGTGAGAGGATTAATTTTTGTGCTAAGTTTGGTACGAAGTTCACTTGTTTAACTCTATCCAATTTTTGTGCTAAGTTTGGTACGAATTTCACTTGTTTAACTCTATCCATGGATGAAATATCTTGCCTTTGACTTATCAGATAGTCATTGTAGTGTTTTTAAAAGTTATTGATTGGGTTGAGTTGCATTCGAAGTACCCGAATCCTTTGTGTTTTGTGGGTGATCACTGTTGAAAACCCTCACGAGATTTCACTCGTCCTACCGGAGCCGCCCGGGGGTTTAAAAGATCTATCATTTTCTTTATTTTATTTTTATTCTTATGCGTTTGTTATCCCGGAACTAGCAACGCTCAAGTTGGGGGGTGTGATAGGCGCGCAATATCATAGATATAAGCGCCGAAGTAGGACGAATTAAGCGCTTTAAAGGCGCGTTTTCTTCCATTTACCACTTGATGCTGTGCTTTCTTGTGTTTCGTGTTTTTACTTTTCTTGTAGATAATAAGGCGGTTTTAGCGCCAAGGTTGAAAAGCGTGGCCTCGAGGCTGGTTTGCCGGGGTGTCAAAGCGGAGCTGTTTGGAGGATTAATACGTTAAAACCGTAAATTAAATTTACGTGGGCAGCTAAAAGAATTGATTATGGATTGGGCCTTATTAGTTTTGCCTCTACTGCGCACATAGTTTCGGAATTGAAACAGCAAAATAACACAGAACTGATGCATGTTTGGTGGGCCAAAAAGAGGAGTAATATTTTTGATATTTTGACCAAGTCTTGGAACTAGGAAAAGAAGGGGGGGGGGGGGGCTGAAGCCAATTTCTCGAGAGTGGGCCATGTTCGGAAAAAAAGGATTTTTGCAAGATTTTTTAGTCCACCCATGAAGGAGTTATTAGATCGGCACTTCATCACATATAAAAGGCAGAGAACAGGAGGCGGAAAGGACGACACGGAACGACAGAAGTTCCGGGTTGATTAGTAGCAGTTTTTTAACTTACATTAATTCTTTTGCTTTCAGATTTTCTTTTCTCTCTCGAAGTTTTCAAAGCTTTGTTCAGATCTTCGCATTTCGGTAACTCATATCGATTTCTATTCTTTATTAAAGTTGTTTCTTGGTATTCAATTAGTTGGTATCTCTGGTTTATTTTTCTTTCTCCCGTTATAGAAGTATGTTTCAAACTAGGGTTTATTTTGTTTTTCGCTTGATAATGAGCGAGTAATTTTGTAGAGTGCGGCCGCGGGGCGAAGGCGTCTCGTGGCTAGTTTAATTAATATTTTTACCTTGGGTTCGAATTAATTTAATCTTTAAGCAATTTTAGAAGACGAAAACTCTTCTAACAAACAAAACCCAGGCATCGCCGGAATTTGAATGCGCACGGAAACTGGTGACAGGTGGTGCGCATTTGTTAGGGATCCTTTTTACTATTCTAAAATCAACAAAGTGAATAATTGTGGCCCGAGTAAACATGGGTTAGGCTAGTTGCGGATGCTGAGTTCTCACGGCTGTACTCTCCTTTTTAAATCCTTATTTAATAAATTCAATTTAGTAACTTAGTTAGTAAATCAACCTCATCGAGCAAGGGGTGACTACCTAAGAGCCAAGATAAACTGTGAACCCGTCATCTTTGAGTCATGCACATGTTCGTCCGTCTCTGTGGTTCGACTCCGGTACTTCCGGATATATGCTACACTTGTCAAGAGTCTTACGCTTGGAACGCGTCTTATTTTAATTCACCCGGTCGGTTAAGCACTACGGGCATGCAACCACACATTAAATATCACAGTGAAAGAAAATTAATAGGGTGTAACCAATTACAGTAAATTATAAGATAATGAACTCATAAGCTAAAAGCTAGAAATATTGGCCATGAAATTCATGTCACAAACAGCTCAAACATTAAAGTCTCCCTTTGTAACCTATGGCCAATGCAATTAAAGAGATTATTAAGCTAGCTGAGAGTTTGAAGGATGAAGTAAAACATTGGTAACTAAATGGATTTGACTCCTATTTGACACAGTCGAATATCACTTGCTTTTTATCTAATAGAAATTAAGAATCATTCCAATTATTTTGTTATTATCAACGTTGAGGCGAATTCTTATTTTTGGAGTCGTAAGTCATTTTATTAAAGACAAACTGTTCTTATGACAACTAATGAAACCTATTGATAGGCTTCTCTTGGTATCAAATTGTGGTCATCTCTTCTTAACCAAATTGGAATAGTTTTTACACCATAGGAACAATAGTTTTGGTCAAACATTTCAAAAACTAATGACATAAATGAGAATATTAGGAATTAAATAAAATAAAACTTATCTAATTTTTAATGAGCCGAACAGCTCATAACATTATTTCAAAAAGGTCGGTTACGGAATCAAAGAATAACTTTCCAGTGTGTTTTTAAAAAATAACAAAATAAAAAAATAAAAAAATTGGAGGTTATACAATCTTCTTGTAATCAATTCTCTATTCAATCATTTTCTTAATTGAAAATAAAAATAAATAAATAAAAGGTTTTAAGACTCAGTAAATCCACACGATAAGTTTTGAAACATAACAAAACTATAAAATTTCAACATTCCCTCACAAGTTTCAAAACTTCAATCAACCAATGAGACATATAGTAAATGCAATAGAAAGTAAACTTCCTTATCACAGAATCATATGCTCGCCAAGTAACACAAGCATTCATTACCATGTGTTAAAATCTCATTACTGTATGTGGGGTTCTTTTTTTTTTTAACAGCGAAGAAGAATTTTATTAATAGAAGAGGAAAGGATAGTACATATAAAAGACTAAGAGAAAGCATCACAACACAAATTAAGACAACATCTTAACTATGTTGGCACCTTGCCCCGTGACAATCATCTGCATCTCAGCTCGCAAGTTGATAAGGGATCAACTTGAAAGACCCAAAGAAAATAGGAGCAGCAGCCCACAGAAATTAGGGTCAAACACGTATCAAACCCAATAAAACCTAACGAACAAATATAAAGGCTGTCAAAACATTTTATCAATCCCAGTAATGAATTCTCCAATCTTGAAAAGCAGCTCTTGATTCCAGCAAGTAGTAGCACTGTCAAGCTCCAAACATGCTCCAACAGATGTTAACATTGTCAAGCTACAATAAAAACGTAATCATTGAAACAGCTACCAACAAAACTTAATTCTCATAGCTGTGTTACTAATCACTCATATTATAAACTACTATATAACAAGAGCCTTTTGGAAAACAAGTTAATATGAGTAATAAGAGTACTATTCATGTGAATACACCAACATAGTATTCCCTCCGTCCCTTTTTAAGTGTCTTGTTTCGTAATTCCAACTTATTAAAATAACATCATCATTATACCTTTCACATCACTTTTTCCTTCACTTTCCCTACTTACCCATCATCATTACACTTTTATTCACTAACTTTTCAAAATGGAATCTACTTTTAGGGGCAAAATGGAAAATTCACCAACTTTTACCCACTAACTTTACAAAATGGACACTTATTAAGGGACAGCCCAAAATAGAATACTGGACTCTAAAAAAGGGACGGAAGGAGTATATAAATACAACTTTAAGAGAACTATGTCAATTAAGCTCACACGAAGAGTATCATTCGTGGGCCAACTACCACTAATGTGGACATCATGATCGCAATTCACTGCATAGGTACTGATAGTGGTTAATGAGATTATTGATGTGAAAATTAAAGTAGAAATTTTGTGGAAAAAAAAAAAGAAAAAAAAAAGGAAATGGCTAAGAAGTCGGTGAAGATTCGAGGTCGAATCTTTTCCAACCAGTGGAGTATGACACCGGAGTGTCCCGACACATTGCTTCAAAATAGTTGCAAATTGAATACAACAAGGATTAATATGAAAATAAGTGCCGTCAATATCTTTTATGAGTATTTAGACATATTTTGTGTGTTTTCATTCCTTTAGAAGTCTTTTTTTTTTTTTAAAGTTCTTTTCAGTTTCCTAACTGTCTTTTAAGTTCACAAGAGTCTACCTAGTTTTTTTTAGTAATCAAAGTCTTAGTCTTATTAATGATCATCTTCGAAATGTTATTTGTTTTCTTTATCTATGCTTGGAGGGTTGTTCCAAATGGCCTATAAATTATGTTGCTATGAATGAAATGGAAGTTTAATTTTTGAGTGTTGAATTAAAATAATCTTCGGCTTGTGAGAAGATTTATCTTCTTGTTCATCGTTTCTGTATCTCTTAGGTGGCTTCCTTTGAGTGGTGAGCGTTCTCTATGCCCTATATCCCTAGTTAAATCATCGGGTGGTGATATCTATATCCTGTTGGCTTTCTAACTTGGGTGGTGAGCGATTATCCCCGTTACCCTTTATCTCTTTTTACGTTTTCTTCCTTTCCGTTTGCAAAATCCGGCATCAGAGCCCCACTTGGTCGATTAAATTCGTTCAAATTAAGTGGGTCTGTTATAGACGTAAATGGGATTTAGTTTAAAGGATTACTGTACGTGAAGGAGTCCGAATTCTAATTATCTATACATATAGTCTACCAAGTCTAGGTGTGTGCATGGAATAGGAGAATGTGAGATACCTCTATGTTGAGAAGTTTGCATATTTTTAGAGAGACGAACGGAGTTTATATAAGAGTTCGATATTTGAATTTTGTTCTATATATTGTTTTGTAACTCAGTTTGAGACTCGAAATGACTCAATTAAGAGTTTAGAAAAAAAAAGAAAAAAAAAGAAATACGATGAACATATAATCTAGGATAGCCTAATTGTTGGAGGAAGCAATTTTTAAGTGCCTGATAATGATAAAAATACTCGACTTAAAAGCGCATTTGTCATCCCTAGATTTGAGGGGAGTTCAACGCATTTCATCAACGATCTCCGCTCGCGTAATCCTCATCGTTTTTCGGTACCTTGGTTCTTTTCGGTACCTTGTTGTTCCTCTGTACGTAGTAGCTGTTCAACCTTCCCTCGATACCGAGTTGCTTTGTACTGCTTTTCCTCCGTGATGGTTCTTTATTTGGTCGTTTCCAACCGTGACTATTTAATATTATATCCTAGCCTGACGGGATGTGTCAGGCAGTAGGTAGCTATCATTATCTGTTATTACTTTGCATATTTTGTATCATGTATCCTACCCCTGTTACTCTATCCTTCTTCACAGACGGACAGTGCAACGGAGGTAGATACCAATCCACATCGCATATTGTTATGTTACATTACTCTATTCTACTCTCCATGCAGGTTGTGCATAAGTTATCGCACTTTTTTCACTCTTCTTTTCTTTTTTCTTTTTTTTCCTTCAGGGGTATGCCACTTGTAGGCTGTACATTCGATTAACCTTTTTTAATTTCAAGCCAAATTATCCACACAAAAAAAGATTAAAAGAATCAAGGGCACACCGGCAAAAAGTCACCCGAGATCTAAAGGCAGGCAAGATGCCAAACAGGACACCAAAAACCGAAAACAGCCAAGAACCCAAAAACAACCGAGAACGGTCCCAATCTTTAGTAGGTAACGGTTTTTGGCCTCTCATACCTGGCCGGGGATAATATTGTCGTCCCATATTCTAATTCTATTTGACCAGTTTTATTGTCTCTCTTGTTTCTTATTTTTCTCTTTCGAATACAAAATAAAAACAGTACGTTGATGCAATTTTGCAATTAACAAACAATCAATCAATCTTGTACGTACAAAATGATATCAGAACAGTTGTCGATGGTGTTTCCCCTTATGAGTACGATTGGTTTGGACTTGTGCGCGCAGGACGCTTAATTCGTGACTGGAATGGGAATTTTTTTTTTTTTTTTTTTTGATCCACAAAAAAGACCGAAGGCCTACATAGGTTCTTCATTACAGAGAATGGAAAATAGCGACAACGGAGGGAAATTAAACCAATTACAAGGGAGAATGTTTTTCTTAGCTAGAGCTGCAATCTCGTGTGCTACTCTGTTTGCTCCTCTTCGAACCCATCTGAACTTGATATCCCATTCTTTGGCAAAATGTCGAATGTCCAGTACTTCAGAGCTCACTTCCCAAGGAGGGACCAACTCGGAGACACTGAGCAGAATTGCTTGCTTATTATCAGCCTCCACCTCGACACCTCTGATTCCCAAACAGGTCACCATTGCACAAGCCGCCCTGATCGCTCGAAGTTCACCACTAAGTGTGGAGCTTGCTACTGTCGTGCGGGTCAAGCCATCAAGAATTTTTCCTTTCCAGTCTCTAATTACCACAGCTAGCTTACCTTCCCCTCCACCTTTGGGAATGGCCACATCACAATTGGCCTTGAAATGCCCTCTGTCCGGAGCCCTCCAAGTGGAAATATCCTCTTGGGGTGATGGGGTGTCCATGTGGACATCAGGAATCTCTAATATCCAAGAAGTTTCCATACGAGCATGATTGATTGCTGCCAAGGTGTCCCTGGGATCAATTCTGATTTTACGGAAAACAAAGCTGTTTCTCGTTTTCCAGATATGCCAAGCAACAAGGGCCACAAATCCCATATACTCTGTAGCTTCAGGAACAGTCATCTTGTCCACCATATCATCCGCCCATTTGAGAACTGAAGCATTACCACCTAGGTCTCCACACACTTTAATATTGCACGCGAACCAGATAGCTTTTGCCCAACTACACCAGAAAAGCATATGTTCCACAGGACGCTTAATTCGTGACTGGAATGGGAATTGGATAGCGGGTTTTTCTTGTGTCTTGGGGGATTTCCCGCTAGCTAGCTCTCGCATCAGAAGTTTGGGCTCTTTATCAGTGGCCTAAAGCTCCTTGAATCGCTAAAGGCTCCCTTCGGTGACCATAGAAACACATGCAGCAAATGTAATTGACATCATCAACGATATGGATGGTTCTCATTACCTCTGCACTTCTTGATTCTCAATTGCAGGTCCCTGCTTCGGGAGTTGATCGCCACCCGCCGGTTAGCCATGTTATGCGACAAGGAAACAAGTGTGCGCGCTCGCTCACTTGCTTGCGAAGGATGCTATAAAGTGCATAGTTGTTCTTTAGTTTATCAGTCTATTCCCAATTGTATTAAAGCTACATCTGTTGGCAGACACATGAGGGGTGATTTTCATCCCCGAACTTTGTACCCGTAATTTTAGTTTATTTAATCTTCCCACTTATCAAAAAAAAACAATATAAATAAATAAATAAAAACTGCTTCATGAGGTCCTTTTCTGTAAGGTAAGAAAATGTTACTGTAATGCATAAAAAGTAGGATCAGTATTAGTATTTTTTTTTGGGGTAGTATTTTTTTTGGGGGGTAAGTCAGGATCAGTATATTGTTATCTGTAAGACATCTATTTCTATTCGTTTAATTTTTTTTTTTACAATTCAACTCTTTTTTTTTTTCTGATTCATCTTTAATTTAATAATTAATCTTATTGATTCCTTGAACTTTCTAAGTTGATATCCACTTAGTTTAATTGCATTTCCTACTATTTATCCGGCGAAAGCCACTATTTTCTTTTTACAAAATCAATCAAGAAACCGTTGTCCAATTCTAAACAATTAGTATTGATCTGTAAGCCATATTTTTTAAGGCACAATGTTCTTTTGGTTCGTTGGTTTTGGTCGTCAAATAATAATGAGGCGACATACATATCAACAACTCTCTCATTCTCTCTCTCTAAACCCTAGTCGCCAACAACCCTCCCCTCCCCCCTTCTCAAGTGACGGGAGGGGAAAGATCCTTCCCCTCCGATTTCTCTCCCTTCGTTCTCTTTCCCCCACCGTCGAACTGTCTTATCTCTCAATCCCGCGACTAAAATTCAAGCATCCATTGGAAACTTTTCAGCTAGATCGTTTTTCGACGATGTTCCAGAGCTTTCGTTTCAGTGGTTATGAGTAAGATGTTGTCCACTACCGTTCTCAGCCTCCATCTTGTAAGATCTGTGACCTAATGCCATCTATCGAGTTTGCTGGACGACCACCACCCAACGATGTCTTATTTTGTGAAGCAGATGTGGTGGTTACGAATCTATCAAGGTGGTTGAAAATATGCGAAAGCGTTCAATCTACTTCTGGGGGGGGGGGGGATGTATAGGAGTTTTGATTAAAAAAATCACCAATTTTTTTGATTTAAAAATTAATATAGATGAGCGGGTTGATTATCTCGATTAATCCAAACCAAAAATCAAGTAGTGCAGTAGAATAAAAATTGAGACAGGATACGCACGATTTACGTGGAAAGACTTAGGGTCCTAAATAACCCTAAGCTAAAACCACGGCCTAACACTACTGATATATTCTATTTATCAAAAAGAAGTACAAATTGCAAAATAGTAAAAATCTTACCTAAACCTTTACCTATTCTCGCCAATCTCCGATGCTCCCCGAGCTTCTTCAAGATCCAATAGATGCACCATGAACTTCACGCCCAATCTCTAGATTCAGCCGGCTCCGAATCAATCTCCCAAAGATTCGGCCACAGCAGCAAATGGCACCAAAAACCACGAACAGTGAATGGATGAATGATATGATGTGAAACTTGATCTAGACAACCCAACAAAAATGTTCGAAGATGCAAGAACAAACAAAAATATGGGCTGCTAGGAAACCCATCAATTTTGCCTCCACCAAAAACAAAACAGTCATGCTAGAGCAAAGAGAGGGAACGAGGCCTGCAACCAATTAATCTCCGTTTCCACCGAAAACTATAAGAAGTCAGTGCAACCCTTTCTTTCTTTTATTAATCAAAACGAACATTAACAAAAAAAACTCTCGCCTCCACTGCCAAAAACAGTGGTGCACTCCTTTCTTTCTTTCACATATATTCCATAGTCTCTCATGCCTCCCTGTCTATATCTTTAATCTCTATGCTCATCCCACTTATGACCTAATAATAGGTCTATATATATATATATAGGCAGATGAAAACAAAATCCTTGGTTTACCTAAAACATGGACAATAGGAGTATTTCCTTTTAACAAGTATATATTTATTTTAAAAGAAAACATATTTTCCGGAGAGTAAATGATATGTATACGGAAAACGAGTATTCGGAGAGATTTAGGAAAGACAAACGTGTAGAAATAAAATTTCCAATCTTGGAAATAATATGCATGATATGCTGTATGTAGTGCTTATACCTTTCACGCAATCGGATCAATTTCGTAGCGGTCAATTTGGCGCAGATAATGGGAGGAGTATCGAGTGAGACTCTAACCCCTAATTAACCTACCCATTAATTACAATCAAATGGAGTCGATATAACAAAGACACCAATGGAGGTTTTGAACACCCTGGAAAGTGCCAAAATATCTAACAGTGGTTGAGAAAGAGTGGTGGCGGATGTCTCGGCGGTGTTTCTTTTATTTTGTTATTTGTTTTAATAATGTCCTCTCTTTGCAGGGGGGTTGTCCTCCTTCGGGGGGTTTTATCCTCATTCGGGAGGTTTTGTCCTTCTTCAGGGGGTTTTGTCCTCATTCGGGAGGTTTTGTCCTTCTTCAGGGGGTTTCTTCTCATTCTGTGGGGCGGCGCATTTATACGCTTATACGCTCTTTATGTTGGAGTGTCCGATTTGTGGACTCCCAACCTTCTCCCATGAGGATCTTTTAATGAATTCTATCTCTCAACTTTTGACAAAAAAATGTTCTATTGGATGTTTTATTTTTTAAATTAAAAACATTCCGTATTACAAAAAATGAAAAATGGAATTTTTCCCCTAACATCCTATCCATATATACACAGCATAAATGTTCCTCAAAGTTGGCGACAAATTTTTTCCATTAACCACCATAATGACCCTTAATGTCGACCTCATTGACGTACAATAAATAGAATGTGAAATCTAAAATTAGATTAAGTGGATATTAAATTGTTCGTCTTTTCAGAATTTTCGTTTGATTCACGTCATATTTTTTTAATCAATTTTATACTTTTCTGGTTTCTCTCGTTGATACAAATGATTAACTCAAAAATTATGAGCAAAAGCTAATCAAAAAGTTACCTAAACTTAAAAAAAAACAAATAGCGGAAATAATCTTAAATCGAGCCTCGATAGGTATAATCGATAAATTAAAGACAAAAATAGAGACAAGCTGCATAGTTGAAGGGGTAAAGGTGAAATTTACCTTTTTCTTTTCTTACCAAACTTTGATAATTGATACGATAAGATAATCTTTCCGACCCTTTATATTCGACATCTGTCGGAGAGATACGAAGGCACAACAATGGAGTGTGTAATCATGCGCAGCAACTCCAGTTCTCCATTGGCAACGACACCTTTCAAGCGACAAACCCATCCTGAATCTCCATCTAAACCCCCCAAGATTTCAGTCAGCAAGACCCACGAACCATTACCCATAAAACTGAACCCAAGAATAATCACAGAAGCACGCTTGAACCACCTCTGCGGAGCCGGGCGCCTCAGGGAAGCAATCGAAGCTCTGGACTCCATTTCCCGACGTGGGTCCAAGGTAAGACCCGACACCTTCAACCGCTTGATTAAGTCTTGCGTTCAAGCTCGTTCAATCCTCTTAGGCCGTAAGCTGCATAACCATGTTGGTTTGGTGAGTGATTTAGACTCGTTTACGGAGATCAAGTTGCTCGGGATGTATGCTAAGTGTGGGTCGTTGGAAGATGCGCGTAAGGTGTTTGATGAGATGCGGGAGAGGAACATGTACGCGTGGTCGGCCATGATCGGCGCGTGTTCGAGAGAGCAGAGGTGGAGGGATGTGGTGGAGCTTTTTTATGGGATGGTGGTGGGAGATGGGATTGTGCCGGATTTTTTTCTTTTCATTAAGATTTTGCAGGCTTGTGGGAAATGTGGGGATGTAGGGACTGGGAGGTTAATACATTCGATAGCAGTTCGGTCTGGTATGAGCGCTGAAACCCGTCTTGCGAATTCGATTTTGGCAGTTTACGCGAAATGTGGGAGGTTGAGTTGGGCCAAGAGGTTTTTTGGGAAAATGGAGGTGAAGAACCAGGTTTCTTGGAATGCAATTATAACTGGGTATTGTCTGAAGGGTGAGATCGGAGAGGCACGGCGACTTTTTAACTTGATGAGGGAAGAAGGGATTGAACCCAATTTGGTAACTTGGAACATATTGATGACAAGTTATAACCAGTCGGGGAACTTTGAGCTTGCGATGGAAGTGATGGAGGAAATGAAGAGTTTTGGAATCACCCCTGATGTCGTCACTTGGACTACGATGATTTCAGGACTTGCTCAAAATAACAGGAAAAGCCGGGCATTGGAAGTGTTTGGGGAGATGCTTTTGGCCGGGGTTGAACCGAATGAGATTACCGTTACAGCTGCGATCTCCGCTTGTGCATCACTCAAAGCTCTATCGATTGGAGAGAAACTCCACTCTTTTGCTGTTAAGATAGGATGTACTGAAGATGTACTAGTCGGGAATTCACTCATTGACATGTATTCCAAGTGTGGGAAGCTTGATACTGCTCGGCGGGCTTTTGATTTGATTGCAAGGAAAGATGCCTACAGTTGGAACTCAATGATTGGAGGCTATTGCCAAGCTGGATACTTGGGGAAAGCCCATGATCTATTCATAAACATGCAGGTATCGGATATACCACCTAATGTAGTCACATGGAACACAATGATAACAGGCTATATGCGAAATGGAGATGAGGATCAAGGCATGGACCTTTTCCAGAGGATGATGAAGGATGGGAACATTAAACGAGATACTGCCTCATGGAACTCTGTTATTTCCGGCTACTTGCAAAATGGGAACAAAGATAAGGCATTGGGGATATTTCGACAAATGCAGTCACTCTTTGTTAGACCAAATGCAGTTTCAATTTTGAGCCTCTTACCTGCTTGTGCAAATTTAGTTGCTGCGAAGAAAGTGAAAGAGATCCACGGTTGTGTATTGCGCAGAAATTTACAACCTGAGTTGTTTGTTGCAAATGCACTTATAGATTCTTATGCCAAGTCTGGGACTATATTGTATTCAAGAAACATATTTGATGGCATGTCAAGAAAAGATGTCAAAACCTGGAATAGAATGATCGCTGGTTATGTTTTGCATGGTCGTTCATATGTTGCACTTGACCTATTTGACCAGATGAAAAAGGTGGGGCTTAAACCAAATCAAGAAACCTTAGTGTCTATCATCTCCGCATGCGGTCTTGCTGGAATGGTTGATGAGGGGAAGCGAGTTTTCTCTAGCATGACTGAAAACGACGACATTTCACCATGCTTGGATCATTGTCTTGCTATGGTACATCTATTTGGCCGTTCGGGTAGGCTTGAGGAAGCAATTGACTTTGTTGAAAATATGGCCGTAGAGCCTGACTTCTCTGTTTGGTCTGCCTTACTAATTGCTGGAAGGATTCATGTGAATACTAGCTTGGTAGTCTATGCTGGGGAAAGATTACTTGAATTAAAGCCAGGGGATGCCTTCATTCAGCGCTTTGTGTTACAGACATATGCTTTATGTGGGATCTCTGCAGACTCTTTAAATATGAGAAAGCATGTTAAGGGAAATGAGACTAAAGAATCTCGTGGGTGGAGCTGGATTGAACTTAAAAACAAAGTACACACTTTTGTTGTAGGTGATCATTCTAAAACTAATACCGACATTCTTTATGCTTGGATTAGAACCATTGCAAGAAAAATTGCTCCTCGTGATGGACTTCACATCCAAGAAGAAGAGAAGGAAGAAATTGGTGCGGTCCATAGTGAAAAACTTGCAATTGCTTTTGCCCTTGTTGGCACACCTCAAGCATCTCGATGTATTCGGATTGTGAATGACCTTAGAATATGTAAAGACTGCCATCAAACTGCCAAATATATCTCCAAGACGTATGGATGTGAAATATATTTCAGTGACACTGTGTGTTTACACCATTTTAAAAGTGGGCAATGCTCATGTAGGGATTACTGGTAGATAAGGAACACACGCATCATCAAAGGTTTATTCGGCGGAGTAGAGTACTAGTGTGAGAGACTGATTTTTTGTTGAAGCGCATGGATCCTGCTGCAACAACACGTGATAATTATACCTGTGCATCGAGGAAGGTCAGATAGAAGAAGTTAGTGGAATATGAGTTGTCTTTGTCTGTTATATCATCATGCCAAGCATTTCAAAGTGTACACATTGTATGTGTGTGTTAGAACACTTACCCTTGTAAGAACTTTAAAACACAATATGAACATGCAATTTATCTGATGAAACAGTTTTCAATATCATGCATTGGTGATAAGGGTACAAAATGTCACCTTCTAATAGCTCTCCAATTTTAAACCAAGAAGGGGAAAATACCTATTCTCTTGGATTCACTGATCTGCCATTAGAACTGAAGATTAAATATATCGCTACGAGGCATCTTCTCAGTAACTGTCAAAGTTGAAGCAGAATCAAAAGATTGATAATGGAAAGTCAATGGACTTGTGCAAGTATCAGAGGTCTGAATGTATGGCTAATAAGCTGAACGTGTGGTCATGTTCAAGAGTTGAGCTGTTTGTATACTTCACATGTGAACTCATCTTTCTTTTTGTAATCTAGAACATTCTGTACCATCATAGAGCATATGTTGCATGGAATATTTCTAGACAGAAAAGGGTACTTGTATGAGATATTCTTGTTTTCTGGATCCAATTCTCTTCCATTCAATTCATTCCTGCCATACTGGAATCCCGAATTTGCTTATGCAAACTGTTTCCAATCTGATAGAAGCATTCACGCACCTGTCTTCTGGTTGATAAATTCTTCATGGACATTGGCTAGCAACTCAATACAACAGCACTCATCCATCTGCACCTTTCTCTCTTTCTTCGACCACTGTTCAGACAAGGTAATACCTGGTTCACAGCTAAATAAGTTCTGCTTATATTGGTTTCAAATCTCCATATTCTTTCTTTGTGTTGGTTATTTTTTATCTTGCCGATGCTCATAATGATAATTGCAAACTGAACGCTTATGGGTCAATTTTTATTTCTGCAGGCCTTATATTTGTGGACTGAGGCTCCCAGGGTATTTGTTGCCCTCCTAAGCTTCCTTACTAAGGCGCCATCCAAAAAAGTTCGATTCAGGTACCTTTTACAATTTTACGATGTTACCCATGAAATTGTAACGGTTGGCAACAAGTATCTAAGGAGTTCTGTAGGCGGAAGAATAAAAAACAATAGGGAGTTTCTAATATTTGACAATATTAGATGGTACATTTCGTCAAAATGCTATTATAGAGGAGAGTGAGAATTTGGATTGATTGTATATCAGCCTCTTTATCCTTTTCCTCATGCAGTATCGGATATGATGGCTACAGAAGCTGATTCTGTAAGCACTAGGCACATCAGCCTCTGTAGTCGTTTTCTCATGCAGTATTGGCTATAATGAGTTGCAAGTGGTATGACGAATATTGTGCTGAAAACTAAATTAAGGTTAGTACATGTTGATTCTGAAATTCCTTCTACCTTTGAGTTGAGATAATTCAAAATTTTGAATTGTACAGTGTTGACCTTTCTGGTGATGTGTTGATAAATATGTTGCAAAAAGTAGGTCTGTTTGATACCTTTAGTATGAGAATATGTGAATTTGTTCAGTTATAATGATCACTAGTAGTCAATCTTGGTCAGGCCATGTTTTAAACTCCTTTTGGTGTTGATAAGTGCATCTAAAGACTGGTAATTTACTACGTATATTAATGGCTTGGTATATACTTAGGGTGGTTGTTGAAGTTTCAATTCCCACGAAATGTGAAAGACTGAATCGTTCCAAAATTATCTGTGTTTAAAGCTCAAATTGATGGTTTAATGACTCTAGTTTTGCTCCCTGGCCCAAATAAGAAAATCTCAACTGGAGGAATCAGTAACTGGCGGCCTTCACATAAGATAAAGTGTATGTGATCTTTATAAAGTTTCTTGCGCCTTTCATCATACCTCAACTCACCTCTTTAAGTTCGTAGACCAAAATCTTGCTCAAACTGTGGGAGCAAAACAGTTGCAGCCAGGGAAGTTGAAGAAAAGAAAGTGGCAGCAGCAGGGAAAGGAAACAAAGCCGTCCAGATTAACAATTCAGAGAAAGTTCAGAAAAAGTGGCCTTGTGCTCTATGTCAGGTGACAACCACGTGCAAGAAGAACTTGGATTCTTATTGAAGGGAGAAAACATGAGGCCAAGTGGGACCGGCTCAAAGCAAGTGACCCCCCTTGATTTTGAAGTCGGAGATATCTTGGGGTGTAAACTTCTGCTGAAGGAAATCTGTTGGCTGCACAGTTTTCAAATTTGTTCTTGCTGCTGCTATCTATCATCTATGGGGCGAAAGAAACTGCAGAATTTTCAAACAGAAAGTAGTGGTTTGGCAAGTAGTCTGTGATCAGATTATAGACAATGTTAGAGCTTGTCCCTTTGTATGGCATAATACGGATCATTCAGTGTCCAACCTCAGGCTTCTGGAGGCTTGGGGAGTTCCTAGATTTGTTTTAAAAACTGTATAGCCTGTCTCTATTTTCTATTCTATCCTTCCTTGTTTGGTAGGAAGGTTTTGTTCCTGATTGTATTGGTTGTTTGGGTCCAATGTCATTCCCTTGCCCTCTGGTCTTTCTTTGGTTGGTTATAAAATCTTTTAACTTCAAGAACAAGGGTTGCTATAGGCAGCCAGTCTGGAGCTAAAGAAGACCGTTCTTTGCGATAGACCACAATGACAGAAACAAGAGCATAAGGTGAAAGTAGTGACCATCTAACTATATTTTGTTTATTTGTTCTCGATCGTCAGGTCAGAAAGAAGCCCCAGCGTATCCTATATGTTGGCATCTGTCTTTAAGGACCCTGGCAGTTAGAATCATTTTTTGTGGGAAGGAAACATAATGTAGTGACCATCTAACTATATGCATTTTTTCGCAGTATTTGTACAGAGTATTAGTTTTTTTTTTCAAACCTATAAATACCTAGTCGAACCACATTAGTCTATAAAAAAAAAAAATGGGGTGTTCAAATGGGTCAAGTAAAAATTTAATTTCCAAATGGGTCACATTCCATTCCGATTAGTGGGAAAAAATTACAAATCTTGTAAGAACTCATGCAAAAAGTGAGAGAAAGAAAGAGAGAGGGTTTGAAAAACGGAAAAATACATTGGCTACTAGGGATTCAAACCCCAGCAGAAGGTACCTTACCTGAAGCGATTTGTCACTCCATCATGCTTTTGTGTAGAATTCAAGTATTTATATTTTTCCTTATTATGTGTGATTTTTTATTTTATTTTTGGGTATTTTTGCAATGGGGGTGGCACATGCCACCTCCCACTTCTTATCTGCAAAATACTTCCTTACTTGTGAGGTTAAGTAATGCAATAGAAACCACCCCCAAACCCCCAATGTAATACACTCCTTTATTAACATGTAAACTTTATTACATATGGGTATTTAAGTTAAGTGCATAAGAGCCTTAAATTAACAGAGGGGGAATCTTGATAATGCCAGTTAAATCAGGGGAAAAAATTATCATATCAAAAACTTTGAGGGTGGCATGCTTATGTTTCAGAAACCTCGACGAAACTTTCACAAAATAAAATAGGGGGCGATTATTCGCAGCCCTGTATTTTCTCTCTTAACCCACTGCATTTCGATAAATAGTTGTTAAAAATCATACATAATATTTCGGTAAATATTGAAAATCATACATAACATTTCGATAAATAGCTGTTGAAAATAAGATTATATTTCGGTAACTACATGTCGAAAATATGTTCAACCTCCGATAAACAACTACCGAACATATATTTCCGATAAAAAAACTGTTAAAAAAAATTATATTTCGATAATTAAAGGCTGAAAATGTATCTCGAATTTGCCGCCCCCATAAAATAAAGTAAGACCGCAGCTGGAATCTGAACCCAGAGTTTCATACTTTTATCTGCAAAAAAAACTTTCCTCGCTTATTTATTTCTTGGTTCGTCTTTTTCTGTGAAACAACGTAGGCATAACGTTTCGGGATGAGCAAAAACCACTTCTGACTCACAACCCAAAGCCCCCCCTGACCTCATCCTCTTCTGTAAGGAAGCTCTAATAACCAACTTCTACTAGTATCATTTATTCCTCCAATTTCTATCTTCGTTTGATTGGGAGACCTGATTTTTTCTTAATTTTGTTTTTTTCTTGTTCTGTTGGAAGAATCTACCCAAGTTGGCTGCCCATGGCGACCCAGCCGGACGATAAACCTCAGAACCCAGGTGAATTTTCTCCACAATCTGTTGTGAATTGATTTGGGTATTCAGAGAAAGGTAGTTATTATATTCTGTGTTTGGTCTCTTTGTAAAAGTTTGGGTTTCTGGGAACTGGAAATATCATTGTCAGATGAAGGACTGAATTCTTTAACTGGGAAGAGGTTTTTTTTTTTTTTTTTGCTTGGACATATTTGATACAGAAATCCGAACAAACTTAATTTCTTGTGTTTTTCCTGCCCTTATAATATGGTTTTCAGTATATGCTGTGTTGTTTCTTCATATGATTATTCATTGGTCCGTTCGATTAGGAAGAGAAGATGAGGGAAAGTGAAATTGGTAGAAAATGAAGTGAAAGTAAGTAAATGAACAGAAAACTTATTTTCTTGCACGTGTTTGGTGAGAATGAACTATTTGTAGGAAAGTTCTGTATTTTTTCCATTACAGATTTTGTTTAGAGTGAAAATAATTCTAAGAGACTATATGTACTTACCTAAATATAACAACTTCCCAAAGTTAGGAGTATGTTAATGGCAAGAGGGATAAATTTGATATTCAAATTAAATTTGTTATTGGCAAGAGGCAGTATGTTATTTAAATTTTCTTGTGTTTTTTGCAAGAAGAAAAAGACTGTTGAAGGGCATACGAGTCCTACTTAAGGTGACTTCCAGCTCCATAAGGGAAGTAGCAAACTTAAGATTCATAAGTGGGTACATTATTCATAAGTGGGTACATTATTATTTATATCTTGCACTTTATGTCGTCCTCTTTTTAATCAAGCACATAAATAGTTGATGTTGACTGGAAGTATACATGCTCTCATCTTTATCACAAGAAAACTGTCTATCCCTCGTGTGTGCGGGTGTGTGCGGATATTGCGCACATGTGAATGATTTGGGTACGAATTCTATATGTATATGTTTCTCTTGTAAAGTATAGTAAATTATACTGAAGAAACTCCAAAGGGGGCGAGCACTTCAAATTTTCGTGTAGTGTAAAGTTTAGCTTGAACAACTTTACTTGATGGTTTTGTGTCTATTATCTCCTCTTGCTTTTCTGGTACAAAATTCTTTTCCTGTCCACACTGCATTGTTTTCAGTTGGTTCACCTGGGAATCTAGGGAACTATAGGAGATAACGTTTGTTCATCATTGTAGTTCCTTTCAATTTCTGCCTATAATGTGAAATGTTTTTATCTGGCTTGTTCGCATGTCAAGTTAATTGGATCAATTTTCGTAGTTTTTCTCATTTGTAGCACTTTTTACATGAAGATGGTTGACAGCTAAGATAATGCATTAAGTTCACCTATAATTTTGCATTTCAGTTGACCACGTGAATGCTTTTTCTTCTTTTGGTAATTATCTCTCTTTCTTAATCACAGCTTCGGAAGTTGTACAAACGGCAGTTGAGGATCGGCATGATACCATGGCAGACACCAATGGAGGAATTTCTCCCACATCTGTGTTTGTGAACTCGGAACCAATGCGAGAGGAACAAGTGCAAAATGCTGTAAAGTTCCTTTCACACCCGAAAGTGAGGGGATCACCAGTCATGTATAGGCGATCTTTTCTTGAGAAGAAGGGCTTGACAAAGGAGGAAATAGACGAAGCATTCCGCCGTGTGCCTGTGAGCAAATTATTCCTTTTTAAGTTTTGAACTGCAACATCCTATTGGAAAATCCATGAAGACTTTATTGAAACCCACAGTAATCCTTATGTTCTACGCCTTTTAATTTGGCTTTGGTCATTGACATTTATGTGTTAACTGCAGGATCCAGATCCACCTCAGAATGTATCAAGTGCACAGCCAGCTGGTTCTATTCAAGGTAAAATCTGCTGGTGTCTGGTTCTTCTGCCGGTGGTTTTGATTCAAAAGCTTTTTAGGATTTTACAAAAGATTGCTGTCTGTTGCAAGCAGATGGGCAGATGAAGACTTCATCAAATGTTCAGCCACAAGTTTCAACTCAAACTCTGCAGCCTTTAGCAGCTTCCCCATCTGGGCTCATTTCCACAATGACACGGTCCCGATTTCGTTGGTCGTATGCTCTTCTTGCTGTAGGGTTTCTTGCTGTTTCTGGTGCTGGAACCGCAGTATTTTTCAAGGTAGTATCAGAAACTTCTATAGAACCATGCTATGTAGCAGAATAATCTATATATTTGCTAAAGCCTAAAGCCTGATGTTTAGTAGCTTTCAGTTATATTTCACAGTTCTTGCATGCGAGTGGTTGGAAGCTCTAGACCCCGTTCGTTGGGATTTTGGATTTGGATTTGTAGGTAATGAGTGTAAAGAGAAATAGAGTAATGATTGGAAATAGGGGTAATGATTGGAAAGAGATGGATCGAAAAATGAGAGTAATGATTGAAGAAAAATAGGATAATGATTAGAATCCAAAACCCTAAAACGAACGGGGTCCTAATTTTCTGTAGGTACCCTCTCACTGAAGTGTAGGACTAATGTTAGTATCCTCTCCTAAAATTTTGTGAACTGCCCTGAGTTTATCTAGTCAAGGAATTGAAGGATGTAAACCTGTTTTCCAGTACAGTTTTTGAATGAAACTCCTACGTAATCAGTAATCACTGGTTTTGACAAGAAAAAAAAAAACACTATGCTGTGTCGTACTGCATTGTGAGTGAACGGGGGAGTCTCAAACACTCAATGCTAAATGTCTGCTGGTGCCACTGCTGTTGGCTGCTCGATTTAAAGTGTGCCTAGTTGCTTGAATGTTATATGATAGAGCTACATAGTACATATACTGTACACATACAACTACAGACCTATATAGGGTTACACATGCATATACCACATGGTATTGGGCTATTAGTCCTTTGGGCATCCTGGTAAGGTTTTCAACATATACAGTCCTTTCCAGCACCTTTATGACTTACACTTGCCAATTCATTTCATGAGCCTGTTTCAAACCCTTCATTCACAACTGGAACTTAGTTGAAAGTTGATTTATGAAATGGAGTCAAAGCATGAACAAGTCATCATGGTTTTATTCACTGCTTTGGTGGGCAGTTTTGGATATCTTCGCTGGTGATAATTTTTCTCATTTGTGCTGGTTTTTTTCTTATTTCATTTACCAATTGTACTGAATGAGAGAACAGAATAGTTTGAGCGGAAAAGAGGAAAGGTTTAAGGCTGAAATTGGTGAAAAAAGTGAGCATTAGGATAAAAAAATGTCATTCTTCATTGTCGAAGTACATGAGAGAAGAGGTATAAGATGGCTACTAAGCAGTATAGAAGCCCCAGTGGAAATTGACCCATTTGAAAGTTTAGGTGGCAAAATTTACTCTGCCTCTGTTGTTTCGGGGTTTAATACATCCCTTTCTCTCTAAGCAGTATAATGGTTGAAAATGTTTACAGTAGCAAATGACGGCCTTTTTTCCAGAATGCTATTGTTCCAAGGTTGAAGTCTTGGATTCGAAAGGTTGTACATGAAGAAGAAGAGAAATCTGCCAAGAAAGCTGACTCAAAACCAAGTTTGGAACAAGAAGCAACGGCTGCTGCAAAAGCTGCAGCAGCAGCTGCTGCTGAGGTGGCTCGAGCAAGTCAGGAAATGTTGATTTCAAAAACTGAAGGTGAGTTTGTAATTAGTTTAGCTGAATCTACTGCCCCATTATGATCTCAACATAACTTTAGCTTGTTTCTTTGCCTTTTCTTCTTATCTTGTTTATATCTACGTTGGAATAATAACATTCATCGTGGGTGACATTTACATTGTCTTTGTCAGAGAAGAAATGCTTCGAGGAACTTGTGAATCTGATTGGGGTGCAAGTCCAGGAGATGAAGTCGATGAGTAATGCCATACAGAAGTTGGAAGGTAGTTGAGAGTTGCTTCATTGTTCTCTAATATATGGTGTCCATTGCTGTAGTTAATCCATCCTGAGATTATGTTCATTGCAATACCATTAACTACTTCTGTGCTGTTGCTGTTATGATGTCTACGACTCGATATGTTATCTAAGAATTTGGACATATTTCACAGTTTTAAGGCTACGAAGTAAGCACGACTTGGTTTACTTTTGGTAACCTTAAGGTTGATGATGTAGAACCTGTAACATAGCTTAGGTATCCTTGAACCTAAGGTTGTATTGGAATTTGTGTGCAACCTCAAGGAAGATATTTGTAATCATTTGATCAATATGGTGACGAAGTATGAGAGTCCTTGAATAGGCTCCCATCAAGTGAGAGCAAAAAACATATTGATAAAGCAAGATAAACTCCTGAAAAACAATCTAGATAAATACTAAATAAACAAGTTTAATATGACCTCTATCTTCCCTTCAAAAACGAAAAAAAAAGTTCTCTATCAGGCCCGCACATTTCATCATCCAAGCACAAGGACACTGGTTGGGCTGTCTTCCGTTGCATGCGCTTGAAGATTGAGAGAATTGGGCCAGACCTGGTCCACACGATGTTAAATGAACTATCGAGAGATCAATAGGTAGAGAGATTCTTTTGTATTCGCCTAAGTTTGACATTTGTCAGTTTCAAATATTTCTGTCTTGCTTTTTGACGAAAAGCGAGGACGTCTCTTCCTAAAAGGCAACGAGCCTAAGATCTAATTGGACTTGAACACTTCAAATGCTATATGATTACGATATGTCGCGTTAAACAAACTTAACTGTTTAATCAGAAAATGATTTAAGTGCATTTGGTGATGAAGTCTCTGTAAATAATATATTCTAATAATAACCCAACTAATAGTTAACGTGCACAGAAAACACACCGTAAACCTTCATTTGTGGGGTGTCCTATGGAGGCAGAAGGCTTTGTTTTACGAGAAGAATTTTTCTTCCAACTGTCTTCAAGATGGCTAATAAAGTTCACATAGTCTCTCTCTCATTATTACCCTTTTTTTTGTATGTAGCTGTACTGTACTGCACTGCTCATTGCTCCATATCTAAGCTAATCTGTTGTTTTTTCTTTTTTCCCTTTCTCAAATTTTCCTGCTTGTAACTGAAAGTTTAGTTAACCAATAGGATCTGAAAACATATCAAAAGAAACCATCTAGGAGTATAAAGCCACACGTTATAGGAGGAGTTGTTATACGTGATGCATACTTTGAGCTATTGGCCTATTACTCGCCTACTTGTGGAGAACCTAGGAAATCTGTCACTTTGTTGCCCGGGTGCCTTCTTGTCCAATCTACATGGCTGACCTACAATGTACCAGCTGAGGTCCTTGGGCCACAAAATTGATTAATACTGGAACTGCCCATCAAAATATTGGGTGCATGCATCTGTCAGAAATCTCATATTGAACTAAGAATTCTGGACATCATATGTTCTTTCATAGTAGTTTATTGAGTATTAGTGTTTTGAAGACCTCTGCAGAAGCTATCTCACCTATATCTATCGTTGCTCCTTGTGCATTATTAGTGCAAGGTAATGCTCCAGGGAGAACCCCTCTAGTTGAAGAACAAGACCATAGAGTCTTGGCCAAGAGTTCCAGGGTGAGTTGATTATAGGCATGACTTCAAATCCTTTTAGAATGGCGGCTCTACGACTCTTTGAGAGGGTTCTCAAGCGAACCCTCTGGATTCAAAAAATTTGCTAAAATTTTTATGTTTTGAACAAATAATTCCGATTTTCTTTAATATTGTCTACACTGGATCATTTGTACGAAGTCAAAGTAATTGAAAATTCACTTAAATTTGTGAGTAAGTATTATAGCTCAACATAACGAAATAAACGAAGCTCAATAAATTTTCAACCAGAATAATACCTTTACTTTTTTTTTAAGGGCTTTGTACAGAAATTTTTTTTTGAATATTTTTGTCATCGCTGAACCAAGATCCTGGAGCCGCCCTTGTTTTAGATGATTTGGAGCTGATATTTTTGTGTCTCTCATTGCTTGAATTTTTTTCTATCTTTTTTCTTACTTTATATTAATTTTACAGCAACAAATGGCGAATGGCAGTGCGAACTTTGACTTGCATTCAGGTTTTTGTCCAGTGATTACTGATTAGTGTTTGACTTTTTTTCTCTGTTATTTAACTGCTCTTCAGCTTTTAATAGTGAATGAGTATCCTTGGAATTTCTGCACAGGGAGATCTTCATCACCGCCTACAACAGTGGAGCCCTCCGCTGCACCTCACCCGAAATCTTATATGGAGGTAAGTTTTACCTCTTCTTTTTGTTTTTCATAGTTTTCTCAGCAACAGAATATATTTTCTTTGTTGAGATATTTCAGTAGAGTAATGGTCAAGTATATTCTCCACTGAATTGTGCCAGGCGATTAATTAAGTTGTAAAAAAGATACAGCTTTGTCATCTGAAAATAAAGTTTGCTTGCATAATTTCTTTATTGAATTGTTTACTTGGTTACATTATCATTTCTTTATGGTTGATGCATGTTGATTCCAGAGAATGTTTTGAAATCGTATGCAAATTAAAGTCTCCTATGGAGTAGTTATTTTCTAAGATGGAGACTAGAAAGTCCTCCTTTTTTCCTTTTTTTGATGTTGAGAATCCTGGTTGCAGATCATGGCCATGGTCCAAAGGGGAGAGAAACCTCCTAACGTCAGAGTAAATTTGCTCCTTCTAGTCTCTGTATTTGGTTTCACTTGTTGGGTTTTTTCTAGTGCTGATCATCTATGTTTTTGCTTTCAGGAGATAAACGATCTACCTCCGAATCCTAATCAGCCCTTGCCAAATCCTCACTTAGCACCAAGAGCTAAGGTTTGTTTTTGAATGTTTCATACACAATGTACAATTATTTCATGTAGCCATATAGGTGCATACCATTCAGCTTGGGATATTCTGTAAACACTAGAATATTGAAAATTGAAGTATAACGTGTTGCAACTTCTTATCATTTGCATAGTCCATTCAACAAACCCCTGGGGCCACTCCACTGACTTCAACTTTACTAGTATAAAAGCAACCACACTACCTCAACCACCTTATGCTCTTTACCAATTTAACCTCTGCAAATTTGTGCATTGACATCATCTTAGTTAATCTTGTACTATTGATTGTTCTTTCAATCCTACAAAATATTTATTTAAAAAACACCACCCATTGATGCAGCAATATCATTTATGGAATTGAATCATGTTGGGGTGCTTTCCTTTAAAGTAAAAAAGCTTAATTCGTATACTTCATTATACACCACTATTTTATAGTTGTTCTTTTTATATGGCATTCCTCTACATAGTCGGAAGTGCCATTAAGTTACGCACGTTTTAGTGACAAGTTTCTGAAAACTTAGCATATTCTAACCTTTTGACAACTTATTCTTAAAAATTTGAACATCCCCCACAACCTGGTGCAAGTGTTGGGGATTTAAGTCCATTTATTTACACTAGATAGAGCTGACTATGATTACTGCTTCCTTGTGATAGCCTTGGGAGGTCAGCCAACCTCAAAACATCTCTAGCCAGGTTTTTCAGTCTCAAGAGAGCAGCTATGGGCTGAATTACAACTTACAAGATAATGTACTCCTTAATCAGTCAAATGGAGATAGTTCAGTGCCTTGGTGGCAAAGAAAAAATGTCAGAATTTCTGAAATTGAACATGAAGACGAATTCAAGAGTGGGTCTTCTGGTACTCTGACCCATGAGCGAACAGCTCAGCGTTCATGGGTCCCTCCGCAGCCACCCCCAGTAGCAATGCCTGAAGCTGCTGCGGCCATCCGACAACCCAAAAAACCATTTTCTCAGAAACAAGTGGCTGATGACCGGTTAGTGGCTAATCCTCCAGATGTAACTGATGAGTTGCAGAGGATCACAAAAATATCCGAGTCAGGTGGTGTACCAGATGCCAATGGTGGGACCTTGGATCTGAATGGAGTCAATCGACTTCTGTCTGAATCTGAGGGTGTTGTGAATGCCAATGGTGGGAGCTTAGGACTGGCCACAAGTGAGATACAAGAACTAGAGGCATAGTAACGAAGAGAACTGCAGACAAATCTGGTCTTTCTGTCATAAGGTATCTATAAATCCTGATATGTCCGTCAAAGTTGAAAAGAATTGTTGAGATCTCTGTACCTGATATGTCAAAGATTAATTGTTGGGATCGAGAGCTTATGATAATAGAGAATGAAACCTAGTTATTTGTGGCTTCTTATGTCCCATGTATACTAGGCAGCAATTTTCTGCTGTGATTTAAGCATTAACACTTGCTGTGTTTGTTATATATAATGCTGCAACATTGGCTTCTCTCTTGTATTCTGTGGACAAGGTCTTAATGGGGTTGTGCTGGTTCTTTAGTTCAGCTGCATCCATCTTAGGCACGTAGATTTTTTGCCATTTAATACGCAGCCGTGTGTACAAAACCATGCAAATACGCATGGCTATAGCCCTATTGTTGTTTGTTATGATGTTTCTAAAGCTTTTGGAATGATTGGTGACATAACATGATATCAAGGCCTTGGTTCGTAGGGGAGTCTTGGACCCGCGTTCAAATTCTCTCCTCCTACATTTGTTCCCTTTTAGCATTTTGCTTCTCTTGTGGCGTGGATGTTTGTATCTGCACGTGGGAGATTCACATGCACGTTGAGGGTGGGTGTTAGATAAATTGTTACTGTACTGTATAACAGTTTAAGGGTTTCGGACAAGAAGTTAGAAAAAGTCATTCGTATGTACCCCAAGTTAGAAAAAGTCATTTGTATGTACCCTCATTCGCTGGTTAAATATTTGGTAGTGTTGCTAATGCTCATGAAGAACAAAAAGGACTTCTAAGAATTGGCTGGTTCCCAAATTTCCATCAAATTTGGCAATTCCTCTAAGGATGTTGCTAATGCCAAATGGCCATTTCCCTTGTCCGCCTTGGTACGTGCACCGGCCTCTTGTTTTGAGGCGGGTTGTATGCATATTTTTTTTTTTAATTGAATGGGAGTGGGTATATTAGAATTTAAAATTATCCGCTCGGGATTGGGGTGGCAATAGAATCTTTTGTTTGTGGATAGTATTTGTTTGTGACCTTCTATTCTGCTATGTACTTAAAAGCTTCTTTTTGTTACTATAAGATATCCAATTTTTCGAGTTTGGATTCGAATCCTGTTGAATTCAAATTGAATCTCAATTGACAGACGTACATCCAACCACTTGGACTAAACTTTGAGAATAAATGACACAGGATTGATACGAAGTAATGTTTCTTCACCTTTCAACGGATTTCTTTTTTTCCCGTTTATCTCTCTCTTATACACACGTTTACATACAAAAAACATCACATGGAGGGGCAGTAAGAACTAGTTCAAGGTGCGTGCAAGTTGACCTGGGATACCCTACATTACCTTAAAAAAAAAAAAAAAAAAAAGGCAAGCAGGGAACTACCATAATATTGCTTTCTTGTTTTCATCCAAATATGTAGGGACCATTGATCAAAAAATATGTAGGGGGACCAAAAACGTGAAAAATAAGAGTTACTTTCTGGTTCATCTCACTTGAATGTTGATGCACAGTGAACATTGCATTAACTTAGGGCCCGTTCCGGAAACCTTCTTAAAAATAAGTACTTATTTCTCATACTTCTTATTCCACCTTCTTATTTTTCTCAATCAAAAAGTTTTTTTCACATTTTCAAACTCAAATATAACAAAAAAGAAAAAAAATTTTTTTTTTTTTGCACCGTATTAAAGATCTCAATGAGATCTATCAAATAAGATCCATAGTGGTAGGAAAATTTTTTGTGTAACCCTATTTTTTTTGACATGGAAGTTGCCCTATACAAAGAAAAGGACTGTTGGTGCAAAAAAAAATTAAAAACAAGGGGGCCCCACGCGAGAATCAATGGCATCCGAGGTGTGTAAGGTGCTCAGATCGAGCAATCTTTTTCCATGTATATATGAGTAACAACATGTTTTGATACATACACGAATAAGGATTGCTTGGATCAAGCACCCTACACACCTCGGACGCCATTGATTTTCGCGAAGGCCCCCTTGTTTTTTTTTTTTTAGAATTTTTGGACGGTTTGGATCGGCCGTCCGGTAGCCGGAGACGGCCCGGCGCGGCCGCCGCCCTCTCCGGCCGTGGGGTGCTTGATCCACTGTTTTGGTCTTACTTGTTTCAAAAAATAAGAAGGGAGAAGTTGTGGAATGAGGCTTCTTATTCATCAAAAAATAAGAACCCAAATGAGTTATGGAACAGGCCCTTAGTTCTACGTGTTTGCAATTCTCTTATGCATCGAGAACTACCATAGGAATTTATTACCCACCATGGAATGTTCAACTAGGAGATGCTCTTGCGAGGTAGCCACGAAACTGGAGGAAATAACCCGTCACCACAGCCCCATCAGGATACGAGCTGTATTAAGAGTGCCCTATTGCACGACATCTATTCACGATTGAGTAGTGCTGCAATTAGGATCTCACCCTCTTTAAAAACCACCGACTACTTCATTTCAAATCTATTTTTTGAAATAATAAAAAGGTGCCATTATGCTATAACCTATAACTCGTTGTCAATTTTTTTTCTTTTTCTTTTTCTTTTTATCCACTCTTACGTCAAGGTTTTCACGCACGAAAACCATTACAATCGTGGGTTTATGATGACTCATTTAGATGACAATTGGGGGCCCATTCTATGTACTTTTGTTATTGTGACTTTTAAGTCCTGATGAGTGATGCAACTTCTTGGACAAACGCATGTGGGTATCAAGAACTTGCATTTTGCAGTAGAAAAAGACGGCGCATTGAACAATGCCAGCTCCAACGGGACGTTTTTGCTAACCAATAAGTAATGAACAATTTTTTTTGTTATTCAAAAAAATGTCAAGTCCCTCTTTTGTAGGTGAAAGAAAAAAATAAAGAGAGGAAAAAATAAAAAGAAATAAGTTGTGTGTTAAAATATATAGTAGTAATAACTTGTAGTCCAAATTTTTAGTGAAAATGCCCGTCTTTTATCACCAGCCCCACTTATTGCCCAACTTGTTTCGGTCTGCATAGGTGAAAAGAGTTTGATACTTGTGTGCGGATTAAACATTACTAGTTTCGTTTTCCTTTTGATGCAATTTGTTTATTTTTCACTTGGTTGGTGGATTGTGCCATTGTTTTTAACCACTATTTTCCGGATAAATATCTATTTAATTGTGGATGACTTTTCATGAATGCAATCATTTGTTTTCGTTCGGTATAAATAAAAAAATAAAAAAAAAAGGACGCCGCTATTCGCAGCCTTCTATTTTCTCCCGTAGCCCGTTAAAAATTTTCACATGTTTCGACAGTTAGTTACTGAAATTGAGATACATTTTCAGCATTCAATTACCGAAATATATGTTTATATTGCATTTCCGACATGTAGTTACCAAAATATAATCTTGTTTTCAACAGCTATTTACCGAAATGTATGTTCGGCAGTTATTTACCGAAAGTTGAATATATTTTCGACATGTAGTTACCGAAATATAATTTTCGAAAATTTTTAACGGGCTACAGGAGAAAATAGAGGGTTGCGAATAGTCGCCCTCAAAAAAAATCAGTGATGAGGACTTTTATGAGAAAATCTTGTTTATAGAGCAGCTGTAAACAAATGTTTACGGAGCTCAATTTCGGCCGTCCAAAAGTATTGCGGTACTAAATAATATTATCGTTAAGAGATTATTTTCAATTCGAACCGTCCTCCAATGCCGAAGCTGATAGCTGAAATCACTCAGCTTCGTAAAAAAGTGGTTCCGTAAATATAATTAAACAAAAATGTCAAATCTTGCATCTGAAACGAAAACCATAAACAAAGTCGCACGCAGTGCACGAGAGCACCTGATTCCCCTATCGTCTTATCTTTCCTCCTCCGGTCCCCTCTCTCTCTCCCTCCCTCTTCCCATGCCCGAAAGCTACGTGATGATATAAGAAATCGTTAATTCCCACAACCTCTCTCTCACTCCATTTACCACTCGGTACTGTATCTGAAGCTTAACAATCACAGTTCCAATAGGAGAAACAGTACTGGTATGGCCCTGAATTTGGTATCCCCAACTGAAATCAAAGGACTTTCGTTCTTGGGCTCCTCTAAATCCAACCATCATCCTCTCAAGTTTCAAGGTTCCTCTCTACCTCTCTTACCCTTTTCTCGTTTTTGATATTTTGAGCTACTTTTTTCTTTTTTCTTTTTTTGAAGAGAGAGCTATTCTTTTTCTGTTCAATGCTTGCTGCGTGGACATAATTTGCACAACTTAACCCTTAGTGTTGGCCTATTGGACTCATGGTTGCTCCCCTAAGTATCATCGTTCGAAACCTGTCAGGTGCTATCAAGCCCGCAAGTGGGCAGTACGATTGGTGCCTTGAGTTATCAAAATATAATTTGCATAACTTTCCAAAATTATGTTGGCCCGGTTTGGTTTGGGTTTTGAGAGAGGTTTTCGAAAGTAATGAGTTGAGAGAGAGATAGAGAAAATATATTGGAGACCGCTCAGGGGTGTTGAGACCCCAAACGAATAAGGGCGTTATGCATATTGGTTTATCGTTGGATTTAGTTTATGGAAACTGAACTGCTTGTTGTTTTGTAGACTAATTCAAGTAGGGTGACGAATTGATGCAAGTTTCAAGTGTTATGGTTATGATTATCATTAATTCGAGTTTGGGTGTCTAATAGCTACGATTTTTGGTTTTTCTCTGGAATGTATGTGGTTATTTGAATAATGGGTTTCAAGCAATTAAAATCATAACCATTTTACTACTAAATAGGAAATGAAACGAAATGGTTTCAAATTACCGCCTTTTGTTTTTCAGCCCCTTTGGATTGTGATTGGATCATGAGAAATGGTGTGATAAGAAAGGGGAGCCATTTCTCACGAAATCTCATCATCACCTGATGGTGAGATTTGGTGAGACAGAAGAAGGAGCCAATAAAAAAGAATCATTTTTGTACTTCTCTCTCCTTTCCTTTGCTTACCGTATCACTCAATCGAAAAGAGTGATTTTGGGAGAAACTCTAATCCTTTCTCTTCTTGCAAATCCAAACCTTTTTCCTTCTTTGGACTCTAGGATTGTTTTTTTGTTTTGTTTTTTGAGTGGGGATGAACTGAGTTAGTAGTATCTGATTCTTTATTTTTCTTACGTCCAAGATTGGATCATAAGAGCTCCGAAGTGGAACTAGAGTGTCTTTTGTTGAATTTAGTAACTTAAGTGTTTCTCTCTAATCGGTTTGGACTTTGGATCTTCTTTATTGCACAATTCATTATTGGGGACATGGTTTGGTTCAGTTCAACATATTTGAACTGTCAAATTAGGTGGGTGTTTGTTGTTTTTGACCAAGGGATGATCCCGTACTTAAGTTTGTTACTTGTGATCCATCTAGGTAGGTTTTCTTTGAAGAAGAAGGACTATGGAGCTACATTTGGAAAGAGAATTCATTGTTCTGCTCAGCAGCCTCCTCCAGCATGGCCTGGACGGGCTGTTGTGGAACCAGATCGTAAAACTTGGGATGGCCCGAAGCCCATATCCATTGTTGGATCAACTGGTTCTATTGGAACTCAGGTTAAAGATTTCTCCGCTTACCTAGTAAAACAAAATTCGTTCCCCATTTTAAGCAATTGGATGTTTGAACATTTTCAGTGGAAAGAGGCACTTATAACCTTAGTATGAAGTTCTTGTGATATGGTCATTTCTTGATCTTGTTCCATTTTTATTCTTCCTGTCCATTTCATTGGTTCTTATGAGTGAAAAAATAATAGAGCGATTTTCGACTTTTGTGGTCAAACAAGTACTAGGCATGTCTTATTTGTCATTGACATTCTTCAATTGTTTGTGCTCTACAGACGTTGGACATTGTTGCAGAGAATCCAGATAAATTCAGAATTGTGGCACTGGCTGCGGGTTCTAACGTGACTCTTCTTGCTGATCAGGTGATCACTCCATCAGTTTCTATGATTGTACACTTATTCTTTTTTTTGGAAAATTTGTCTTTTTAAAAGTGCAACTCTTATATTTAGAGCTTCTACAAGTTTTTTTGTGGTGACGGGAGAAACCCATAACCACTTTTAGTTGGAGCTGCTAAAAGCTTGACCGAAACTTAGTTAACTAGAGACACCATCCAAACATATCATAAAATAGGCTTGCACCCTGACAACCCATCAATTGGTTTATCTTTCTGAGGTTAGGCATTATCTGCACAAAGTAGCTTCCATCGGTTCAAATCTACTATTACGCACTGGCTGAGTTTTAACCACTGAACCAGGAGCCCATACTAGGAAAACTAACTTTAGCTATTACATGGAGTTGCAGATGCGTCTCTATTATTAGATATCTCTGGTGCTTGTATAGAGAAAGGAAGTAAAATGTGGAATTGATATTAAATGCCGAGTAGATTAGACTGTTTTTTCTCAAGTTAACTTAATTTCGTTTGGATAGTATTGGCAAAATGAATAGGTATTTGTTCTTCATGTGCCTACTTCTCTTATGTAACTGCAAAACTGGTTCTGTGGTCTCCACTGTTTTCTCAACATATCTTGTGCACCAGATAAAGACATTATTTCAGTGTGCAATCTGTGTTAATATTAACCGTTGTCATAATCCAGGTCAAAACATTCAAACCTCAATTAGTTGCTGTTCGGAATGAATCATTAGTTGATGAACTCAGAGAGGCTTTGGTTGATGCTGATTACAAGCCTGAAATTATCCCTGGAGAGCAGGGTGTCATTGAGGTCAGCAGCCTCTAATTTCCTCACTCCTCACTTTTGTTTTTGTGATTGACATAGAACAATGGAGGGATGAGAAGGGGGGAAGAAGGGTAGTGCAAATGGCCACAGCCCTAACACAAGGCCACAACCTTAATACTCATTTCTCATTAATCAAACACTGCCCATTTACAATGAATAGAGATCTTATTTATAAGCTAAGAAACTAGATAATGATAACACTAACAGATACCAATCCTAACAAAATACCTATTCCAAACCAAACTGAGCCTTATGTCCCAATCAATTGGGGTCGGCTACGTGAATCCTTTTTCTCCATTGAGCTCTGTCAAATGGCCACTTGTTCACTCAAATAACAAAATACTTATTAGATAATGATAATAATTATCTAGAAACTGGATAATGATAGCACTAACACACAACCAATCCTAACAAAATACTCCTAGATCCTACTAATAGTTGAACATAAATATATCTGGCTAACATATTAAGTATGAGACCAAAAAGCCTTTATGATATCAAGTATGAGACCAAAAAGCCTTTATGTTCCGCATCCGCGATGCAATCCATTCTCATAGTGTTCTGGATATTTCGCTTAAACTGTTTCCAGGTTGCTCGCCATCCAGATGCTGCTACTGTAGTCACAGGAATAGTAGGCTGCGCTGGTTTGAAGGTAAAAACTTATAAATCGTTTCCTTGCATATTCTATTTTGGGCCATTTTAGCTAAAACATCTCGACCGCATCTTTAATCGTGATGAAGACATTTTGGTTTTGTTTGGTTGTTTGTGTGGATTGAATTTCTGAACTAGGAGTAATAACTTATGCAAAAAGAAATAGGATGTATTTCATATTAGAAGCACATATTTGGTTTTCTATGATGTTGTAATTGCATATGTGTGAATGTGTTATTGCATACCTGAGGATATTAGATAATATAATCCCACATTGGTTGGGTATGAAATGGGAGATCAACTAATAAAATGTTTGGACCTCTCCACCTAATAGCTTAAGATTTTTGGTCTGATCCGAAGTTTCTAAAATATGTAATTAAGAAATGAGAAATTCCTAGTGAACGGTGTACTTAGGATGTGATCCCTACAGAAATAATGTATGCCATGTGAACAGCCAAACACCTATTTAACCATATATGGCAATTTCAGTTTGGGAACACATTATTAACCAGTGATCTGGATTTGGAACTTGCGTTCACGACTTGTTAATAATCTTTGAGGCCACTCCTCCTACACAAATAAGAACCATCTGAATTGGCAAATGAAGGAAATGGATCCATGTAGCGGACTAAGTAATCAGGGCAATTATATCATGTATGAATAGGCTAGACAACAACATGCAAATAAGAACAAGAAAAGATCAGCAGCTTCTGCGGAAGATGGATAAAGAACAGGAAGATGTTTAAACCTTGGAAACAAACTATAACATCCTAGGCTTAATAAGTAGTATGGAAATCTTTTGCTTATGCCAACAATAGATAAGGATTGCACTATGTCTATTTTTGCTTGCCTTTCACTCGAAAATCTTGACCAAATGATCTATGGTTGCTTACTTGGGTTTGATATGAATCTGCATGTTATGATACATATTTAGTAGCGCGAATTTTCTTAAGTTATCAATTGAGAAAATCCTTCAGGATCCAAATTAAAGTTGTCTTTTTCTTTGCTAGCCTACAGTGGCAGCAATTGAAGCTGGCAAAGACATTGCCTTAGCCAATAAAGAGACACTGATTGCCGGTGGTCCTTTTGTCCTTCCTCTTGCACGCAAGCATAAAGTAAAGATTCTTCCAGCTGATTCAGAGCATTCTGCTATATTCCAGGTATGGACAAGCACCGAAATGCAAAGAGTACAATTTCTTTTCTTTGTTTTTTTTAAGTCAGTCATGTGAATTTATGTACGTATCATTGCTATACAATTTCTGCACATTGCATGACTAGTACGTTCTTCAGTTCCCTTCCTTCTCATTATAAGGCCTAAAGAGTTGTCTTCGTTTCAGTGTATTCAAGGCTTGCCAGAGGGTGCTCTTAGGCGCATTATTTTAACTGCATCAGGCGGCTCTTTCAGGTGTGCCAACTTAATTTCATACGGAATTTTTCTATTGCATGTTAAAACTATGTGTGAACTCAACTATGTCTGAACTCTGAAGAATGTAACGCATATATTGCCTATGAGATAATGACGGAATTTAAAATATTTTAGCACTTTTGAAGTGTTTTATTTAGTTGCCTAGTAAGTTCAAAAACATGTCCAGTGAGCTTGATCTTGTAATTCTGTTTTCCGTTATGAGTCCAACTTAATAGTTCTCTCCCGAAACCTATTTGCTTTTCTTTCTTATAGAGCTCTCCTTTTCATTGTCAAAAAATATCTCTGGGAATGGATTAGCAGGAGCTGAGATAAATCCTCTTTATCATGTACCTCTTTAGCAGGGCTATTTTAAATGAACTATTGCAATTTTTGCTTCATCATTGGTATGAAACCAAATTTAATTGCCTTTTTCCTATGTCAGGGATTGGCCTGTTGATAAATTGAAAGATGTTAAAGTGGCTGATGCATTGAAGCATCCTAACTGGAATATGGGGAAAAAAATTACCGTCGACTCTGCTACCCTCTTCAACAAGGTCATTATTTGTGTTCCTTATATTCTATTCCAAGGACTTGCACTCCCTTTTTCCGTATAGTTAATTTTCTGTTATTTATGGAGCATGATCCATGAGGACCATGTCAATGTAACCTCCAAAACCTTGGTCCAAGTTATAGACCAATTTTCTGTTGACAGGGTCTAGAAGTTATTGAAGCGCACTATCTTTTTGGGGCTGAATATGATGATATTGAGATTGTTATTCATCCCCAATCTATCATTCATTCAATGATTGAAACACAGGTTTGACTCATCTCTAACGTAACTTTCTTGGTTCTTGTATGATGCTTGCAAGGTTCTATTAATGAACTTCTTTGCTTTAACGTGACCGACAATTGAATCTGACATCTCTCTCTCTCTCTCTCCAGGATTCATCTGTGCTGGCACAACTCGGGTGGCCTGATATGCGTTTGCCAATCCTCTACACATTATCTTGGCCTGACAGGATTTACTGCTCTGAGATTACTTGGCCTCGCCTTGATCTTTGCAAGTAATTATCTCATGATCTTAGAACAAATGATCTAGAATTTATATTGATTTCGACATTTTTCCATCTGCTCCATGAAGGTAAAGTTTAAAGTCTAAATTTGATCGGTCATGTGGCCACCAGAGCTTACTGCATTCATTTTACTAGTGTATTTTTTCCTCTAGATGCAGCTAAGTAATTGCATTAGCTAAGAAAATACACTTATGTGATGACACATTGAATGTTGCATTTGATTTGCTATACTCTTTTCTAAGGAATATACCAATTGGGCCAGTCACTGTCTCTGTGTTTCGGATATAGAACTAAACTATTTGCAGCATTTTACACCAGGAATATGTATATTATTTTCTCATTGTATGTTGGAAAACATAGCTAAATCAACAATATTCTGTAGTAGTTGTGCTGACGGTCATTTTGAACTGTAGAACTTTGATTAAACTAATGGTCAACATATGGAATGAAAACCATTTTGTAAGTCCTTTTAGGTGATTTTAAGATTGTTTGAACGTAATTCTCTGAGAATATGGTGAAACTATGAAAATGCTAAAATTCGCTATGAATTCCTTATTTTGCTGTATTTGGATGATACAGGCTTGCGTCACTGAATTTTAAAGCTCCTGACAATGTGAAATACCCATCCATGGATCTCGCCTATGCTGCTGGACGGGCTGGAGGCACCATGACAGGAGTTCTCAGTGCTGCCAATGAGAAAGCTGTGGAGTTGTTCATCGATGAAAAGTATGTACATGTACTTGTTGAGATTTACTCCTGCAATGAAAGAGTCTGCTTTCTACCACTGTACAGTATTGGAGGCACAATGGTCCTAGATCGTGCATAATTTGGTAGTAGTTGCAGGAGTAGCAACATCTTTTTACCAATGAGACTCATCCTTTGAGCACAAACCTAAAAGTGGTAGCCTTACTAGCCTCTCCTGCTTGTGATCTTGAAGGTTATGGTTTTACACCAGGTTCATGGAAAGTGAAATAAGTAACCAGTCATATGTAGCATCTTACATGATAAAATTAAAGGAGAGTTGAAAATACTGAAACCCAAATGCCACAAATTTCCTTTCAAAGTTTATATGGGTCCCCATTCCTCAGCCTTCAGTATCCTCAAGGGGTGTGTCAGTGTGTGTGTGTGAGAGAGAGAGAGAGAGTACATCGCTTCCAACTAGGAGAGTTGTTAGAAGCTCATGAATGTTAGGATAGAAATAGCATCCAAGTTTTAAGGTATGAGACAACTACAAATGCAACTATAGGAGCATAACATTTGGAAGATAACTTGCTAGGAAGGGATTAATATCTTCTAAACTTTTCACCAGATGTAGCTGTTGGCCATCTCCCCACGCCCCAGGAGCCATTGATACCAAACCAATTATCCTATTTCCCTTGTACCCCCGCGAATATTTCCTTTGAAATTTGTATGTTCTGTCAGTATGCTTAATTGTTCATGCATGAACACATGAGATTTTTTTGTTGCCCTTGCTAAATTACTACAAATTCTAAAATTACGTAATTTTGATCCTTAGGAAATTATGGATTTCAAATGTACATTTCTGCTAGTTTGATTCATTTTGATTTACCTCCGGATATTTGGCAAACTTCAAGTGTTAGTCCTGAAGCAGCTGACTTTGTTGCTCTAGTATGTTATTGATAGTCCACAAAAATTGTGTAGGCTGTGTTAGAATCTTAGATTTTCCTAGGGAATAGAAAAGAAAAGAAAAGGGAAAAGAGAGAAGAAATCAGCTTTACAAATCAAACCCAAGGGGTTCTCGAGAATCTCAATTGGTGGTCAAGGCTTGGGACTTAAGCTATGCTTGCTCTTAGGTTGTGCTATCAACTCTTATGGGTCAGTTCATGCGTGACTTTTTCTGTGACATTAATTGGGCCCCCTCTAGTGGATGGTGGTATTGGTCCCCCACATATGAGATCAAGCTGGCCCATATATTACAAGTTATGAAAAAAAATTATCTTCACAAAATCCCTTCCCTTTTCATTTCCTGCACATATGCGAGGTTGAAAAAGATATTTGGTTAGACATAAGAATTGTCATAGACACCGGTTTGGCTTTGCTCCATAAACTTTGTCATCGAATTGAAGCTTGTGGTGTTGCTTTGTTGTTTTCAGGATCAGCTACCTGGATATTTTCAAGGTTGTAGAGCTAACATGCGATAAGCATCAGGCGGAGTTGGTGGTATCACCTTCTCTCGAGGAAATAGTACATTATGACTCGTGGGCGAGGAAGTACGCCACGAGCTTGCAACCTTCATCTGGTTTGACTCCTGTTCCTGTATAAGCAAGTTTTTGTCCGTTGTGGCCCAGGCAATGATGAACAATCGCGTTTCTACACTGCTGTAGGGCATGAAGCAATTGTGTCATAATTTTTCATAATGAGAAATGAGAGCATCTCTGTATTCTTCATTCTTCACTTTTAGGTCATGAACGTATTTTTCCACCCTCTGTAGTGGGTGATATTGGGAATAGTGCATTCTCTTGTAAAAGAGGAAAGAGCAAAAAAATAAATAAAAGGAAAATATAAAGAGGCTGTTGATTTTGCCACTCTATTTTTTGTTTGCGCCACTCTCCTGAAAATATTTTCGGTGCAAAAATACACTTACAGGGGATGGCGTTAACAAAGAAAAGAGTGGCAAAATTATTTCCCTATAAAGAAAGGGAATACAATGGAAAGTGTAAAAGTGCCGCTTGCATAAAGAAAGTAGTAATTTATTATGAGTTCACTAGGTTCCAGGCCAATCCAATGTATCTGGGGCCTCTAGGCCAAATTGTTAAAGTGAGGCCCTTTGACTTAATTAAATAATGGATAGTTTGTTTATGTATAAATTTTAGTCCACATAGAACAAAGAACTTGCTTTGGTTCAATGGTTTTGTTATGTTTTTGTGTTCTTCAAGATCCAAGTTCGATACTTGACAACTCCAAATTATCACAAAGGCATCACTTTTTGACAAAAATATATGCACTCAAAAAATGTTGGGGGTAGGAATTGAATTGAACTCAGCCGCACAATATGGACTAAAGGTTCCTTGTCCACTAAATCAACTACAATATTTGCACCAATATTATGAAATACTAATATATATACCTACTTCTAACCGGGGCGGGGGCCCTTTTGTGGGCTGTTTTTTTGGGCCCCAAGCCCAGGCCTCTTGGGCCTTGTCCAAAGGCCGGCCTTACTAGTTTTGGTGTGGATGGCTTGCCTTTGACCTTATTGGGGATGAGATTTGTCGAGATATGCGTAAGCTAGCTCGGACACATCTAACCGTGGAACCAAAGAAAAAAAAGAAAAAGAAACCATACAAACAGAAGAGAAGGTGCAGAGTAGTTGTCATTGAATTTCTATTTTGGATTGAGATTCTTGATTTCGAAGATCTGAAAGAAACATAATGGGAACTGCTAAAGAACTTGTTGGAAGGATTTGGGAGGTAGGCTTATGGAGAGTTTGAAGAACTTAGTAATACTGTTATCAAATGCCCCTCCTGGTTTGCTTGGAGAGGAGGATGAATTTCACCCTTAACCCTTTTGATTGGTTTGTAAAGAGGATATATATTCTTCATTTTTTCCCAAAGTTAATTGCAAAAATACAATGTGTTACTCTATACGTTTTCGCCTCTTCAAGATCAAAATCATGCACCTGTTCATAATAAGTGCGATGACAGGTATACATGTATGTCCTCCTCATTCTATATCATCTAAACAACGGACTCGGAGACCTTGTAGTGCAATGATACACTTCATAGTTCCCGAGTTCGTAACGGTCAATTTGCATTACCTCTAATAGTGGAACAAGACTTTCTCTGTGTTAGGGGGCATGTTGCTTATGACAAAAATTGGATAATTGACCACCCAAGGAGGTGCAAAGGTTCCGGGCAAAGTTAGATGCTACTTTACAATAATACCAACATTTTAACCCTTAATGAATATGAGGCGAGGAATCTCTCGAAAGGAAGGTCATGAGGTGGTCCTTATTAGAAGGGGACTCTATATATGTGTGTGTGTGTGTGTGTCCATCTACGTACATATCTACGCACGTATCATTTGTATATCCATGGCCGGCTCTCGGGTAAGGCCTATGAGGTGCAAGCCTTAAGCCCCCAAAAATGTTCAAAAGTTGGGGCCTCCACTTGTGTATAGTACCTAGTATATATGTGCTGCTATATGGCCCATTTTTAACTCATGAATATATTTGACATAAGACCTAATGGCTGGAACGGAGGAAAAAATAAAAAGCGAGAATAAAGTTGGATCACGGACCTCGGGATTGCTAACTTTGGGAAAATTATTCAGTTTGATGAGTGCAACATTAACATGGATGCATCTTTTCCCCTTAAACGATAATTCTCATTGCAAACAAACCCAACGAACTAACGAAGAAGGAATTAAGTGATAGGATATTAATAAGTACCTTATTTTTGAAGATCGTCTTAGACCTCCGAAATCTCAGAGCCGGCATCTTCAGTGAAAACAAATGGCAATGCAATACCGCAATAGCTGTCCTCCCCCCCTCCCCCTTTTTCTTGGATTATCTGAAATTGGCTTTTACATCGTGTACTGAAAACCTTCTTCTGTTCAGAAAAGAAAAACATTTCTCGAAGACAATTTCATAATAGTGTCCCTCAATTTGAAGCTGATAGTACTATGACATTATGGATCTCTGTTTTGTGATGTCTAGACTTTAAATCGTTGTAGCTACATATGCTGCTTTCTCATCTGAATCGACTTGAAAATTGCCGAAGCTGAACATTCAGCGCACATCTGAACAGACTCCGAAATCGCCAGAGCTGAACATCTTTGCTGGATTCTACGCCTACAAACCGACGTCTTCACCGAGTCCCTATCACTTTCATGTTGCTTATATAAATTCCCTTCCCGAATTCGTAATACTCGCTTAGTGACATATTAACAGGTTGGTGATCATATGTGACACTTTCCTCTATGTCACATTCAGCACTGTCATACATAGTGATTATGAGAAATACTAACTTTCTGATGATAAAGTTATCCTATCATCACATAACTAAAGCAGGTGTTCTATCTAACCTTCTTTCATTCCTAATTACGAAAATGCTATGCCCACCGACGGTGACATATATTGTACCGACAGTCACACAGGACCCACTACGGGTCAAGAATCTGAATGAAAGATAAAAAGATTGAATCGAACTCCTACACATATCGAATTGAGCTGATTTTTCACAGCGCCACTCGGATTTTTTTTTTTTAAAATGATCGAACAGCACTGATTTTCCTTGAGGGACCCGTAGAGGGCACCGCGTGGCTGTCGGTGCAAGGTCGGGATGGCCACCGTCGGTGGCTGTAGAAGGGTTCTAATAATTAATACCGTTTGGTTCGCTTTGCTTAGCAACTTACTATTTGCTTAAAATGAACAATAAGCAGCACAAAAATAAGCAAATGAAATCTTTTGACATCTTATTTGCATATTTGTTTTATTCAAAAATAATACTAAAGTATATATGCAAGTGAATCAAACGAGCCGTGACTGTAGGCCGAAAGTTCAATTTCAAAACCCCAGACTTAGTGCTAACAAGGCAAAACATATTAGACTTGTTTTCTATCATGAAAATGGAACCAACACCGCAGGCTACGTACGAAAAGTTATATTCAGTGCTCTTGGGACATTATCACGTGATGCCTTAGGGCTTCATCTTCGCCACATAATAATACGAGATTCAAGATTTGAGTATATGAAACCCACATCAATAGTTCGGGAAGGAGGAACCTAGCTAGGCACCCCGTGGTGATGTCCCGGGAAACGAAATAATCTCTCCCTGGCTAGCTAGACAATGACATGTACTGGGGATTAAGAGGAGAGAATCCATAGTAACAAAAATGCAAAATGGACATACCATCAATTTAGAGGGTCCAACCATTAGGAAAATGACTTGATACATTATCTTTTATCTTTAGGCAACACCTATCCTTGTCTCCATTTAAGCTTTCTTGGAAGAAAGCCCACAAATGTCATGTGAAGAAAGACAGCTCCTCCTTTTTCCACCTTTGCCCCCTATATAAATATGTATGCAACCCTAGCCTTTGAAAGTGTGAGTTGTTTGCCAATCTCAATGGGTGTTGATTGAGCTTAGGCATTTGAATGTGAGAGAGAGATAACATGTGCATGCACCTACACTTGGTCTGCCAATTTGCTGAAAAGGGTATGGTGGGGTTCTTGTGAACATATAGCCAGCTAAAATTCACTAAGGAATGCTCCATTTTTATAAAATTCGTATCATTTTAATAAAAGATTACAAATAATTTTTTTAAGGAAAAAGTTTAAATTGGTGCGAAAAAAGTCAAAAACTTTATGTATGAAAGTATTTTATTTTCAACCAAGAAAATGACAACGACAAATTAACAACCAAGCTAGAATAGGTGGATACGTCAATATTATGCCCAAATTGGATGTCCAAAGCTTAAATAAAACCAGAATCCAGTTCTCATGTGAAGGGTGCGTGGTCACAAATGAGATCCGTCATGATTTCTTCTTTCTGATCGGAATTGTTGATTCTGCAAGTTTCGAAAATGTAAATAATCCATACAAAAAATTAATATCATTGGACGTGAGTAGTCATCTATACAAAAGTTGGGGAAAGTCATGGTGGAGTAGAGGCTGGCTCTATGAGGATTTGGTTGGTCCCCAAGGAATATGAGGCATACGTTAGGAACTTGCACTTGCTTTTGCAATCCTTACTCCAAAACAATTAAAAAGAAAAGGATGCCAACTGCTACTACTCTAGATCTGAAGCTTGTTTTGCCTGGATCTCAAGGGATGTGTGGAAGAAACTAAGATAAAGCTCAATACCATCACCAATTAATAAAACTTCCTGTAGTGTATTTGTAAAGCCAAGTAGTAGTTGTTAGTATTGTCAAATCCGTACACGTATCGTATATCATTTTTTCCCCCCATTTTATGAGTTGTACGTATCGTTTGTAGTAAAATACGTAACCACAAGTTCCACTTCTTAAAACGAGATCTGAATTTTTTCAATAAATAATCGTAGAATATGTATTGAATTGAGATACATGAATATATTACAGGATACGTCATCGTATCGAGAGATTTCTATAATAGAATACTCAGTATAGTACGTATAGTTTTTCGAAGGAGACGATGCGATATATAGTGGTGGACTCAGGAATTTGACATAGTGGAGGCACCAATTTTTTTTGTACCGTAATATACGAGTTACAGTTAAGCACATTTACTCTAAAATAATTTTAGCATTCATGATAAATTAATAATTTTAAAGTATATATGTATTTTAATAACTAGCTACTTGGGCAAACTTGCGTACCTTAACTATATATGTTAACACAATATTGTCACATGTTCATTATCTATTTTTCTATTACTAACTCTATGATTACAGTTTTGGGGACCAAAAGTATACAAATGCAACGTGGGGGTAGACTCGAACCCACAAACAGTATAAAAAAGAAACAGGGAATGCACTACTATTTTCTATTGCCTTTTAAAAAAAACAAAAAACAAAAAAACACATGTCACATTTTTTTTTACTGCTTTTTGGGAAAAATGCAAAAAAAACCTAAAGAAGAGTATGGGGCAGTCACTTTACCACTGTATCAACAGATAACTATGTACATTCATTCGACATAAATAATATATATACAAAATCGCAAAATGTTTTTTTTTGGAAGGACGTGGGGGCACGTGACCCCACGTGCTCCTATGGTGGATCCGCCCTTGGCAATATCGTTGGTGTTTTTTAGGAACTATATATGGTATTTGTCAAAACTTGCCTATCACACTGCATTTCACTTTCCTAATTTGTGGTTATTGGACTTTGTTCGACTAGGGAAATTTTGGGGCACCCATGGCTTCTGGTGAAGACAAAAGGTTAAGGTGCAATCCTAGTGGAAGCAGTTCATGCATACAAATGTGTCTGTTTGTGTATGAATTTTACACTTCAAAGGTGCTTTTTGAACTTTCCTTCCTGAGGGACCATCTTTGTTTTCTGTTTTTATTTGGGGTTTTTAGTTTTTACCACCAAAGGTCAATCGCAATAGACCGTATCCAGGGATGCTACCGAACAGCTTCCTGCCGAGTGGGTACAAGGAGGTCAATTCGGCTGTTCATTTTGGCACGAACGGCTCTAATCGAATCTGAGTGCATACAAATTGCATACAAGTCTGAACAGTCCGTTGCTCAATTAAGATCCGAGTCATCGATTGCCAAATGAGTAGCTGAATCAACCGCTTTGGTGGGTTCTGCTTGGTAGCATCCTCCTCCATGTTAAACACTATGATCAAGAAGTAACCCGTTTGGCTAAATAAGCCAACAGGCTTATTTTTTGGTCCTTATTCAAATTTTTTTCGTATTTATTAGTTTTTGTCAATTTTTTGGGGATTATTGCATCGTCATAAAAAGAGGAATCTAAAAAGTAAAAAATTACGATCGAAACCTAATTTTTTTGAATAAAGACAAAAATAAGCCAGTAAGCAATTTTTTTCGCCTTTATTAAAAAATAGATTTCGATCATATTTTTTTACTTTTTAGATTCCTCTTGTCATGACAACGTAATAATCTTCAAAAAATTGACCAAAACTAACAAATACGAAAATTTTTTAATAAAAAATAAAAAATAAGTTAGTTGACTTATTTAACCGAACGAAAAGTGTCTTGTGGGCTTAACCATAATAAGTCTGGAATATTGCTTTCTTTTCCTTTCGAGGAAATTATGTAAAAGAAGCAGAAAAGACTCTGCATGTTCAAAACACTTTTGGAGGATAAGATTAAGTACGGAAGATAAGATTAAATACGGTTTTTAGCTACTGTCCCCTACCCCCAATTATCTCTCTCTCCCTCCCTCTCAATTCATATTTGGTGGCTAGTGGTAGATAGGAATGCCTAGCTAGTGCCTACAACATAGGCCTCATTCCCGAACGTTAAATAAGTATTTATTTTTAAATAATGCAATTTTAAGTTAAAAAATGATGGGTTTATTAAAATCTAAAAATATGCAATATGGATATTGTTTGAACGATCTAAAATATGCAATCCGGTAGAAAAAAGTTTAAAATTTTATTTTTTATTTATATTATTTTTAAATTTAAAAATATAAAATAAATATTTATTTTTTAAAAATGTGTTTTGGAATAGACTCTTACAAGAAATGGATGATCCAATTTTCTTCTGATTTGACCCAATTCCACTATGCTCCTGGTCCCAAACCCAACAGCTGAATAATTCCCACCAGGAGCAAAAAGAAGGAAAGAAAAAGTAAGGCCTTCAACTTTACACATTTTCATATTAAAAAAAAACTTTACACATTTTCCAATAGATGTTGAAAGCTTTTGCAGTGGAAATAGAGTCATGGGGCCCCACTGCAAAGGAAATTATAAGAGAGAATCCATAAGCCCAATAGGTACCCAAATTGGTACTAGTCATTATGGATCCTGTAGTAACTATCAAGCCAATCCTCTTAAAAAAAAAATGGAAAAAGAAAAAGAAAAAGAAAATAGGGTAGGTACGGGTGAATTAGTTCAATCAAAGGAAAAAGATTGTGTGCGGGCGTGCCAGAAAAGAACTAACTTCACGAATGAAATTATTCTTTTCAATGTGATTTGAAACAACTAATTTATATCAGGCAACTGTGTTATCTGTTCAATTACCTCAACTAAGAGGATTTTTCCTTAAAATGTCAAACCAAGACTAAGGACTGGCTTCAAATCAAAAAAGATGATTAAACACAAACGAACCTGAATCTAATCAAAGGTAAGTTTGTATACAAACACTCTTAAGACCTTACTAAAACCAACGAAACAAATATAAGCACGCTGAATTTAATCAAAGAGCACTTATAACCAATCGAGACGATCGAACACAAACAAACCTAAATTAAATCGAAGGCAAATTTGTGCACAAATACTCTTGGATTTTTCTAAGACTAAGTAGAAATATAAGCACACTGAATTTAATCAAAGAGGGCTTATAAACGATTAATCTTTGGTAAGAGAAAGACTGGAAGAAATAAGAAACTTGAATTTAATCGAAAGTAGTCTTACATGCAAACAAGCCTTCAACTTACAAAGTAAACTAACTAAGTACTAAACTAAGATAAATCCCTGAGCAATCATATTGAGTATGAGTTGTTAGTGGATGAGATTTTGTCGGGGGGCCTTTCCTTCATCTTCTTCTCTTATTTATAGACGCCGAGCCTGCTTTCGAATTCCACGTCTTCAATTAATAGCCACGTTCTACTTCGAACTGCCCATGATTCCTTGAAAAATGGTTGAGTGGAGCCTTCGAACGGTTACTTGGATCTGCTTCCTCAAAATTCTTCTCTTTCCACGTTTGCTAATGCCGATCATGGCTGTTTTTCTTGGTTGTGGGCTTCCTGTTTTTGTGCAACGTGGGTAATTGCAACACGCCTGGCTTTGTAAATGATTCCCTGCTTAACTTCCCATGAGTCGAGGGATTAATCATCATTGGATGAGTTTTAGTAAGTAATCAACGGCTAAACTTAATTACCATTAAATTACCCTTAATTGAGGCCCAAACGCCGCCGTTTCCCATCAAAACGATACCGTTTAGTACTAAAATAATATCGCCATTAACCCTATGATTCCATGTATCTCGGGCCAAAATGGGATATGTTCTGATAGGCCAAAGCATTGTTTGATGCCACGTGTAATTTTCTCATTGGGTGGCATACTTTAGGATGTAAACAGTACCTTTCACCTTTTCCTTTCTATTGTCACTCTAAATTTCGTGGGCACATGCTGTTCGTAAAAAAATTTTAGACTTTAGCCCCTCTGTTAAGAGTTCTTGTTTTTCTCTGTTTTTTTTTTTATTATATGAAAGAAAGACATGATATCATACCAAATTATGTTGGAGGATACGAGCTTAGAGAGATTGTTCAATGTGAAACAGTGGGAATTGGATCGTATTTGGTTCACTTGACGGACTAAACATTCAGTTCGGTCCATTTTATGCATTCTTTCGGCTAAATTCAGCGATTGCAACCTTTTGCATATTAGAGTTTGTTGACAACGTCAATCGCGCCCCAAATCACGTTGATCGGACGTCATTTCATCTGATTTGACAGTACTATATTATCATAGGGGCAAATGAGAGATACCTCACAAATGCGGGTACTGTTTTTAATTCTACCACAAAATAAAAAGGGGCAATATCGAGAGAGATTTTTCTTCAACCACACAGACAGAGAGTGTTGCACAAATCTTGGTTGAAGACCCTTTAGGAAGAGCTGTTAGCTTTGTGGGGGAAAGATAAATCTGCAAATTTCGTTGGCAATCCTCAAACTTACAATTCTCACAAATATTGTTCAACTAAATAAGAAAAACTATGCCTGGTTATGTACCCTATTAGTATTTCTTTAATGGGGGGTTTCCTAACGTCCAGCTTGCCCCCTTTCTCTTGCTTGCAACTTTGCAAGGTAAAATTTGACACTAATTGCCTATATTGATGTTTAAGTAATTGAGCTGGAAAAACCCTCCTTGAGTTAATTATATTAGTAGTACATTTGTTACCCTATTGTTCAACCAACAGGGTTGCTAACAATGATGCCCAATTAAACAATAATTGGTAAGCAGCAACATTAAACAATAAGCAAGATTAATTAACCGATTGAAATTTGAATTGTTAACTCTATTGAATCGAAAGCATGTAAATCATATAAGACTTACAAAATGAAACGCAACGGAATACTTCGAGCTTTCGAAGATCTATGAATCGAGACCTGCTCTACAAGCACAAATCGTGAACACCGTCTTTTGAACACGAATATGAACACCGTCTTCTAATCTCACCCGGTACAGAAGACCGTCTTTGAACACGAATATCCACACCACAAATCCTAGTTCCTAGAACTTGTTTGTTAAGGGTTTTGAATTTTAATTATTATTCTATTTCTATCTCCGCTCATTACCTCTACCTCTAATTATTACTCTCATTTTTCTCTATATATCTCTCTCCAATCATTACCCCTATTTTCAATCATTTCATTACCTACAAATCAAAAATTCCAAAACGAACGGACTTCTTACATGGAAACCTAGAGAGAGAAGATATTTGACAGGAGAATATTTTCTAAAGAAGAAGGAGAAAGATGGAGAAAGATAGAATTCTATTTCTGGTTGTGTGTATCTCCAAATATCTGGAGAACTATTTTTAGATAAAATCCGAGAGTTTAAAACAATAAAGATAAGAAGTCTATCTCAACCTTTAACAAACCCAATCACTTATCCACAGGTGGACGACCCATGTGGGTTGGATCCGGTCCAATCGACCCATTAAAGTAAAGGGAAGGGAAGAGAGATCGATTAAAAGATGTATACTGGTTCAAGAATGCGTAGTCTAGTCCACTTCTCAAGCTTCAACTTGAGTTTCCACTATTCTCCAAATAGTTTACATATACTTGCTTTCCCGAGGAGCTAGGGAACCGCTAGAATTTTCTCCAAAATCCTAAAAACGAACCTTAAGCTTCCAAGTGTTTAACTCCTTATAAACACTCATATTTAGAGTATTGTTACTATTACATGAAGATTTGAAGGATGAGTAGGAAGCTCAATATTAATAGGTGCAATCACTGAAGTTCATCAATATTAAATCTTTAGAACGAGAAATCCAAATCAAACTTTGTTCTAGATTATCAAATTCATTTCTCTCCCATTCTATTTGAATTCATATCTAAAATCAAAATATTTTTAGTTTACAATTTATTTCCAATATGTTCTTTTGTTCCGTACTTAGGGGTTGTTTGATAAAATTGAAACTGAAATCTGAAAATTTAAGTACTGAAAACTGAATGCTGAATTTTTTAAGCTGACAAGCTGTTTGGTAAATATATTAAGTACTGAATTAAAAAAATAATGAATTAATTTTCTTCCAATTCTTTCTTAATTTACTAACAGTCACAATATATTTATGGTAATGGTGGAAGAGTGGTGGAGTGGTGGTGGTGGAGTAGTGGCTGTGGTGGTGGTGGAGTGGTGGAGGTGGTAAAGTGGTGGTGGTGGTGTAGTGCTAGTAGTGGTGGTGGTGAATGAGGAGTGGTGGTGGTGGTGGTGGTGGTGATGGTGGTGGTGGTGATGGTGGTGGTGGTGAAGTGGCGGTGGTGGTGGAGTGGTGATGATGATAGTGGTGGAGTGGTGGAGGTGGTGGTGGTGGTGGGTGGTGGAGTGGTGGTGGTGGTGGTGGTGGTGGTGTAGTGATGGTCGTGGTGTAGTGGCGGTAGTGGTGGTGGTGGAGTGGTGGAGCTGGTGATGGTGGTTGTGGTGTTGGTGGTGATGTAGTGGCGGTGGTGGTGGAGTGGTGGTCGTGGTGGGTGGTGTAATGGTGGTCGTGGTGGTGGTGGGTGGTGTGTAGTGGTAGTAGTGGTGGTAGTGGTGTTGGTGGAGTGGTGGAGGTGTTGGTGGGAGAGATTGTGGTGGTGGTATGATGGATGAATGTAAGTATACAAAAATTTCAGTCAGAATTAAGTAGCTCAAATCTACTTAATTTTTTTCAACTTTTTAGCATACACTTTAAGTGACACTTAATTTGTTAAGCAATGTAAAATGTGGTTATCAAACCTACTGAATCACTTATTACTTAACTGATTCAGTTTTAAGTGCTGAATTAGGTCATCAAACAAGCCCTTATATGGTAGCCTTCTGTCTGGAAGACGTCTGGTAGTCAGCGACAGCCGGACCGGCTTGTCAATCAATCTATCATCCGATTGCGATGCGTGAACTCATTGCATTCAAGACTTGTACTATATGGATTCAATCGAAGACAAAAATATCGTAACTTGCATTTTCTAGAAACAATAAAAATCTTGTTTGTGACATCGTTGATAGCGAAATGTAGTATTCCCTCCCTCCCTAAATAATTGTTTGGCGCGCAAATCTATGCCTTACAAAAGATATATATTTTTTGTTAAAAAAATTAATTTTTTTTTCACAATCTAATAGAACCCACTGCTATCTATTCATTTGTGAAAAACAATTAATTTTTTTAACGAAACAAATGCATCGCGATAGCGAAATGTAGTACATCCTCAAAATCAAAATATCGTATAGATACCATACAATTTTTCTAACAATATCCAAACATGAGAAGACGCGCATGCATATTTTCTAGGGACATGCATTAACCCGTACGTTCACCGCGCGTATGGCATATTGAAGGGGCCTGCGCTGTGGGTTGTTTGAGAAGGTAGGTGTTTGATGGATCCTTTCCATACACCCTCCAATAAAACTAAAGGCTAGTTTAGGCCAAAAGGTCGGTGGTTTGCCAGAGAGAATATTTGGTTGGTTCTACCAATTGAAAAAAGGAATTAATAATATGTATAACTATTATTTTAATCCTCAATCCCTACTGCGGACCACCTCTATGAATGAATTTAAATGAGGTTCTATCTCTGTAATAAGTCAGCATCATTTAGTACAAAGTATTTATTGGTCGACCAAAGCGATATTAGTAATAATTAGTGAAATCATTAAAATCTAAGGGATATGATTTTGCCACTCTATTTTTTTTTTGTTAACGTCACTTCCTTACAAGTATATTTTTGTATCAAAAATACACTGACAGGGGGAGCAACATTAACAAAAAAAAAAAAGGTGGCAAAATTAGCAGCTAAATGTAAACATCTTTTCGGTTTATGTTTAGCATAATTAAATTAATACGTACTCATACCGAAACAAAATTTGATCTGAATAGAGTAATACTTGAGCTTTCTTGATTACCGAGCATAGTGGAGTATATATATATAAATGTAAATGCACCTACGCTAGCTGTAAATTTTCCTTGATGGATCCTAGCCTCAACTCATTCTTTTCGATATCTCAAAAATTCCAACAATTCTCAGTATGAAAATTTGAAGCCGTTGATTGATTTCTCCAAATAAACATTACACAAAAACAGCTACTCTTATTCTGAAGTTGTGGTTATGGGGTATGGTTCAGTCAATCATCATCGCTCTGCGTCTGCGCTCGTGTTTCAACCCTCGTTCTCGCAAGTATAAATAAGTTGGGATGCTTTTCGAAAACGCTTTTACGCAATGTGACTTAAAAATAATCTTAAAGAGAATTATAGATGAATACTTTCCGGTGGTCTACCCTTCATGGAAGGAAATTGACAATTAATTAACCAAACCTTTTGAGATACTCCAGTATATTGCTAACCAATCACCCACCCGACGCCCTACTAGCCATCATTGAATCAAATATCCACACTTTAATGCTCCGCTTGATTATAAGCTCATGTTACCGAACTCGACTTGGAACTTGAAATCTTTTGACAAAATATCGATGGAAATTACAAAGGGAAAGGCTCCACTAGAATTGAGTTAAGACCAATGTTCCAAACTAGTAAGAAATTAAGTTCGACTAACGAATATTAATTGTCGATTACTAATTTATATGCACTGAGTAATCCGATCAATCGCTCGAAGGTCACCGATCGTCTGACTAGCACCTAATAATGACTTTTTACAACATTGGCTAAGATTGTTCCTTTTTCTTTTTTTTTTTTTATCCTCAATTGTTCCATTCCAACCGAGCCAAAATCAAAACAAGTTCTAACACTCGAGAGATCCCAAAATTCTCAGGGGCAGCAACTTTAGGACCCACATGAACTTCGAAGAACCACATGAAAAAGGAATTTTCTATAGAAAGTTCATTTCCCATTTTCCACGTACTTTTACTCTGTTCACACACCAGAACACCAAAAACCAAAAAATCGTTTTGAGAAAACCCAAATCACAAAAAGTAAAATTTACCCACATACTCTATTTACACAACAATAATCACCCCTGTACCTAGTTAGCACCCACTAAATAACCGTAGTTAAGTTTTTAACCCCCACAATCCGAAGGGATTATGGAGTAATAGTAATAGCAGTAATCAAAGGCTTAATCACAAACCAAAACTCAACTCAAAAAACTCAAATTGACCTTTCAAAACGGGTGAAGATTATTGCTCAGCCCGTTCACATTCGTGAAGAACCCGACCCAATCCTGTCTCCCGGATGACCGCCGACACTCTCCCTCCTTCGCCGCCGAGGCCACACCGTAATCCTCCTCCTGCGCCGCCGTCACCGGCACAACGTCGCCACCTCCGAAGGAAGTCTTCTCCGTCGTCGTTGCCTTGGTAGAAACCCTCTCGTCCTTGAGCTTCCTCGCACTCGAATTACCGAGGAATACGGAAGGCAGCCTCCCGTCGCTGTTGCTCCGCCGCAGAAGGAGGTCCCGGATCCTCCACCGCTTCGACGACCCCGTCGACCCGCTCTTCCTCCACCTCTCCGGCGCCTCCGCCGCCGATCTCGGCGTCCAGGCGCAGTAGGTCTCCGCCGGGACCCCGTCGAGCTCGTCGGAGGACTCCGACGACGAGCACGACGCTACCGAGTCCCGCTCCTCCCTCATCAGACTCCTCAGAGAAACCCTAATCGGCGACGAAGGATTACTAGCCTTGGAAGAAGAGCAATTCGCTTTACCATCACCGCAGCTCCCCACACCGCCAGGAAAGAACACATCTTTCCTCCCGAAGACGGGGAAAACGGGCTTGATCTGGCCGTTGCAGAAGATCTCGTCGGCGGAAATCGACTGTACACACACGGAAGGGAACTCGAAATCGTCGTCTTTGTTCACTTCTTCATCTTCCTCTTCTTCTAAAATCGTGGGGTGCTTCCGAGCGACGTCGTTTGATTTACCTTGGTTTTCTTCTTCAAGGGCGCCGTACAAGTCGTCGAATTCGGATCCCGATTCGAGTCGGAATTCCTCGACGACTCTGGCGGCGATGTCTGCGAGGGTGCCGGAGGAGTAGGTAGTGAAGCTGGGAGAGAGAAAGACAACTGGACTCGACGACTGCATCTGGGAAAAAAAAATAGTATTTGCCTCTGTTGTGGCCAGTATGTATAGGAGGCAGGGTAGTGAATACTGAGATATTCTAGAGAGAGAGAAAGAGAGAGAGAGAGAGAGGAGTGATTTGGTTGATAGAGGCGAGAGAATAATGGGATTAGTTTGAGGATGCGTAGGTGCGAGTGGTTGGGGGAAACCGTAACAGTACTGGAGGCTTTGGAAATGAAATATTAATGGAGAGAGAAGGCTTTGGAAATGAAATATTAATGGAGAGGGAGAGAGAGAGAGGGAGAGAGAGAGAGGGCTCCTTTGGAAATGAAATATTAATGGAGAGAGAGAGAGAGAGAGAGAGAGAGAGAGAAGGAGGTGGTTGGGTAAGACTAGAGTGAGAAACCGGATCAGTTCGAGGACGTTTCTTGAGGAGATTGTTTTCAATGGGTGAACTGCTTGCCTGCTGCGCTTTTCTTTTTCTTTTGTGTGTTCTTTCCTTTGTTCACACGTAACACGTGGTTAGCTTCACACCTGTAAAGTTGCACAAGTTCACACGTATATCCGGAAAAATAAAAATTAAAAAAAAAAACCTATCAAGTGCTCCTGGAGTACCTCGTGTTCCAAGGCTTTTTTTCACTTGCATGTTAGATCGTGTGGAGTGCAATTTTGTTCATCCGATAACTTTACTAGACAGGGTGCCTTTGCTGTGCCCAAGGCACTGCACGCTGGTTGTACCTTCTATTCCGGCGTTGTCCTGAGCTCTCTGAAATATAATCTTTCACTTTTATAGACCTTGATACCTACAACAGCGGTCGTAAAAAATACAATTGATCGGGAAAGGTTGGCTTGCTAATCGACTCATATAGTCTAGGTGTGCATTTTTTGAATTGTATTCACTGTTTATCAGTTGAGGAAAAACACGATTTGCTTACTAGGTTTTCAATATCTGACTGACTTGATTATTTCTAAGGTTATTTTACGCATTGAAATTCTACAAAATGAACGATTTAAATTGCACTATAGAACTTGGGAAGACATTCAAATCGAGAGCACAGTAGGACCTCCTTGTCCAACTTTACTGGTATTCGGAGAGGTATGTTGTAGCTTTCCATCCTATAACGAATGCGTACGTATAATTTATCAACTGAGTAGTTAAGAAACCAAGTAAAAGTTCAGCTCTCAATCGGATATCGATAAGTACTTAATCGAATACACTTTCACATTATCCTTTCTACCATACCAATTTTGACGCGCTCCACCTTGCGGGTGCTCTAGGAGCACTGCATAATTACACCGTATATGCCGCATTCGGCTTGAACAAAGACACCGGCAAACGCGGTCCTCAATATTTGGGTGGTTGCCCGATCTCTTAATTAAAAATGGGCTGTCGCTTTTAGTAGTTACGATATGCGTATCTTCTTCCTCTAGTAAAGTATTTTGGTTGAGATAATCTCCACAGTAACCCTTTCTGTTGTATCAGATGTACTCATGATCCCTGAGGTTAAGCTTCGTGGGGGGAAAAAAAATGGTTATGCCGGGATTAAAAAGAAAAGAAAAGAAAAGAAAAGAAAGTGGTGTGTGTGTGTTAAACTAGGGGTGTTTCTGCTAAATAACTGCGCTAATTTTTTTTTTATTCAAATTTTTTTCATTTATTAATTTGTTATTGCATTTTTGTGAATTATCGGTTCATTTCCAATAAAGAAAATTATAAAGTGCAAAATTATGATCAATATTAAAAAAGTTCAGTAAAGGCAATAATAATTAAAAAAAACAGACATGATTTTCTGATTATTTTTTTCTTTATTCAAAGAAAGATTTGTTTGGTTCAAAATTCTTTATTTTTTGGTGAAAAATTATTTGATAAGCTTATTAAGCACTTAATTAAAATAAATGATGAATTAATTTTGGTTCACTTATTTATAGTGATTCTCTTTTAATTTTAATAATGATTGCCATGTATTTGTGGTAATAGTGGAGTGGTGATGGAGTGGTGATTGTGGTGGCAGTGGCGGAGTGGTCGTGGTGGCGTAGTGGTAGTGGTGATGGAGTGGTGGTACCTGGTGACGTAGTGGTAGTGGTGATGGAGTGGTGGTACCTGGTGGTGGTGGTGGAGTGATTGTGGTAGTGGTAGCGGCGGTGGCATAGTGGTAGTGGTGGTGGAGTGGCAGTGGTAGTGGCGACGGCAGTGTAGTGTTTGTGGTAGTGGTGGAGTAGCAATGGTAGCAACGACAAACGATGAGAGCGACAATAGTGGTAGTGATGATATCTATGGTAGCAGCAATGGTAGTGGCGGCCAGAGTGGTGGTAGAGATGGTGGCAGTAGAAGACTGGTGGTTGTGGTGACGACTATGATAGCGACAGTGATGTGGAGGGTAGTGGTAGGGGGAAAGTGTTGAATGCGAGGAAGAAGTTTTCCAAAAGTCTAATTACCGAGAAAATTTTATTTATGGAGGTGCCCGTATCCGAAAGTCTTTTGAACGGTCGAGATGTTTAATCACTTCCAACTCTTAATTACTAGGGCCCATGCAACAACAAAGCAATTAATATCGTCTTTACACTTGTTACCCTTACATTTAGGCGGGCGGTGCATGCATATTCTCAGCAGATAGGTAAGTCTTGACGTTTGTGCTGCGAAATTGAATGCCCGGATACGATATGATGAAGACAGTTTCTTTTCTTTCTTTTTTTTTTTTTGACAAAAATGAGAGGTATTGTATTGATAAATCCCAACGACACTCATACAACGAAATTCATTACAAATAACTTAGACAAAGTCAAACTAATCATCTAAATGATACAAAACAAGAAAGAACGAAGCAATTGATGTATTTCATCTCTAGTCCAGGCATGGCCTGACGCACCTTTTGCTGAGCGGAAAATTCATATATCCTATAACAGTCTCAAAAAGAGATACATTGCTAGCCAAGAAATAAAGACAACAAGAACCCAGACGATCAGATGAACTTCGACCAGAAATGAGCACACTAATGAATTTATAGCAAACCACCAAAAGATGCATATTAATCTTGTTTAGCCCGATCAGTAAACAAATCGCCGAAAGGCGAATTTTATTACTCTCACAAGGAGAGACAAAACTCCTCCAGATCTTGCTCTAAATCCAGCCGCCAAAAAACCGCCGAACGAATCGCAACCCTCACTGACTCCACCACTGCTGCCACAAGGGCTCTGGCGACGGATACATGCGGACAAACGACTTCAGTGACGATGAAGCCCGCCGAACAGAGAGAGTCAGATCTGGAGGAGAAAACGGGAAAAAAAAAAAAACTATAGGGAATAAAAAGGAGAGCGGATGGAGGAGGAGGAGGAGGAGGAGCCCGGGGGAGGGACACCTCCCCCCATGCAAAAAAACAAGACGGCTGTGGCTTTTCAAAATTGCTTTAGAGGTCTCAAAACCCTAAAGAGAGGTGGCTGTTGTAATCGTGTAATTGTTTTACCTTTGATTGCCGATGAAGACAGTTTTCATGTAGCACTCAAGTTGGCGGAACCAACACAAATTTAAGTTGTCGGTGGAGTACTTGTTGTCGGTTAAGTTTTTTTTAAGAAACTGATTGAGATTTCCCTAACCTAAAATTACACGAAACAGGGAACACCATGGAGTAACGTACAAATTAAAGTTGGTGAGCTCAATCGATCGATCGATACTCGATCGTCTGTACGTAATACTAAATCAAACGAAATCTTTGCGTGATAAAAGTCTACCATAGGGTGATAGTAAATTGGTTTTTGTTTTTTTTTCCTCATTTGACTTGCACTAGTGCATGTAAATGTACGCAACCTTCAAAAAAAAAAAAAAAAAACTGTGTCTAAGAAGGGATCACTAATTTTTAGATAGAGAGGGAGTCAAAGTTGCAATATGATATCATGGTGTGCCTCATCGATCAAATAGACATTTCAAGAGCAAAACGATCTATTTCTGCTTCTGAGATCTATTGGCTTTTGCTGTGTGTGTCGACCGTCATCGTCGGGGTACGAGGCTATCCCCTTCTTTCTTTCTTGGTGTGTTTTTTTTTTTTTTTATAAAGAGAAATTGCTTACCGAAAAACATACTAATCTCTAGGCCAAATTAATGGTGATAGACCTGATAAACAAGTTGCATGCACGATGATAGACTTGAAAAAGTTGTTACCCTTGACAGACTCAGGGCCGGCTCTGTGCTAAAGTGCGGCGCTTTAGGCCTCTAAAATTTCAGAAAAATGAGGGCCTCATTTTCCAAAAAAAAAAAAAACAGATATATGATATATATATGTTATTGTTCATTCATTTAACACAATGTCAATTTTAGTACAAGTGGTCTATGTGAGGTACTTGAAATTGGGATAGAAGATTCCTAGTTCAATTCTTATGGACGTTTTCTTTTGACAAAGTTTTTTTTTTCTTTTTTCCTTATTTTTCATTTGGATCTAAGAATAAATCATATACAACTTTTACACCTTTTGCATTATAAATTAGTTATAATTTAGTAGTTGTAGGTATTGCCCAAGACCAAGAGGTTCAAATCTTTTACACACCATCAATGTTTTGATAAGTTTTTTTTCTTTTGTTTGTCTAATTTAATTTTTAACTTTTAATATAAAATTCACAAAAATAAGCCACTTTTGTTTATAAACAAATCAAATAATTTATTCTCATTCATCAAACTTTGATAAAAAAAGGTTTAAAATAGATAATTCTATTATTGTTCAAGATAGTATTCTTACAATTAAAGTTAATGACATGAATAGTCAGAGAAAACACAACGTATGAGCGATACGTTTGATTCATTTATTTCCTAGGTATAAATTGTTTTAAAATTTTATTTTAGTTAAATTACGAAGCTAAAAGTTTAATCTTTTAACCTAATATTAGACACCTACATTGATTTTTTCCGTTAAAAATGTAGGGCCTCATTTTTACAATTCGCTTTAAGCCTCTTAAAACTCAAGGCCGGCCCTGGACAGACTGGCTGGCCTCAAAGCGGCTCCATGTAAGAGTGATATTGAAATATTACAAGTCTCACGTTAGTACAATATTAGTGGGTTGATCGCTTACTTGAACCTCTCTACCTTGTAATTGAAAACTTTGGATTCAAAGTTTTCCACAATGCTCGCAAACTGTGCCGCCTTAGGATTATAAGGTGCGGGGTAGGGTAGGTAGGTCGGTGCCACCCCCACCCCAATTTCAAGGAGAGCAGCTCAGCGACGTTTAATGCTCGCCAGTGGATTTGGCTTGTTTTGTAGAGCTCATCGAATATGTCATCCACGCCAAAAATTAGCTTCACCGAACATCAATAGGTACATGGATGAAACAGATTTGTACATGAAAAAAATGGGCAATTATTAATTTTAACTTAATTTTTGTTATCGTTTTTTCCTTGTACAAATTTGTTTCATCTATGTACCTATTGATGTTCGGTGAAGCTGATTTTTGGCGTGAATGACAAAATGAACGATTCCGATCATTGTTGTGGGCCCGGGAGGGGCCGACAACGGCCCAAAACTGGACCGTACTGGAGCATTAAAAAACTGGAGCTGAGCTGCTCCCAATTTGAAGCATTTCTTTTACTAAAATTTGATTAAGCACTTAATATTCACACAACTCTATATATGTTTTGTATAGATAATTAATAATGCATAGATCGCATTCAAAAAGAATTAAATATTCTTGATCATAATACTCTAATTATATTCTTTTTATGAAAAAATTAAATTCACAACAAATGTTTGGGAGACCAATCTCACCGCCCACTTGAATTGAAAAGCATTGTTAGAGAGAATGTTCGGTAGAGATTTGAGTTGAAGAGGTAAATAAATCAGGAGTTGGTCTACTGAATTCGAAATCAAACCTATTTATACTCCTATACCTTGATTTTATTCATTTGTACGTTATCAAAGAAGTCGTCCCACTGATATATCAACTTGAAAAATTAAGTACTACTCCACTTTCTTGCATTGTTCTTTGAATTGTTTTGCGAGAATAAATTATATATACCGACGGTGTAAACATTTGTTTCCTCAAAATCAATTATATTGTGTCACGCCATCAAAACAGTGGTCTCAATTAATAAAACATTATGACGTGGCGTGATGTAATTGATTTGGAAGAATTACACCGGCGGTGTAAATAATTTAATCTCTTATTTTGCCCTAGTCAAAAGATGTACGAATCCCAAAGATTTATCGAGGCGGTTCCGGAGACAAAATTAGACACCTAAAAAAACACCTCATAGTTCACGATCAAATTTTAATGATCCGAGCCGCTCAATGTGATCAGAACGTGATTTTAAGGGTATCCAAGAGAAATTAAAAAAAAAAGGAGGCCGGGAAAGACTTGATCTGAGCAGTTTTTAGCTTAGATTTGATGAACGGTTCAATTAAAAACTGCTTAAAACAAGCACTTGCCAGTAATTTTTTTTGGCTAATTTCTTGCGGTCACCCTTAAAATCACATTCTGCACATATTGAACGGTTCGGATCATAAAAATTTGATCGGCAATTTTGGGTGTTTTTTCAGATGTTTAATTAGTTGTCCGCAGAACCGCCTTGTTTTTATATATATATATATATATATGTTTGTCTAAATATTTTCAAAAGTGGTATCATTAATCGGATTGTAAAAATATATATATATATATATATATTAAATTGTGGATAAACACATACATATCACTAACTACGTTACGCACAACCATTGAAATAACGCTCCGTTTGTTTCCTTCTGACAAAAAATATTTTTTCTAGAAAAACGCTTTCAGTCGAAAAGGGTTTTCCGGTGTTCGGTTACCACACATAATAAACTTTAGGTTCTGCATTTTTATTGGACAAAGAGAGTGAATTAATGAACGTTCATATAGACAACCAACCACTCAATTTGAAAGCAACAGCCGCTTGAATTTCATGTGATGGTGGCCGTTGGCCAAAAAATTCATGGAGCCCCTCGAGAGAGACGTTGAAGGGATATTCGTACGTATGCGCGCACCTAGTGCGCCATCATCCACTTGTATTTTCTTCTCCTTTTTATGCCAATTTTTTTCCCTTTCCTTTTCTGGTTTTGAAAATAATTTTAGGCGATAAGTCCGTGACATGATATCTGAAATCATTTTGTGGACGAATAATATAGGTTCATGAACCGTGTAATGGTCAAATTTAGGCCGTCGTTTCGATCCATTTTTTCAAGCGCCTTGAAAGCGCGCGTCTTTAATTAAAAACATCTCAAGCTAATAAAATACGCTAGAACGAGAGTTAAAGAGAAGAAGCGTAGATCGAATATTGAGAGTGGGAAGCTAGGGCTCTAATGAAGAATTATGTGATCGATCTGCGGCCTCTAGGCAATGACAGGTCAAAAACTATTGCACTAGCCTTATTTCATTTATTTTTAATATATTGGACTTTTATCTATTATGTTGCAAATTTTTGTGGTCTTCTCTCTCTTTTTAATCTGTCAATGTATGACACGATACACTTTTTTTTTTTTTTTAATAAAAAAACTTAGAATAAAACTTTTTTCCCCCTATCAAGTAGAAATACCAACAGTCACGAGCGATGAATATTAGTGCTAAAGTGGATTTTTGTGAGTTTTTTTTTTCAAAAAAAAAAAAGAAAGAAAAAGAAAAGAGGAAGTGCAGCTGTTATACATGAGGAAAAAAATTAGATACTCCAGTTATTTGTTACGCTACTCTCATACTGGATGGGACCTATACATCACCCACCAATGTTAAGAGGGAGCTACAAATAATCGTTTATCGAAACTTTTGTTTGGTCACAAACCAACTTAATTTATTGAATAGATGGATAGATTTGGAAGCATAATCCACAAGTGACATCCACGTGTACACTCGACTGTGAGCTGGCTGTATTAGAGCCCAGCTCATCAGCCTAACGCTTAGCTGGCTTTGTAATTTTTTTTTTTTTTTTGGACTGACCTAAATGAATTTTAATTAGCAGATTGACCATTCATATAATAATATCAACGGTCACGCTTCTCTTTCTGGAAGGTGAAAAGTCTAGTTGGAGATTTTGCATGATTCGCAGATTTTGACAATTGGTCAATTTTGAAGACCACTGTGATCAGATTACGCGGCTAAAAATCAATATATGCACGTAATTCTGCATGGATGGTTTCCTCAGAAGGCCGTACAAGATGAACGGTTCTTATAACATAGGTAAAAAAAAAAATTTAAAAAGCCACCAATGCAATTTTGCGAAAGAGAAGTTTCATCCTATTACAAAATAAACGGTTCGTATCACATAGGTAAAAACCCAAAAAAGGCACCAATCCAATTTTGCGAAAGAAAAGCTTCATCCTATATAGTATTGCGTTACGTTACCGGTATAGTATTGGTGATGTATAAAATGATGCTGGAAACATCATACTAAAATACGATCATTTTAGTTGGAGTAGTATTTTAAGAAGAGTGGTCGACGGGGTCATTTGTTTACCTAATGCTTGACGGAGGTGGTATTGGTACCCTCGAACATATATACGTGTATATGTAGCCAACTCTTGATATTAAGAGACGTCTCCAAATAACCGATGGATATATATCAACCCAAGCAAATCCCGAACAATTGCATGTTAATCCAAGTGGTTGACTCTGTGATCCAACTTCATTTAGGTTTAGAGTCCAATTCCCGTCGTTTTACGTACTTTTTTGGTTATACGTTAGCCAAAAAAAACCAATCTAGAAAGTATAAATTGGATAGTTGTAAGTAGGCCTGACAATGGGTCGAATCCGGCAAATCCTAATCCGATAAGACTCGAATCCGATAGTGGCAATCCGAAAACTTTTTTACTTCAAAAATTCAAAAAAATACAAATTTTTTTTTTCAAAAAAAGATTTAAAATTAAAATACAACTTCTTAAACATTTTTTTTTCAAAATAAAAAATTTACAGTTTTCTTTAAAAAAATTCGAAAAATAAAGTTCGGATCAGATTGATAACGGATTTAACCCGATCCGTATTTGGATTACCGGATTTGAATTATCGGTTCAATGTTATCGGATTTTTCGGATCGGATCCGGATCGAATTTGGTCCCCTGACAGACCTAATTGCAAGTAAGGATTTTTTACTAGTACCAAAACTTGAAATCCTTCTTGTCTTGCAAGTAACCTGTAATTATAGTTCGAGAGAGAGATGAGTGGTGGGTTTCACCTCCCCACCCCAGTCGCCCCCTCTAATATTATCTCCCTTCCCCTCTTCCCCTCCGGTCTCTTATCGTACTTCCGATTGTCTCTCTCCTCTTATCTTCTCTTCTCGTCTCCTCTTTATTTATGATTGCGAGATGGTTGAGACACTCTCCTTAGCAGAGTAGTTCTCCCACTCACCCCATTATGTTTGGACTACGCGAGGAGACATGGATGATCTGGAGTTCTAGATCTGGGTTTTGGTTCTTGAATCGATTTGGGAAAAGGTGATCTTGAGCTCTCCAACAGCAATGGTGAAGACGTCAAGATGCAAATCCAATGGTGATACTGCAACAGGAATCGGATTCAGTGGCGATCCTCCACGAGCGGAGTGGAGTGTTGGGTCTGAGTCCAACATAGCTGAGCGGCTTTTTTTGTTGTTGTTGTTTTTGTGTATTTTTTTTATTTTGTTTTATTGTATTTGTTCTTGTTTTGATATACATGTGGACGATCTTGTTCGTTAAAAAAAAAAAAAAAAAGTAACTGTAATACTAATTACAATATAAAACCAACCATCTTGTTTTGCTTTTATTGAGATAGATGGTAGATTAAGGGTTTTGCTCCTTCTTAAAGTTTCAGGTTCGAAACCTCTCAGAAGTTAGCAACTCAATTTGGGGTCAAGCCATACGAAACATTTGCTCTGTCTTCAAGAGGGGTCTTCGCTTGTGGACAGTGAATTTATGGTCCCACAAAATTAGTCGAGACGCGCTTAAACTGTTCTTCCGGACACAACTTGTTAAATCAAAACTCCTCATATAATATTCGGAATTGTCCTATATATGCTAACTGACCTTGGTAGGTAGGAGGACATAGCAATTAATCTATTTATTGTGCTTTCCCCATGATTGGTCACTCCCTATTTAAGGTTGACACTCAAATTGATTGTGTGAAATGTGAATATTGGTTAATTCATTTAGTGGAGTCAATTCTCAAGTGCTGAATATGGAAAAAGATCCGTTCTCCCAAATATCTTTTAATATGCATGTCCATATTGTTTTTACCTGCGCAATTTATTCATCTTATAATTAAGTTTTTTTTTAACAAATCTAAAATTTCTTGAAAAGGGTAAACGTATTCTACAATAAATAGATTTTGTACTGCAGGCCAAACTCACACTTTACTCTCGAGTATTCACTATTTCATATCTATATTTTGCAAGATCGATCGGTTGTTTAACTTACCACTTTTTACGACGTCCGAAAACAACAAAATCACAGGTCCACGGAATATTAATCAAGATCCCTCGTGTGATGGTATCAAATCTAAGTCTTGGGTGGCCTCACCTCTCGTGGGAAAGTCTCTGTCATCTCTGTCGCCCAAGTCAATCGCTCAGCTCCTGGTTTGTTGCCGCCACGTGCATCCAGGCAGGCTGAAGGTGAGGGGGAGTGTTAGACTTGTCCCACATCGCCCATCTAAACCACTCAAGCTTAGTTAATAAAATCTAGAGGCTACTCCACCTATTACCAATTGATTTTAGATTTGAACCCTCCAAGAAATATAACATAAAATAACACTCACCATGGTTGTATTCAATTAATTAATGACTCGTCATTAATTTTGCAAACATCGCTTTGTATCTTCTCAACATGATAAAACACAATTTTGATTGGACATCGATGTCAATTTGAATTAAGAAACATTATTTGATTTTTCAAGTGCAAATTAAACAACAAAATCACAAATCGTTGAAGTATTAATCAAGATCCTCGTTTTCTGACGTAAAGTGCCATGCACTCACCACGTCCATTCAACTGTCCAAGCCGTTAATTTTGTATAGGGTAATATATTTATATATATTTTGCTCATATAAATAATACTCCACTATATTTGTTGCCCAGCCAAAAAAAAAAAACACTTCAGTATTTGTTTGAACGAACATCATATGTCTAATTAAAAGTAGTACGAGGTTAAAGTCTGACGTTTCATTGCTCTAAAAACAAATACAAAGCGATCAGGTTGTCAAATTTCTTGGAGGGTTCTTTTTTTTTTTTGTTTTTTTTTCGGTGAAACGGAAATTCAATAAAACTTAAGAAAGAAAGTACCGCATAAGGAGTACAACCAAAGTTTTTGAGGACATGAGCATAAGGGCTCGCGACCTAGTCAAGCACTTGCCTGAGATTCAGGCTATCTCTAATTACAAATTCCCTCATTTCAATAGGCATGTCCATAACAAACACGAGGTCTTCTGTGTGTTCCGCTCCCATCCTAGCCAGGTGGTCAGCGCATTGGTTGGCTCTTGGAGGGTTCCAACTTAAAATCAGCTCTTGGAGGGTTCCAACTTAAAATCAATTGATAATAGGTGGAATAGCCTCTAAAATTTATTAACCAAGCTTGGGTGGTTTAGATGAGCGATGTGGGACAAGTCTAACACAAGCCTTTACCAATGTTCGATCAAGCAAATTTTGAATGATTTGATCATCAAGGTATATAAAATGAGTGACTCGAATTATCAAATCAGATAGTGTTGTGTCCCATCTAATTGAGTAAAATAATACCACGAGACACGTTTGATTGACGTATTATTATCTTTATAAGAATTCCAAAATATAGGCTTGAGGATGAAGATATAGAAGACATGAACGTAGGTCCCCGGAATAATAGATGAGACCATGAGATTATATGTCGTATGTGATTAATTGCTATATATGTTGGAGGAAGACGGATACAATTTAAGAGGTCCGGATTAATATTACTGTCGCAGGTGATATTATTTACTGTCTCCGTCCCAATTCTTTTGTCATTTAAAAAGTAAAATTCATGAATTGTTTTTCAATAAACTTTACACCAATTTAAAGATCTCATTGAGAAAAAAAAAAACTGGTGTAATTTTTTTTGAAAAATATTCACATAAACACGTTTTTGCGCTCTCATTTTAGGATAACTGGATGTCCGGGCAAATTTGCGCATACCTTCACTAATTTCTAGGCCCTGTAGTAATGATCGGGCAGACCTCTAGTGGCCCCAAGGTTGAAATGTTTGGCTTTCATGGGATTCGAACTTTCAATCTCTTAAAGGCAAACCCATTAGTTGTTTTCTCATACCCACTAGATCAATTTGACCAAATCTTGGGGTTGTCCAATTCCTCTTTTTGTGGAGCTATCTTGCCAGCTAACGTTAAGATGGGGAAAGACAGATTTGTGGATCCTGAAAGGCACCTAGTATGACACAATTACAGCCACTCAAAAGTGCTTTCGATTGTTCGAATTTAAAAATAATCTCTTCTAGTGAAGAGTTTAACTCTGAACTGTTGAAAACATTCGTAGACTACTTGGATGTGCCCTGGCCTGCAGGGTGCAATACAAGAAGTGCCCTACAGGATTTCTGATTTCGGGGAAAGACATTCATTAAGTTGTGAGTAAATGGGTAACACAATTATTAGTTATAATGGAAGTTGTAGTGTAAAATGCATTCACATTATGCATGTGAAATGATACATGTATTCACCTCTATTCTAGGCATTACATTATGCAACTAATTAAATGTAAAATAAGCTATGACGGCCTTGATCCTCTTGTATCATTTAAAGGGCTTAGAATCATTTCTTCAGCACATTGAGGAATTAATAGCTTTTATTGCACACATGACTCAAGCTTTGGTGACAAGTAAAGAGGACATACATCGAAAGTGTGTTTGATTATGTATCGCCCAGCATGCTCCTTTATTTGATGTCCTTTGGCATTTAAACTAAGAAAACGCGCGGGTTTTTTTTTTTTTTTTATAACTCAGGTGTTCCGATTAACTTACGTGCATCTTAACTAATCCTTGTAACCAATTCAATTAAAAGAATGTTTTCAACCTATATTGATCTTGAAGAAGTTTCGTTTTCTTTTTCTTTGACTTTTGAGTAATTGAGAGCATCAAAATACTTGCACTTTTAAATTCTAAATTCGAGCTAATATACTATCTTAGACACCTTTTGTAGTAATCTAACTCACTATTTGACTAACACCATGTATGACAAAAAAAAATAAACAATGAAGAGGGGTATTAAGGGTATGGACAGGTATATATGCTATGATAAAAGAATTTCTCTACCAAAACTTGCAAGATTTCTTTTTCTGAGAGGACGGATTACTGGGGGCTACAAGTCAATTGGTTCTAGATTGCATGTGCTTCTCTCTGCCTTGCATCGAAGGACATCGAGTTTGGTGTTTTGTATTCATATTGAGAAAAACTTCTTTACGGAGCAACCCGTAAACAAAGTTTGCGTCGCTCAATCGCGCGCGTCTAAAAGTATTTTGGACGGTCAAGATTTTAATAAAACTATTCGCTAGAATAGTTAAATTCTTCTGGCTAATAGTTTTTTTTTTTTGAAAATCCGGACCATTGATTGCCGAAACGGACAACTGAGATTGCGCGGAGCCGTAAATAACTTGTTGATGGCGGAGTCGTGATAAGTTTCTCCCATTCATATTTTTGGCGATGTTTTCCCAATCACTTTTTGGTTGGTGTACAAAACTTACTCCTATCGTATATGTCGAATCACGATGTGGTATTATTGTGGTGGATTTGCCCAATCTTAATTGGACTTCCTGATATGGTGGGCGGCGGGCAATCTCCCAAAGATTAGTCGAGATACGGTAAGTTGGTACATCCTGACATATTAAAACATGAGCACAGGTTTTACTTAGAAGGGTTGCAAGGAACTAACTGTGGAACTCATAATTTCTGATCATTTTTAAGTGCTGGAAGCTCAAAATTGCTGTGGCTTTATTGACAAGTTAATATGATCATTGAACAGACACAATTACCATCATAAAATCGTGCCGAACAAATGAAGCACTGATTCAATCTCCCATTTCAGAATCACATCATACTCATTTTGAATCACATCATATTCTGGACTGTGGTCATTGTGTCTTTCCAGAAATGATCAATTTTTAACAGAGAGGATAAGATATCTCAGGTCCAGCTAGCTATGCGGATCATGGCCGTTAGGGATATGATTTCTAAGGATGGAGGTTATCATATGGCTAGTCCAAGCAAGCGCAGGGCTTGTAGCCGAAAACCAAGGGTCAAGAATCTTGACGATGGTCAAAGTTTTCAGGATTTCAAATAATATGCAAAACCTAAGCGCAAACGATCCCATACCCTTGAGGATAGTTACAATGACCCTCATGTGTTTCGGGCATGCACCGCAGCATCATGTACTACACTAGTATCCTTTTACTGCTCATTATTCTCAAATGGTTTTTTTTGCAGCTGCTAGAGTAGTTTTTATTTCAACATATGCTCGTGAAGTTATTTTTGCAATTCTATTGGGAGCCAGAGTTCTTGTTGCTCTTTGTTTTCGCTCTGGCGGTCTCCTTATAAATATGTTCCTGGTACTTTATCCTTATTATCACTGAATTTCTTATCCTTCCAAAAAATAAATAAATAACCTGTGGACTTGAAGCATGTGGTAGAATTCATGAAGGTTTTTTTATTTTCTTGATGGGCGATTCATGAAGGTTAGAGTTGCATTTTGGGGGAATGAAAATTTGGGTTGCTTGCCTTAGAGCATTAATGATTTCTTACGACCTGTTTGTCATAGGGCCGACTCTGAGTTTTTCGGAGTCCGATGTGAATTATAAAAATTGAAAAGATAAATATACTTTAAATAAAAGACTACAAGTATTCAAAACCATGATACTAAAGAGCTAGAATAATCATTCTATTAATTTGAAATGTACTATTTAAAAATTTAGGGAAAATTTCAAAATGGCACTTGAACTTTCACTCCAATGTCACCGAAACACCTGAACTTCACTTTATTTCAATTAAACACCTGAACTTTCAAAATCCTCAAATTGAGGCACATGCCGTTAGCTTTCATCCATTTCCTTCACAAATCGGTTGATGTGGCTCATTTCTGGCGTTAAAGGGCCCCACTAAACATGTTAGAAAGTGAACTCAATGCACACAATTACAACCAGGAACGAGTTCACTTCCTAAATTTGTGCATTGAGTTCACTTCCTAACATATCTAGTGGGGCTCTTTAACGCCAAAAATAAGCCACCTCAGCCGATTTGTAAAGGAAATGGATGGAGGCTAACGGCAGGTGTCTCAATTTGGGGATTTTGAAAGTCCAGGCGTTTTATTGAAATAAAGTGAAGTTCAGGCGTTTCGGTGAACATTGAAGTGAAAGTTCAGGTGCCACTTTGAAATTTTTCCAAAAATCGCTCGCCACATTTTTTGTGGCAAATGTATACTAGTAGTAATTAAGCTCTCATAATCATTTTTTTTTTCATAATAAAGTTTAGCACCATATCTTTCTCAATAGATAGCATAGGTAATCAATTCAATATTTCTTGTGACATAGTTGACTAAAGGTACCATTCCTTATGGGTGCTTGAGGGTTTTATTTGGATTTTTGGTTGGTTTGGTTTTTTTGGCCTTCGGTTTATTTTGGATTTTTGTTTCAGTTAGGTTTGGTTGTGTTTTGCTTTCATGGGCTTTGTGTTTTTGGTTTTGAGGTTTGTTTAGGTGGTTGGGTGATTTTCAATATTAAAAGTTCTTTTTAAAAAGAGGCCCAAAACCGGATTCGCCCAACAACGAAAATCTGCGCATCAGCTAAAGCAAAAACCAAAGAGCAGAAAACAAGGCAGATCAGCGTCGGAAAGAGAAGGGGGGAAGAGGAGAAGATATGGACCAAAAAAAAAGGGAGAGGAAGAAAAGAGGGAGAAGGAGAGAGGGAGAGTGAGGAAACACTGCCGGCTCTCTGGGCTACAGCCCAAGAGGCGTGGGCCTTAAATCCCTCAAAATGTCAAAAAAATAGGACATAGTATATATGTGTTGTTTTAGGGCCCAATTTTAAACCCAAGAAGACATTTTATAATTAAGCCCCAATGGCTCAGAAAAATGGAACACGGAAGGAAAAAACATTAGAAAAAAAAAAAACAAAAAGGAGTAAAAGGTCACGGAATCGCCAAAAATCTCTAGGGCCCTTCAAAATTATTCAGTGTGGTGGGTGTATAGATGTATTTTTTTTCCCCCTTAAATGCTACTACTCCAATACTTCTCATTGCAAACAAACACTATATCCGAATCAAAATTATTCAGTGTGATCGACTTTTTATTTGATTTCTTTTACAATTATTAAGGGCCGCCTCATTTTTGAAGATCGTCTGAGGCATCCAAAATCTCAGAGCCGGCCCTGAGAGGAAAGCTCGAGGGAAGACCCTGCAGCTGCTAGTGGAGAAAGACCCCCCCGGGAATAAGAGACATAGGGCTAAAGAGAGTCAAAAGAAGATCTTTCGTGTATAATCCTGCATAATCTTGAATGTTATTAGTTCCTGTACGTAAATAGTGTGGCAATTACTTAGGCATTAAAATCATGACATAATCATCTGGTTAAGATCGATCTAAACCATCATATTATACACACACACACACATGATTCAACAGGTTAGAAACCCAATGCAATTGTATTCTTGGCATATGCCCAAAGCCGGCCGGCTACACTTTCAGCTTTTTTTTTTCAACCAAAAACAACTTTCAAAGGTGCTTAAAAGCTGATTCTGAAAAGTATCATAACTAATCATTTAGATTATAACTCTCTGGATCAGCTTTTCCAATTGTTGTGTTTGCTTTACTTCTCAAAAAGAATTTTTTAAAATTTTTTTTCTAGATTCCCCCTACTTTCAAAATTTCTCTCTATCTCTCTCCACTTATTACCCCTACTATTTTCCAAAAGAAATTTCAAAAAGCAATCCAAAAACATAGTCAGTTTTGGCAAACACCCGTTATATTTGAGGGGGTTGGAGCTTTAAACCTTAATAGTGCAGGCTCTGATCTTGTTTTAGCAGCACGGTGAGTTGATTGTTGATGTAGCTTCAATTGCATGTATCTTGTTTCCTCACATTGTTTTTCCCTGGCTTGTCTCCAGAGTGTTGATGGTTCCATTTACTACTTTTATCAATATAGGTCTTTTGATGTTCAACAGGAAAGAAAAGAAAACACAAATCAATGGGGAAAAAAACACATCCTTTCTGCCATAAAACTACCTTGATGTTGGAGATTACAAGGAGAAAAAGAAAAGACTACTACCGCTGCGTCAAAATACCAAAGTATTAAGCTACTACGAAGAGACGAAAGCAAATCACAACATTGGCATCTGTGGTTCATAGTCTTTGAATTAGCTTGAAAAGTATGTGAAATTCATACTTTTCCCGCTCGTTTGCAAAGATCAACTCATCCACTCTGCCTGCCTCGTGAGCTTCTTCCACTCCACTGGTGAGATGCCCTCGATCCAAAATCTAGTGACGATCTTAGTTCCTGAAACATCAGATCGCGAATTTCTCCGTCAATAGGGTATCCACATACGAGGTTGATATTGCAAAAGAAGATACATAATAAAACTCATCCAACAAGAAGGCACTAAGAAGAAAATCCCTAGAAAAATGAACCCTACTAAGATTGAATGAGTAGAAAATCTCATTTTTCAAAGCTCAAGGAATATAAGCATCTATATAGGGGAAAAAATGATGCTCCACTAATGCACTACTGGCAAGAGGTATGTACTTGAGTTGATAGGCATTTGAGCAACTTAAACAAGGCCAGTTAAAGAGGAAGGCATCAAATTAATCACAAGTTGCAGTAACATTTTTATTCTCCATCTTTTCCAGTTCCTAATCAGCCTTGGTTTATTTGGTTACTAAATTCGCCTTAGATGCCAGAAAAAAGTGCAACCTTATCATGAGACAACTTTGACAGCAATAACTAACCTAAGGTGGTCTTCTTCTATGACTTGCTAAAAAGCATATCCTTAATGCATAACTGCTGAGTTTCTTCTTCTAGTGGCATAACTCTCAGAAGCAAATAATAACCTACACATAAGAGGTCAAATACCAATACAGACAGGTTACATAGCGTTCCCTGCGTTTCTCTTGCAATTGAAGATAAGAAATATCATCCCCGAAAAAGCCCGAAAAACTTGAATTTGGTGGTTTCTTCTTTTAACTGCACTACCCTTCGGTTATTTTAATGTACAAAGAGCTTTGTAAAATGTTCCATAAACCTATGAATTGCCACCATAATTACCCAGGGTTTTGAGGAGGAGGAAAAACACAAATATTGCAAGCATTCGGATGATTAAAAATCCATTGGAGAAACAAGCCAGAAAATCAATTTCAATGGAGGAGGTCATACCTTGTCTCTATAAGATTTTATGACTGCAGTCAACAACTTGTCTCCTGCCATCTCTCTTACTCGCCTGATCAAGTCATGCCGCGAGATCTTCCTTTCCTGGGGAAAAAAATTCCAGAACATGTTATGACAAGGGAATATATGGAAGTAATGTACACTCTCTGCCAAAAAACTGCAAGAGATTCACACTTACTCTATGCTCATTATGATACTTGGATAACAAACTCATGGCAGGAGCAGGTAAGAACTTTGAAAGTACTGATATTAGAGTTGCAAATGGCATCCAAGGTGAAGTTGGTCTCCTCATTGGAGCTTGAATCCTTTGCACACCTAGACAATTCCAAAATACAAACCAAATAGTTGCTACATCTTGAACTGCTCCAGATTTCTAATCCATCATAAGAACAAATTAACTTCGGGAAGTATGTATGTCAATTTGCTTACCTTTTGTGGGACAAGGAGCCCTGAAACTTATAACGTACTCTGGCAATATATGCGTATTCATGTGGGTACTCCACACAATATATTTCCTTGGAGAAATAAGATTGTCAGCTCCAGAATCAAACTCTTCAGAACTTGGATGACACTGTTCTGATCCAGGATGGACAAGTTCCATATTCCCCATAACAACGCGACAAAGCATTAGATGCTTGAAGCCATCTTTGTCAATAATTGTGGATTCCACACTGTCGCACAAACAAAATAATAACTTAAACTATTCATCTCAAGATTGAACATGATAGAAGATTGTTGTATGCTTATTGAAGAAAAGAAAGGACGTATACTGCAAAGTAATGACGCGATTTAGTTGTGTGAGCCATTGAGAATTATTTTTCTGTCAGAAAACTAATTTGATTGATGGATTTCGAAACTTGTTTCCAAAAAATGGAAAGAAACCACTCTATACAATCACCAGAAAGATGTTTCAAAATCCTACAAAGCCATAGTCGCTTGAATGTAAATACGACTGAGTGTTTATGCAATCAAAACCACTAATCTAAACAATTGTGCAAAATAACTCTGAAGTATAAAATGGACAGGGACGAAGAATACTAGCTTACCAATCACTTGAGGAATCTTCAGGAGAGAGATAGATGCCATGGCCATACAATCCCTTGTCCTCATTATCCCCACAATGACCAAAACCATGAGTAATAATCTTCTCAATCTCATCCTTCGAACCGCCATACCAAGCATACCTCAAATTTGCGTTACCACCACACTTATTTCCCGTTGCTTTGGCAAAAATACGAAATGATTGAAGGCGCGCTTGTCCTGTAAAGCTAGAGCAAGAATTTCTGTATATAGCAACTTCAGAGGCATGATTCCCAGTACTACCCAAACCCGAAACAAACTTCCGCTTGATCATCTGGTGCAGCCGATCTCCTTCATCCAATTTGATCAACCCATTGCCAAACAACTGGGAATCCTCGTCATTGTTTGGTCCAGAAATCCCACTTTCACAGTCAGAAATCGAATCCTCTTCATTACCCGAATGGTTAATCTGGTCATCTAATGTTTGTCCCCTAGTGTTATTGTCAGCAACTAAATCTCTAAACCCATGTACATATTGGCCAGTTGTTTCCATCGGAACAGAGAGTAACTCCATAACAAGCAATTCTCAACAAAATCAAAAGGTTTCAATCTAGAAACCAATGAAACTAACCCAAAACCCAGAAAAGAGGGAGAGAATCAAGGTTGGCTAAAATCTAAAAGGGTGTTTGGTTAGATTGGCAAAACTTTTAGACCAAGAAAAAGAAAACCCAAGTGCTTTACAAGGAAATCTAAAGCAAATCCTACGCAATTGAATTGTAATCTATTCTAGTGGAAGGGAAAAGGTGAAGATAAGAGGAATAGGAATATCTGCCAAACGAATATGGGGGAAGAAAAGAAATCATCAGTGATATATGCTTTCCCTGGAGACGAAGTAACAAGGCGTTTCTCCTAGAAGTTGAGATCAAAAATATGAATTGAATTGAAGAAACTCAGACACCGACTCTAAGTACAATCAACAGATTTGGTAATTTGTGTTCGTAGTGTGTAGACATCTATTAATATGGGTTTTTCCCTTTGTAGTATGTTTGTTTGTTTGTTACTTGGAGAAGAGGATTCAGGGGGATGAGGAACTAGTTTTTGATAAAAGAAAAACCAACGGAAACACCGCCTCACGTTTTGTATTGTATGGGTTTCTCTCTCTCTCTCTCTCCTCTCTCTCTCTATAAATGTGGACGGGTATGGGCGCCAACTGTTTTTTCTTGGGCCGTCGGTTAGCGGACCGGTGGGGGCAGGAGAGAGAGGCGGTACTCTTGCAGGTGAAATTCCAGTAATGCCCTTAATGGCCCTTTTTGGAAGGTCAAAACTTGGACCGTCCAAGATAACAACCACCGGCCACGGATCGAAACGTGTGAGCCTACGTGTGCAGGCTCTAATTTAGGTCGGTCCGTCCAAACTAATTTTTAGTTTAATAGTGTAGTATATAATGCTTCAGACACGGCAATAAAAAATCACAGTTTGTCTTTGCTAATAAATGAAGATGCCCCGATCGACTTTTTTTTTTTTTGTACAGGTTTGTTGCTCGTGTCTGACTCAAGAAAGTAAACGGTTTCGATTGTGATTTTGAGATCGAGACGAGACCCGTGCAGGATTTGAGAATTCTGTAGTGAGCAAAGTCATTAAAGGGTTGTAGTGAGCAATTTCAGCCGTTCAGAAATGTTCAATAGTTTTGATTAAAAAAAGTCTTCCACGGAAGAAAATAACTCTGGAAGAGGTTTTTTTGAAGTCTGAAGACTCTGAACCATTTATTGCTAACATAGACAGTTGAGATGCTCACTACAACCCTGTAGTGATTTTGCTCACTACAAGGTCCCCAGGACAGAAAGCACAATAGGGCTCTATGACCTACTCTTTTCTTTGAACACTTCCTCTACGTTAAACGCTCATAAACTATACTCATTCCGTTCCTATTTAATTGTTCACAATAGTTTTGCGCGTATTTTTAACGGCTTATATCTCTCAACGTATATTGTATTTTATGTTTTTGAAATTGTTTTCTTACAGAAAAAATTGTGATATATCAAACAAGATTTATATTACATATTTTTAATAATATAAATTGAGAGATACAAGTCGATAAAAATACACGTAAAATCGTAATCGACAATTAAATAGAAACGAAAGCTTTCACTGATTTCAGTAGTTTGAGATACTCCTATTAAAAAAAAATATTTTCAACACTTGCGGTGGCACTCTTTACTCCCGTTCCCATTTATGTGATGATTTGACCCAAAGAAGATATCGCTGGCTAATCGTGTACAGTAATAAAAAGAAAGGGGAGTTGCTATAATTGCTTGCCAAACAAGATCTGATAAGAACAACTGTCGACTCATCTTATCTTTTTTTTTCTTAGAATAAAAACAACAAATAATCCACAAGGATTATTTTTTTTGAATAACTCTTTGCGCGACTGTTCTTTTGCCGTTTTTACATGATAAACGACCATATCAGTAGTGAGTAGTACAAATAGTTTACGCAATTCGGACAGAGAGTGAAATTTCACATTAGTGGTACAGTAGTTTATATAAGTGGTCATTGACAGAGCTCAATAGAGAAAAAATAATTCATGTAGCAGACTTCAAGTGATTAAGGCATAAGGCTCGGATTGGTCTGGTTTGATTCAGTAGTTTACGCAATTCGGATAGAGAGAATGAATTTCACCTGGAGAATTAGCTTCTTTATGGACGAAATTTGACAATTCTAGCATTAAGGGTTTGGTACAGTAGCTTACGCAATTCGGATAAGAGAGAATGAATTTCACCTGGAGCATTAGCTTCTTTTTGCTTTGACAAATAAGGGAATCATCATAACCATAAAATGAAAATGAGATACTCCCTCCGTCCCTTATTTAGAGTTCAATATTTCATTTTGGGTTGTCCTCTTAATAAGTGTCCATTTTGTAAAGTTAGTGATAAAAGTTGGTGCATTGTCTATTTTGTCCCTAAAAATATATTCTATTTTGAAAAGTTAGTGAGTAAAAGTGTAATGATGATGGGTAAGTAGGGAAAGTGGAGGAAAAAGTTGATGTAAAAGGTATAATGCTGATGTCTTTTTAATAAGTTTAAATTACGAAACAGGACACTTAAAAAGGGACGGAGGGAGTAAGAAACATCTTTTACCTATTTTCCCCACCCATACCTTTTGTTCCACTTTCCATTCCTGTGTTAATAGGAGCGGGCCTTCTTCTTTTCCCAAGGGCAACTAAAAACCTTCATCGTATGTGGGTTTTTCAAAGCGTTTTATTGTTAAGTATAATCATGATTCTATCCATTGATCTATCTATTCAAGAAATAAATAACAATTCTGTCTATCAATATATATGGTCATGGATTATCAATAATGATTTTTCTTTTGAATTTGGATACTTGATCGATCCACTTACTTCTATTATGTTAGTACTAATCACTAGTATTGGAATTTTGGTTCTTATTTATAGTGATAAAGGATTGCTGATACCACCCACTACACATACTACTAGTGCTCGCCACCTCAATCGCACCCTACTTTGTTAAGCTTTTATGGGTAGACTTTTAGGAAAATCACTGCCTTGAACCTCGTATTGGGCCTAATGACTGAACAATTTAGAAAGGACTTAAGCACATACTGGTTGGCAGTTGCCTTCATGAACTGTATTCTGTATCAGATGAATGGGATCAAGAACAAGCTAGACTTAAGTTGTGCTAGTCTTTTTTTCCCAACTTCCATTTCGGTCACAGTCTTAAGGTGTTAGTTCGGGCAGTACAGGACTGGGAATGCTGTAGTGCAGCATCCCCCAAATCCCTGTACTAAACCTGCTGCAACCGGGACATTGTGCATTGCGCTTATAGCCTTCTAAAATAAGTCTATGAACTGAGACAACCATTTACCAAATGCACCTAGGAAGAATGCAGACGTTTTGTTTCGCTTCTTCATGACATTGACGGGGAAGGAATTGAGGCGCGAAGACGGGACGATGTTACAGACCACAAATTTGAGCAGTTCATTGAAGGGGGGGAAATGGACATGAGAAAATCAAATGAAATAAAGAATCATACATACTTATCCTTTACATCTATACATATACATCTTTATTATTTTGTATTTTTTCCACATGCCACATGTTAAAAGAATCTACACAACCCTAACTAAGTACACTATACAACCGTGGAACCAACTACCCCAGTTATATTCACGGCATTATGAGGGAGCATGTGTTGAAGAGATACCATTTGCAAGAATGGACGCATGGTTTTCACTTCTTCCTTTTCACTTTGCATCGTGACTTGAGATGAAACTATGTACACCAAGAAACTCAACAGAAGAAAAGAGCCGCCTTTACAAGTTGATTTGGTGTGCTGGAAGTTTCAGATCACAACCAAGCTCCCCATCCAGGGAACATTTGACAAAATCGGTCAGGATCAGTAGCATCTTGTATGAGTTGTTGAACCTACAAAAAGAGAATTCAATAAATAATACCATTGAAAGAGATTTTTAGAAAGATCTATATATTGTGTGTTAGCGAATCAAGTCATTGAGATTACTGAACAAAAGCAGTCTGATATCATTCTTGTCCATTTGGCATCATAGAACAGAATTTAAATAAAGCACATCTTAGAAACTACAAGAGTTTGGACCACAAAACTAGTTGATCACTTTCCTAGAAACACATTGTACTCCCGTAGCCTAGTTTGCACTAACTCGTTGCTTATCCAGATACGAATGTTCCATGTGGATCTTGCTCGGCTCAGAAAGGGAGAGCCATGATTGTAGAGTAAAAAAACAAAGTAGTGGAATATATAACCTCTATAGCTCCAAATATGGAAACTCGACCTAATAACTCAAATCAAATTATGATAACTAGGGTTGTTGAACAGTTGAATATGGTATTGGTGTTGGATAGCTTGATATAGATTGTTGGACCCTTTTCTTGAAGGATTTACACTTTTGGGACATTTGGCAACCCCATGGAATTAGTTCTTTGGTTCTGAAAGGTATTGGGTTCAAGTATCTGTAGACACAAATTTGAAAATTTGTGTGCTAACAGCCTCTCAGTTTGAATTTATTCCCTGCTTGCATTCAATTTATCCCCCTTGAAATTTGCTTGGTGGTTGGATGTTTGTACATTCACATGCAAGACCAGAGTGTTGGACCCATTTCCAGGGACAATTGGTAGTCTTGACAAATTGTAGTCAAACATTACCTGCCCATGCACGCTTCTCATTTCACCTTCTTCATATCCATCTAGCTTTTGCTTAACACGCATCAGTGCACGTGCAGCATCCTTGTTCCCTTCATATTCTTCTTGTGAATCTTCCAAGCTTGTCTCAAGATCGTCTTCTGTTTCCTGTAAGAAGTCAGTTGTGGAAGCAACCATAAGGGCAAACATCATACATGTGATAAGTAGAAAAAGTGGACGTGGAACATGCAGACAAGAGATTCATGGGAAGAGGGATATCCACATATGAGCTGCAGTAATTTCACAGGAAATATAAGACTGCAGCAAAAAACAAATATATAGTTTGTATGTATGTATGTATATGTATATATGTATTAGCAGTACTCACTTGGGTGGTAAATGAAAATAGAATATCAAACAACAGCTTTATACACAAATTAGGGCTATTATGATAGTTCATATTGATGCACCAAATGGTTAGTTCAATTATTTTCTCCCTGCTTTGGGAGGAATAAAAAAACTGATATAGTAAGATTACCATTGCAGCTTCAAATAGCCACGGTCTAGGGTAGAACGCAACCCCAAAAGCTAGTTGTTGAAGTGAGGGTACCCTCATGTTTATGTACTTCATATTACTTCAGTACCCAGGCTATGTGGGACTTCGCTTCACACCTCCCTCAAGCACAGCACCTGCCGCGTGCAGGACACGCACCCTACCCATCTCTGGTACCTAACTCTGATAAAATGTTACGCAGTCTTGGATAGAACTCAACCTCAAAAGCTAGTTGTCGAAGTAAGAGTGCCTTCATGTTTATGTACTTCATATTACTTTGGTACCCAGGCGATGTCCACAAGCCCAACTGTTACAGAGCTGCAATTAGGTGTGTATTGAGGTTGTGGGTTCAACTCATATAGAGAGGAATTTGAGACCCTTGTTAACGGGTTGGGCTAGGGTCAGGGTAGAGCAGATTCTTCTAACATTTGAACCAAAAAAGAAAGAAAGATGAGCAATGGTTAGTTTTTTTTTTTGCCATTCGTTAATCTTAATCTACACTATCCTAGGGGATTTAGGGGAGGGGGATGGGCTTCCAGGGATCGAACTATGCCCATGTGCATGAGAGTATGTAAGGGAGGCCAACTGCACTCCACTCCACTTGCAATGGTTAGTTCAATTTTGTAGACTCTTCTAACATTTGAATAAAAAAGGAAGGGCAATACATCATTCCATTTTGTTGAATACCACAGCTTCGTACAATGGCTTGGATCAGATGATTCTGTTATAAAATTTCTTCAATGGATGACATAAAAGATTGGGTTGATCTCTTAACTATGTGAGAGTCACATGGTAACACGATAACATTGTCTAGTAGTTATAAAATGCCAAGAAAACTACAGTTACGAGCACATTATAACGAGCCACCACCTTGTCCCTCCATCCAGTCAAAACTTAAACAAATAAAAGGTACTGTTACTTATCCACATGAAGGGTAGTTAACAAGGAACCCATCAGACAAAGGAAATAAAGTACTTTCTGAGAATCAGAAAATCCTTGACATGAAGATAATTTGGTTTTCTTTCACAGGAATGTCTGTTCCCACTTTTTCTCCACAATACTACAAAAACTACTCTTTGTCCCTTCTACTCTCTTTATCCTGTCTCATCACATCAATCACTCTTCAAAACCTGGCAATATATTGTCACTGATTCAACCCAACCGTTATTGGTTTCAGGTAACAATGGCAGAGCTCTTCACCGGTTCATAAACCAAATGACAAATTAACACCCATACTGCTAATCAGCCTAATCTTGCCTCACCATATGACTAGCCACCACCATTACAAGAAGAAAAGATAGTAGTACACCTGTCATCACCATTTACCTTCATTACCCCACTATTGCTCTGCCACCACTGTAACTTTGTTATGTGAAGAGAACGTAGTTTGATGAAACCATCTTGTGGTTAACATAGAATGCGGGAATGTTTAAGAGAGCTTAGTCGGGGTTTCTCCTTCAAGTACTTGACTACAATTGTTCACTTTGGCATAGTGTGTTTATCTCCTTTCCCAAAACAAGGAATATTGTTCTATCTAGTGCTGTGTATTTTTTTCTACATTTAGTTTTCTGTCTGTTGTGATTTGTGATGTTGCTCTCCAGAAAGGCAAATTAGAAGACGGCCAAATTGCAATTGTGTATATCTGATCAAAAAGGTGAAGCTCTAATATACCTTCTGACGTTGCAAAGCCTTCAAAGGGGATAAAGCCCATTTATACAAAGGATCATGAATAAAAACCTGCATGGAATGTGCAAATAATGTCAAGAACTTGAAAGTACATAACTTTGTCATTCTCAGAAAAATATACTATAAAATTAACCATACTTCAACAATAGTTAGAAGAGCTTCTTTATTTGTCCGCATAACAGAGAGTGTTTCCTCACAACATCTTCTGAAAACTCCTTCCACACCACTAACACCCATACCATCGATTATGTCTCTTGTCAGTCTGAAAGGGACCTACCAAAAAAGGTTCATGAGAAAAGTTAGATGATTATACCACATAATAGCTGCTAGCAGCACAGGGTCAAGCTCAAAGAAATATCAAGGTTGAAATAGACAAACCCGCTCAGGTGTTTTGAGCATTAACCCTTGTTCAAAGGCAACACCAAGATCTATGTGAACAACTTCTGCTGTGGCTTGATCAATTAGAATATTCATGGAATGTCGATCGCCAAGTCCAACAATGTAACCCACCTAAAATTCAACGTGTGAGCTTCAGCGCTACGTTGATGAATTTTATCTCTAGTCAAATGTACGTGACTGAATTTGTGGATGAACAATGGTAATTACCATAGTTGAAAATGGGGTAGAGATCATCAAGAAACAGGAAATGCATGCTTAATTTGCACAATTTAACTCAGGTTATGCTTCAAGAAGGTGAACACAGAAGAGTTCAATAAACGTACCATTGAACTAGCTGCAACACTGCGTGTATATGCGAGTCTCTTCTCAAACCAGTCAGCCGGATGTAAAAATCTTTCCAAGAAAAAGTAATGCATGACAGGCCTTCAAGAGGTGTCAATTAAGGAAGTCAATCAAATGAGCACAAACGTTTGAAGACTAGATTTCATAGACAAAGTATGAACCTGAAGTTCTGACAGACTTCCTGAAATGCCCTGCCCTTGTTGTGTTCCTACAGAAGGGGGAGAGATGATGATTACTGAGCTTCATAATCAGAATAATGGATATTATTTTTCTTGGCCAGGTTGGTCCTTTCACATTCTTTGTTCTTAATTCTTGACATTTGAACGTAGGTCATAAAACGCTGTTAACGCATTCATTAACAAAAATAACCTATAAACATTTGAATGTAGGTTTTAAAATGTTGTTAACACATTAAATAACAAAAATAACCTAGAAATAGTGCTTCAAGGCGTAAGCCTATATATGCACTCAAGTTTCTCTACACAATTAAATGCCCATTACAATCATTTTATGGCGTATTTTCATACCATAAACCAAATTTGACAATCATAAAGTTTTTAAAATATTCCTTGATCTCACCTTTTGAAAGGAATAGAAAATTCGACAAGAAATCTAGTAGAATGAAACTTTATAAAGGCTCAAGAAATCACGATTCATCATGTTTTCAAGCAAATGCATTAGGATATCATGTCCCGTCAAAGATTAGAAGTACTAAGAAGCATCAAATGAAATGGAATCGTTCACATGTAATCGCCCTGTGATTGGTGATCAACAAAAGTAACACTATCAATACTCCCTCCGTCCCGGAAAGTTTGGCACTTTTGGGAATTACCACTTTTAAGAGAAAATTTGAGCTAACTTTCCAATTTTACCCTTATGTACTTTCAACACTATTTGAATTTTTTTTCAAATTTGGGCCAAATAACAAAATTTTAGCGCTAATTGTGGCTCCAAAATTGAAATTGAATTGAGCCAATTTTTGCCGCTTGATACTGCTGGCAACTACCCATTATAAATTCAATTTCCTTCTCAAAGTGTTTCTCTCACCATTTCCCTGTTCCCACGTTTCTCTCCTTCTATCTTTTCCTAAATTTTCTGCTCCAATCACAAGTATTCCCCTTCTCCAAGCATAATCTATTCCTAAAATTTAGCCCCTCTCTCTCTCTCTCTCTCTCTCTCTCTCTCTCTCTCTCTCTTCAAAGTGTTTCTCTCACCATTTCCCTGTTCCCACGTTTCTCTCCCTATCTTTTCCTAAATTTTCTGCTCCGATCACAAGTATTCCCCTTCTCCAAGCATAATCTATTCCTAAAATTTACCTCTCTCTCTCTCTCTCTGTTTTTCCAGTTTTTTCTACTGGGGTAATTTCCAACTCTAAATCCTTTCCTCCTCCAAAATCAATCATGAATCATGCACTTGAAATTGCCTCTCTTCATCCAAGAACAAAAAGAAATCTAACCAATCAACAAAGAGAAGCAACTTTTGAAGCTGTGTTGCTACAAAGTGTGGATAGAAAATTAAAGAGAAGCTCTGTTAGAGAGGTTGCTGAATTGTTCTCGACTAGTGTCAACACAGAGCGCCGAATTTGGAATCGAGGGATGGCTTGTATTGCTAATGGAGTGATGGTCAATCATCAATGTTTCCAGCAAAATGCCTTCAAGCGGTCGCAAACGAGTACCAATCAACTTCACCAAAATGAGGGATATTGATCGTGCCCGGCGAACAAACATCCGGTCATTGGCAGCAGCAATGGAAGTCCCAAAAACAACCATTCACATGTGAATTAAAGAAGGTAAAATTCGGCCTCATTCCAACGCACTGAAACCATATTTATCGGAACAAGCTAAGAAGGCAAGACTCCAAATTTGCCTTTCAATGCTCGAGCCCAGTGATGGTGAAAATCAGCCAAGAAAATTCAAGAGCATGTACAACTATGTTCACATTGATCAAAAATGGTTCTACATGACAAAAGAAGAAGCGGAGAGGTATCATCTACTCCCAGAAGAAGAAGAACCTCACCGCACTTGCAAACATAAAAGTTTCATCCCAAAGGTCATGTTCTTGGCCGTGGTAGCTCGGCCTCGATTTGATGCTAACCAAAATGAAGAATTCTCTGGTAAGATTGTTATTTTTCCTTTTATATTCCAAAAACCAGCCCGACGATCCAATAAAAATTGCCCTACGGGTACATTGGAGACAAAGGCAATAATATTGGTAACCAAAGATATTATTCGCTCTCGCTTGATTAATCAAATTTTGCCTGCAATCCAGTCCAAATGGCCACATTCTAGTGCACATGAAACCATATTTATTCAACAAGAGAATGCAAAACCACATATCCAATCATTCGATCTTCAATTTCTTGAAGCGGCAACGAAAGATGGATTTGATATCCGTTTATCGAATCAACCTCCAAGTAGTCCGGGCATGAATGTATTGGATCTTGGTTATTTTAGAGCGATACAATCATTGCAACATCAAGAGGCGCCTAAGACAATTGATGCGCTTGTCAATGCGGTGGAAAAATCTTTTGAAGAACTGTCGGTGGATAGTCTTAATCGTGTATTCGTATCATTGCAAGCGTGTATGGTTGAAGTGATGAAAGTTCATGGGGAAAACAATTACAAGTTGCCTCACATTGGAAAAAACCAATTGATTTGAAGTGCGATGCTTCCTTCTCAACTCGAATGTGAAAGCGGTATCGTGGAGAGTGCATTGGCTCATCTACATAGTTTAAATCAAGGTACTCCATGTTTCTTTTTTCATCTTTTTGTTTAGTGTTACATTCTGTTCATGTTTCTTTTCTTCAATTTTTTTTTTCCCTTTTCTTTGTTTTATGCATTGGTGATGCTCTCTCCTGTTTTCTTTGTCAGGTTAACTCCAGAAGAAGTTGCTGAATTTTTGTGGCCAAGTTCTTCAATCAAATGTGGTGTTTCTTTGTAAAGTCAAGTTGAAGTGAAGCATTTCTAGTTTTTTTTTTTTTTTTGTTGAAAAGAAAGAACATGGAATTTTTTTGGGCCAAGTTCTTCAATCCAGTTGTTAATTTCACTTGTAAATGTTGAAAGGACCGTATGTAAATTGGTAGTGCATGGGGTAATGAAAAGTGTACTTTTGTTTCTTTGAATTGATTGTTGTTTAGTGTGCAAAAGAAAAGGGTAAAATGGGAAGTTCACCTAACTTTGCTATTGACTTTTCAAACTAGCCAAATATTATGGGAAAAGTAAAAGCACAAAAGTACCAAACTTTGCGGGGGACGGCGTGAGTATAAAAGACTGGTCGATAAACTTTCCATAATTCGACAAAATCAATGGAGAAGTTTTCTTACAAATTTGCAGATCTCGAGGTCGACTTTTACCCAGGGTACGAGATTAATAAATTCGTGTACTACAACACTTTGACTATATTATATTAACTATGTCTATTCCATCAATATCACTAATATCAAGGACAAAGTTCCTATAGAATCCACTGGAATAGTATTTCATTAGGAGTGCTGTCAAACCACAATTTTCTCCCATTTTAGTTTGTATTTCTAATGGGTTTCATATTCACTGCAGGTTCCATAGGTATGTTACTAGTCCTGGGATTGTGCGAAGCGTCTATAGACCCGTTGAACTATCAACCATTCATGTTTACCACAGCGATTTCCCCTCTAAAAAGAGCTTTATCAAGCTCATCAACATTAATTAATTACACCTTGAGAAACATATGGTGCTCACCTTTGTCATGTGCTCCCGACATTTTGGAAATGTCCAGTCTCCTTTCCCATATCGCCCATGAGCACCTCCATTCCTCGTGCTGTAATTTGAAAATAGTGAAGTATCAAACTATTCGACCATTTCAATGGGACTCAGACTGCTGTCAATGATTGCATGATATGATTTTGCATACCTTCCTATAAGGTATTCACCAAGAGGAAGAGTGCCGTTTACCCATTCGAGAACACCAGCACTAGGAGTAAAAGGAACAACCTGTTTCATCAACAACGCTTCATTTTACTGAAAAACACTCTTGTATTTGTGAGGCAAGCAAACACATTTTAGTACAGAAATCACAAAATAAAGAAAAGAATCATCCATTAACTATTTCCCAAAAGATATGACATATCAGAAAAAGGGCAGGTAATATCAAAGTTTTAAAATGGAAGACATTGTTTTGGAAAGAAAATAGCTATAAAGTTCACTATATGCAACAGCATCGAAACAATAATCCATTAATGGTATACATCTCAACAAGAAGGTCAGTTGGTGAAAAAAACACAAAAGAAAGGAAAGCGTGAAACAGTGGATTTCTCGAGTCCCAACAAATAAAAAATATTCTTGGGAGCTTCTACTTGAGAGCATGATGGATTCATTAGACCAACTTTGAGATGAGTCCGTGTTTAAAGAATCAAAACCAAGAACCGATCCACTATAAACCTTGATTGGTACACTAAAACAAGAACCAAACCTTTCCAAAGAAAATAAACATAGTCTCCTAACCCCCTCCCCTTTCTTCTCCTTCCTCCACAAACAAGTTCTGCAGTGTCCAATAAAACTGCGCTCATATTTTAGTACAATTGCTTGCATGGTATCTTGTATTATCCCAACATTGTAGGCCTTTTCTTGTAGGAACTCAACATTTGGAGTCGCTAAGTGTTAGTTTTGAGGACTTGGAAGCTACATAAGTGAGCGTACATTAATGGAAGTATAAACAGAGGTGCTACCAATATCTGACCATGTATTGAGAACCTTGAGTTAAAAGGTGTAAAGATGTTTCCAATTCCCTGAGAAACTTCAGTTCGAGTTCCAGGCAGCATTGGCTTCTCAGTGGCATCGTCTTTGTTCAGCCTGCACGGCTTATTCTTGGATTACAAGAGACGAGTTATAGCCACCCGATGTTCTCAAATGCTGCAGGAGTAACAACAGCCCACCCCGGGAGAGTTGGTGCGGACATTAGGTTCTTGCGAGCCTACTGAAGTCGACACAGGAGGATGGCCCATACAGTGTCTTTATGGCAATGAATAATTGTGGGCCTGTCTGATTTTCTCTGACATTTCTAGCCTCATTATTATTTAGGATACATTTCATTTTAACATAGGATTTAGCTTAGTCGTTATTTCTATTTATCCTGCTTTGTTGCTTCATCCTTCTATTTTTAGAAATTAGGTGTTATCGCTCAAGCTAATTTAAAGAGGACTCCTACATAATAGTCCAGATCAGTGAATCTGTAAAGGCTTTTGTTTACTTTGAAATCGTGTGGAATGTAATTTGCCGAAAGGTGGGTATTCCCAGGGGCTATATTTGATTCTACATCACTAAGGTTCTGTAATTGTGTATAGCATGAAATCCTGTCAACAGAGGAATGAAAGAACTTATTCCTAATGAGAATAATAACCTGATATGATCATGTATTCTACAATTAGCAACTAGTAGAAGGAAATAGCTTAACATTTAATCAGCTTTGTGGAAAGGGAGAAAATACCTTGTATGTACGTATTCCTAATCTTCTTTTCCATGTATCCCGATGGTTGTGTAAAAATGTGTTAACTAAACCAAAAAATTGTTCCATAACCTGCAATAACATTTGCAAAACTTGTCAGTGTAATTTAAAATACAACCGGGCTTGTGATGGTCCTGGGGAAATATGCTGACCAAACATGTTGAACTGCAACACACATCCTTAAGAGGACAGATACCAAGTAGTACCTTCCTTATGAGAACTTAAAAAGAGTTTTCGGTGTTATATTAAAGTGTTTCAGAAACAGAAGGATAAAAAAGCTAATTTCAGGAAATCATCCCTCAACAATCATCCCTCCACTCTACCCACAAAAAACCTTAAAGTTCTCATAACTTTACGGTTAGAACCCAGACAAAAAAATTACAGGATCACATATAGAGTTTATATGCATACAGCATCTTGTCTCAGGTCGTCGTTTCCAGATTTTGCTAATTGTCGATATCTGTTACCATCTGAACCTAGGCACTCAACCACTTTTGGAGCATTTATACCATTCATCACCCTACATTTTTACCAGTAGAGAAAGTTAGATTGAAAGATTGGCAAGGCAACAAGAAGCCAAAACGCATTGATATGGGTGAGACATACGTTACTGATTCAGCTAATCCTTTGAAGTGTGGGAAAGAGCCTTCAGGATATTGACAACTACGGTCAACTGGAAAACTGGATGTCACTACCGGTACCTGAAGATTCATGCAAATATAGAGACGTTATGGCTTCGTACACAAGCTAGATGGGAAGTCATAGTATAACAAGTTAACATCAGAACACCAATGTAAATGGAATTAAACAAAATCCATAGAGAACGTCTTTTGAAGTAAGCATTAGCTGGATACTTGTGCTTTATGAACAAAAAATACTAAGTTCCAAGAAGGTTGTACATATCACAAATTGGACTCCTAACAAGCTAGCAAAATATCGAGACCTATAGGGGTCTGTGGCCCTAATAGCAAGACTTCAAGTACCTACAAAATGGAGATCTAAACTTTTTTTTAAAAAGGAAAATGATTATTGGATAGTCATAGAGCTTGTGGTTGTACTTGGAGAAAACATTTCCCCACCTATTTTCTGTCTGTGGTCCTGATATGTTGAGGAAATGAATCTCACATTGCTTGGGAGTGGAATGGGTGATTGCTTAACAATATCTGGAACCTCTCCACTCATTGCCAATTGATTTTGAGATGGATATAAAGTTTCTACATGATATCAGAGGGGGGCCCGTTCCACCTCACATTTTAAAAATTTACAATCCATACCCCGCGACGACAGACCAGCGAAATGGCTGCACGATGATAGGACCCAAAAAGTGGCCACACGTGACAGACCTCAAACGCGGCTGCACGTGAAGGGGGATATTAAGGAAATGCAACGTTACACGGACACGGGTATGCGAATAGGATTCGGGTACATATCTAAGGGTCTGACACGTCGAAGCTAAAAAAAGAGGATTCGGGGATATGTATCCGAATTTGGACACGGGTGCGGGGATCCGCTGATTAAATATTTATATATAGAAAATATATATAAGTATATGCAAAATTATCTCATAAAAATATCATTTTCTTTATACAATACTAAATAAAGGAGTTTGGCATTTTTTTTGGTATTTTTTTGATATTTTTTATACTTTTTAGTGTATATTATGGTATTAACATATACTAAAAGGACTTCTTGTGTAATTTACCATAGCTGCACGAATATATATACCGCTATGTACAGAACTGTATAGCATTTCCAGATCTAGATCTGATGAGACCCTCGCCATCGTCACCTTGGAGTTCGCCGATCGTCGACGATCGTCGGCCGCTGTCGCCGGTCGCTGCCGGTATGTCTCTCTCTCGCATCTCTCTCCCTCTTTCGTCTCTGTCTTTCTGCTCTCTCTCTCTCTCTCTCGTCTCTCTCTCTCGCATCTCTCTCCCTCTCTCGTCTGTCTTTCTGCCCTCTCTCTCTCTCTCACTCTACCTCCAAATCTCTCACTCTTCAGTCTTCACTATCACCATAATCTTTGAACGTGTCCGATTATTTCCCACGAATCCGGCACGAGTACCCGTACCCGTACCCGTGTCGTGTCGTGTCGACACGGGTACTTCGCCCAAAAACGAGGATCCGTGTAACGTAGAGGAAATGAATCCCACATTGCTTGGGAATGGATGGGTGATCACTTAATAACATCTAGAACCTCTCCACTCATTGCCAATTGGTTTTGAGATGGATATAAAGTTTCTACAAACAGCTGACAGCATGTGACGGTATTTTGTTAGAAAACATAATGTGTAATATTTTTTTGAGGTATCAGGGTTTTTAATACTCACTAAAGGTTAATGTTAGAAGTAATGAATACTCTTAGTAACACATGCATCCAGGTAGCCAGATTATACCATTATAAGTCCTTACATGGTTTTATTGAGAATCTCGTTTGTTACGGAATTCCACAGAAATTTTCATCAAACCTAAGAATTGGTTTCTTCCCTATGACCTCATCAAAACGATTCTCACTCCAATAAATTTTCAGTATGATTTGGGATAATAGTCATGGTTATTGCAGAAACAAAAGGATGATACGGATAAACCTTATATGGGATACTTACAAGTTCAAGCTGTCGAACACTGCGAATTTCTCTTGGAAGATTAACCTTTTTGTTTGTATCCTGTTGATACATCTTGTTAGTAGTTCAGCCAAAACTCTATTGCAAGATGTTGCAGATTACACCAATTGATATCAGTGGAAAAGCGAGATTCTAATGACCAGAAGAAAAGTGTAAAAAACTACACAACTAACCTCTCTCTTTGTTTCTAGTTCAGCAAGTTTGATGTAAATCTCCACCATTTGTTTCATCTGAATAATGATTATAAAGGCACAACATTCTTAAAGCAAACTCAATAAAACTTCAGAAGAATAAAACTTTCCAGATATAGCATTCAGTCACATAATGAAAAAGCATACATCAAATTCTAATTAAGATTACCTGTCTAATAATAGCTCCATGGTAAGAAGACAACTCTTGTAAAAGGTTTTCTGCAGCAAGCTTTTTATCCATATCAACCACAAATGAGTTCCTGCTACGCTGCTTATCCTTGATGCGATCACCATTTGCCAGAGCAAGAAGCTACATACACACGTACACAACATTAAAAAAATGAACAAGGGACAGCAACAGTGTTATACACATCCACAAATATAAAGTGACTCCCCATATGGTAAGACTTTAGAAAGAAAAGAATGTCTACAAGCTAATTTCTACATCGTGGAGGCATATCAATTTGTTAGCACGTTTGGATATGATATCGTCACATTGTCCAAACTGGAGACGTCTTTCCTTTGGAAGAACAATCATCCTTCAAGTCAACACATTACAGTTTCTGAGACCTTTGACTCAAGTACCTGAAATATTGTGTGGTATGGATGGTCAATCGCCATTTTCTTCACCAGAGAAGCCAAAGAAAACTGCAGAAAATGATAAATCAGACAACTGAGCTGAACAAGGAACGCAGAATTCTCTAATTAGCAGGTTAGAAAAATTAGAAGTGAAAAAACTAAGAAAGATAACAGCAAATTTTCCTACCTGGAAACTATGAGGTCCATGACCATCTCTGGAGCCCATTCTTGAAGCAATTTGGTATACTAGCGGTATAAACTTGTAAGACTGGACCTGCAAATTAAGGACAGCAATAAAAGCCACCTTTCCAAGACATATCTAATCTATAAAAGAAATGATGTCTCAAAAGGGATTCCAATGTCTGAATTACAACCATTTAGAACTGCTCTCTGTGTACCTCTTCAATTGTGTTAAGCATGCCATTTACAACAATTTGCCTGGAGGAGAGGCTGAACCACAGGGAGACAATCCGAAATACCTGAAAGAAGACATCACAATAGGTACCCATGGAAATGGCAGGTAGAACAGAAAATCTATTTGCACAGCAGATCTGTGCACAGATTGTGCACAGATTGTGTTTTATGGCCCACCAAGGGTCCAATACAAATAATCCGAGCCGTTCATTTACGACCACCCTCGCTACTAAAAATAACAAAGTCTAGACACATTCCAGACCTGGGGATGGATAAGGCAGCAATACGCCCTTCCAAGACTGTAGTTCGAGCTTTCGACGGATCAAGGAGAGCCGTCATGTTTAAAACATTTTTTCAAGTGCCCCCGCGAAAAATTAGCTCAATCCGACACCTGTAAGTACTTAATCTAATCATCTAACTTTTCATTCTCTAAAAACCGGAATGAAAAGTTAGATGATTAGATCAAGCATTTATAGGTATAGGATTGAGCTAATTTTTCGCGAAGGCCCTTGAAAAAATATTTTAAACATAATTAACGGATCGGATTATTTGTATGGGGCCCTTAGTGGGCCCCGCAATGCGATCTGTGCACAGATCTGCTGTGCAAGTAGCATCTTTCCAGGTAGAACAAAGAATGCAGTCAAAAGGTTAAAAGTGCTGATATTTCCACTTGCTCGGACATTCGATGATAAATTAAGACCATTTTTCTGCTCTAGTCATGGAAAAATGAATCATGAATAGTACTTTAGCTACTGTTAGACGTCCTTCACTGACCAATCTATTATGCAGTCAGCTAATAGATATTTTAGCCTTTAGAGAATATTTGGAGAGTAAATAAATACCACTCTGACATCATATTTGTCACCAATGACCAGACAGCGTTTGTACCCCTCCAGAGCTACACTTAGGAAATTATCCCTGTCCCCCTGAAAGATTGAGGCAAGTAAAAGATATTCTCAGTCTAACCGACTTCGAAGAAGAAGGAATCGACTACAAAATTTAAAAATTCAATTAAAAGAAAGAAAAAATTAAATACAATCAAGTGGAATCCGATTTTAGAAGAAGAAACCTACTTCCATAATCTAGAAAACAAAATCAACATTAAAAAAATTGAGATTCAGATGGATAGTAAACAATGAAAGTAAGAGACTTGTGTAAAACTAACTCGTATAAAAGTATAAGCTGAGAGGTTGGAACGTAACTACTTGAGTCCTCTCAACATGTCCCCTCAAGGGCAGCCAGATACCCAGAATGAGTGGCGCGAACACAAGCAATCATTCTTATTATATGGTGGCTGCATGACCATATCAGCAACCCGGTCGTTTAAAACTTAAGCTGATATAAAGGTGTAACTTGGTAATATATCCAACATGGAAAGTATATTTAGCTAGACCAATATTGGTCTCACATAAGTAACAATAACGTTTCTGCCAAAAAAAATGTTTGTGGGTTTTCATCACATCAGAAGAATATAAAAGCAAAAGATAAAAAACTGTGAAGAGATCTGTACAGACAACCAAGCACATATAGGTATACAGACAAATGCACATATCACATATCATGTTTGAAACTTTGGAAAAAAAGAAAAAGAATCTACGATTCAAAAATTACAGTTCCACGAACAAATTATAATGTTCCTTTTTTTTATCCAATTATAAGTCAATCGATTCACATATGTGGATTCCACGCACTGGAGACAATATGCGGTACCTGAAATCTTTCATCCTCCTCTTTATCCATTGCAAGCTGCTTATGCAATTCTTGAATTTTTACCGAATAATCAGTCTTCTCCCCCTGAGAATACTTAGAGGCATAAAAGGCAGGACAACGTTAATACAGCTCGGGAGGAATTTCACTTTTTTCACACAGAATTGGCACTACTGTTATCAAGAAACAAAAGACGAGTGAACTAGGCTTGCCTTCGATGAGCTTTTTAGTCGCCTAATGAGTGCTTCCAACTCTTTCGTCTGCAAAATTTTCAACATATACCAAACTCTCATATAGTACATTCTACTGTCCATTAGTTTCTATCTAGCTTCTTATGGTTCGAACATTCTGGTGAAAAGAAGTACCTTATGTTTCCTCAACCTCATTGCCGCTTGCCATTCATTAGAGTTAAGTCTTTCTTCATAACTCCTATATAGAGCATCAGCATAATGTGCCAGATGGAAATGTGTTTGGCTTTGTCTTGTGATAGACTTCTTGTCCGTATGGTTACGATCCTCAGCAAACATAACTGCACGTTTCAGATACTTCTCCAATATTGTTCTAGAGCTGCATGATCATCACATTCATGAAGTGAGGGGAAAATAATTATATATTATACACCAAAAGGCATCAACTTCCATATATACTTCTTTCTCATATGTGTGATGTATAACTAACTTGCTAGATCGCGATTCTGCAAGCCACTTCCCAACTAAGCGATACACATCCGAGATTACTTCACTGGACTGGTGATTTTGAGAAATGTACTTTGCAAGGTTGATAGCCATCTCATGCTGACCTTGTGCCCGCAAAAGCTTAGCCTCTTCAAGCTGCAAGCATATGTACTTATAGGTAAATTCACATACAGAAGCACAGAAACATGATCATGCAAGTGCTTCTTTGTCCAAAACAAAAGAGAAAGAGCAAGAAAGAACCATGTAGGCATTTTCGATCAATATGAACGGAAAAAAAAAAATCATACAAAAGCTCATCCATAATAAGCTTTAAAAGAAAGCGCTAAACAAAAAATTGTCCCCGAATGTGAAGTGACATAGCTAGTGTGAAGCAGAATAAATATCCAAGTTATGGGTTCAAAACAAAATAAACATAACAAGTATACAAGCATGTCATTGGCTCTTGTTCATTTACAGTGTTTGACACGACAAACATTGACGCCAGAACGTCAAAAGACCGCAACAGTGTCATCAAAGCGTAGCTAGAAGGATCAGTGGCAATGAGGTATAGTTTGTTCATTCAGATGCCTGGAATTAAAAACAATTGCCGGGGACCAGAAATCCCCAAGAATCAAATATCTTCTTGGTTCAGATGCAGCTTATTCTGGCACTGCAATTGGATGATGTTAGCCCGAGGCGAATAAACATCCATTGTCAAGTAAATTATACCTTAGACTATGGTACAAAAGCGAAGTTCCATTATTCCTGCTACTGTACCAACAGTTAAAGAGAAAGTTCATACCCTTCCAAGCCAATACAAGGCACTATTTTGTTCTCCAGCTCCAGCACAGAGAAACTTGAACTCGTGCAAAGCAGCAGCAGCCTGGGAAAATCTAGAGCCCTTCAAAATACAAACAAAATATCAGACCACGCAAATAAGTGTGATTTACTGATAACAAATTTTGATTCCTCAAAGATACCTTGCGAAGAGTAGACGCTGAATCCAAAAGATGCTGCACCGTACAATCCGTGCACTTTAATATTTGAAGAAGAACTCTTCTAAATGCTATGAATGGTTCTAACAAATTCATATGTAGTTGTGCTCGTTTCAGTATGCAGCTCCAATCCGTATTTAGCCATGACAGCTATAGGGAGAGATTCAAAAGGATTCATTACAAAACCAGAACACAAAAAGAAAAAACAAATTGTAGAAAATCAGTCTTCCTTTCGTCACTTCTTGCTTTTGTGTTTGTTTCCATTTCTAAGTTGTTTCTACCACAACTGACATAAAATAGTTTCTCTCCACTACCTCATGTGCCTAATGATGCTATGACATACACTAAAACCTCAGTCAAACAGAAAGAGGCATTGCCAGCTCTATTCCATCATTCGAAGGTCCTGAGAAAAGGTGGATTGAGTGTTGGTCCGACCTTCGCAAACAAATGTGTTGGACAAAATTTCCACTAACTCCATTGTATATCAGTACGGAGGCAACTGCTGAAACAATCAAATGATGCAGTTTCCATGAACAAAGTAAATCTGACAACTGAGAAAAGTGACTGTGTCTGTATAACAATTCAGCATGTTTTCAAAGGTACTGAAGAAAATTGAAGAATTTTGGTTGTCATAAACACAACAAAAATATAGTACCTGATCCAAGGTAGGGACATCAGGTTCAGATAATAATTTCCGCATCTCAGTACTAGACTTCATACTTTCACCAAAAGAAGTTGCCCAGCGCAAATTCCATGACATGTCAAGATGGTAGAATATCTGCATTCCCATAGAATTAACCAAGGTTAGGAAAACCTTTACCTGATAAACTAGAGGCAAGTTACATACATATATGAATTCTGAGTCATTGACGATGAGGATTAGAATAATGTCATTCCCTGATTAGCAAACAACTGCCAAAATTAAAGGCTCTCTGGGACTCTTTTCAGATACTGGTTATTGCTGTTGACGGCAGGCCTAAATTTATTGACTGTGAGCTAAACCCCCCAAGCTCAATTACTCCTCTGAAACTCTAACCATACAACTACTGAGTGATCAATATCATTCCAACTTGATTCCATTGGCCTTGAAGATGTTCAACAATTTCCAGTACTAACGGAAATCTGAGACCATCTAAAGGGTAAGTTTTAGTAACTAACTTCCAACCTCCCTTTTTTCGGCATGTGTTTTTGAAATCTCTTTATTTGATTGTTAGGGCTTGTCCCACACGGTCTAACTATCACCTCCCAAATTAATATGTGAGCCTTTGAGGCCTATCCACTCATTGCCAATTGACTTTTAGTTGGACGCTATACCATAAACTGCTTTCAATTTTTTGTTCAGCATCAGACTACCAATAGGTAAGACGTCTAATTTCTGCTAATAGGAAGAAGAAAAAATTTTGAGTCCATAGAGTGCTACTCCAAAATGCCATTTGCTAAACAAGCAGGAAGCAACAAGAAATTACAAAACTAAGATCAAAAGGTGATGGTCCAGCAAAATGGAGAAGAGGACACACAGGAAATTAAAACCTGAAGCTTAATTATTGTAGAATAGATGTATTCAGTGCTCTCCTTGCTTGCATGATTAATGGACAACACAAGCTCCTGACAGAGGAAAAAAAATCCACGAACAGTTAAGTTCCATATACTGCTACTCGAAACAAAAGGAAAATGCAACAATTATCACCTGCTTTGAATCTCTCAATGTGGAGTGAAATTCTCTGAAGTCCCCCTCTTGCAATGCCCTCAAACAACTGATGTTCCAAAAGATAGAGGATGGTTTTTAAGTGAATATGAGAAATTTGTAGAGTTTAGACAATATAAATGGGCAGAAAACTTATAAACCTCTGTATTGTATGAAAAGCCACTCGCAGTACCATTCTAGCTCAAGCCTGGTGTAAGAGTGAGTAAGACTAAGGCCAATGTGTAGAACCAATTAACCGCACCATCAGATGGCAGTAAACTACAGAGTTTTACTACAAGTTTGACTTGGCAGAAGGGCTAGCCTTAACAAGTTATCACCATCCCAAATCATATGTTCCTAATTTGTTTTCCATGTTTTATTTAACTTTACTGTTCCAATCAACCGAGGTCAGAAAGTCAAACCAAAATCAGTTAATCCTCAATACCTGTACAAATGTTCATGGAAATGCCCTCTTGTAGGGTCTTGGCTCAAATGGGAAGAGCTATCTCCCATGGACAGCAAGGAGAAATCCCAATTTCCGGCTCGCCAAGCAGCCTCGTACTGGAAAGATGTTATCAAGAAACTCAGTGGAAACATCAAAGATAACGATAAACAAACATCAGAAAATAACAATGAAAAAAAACAATAACTATGTACATCGACCAAAAAACAGCGAAAGGAACAATGTAACATTATCCTTTATATGCATAAAACATAAAATCATATAAGAGCCTAACCTGGAGTTCAGAGAATTCCAAGTCCTGCTCAAACTGGCCTTTACGAGAAGTCAAACCTTGGCAGTATAGGTCCAACATATGAGTGCAACCCATTTGCTGCAAAGATCTAATCAGCCCTTTGTATGGTTTCCTTTGTCTCATCTCATCTTCTGTATTCGAAAAGGAAAGAGACATTGTTGGTTGGGAACGCTCATGAAACTTTTGTCTGGAAGAGCCTTCCAGTTGAATCTCTGCCTCAGATCTGACTTGCAAGTCATAGTACTCCAGCGCTTTGCTCCAATTTCCCTCATGTTCAAAGGTAACAATTTGCGAGGCTAACTATACGTGTAATCACAACAAATAAAAAGATGAACTTAGAATAGAATCAATGGATATATCTAACTTCTCATAATTTGTATTTGTGTTGTATTACGTAATCCTCATTGAAGGCTACAACCAAATAAAGCCTACAAACCAAATTGCAGAAATGCATCAAATACCATACTACTGAATATTGAATTATAACATCCTCAGCAGGAGATGACCAAACGGGTGATTTGTACTCAGGTAATTGCTGTCATAGTTGGAGGAGAATTCAGGCTAGCTAGCACAAAAATTGTAGAAACACATCGTGCATGTTTGAATGCACAGTAGTTAAGAGAGTTAACATTTTTTTTCTTCTTTCGCAGCCAGTAGGAAAACAGCCATGTCACAAAGCCAGAGACTCTAGCTCTTCTGAAAGCCTTAAGGAAGCCTTCTCTCAGAAAGGGGGCTTCGTGGGCAATTCTTTTATTGGTATTTTCTTTATCTCATCTGAAGTAAAAGTGCTGTGAATGGTAATACTGTTGCTTCCAGTCAAGGACATTGCTCCTTGTGCACTCTTGCTTGCTTTATTTTAAAATGTTAAAGTTTCTTCGTCCAACAATTAACCAAAAAAACCAATAAAATATATACTGTTTCTATACTTGTTATCCCAATAAAAGTGGTTGGGACAGGGCATTGTAGTGGGTATCTCAGCTACTTAGGCCGACACCAATTCAACTAATCAAGAGTCATTCAGGGAACTAGCAGAGAAATACAAGATGTGTCCATTTTTTGCCCGGTAAAAGGTTATGGACAAAAAACATCACCCATAAGCAACAGAAAACGAAAAGCAGCAAATCCAAAACAATCCCATGCGGCACTGTAGAAAAAGAAGCTATAAAAACTACCCAAAAAAAAAATTATCAAGGGAGGGGGTTACGCTTTCTAGACTACCAACTGATCAAAAGGCTAAAAAGGCATCCGCTATCAAAATGAAGCTGAGTCCTTTCTCTCCAAAGGTGGGAAAATAAGTATCCTTTACTAAAGTTAACTCAATTGACAAAGAATAAAACTTCATCCAAGTGACAGCAGGAGACCATCTATGCATTATCAACTGTCTAATGAGAAGTGTAGAACGTAGTCATATACCACCTAGCGACCTTAAGAATCCAAGACATGATAGTGACACGATGGTTTTCTGATATACAATAAGAACTAGAGATCACATAAGATGGAAACCAGACACAGCAATTCCAGTTAGGAATCAATAACAAAAAACCCATGATAGCTGGGGATGTATTGATCCTTCCACCTATGATTAAAAACATATTAAGGTACCAAAACATGAAGAAAAATGAAGTATATAAAAAGCTTCAATGTGACGGCTATAAGTAGCTATTGCAGATGAGGTAGAGGAAAATTTTATCCTGGATGCCTACAACTTATCTCAAGAACTGGATAGATTAATCTTAATCCAATACTCATTAACTTCTAACCTTGTGGGACTGGATAATACCATACAAGCTGTCCCGTTCATTGATTTGAGTGACTGCTGAGACCAATATTGCGATGTGGTGTGGAAGCTGGCCAAAAAAACAAGGGGAAACAATGAGGGAGTAAAATTTACAATTTCAATTCTTGTCTTTTTTGAAAATCAGTGAAGCCCACAAAAATGGTCAAAAGTATTTTTCTTAGATGCTGAATGAAGCATATACCGTATTGCTTGAACCATAACAAAGTTACTAACTTACTACATCAGCATGAGAGAAATCTGGGCTCCCTAAGGTGAGGCGGTTAAAATGCTCCTCGCACCAGTGCTCCACGTATAGAACAGCAGTAAAATAAGCACCACAGCTCTAGGATACACAGCAGCAGAATTAGAATGGCAAGTCCATAAGAACCTATTTTCTGAATAGCCCATACATTCTTTGTTTATTTGTCCTTTTTTATTTCCAAAGAACAGGAGATTGGGAATGGGATGTGAATTGTGCGCATGTGAATGTGTGAGAGGGAGAGGGAGAGTGTGTGAAGGTTAGGGAGGGTATATGATTCTACTCACAATTGCTGACTTAGCAACAAGAAGATAATCGACGGATACCCAATACACCTTGCAAAACAAATCACCACTCAGAAACGGACAAAAAATATAGAAAACCAAATAACAATTTATAATTTTCCATATTTACGTATTTGTACAGTACTCAACAAGCATGAATAATATTTCTTGACTAATTATTGATATTCACCTTCAAACCTAGCAAATCATATAGGGGCTGATTGATAACTTTTTTTTATATAGTTCACTTTATGCATTTACATTTTTTTTTAAACGATTTACAAAATGTGTTTGGTAAAATGTTTTTACTTTTTTTATTCTATATGTTTACAAAGCTTTCAATAATTCTGCAAACACCAAATTCGTGTTTTCACATGTTTAAAAGACGAACACCTACAAAACGCATGGATGAAGTAAGTCAGATAATGCGTGTGAACGTGTGTGACCAAGAGCACGAGCAGCAAAAATATCTTTTCAAAAACATTCCAAACTACAAAAATTCACGAGTGTGAGAATTAAGAGCGCGAGCGCAGAGCGAGGATTGAGAGCACGAGCGGATGGTCCTACAGAATCATGTGCCTGAGGGATGAACAATACTGAGAGTTAGGCACATGGAACCCAAGGTCGAATCAGAGGGACAGAAAAAAAGTACACACCAAAATAAACAAGATTTCTCTCCCACTCGCACACCTCTTCCCTTTTACCTCTTCTTTATCTGCGCTATGATGCAAAAGAACATCCCAATCAACAACGTCAATGGAACTCTAGCTCCCATCGAGCATCTCTTTCAGAAAATCATCATCGAAGACGATTTGCCATCATCACGTAGACGACTTGCAAAATTGGTTCAATTGGCTGATCGGACTATTGCACTGATTTTCTACAATTCAGAGAATTTTATCCTTTAAGCTCCTGTAGTAAGTTCCATACTTTAGTTTGTGGGTGTTTTGGTTGTTTGGGAGCTGCACAATTGTGTTTGATTTGTGGGCATAAGTAAAATTAGGGCTAGAATTTTGGATTTGGCTGTGTTTGGAACGTTGCTGGTGATTTGAGGTTGACGGTAGCACTGATGGTGATGGCACTGATGGGGAAGGCTGAAGGGAAGATAAAGAAGTCATATAAAAATAAAGAAAATTTGGAGACAATTCATAATCAAATTTCACTAACCGAACAGGTTTTATCTGTTTTCATTTTCACTTATGTTTAAAACAAAATGTTTCCAAACAGGTTTTTGGTTTCATTTTGAGAGAAAATATACCAACTCATGGTTTTAGTATTTGATAAACTAAAAACATAACCACACGCATCTCTAGATACTGGAAATAAAATAAAACAAAACAAAATAAGTATCACAGAAGTTTCACCAGTCACAAGAACTGAGTATCCCAAGTTTTCTAAGTCATAATATCCATCAAAGTAAATGTTTCTGAACTGGACTAAAGGAAAGAAATCAAATGGAGGAAAGCAAGAAGTCAATTGTTGAGGGTATAACAAAATTTGTTACCCCTGCTTCTAATTGCTTATGCTTTTAAAGGAGTTGATGGCCGACATTTCAATATGATAGCACAGAAGATAATAGATCATGTGCTTGATCTGCACAGGATCTGATAAGTGGAACAATAGCACATTTTCCGCCTGATAAAGACAAATGAAAACTTAAGACTGGGTATTTTCTTAGCTACTCTACGCATATACCAACCAGGAGACACCCAATACAGTAAGATGTGATTTTAGTAGCCGATGAGAGAAAGCGTCTTACAGAGAGTGACATCAACTTACTGGCAAACGTGCTTCTTGCTGCATACAGCTTTTGAATCTTAAACTACTACATTCAAAGCATTTCATGTGACTAGAACTATAGAAACTATGTTATTTACGCATACATAGCTAAGGGTTTCGCCGGCTTCGTTGATAAGATAACTAAACAATGCTTTTGTAATATAATTGACTCCAAGTCAGTGATATGATAGGATAGATAAATTGCTACTTACTGGAGAATGAATGCTGATTTTCCTTGTGGCAGGCTTTTTAACAAAAGCAAATTCTCACTAAACTAAAAATATGAGAATGAGTATAAGTGTAGAAGAAGAGGATTAATGACAAAAAATTAACAGCAACAAGTTTTAATCAGAAATACTATAAAGACCTATACTATATTACATGGACTGAGGTACAGGTGCTGGCTGTGAGTAATAGATTGTCCAGCTGTAATTACGTCTTTAGTATCTTTCGTCCATTATCTAGGATATTTGGTGTTTAGTGTCCCTTGGGGAATTTTCAGGCACCATACGAGAGTTCTACCAATATTTCATGGTAAGAAAACGAATAAGTACGAACTATGCTGGCTAGGTGAAGGTCGAATTAAAGATGTCGGACACGGATCCCTCACCCTTATCCAAGGGGCGAGTACTTTTTAGATTTAGAAGAGTCCATGTAAACTTGCTAAAACACCAAGATGACCCAGTGAATGTCGAGATACAGTCTTAGTCAAACAGGCAAAGTTGTAGTCTTTCTCAATATCATTTCATTTCTCTATTTTTCTCTTCTTCCAGTCCTCATAACAGTTAGTTTTTACAGTAACAAAAAAAAAAAAAAAACTACAAGATTATCAACTTCCAGAAGCCCAAATATCCTCAGTTAAAGGTATGCTTTTGTAAAATTAAACGATTATAGTTACCATACATGGAAAGTCATACCTTGTCCCACGATGATGTTGAGATCACGAATGCAATCGAAGTAGAAGTAAAATCTTTTGTCTTAACAGAGGTGGAACGGGATTTTGGGCCACAACTTGATGGCTTAGTATACTGTGGAATCACTCCAATCGTAAGTAAGCTGAATTAATGCCATGAATTTGAGACCAGATCCTCAAGAAAAGATAATTATGATGACAAAGAACCTTAGCTTGAGTAAAAATGCACCGGAAATACAAAGCAGAGATAAATCCAGAAATAAATAATAGTTTCAGGCTGCCAACAAAACTAAAGCATAGCATGAATAACTAAAGCTTCAGAAAACTCTCTGCTAATTCAAACTTCAAAATGTGCTCCCCACAATATTACTGCTGACTCCGCATGGAAGTTGTATTTCCTAGTTTTCAAAATGATAGTAATGATACTACTAAAACATTCACAATTTGTAAAAGCATGTTATGGGGTTTACAATAATGTGCAATGATAGTTAGCTTACCAAAAACAACACAACAGTTATGCCACTATGTATGAACCCTTGTCAATCCCAAGTGTCACTCAGATCCCTACTTCGGCATGAGAGAGTAAGAGAAGAGCAGAACATTGATCTTCAACCAATAGGGACAAAAAGAGATATTTGCAAAAATTTTACGGACAACAAAATTTTTTTCCTTTTACTCTTGAGGGTTGGTTCCTCAGTTATGTGATGCTTCAGTAATCCCTGACATGGGATTGGCGCAGACTTGTGGATTGGCAGCTACAGTAGAAGGGATCATTGAAGCTGCTTGGCCCACCCGAGGAGGTGTCCCTGCTCTCACAGTCAGACCAATCTTAGATAAGACAGGTGATACCTTGAGACATATGTCATACCCTAAGTTGCAAGTTTGTGGAGGACTTGCAAGTTGCAAGTGCTGGAGGGGTGCGAGAGCGTCAATTTTAAAAACACTTATGCATCAGTGTGTTTGAGCATCAATATTAAATAATAATCATAAAAGTTTATTACTCCCTCCGTTCCATTTTGTTTGTCCACCTTTTGACTTTCTTATGTCCCAAAATGGTTGTCCCATAGAAAAAGGCAAGGAAAAAAACCCATATGAAATTCTGTGCTTGCCCATCCCTTTTGAATTGATGTGACAACTTTAACTTAAATTTTGGGAATTGTAATGATCATGCACCCTTAATAAGTTGGATTTCCCAAAATGGACAAACAAAGTGGGACAAAGGGCGTATACCTATAGGGTCCTATTATGAGCGTTAATTACGGGAAACAATGAAGTTGCATTTTAGTTGTTCGCTACAAAAAGATAATCCAACCAAGAAGTCCTAGGCTCGCCTGCTATTGTTTTTTTATAACTTACCTTTTGTTACATATACATAGTTTTTTTCTTTTGAACAGCGTTACATATAACATAGTTACATATGCAAGAGAAAACTCCGCAATCTGATTTGATGTTCAGCAGTGCATTTGTCAACGAACTGGATTAAGTAATTATCAGCTGTAGCATTATAAATGCATGAATCCAAACTTCGTGAACTCGGTTTGAGTAAGCGTGCAAATTTAAAAATCGAAGCAGTGAAATCTTCCCGAAATGCTCTGTAACACCCCAGAGCTTGATTTGGGAGCGTGTGCATTGGCAGAATTCAACCGTTTACGCACTACGGTCATACTTACTCAGCATGGCTCTTGAGGATGAGCTGGCCTTATGACCTACCTCTTCTAGAAAAGGAGGTCTCCTCCTAAAGAACAACACACCTAAGGAGAGCACATTGTTCTCTTCACTCTATGACTGCCTCAGCTCTCTTTCTCTCCATCTATAATGTTTTCACTATGTATTAGTGCCTACATAATGCAAAATCACCTTACTCAGGCCACCCAAGAATGTATAATCCATTTAATTCAATGCCATTTGACATAGGGATAAAAGATCCCAAAACATAGATTATATAAGCTTATTTTGAAAACCTAATATATAGGACTATTTTTTACATATTTAAGGATCCAACAAAAACAAGATAGAGTATGGCTTCGTGGGACAAAATTCACTTGGTTATTCAATCGGCAGATAATGAGCACATAAATTGAATCGGGTCTCTAGGACTACCACTTTGATGCCTTTCAGCTTTCATTTGGTCGCATGGTTACACGACATAATGCCCCATGAGTACCATGATTTGTGGAGGTATAGGGGGGCCGCTATTTTTTTTGCTCGGCTATAGGGGGGCAGCTATTGCAATGGTAAAACTTTCAGAGAGGAGCACTTCGTGCCTATATTTCCAAAGGTTAGGTCCGTCTCCGGTCCTCTCCTACCCATAACCCCATTGATTGGGGATACATGGATACTATTATTTTTTTTAATCAATTGTCAATAACTGGTTTATATAAAATGCTGACACACGTTACAATTTATTTAGTACACAGCTACATGCGTCGGATACTTGACAACTGGGTGAATGTATGGGAATGTGTCTATGTTTTGTCGGGCATAAACGCAACGCAAGGATTTTACTAGAAAAATTAAAATAAGACTCAACTCTCATCTATACAATTCAAGTTTTTTTTTAGGTGGTGAATACTATTTTACCAAACTAAAGGAGAAAAGTATTTCCAAAAACAACCCTGGAATAAGAATTTGTTAATCCCAACACTAAGAAATCCTTGCATCCAACACCAACTCCTGAGTACATGTACCCCTATCAAGGCCCAAGTTTGTCTTTTGTACTATCAAAAGTGACCTTGAATAATTTACCTTCAAGTTATGAAAACACACAATAGCATAGGTCTATACAATACCACATAGTCATTCATTCTTACTAATATTAGTACATATATAAATATCTTATTCTATGCATAAACCACCAATATATCAATGACTAAGAAACCAAGCCCACAGCAACTCTCAAAACATTAGCTGAAGCATATTAATAATGTGTGACATACTAACCATCAAATTGTCTTTTCCGAAGGAAGATGAAGTTCTTTCCATAACATAACATAGTCGGAGTTCATTAAGTGTGTCCAAAATGACCTGTATCGATTTAATCAACGCATTGGATTCTGCAAAGATATTTTCCTCCAACTGCACATTCCACAAAAGAACTTATAGGCTTATATTGGATCTATAACAACTACCAAACATGGTAGATACGTATATTGACAATACAATTCATAAGATTAAAAGGAAAAACACACAACATTTGAAATGTCCAAATCAGAAAAAGGAAAAAAATCAGCAGGCATGTTACATCAAGAAAAAAGCAAGATGTAATTGGTCTTCTAGAAGGAAGATGAAATAGAAGAGAACTAAAATGTGGGACTTGTTGCTAAGGCGGTTTACTCATGGTCATGCACTATTAATAGACTTTGCATCGTGATGAAGACAAATTGCATTCTGAATTTGCCCTCATAGTACTTTTATGACATGGATATGTGACAACATTTCTCTTCGAAGTCAACTTAAGCAAGGTATGCAAATTGAATACGTTTGTTATGGGTTGATGAAGTGACAGACACAAGATTCACAACTTGCAGTGGCCCTCATTCATCCGAGAGACATCAAATGCAAATATCAATAATAAATTCAAGTTCAACTGAGATACTTATATACCATTTACAAAAGGGGGTGATAGTCAGAGAGAGAAAGAAATGATTTGTTACCATTTGCTTTTTGCATGCCCTTGGAGAAGAGAGGAGAAATGTTTCATCAAAAGATTTCAGATCTGAGTTGTGGGGGCCATTGATCACTTTATCAGCCCACGTGTTAATGTTTTCTGCTATGGGTTAGAGCTTGATTTGATATGAGGATGGGAGAGGGTAGACTGGAGAGTATCATAGTTCATGTCCATATGTCCATGACATAATGGTGGTGACAATTAATAACGTGGAGAAAGAGTTGAACCTCATGTCTCTTTTAACCAAGCATTTCAAAACACAAATTATGTGCATCTAATTTGGAATCCAGCCTTGCAATTATTCTGGAGGACAAGAATTTTACAACACGTTTCTTCTCAAAGTCAAATTAAGGAAGGCAAGTAAGTTCGACAAGGCTTCTTATTATTTGAAGTTTTCACTCCGGGACCAGAGCGTAATTTGATAGGTCTCTCAGGGTGGGATGTGACTTGTGTGCACTTGATGCAGTAGGACCAGAGCGTGATTATCGTCCCATTCTCATAGTCAATTTAAGTCTAGTTTTAACTACAAGGAGGAGAGCAACATTGATGTTGGCCTTGTTGAATCTTATGGAAAGTTTAATCCAAACAAGATTAAGGAGGATGTGAGCCTCAATTCGGATGAGTTTGAAGGGGGGGCGGAACTCGGTTATTTCAATGATTTTCCTATCTTTGATCAGTATCCTAGTGAAGGCCTTGAAGGTGTTCTTCAAGATGATTGCGTCTTTGAGACTGAAGATGTGTTTTAGAGATTTCTCCATCTTTGATGAGTCTACAAATGAAGATGTTGGAGGTGAATTTGAAAGAGTTCTCATGTTTGACGACTCTTCAAAGGGGGATATTGACGTGGAAGACGTTCCCATCTATGATGAGTATCCAAGTGAGGATATTGATGGTGATGAAGATGGACTTGAGAACGTTGGAAGCTCCAATGAAGAACAAGAAATGCCCATTCTTATTAGCAATGAACCTCGCTTCTTGCAATGGGACGATAGCAAACAAGTATAAGAAGAAGGGCATGGAGCGAATGTTGCATTGTGTGTGCTACCCAAGACAAATGAGATTGCTTTCGAAGTCCAAACGGTTCTAGAGGACTTCGTAGAGCCAAAATTTGATGATTGCTCTCCAAACACGTCTCTCGGATTGTCTTTGGTCCAAGATGTGCAAGTTTGTGATGATGTGGTGCCCGAACAACTTCTAAAGTGACCGAGAGAGAGAAGAAACAACTTGTGACATCTTGAAGATCCTTCGGGAATGGTGTTCACTTGAGAAAGTCTTGGGTATGATCTTGGACATGTGATGAAGTTGAATTTTCTCTATGCGAAGGTTGATGATTCTTGTGACGTTTTGGAACCAAGTGTAGTCACCTATGTTGAGTAAGTGTTGAGCCTTAAAAGGCATGGCAAATGGAAGATTTCTTGGCACATAAGCAAGGACACAGTGGATGTACACAAACAAAAGCTCATATTGAAGATTGAAGATGGGTTATTGCATGAGGGTGACGTGAATTAAGGAAATGCAGTCACATGCCTACTTCAGAGCTGCATAATAAATAGTTCTATAGTTCTATGTTTTCTTTATTTAGTTGTCTTGTGTCCAACTTGAGGACAGGTTGTTTTTTTAAGAGGGTGAGTTTGATGCACTAGGTTTAAGGGTATGTATGTCTTTTTGAGTCCTTTGTAGTAGAGGGTCTATAAATAGGAGTCTAGAGTGCTCATTAGGGAGTTTTTTTTTATGTATTCATAAAAAAATATAGAGAGCTTTTGCCCCTTGTATCCCATTTTGGGATTTCTCTCTTATGAATCTATCCCTTATTTGGTTTGCATCTGGATACAAGCCAAGTCATGAAGATCACACATGTTCATCAACAGATCTTTCATATATTATAGCTCTTTTAATCAAAGACTTTGAAATGGATTTAGGTTCATTGAGAAACTTTGTCACGGGTTTTTTCATCAACGTAGAAACTTTCTCGTGATTGAGGTTGCAATAAGGGCACCATATATCCCAAATGAATACATCTTTGGTCTATTATAAACAGGCATGATAGCTCATTGCAGTCTACCATAATTACTACTGAGATTGATCATTACCTTCGTAGTGGAATTGGTAAATCAGAGCTCCCCAAATCCCGTTAGATGTTTCTTGTGCAGTAAAGGATGCCAGATAACTTTCTGCATGACCCTAGTATTACTTGTGCTACTTATCATTTGTGATTTATGTGAAACCTTGTGTTTGTTGCAAGGAATGTTGTTCCCTAAGCGTGGTTGGAAGCACTTACTAATGGAGACTTAGTTGTCTCAATTGAAGGTAGACGGTGAACCCTTTTTTTTTTTTTGGGAACTCCATGTTACTATATGTCTATAGAAGGAAAGTTAAGCCATGGAAAATGAAACTAGTGAGCTTATGTCGCTGTATGTTTCAACAGGCGTGGTATCCAATCTTTGGAGGAATTGTAATCGAATTCCTGTCTTAATCCATGTGCCGAACATGATAGTTTCGAAATGAGCTGGAAGAGATGTGGACCAAATTGAACTTCACAGTTAAGAACAGAAACAGGACAAAAGATGACAATTAAACATAATAGTTTGAGAATAAATAACCTGCAAAGAGATTATTCTACAAAGATCAATGTCCAAATTCTTCCTTCCAGCTAGGTTGACCACAACATTCGGTAACAGAAGTTCTGCAACTTCAGCTTTCAGCATTACAATATCTTGGCATAATCTGAAAGATACATCAATGGAATCACGTTTGATCACCGAAAAGCAAGCTCTGAGAAACCCCCAAATATGTAGAATTGCACAATCACTGCTTGTTACACAGAAGAGGAAAAGGGTACCTCAAAATAATATCATCGGAATAACCAATAAGAGCATAAACAAGTGGGCAAATCCATGTCTCAAAATTTTTCTCATGAGTCTTCCATAGAGTAGACTTCTCCAATGAAATTGCTTCAGCTGATAATAAACATTAGTTACAAACATTACTGATAGAATAGATATTAACACTAGAAACAAAAGTGAAAACAAGAAACAAACTACCTACAAAATGAAGCTCTCTTTGAAATCAAACAAAAGCAAAAAAAAAAAAAAAAAGAGAGGTAAAGCATAACCCTGGAATATTATACCCTCGGCCCCTTGCTATGAGACCATTGAAACGATAACCAACAAAAGCCAAGTATCCCTAGATAAAAATCAATCTCCAACCGAGAAGAGATATTCTTTGTAGAATCTTATGGATGAAAGGTTGTTAATCTTCCGCAAGATCCACTATCCTCAAACAATTAATAAAATTTCAGGAAATTTACTTTGCCCGCTAAAACAACAAAAACTGAAATAGATAATATTGAAAATGGTATACGTAAGCCCACAAAGGAAAAAAGACAATGATAAGCACTTACCAAAACAATTTCATCAAACAAATCGAAAAGATATATGAGGGGAAAAGTTGTGTTAGTAATGTTGAATGACACGAACAAGCTCCCAAAAAAGTAAGAGCAAATAAACCCCAAAACTACAATCACTGCAAGCGAAAGCAAAATGAATAAGTGGATTAGAGTATAGGCATACCGCTAAACTTCCTCTCCTGATCCAATAGCAGATTCTGTACGAGCTCCATATTAACACCCTTAGAGTGGACCTAAAATGCACATAAACTTCGTAAATCACTAGTATCGAAAAAACCACCGAAATTACCCACGAAAGAAGGTTCACACGTTGCAGGCTAGTTATGTGTAAATGAGAAATCAAGATCAGCAATATGAAAGAAGAATTTGTGGCTGTGGTCTCCACTAGTTTTGCTACTTCACAACAGCAACAAAAACTGAACTGGGAAAATTTCTGGAGTAGTTAATATCAGTAATCACTTTCGATTCACTACAAGTCCAGAATAGAGAAAGAAGAGTATTGTAGTATTTTTCCAAACGCTTCACTTATTTATCAAATTTAAACTCATCTAGAACTTGATATTTACGATAGCATAATCAGATCCAAGTTAAACCAATACCTTGTCATTATAGGATGCTGATCAAATGTTTCCAAAGCATTCAAACCAATTATGGAAGAAAACAAGAAAATCCTATATTAATAGAAATATATGAATTATAAACACTAGATGTCATTAGGTAGTAACCTCAATGAGAGACCTCTCAAGAGAATCAAATGATAGCAAAGCTCTTTGGCCCTTTTCAGTCGAGAGTATCCCCTGCATTAACATCAAGAGAAGTTTCAGTCGAGAGTATCCCCTGTATTAACATCAAGAGAAGTAAAATGGTAACTACCCTGGATTATGATTGAACGAAATGGTGAAGCAAGAAAATGTCGCCGACCCATGTAGTTGGGGATAGACTTTATCAAGTTGATGGATATTAAAAACAAGTCCTCACAAAATCTCCAACCTCTCATTCAAGGGTCATACCAAATTTGTTTAGACAAACACATAGCAATGTAATCCAATAGTTTGAAGCTGAAAAAGTTCCACACAGACAAGAAAGGTTCTGAAAAAGGAAAGGACTTTGACAAGGGAGCTTGTGAAGACAAGAATATAATTATCTGCTACTGCATCTTCATTAATCCGAACAAGTCCAAGGTAAAGCAAATGTGAAGTTGGCAACCATTAAGAACCAATAAAAATTAAGTGCATCACAACAAGCCCAATAAAGATATGCACTTATGAAGACCATGACCTTGTCTAAAGCTAAATGGCTTAACCGAATTCCTCCGAATCATTGCAGTTAGGTTCCTAAGTTTGGCAACAACGTTGTTTTCCTTTTCTTTCTTTGTAGGTTTGGCATTCATTTCTTCTCTATATCGTTAACATATTAAGTAGATGCAGTATTTTCAAAGATCCAAAAAGGTAGTTTAAGTTCACTCGGTGGAGATGGGACATCCATGGTTGAATGGAGTTAAGTAAAATGAAAGAAATACAAGTACAAGTATTATCAAATTTAGAGGTAATTATTGGCAGATTAAGTACATTAATTCAACCACTGAACATCACAAAAAGAAATAATAGATGATAGCATTCAAATACAGAAGGAAGTAGTAAAGCTGATGAAGATGCTACAACAATTTTCTTAGAAATGTTGTTCCTATTTTGTTGCAGAAGCAAAAGCAGTCTTGCTCGGGGTCAAGCTTTTCTTTGACATGGGATCCTCATCTCTTGAGATTGTTACATCCCTTCCGTGATTTGTAGTTCATAACATTGTTTCTAAGAAACGTAGTATTTCTCATTCTTCAGAGAAGGCAATACCACTGCACATTCACTGAATGATTGAGGTTGTGATCAACATGAAACAATTTTCAATAGATTCGACTTTGTCCATCTCCTGGTCAAGAGTGCTATTACTTTAGATAGGCTCAGAACTGTAACTACTGTTTATGTTACAGTTCTTTGGCCCTCTTGGCTTTCTTGTCATGTCTCAACCTTTCTATTAGGAGAGAGGTAACGCTTCTACGTCCGGCACTGTTTTATACCCTATTCTTTTTTAGAAATTAATAAAACCTCCTTCAAGCAATTGAAGTTCCCCAAAAGTAATATTAAATATAAGATGGACGAAGGGGCCAGTCAGAACTTCACACATCCCAACACACTCCAAGGGCAGCAAAATGAATGTGGTGAAATTTTGGCAAACATTGGGTCTCATGCTGATTTTGGTCGAAGACCCCCCATAGCAGATTATGATCACCCTTGGGGTCCAAGTGGTTGGAGGCTTGGAGCTTCATGCGAGAGGGGCAGTCTAGCGTTTAGTTTCTTTTATCTTGTGTTCAATTCCAATGCACCCAACAAATAAAGCCTATATAAATGTAATTTCTAGGAAGAATCTCAAGATGCAGCACACTTGATTATATTGTATCTTGCTATTTACAGCTAAAAGTTATTTCATATAGTGTTACACACACACACATAGATATATAGTGCACCCTAGTAGTGACAATACTCATAAAACATTTCAGGCGTATTGCAGCCCTATCCGTATCGTTTTTTTTGTTGGATTCTTTCGTACCGCCATACCCATACCACACCTGTATTCATGCTCCATAGATTCTATGCAATGAAGCAAAGCAACAGATTACATTGAGCATAATCTGAGAAACAAGGATTGCAATTCGAACTTCAAGAGATTTTTGTATAACACTTAAACAGCTAAGACAGCAAGCACAAAGTACACACATTTACCAAAAAGGTATCTTTGATGTGCAAGAAAAAACACACACAAAAAAAAAAAATTAAAAGGCATCAAACTCAATGAAGTGGAGACAAAATAGACATGCATCAAACTCATCACTAACATGAGACCCATAGTGAAAAACACAATGCTCTCTTCTTTCTCCTCTCTCTCCCCCTCCCTCTCTTTCCCCCATCTTCAATCCCACTCTAAGGAAGAACTCGATCATCTTGAGAGGAGCACCAAGAAAGTTGAGGAAGATCCCCCCACTAGTTCCACTCCCATCACAGATCCATCAAGTGATATGGAGATTTTAGGAACCAATGAGTCAGCACCTCAAGAGAACTTGTGGGCAAAAGCTATGGAGAACCCTAAGAGGTTCCAATCTCTGTGGAGGTCACCATGGGCGTCTCTGATAACCCAAATTCCCGGGAGAAAGAGAACGGAATTCTACATTCCTCTGCTATCTCTTTCAAATCCGCTTTAATCCAAGCTCCTGGTCTCTCCAAAGAGGATATTGAGAAAAGAATCGCAGAGTTTGGGGATAGTGATGATGATGAGGAAATGGAATTCGATCAAATGTACCAAACCAAATCCAAGATCAAGATCACATTCTCAAACGAACGTCTCAAACGGAGCAGGGCTTACCGGAAGGGCTGCCTAATTATCAAGCTCTTGGGGAAAAACATTGGTTTCAAGTCTCTTATGGATAGGGTTCACCATCTCAGGAATTTGGAAGGAACAATGGTCCCTGTAGATGTGGGAATAGGTTACTACATTACCCGTTTTGAGACAAAGTCAGATTATCACCGGGTTAACACTGGAGGCCCATGGATCATTCAAGACCATTACCTTACGGTGAGCAAATGGCATAGCAACTTTATAGCTGATATGGCAACAGCAATCAAAACTGCAGTATGGGTTCGTGTCCCATTGTTGCCTACGGAGTTCTTTGAAGAAGATAACATCAAGGAAATTGACGAAAAGTTGGGCAAATATCTGAAACTGGATACTAAAACATATGACTCGAAAAGGGGAAGCTATGCTCGAATCTGTGTGGAGATGGATCTGAGTCAGCCCCTACCTCCTTCAATCGCAGTGGAAAGGTATGACTATTTCCTTGAATATGAACATTTACACCAAATTTGTTTCTCTCGTGGCAGGGTTGGTCACTGGTGGGAAAGCTGTGGGATGTCTCCAAAGTCGGAGAAAGGCTCAGGTGAAGTGGGGAGTACCGTTGGGAACACTGGGAACCTGACAGCAAAGCTGTCAAGTTTAACGGGCAACTTGTTCAAGAAAATCAAACTGAGATCGGGTTTGGGGAATGGATGGTGATTAGCAGGAAGAAGACAATGAACAGAAACCCTGGGTGGAGCACAGAGGCAACTCACATGTTGAGGGAAACCGTCCTGGACTAGCTAAAGCCCAAATAGCAAACTCTTTCTCGTATAGACAGCTTAAAGGTAAAGGCCAACTGGACCAGGCCCAATCTAAATCCCAGCTGGTGCAGAAGAATGGCCCTCCTAGTGGGTCCCGTTTTAACCCTTTGGCTGGGTCAGCGTCTAATAGCAATGCAATTCCTCAGGATCAAGCCCAACAAGCCCCTTCCTGGCCCAAAATTACCAAAAGTAGAAAAGGCACACCCATTTATGCTTAGCCCACACCCGTCCTCATTCCCATCATCAAAAAAACCCAAGCCCAAAATATCAAGCCCAAACTCCAAAGATGGCCCTCAACCCTTGATGACCTCCCAACCATCCCCGTCTTTTTCAATTGACCTACACCTAGAAAACCCTAAGTCTCCTTCTATCTCTTCGGGTGGCGATATTCTGAAACATAAACCCCCCCCCAAGCCCAAAATATCAAGCCCAACTCCAAAGATGGCCCTCAACCCTTGATGACCTCCCAACCATCCCCGTCTTTTTCAATTGCCCTACACCTAGAAAACCCTAAGTCTCCTTCTATCTCTTCGGGTGGCGATATTCTGAAACATAAACCCCCCCCCCCCGAATTTAGACCAGATCCCTACTCTCACATGCTCAAGGACAGCAAGGAGGTGGCCCTATTCGACCCCGAGAAAGAAGATATTCTCCTTACCCAGATCGCATGGTGGGTGGAAGGGATAAGTCTGAAAATAAGAACGAACGAGGCTTTCTTGGGAGGTCAATACCACCTCCCAGTGAAGCTAAAGCCTCTGTTGAAAGCCCCAACCTACCGCATTAGAGTCTACAAACTACTAGGTTTCAACAGACAAGCCTCTCTCCGCGACGACCTCTTTATGGACAGCTTCAACCTTCTTATCTGGAACTACAGAGGTGCAGGTATTGACAACTTCAAGAGAAATTTCAAGGATTTGATTCGCAGCCACAACCCTGAGATTGTGGGTCTTCTGGAAACAAAGGTTAGTTTCAGAACTATGGGAACCATTTTTAAGACCTTTGGTTGTCCTCATATGTGGACCCTTATGGTAGAGCAGGGGGAATTTGGCTGTTGCGGGATACTTCCAAAGTGTCTGTTAATATCTCAGGGGTGTCTTCCCAATCAATCCATGCCCAAATCACTAAGGATAGGTTTGAAGATGGGCTCTTCTCAGCGGTCTATGCGAGCCCCAACCCGATGATGCCGGAAGGTTTGTGGGAAGATATGGAAAACTATGCTAGGAGTTCCAACAACTCCTGGCTCGTGGCTGGGGACCTTAATGATACGTTATTTCGGGAGGAAAGTAGAAACTTCTCGGCTGATTCTAGTGCAGGCCAAAGAAGAAAGTTTGCGGCTCACATCAACTACTCCTATCTCATTGATTTGGGTTTGGCTGGACCCAAATTCACATGGAATAATGGTAGACAAGGTGTGGCTAATATCCAAAAGTGTCTTGACGAGCTCTTTGTAACGAGGAGTGGAATGCGTTGTTCCCGGAAGGTATGGTCCAAACCCTCCCTAGGACTTATTCCGATCATGCTCCTATTCTTATTCTTATCCTTGGTCACACCATTCCCTGTGGAGTTAATAGGCCTTTTCGGATGGAGGCGGCATGGTATACTAATCCTACTTTTGAGAATGTCATAGTTAATGCCTGGACTGGTAATTCAATTTTGATCGTTTTAAAAATATTACTTCAGCTTCTTCGTTTTGGAATAAACAAGAATTTGGAAATATTTTTAGACGGAAAAGATGGGTCCTGGCTAGACTAGTGGAGTACAAAAAGAATTGGATAATAAGTTCTCTCATAGCCTTCAGGGGTTGGAGAAAGAACTCATTAATGATTTTAATCTGATTTTAAATCAAGAGGAACTCCTTTGGTTCCAGAAATCCAGGCAGAATTGGATTACCTCTGGAGACAGAAATACTAGATTTTTTCATCAGTCTACTTCTATCCATAGAAGGAAATCCAAAATTCTTTGCCTTAAGGATTCCAATGCTGTCTGGATTGAGGACCCTGAAGTTCTTAAACGTATGGCTAACAACTATTTTTCTGATCTTTTTACCAGTAGTCAGGTTCCTATGAGTAGATCCCAAGAGATTAGTAACCATCCCACTCTATCCTTTGAAGATTAATGTGCTCTCAACGTTAATAATTCTGAGATATGGAATACCTTTAAGTGTATTAATCCCTATAACGCCCCTGGACCTGATGGGATCCAAGCCATCTTTTATCACAGATACTGGAACATTGTTGGGGAAGAGGTCTGCAATTTATTAAATCTTGTTTTACCAAGTGTTCCATTCCTAAGGACTTAAATAAAACCTTTGTGGCTCTTATTCCCAACGTTGACAAACCTGAATCCCTAAAATACTTTAGACCTATCAGCCTCTGTAATGTGATTTAGCTATTATTACTAAGATTTTGGTTTCTTGGCTTAGACCTTTTTTAACAAAAATCATCAGTCCTAATCAAAGTAGTTTTATTCCTGGAAGGTCCACTATGGATATCTTTAATTTCAGTTTGGAGTGGATCAACCTTATTATGACCTGTGTTTCTACTCTTACCACTTCTATCCTTTGGAATGGGGAAGCCTTGCCTGAACTAGTAGAGGTCTTAGACAAGGGGACCCCCTCTCCCCTTACTTATTTGTTCTTTGTATGGAAAGACTTTCTATTCTCATTAACAGGAAAGCTGAGGCAGGGGCTTGGAAAGGAATCAAAGTCTCTAGAAACTCCCCTCCCTTAACTCATTTGTTTTTTGCTGATGACTTGATCTTATTTGGCATGAGCAACACTACTACCTGTCAGACTATGCTTGATGTTGACTTCTTTCTGTGATATGTCTGGTCAAAGCATTAAGTTGAGTAAATCCAAAATGTATGCCTCTCTTAATATGGCCAGGAGGAAAGCCAATAGACTTAGTGCCAACATGGTATCCAACTTACCTCGGATCTTGGGAAATATCTTGGTGTCTTACTGCATAGTAGAGTGAATAAGAATCATTTTAACAACATTGTGGAAAGGGTTCAAAGTAAACTGTCTGGTTGGAGTAGTTATACTACTAACTTTGCAGGGAGGACCACTCTCATCCAATCTGTTATATTATGCAAACTATGGAGCTCCCTATTAGTGTGTGTGACAAACTGGACAGGTTGAATAGCAATTATTTGTGGGGTGATACTGATAACAAGAAGAGAATTCACTTGATTAACTGGAATAAGGTTTGTACAGGGAAGAGCTTTGGTGGGCTGGGCATTAGGAAAGCTAGAAATAGCAACCTAGCCCTGCTTGCTAAACTTGGTTGCAGTGTTCTAAATGGCGGCCGCTAGGCGCTTGGAGGTACCCCGCCGCCACACCAAACCCCTTGGCGTTTGATTTGGCGCCCAGGGAGATTTGGCGGTGTTTGGTGGCGGCCTTGGCAGCGTCGCGTCTTTGGAGGCCTTTGGTGGCCTAAACTAAAAGGGCTTATTATGTAATTTTGACAAAATCATACACACACACCATAGTTGTCAAAAGCGCGCCTAGGCGCCAGGCGAGGCCCAATGCACCTCTTGCGCCTTGAGGTAGCCCAGGCACAGCGGCTTGAATAAGGCGCAAGGTAGGTGCAAAAGGCGAGGAAAAGTGACAAGGCGAGAGGCGCAATAAAAGTGCGCTTCTTTTAAAATTTGATCTCAACCCTAGGATTTTGAAGATCTTACCCTCGCCATTAGATTTGAACCAAAACAAACACAAAAGGGTTTTTCAGCTAAGAGCCCCTCTCACTCGATCTCTCGCCTCTCTCACTCGATCTCTCATCTCTCACTGCCGACAATCTCTCATTGCCAACGAACTGCTGACGATCTCTCACTGCTACTGTCGTCGATCTCTCTGCTTTGTCGTCTGCCTCTGCTTTGTTGTCTGTCTCTGATTCATCGATCTCTTCTACTCTCTCGTCTCTCTCGTGAGGTATTCTTCTCCACTTTCTTCTCTCTCTCTCTCTCTCCCTCTCTCTCTCTTCATACGTATATATGTATGACAGAGAAGCAAAAAATAAAAATAAGAGAATAGAAAACAGATGCCCACCCGAGGGGTTTTAAAAATAAAAATAAAAATAAGAAAATACGTATATATTTGTGGCTGATTTTTACCTAATGTCAGGTGTTTACCTAATGTAAATTGAACTTGTTTTTTTTTTGCTTTTAGATGTCAAGCGAAGAAACTACGAATAGAACAAATCCCACATGGAAGTATCACGTATGGCAGATCCTGCGAACACTAATAAATTTAAGTGTAATTTTTGTGGCAACATAACAAATGGCGGGGTTTATCGGGCAAAGAAACACCTTGTGGGAGGTTATAGGGACGTGTTAGGTTGTCCAAGATGCCCACCCGAGGTAAAACTCGAGATTCAAGAGTATATGGGAAAAAAGAAAACATTGAAAGAGCAAATGCAAATGATACTGAATATTGATGATTATGAAGTGGAGGATGATGATGAAGATGATGTTATGGAGATTCCGGTTGGGGCCAGTGGGCGAGGTAAATCTGTTGGAGGTAAATCCATTGGAAGCAGTCAAGACTCCGTTTCTAAACCTATGCCAAAAAAGCCGAAGACTAAAGGGCCTATAGATATTCTTCACACTTAATCCAGATGTTGTGGTGAAAAATAGGAAAGGGAAACAACCAACAATTGATGCGAATGACCCATACAAGAAAGAACTAAGAGATCGTGCGGTAACGAGATTCGCAAGGTGGATGTATGATACTGGTAGTTAAATATCCGAGTTTTGAACCCGCGATTGAATCTATTGGGCAATATGGCCTGGGCATGAAACCACCAAGTTACCATGAGACACAGGTCACCTATTTGAAGAAGGAGGTGATTAATACTAATACTTTGATGAGGGATCACAAAGAGGATTGGGTGAAATATGGATGCTCTATAATGGCAGATGGATGGAATGATAGGAATCACATGAGTTTAATCAATATTTGGGTGAATTGTCGAAAGGGAATAATGTTTATTGAGTCCGTCGATACCTCAAGCTATTCTAAGGATGGAAAAAGGTTGTTTGAACTTTTTGACAAGTATGTGGAACTCGTCGGTGAACCCAATGTAGTCCAAAATGTCACGGATAGTGCCTCGGCTAATGTATCGGCTGGTACGAATTTTATCTATTATATTTCATACTAAGTGTTAAACATTTGTAGGTTGTACTTTGTAGTAATACTTTCTTTTTTGTTTCAACTTCTAATAGGAAAGTTTTTGCAAAGAACGCGACCAAATCTTTATTGGACACCATGTGCTGCCCATTGCATTGACTTGATGTTGGAAGATATTTTCAAGATACCATATCTTAAGGCGGTTTTTGAAAAGGCCATTAGGTTTAATGGTTATATTTATGCCCGTCCAGGCGTAATTAATATGATGAGGCGTTTTATTGGAGAAAAGGAAATGGTGAGGCATGCAAAAACAAGATTCGCAACTGCTTTCCTCACTTTATCTAGGATTCATCAACAAAAGAACAATTTGAGGAAGATGTTCATTCCAGAAGAATGGACATCTAGCAAATAGGCAAAGGAGCAGTTAGGCAAAGAAGTGGAAAGATATGTTGGCTTCTTTTTGGAATAATACTGTCTATGCTTTTAAGGTCGCTGGTCCTCTTGTGAAGGTGTTGAGATTGGTTGATAGCGAGAGAAAGCCTCCCATGGGATACATCTATGAGGCTATGGATAGGGCAAAAGAAGCCATAGCCAAATCATTTGGTGAAAAAGTTGAAAATACCAAGACATCTATGCTATTATTGACAATAGGTGGGCAATCCAGTTGCATCGTCCTTTGCATGCTGCGGGACAATTTTTGAATCCAGAGTTCTTTTACTCAAACCCACAAGTTGAGCAAGATGTTGAGGTTATGACAGGGATTTACGATTGCATAACAAAGTTGATTGCAAATGAAGAGATAAATAATAAAATCACTTCTGAGATGACTGTGTACATGAAAGCTGAGGGAATTTTTGGACTGCCACTAGCAATTAGGCAAAAAAATACAAGGGCACCAAGTAATTTACAATTTCACGGTATATTCTATTCGTAATTTATTTTTACCATAACTTGATGGCTAATTAGTTCAAAACTTCAAATGCATATATCTGATTGGTGGGTTGCATATGGTTCTACGACGCCTAATTTGCAAAAGTTTGCGATAAGAGTTCTTAGCCTCACATGTAGTTCTTCCGGTTGTGAACGGAATTGGAGTGTATTTGAACATGTAAGTATCTACCTCAAATAACATATACAACTATTAATTGTTTTCACCTCCTTGTATAAAATAGAAGTTCTTTTGATTCTTGCAGCTCCATAGCAAAAAAAGAAATAGGCTCCAGCAAAAACACCTCAATGAGTTGGTGTTTGTCAAGTATAACAGGGCACTAAAATGTCGATATGATATGCGAGATACAATTGATCCCATTTCTTTGACAAATGTTGATGAAAGCAATGAGTGGTTGCGTGGGAGGATGGATGGAGAATCTAATGAAGATAATGAGCAGGTGTTTGGTGATGATAGTTTAACATGGGCTGATGTTGCTAGAGCTTCTGGAGCGTTAGAGAGTTCCAATGTAACTAAAGCTACAACATCAAGAGCACGAGCAAGCAGTGCCACATCCAATCCAATTCATTTGGTAGATGAAGAAGAGGCGGGTTCCGAAGAGATGGAAGAAGAGGAAGATGACGAGGGATACAAATCCGTTGGTGAAGAAGAAGATGATGACGATTTACTTGGTGTTGATATGGACGATGATTAGTAAACTAAATCCTCCTTAGGATGATTGAAGTGCAACTAGAAAAAGTACTTGGATGCTTGTCTTTTATTGATTTTGATGTCTTAGTTTTTCTCTATGTGAGATCGGTGGCTATTTGACATTTCATGAATATTTTTATGTATCTTTTGGATGGTAAACTCATTAGCTTAGTGCTTATTACTTGAAATATTAGTGTGCGCTATTTTTTCTATTTTTTTCCGCATAGGTGCGCCTCGCTTCAAAAAGGCGCGCACCTCACCTTGCGTCTTTGGTTTCAGGCCCAACAGGACTTTGCGCCTCAGTGCGCTTTTTGCCCGTGACAACTATGACACACACACCCTACAATTACATAATTATATCCCACACCATTCTCACTCACTCCAGTCGATCGAAAGCCTTAGCCCCAACCCAATGAACTCCAGTCTCCATGCGAGGTCCCATCATCCATCGGCGTCGGCGTCGGTCAGTCACCGACTCGCCGGTATGTCTCTCTCTCTTTCTTGTCTCTCTCTCACTTTCTCCTGTCTCTCTTCTGTGACAGAAGTTCTGTCTCATCTCTCCCTCTCTCTCCCCCTCGTATATGGTAGTATGGTTGTTGAGTGTTGTGACTGCTGTCTGGTGACTCTGGTCCAAAAATTGCTCTAATTGTGTTTGCTTTCCTCATACTAGTTTATTGTAAATGATACCAAAAACATGCCACCGAATCACCAATGCACCTATGAATTATGGGTACTTAGTTGTTAATTTCCAATTAAAGTTTCTGAATGTATCTCGGATGAAGTATTAACTTGTATAGTTGTATTACGCATAAAAAAATGGAAATAGTTTGTAAAAAAAAACTGCCGAATTACTTGGCGCCGCCTAAGGGGCTTGGCGCTCGGAGGTGGGTCTCCGCCCGACTACTGCCAAGCGCCATTTAGAACATTGCTTGGTTGGAAAATTATTAACCAAGAGGATAATCGGTGGGTTTCCATTATTACTGACAAATATTTAACTAATCATTCTCTTACCACCTGGCCAAACAAGAGACCTGCCTCTCATGTTTGGAGCATCATCAATACCAGATTTGTTATTGGTAAAGGTACTAAGTGGAAAATTGGAGATGGTCAGAATGTTGATCTCTGGAGGGATTGGTGGTGTGGGGATGGCCCTCACAAGTCTCATAAACTCTTTCCCTGGTAACCATGGGCATGCTGATATTAAGGTTCAGGATATCAATAACATTGATGGCTCTTGGGATTTATCTTATTTGTCTGCTTTTGTTGATCATCCTACCTTCACTCTCATTGTGAAGATGAACGTAACTGGTGTTTCTAATGCAGTTGACAGTCCCATCTGGGTTGGTACCCCTAATGGGAATGGTAAATTTTCTGTTTCTACTGCCTATAGGAGGATTAATAATGGTGAGATTGCCCCTGTTCACTGGGCTTGGATCTGGAAACTTAAGATCCCAGCCAAACTGAAAACTTTCCTTTGGATTATTTTGAAGGACAGTCTACCTACTAACTCGCTTAGAACCCACAAAGGTACGATCCCTATGAGCTTCTGTCCCAGATGTGATGAGACCCTGAGGATGCTAACCACTTGTTTTGTTTGTGTTCTAAGCCTCAGGATATCAGGAGCTGTCTTAGATCTAATGACTGGTTGAATGGCAGTCTCAGTAAATCTCTGTTGGAGTGGATTCTTTATAATGCTAAATCCAAATCTACATTTCAATTGGATACTAGTGTACCTTGGAGCACAGTTTTAATTGTCTCTCTTTGGCAGATTAGGAAGGATCGAAACAAAGAGTTTTGACAATCTGGATACAATCCCCTCTGTGACTTTGCAGGTTATACCGATCTATACCAAAGAAATATATGAAGCCTTCAAAGCTGGTCAGGGCAACTTGACCTGCTACGGATGTGTAATTTCGTGGTCTCTTCCTTTGACAGGTGAAATCAAGCTTAACACAGATGGATGCTACTGCGAATCAAATAACAAGTCTGGATTTGGGGGAGTTTTCCGCGATAGCAGTGGCAGCTGGATCCTTGGATTCTACGGGAAGGGAGATTGCAGCGGCTGTCTCGAAGCTGAAATTTGGGCAATATACAGAGGGCTCACGATTATTCTCAACAAGGGTATGATCAATGTTAAAGTGGAGTCGGACTCTAGTATTGCTGTCCAGTACCTTCAGCGTGGCCCCCCTTCGGACCACCCTCAAAGCCATATCATGGAAGAAGCCAGAAGAATTGCAACTGGGACAAACATCACTTTTTTCCATATCTACCGCCAAGCTAACCAGACTGCAGACTGTTTGGCACGCCTCGGTTCGCAGCAGGAAGAAGACCTTATTGTTACAAGGAATGACCCCCTAGCAGCTAGGGAATTTGTCATGTCTGATGCCCTTGGTGTGGGGCATCTTAGAGTCTAGATTGGGCATTGTTTTGCCAGAGTCTAGTTTATTTGAACTATGTTGCTCTGTAAACTGAATCCAATCGTCTTTGTGTAATTTTAACGATTCTGTTCGACCAAAAAATGAAACTCAATGAAGTAGGGTCTAGCAAGCACAGCCGCAGTAGAGTATGGTAACTCTTATTAGGAAAACCTGGGTAGATCAAACTGACTACAATGGACTCACCTGGATAGTTTGAGACGTCATATCAATTATCTTAACAGAATCATCCATCAGATATTTCTTCAGAAGCCGCATAAGAGAAACAAGTAGTTCTTCAGATATGCCAGTGTCCAAATGAAAATTTGCTTCTGTAGAATTTTCAGGATAAAGCCGCGGACAAAAATGTGTCTGACCCGACTCTCCAGGGAGATGAAAAACAACACTATGTGGATCCCCAATCCCGACCTGCACTCACAATAAAAAGAAGAAAATTACTGACGGAATCTAATCAAAACCATGGCAATCAAAACAACGAGGATATAACAGCAAACAAAACATTAATACCTTTGATATAAGATCCGACACCCATGCCAATAAACTGTTTCCTTCACCCAATCCACACATTCGAACTAGTCTCCAAACTGCTTGGACACTTTGATTGTCGCAACACCAATCATTTTCTGCACAAATAATCTCTGTTTTGCCTTCTCTCTGATGGATTACCCCCATGACTAATTTCTTGTGTAATGCTTTCAGACTACAAGAACAAAAAAAGAGGTTATCCTAGTAAAGAATGATAATTTACAAGCAAATAAGTTCGAAAAAAGCTCAACTGTTCACAACCATTTTTTCGATCATCATATACAAAAATGGAAAAAGGTTTCTAATTTCATCACTATATGGTTCAAGTTCAAATAATCATATGTAAAAAAGCAAAATAGAGTCTCACAAACATTCAGACTTTATCACATTATTTTCTACACAAATTCCCAACAAAGTAATGAATCTAGGATAGAGATGGTTAACAAGGAGTGAAATGGGTGCCTAAAATCTGCAATTAAACTAATAAATTACATGATATGTAATAATGAAATTCCCAATAGAATTACAGATTTTACTTGTGCAGAAGAAGAAAAAATTGCATGTACCTGCACAGTAGTAATCTCGGAGGGAGGTAGCTAGATCTCTTCACAAACTGCAAATGAAAATATTGTGCAAGCAAGGGGAACGCAAACACACAGAGAGAGGGGGGGAGAGAGAGGGGGAGAGTAAGTATAATTAGAACAATGACCAAATCAACAAACTTTAATTTCTCAAATTGTCAAACGCTTTCAACTTTCAACTCTAACACAAACCTTTATCAAGTGTTCCTTTGGTGAGTAGTCTTGACATAATTGCTGCTGAAACTTCCGTATCCCATCAAATTCATCTAGTTCTGGGAAAGGCTCCAGTTCCTGAAAAGGGACAGATTCGAATGAATAAAACCAAAGAGACCGTTAAAAATAACAATACCTAGGTCAAACGATAACATTCACAAGCACAAAAAGAACCAAAAGAGACCCATTTACAGCTGGGGAGCCAAAACTTACTTTGATGTAATCATGGAGCGATGGGTCGGAATCCACAGTAAGCTGATTAAGCAATGACAGAACTTGAGAAGATTGAGTGCCAGAAAGATCACTGTTGGATACCAAAGGAATGCAACAACCAACCAACTTGGATACCAAATACTGCACCAAATCATTAGCACAAGTATATCAGAAAACATCACATACACACAATGTTAAACTTTTCACAGCATGAAAACAAGATATAAACCTGAAGCTGTTCACCCAGCACACCAGCAGTTTCTTTTGATGGGCTGCTTCTGTATGTTTGGAGCAACGAGGAAATGATACGGCAACATTGGTCTTGTAAACCATTACAACAAACAAATAGCCCCGCCAAGTTGAAAAGATAACTGTGACAATTCAGACATTAGTTCAGAAGGTATAGCTGCTACAAAAACTCACCATGGCAAAAAAGGAAAAGGCCTTTGACAAAAGGGCCCCAATACACTTCCATGTATACCAAAAAGATCTATCGAATCAAGAAATTGGTCAGAGGGAAGGATTACTTTCCTTCAACTCCCAAGTAAGCAAACTTCTAACAATCGAACTTTTAAGTCTACAATAAGAGCTCTCCAAGCCATCAAAGGGCACCAATTCCCCTATCGCCAAATAAGCCATATCAAAAAGAGAGGAATCATTGCTCAAATTCTCCTCCTTCCTAACAATTGTGCGCAGACGACTGTTATCACTAGTCTTTTGCATAATTTATTTCTAAAAGGATAATACCAAATAGGTGTCTCACTTACTTGGGGCAAAGATTGACTGATTCATAGAGAGGGAGAGAGTATACATATATAGTCTGTTAAAGCATTGAACTCAAGACTCATTGGCAATGAGTGAAGAAGCCACCCATACTCATATACCAGTTTTGGAGGTTATAATTAACCAATGTGGGACAAGCTCTAAAAACAAAGAATCCATAACATTGGAATCGTTACAAAAATAGGTACACTTTTGGCACAAACAACGGGACAATCAATCAAGAGAGTCTTGTCCAAAAGCCTTCCAAAGCCTAGCTCTGATATAATGCTAAAAAAACATCCGACTTAAAACCAATTGGCAGTGAGTAGAGAGCTCATATACTAGTTTTGGAGGTAACAATTGCTTAAAAGTTGTGCAAAAGGCATACCTTGTGCAAACACACACACCCCAGACACGGCGTAGACCTATGGAGCATAAAAGCATAAATATGGAAGCCGTGAGGCATTTTCAAATAAACTAGAATACATGATGGCTTCAAGAAGGGCCTCAACTTAGCCTTGAAAGTATTGCATGATAAAGTAGAATGGCAAAAAAGGATTCATGTAGCCTACCACCAATGATTGAGATTTGAAACACAAGATATAGCAAGTTTTGGAATGTTTGGAAGCAAGCTAAAATTGACAAACTTCCAAAGTACCACACCCTTTTTGTCTCTACAATGGGCACCACATGCATACTGAGGCAATATTTCAAATGCAAGTAAATCTTGAGGATCATTTTGACCAACTTATGCAGCTGTAGCCTACTAGCCTGGGATCATTGTATAATTACTACTTGATAAAAAGGTAAGGAATGCGTTATGGATGAGTTCAGCTTCACATAGCAAGATGGAGGGGAGAAAAGCACCAGAATTGAGAACCGGGAAGAATGAAGCAGAATAGTGACTAGGCCGAGTTGCGAGAAAGGAGGACAAGAAGAGAGGAAGGAGAAAGGCATCGCCTCACAAGGATTCAGCAAAATTAAGTCAGAAAGTTCAACTACATTTGACAGATATGATAAAGAAGTTGGGTTTCTTTCAAATTCACAAAAGTGGACTGGAGACTTAAGAGTTGGTAACTTAAACCCACCAACAAAACTAGTTTATACTTCCTGAAGCATCAATTTACACCCAATACAATTGATTGATCCATAAGACAACCATTGACTAAATTACGAGCTATATGTACCAAATTCACAAATTGTCAGATATCTCTTTTACAGTAAATCAATCACAACAAAGATAAATTTGAAGCGGCAGCAAAAAAAAAAAACTAAATCAAAGAGAAGCAAAAACACATAATTAACTTCATAAGATTAAGCTCTAAACATGTTGCGCAAAAAGTACCATACAATCTCCCTTTTTTCTTGAAACAAGTTGTTCGTAACAAATTCAGGCAGACTAGGTAGGGCAGCACCCTTACTTATGTGGTCCTTCCCCAGAGCAAACCCGATGGATCCTTGCCTCACAAGCATCTCAAAACCAATTCTAAAGGATGAGAGTATAAACCAGCTATCCCTTCCCATTCCCCTTCAAAACCTAATCGCCCGCTCAATATTGCTTCTTAGAATCTGCACTCTAGTACCTCTTTTTCTTTCTAGGTCATCTTGGCAGCAGTTAAAAGTGGATAAAACTCAAAGCAATATATAACTTCAGTTTTTAGAAACTTGGAAGCTCAACTAATTTCTTTCGTAGCAATCGTATTATTAACCATACTGAGAGCTGGGATAGTAAACTCACTTGAAAGTGCTAGAATGTGCAGCTCTGTGCCCTAGAATACTAATAAGCACCTCAATTCCAGCCAACCGGTGACACTTGTGCCTGGGATGAACTGCGGCAGTAACTTTGTAATGCATTTCAATGATGAACTGTGCAATCATGCAGAAGACACTTTGAGAAATTATACAACAGATGCTATGTCCTCTATCAGATGAATAGATGTGGAAACCAATAAATAAAGCTAGGCTAAACTCTGAACACTCAATAATATTCAATCTGAATAATCTAGGGATAGAACCATCACCATAAAAACTCTATCTGGACGGAAAATTTTAATCATGTCAATGACACCGGAACTTCTGCAACGCTCTTCCCTACAAAAATAGTAGAGTTCACTTAGCCTAAAGCAGCTTCATCCGCAGAATAGAACTCAAAGGGTGCAAAACAGTATTTCACATGTTCAGGAATCCATCAACAACTGTTTGAATTGTATGAACAATCGCTTCTTTGGAAAAGAAAGGTAGCATAGGATCTGACTCGGAAGAGGCTAGCGAAAAAATATGGCTGACAATGGATACCTGTAGCAAAGAAAAAAATGGCAGACATGAGCAAACCCTTGTAGGACATGAGGACTACACAACCCTTAATAAAATAGATAAATGAAAATAATATCAAGACTACAAGTTCCCAACCACCAAAATGAAAACCCATACTTTTGGTAACATAGACTGGTGATCAATCTATTTCTCATCATGAAAAAATTGAGTGCACTCAACAGAGAGAGAGAAAGCAGCATCAGGCACATAATCTTTTTTGGGGCATTACACTTGCCCCGATAGAAAGACAACAACACAGCGTTAGACTTAGACCGTAGACGAAGTTCAGTAAGTCAATCAAGAAAAGGCAAATCCATGAGAAAAAAGCACCCTCTCTGTAAGGGAATCTCCCTAAGGGAACTTGAGAAATTATTTCAAACGAGTGAGGTAAAAAGACTGACTTGAAATATGAGACAATTTGCATTCCACTTGTGAGAGGAAGTCGTCTAATACAAATGTGACCTCAGTTTATGGTAAACCAACAGTTCAGCAGACCACAAGTATGAAGGACATGAGTGACCACCTAAGAAGCTAAGAAGCACAAACACAGTTACACAGATAGGCAAGCAGGTACCAAAACGGAAACGGACACGGCAATTCTAAATTAATGGAGACACAGAAACAATGGGTGACATGGAAAAATTAAAATATATGCATATGTGTGTGTGTGTGTGTTCATATATTCCTAATTTTACACGCATAGTGGATCCGCAAACACGCAAACCGTTAGAACATGTTGGTGTTATTGTATTCTTTATCGGTCTGCGTTAGTCAAGGTAGTTTTGTAATTGTCCGCTTATTAGCATATGCAAACACATTGGTGTAAAAGGCTGATTAAGCTTTTGAACCCAGGTCTCACAAGTCAAAAACCTCCACCCTTCCCTTCTTCTCTAAACCTAACCCTAAATTCATATCATCAATCTAACTTTGTATGGGAATGTAAATTGATCTGTCTCAACTCTTCCGCTCTGAAACTAGGACAAATAGACTTAACATAATGACAGAGAATCAGGTTCAGAAGTTTCAGCTATACTTCGTGTGTATTTGTTCTTTCTTTTTTTTTTCCCCTGTTGGCTGCTGGCTGCTTCTGGATTCTGATATTGGGTTGTCTTTGACAGTTTGACTGTTGCTTCTGCTTGGGATTGTAGATTTCACAAGAGTGTTGATGCCTTCAACCACCCACAGAACTTCAATTCGAATTAGTGGAGGACCGATAAGGGAGTGTTTTAACAATATTTTGTCCCAATAGAAAATGACATATCCAGAGTATTTCCTATCCAACCAGTTTTTTTGGTTTAGAAATCCAAAACTATACACTATAATAGGGGGCAACAAATCCTTAGTTGCAGGGAGCTTCAAAGTGGGTGGGCTCCAAAGACAAGAGCTAGAATCGGCACTCCAGAGTAAGGAGCGCAGATAGGAGCTTCCACACGAATCTTAAAAAACAACTCCAAACTTCTCTTTGCAAACATATGCAAGGAAGAAGAAAAAGAGAAAAGAAGTGAGAGATTAGGACTCCGTTTTGTATTTGACTCATCCATGTGTTTAGTCCATAAATATGATATAAAAACTAGTAAGACAGATTTAGGACTCTCGTTTCATTTTTGACTCATCTATGTGTTTAGTCCATAAATTCGATATAAAAACTATATTGGTCCGTCTTTTCTTACTCGTGTTTCTATATAAAAATACTTATATACAAGCTCCTTTCGGCGCTCCTAACTTACGATCTTCTACATAGCCCCGCTCCCGCTTCGTGCAACTAAGAATAAATCCTTCAATCTTTAGTGATCAAAGAAAGAGAATAACTTATGTGGTGCTTTAGTAATCTTGTTGGAGGGAAGCACAAGAACCATTTAGTTGCCAAATAGCACCACACCCACACCCCCCAAGAAATTAGTCAAGAGTCAAGACTCACAAATCAAATATGGCACCCTAAACCCACAACGGATGACATGACCTAACGTCCTGACCCTTGCACGAAGCAAGCGTATCCACCCAAACACTTGTATTACACACGCAAGAGACTATATATAATCTTTAATTCTAGTATTCTACTCGTCTTTTATTCTCCTGTTCAATCAACTGAAGATCCCTAGTTGACGCACTAACAAAGGGAGTACCAATAGAGACAACTTTTTATTCAACAATGACAGAAGTTTTGAACACCAACTTGAAGGGGAGTGTTGGTTGCTAAAATACTATTTATAGTTGCTAGGGCCATTTTTGCTATTTCTATTGTACAAAATCTATGACATCTAGAAAATCGTAGGTCAGTCTCTTCATCATCTTCTCTCCGGTATTATTTGTTTATTTTCCCTTCTTTACAAGTTCTGCAAACCAACTCATACATGAACCGATTCCTAAATTCCTAAAAGGAGGGTTCACTTCTAAACTACAAGAAATGTGGCCACACATAAGAACCTTCTAATCAGCTAATGCAACATTAATTCACCCTTACTAAATACTCCAATCTATTTTCGAACTTAGATAAGGAGAGAATCAAACCATATGTTTCTTTACGAGTTTGTCTCTTTCGTTCTCAGATATATCAGCTATACGCAAAATTGAACTCTGAAGCACCATCGCTCCATTTTCCCATCCCGACTTCTTACTGCAATGTAACGCCATGCAAACAGAAAAAATTGGAACAAAGTAGTTCTTCACCAGATGTGTTGCTTGTTGATGGGCCACCTGAAATCAGGTTAGCGAGTAGTTATTGTTTTTGTCAGAACGAGCAGTGAGTTACAATAACCATCAAACAAGGCAACTATATTCACAATATAACAAACAAGAAGACATAAACGACTCAACATACAACTATAAGAAGTTCACTGCCATTTCTAGCAACCCTTACTAGGAAAGAACAAAATCAAACTAAGCCTTGTGTCCTAGCCAATCGGGGTCGGCTCCATGAATCCTCCTCATTAGAAACGTAACAGGAAAAAATTAGCATTGCCCACCTTAGCTATCCAGTTTAGGTTGGAAGTCTCCCCATGCAAAACTAAAGCTGGAAGAAGCCAAAGGCAACAATACTGCATGAAATTACTGGGCTCCATCCCGGAAACAAATAGATCCCTTATCTGTAAAGAATAACAACAATATTACGGATCATGGTTTGCTCTCTCGTGACATCTTTGGAACATACCTAGAGGAAACAAATGGAAACATTAAAACCTTACCTCAACGAGTGAAACTAGGCTCACGCCACAAGCAACCCAAGAAAAGAGAATTGATCCCATAAGTTCCTCCAAGTACTGCAAAAGTCGAAGGCAGTCCGCTAATAATGGTTTCAATAAATTTAAAATAAATTTGGCATTCAAGTAATTCTACAAGAACTATCGTCGGATGAATGCATATCAAGATGATATGCCAACAAACCCTTTCAACCAAGCAAGGCACTTTCATTCACAAAGATCAAATCAATGATAAAGAAAAACCAGTGGAGCAGTCACCTTTGACCTACTAGTATACTGGAGCTGTCTTGATAGATTATCAAGCGCGGCGACAACCAATTCCCTGGAGAAAGAAAAGACTATCTTATACAGACAACAGATGGCTCGTCCGAACAACAGCAGAATCAGATGATATACATTACCTCTGAGAAGGATCAATTGCAGAAATCACACACATCATAAAAACAGCCTGCACGTGACATCCAATATCAGCATGGGATAAAAAGCATACAACTTTCTTTCGTATTTAACAAAAATAAAAGAGTAAAATAAAAAAATAAAACTCAAGTTGCATATTACATAAAGGCCTGGCAAAACAGATCAGTGTCATCCTCATTAGCAGGGGTCTTATATGGAAAAGAAGGGGAATAAATGGAAAGACTAATAAACTAGCAAGCATAACAGTTTCATTTATAAGGCTATCAAAATGGACAAAAACACTCTTAACAATTAAAAACAAACCGAGAGTGAATACCTAACAGATACGACCCGATATAGACACGTTGATACAGAAAAAAGAAATAAAGGATGATGCCAAAACTAAAAGGAAACAAGGAATTCCTATTGTACTTCGACAAATGTGCACCTTTATATTTTAGTGGCACAAAGTGTAAGGTTGACAAACTATAGGGGGGAAAGCGCAACTGTTAAAGCATCTAAGTTGAAACCAATTGGCAATGAACAAAGAGGCAACCTAGACTCTTATACTAGTTCTGGAGGTGATAAGATGTGGAAACGACTCGCATGTGGAGAGGCAAATGACAGATTCATAACAGAGGAATCACAACAAAAATACAGATTGCAATGAATCAAAAAACAAATAGGAGTTGCACAAAAGCCTCCAAAGCCTACCATTGATATCATGTTGAAGAATCCCACTCAAAATCAATTGGCAATGTGTGGAGATATCGCACAGGCTCCAACACTACTTTTGAAATTCATATCACTTATAGGTGTACTTTGGGTGTTTACATGATATTGAATATTGATGTAGGGTATGGTAGATGCCAATAGTTTCAACTTTCAACAAGCATTAGGATATTTTAAGTGGTGTAAATGCTTGACTTCTTGTCAGTAATTCATTCAAACCTCAGAAGACATGAGGAGTAAATTTGCATTCTTGTTTACGAAGAGGTGAAATAGAATCTAAAGGAGTAAATTTTGACCATAGCACTCTGTCTTTCCTCACAGCAGTAAGCAATCCAAGAATCCAGTAAAGCTACAAGGTTTTGTGTCCTTTCCTTTTATGCCTAGCCCGGTGTTACTGCTCAAAAAGATTGTTCAATATTCCCCACAAAGCAAATATTAAGAAAGGGAAAAATGTAGAGATAGAGATGAAGTTAACAATAACCTCGAGCTCTATCTTCTCACTGAACATTGCGAGATGCATGAGAGTGATGATAATGGTTTCCATTGTTGGATGAGGCTGAGGACCAGTAGCCAATACCTCTTTTGCAGTAACCACTTTTTCCTTCGATGAAACCACCAACTTTGCACCAAAATTTGAACTGGAAAAACAGAGAGAAAATTTGGCACTATTCAAGAAAAGAACTTCAGGTATATGAACAAGAAAAGCAATGACAAGAATTATCTTTATCTCTAGTACACAGCAGAGTAGACAGAGTAGTCAACATATCGAAGACAATGCAAACTGTAACAAATAATAGGTCCCCGCAGTCCAAGAACCAACCCTACATTATTGTTACCCGACATAAAAACAATAGCTAAAAGACATCAAAAATGGGACTTCACCTCACACTCTTAACAACTATCCTCATTAGACATCTCGAATTAAATGACTAAATGAGAAATGTACAAGGATGAAGCACCATAATAAAACAAGAAGACAAATTTATTGTTAGAGTTTGTCCCACATTGGTTAATTATCACCTCCAAAACTAGTATATGAGCCCAGGCAGCCTCTCCACTCATTGCCAATGGGTTTCGATTTCGATGCTCTAACAATGCTATTCGGAATAAGCGAAGAAATAGGTAACGCCAGTAGAGCAAGGCAACATCTCTCTGCTCAATTAAACTATCATTAAGAATCTGTCAAGTATCTGTTAGCTTCATTAGTGCCTATAGACTATTGCCATCCCCAGAGGGCAAGGCAAACCTTTCAAGACCTGGTATAAACCTGGCTGAATCTGTCCTATTATTCGGAAAACAGAAGGACAAGAGGGAGGACTTTGGAAGGCTAAAGTATGTTGGAGATAAAGCCACTAGTACTGACATCCATAGCTAAAGAAGCTAGCACCAACAGAAACTACAAAATGTTCGCTTGGGCTCGCCACACACGAAGAGCAGAGGCCTGAAGAGGTGCTATGTCCTAATATTTGTGTTCGGTGGAACAAGATATCTTGATGCACGACCTGCTTATTCATCACTGTATTTCTTTTTAGATCCCAACTAGTTGGTACTTGGTTTAGTGCTATATTCAAACTCGTAAACATTTTACCGGTCATGTTGCCCAACAGTATAGATAATGGAAGCATCAAATACCCACCATATATCCTGGAACAGGTCATCGTGGCCATCCCAAGTTTGGAAAAGAGTGCCAATCCGCTTTGCCAAGGAGAACCTAACTCGGTAATCAGGATCCTGGAGCATTCTGAGTAGCTTTTCAATCATAGTCTATTTATATACGCCAGAGACCATGCCACATAAAAATAAAGGGACATAAGATCACGAATCTGTTGTAATCAAAAGAAAGTTGAACTAATAGGACAGGGACAAATTCTTCCCTCTCTGCATCCAATATCCAAAAGTTATAACCAAATTGCAGTTCACAAAAGATAATTCCAAATCAATTAAGAATTCAATAGAAACGAGAAAAGCAACCCACAGCTTACGATGGAGCATGTGCATCAGAGTGTTTAAGACTAGTAATCTCTGTTACAACAATTACCTGACCAATGTGAGGTCTGACTACTATGAAATTGGATATGCAGTCTATTAACTTCGAGCGCCCGGACCAATCAAAGAGGTCATTTTCTGCAACTCTGTTTAACAAATCTCCGAGAAGTATCAAGCTCTGGAAAACAATAATAAACAAATTGAAAATTAGCCACAACAAAAGATATTAAAAGCACAAACCCATCGCCAATGAAAATTTCCTAAAGACAGAAAGAATGACTGAAACAGACAACAATCGATTCTACATGTACACTGTACAGTGATGATCCCATAAATAAAAGTTAAGGAAGATGAAAAGAAACATGTGTTTATCGGTAAAGATTGATGGCAAGTTAGTCCTGCTGCTAGCTGTTAGCAGCTTGCTGTCTCTCCGCCTTATTTTATTGATGTTAGGCTCCTCTAGAGGCCTTCTCGGCTAGGTTCACTTATAATCCAATGTCCCCCGAGGGCCTCCTTCACTACTTCACCTTCTCCTTTTCTTGAACCGCGCCTCTCGGTCTCATTGAGCTTTCAGCTATCATATGCGATTTACCTCTATTTGTTTGTCATTTGGGTGTGCAGAGCAGAATACAAGTGCATGGAACTTAAAATATCACAGAACAAACAAGTTCCAGTTTTAACAAGGTAATCCAACGTCATTATGAATTGTAAATATGGCTTCACTCCTTAACTCAATAACACTATCATATTTCGCACAATCATAGGACTCACCAGTCATCTGCTTAAACATATTTTTGTTACCTCTTTCAAATTTGTTTAATGAAAATAGAATTTCTTTTATTTTGATGAGCACTTAACAATAAATAAGTGCTCATACACTATTTGGAAATAACATTGCAAACTTTGTCCATCCAATAAAATAGCGCTTGCTGGTTAAAAACCAAAATCCCCAGACGTATTGGAAAGATTATGCCAAGCAAGCAATCTAGAGAACAGACGAATATTTAAGTCTAAGTCTAGTGTACCCAAACCTAACCTCAATCCAGCCTGGTTTCCAATAAGGAGTTTCCATCAATAGGTCATTTAACTCAAAAAAATTGAGCAAGGGCTCCTAAAAATGCAACCAAATTTACTATCAGAAAGAGCAAGAGTCGGCCATCTAAGCCTCGTGATATTATGCAAAGACGCCTCTAAATTATTCTCCTTCCAATGGACTCACTGCAGAATGAGCATCAAGTGTAATCCAAGATCTGCACAGAGGGTTTGAGAGACAAACTTTACTGAAGTTCATTGAAGGTGTCAATGCAAATTAGCTGGGACAAAGTAAAAGAAGATTATGCATATGGAGCCACAGTGCACCTTAAAGGTTATCTAAATTGAGCAACTCGAATACATGTGAGGTCGCCAGGAGTACTCCTTCTCATGCTCCATTAGGAACAACTTGACCAGGCACTTAGTTTTAGTTCATGCATTTTACACTGTTCTTTGCATGTCTGTACACCTAACAAAATGACGCCATTATACCCCTTTATATGCTAAAAAACTGAAGATAGAGTAAATACCTGCTCCGATATTCTTTCCCTAAAAGATGTGACAGCATTTTTTTCCTTTCCAACAGTGCTGGTATCCTTCCCACAAGTGTCCAAGGAAATTAAGGTCCCAAGCAGATCATATATAGCAACTAGGATAATAGAACATTGTAGTTTAAGGTTTGTCCTCAAATCTACAAAGTTATTCATTGACGAAACCTGCAAAAAGATGATGAATACATGAGCAAAAATAACAAATTAAACAAAAACTAAGAGGTTCTCAAAAGAAGTTGCTTGAAGTCATTTCTTCTCTATTTGCTTCTCTACTTCAAGCAATCAGAGTTCAGATTATCACATTACCAAGTGTGAAAACTGTCTGGAAGAGGACCAATAAGGATGTCGACAAAGATTGAGTAAAATATTTTCCAAGACCTGAACGAGAATAAAAGCGCATTTAGATGTGGATAAATGTATACCTGTTCACAAAAGAACTAACTGCAAAAAAAAAAAAAAAGAAATAAAAATGGTTTAAACCATTGCATGACATACGTTTGCTTCATTTTCTTTTTCCATGAGGTCAAACAAAATTTCCCACGCCACCACCGGTAAAACTTCGAAAAAACTTGAAATAAGTGATAAAATGTGAAACTTCCACAACCCAGATGAGACAGAAACACCACTGACAGTTTTCCGGCCAACTGCTATAGCATCAAGATCTTTCGAGTCCTCACACAAATCCAACTCCATGTCCATAATCATACTTATACTGCTATTTGATGGAGATGTTGGAACACAAGAGATGGAAGCAGGAAAGTCAGGCAGCTCTATCTCAGACTGAAAATTCGTAGCGCTAGGAGAACATTCTTCATATAACTTGACCAAAGCTTTCAAAAGCCTCTCAATAGATTGACTTAATGCAGTGTAGACTGTTACATTAATCACATTTTGATCTGTCCATTTGTTGAAAAGAGGAGAGCAAACAAAACTCTTGCAAGAAGCCATTATGGAAGTCATGCCCTCAAAAATAGAAGTTGTGCTTAAACAACCTGTTCTCGCGTCATTATGACTCTTTTCAATGACAGAAATAGCACAATCCAGGAGTTTTAACAAGTGCTGACCCATTTTCGCGAAGAATGGTGAAACTTCTTCTGTTACCCTGAAATAAGATAGGTACAACTCATAAGGAAACTACTGGGAGAAGACAACCATGTCTGATATGAAAGAAATAGAAATGTGTGGAATGGAAGAGGAGGCAGACATCAAGAAGGGAGTCGAGATGCTCTTAATTTCAATTTAAGAGCCAGAATGGTAAGTTAAATAAAGGTTCATTCCCACAGTCTCACATTTTTCATGAATATGGCATCCAAAATGTGAACAGCAAGTGATTCAACATAATTGTTAACTCTATAAAATTGTATGGTACGTTAAACGTGAAAATCATCTAATTGTACAAGTAACATTTTTACAATGGTATGTTAAACAGAAGAAACACCATATCGTACAAGTACTAAAATTACAAAAACAAGAAAAGAAAGGAGAACTTCCTATGTTCAACACGAAAATCATCTATTGAAAGAACATTTTCACATCAAATTGCAAAAATAGAAAATAGGAAGAAACTTGAAAGAAGGAAAATAGACAAAAGGGACAAATGACTGGCATATAAATAGCGGTGCTGGAAGGAAATTCAGTCAGTGCTTTGAGTATGCATGAATAACAGTCTCTTATTCCTACAGACACCTTAACTTGTCTGAAGCAGATAAGGAAATGCCGCACCAACACAAATGCAACCCCACCAAACTGATACAAATAAATGTATTTCCAAGATTGACAATTCACAATTGTATACGAAAACCTGATACAAATTGACTGACCTTGTTATATAAGAACCAAACATAAAACTAGATAAGAGGGCACATTTATAGAAGAGGTCACATAGAAGTTTCTGTTCGAGCTCTTTATCCAGTAAAGCTTCCAGAATATAGGTCTCCATTTCCTGAAGAAGCGAAACTCTTAACTGATGGGGAAGGCGTACATTTTGGTAGCAGTGGGATTGACAAACCTGAAAATCAACCCTGATAAGTAGAAAATAAACAAAAAATACCGCCACCGATTGAGGAATACATGGCTACTCTTACTGACGTTTGAAGAAAATAAATAAACACCAAACAATGATCGTGCTGAAGAAAGAAGAAAAAGATATCACCTCAGGAACAGAACCATGATCAATTTTTGCCAGGACTTCCACAGAGCATTCGAAAAGTTCGTGCAGACTGTCATTTTCATGATCCTCCCCCTATAATCTCAACTCAAAAGATCATATTGATAATAGTTTGAATTAAGATTTACTAGTAAACTAGGGAAAATATCATCCGGACAAGTTATAGATTGACCTTTGATAAGGCAAACTTAGACTGTACAGAATAAATGTCAACTAATAATCAGAAAAGATCACCAAATGTGCACCTTGATGCATTCCTCCACAAGAACATCCATGGATGAGTGATACGGGAAAAGTTCCTTGCAATCGAGTGGCAAAGGAGCACAACCAGCGCATAGAGCAAAAACAGCTGCTGGCAAAAATCTTACAAGGCCCTCATTCAACATAGGACAATCCTGCATAAGAATGTGACGCTTACTTCAAAAAAAATATCAGAGGTTGAATGAAGAAAAATCTGAAAACCCATTTAAATGATTTGTAAAGTTACAAGTTAGGGAATTGAGGAAACTGACACAAAATACCCACCAACGAAGTCCTGAATTCAACCGATTCTTTCACATGCAATGGACTGTACCTCTCATACACTCACAAAATTCTTCTCTTTTCAACTATACCTTCTGGGTAAATTACCATCTTGGATCAGCATCTGACAGTCTAACTACCGTAAAAATCAGAAAAGATAGAAAATCCAACGAGGGGTGGGAGGTGACGGAACAGGTTTTCAAAGGCTCTTCAACCATGAATCATGTAAACCCTTGATAGTTTGTGATTGTATACTAATATTTCCTTATTAGCTAATTTTTCCAAGACAGCCAGAAAATATAAACCGTATGAGTACTATCTTTAGTGTAGACTACACAGACCTCCCCCGAGTCTAACAATACCATGGATCTCCCTTGAGGTCTCAGAAATGAAACTGCCCTCCCTTCTCATTAATAACTCATGCAAAATCCCCCTTCAGTACAATCACCATTACCAAGTGTCCCTAATGCTGAGGCAGCCAGTTATATTCAATAACTTTCCATTTTACCATTATTAAAATCAGACGACTTTAAAACACTAATCGATTACAAGTAAAAATTCAATTAAGGTTCTGCATAACCCATAAATAACTAGCCACATTATTCCACCAAACAACTGTGAACCTCTCTCAGTCTCAATTACACTCTACGCATACCATAGATCCAGACAAAAACCTCAACCACTTCTCTATATGCTAACTCTCCATCTCTCTGCAGTCTTTATCGTGCATCAGTGGCAAAATCAGCTAATTGCAGAATAGAAAACAAAGTGGGATATTCTAATGAATCTAATCCCTTGTGGATCAATTCGATTGACCTAGGATTCGCTCAAATAGCCCCAAAGAGACAATTTGAAGCATAATCAGTCTGAATCGGTGTTCAATATGCCAGCTTGGACATGGAGGGGGTTATTGCAGTTGGTCACTAATTACTGTGGTGACGGGATTCGTGAGGGGTTATGATGGGTGTTTTGTATGGGTACTGTAGGGATTTGCAGTGGTGTGGTGGTTGGCATGCAGGGAGAGATGTGATAAGAGATGAGTGACTTTTGTGTTGGATGGAAAGGCTGTGTTTGTCATGGTGGAATATGATGACGCTGGTTGAGAGAGAGATGAGAGATAAGTCGGTGGTGGAGATCTTGTGCAACGGAGAGTATCTTGATGGCAAGAAGATAAAACAGGGGATGCAAAGGTTTGTCCTGCCGTGACTCATAAGTGAGATTCTATCTCATTAGCAGCACCAGCAATTTGACTTTGTAAGAGTAATTGAACAGATAAAAAGTTTAAGTACAATTTCCATTCATAGCACACCAGGCTAAAAATCTGACAAGGGACGTCTCCGTTATCTCAGAAATCTAAGGTTAGGCTTCTGATTGTCACACACATTAGTGGAGATTGGTGTAATTTACCCACTATTGAAGTGAGGTTCATTGGCTGAAAAGTCAGAATAGGATAACTCTATAAATTCAAGAAAAAATGCTATGACCTAAAAGTATCCTAGAGACAGAACATCACATTTCTTTACTCATGAACCTCAAATTGTTAGAATGAATATCCCAACCACTTCAGTGCCGACTTTACGAATATAACCAACGGATATAGATGTTACAGAACAACCGGGAAAGATAAACAAAATACTTCAGCATAGTAAACAAGCAAACCTGCCAGTTTACTAGAGCCAAAACTGCCCTCAAGAGATTTTGTCTGAGATGTAAACTGTCACGAAGGTCACCCTGCACAAAACGATAGATGACAGATTACAGACAAGAATGCCACAGTAATATCTCAAGCTCTGTAGGTAATTCAAATATCAAACATGTATGCTACACATGTTGTTTGAAGTCCTAACTCTATTCCACATGCAGATAATAAGATGCACAAACAAATAAAACAAGACACAAATTGTTCTCAAGGATCATCACAACCTCTCACCCCATGGTTTAGACCAGCCAATACACTCCAAACCAGGTCCATGCAAGTCCCTTTAGACAATGATACAATGGGTAGTGAACCTAAAAAGGTTGCATTAATAGACGAGGCAATCACCATGCAAAAAACAATACTGGAAAAGGTCAGGTAAACTAGAAAAGGGGCTGTCATGCTTTTATTGATTTATTTAAACCTGAAATGGCTCCCACTGTTTTCAAGCAAAGTCTAAAAGTATGAAATTATGACTGAAAAGACAACCAGAAAGCTATACTTGCTTACTTGAGAGCCTCTTCTTGAAAAATAACATGAAATGAAGCACAAAACTGGCCTGCATAGGGATAGATACCAGAGATTACAGATCCTATTGCAATAAGATACAGAAATCTCGTACAAACGAAACAAGTTAAGACAGAACCACACAAAGCTTCAGGAGTTATATGAATATCAAACAAACCTCACAACATGGATACTGTAATACTATACATTTGAAGTCCTCGAGTTATCAAAGGCACTGACAAATTTCGCTGGTTAGGTTTCTCAGCAGAGCGAATCCCCACATATAAATTTCTTGGGAAGGTGCATAGGCATAGGGAGGGGCTGTCAAGTTAAGTTATGGGTATCAACAAGCTGGTCGTGTAAATATTAAGGACTACCTTCTAAATATTTGCCATCACATACCGTATCAACCGATACATAAGAGTTTTGGCACCTTCCTATACCATTAGGCCCAGTAGCCCAGTGAAAAGGAAAAGCGTATGCGTGGGTATCGACCATTCCCGTTACATATCAATCCGTTTCAATTCAGACCAGTTCACAGTTGTTATGGCCAATACTCGACCGTCAAGGGCGATTTAGCAACTTCAAAAGTTTTTGTATCAAAAAAGATTTTAAAAAATTCACAACTGCTACAACCGATTTCCCCTGCGTAGCATTCGATACTCTCGATACCATGATGCCGCGGACTTTAACATTACCTGTCCTGGTACTCTAGTTAAAACTTTTTTTCCAGGACTAAGTTGAAGGAAAAGCATAATCAATCAAAAGTCATAGAGTATATATGTGCAATATTGTTGTCCACTATTTGAACTCAAATCATTAAACTAAGCAGTATGATGATTGATAATATGAAAGAATCAACAAAAGGCACGGAAGATTTGCAAGCTATTTTTTCCTGAAAAAAGGCTCTGTGACTCACAACAAAAAAACAAGAAATAGCTTAGTGGAGGAAGGTCGATATTGAAGGCAAGGAACTAAAGAAACATTACCAAAACCATTCCAGACAGTGAAAGCATAATTCAGTATCTCATAATCGGAAATAACCTGTGCTTCCTTGAAGATTAAGAGAGGCCAACACTTTTGATTAAGAGAAAAGTAGACAAGGTAACGCATCAACCAACTAATTTGGCAATTGGCTGCTGCATTTCCACAATCAACCACTGACCTCTGTATCAACCCAAGCTAATGATTTTTGTTGTGATTCAATGGAAATATACAAGGCCCCAATATCACTAAAAGAAGTACTAGTACCATGCACACAAAATCAGATCGTTGAAACACTATCAGAAGTGTTGGTACTCACATTTTGAGGTCGCAAAAGCCTGCTACTAGTTTTATTTTCTTTTGAGAAGACTGCAACTAGCAATATTAATTGCACATGAAAATACTCCTCGTTTATGTCCTTGTACAATATCGACACTTAAAGGTAACAATATTACAGATAATTAATATCAGAAATGTGGCAACTTTTTCCTTGGCATATAAGCCCCAACATGCACATGTAAGGACATTTTCCAGTTGACCAACTACACTTACACCGATGGCAGCCGCTTAAATAAACGAAGGTCCCATACATCTTGAGGTATAATGAATGTATTCGTCGAGTCCTGACAAAATGTGTACCACAGTAATGCTTAAAACCAGAGATGTATTCATTGCAATGCTAACAAGGAAGACAAAGTGGCAAGAGAACCAATGTATGCCTAAGTGTAAGGAGCCTCCAAGAGAAAGACAAGCATACTTACATTAGATATTATGTCTCCAAGGACAATCAAAGCAGCATCTGCCTGCACATGAACCAAATATTATACTGTGCGGTAGTAGCAGCTCAAACAGTAAGCAAGCCATCTGTACTAGAATTTCACAGAATTTCAATAGGTACATCTCAACGGATAACTTCCAAGAAAACTTCAACATTCAGTTTCTCCCAGAAGAATAAGATATCATGGTATGCGGCAAGTAGGATTGTTTAACAATATGCAGAGAAGGGATTACTAGAGCTCGTATATTCAGACTAGTTCCTCTACAAATGCAATGACGTACATCACCTAAGCTTTCTTTTAATAAAAGAAAATAAGAACCTCTTTTCCTTCTATACAAGGATATTCAGGTTTTACTCAAAATCATATGTACTATACGAACTAAAAAATCTTCAGCTTTGACAAATCTTATAGACGAACTTCGGAAAAAGTTTTTTAACAATAGCTTTCCCGTAAATGTTAAGAGAATTGATTGGCATTTAAAAAAAAATTCACCAGAGACAAGGGACAACATATTGTCCTCATATAAAATATCCAAGATAATATAACAAGATTCTCTGGAACACCGACTCTTATTTACATTGCTCGTATGACCAGTGCACATCTCTCTCCATAGATATCTCCAGAACTGATATTTGCTGTTGGCACTCAATTATTACCAAAACTTTTGCCAAGCCACACAAAGTAAAAATGGGGATGCTCAATTTTGTTCAATAGGTGGGGAAAGGAATGAATTCAATTCACATACATAATATCAGTCAGCAATTTAACCCAGTATTTATTTATATTTGTTGCAACCGATTATGATAATATCCAATATGCAGGAAAGAGATGCTCAAGATGTCCAATCCCAGTACGCTAGTTTCAACTATATGATTATAGTAATTATTTCAAAACTTGTACAGATTCACAGCGCTCACATGTACAATCAGGCAGGTGCAAACATGGTGTCGAACTTGAACAAAGCTCCTCTTACCACAATACTAAAAGTAATAATGGGCTCCACACTCAAAACAACAAAGGTTTACTTTTCAAATTTGATTTCGCAACACAAAAAGTGATGACTACGTGTACAAAAAGATGATTTCCTTAGCAAAACTTACAACAGAGGCAACATTACTGAATACAGGTAAGCCACTCATCAGACAGCGCCATATTGTGTGCCAACCTCTGTCAGTCTGCAGAAACACTTCGAAAAGTTATTACAGTCTTCATTAGAGGAAAACATACTGGCCAAGAAAACCAGTTGATAGATGTATTCGCCATTGCATTTTATGGTGCTGTTTTATTAATCATTTTTAATTCTGTTTCTTCAAACCAAACCCGAAGTCAAGGTTGGAGGGTTAATTTACCCAAAAAAAGAAAATCAAGGTTGGAGAAATGCCCACTATATATAGAACAGGACATGATAAAGAATTATAGCCATAACACAACAGAATTAGAAGATCTTTGAACACTCATGCCCAGTGTTACAAATCAGTGGCTTGAAACTGAACTTGTTCCTCTGAGTTGTTCCAGCTTCTTTCTTCAGCCAGCAATTCAGAAATTTAGCATAAAGAAAAAGGTATCAAGAAACATCTAGTCTGTTGACAGACATTTCCCACTTTTAACCACAAAAAACAACTCAGAGCAGACAGAACATCGTGTCAGGGAAGGGTCCTATATAAATTTATAATACCTGCCTAGGGGAATAAAAAGCACAATGTATTGGAAGCCACAATGGACTTCTAGAACATCCATCCCACAAAATGACTCCCCTACAATTTTTGAGAACTTTCATAACCGCCAGTAAAAAGAACTTACCCTGTAATAACAACCCCTACAGAACCAAAGAATGTGTACACGACTCAAAAGAGTTTGGAGCACATTTAACCAATTCAAAATCCTTGAAAAACAAATACAATGTAAACTACCAAGCCATTTTCAGGACCCTCATGGAACCAATAATAACTTTACCACCACATGACTGCAACACTAAGGGATACAAGTGACTATAAATGTATAATATCTTTCTTACTCGGACAGAGTTTGTTGAGACCTCATCCTTAAACATTAAGATTGTGTGAGATCAAATGCAACTCAACTTAATACTGGAGTTCAAAAAGTTTTCAACCGCCTTACAGGTCATGGAAGCATCAAAAGCACACTCTAAGATGATCTTTCCCTAACCTTAAAGGATGATGGGAGGCTCAACCTAGAATTTTGAACCATACATGAATATAATGATCAAGGCATTAAAAAGTTGTTTCCTTTTGAATCATTCCTTCTAGTTATTAATGACTCCTGCAATATTCAACCAATCCATATACATATGAAATTCACCTCATCACCAAAGAACATTTAACTTGAAATGATGTTCGTACTACTACAGAATGAAACCTGACAGCATTCGAAATTTTCATAATGAATAAGATAGATTGGGAATATAACTGAATCAACTGATGAAACCAGATACCTCATTTGAGGAAGCCTCCATTCTAGGAACTGAGAGCAGCAGCACAGAAGAGAGTTGATGCAGACTCCTTAAAACCAAGTAGACATACATTAGAGCCACAAAGCACACAATCATCCAATTTGTATACAAACTCTTGAATGCACTAAGAAGAAAGTGGTGATGGGCAGACGGTAGTTGCAAGCAGTTCAACAGTAACATACCTGAGAGCCCACAGCAAACAATCGTACGTGTGGCTCACAGTTGCATCATTCATTATTCTGTCAATAAAATCCCGATCCATTATCCCACAATTTCAAGAAGATCAAACAATGTACACAACTTTTGCATAGAGAGGATTAGTGTAACTTAATGATCCTATGGTTTCAAAAAGTGTTGGCACAAAAGCGACCAACAAGATTCTATTAAGCAGGAGAGCACTGATACAATAAATTCTCAACCCTGGTTTTGGAAAAACAGCTGTTACATTTTGATGCAAGAAAGCAGCAGATAAAAGAGAGAAAATAAGCAACGAGAAATAGAAAACACTGATATACCAATATATCCAAATTTGCTGTCTTATTGTGAGTTATATGTAGGCTAATTATTCTACATGGTCTTGGGTTGCACTAAACCTCAAAAGCTAGTTGTTGAAGTGAGGTGCCCTCATGATTGTGTACTTCGCATCACCTTCGTAACGAAGTACAATGAGACTTCGCTTCACGCCCTGGCGTGCAACGTGTTCATAGCATGTTACACGGTCTTAGGTAGAACTCAATCCCAAAAGGTAGCTATCTAACCGAAGGTGCCCTCACACTATATATTTCATATTACTCTGTACCCATGCAACTTGAGATTTCACTTCATGCCCTTCTGTGCTCTTCGTTACACACCCTCCCTCAAGCAGAGCATGCTAACATGGCATGCTCGACCCCAAAAGCAAACTATTGAAATGAGGGCGCTCTCACGCTTTACATTCCACACTACTTTCGTTCCCAAGTTAAGTGAGGCTTTTCTTCACAATTTCTTCTAATTGACTATCCTATAATCCTTTTATGGAGTATACCTCAATATCCAATAGTAGACAAGATAAGAAAGCAATAAATAAAAATAGACCATGAGCTAACAAGAATGCAAGGACTTCACTGAGCCTCTCCAAAATGCCAAAGCAAAATCACCTTTCAAAGCTTGCACAGATGCCATCAAACCAGTAGGCAAAAAGATCCTTACTGATACGAGTACCGTAGTTACGCGAGAGACAACAAAAGGCAGCAATCCTGTCACAAACCTCTCCTTTGATTAAATCAGACCATGTACTGGGGAAATTAAAGGAAAGAGGAAAAAAGAAAAACACATGCAATCCTCAAATACTTTCCATGTCATATTACTCGACATATTTCAAAGAACTACATCATCAGAGACAACATCTGACAGTCATCACACACATATGAAATAGGATTATACTCCTAAGTCCTAACAGTAATGATAACCTCACAACATACAAATGACATTCAGCAAGAAACCCGTGAAATTAAAAGTCATTCGTAACCCGTCCAGGAGTTAGTAACAGAGCATGGTAATATAGGATTTCAGCTTATAAGGTGCACAAGTTACAATGGACAAGGTAAAGCAAAACTTATATTCGAGCATTTACCAGTAATAAAAAGAATTGTTTCAAAGCCCGTGAAGCAAAAGTCTAACGCAGCTTATCAAGCCCGGAGTCGGAGGTTACATATTAGTATATTATCACAATCAAGTTAATCAACTACAGATGGCTGCCAAATGAATGCATTTGTTAGACGGAAAACCAAACACATCTGCAAAGACACCCAGAAATAATGAGATGTGGTATCATACTCCATTTTGGACCTCCCTCACTCAATTTTTTGTCTTTTGGCATCTTAGAAGGGTAGTATGAGAGGCTAAAAGTGTCTTAGAGACTAAAAGCGGAGTATTAAAATCAACTCTGGAGACTTTCTTGACAAAAGGTGATATGGTGGAGGAACATGGTGGTGATCAAGAATGGGTGTGGTAAACAGGACAAGAACAGAAGTGGTTGGCTGGACTGGAGCGTGCAAAAGATTATTATCTCCGATGGGGTGTGTCTTTAGAGAGGCATCAGTATGGGGGGACATCATATTCCAAATAGATGTCCATGTAGGATTCAGAGATGGATGAGTTCATAACTCTTTTGAAGAGGTCGAGAACCTGGGGACTGAAATGGAGTCTACAAGGTTTCAGTGCGTTTGCAAGTTAAGTCTTTTTTTATAAGGCAACAAGTGGAGGTGTAACACGTTTTTGACTTGGAGATCAGAGTGGAAGTGCTAAAGATCACCACTCCCATTTGGGGGATTTCTATCCATGTGAAGGTTTCTTTCTTCTTCAATTCTTTCCCGGCTCACAGCCAAAGGCAAGATCCATGTAGATAATAGGATTCACATGAGGTAAGTATAGTCACTTGGTGTTTTATGCGCAAGAGTATGGGTGTATATGTTGTAATTCTCATGCATTGTTCTGTGGCTTGGGATCTTTTTCCTGCAAGGTGATGAAGCTTCACCGTGGTTGGCCAGGAGCAAAGATGGGCCAGAGACGAAGAAAGATCTGGATTATTACACTAGCCGAACTCAAGCTCAGGTAAGCTCAACTCGAGCAGTCCAACAAACTAAATAGAAAACTTAATGGTTAAAGGATTTGAAAATGGAAACTTACCACTGTAGGTTATATTTAGTTTTATGTAAACCAAACACAGTGATAGATTCAGTTTCAGACCAACTATAAATGCCCCCCCTAAGTCATTGAGAAAATATGTATGCATGTCATGCAAATAACAGATGGAATCCTTCAGCTCCAAACTTACCACAACCATCTTCCATTCATGATCCCCTCTCTTATGTAGGCAGCAGCATGCTCCTTCCTGGCTCGTTTTTCAGCTGATGGTGCTTTGGTTGTATGGAGGCATGCCTGGGAAAATCAAAATCAAACTAGTGAATCTTCTTTCTGTCCACTTACAAGTTTGGCAGCAATCAAAAGTCAAATTTCAGTTTATTGATAACAGGAGAAAAATTAGTAACCAAGTAACACATATTGCATAGCAAACATCATGATCCCTTACAAGGTCTCAAAACTACTTCAGCACTAAAACTAAACGGAAAAGATGTACAAAAAAGTCAAATTCCATTACAGATTTCAAATTAAAAACCCTTAAATTCTGAAGGTCAACTGGTCAAAAGACCTCAAACTTGTCAAGGTTAACTCAATACAACTAAAAAAAGAAAACATACAGAGCGCAGACCCTAAAACTGTAATACTGCCAAGAGTTTCTGCATGACTACCCGATAAAAGACAAGGGCTGCGAGCTCCACCACGCCACATTGTGAGCTTGTTAAATTTCCACAGTTATCATCCTTGGTTGTGTCACTCCTAAAAACAGAGAACACTAACGTGAACAACTTTAAAACTCCTTCAAGAACTTCAAAAAGACTGTATAGTTATTCTTTTTTTGCCAATCAAAGGAGAGACAAGAAAGAGGGGAGAGAGGAAAGAGAAGAGGGGACGCCAGTATGCTGTATTAGTGAAAACAAAACTCACCAGGCAAGATTGGTACTGCAGATACTATTTTGATCGAGCTCCTTCCCAACTACATCCAAAAGATGTTCCACCAATTCACTACCGTCAGCAGCACCCCTAGTCAAATTTAATTGTAACCTAGCATATAGAACAAGTGCATCCTGCAAAAGAAATACGATCGATGATATAAATCACTCCAAATCTATGCAGATAGACATAGAAAACCAACTAACACGACGGTAAGAAACCTTTAGACCGCGGTCATGGGTTGTTGTCCAACAACGGAACGCAAACTGCTTCACAGCATCATGGATTTCCAAGGACTGACACCCCAAATTTGGACCATCTTTCAACAAGTATGTATTGACACATTCGATTAGCTTACGTGAAAGCTTCCCCTCATCCCTAGAAACGAAAAGGTAGGCAAAGGGATTGGAAACTACACCACAAGTCAATGCTTCCAGAAGAAAATCTCAGAAAATATAAAAGGCACCATTAAGAAACGGCAATTGTTATTTACCTCACAAAAGAGAAAATCGTGACAATCCCCTTGACAATGTCTTCTCGGAGATTACTTGGAAAATCTCCAGGAGGATTTTCAAGAAGTGAGTGGAGAGTCAGGATGCAACGAAACACGTCCTCCTTTGGATTAGATTGAGTACTATTCTTCACGCTCAAGTTTGTCCGCACCTTCTCTATGTGAAAAATCACCAAACCTTGCCAAAGGTAATAGAATGATACAACAAAATTATAAAAGACAGCATTCTAAAGCCCCCTGAGCAGTTGTACAAGGTAAAGGGAGACTCACTGCAATAAACTCGCACCCTCATGTGAACTCGATAATCTCTAACTACCAAAAGATGGCGAAGGATAATCCCGTACTCATGCTGAAAGCTGGGGACATCCTTTAAGACATCCCAGATATGGTTGAAAAGCAATTTCGCCACGGAGACCAGATGCAAATTCCTGCCTGTGAGAGGATAATGAGGGCGTAAATGACTGGCATCAAATAACTTCACCGAGGTAGAAAATCCAATTATCGCATCAATGGAACATGTCCCTTGCGATTCAACTCTGTTTGGTAGAAAATACGGTGAAGAAGTCATATATTTCTTCTGTTTTGGTTTTATAGAAGCAACAAAGCCAAGTTATCCTTCAACTGAATGGGGTGGTGTTTTTCCATTTCTAGGGTCCAACCAAGGACAAACATACAATCCAAAGTCCAAACTTCTAAGTTTATTCATCAGTGGAGGCAGACTGAAATTTACGGATATCACAATTCGAACCGAAACTCAATACAAACTTCATCCTATGATCGAGCTTTCGAATCTGCTATTTCATCATTGACCAATCTACTCCATTGAGGATCAGATAATGGGCACAAAAATATAAATTATCTTGTCAGCTACCAACTACTCCCTCCGTCCCATTTTGTTTTATTCCTACCAAATTATCATGCCATTTTGACCTCAAAAAAAAAAAAAAAAGGAGTGCGTTGGATTTATTTTATTTTTTTGCATTCAAAAGCACGCACTGACATCTTTTGAAAGGTGTAAAAAGTAAAAACATTCCAAAAAAACTACTATTACCGAAAAGGACTGAATTTCTTTAAGGTCAAAATAGCACAGTCTTTCTGAGAGAGCAAATAAAATGGGACAAAGGGATAAAGAATAAACCAGACTTGGCAACAACTCAAAGCAGAGGTAATGCCGTCTGATGTGGTTCATTTATTATGTGTAGTACCGTAGAATTAATCAATGAGGGGATATATGGTTGAAGGTAAAAACACAAGGACAATAAGACAAATGTGCCCCAAGGTAATAAGAAAATTCATGACGGCTCATGATTTAGTGGAAGATGTGGATGTACCGAGTTGAATTTTGAAAAGGGATCCTTACAGTCATCTTTACAGGTCAATGATTCAAACAAATGAGCAAATTATTTAACCAAAAAAATTAAATGATCAAATTAACTAAGAAGCATAGCCTTCATTTAAAAACCTGAAAGACTCGAATCCTCCACTCGTTGTACAACAATGCGCAAAGTTTTAGCAAAAATTAACTTTGGCAATCGTCGCTTGCTTGAGGATATCTCCAGTGTTACACACTTAGTGAGCAGTGTAATGAGAAAAGGCCATGATTCGGCTGCAAAAAAATAATAATAATAGTACAATTATCCAACCCCTTCTCAACAAATTATGCATATATACCCTAGGCCAACAAAAGAACAAAATTTCACCTCACCAAAAGAACATATTTCAAAAGTATCTACATCAAATCTTACAATGACGTATCTCGCTCGGTTTAAGCACTGCAGTTTTCTGTCCAATGTATCTAACAAAGCCAGTGGATCTTTCGCCTTCTAACCAGGTGTTCAACAACTTAATTCCTTCCTGAAAATCACAAATCAAACCCTCCGTACAATGATACACAAAAACATCAAACCAATGTAGGAAACACAGTGAATGATTCACTTGTAATGTTCATTCTAACTTATGTAGTTCGCTTAGAAACGACAGGGTGTACAAACAGGGTCATCATTCACCATTCAAAATAACCGCTTTGTTGCTAGGCTAAGGAAGCGTCATTCCTTTCTTCCCACAACCATTCTGGAAAGGAAGTGGAATCCTCATAACTGTCGGGGCCACTGGAGGTTTGCCTGGTCCTTAACTTGAAGGCCCCGGAATTAGTCGAGGTGCGCGCAAGCTGGCCTCACATCCGATTATCAAAACAAAACAAAAACCGTTGGAACAGTTGCTGGAGTTGTCTTACAAGTGTGGTCCCTCAAAAGTATCTTTTAGGGGTAAGATAATCATCCACAATGGGAAAACTTAGATTCCCGGACAGTTACCGGAGAGTTAGTCCAACCCTTCGAGAAGCAAACAGGGCCTCAACGGAAGCATATTAAGGACAAATAAAAAGACAAAAAAGAAAAATAACAAGTCCGATTGGGTCTTCTACTTTTATTTTGTTTTCCTGCGTTTTAGGGCAACGATTTTGTGAAGGAAAAATGAGTTAAAGATAGAATGTTACTTCGCGAGTTTTGGCTTTATCGGAGGATAGCTTCGAGACGATCGCTTGAAGGTCCCTCGAAGTGACGGTGGCCATTGCGGCAATTTTGTGGAATCGGACCGGTGGGGGGTAGGTAATGGAGCGGAAGCCTTTCAATCCGACGAGAGAGTGGAGAGGCGGGCGGAGAAGAGAGCTAGGGTTTTACTGTTGAGAGGTTTGTTTCATTGTGGAGTTGAACAAAGCGGGAGAAAAAAGAGACGGTGGTTTACAACTTTACAGAGAGATAAAATAGGGTTTATAGACGAAGGGGGGCTTTTATATTTGCGGAATTTGGATTTCTCTGTTTTTTTTTTTTTTTTTTTTTTTTTGGTACATGGAATTTGAATTTCTAAACGCGCATAACGGTCTCTTCGGAAGGTCGGTCGACATAGACAGTCTATCACTTGTTTTTTTATTCCTAGTAGAGTTTCACATTTAATATGGGAATAAATTCCGAATTCTTTCTCCTTTATGGTGGTTTCTTTTGGGAGTGATTTCGACTCTCTTTTTTTTTTATTTAGTGTCACTCTCTTTTGTGTATTTATTAGAGATGATTTTTTTTATAGGGAAGAGAATTGACATTAATAAAGATAGGAGTGACAAAATCAATTCTCTTTCTTTTCTAGACATTTTATGTGTTAATCATGATACAATAACCTTGCTCGGCTAAAAAAAACCATTGTGAGTTATTTTTTGACCTTATTTAAAAAAAATGCATTTGTTTTTTTTTGTCAATTTTTTATGAATTATTACTTAATAATGATGAGAGAAATCCAAAAAGTAAAAAATTAAGACCAAAACTCATTTTTTTTAATAAAGACAAAAAATAACAATATGTAGTTTTTTTCGTATTTATTAAAAAATGGCTTTTGATCGTAATTTTTTACTTTTTAGATTTTTTTCGTCATGATGAAGCAATAACCCTCAAAAAAATGGAGAAAAACTAACAAATGCGATTTTTTTTAATAAGGACAAAAAATAATCTAGAATGAATTATTTAGCTGAACAAGCCTATACACCACCAAGAACGAAATTAGAAAAATACTAATTAACAATTGAGCCATTTGGTACGTGTACATGCATACCAATAATCTTTCTTTGAATTAATTTCAGGTCTCTAAGCAATTCATCTATATTATATAAAACAGGACAATTTTTGTTAAAAACGTCTACGTATATAAACGAGAGCGATCTCTACAGCCGTTAGATCACTCCATGTTAACTTTGTACTCATTGGATCATTTTAGAGTAATGTATCGCTAAGTAAAATAATATTGCCTTCTATGATCAAATAGAAAATATCTCAAAATGGTAATTGATGCTTTGTGGATATTATAGTTACAACTATCCAGTAAAGCAGTCAAACAGTGTAAACAATTTATTTAAGTTCAGACTATTATACATTCTAAAGTGTCTTTAGACATGAACATCCACTAATAGAGTTGTGACGCCCCACCCCTGGAAGTTCCAGGTAGTGGTCGACCGGCCTGAGGGCGGTTGGGACCCGTGCGGGGCTATCTGATCTGTAACTAGAGAGGTCAGCCGGGGGTGGTCCCACATCGCTTAGTGAAGTGTAAGTTGTGTGGTATAAATAATTGATCATGCCCTATCTTATACAAGGCCTTTTAAAGTTGTGAGGGCGGGCCAGAGCGTATTGAAATTTCGCAGTTAAGCATGCTCTTTCTGGAGCAATCCAGGGATGGATGACCTCACTGGGAAGTCTATAGGCTTTGGGCATCTAAAGCGGACAATATTGTACAAAGCAGGAGCGAGTCGTTGCATATGGTATCAGAGCCTGCACCAACCGAAAATGTGGGACAGAATCTCGACCCCACATGAGGACGTGTGTTCCTAAGTGGGAGAGATTGTGACTCCCCGCCCCGCCCCTTGAAGTTCCAGGTAGTGGTCGACTGGCCTAAGGGCGGTTGGGACCCGTGCGGGGGCTGTCTGATCGGTGACCAGAGGGGTCAGCCGAGGGGTGGTCCCACATCGCTTGGTGAAGTGTAAGTTGTGTGGTATAAATAATCGATCATGCCCTATCGTGTACAAGGCCTTTTAAAGCAATGAGAGCGGACCAAAGCGCATTGGAACTTCGTAATTAATCGTGCTCTTCATAGAGTAACTAGAGATGAATGACCTCACTGGGAAGTAGGGCTGTAAGTGAGCCAAGCTCGAGCTCGAGTATCCGGCTCATTTACTAAACGAGCCGAGCCAAGCTCGGCTCATCCGACAAAAACTCAGCTCGTTAAGGGAGGCTCGGCTCGATAAAGAGAGGCTCGTTTAGTAAATTACTAAGCTCGGCTCGTTAAGGGCTCGGCTCGATAAGGCTCGAGCTCAAGCTCGAGCTCGAATATTTGGCTCGTTAAGTAAACGAGCCGAGCTCGAGCTCGCTGAAGCTCGACTTGACTCGGCTCGTTTACACCCCTACTGGGAAGTCTATGGGCTTCGAGCGTCTAACTATGACATCGTTATTGTTAGAGATCACAAGGGTGACCTCGTTGTTGATGGAGGCTATAAGTTGGTTTTATAGATTATTCATTGTAAAATTTGTGTGATGTATATGCTACTGTTTGATTAAGTTACAATTGTGCAACAAGTTTGATTTGAGTTGTGCTTCGATCATGAATGTGTTTTGGGGCTGATAAAGGAGAATGGAAAGGCAAAACAAGAAAGAAAGAATTGGTGAAGAAGTATATTTCTTGGTTTATCTTTCATTTTCACTCTGGCCAATTAGAGCATCTCCAAGGAATGAGAAGAAGTTTTTTAAAAGAATTTGGCTGGTTTGTCGTCCAGGTTTAGATCGTAAAGGTGCGGTTCAAGTGTTTGCAACAATCGATAGTGTTTTTTAACGGAGAAGATTTAAATTTTTTTAATATCTGAACCGTTGGATGCAAAAATGAACGACTACGATGCAACAGTTTTTTTTTTTCAAGCATTATTTTTTCTTTTTTAAACTTGCCCATTATTTTTTTTTTTAAATGTAACAATTACAATATAACAAATGGATTCACCTAATACTTGTTTTGTTTAGTTTATCTACCCCAGTTTAAAAAAAAAAAAAATTTATCTACCCAAAAAACCAAAAAAAGAGAGTATCCCGTAATAAGCCACGTGCTGGACATCCTCTGTCTCATTTTTCTCTCACTCCTCCGCCGTCTACACCCCCGTGGCTCTACCTCTCCCTCTATTCTCTGTTTCTCTCTCCGGAGCGTAACTCCCTCATCTCCCCCTAGATTACGATCCCCACGAAGATGGAAGGCTTGATTTGTTGAGTATAGATCGACCTTGCAACCTTGTTCATTAGTTATACGTAGAGGAGGCAAGCCTAAAACAAATAATGCTGAAATAAATTGACTGAGATGTTATATTTCATGAACAACGACCTCTTACCACGCTTTCTGCTGGTCATGGTGGAGGAATGCTTGTTTTATATGTGGGGAGTATTCTGTATATTGCAAATACTTTTCATCCACAAAAGTTGGTGTCTACGAGATGAAGACACTGTGAATTTTTGAAGCTTTGTCTGAGTTTTACAGTTTGACAATTTGTTTCCAGGCACTTGCCCAAAGTGATATTTTCCTGAGCAAGTTAGGTGTTGTCAGAGAAAACGTCGATCATACACTGGTGCTGCCCAGGTGAAATACGATTGTCCATTTAGCCAATATTATTGACCAACATTATATTTTATAAAATTTACATTAAAAATATATATTTTAGGCGGATCAAAATTCCCGAAATTCCAATCCAGACCAATCCCACCCCGAACCAAACTGAATTCAAATCCGGTCCTGAAAATATTTGGACCAAACCAAATCAGTCTTCGGAAATTTCACCTCGTATCGAACCAAAATCACCCCTACGATTTACTACTATTTTTAATAGGTAGTATGCACGAGACATATAGTCATATATATATACTACTAAATGAGAGAGTTGATGAGTTTAACCTGAGGTAGGAATAAGCAAATCTAAGCCTCTGGAATACGGGTATATAATTAATTCGGATATCATGTAACCTTAACTGCCATGATTGGAAACAAACCGAAAGAGACGTGGAACGACATAAATAAACACAGTTCTGCCACGATGTCTAATACTAACGTAAATATAAGAACAAAACTATAACACCAGCCAGCCAATAACCCACTGTTTTAAGATCATTCAGTACAACTTGTTTTTCTGAAACATCATTACTGGAATTGATCAACAAAACTCACAGCTTACCAATTTTAGCACTATACGAAACAATAGTCAACACAGCAAGTGCACTGTTCAACGTAAGTTACGATCTCTTCCAATATAATATTCGGATATACGGCAGCTGGCAAGACTTCCAAAGCGGTCCTGTAAAGAAAAATATGAACACAGTAAAACCCACGATAGTAGATCTTAACACCAGAGAAATCCAACGTTTAAAAGGAAAAAAAATCTAAATCATGAAATGTTTGGGACCAGAAATCCACGATAGTAGACCTTCTCCTTCCTGCAAGAGGAGACCACAGTAATGTTGGGACCAGAACCCACTACAATTATGAAATCCCCGGGAGAAGCAACACACTTATCCTCAGCCTGGAAAAAGATGTTGTAAAGAGTAAGATCAACCGCATGCTTGCGGAAATATACCCTGAGAATTTTGGTGAACTGGTACGATGTGTCCTGCATTTTAAGAAAGATGGTAAACCCACATACAAAGAAAGAGGAGTTAATTAAAGAGGAGAACAAAAAGAAAGAATCTAATTAATGAAACAGAAGCGGAAACCAAATACCAATTGGCAGTTGTAAGATTTAAGACCAATCTTTGCCAAATCCTCATACACCTTCGGAGCAGGATAGAGAGAACTTTCAGCCCAACATGGTTCATCTGAACCATCTAAATCATCTAATCCATCGATGATTCCCATCATGGGAGAAACGGCCCCAAAATCAAACTCCTGAACATAGACAAAGTTAAGACTTAGGATGTATATTGCAATATAGATAAAATGAAGTAGAGAAGTATCATGAGTATGACCCATAGTTTTAAAAATCGGCCGATACGTACCGTATCGGCCGATACATACCGGTATTTGAGCCCTCCGATACGGATACGGGCCGATACGACGGGAAGACTAGAGAATCGCAGGTGTATCGGCCGATACCCGATACGTATCGGTCCGTAACCGATACGCCGCCGATACGTATCGGTTCGTCAAAAAAAAAAAAAAAAAAACCAGAGCATCTTGTCTGGCCATCTTCCACTATTCTCCTGCTCGAACAACGGGGGATTTATAAATCAGTAGCATTAGGTGATACTGAAATTTTGTGACTGTTGTTCCTAACAATTTTGTTTTTTTAAAAGTAAACACTACTCTTGTGCCCACCTAACGACAAAAAGAAAGAAAGAAGCAAATGTGTTATGTGTAGGTAGTGTCCTAAACAGTGCTTTTATCTACAATAAATTTATTTGAATGGCAACTATGCCTCTCTCTTTTTTTGAAGAGAAAAGGGAACTTTGTCTACAATGAATTGTTTGGATGCACAGAAGCTTCGTAGCACAATGTGCAACTATGAATTGACTTAGAAACCACATAGACTCCCAAGAGTACACTGTATGAATCAGACGACAACCACATGCAATTGAATAGGCTTCATGTTGGAAAAAAGGAATGAGAACCAAACATTCTTTGTTTTCTTCTCATTATTAAGATTTTGTTAGTTTTATATTTTTTTTGGTAATTAGTACTAATTAAAGTTTTAAATTAATTAAAATGTGATAACTTAAACCAATGTTGGGGGCAAAAGTAAATTTTTCAAGTTTTATACATGTTGCTGATGATTTTTAAAAATTCACGACCGCGACACCCGATTCCCGCGACGTATCACCGATACGTCCCGATACCGATACACCGCGACCGATACCGATACGGCGACCGATACCGAGATTTAAAACTATGGTATGACCCAAACAAGGTTCACATCCACATAGAATCTCCCTCCCCTCCTCTATGTAGCACGGACATGGACACGGACACGGATAAGGACACGGACACGGGACACGGCAATTCTAAAAAAATGGGGACACGGACACGGCGGGGGACACGCCACGTGTACAAATAAATAAATAAAAATATATATATAAAAATTATGAACCATTGTATATGAATAATTTCACAAATTGTATAATTTTTTTTCAAAGACATAATTACAGTTTAACCCAAATGTTTTGAATAATTTCATATTAACCCCCAAAAATTTAAAAAATATTACATTTTGACCCCCAGCCGTGTCCCCCGCCGTGTCCCCAGCCGTGTCCACGCCGTGTCCCCTATAAAAAATAATAAAAATTATTGGACACGCCACGTGGCGTGTCCAATACGTGTCCCCGTGTCCAATACGTGGATACGGCGCCCTTTTGGAGTGTCGGTGCTATATAGCCCCTCCTCCTCAAAAAGGAACACACCTCATGGAGCACGCATAATTCCGAAGCCGTCACACATCTTTCAACTCTCAAAGTGTTAGAAATGAAACCACTTGGGTTTGGGATATGTTTTGAACCTTCGTCCCTATTACTCAATTTCCCTTCACAGACCCAAATATTCTCTCTCTCCCAAACACACACACACACATATAAAGACATTGGAGTAATGCATGTAGGATAGACAAACATACACGTCTCTCCTTGATGCGCCTAATTTCTTCCCTCAGCAGCAGCTTCCTCTCCACCTGCTGCTGCTTGTATGCGGAACTTTCCTTCTGTTTACCATTGCCATCATTTTGGGCAGATCTCTTCCTCTTCTTCAAACTGTCACTGCCTTCCGCCGCTGCCACGTCCAAACCCTAGATGAAAAGTGGACAATACAACAATAAGTTATAACTCTAATAAATGAAAGCATAAATAAACACTACAATCAGGTCAGGTCATCAACAAAAAAAAAGCAGTAAAAGCTACTGGTTAGTTTGCGGGGGAGGGGCTATCTCCTATTTTTATCATTCTCCTACACGAACACCAACCTCGCAACCGTTGGATGAAAACTGGACGGTACCCGAAACATTGTAACAATACATGAAAGCATAATTCAACTTAAAAAAATGGATTTGTGTTCAAGAATGAAATCTTAAATTGAATATCCGCTACAAAACGAATACGTTTATTTTGTCATATGATTCATGTCCAACTATGTCATGATTCATATCCAACTATGTCAACTGTCAAGAAAAGATTTTTTTTTTAAATCTAAATTAATACAATCATCAACTGAAAAAGTTATGCAGAAAAAAAATCCTACTGGTACTAGCATGCGGATGGTCTTTTTCTGTTTATTGTCGTACTTCTCTGCCACCAAACCCGAGATGATCATGTGTGAATATAAATAAATATATGTACATATATATACACTCCGGATCAGGCAAGGGATCCCAGATTTTGCGTTTCGTGCAGACTTGTTGTCCAAGTGTCCGAAGCATTTTAAAGTGTCCTCGGAGTGTCTAAATGGAAAACATTGATTAAAAAACAAGGACACTTGGAAATGAGTGTCAGACACGTGTCCGGAGAGTGTCGGTGTCCGACACCGATACGAGACCTCTGACTAAGTGTCTGTGCTATACAGCTCATTGGGTTTTTTGCTTTAATGGAATATATATGGAAATCAGAAGCCAGCATGGTTGTACGCTCTATACATGCAGAAGTTCTTTCATTTCGTGCCAAATTCACAAAAATTAAAAGAAAAATGACAAGGCTGTATTCTACTTGGCTGTTGCACAAGTATTTGCCCTCACTGCGTGCCCTCTCATCGATCTCACGGGCTCTTTCAAATTCGTCATTAAGTATATGAAGACGTCGTCTGGTTGGAAGACCTAGAGAAGATTATAGACTGCTCTAATGTGCAGGTACAGTAAACAAATAAGATCTTTACAATATTTACTTCATTGGAACAAGTAGTTAGGGGATGCTTATACTGTCAATAGTAACCAGATACTAACCAGATAGCTAGGGGTTTCGGGGGTATCTCGGAAGGAAGGAAGGAAGGAGGGATCTAGTCTAGGAAGAAAGGAGGAGAGATCTCATCACAAATACTAACCAGATAGCTAGGGAGGGATAACAACGTATTCCATTACATGATACATACCTTGTCGGTTGGTGGCTGGTTTTGAGACGGCCGCCGTGATCTTCGCGCTGTTGCAGCCACCGCAGTCATCTTCGTTGTAGAGAGAAACCACTCGTTCTATCTATATTACAAATCGCGACGGTGTGGTGGCCCACAAATTTTTCCTGTATAAATCTTGACGGTTAAATTTAGTACACATTTTTCTGCATAAATCATAACCCTTTATTCATTTCCATTCTAATACCCCAGTAATAAATGGTTTTCCAATTATTCATTTCCTATACGGCAATGCAAAGTGGGCAAGGCAAAGTTGAAAATGGCAACAATTGCCATTCTAGCCATTGAGTGACTCATTTTTCTTTATAAATCCTAGCCATTGAGTTGTTCTTTGGTAATAAGCGAATTTATCGGCAAAGCAATTGTTCTCTCCCTATTTTGGATTTTGGAAAGCAAGATACATGGGTATTAAAACTTCATTCTGGGTATTCAAACAGCAAAGCAATTATGAGTATTCTTCTCCTTATTTTGGAAAGCAAGATATATGGGTACTGAAACTTCCTTGTGGTTATGGGTATTCTTCTCCCTATTGAAACGGTAAAGCAGTTATGAGTAAACCTACACATAATTATATCCTTTGAGAAAATAATACTACTATTCTTCTTTACTTTCTTCCAGTCTCCTTCCCCATTCCCACTTTGCTTTTGAAACGAAAAGCTATAATTGAGATGAGTATATTACATCACTTTGATTGGTTTAACATTCTGAGAGTTACTTTTAACTCTCGGCACAATTTTCAATAAATTTTTTTATTATTTCCCTCCATTCATTACCACTCCTACTCTAAAAAATAACTTTCTAAAATGTAAACCAAACGGAGTGAATTTCTTCCGATTTACACCCAACGCACGGTTCTCTCTCCATCTCCCCCATCTCATGGTATATCTTGCTTCCCTTTTTTTCAATTCTTTATTTTTTAATTAGCTTTTTTTTGCGAATAGAATTATTCACATGCATAGATTTTATCGTTTACTTCCGTCTTCTACGTTAAAAGAGTTAACTGACTTTTTTTTCAGTTCGTTGTAAAGTTGGCCGTTAGTTTTTTTTGGTCGGCAAAGGAAAAATTTTATTAGACTCGAGAGGTACATCGAGTCTAATAAAATTGGCCGTTAGTTTGATTTGCATTTTCTATTTTGATGGTCTTAACACATTTTCGTTTTTGGTACATTTTTTTTCCACTTCATTTTCTATTTCAATGTTCACTCAGCCATGCACAATTAATAAATTAAGGAAACTGATTTTTTTTTTTTTTGACCAAGGAAACTGATTCCATTTCGTTTTTTTTTTTTCCTTCTATCGTATGCGTTGGTGTATATATACTACATGGGAGGTAATATTTTCTATCTATAAATAAAAAGAGAGGGTTGGACATTAAATAAAAAGACTTGATTGGGTGAACAATGACATGCTATAATGGAAAATAAATTGATTGATTTCTGAAATTGCCATGGAAAGCAAGATATATTGTGTTGTTTCCCTATCAAGTTTTGAGCTTTCTAACGGTACATGTGACAAACCAAGTAGAGAAACCTTCGTTCTTCTCATTAACATGAGTTTAAAACATAAAATTATACTCTTTCCTAATTATGCATATTATTCACAAATTTCAATGTCGAGGAAATGTTCTGCAATAATCAAAAAGGATTTACAGCATAAATAATTTGAAAAGTCATCACCTAATTTTGGGTTCATGCATTCTTAGACTCATTTCATCTTTTCTCTCTTCCAAAAAAAAAAAACTCCATTTTGTCTTGGTCACTTATTTCGTGACTATGTTTTTATAAACTTTGTCTACCCCGCCCCTTATATTGGGTTTTGCTCTTTTCTATTAGCAAATTACTCATGCCTATGTCACTCCAAACTATGTCAAATAATTTAAATTCAGTGAGTACATGGTAAGTGTAGTTAAAAACTTGAGAATGCATAAGAATTTTCTTTAAGTACTGTATTTTTTCGGAAACCAAACGTGAATCAAATCTTTTTAACAGAAAAAGATTGGAATATTGGACTTTCAAAGCATGGGATTTTTTTTTTTAAATTTCATGTTACTGTATTAGGCTTTTAAATGGTTGATTTGTGGTTAAATAAATTGAAATTGAGATGATGTTGTTATTTAAATATTGATGGATGTAATATATTTTGATGTTGATCTGTTTCAGATAACTTCTTAAGACTTTTAGACATGGAAAAACTGATCATCTATGGGTATGTGAGTCAATCCATTTCATTGTATACCATGGTCATAGGCTGTCGAAGTATTTGTTTCAAATGTAATTCATTCAATTCTTCATTTTCTTATGCAGCTCAATCCTGACTGGAAGAAAATTGTAAGATCATCTATATCGATTCTTCTTTGAATTCTATTTCTTCAATTTTTTGTACAAAGGCAATGATTCAGTAGAAGGGGAATTATATTTTAATAGTGGATGATTTTGAATCGAACTGCGGTCTCTATTTAGGGAGAACCACGTAAAAATCAGTATGTCATGGTTTGCCGTTGTTTACTTCTTTTTTTCACAAGTCGTATGACATTAAATTTTCTTGCTAGATGATTGAAATGGTATATGAACTGTAACGCCATTTTTTTTTGACATGTTGCATTGGCTAACCAGTAACAGATATCGAGTTGGTTGGAGCTTGAAGCTTAGAAAACCTGCAACTTTATTATCAATGATTCAGTAGAAGTGGAATTATATTTTTATATTCAATTGAAGGGCTGATTATGTTTTGTCTTTTTTTTCTTGATTTTAGAAAACTTGATGAATAAAAGCTAGATGTTGCTATATTATCATTAAGTTTAATTACTGGTTTTGTATTCTTACATTCTGAAGCTTGATTTTTTTTAAGCACATAAAGTGGATTTTGTGATTACAATTGAGTTTTGCCAGTTGTGATCCATAGTTTGTAGTGCGGTCGAACTGGCTGTGAATTTAAATGGCTGGTGATAAGTGCCTTAAGGTACGGGCGTTACAACTATTAGTTTGTTAGTTTGTTTATGTGCTGATTCAAGTTAACCGATGGATAAACTTGAACTATTATTATTATTATTTTTTTTACGTAGTTAGAATTTTGCGAATGGGGCCTTGGCTTTCAAAATTGGATGTGAATTGAATACCGATTTCGAGCCGTGCCTTCAGGCACGGGTAATTTCTAGTCTATATTATAAAACAGAATGGCCTTTGGGAATATTTCTAAAGAATATTCTCTCTCAACGGTCCAGATTTCTTCATGACACCAATTTTATCTACCCATACAAACAAATCCAACGGTCCAGATTTCTCCACCCTTCAAATTCAAACCAATGGTATCTTCGTAAATAATCTACATTGTTTGGCCAAATTACAAACAATCTAAGATTATCCCACAATTTCGGCTCCTATTTAGGCATCGGAAAAAATATTTTTGGCTCCTTTTTTTTGCTAACGTTTTTGGCTCCTATATACAAGGAAACTTATAATGAATATATCTTTCTATTTAGGACTAAAGAACACCTAAAACCCGTTCTATTTAGGACTAAAGAACACCTAAAACTTTCAGCCTTTTATTGCTTCCCTGTGATTTTGGGATAAGATTTAAATCACATAAGATTTAAATTTTGAATATATCTTCTATTTAGAAAGTCCACATTTTTTTGGTTTGTTTGTCACATGCATAGGTTTTTCACGTCTTCCAACTTCTGAACGACCATTATCAATGGTGAGGTAAGTTCGATTTTTTCAGTTCTTACGCAAGTTTGATTTCTTTGTTGAACGATTTTTAATCATATTGGGTTTTTTTTTGCCAAAAGCGACTTCTGAATGACCATTATTGATAGTGATGTAAGTTCGATTATTTTTAGTTCTCATGCAAGTTCGATTTTTTTTTTTTGGAACAATTTTTACTCATATTAGGTTCCTTTTGTTAGAAAATTGGGAGTTTCTTGAACGATTTTTTTACCGGCAAGGGAAAATTGTTTTTCGACACCAGGGGTGATCACATAATTTTTTTTCACAGCTGATTAAACTATAAAATTAATCTACGTAATTAAATTTGAAGTCTTAGGTTTCAAGGAACAAGTCACAAAAAATAAAAAAAGAACAAACACCACGTAAAAAGTAAATACCACGTAAGCACGGGTAATTCTATTTCGTGTCACTAAGAAGAGGATCACATACTACACACTAATGAAGCCACTAGCTAGAAAGTGCCGTAGGCACGGACAATTTCAACCGGAATGAGTAGTGCCGTAGGCACGGACAATCACTAGTCTAATCTATATGCAAAGAAGGGGAACGCCGACTCAATGCATCCCACACACACACGTATATATGGGGCCGTAGGTTAGATTTTAACTTGGGTTCTTCCAGGCCGGCCCTATTTTGTCGTCCTCTACCCGTCCAAACCCAGTGCGAGTCTAATTATACCCGTGCAGGCCCTGTTTTAAGTAATTGGCCCAATATACCCCTCGCTCTCCCTTCCGCCTTCAGCTTCTTTCTTCTCTCTTCTTCTTTGGCCTTCCGCCCGTCCTTCCACGCCTCCTCTAGCTCCTCCTTCGCTCTCCTCCCGATCCACCGCCACCTCCTTCGTCCACCGCCCATCCTCCCCAACCTGTGTCAAATCCATCGGGGATCTCCACACGAGCGTCGATCGGGCTGTACTCGACGTTATACTCCAGCAAGATCGGGAGCGCGGCTTTTGAGAACTAATTAACTGGACGGTGGTCGACGGCGGCGGAGAGACCCAAAACCGTAAGGTGGAAGACCGATGACGGGTTCACATAGTCGTCGAAGATGAGAAACCGATTGGGCGTGTATGTTCGACACCGACCGATCGGGTGTCTATTCACATAGACACGTACGTATCTATCCATATCTATCTGTAGTAGTATATAAAGTGGTTTTAGCTTTTTTGTAGGTCAAACAAAAAATTCAGGTTTTAGATTTTTTGTCCGTATGCATGTAGATGCAATTTGTATACGTGTACTGTTGTCTCATATTTTTTCAGGATCCGAATAAGCTCTGCGGTAAATTTAAAAGCCAACAGAACAACATAGAGGTGTGAATTCTGTAGGGTGTGAATTTTGAAAATGGGGTGTAAATTTTGTAGGTGTGAATTCTTGCAAAGAGGTGTGAATTCTACAAATGGGTGTGAATTTTTCTGAGAGGTGTGAATCCTTAGGGATGTGAATTCTTGAATGTGTGAATTCTCCTGAGAGGTGTGAATTCTTGGGGGGTGAATTCTTGGAGGTGTGAATTCTGTGAGGGTGTGAATTCTTGAGGTCTGAATTTTTCAAAGGGGTGTGAATTCTGTGGGTGCTGAAAAGTGAAAAGGGCAAAATAGTAAAAACATATTTAAAAAAGACCTAAATGGGATAGCACTTACAAAAGGGGGTTTGCATGGAACCCACACAAAAAACTAGGACCCGCCAGGTTGCAAAGCAACACCATCCTCTTTCAACAATATATAGGTATGTATTTGTGTATGGAGAGGGAGAGAGATATTTGGGAATTTTTTTTTATTTGAGATGGTGTGAATTATATCTTTTTTGAATTGTGAATTCTTAATTTGGAGATGTGAATTCTGTAGATGAGGTGTGAATTGTACAGATGAGTTGTGAATTTTGCATTTAGGAATGAATTCCGAAAAATGAGTGTGAATTCTTGAAAGCGATGTGAATTCTAGGGGTATGAATAGTGCAGATGAGGCGTGAATTCTGCAAAAAAGATGTGAATTTTAGGGGTGTAAATTCCGCAAAGGTGTGAATTTACAAAGGAGTGTGAATTCTGGGAGGTGTGAATTCTTGAAGGTGTGAATGTTTGTGAATTCTTGGAGGTGTGAATGCTTGAGGTGAGAATTCTCAATGGTGTGAATACTCGAACGTGTGAATTCTGGGAGGTGTGAATTCTTGGAGGTGTGAATTCTCGAGGGTGTGAATTCTTGGGGATGTGAATTTTGGGTGGTGTGAATTCTTAGGGGTGTGAATTCTTAGGGGTGTGAATTCTCGAGGGTGTGAATTCTGAGAGGTGTGAATTCTTGGGGGTGTGAATTCTCGGGGGTGTGAATTCTGAGAGGTGTGAATTCTTGGGGGTGTGAATTCTTGGGGTATGAAAAGTGATAGGGACAAAAAAGTAAAAGCATCTTTAAAAAGGGTCTAGATGGGATAGCACTTTAAAAAAGGGTTTGCATGGAACCCCATGTAAAATTTGGGACCGGCCAGGAATTTCCTGTTTTAACTTTTAAGCAAAGCCCACTCTCGATCCAGTTGGTCAGCCCAATGTTCTTCCGGGTTCGGATTAATGAAAGAAAATGACCCAATAACTGTTTGTGGGCTATTTCATCATATACTCATACACACCCCCCTCTACTTGTTTTTGGAAAAATGACAGCCCATCATGTGTTTTGATAATTATTACCCACCAAGAACATTTTTTATTTTAACAGGTGTTCTTAGTATGTCATGGATATTAATTATCAAAATACGTCTCTGACCGTCATTTTCCCTTATTTTTTTTATAATACATGTCCGAATTCCGGAACCTGTGTAGGCTTTGTAGATTACAATCCAAGAATTTCTTTATTACAATCCAAGAATTTCCTTATTTCAAAATAAAAACATCCAATGAAATAAAATATTTTTGTATAATTATTTAGGTAAACACAACCTAGAAGCATTATGACCAAAATTTTCTTATAGTTTGTCATTTTTTTCCCTAAGGAAAAGGATGGGATTGGGGTCACTAGTGTAGCCTCTCTCGTGAGTGGAAAATCCTTTTTCGCTATCTAAAAACTTAATCAAGCAAAATAAAAGGAATTGAAAAGCAATAAATGATGAACAATACCAAACACAAGATATACGTGGAAAACCCCTTAAAAAGGGTAAAAACCACAGGAGGAAATCAAACACTATAAACCATTGTACGGTTACAAACAAACCTATACTTACAACCTAGAATCGCTCTCGGTTGACCAAGGTTGATTGCCGAATCCCTCGTTCACCGCACCCAGTGCTTGACCGCCGCTGCCTTGAATCCACAAGTCCTCCAAGATACTTCCAGAATCCACCAGAAGAACGATTCACTCAATAGAATCAAAGTTTGAAAAGAACTCTTGGAATTGTTCTTAAAGCTCGATGATCAACGGATCATGTAATTATTCCAAGAGACAAGCCACAATCTCCCTTAGGTATTTTTCTGATTTGGAGCAAGAGAGAGGCGGCACAAATATGTTCGGTCCAAAAAGAAATCCCAGTCAAACCGCATATAAATAGATAGAGGCAAAAAACTGTCCAATTGCTCAAGCATAGGTGAGAACACTTTCAGAATTGCTCGAGCACGAAATTGATGCACGTTTCCCTTATTTCCCCCACCGATTGCGAGATTCCCTTTCCTTCGGCAATTGCTATGACCACTAATTCTTCTTCACCACTGATTGCCTTCCATACCAATTTCCTTGACAATATCACATCCTTTGATTTCCTTTCCTGATAAGCACGGAATGCTCTTGCAATTGATTTTTCTTCCAAGCTACTTTCCATTGACAACCTCTGTTTATCAATTACATAATATTTGATTTCCATCCACTTCCTAAACAGACACTCTATAAAGGAAAATAAATAATACAACTCAATAATAAGAGATACAAATCAATGTATTTTTGTCATGGGATTTGCCAAATAAAAAACGTGACCTTACAATCTCTCTCTTTGGCACTTCCATGACAAAATATACATAACAATCTATCTCTTAACAGATTGATCACGATTTGTGAAGCTGCAGAAATAAACACTGAAAAGACAATCTGTTAATCAATATATTACTCCCCCTTTTTGTCATGGAATGACAAAGGTAGAGCACACATGAATAAGCCTAAATCATAACTAATTCTCCCGAACTCCAATTTAGACATATTTTATATCGAAACTGCTTAATTTTTTTAGAGCTACAACTTTTGCGTTATGAGTTTTTATTTTATTATTTTTTGAATCTATCTCAAAAGATCTGAAATTTATAAAACATAGTAGTGTGCAAGTTAACTGTTTTCTCGATGTTTCGAACCCCCACATGCAAACGGTTCATTACCCATCAAACCCCTACTATATATCTACCAACTAATCATCCCCCATTTCTCTTTACGATAAAAATAAATACACGAAAACACGTTATCAATAAATTCTAGTAAAAGTTAGGTTTCAAGAGCCCTACCTTCCTTCCGTCAAATCAAGCACAATAATCGGTTTAAAAACGTTCGAATCACTGGAAAACGAGAGAAAAATCAGCGAGAAGAAAAGATACAAACCGTAAGGAGGATATATGATTTGTATGAGAAAGAGAAAGAGAGATATACAACCTAATCTTGAGAGGGAAACGACAAGGAAGGAAGAGAGATATTTCGGTGAGAGGGAGAGAGATGTAATGTTAGGGAGAAATAAAAATATAATAAAACAGAGCGGTTTTTGTTCATACATACAAACATGAGCACCTCTACAGCCATTGATCACCTTCAAGTTAAGATTGTAGCCGTCCGATTAAGAGAATGTTTCCTCAAGTTATATTTTGACCTGCTATTGTGGTTATATATACACTTTCCTTTCCAATTTATTACTCCCTTTTGGTTTTTCTCATTTTAAGTTGATATTATTTCAAGAGGATTGATAATTAACCTGTAAATTATTACATTTTTTTATTTCTTCTCTCCACTTTGGCATGAGCTTTTTAAAGTGAGGCAGAGGGTGGGAAGGTTATATTGGACAGATAGAGCTGACAACTTATTTAAGTTGGGACTATATTTCGTTTGTACGTATCTAAAGGCTTCTGCCAGTAAAAATATAACGTTGAATGAGAGATGGAGAGGTATAGAGAGTGTGGGAGAGTAATAGTCAATAGAGCTATATTTGGAGGGAGAGATAAGGGAAAGTAGAGAAGTTGAGATAGAGTGGGAGAGAGATAAGGGGAAGTGATTATTTTTATCTACTGTATTTTTTTCGCCAATGGTTAAATTAGCCATATTAATTTTATTAACGAAAAAAGTCGGGTCTTTACAACCATAGCCCCCGCTACGGTGTGAGTGTAATTTTGTTGCTAAAGAACCAATAACTTTTGTCTTTATAGGAGGAATTTTGGGATCGCGAAAGTGTATTGAAACGGCAGGGCACCACATTTCGAAAAGCTCGTTTCATTTTGTAATTTGCTTGAGTATTTGCATTTTTTGTGACATATGTCACGAGTATTTTACGTAAAGGGTACTTGTCATAGTTTTCAACGAGTTGTTTGTATCGCATTCAAATGTGACACCCGATCCCCTAAAACTGAAAACCTAACCGAATCTGTCCCGATATCTAAACGGATAAGGGAGGGATAAACCATAACTTAGGACTGTCCACGGTCCGGATCGGATCGGATCGGATTCGTATGAATCCAATCCTAATTCGTATCTCACGGTTTTTAGAAAATGCAATCCAATCCTAATCCAAAAGTCTCACGGTTCGGTTTGGATTTCGAATCTTGAGTCACGGTTCGGTCCCGGTTTTATCCACAGATTTCCTTCCAAAAAAATAAAATAATGCTACTACCATGATCATATTCCAAATAAAAATGCAAACACTAATTTCCATACACATTGTCCAAATTGTAAAGGCATTAAAGCAATAAACATAGTAAAGGCATTAAGGCAACAAACATAGTAAAGGCAGCAACCATATAAAACTAAGCATTGTCCAAAATACACAAATTCTGGTCAACCATGATCTATTTATTACATCTCATAAAAACCAAACGAAAAATAGCAAATTAGTTTCTCAAAACAAACAAGCAAATTAGTAAAATTATAATTATTTATATATATTACACACACATATCTATATTTTTATTTTTTTAAAATATCTCACGGTTCGGTTCGGTTAATCCACGGTTTTGAAATGAAAATCCAATCCTAATTCGTATCTCACGGTTTTTTAATTTTCAAATCCGTGTCCGGACCATTAATCCACGGACATAATCCAAAAAGCACGGATCGGATCGGTTCAGACCGGTTTCACGATTCTCGGTTTTTCTTGGACAACCCTAATAACTGAAACAAACAGGTAATTTCCGAACCAAATGGGTTCCGTAATTTGCGATGGAACCACAACCACACAGAGAGAGGCACTGTGGTTGTAGCCCTATCAAACCAATCACAACCATGTACAAGAATTACATAGATCATCTACAATGTGCAATTGGAAAACATCAATCAAAACCATTTACAGTCTGATTCTAGAGTGACCATGCAAAACTAACTCTATATGCGACAACCACAGAGAGAGAGAGAGAGAGAGAGAGAGAGAGAGAGAGAGAGAGAGAGAGAGAGAGAGAGAGAGTATCAAATCTCTTGTAGCTCATTCCTGATTTGAGCTTCTTCAGATTCACTTGCAGTTCATGTGTCCCAGACTCCGCATGGCCTTCTTTAGATCCATCTGGGCTAACTGAGGTCGATGTCGGACGGAGAAGAGAAACGAGTGCAATTTTGTTCACCCTCCTTATAAAAGGGTGAATATTACCCTCTCTCATTGGTTGAAACAAAATGATGTCATATTTACCATGCAATACACTTTTTGCTAAACATGACATCACTTTGTGGTGAGATCCATATCATTTCAACCAATAGAAAGGAGGATAATGTTCACCCTCTTAAATGGAGGGTGAACAAAACTCAACTCCACAAGGGTACCGTGGTTTTCCCCAAAACTTCATTTCACAGCAACCAAAACACACATCACATGATTTCCCGAGAACTTTTTCAATCAAGTGCACTTCACTTCACTTGTTTCCGAGAAAATTCACTACAGACAAATATAATCCAAAATATTTGTCTATTTTGGATTATATTTGTCTTTTTTAAAAATATAGTTTTGCTCATAATTCTTTACTTTCTTGTATGGGTTAATAATCAAATTTTTTGTTTGACGCAAAACTAATAAATACAAGAAAAAAAATTGTATAAGAATAAAAAAATAATTTGACTCAATTATTTAGCCAAAATACTTGAGTAACGAAATTGATGTTCACTTAAGTCGAAGGTCTAGTGATCCAACGGTTTGAACCGTTAGTTGCCTAGGAAATGGAGGAAAATACTGGATTTGAAAACTGCTGAATTCTGATGAATTCGTAGTTTATTTTGATCCGACGGTCTGAAAACTGAAAATGGAGGAAAATTGCATCTACGTTGATCTATCCACGTAATTCTACTGTTTGATTAAAAGATTGTATTATAATTTGTCGTATACCACAACTTTACTTTTTCTTTCTACTAGTGTCGGGCTACGTGCTCCGCACGAATTGCGTGCTCAGTAAAAAAGTTCGAAGCGGTGTTAATGTTTTGAGGATCGAAATATGGTGACGTTTGCTGTGAAATGAAGCAAATACTGAAAGGCCTAAATTTGCGGCACCACACTTCATAAGAGGTGCTAATTCATTGATTTAATGGAATTCGAGTCTTTGATTGTAATTCAAACACATGCACCCTGTTTCATTATTTACATAGTTTGAGACCATAAACCTATTTGTTCAGTGCTCTTTCTCATAACCAACTCCAAGTTCATACTGAAAACACTCTTGAAAGAAGGCAACGAATATTGGAACAAGACACAACACATCTGAAATCGCAGCTAGCAATAATGTAAATTGTTCACATCGTCCCGATTCTTTTACAAATACACATTACCAACCACAGAATCACATTCCTAAGACATTACAGCCCTAATCCAGAGAGCCCTAGATTCCAATCACTTCAATCAAACACAAAGATTAAGGTCTTCATATCTGGCCTCTAAATACAAAAGTCGCCATCGCAAAAATACACCTCCAAAACAAAATCAATCTACCAATACACTGAAGTAAATAACCAATTTGTATCCCAACTGGTTCGAAGTCCCCGAGGCATCTCTTCCAAGCCCAGCGACCTTGTCTTCAAACACTAATCAAACGGTAAATAGGGAATACGCTTTGCAAACACCACGCCAACAAAACCCACCATCAGGCAAAACACCATAAGCTTTGTAATTCATTGGCAGCACTTTGTACTCCTAGATAACAAAAGAAACATTTGCACAATCTCAATAAGCCGCAGGAAAAAACTCTAACACGGAAAAAACTCTAACAAACAAACGCAGGAAAGCGGTGCCACAACTCTATCAAGACACAAATCACCCAGAGAAAATTCCACACGCATCTCAACTCAATTAGCCGGCCAAATCAAGATATCCCTGAAAGCCTATTTCGTCTGAATTGTCCCTTCTTTTTTAATAAGCAAGAACTGTCTTTATCTGACCATACCGAAGCTTTTTCTTAGCATTTGCTATATGCAACCAGATTACGTCATTTGCGGAATTTTGAGAAACCATTTTGCTTTGGCCTTTGATCTTATCAAGATCCCACACAAATGGGGAAAGGTGGCGTAATACACTAAGCCCCCCTCAACTAACACCCGTTTTCACTTAACCCCCTCAGACTACAAAACCCGACATCATGCCCCCTCTAACTATCCAGAGTTGACACTTAACCCCCTTCTGTTAGGTCAAAAGGCAGTCAACTTACATGGGGTGTTTGGATCGAGCACCTACGCACATCGGATGCCGTTGATTCTTGCGTAGGCCCACTCGGTTTTTTTTTATAAAATTTTTGGACGGCTCGGATCGGCCGTCCGGTGGCCGGAGACGGTCGTCGGTGGCTTTAGGGCTCTCGTAGGGAAAATGCACTGACGGCCGTTTCCGACCACCGAATGACCGATCCGAGCCGTCCAAAAATTTTATAAAAAAAAACCAAGTGGGCTTACGTGGGAATCAATGGCATCCGATGTGCGTAGGTGCTCGATCCAAACACCCCATGTAAGTTGACTGCCTTTTGACCTAACAGAAGGGGGTTAAGTGTCAACTCTGGATAGTTAGAGGGGGCATGATGTCGGGTTTTGTAGTCTGAGGGGGTTAAGTGCAAATGCGTGTTAGTTGAGGGGGGCTTAATGTAATTTACTCTTATGAAAACTACATAGCCCTAAAATCCCAAACTTGCTCCCCGTGCAGGATACGACTAATATATTTATTAGACCAGCAACATCACAAAAACTACTCGGTTTAACTGGTTGAGGCCAATCAGCTAGTCTACATTGCACCTACATTCTACAATGTCCCCATTTCAAAGCCGATTTCATATATCCACTACCATCAACATGTAGAGTGTGGAACAACCATTGCAAATCTAGTATTCCAGTTGGAGGAGAACTCCATGGTAATCTAGATAAGAAAATAACACTGAAGTCAATTTAAGACAAACAGTCTCTTTCAATACCCACCCTTATCGAAATCATGCTGACAATCAGCAAGGGCAGGGGCTCTGAGTTGGGAAAACAGACAAAAGTAATGCTAGCCGATGACGATATAATAGGTGAATATTTGATGCTACGTCAAAATAAAAAATGACAATACTAGAAATGAAAATTTGTATTCACTGAACTTGGTTTTGCGTACAAGTGTTGAACAATTGCCTTCTTAATTACATTTTTTTTCCGCCTCAAGGCAAATGAATCGAAAATGCAAAAACAGTGAGGAAATCTAACGTAACATCAAACATTGGATTATGATCAGGACGCCGGATGAGAAGTAACTATGAACTCCAAAAGGCAGAAAAAATAAAAGAATGAAAGAAATACTTAAATGATTCAGGCTTACTGTTTTAGCTATAGTTAGAAAGTGTGCAAGGCTTCAAGAACCAGAAAACATACAAGGTTTTTGTCTTTCAGCAACAATTGAGGCGATTCTCCCGCATTTTTATCGTCCACAGCTTCCTCCTTTGGCAGCTCTGTATTGCAACGATCCAGCTCTCCAAGGATTCTTCTCTCCTGTTTGATAAGTAATGCCAACTATTAATGACTTAAAGTACTTTTCCTCAGTTTAGCAATTTTGTTAGTTCGAAGAATCAAATTACAGAGAATCACCATTACAATTTGTTAACCAATACAGAGCTCCATTACAATTTGTTATATAATCAATACGGAGAACCACCTCAGTGTTTTCTTTCTGTAACGACCCGAATTTTTGAGCCAAATTTTTTTTTTAATAATAATAATATTAGGATTATTTTCTTAATACAAAATACCTATATTTTTTTTTATATATAAATGCATGTATTTTTCTTTTCCTACATACATGTAGTATTAATTTTCTTTTCTACATGTATGCGAACTCCTCATGACTCTCACCCTCCTGACCAGTTTGTACTTCCTCCGTGATCGTATTTTCGTCCTTACCTCATCCCAATTCAAGTCCTAAAAGGATACAACTTTAAATTTGATTTTAATCGAAACTCTCCTCAATTCTCTATAAATACTCCATTACGTCGACCTTAGGGTTCACCACGAAAATTCTCACACCCCAATCGTCCAGAAAAGAGAAAAAATCGAAAGGAAATCAAAGCTCCAATCCATGGAGTTCTAGAGAGAGAAAGTGAGAGAAAGAAAAGTGGGTTTCGCACCAAGCCCAACCCGGAACCCGAATTGATCGTTCCAATCTCCTTCTACAATCCCAAGCATCCACAAACACCAATCAATTCGGTCCCAAGGCTCCCCAATCGACGAAACGAAGTCATCTTCTTCAAAATCCAAGTTTCCGATCGAAAACCAATTCCACCCAATTCGAGGTATTATAATTCGATCCGAACCTCCCTCTAAGTATATTTTAATGTTTTTAAGCATAACCCAATGGCCCCCATAGTCCCATGCATCAAAAACATGCAAGAAAAACCAAAAAAATGATTTCTGACATGGAGTTTGCGGCCGCAACCTTCGGGCGACTGGAGTTTGCGGCTAGGTGGTCAGCCGCAAGGTTGACTGGTCCAACCTTGCGGCAGGGGCTGTTTCGTTTCGAATGCATTTTGCGACCGCCCGAACTTCGTTTTTGAACCCCGAACTATTTTTCCTAGCCTTTTCACACTCCAAAGAACATAACTTGTTAGTATCATTTTTTATTTATTTATATCTATTTATTAAATTTTTATTTGTTTTTCAAACAAAGTTCATAAACTAAAAATCCTCGCGACCTTATAAACCACTTATTAAATCCCCGTACTATTTTTTCTAGACTTCTAATACCTCAAATATCCTAACTTGTTAAATTCATATTTTAATTATTTTATTATCTATTTATTAAAATTTTTATTTGTTTTAAATCAAAGTTACAAACGAAAAATAGTTACGACCTTCCGAACAACGTTTCTAACACCCAAACTATTTTTCCTAAACTCCTTGAATCTCAAAGATGATATGTTGTTAAAATAATATTTTATTTATTTAATTAACTATTTATTAATAATTACACGTTGTTTTTAAACAAAAATACTTTGCGATATTATAAAATATATTATTAATGCCCGATTAATTTTTTTTAGACTCTATGCAGTACAAATATGATACTTTGTTGATATCAACATATTTTTATTTATTTAATTATTTATTATCTATTATTCCTTCTTTCGTCAATTATCTTAATCCTTTTATTTAAAATAATTCCACGGACCTCCAAACCCAACTTTTAACACTCGAACTTGTTATAGAGGACCTTTGGGACTCTTATTAAGGTTACGATAATTATTCTAATATTTTTACTTAATTAATGTATTTAACTAGTATTTAACCAATCTAATTACTTATTAATAATTAATAGAAGCCTCAAAAATTATTTTCTTTAATCTTTATTGAAAGTTCTTACCTTATTATTGATTTTGTGACCATATAAGATTAAGGGCAACGGTCCCGTCATAAAAAGTTGTGTGATTGCATCTGTCTATTAATTGTTTTGATCCGTTGGATAATCATTTTATTTATTATTATGATTTAAAATTGTGTTGATACCTGATTTGGATGCTAGATTGGACCCTAGAGACATGGGGTGACTTATGAATAAGTTTCCGTCTAGATTATTGGACAATAGTTATTTGGGAAAAGGAGATATTAGAGGATACTTGCAGGGGATAGTGATGATTATGAATTGATACTGGTGAGAGTCCAGTGATGGGTTGAGGCTGGCAAAGTAAGCCCAGTGATGATATAAAACCTGGCGGATAGTCCAGTGATATTTTGATAAAACCTGGCAGTGGTCCAGTGACGTTTTCTGTTGATAAAACCTGGCGGTAGTCCAGTGACGTTTTTCTGTTGATAAAACCTGGCGGTGGTCCAGTGACATTTTCTGTTGATAAAACCTGGCGGTAGTCCAGAGATGTTTTCTGTTGATAAAACTTGGCGTTGGTCCAGTGACGTTTTATGTTGATAAAACCTGGCGGAGGTCCAGCGATATTTTATGTTGATAAAACCTGGCGATGGTCCAGTGCGTTTTATGTTGATAAAACCTGGCGGTAGTCCAGAGATGTTTTCTGTTGATAAAACTTGGCGTTGGTCCAGTGATGTTTTGTGATGATAAAACCTGGAAAGTGGTCCAGAGATATTTTGACGATAAAACCTGGCGGTTGGTCCAGCGATATTTTTGAGATGATAGAACTGACGAGAGTTTAGTAGTGATTTTGGTGTGGTGATTAGGGTAGGCGAACCCTAGTTGTAGTTTGAGTATGACTAACTTACCCTTGTTAATTGGGCTATCGGACAGAGGAGTAAGTTTATGTGTGTTACTTCTGTTTTACTATTCCGCATTGATTATATATCGTTGTCTGCTAGCTGTTACGTAAGGGGGATTGTTGGATTGGATTATATTACGGGGTGAACTTTTTCACTCAGGCACGGATTGTCTGGCATCCGTGTCAGATTTTGCAGAAAATCATGAGGAGACTCAGGACCCTGCAGGAGGGCAGTACTATCCAGGGATGTATCCGGGAATGGAGACTGAGCCAGAGTACGCTTGGGATCCGTATCAAACCTAGAAGACAGCTAGCTCTGTTCTCTATTTATTTACGCAAAGACTATTTTTAATATTTTTGCAGTAGTTTGTATCAAATAAATCTTGTGTTGGATTATCCGTTTTAAGTTTTAAATGTTAATTTAATAAATTTTTTTTTGAAATTAGTATTTAATACCTCCGATTTTATTTCTAAAAATCGGGGCGTTACACTTTCTCCTCAGATCTACACCACCATCAAAAGCACAGAAAAATTTATGTTTTGTTTGTTTTGTCTTTTGCAAACAAGCTGAAGCTTACAAGGTTACTCCTACCATAAGGAGAAACATACTTATTTGGCCAAGCATAAGAAGAATCATTGAAAGATCTTCCCAGTTCTATCACAACCTTCAAAAGCTGGAACATATTTTCATTTTGGTTTCGATTCTGTGGGTATAGAATTTCAAAACTACAGTGATGCATATTGTAAATAAACCAAAAAAACTAACTCAGAATCTCAGATTCTTAGGAAGAGTGTTGTTCCGGACAAACAAGTGAATTCACAACATTGTCTTTCATAGTTCATATGTAAATAAGATAAAACATAAAACGGCGTCCTTACCCACATACAAGATGAGATAAAAGGACTACCACTATAGAAAGAGGAAGTGTGAGAATCTCTACCCACAAAATATATGTCCTCACCAGGAAAAAAAGTGCATGATAAAATTATCAACTCTCCTTTAGTGGGACTTAAATCACTTAGGGCTTGCTTAATTGGCCATTGGACTGAATCATATAATCTATAAGGGATGTGAATGTTGGCAATTGTCTCACATCTAATCTGGTAGGATCGCTCATCCTAAGTTGCTAACATGGTTGTCTGCATTAGGGAAAAAACAATGAAGAATGCGCAAGGTAATCTAGTGGAACTGATCCTGCGACAGCAAACAGCCAACACCGGATATGATTTTCTATCTTACTTGGAAAAAAAACTGGCTAGGAATCATGTTGTTATAGTCTGCTTTTTTTCCCGCTCTGTAGGCTAATCATGATTCCAATGCAAGCACAACACATATGATAAGAACAAAAGAGAGAGATGGCCTATTCACTACTTACCGGAGGCCTAGATCTGGAAGCTTTGAGAGGGGTGGCTTTGCTGGGGGCACGACCAACTGAAAAACATTGAGGTGATGGAGGACAGGTTCTAATTTGCGACAAAATGTCACCTTCTTTGTCGTTTACATTATTCGCATCCAAAGAGATTGGAATGTTTTCTGCCTCTTCAGCTCTCCTACACCGTATGCTCAACAAGTTGAATCACCGTTGCACTCTTTATATGGTAAGAAATTATTCACATATGTCCTAAAAAGCAAAATGTAGTAGGCCGAACACGGTTCGCACCAATCGGATGATGCTGTACACTTGCTGTACCTGGGGTTGGGCTTGTCAACCTTGCCGAAGCCCGTCGCCCCCTAGTACGTGGTCATTACATGTACGGTGTCTAGCCAACGACATACCACGCTCGGCTATCCTCGAGAACGGTCCTGGCAAAGGACGGCCGTACATGACCAACGGTGGGCTCGGCCAAGAGCGGGCTCGGCCGATTAATAGGGCTCAGCCACCCGTGGAGGTGCGTCCGCTACCCACGTGCATAAGCGGTTACGCTGGAGGATAATCATGAGCGCACATGGGCAGTGCTAGCTCACCCCAAAACGGTTACCAGATCTACTCAGTAACGTCATGGCGATGTCACCTGGCCCGTGCAAGGCACATGTTCGTGCTTGGAGAGCAAGCTAGGAGAAGTCTATAAATACCAGAGGTTTACAACCCTAAAAGGTACACATTCTCTACACAACCACTCTATATTCAGACCCTAGTTCTTTCTCTCCTTTGCTGCACCATTCTCATCCTTGCGCCGGAGGGCCATTCCGGGGCTCCTCCGGTGTGGTCTTTAGTCGTGCTTCGTGGTGCAGGTTAGGTGGACGGAGCTAGATCACCCCTGACCCAGAGGAAGGCGTTACGGGCGGAGGTGGCACAGATGAAGCAACACATCCAGCAAATCGCTACCCCTGCAACCTCCAGATCTGATGGCGGTAGGAGGCGACGTGGGCAGACGCCACCCCCTCAACCTCCACCACTAAATGAGCGCCCACAAGAGACGGGCCAGCGTGGTTCCGTTAAGGACCGCCTTGGTTTCACCCCTGCACCTGGCGACGCCAGGGAAATAATTCTCTATAAGCAACCCAACGCGTCTGGAACTCATCGTTCTCAAAGCAACCGCGAGTGTACTAAGACAAGAGACACCGAGTCGTTCACAAGCACCTACTCAACTGGTCGAGCGGAATTCTCTCGCACTACGGTTTCACACCATAGCCGAGATTCTGTACAGACCCGACGTCATGTCTCTGAACGTCTTGGGGATCTCTTGCTTGAGAATTTAGACCATGAAAACCGTGGGCGACGTCAGAGGAAAGGCGAAAGGACTAACGGTGAGGTTGAAGACAACGGCCGTCGTGATAGGGAGAAGTCTATCGATAGCCCACGACGAACGACCGACTTGAGAGATAAACTCAGGCACAAGCATGACGAAAAAGCCTCGGCCAAAGAACCGAAAGGAAGGGAGCAGAAGCGGACGAAAACAAACGAGCACGGCAAACTGCCGCACCCAGGATTCGAGAGACAATTGAAGGACCTCGGCGTCTCGCCCTTCACGTCTCACATTATCAACACGCCTCCTGAATCTACCTTCCACCTACCCAAATTCACCAAGTTCGATCCATCCACCTGCGAAGCTTACACCCATCTAATCCACTTCCGCCAGACCATTGAGCTCTGTACTCAGAAGGATGAAGTAAAGTGCAAAGCATTCCCGTCCAGCCTCGGCTCCCTGGGACTCCAGTGGTTCAACAAGCTGCCCGCTGGATCCATTCGGAACCTTGCCGACCTCGAACGCGCATTCAATACCTGCTTCATCACCAGCAACAAGACTGCCAAAGAACCTGAGTCACTGTCACATATGAGGAAACTCCCATCCGAGACCCTCAGGCAGTATGCCGAACGCTACTGGCAACTCTTCAACGAAATTCCTGGAATCGATGAGTACTGGGCTCGCGTACCTTCAAGAATGGCTTGGAAACTGGCAGCAAGATCCTTGACGAACTTGCCATCCGCCCGCCACACGGTATGGGTGAGTTGATGCGCGTTGTGGAGCGATTTTGCGCACTCGAAGAATTCTACGCAAACAGGGCAGCGCAAGGAATGCCGAGCGCCATCACAACTCTCCCTCCCGCCACACAACAGCTGCCTGCTCCAGTCGTTACCCAACAAGCCCAGACAAAGAAACAGGTGAACAACATCAAGGAAGGCAAGAAGCGTCAGCCAAAGGTGCATGACTACGTTGCCGAAACCACATACTTCAAGGAGCCCATCTGGTCCTTTTTGAAAGAAATTATGAGGCAACCATGGTTCGAATGGCCCACTGGCAAGCTCGGCACGGATACTGGTCAACCAGATCAGAACCCAAGGAAGAAGTGCTCCTACCACAACGAGCTCGGCCATTACACCATTGCTTGCGCTCCCTACAAAGCTCTCCTAGAAAGGCTTGCCGCTCAAGGTCATCTCGATCAATATATCGACCGAACCAAGACACCTGCCCGACAACCAACAGGCAATCCCAACGAACAGCGGCCATTGATACACGTTATCCACGGTCCTGTAACGAAGGCACTCGAAGGTACTCTCCGGGCCGACATCAATCACGCTTCGTCATCCAAACAGGTGCTCTTTGTCGGGTGCGGATCCAAGCGTCCATACCCACAAGATGTGCCCAAGTGGACGATAACCTTTACCGAGCGCGACCTTGAACACGTGCATACCCTCCACTCAGACACACCTGTTGTCACCGTTCAAATCAGGGTTCACGATTTCAAGCGTGTCCTCATTGACCAAGGGAGCTCGGCCAAGGTCATGTACTACGATTTATTCAAGAAACTTGATCTGCTAGAGTCGGCCTTACAACCAACAGAAGTCCCTCTCATCGGATTCAACGGCGCGCCTGTCTGGCCGCTGGGCAAAATCTTCCTACCAGTCATCGTTGGCTCCAAGACAGTGTCCGTAGAATTCATCATCATCAACGCACCAAGCCCATACAACGCCATCCTCGGCCGAACATGGTTGCACGGCATGCAGGCCATTGCCTCCACCTACCACCAGGTCATTCGTTTCATTGGCACAAGTGGCCGACAAGAGGATCTGCGAGGCAACCAAGTCGCTTCCAAAAAGTGCTACATCTCAGCCGTACACACTTCATCCAAAGCCAAGCAAGTCCAATGGGTTGAAGTTCCAGACATGGCCGTCATCGAGGGCGTCGGCCACAAGGCAGAGGATAAAGCTGAAGAAGAATTGATTCAAATGCCCATAAACAAAGATGGTTCACATTTCTTTTTGCTCGGCTTTTCCCTGAGTGACGCCGAGCGCGAAGAGATGTTCCAGTTCCTTAAGGACAACATAGAAGTTTTTGCATGGACGCCCAACGAGATGCCAGGTGTCGATCCCAATTTCATCTGTCACTCTCTCAACATCAAAAAGGATTCAAAACCAGTGGTTCAGAGGGCCAGGCGCTCGGCCCCAGAACACGCCGACGCCGTCATTGAAGAGGTGAATCGTCTGCTGAAAGCAAATGCCATTCAAGAAGTTCAGTACCCAACCTGGCTTTCTAATACCGTAGTCGTCAAAAAGAAGAACGGCAAATGGCGCGTCTGCGTTGACTATACCAACCTCAATGATGCCTGTCCAAAGGATTGGTTCCCACTAGCAAAGATTGATCAGTTGGTTGATGCCACAGCAGGCCACGCTCGGTTCAGTTTCCTCGACGCCTACCGCGGTTATCATCAGATAGCAATGGACCCAGACGACATGGAAAAAACTGCCTTTATCACTCCACATGGTATTTTCTGCAATCGAGTCATGCCTTTCGGGCTCAAGAACTCAGGTGCCACCTTCAACCGCGCGATCTACAAGATGCTCCACGAGCAGATAGGCCACATTTTGGAAGCCTACATCGACGACCTTGTCGTTAAGAGTCAAAAGGAGAGCAACCACCTTGCCGAACTGAAGGAGGTATTTGACGTTCTAAAAATCCATAAACTTTGCCTCAACCCGGAGAAGTGTGCCTTCGGTGTGAGCGCGGGCAAGTTCCTAGGCCATTTGGTCAACCGACGCGGCATTGAAGCTGACCCCAACCAGATCAAAGCTGTGGCAGACCTACGTTCACCACGCACAATAAAAGAGGTTCAGAAACTTACAGGGATGGCCGCCGCTCTCAATCGTTTCATCAGCAAGTCTTCCGACAAGTGCCACGCCTTCTTTCACGCCTTGAAGGGGAAAAACAGGCGCAACTTCGAGTGGACGGAAGACTGCGACAAAGCTCTGGTCGAACTCAAAACCTACTTAGGCTCGGCACCACTCTTGGTAAAGCCAGAGGAATTCGAAACCCTCTACCTGTACCTAGCCGTCTCGGCTCATGCCGTCAGCTCTGCTCTTGTCCGACGCCAAGGTCCGAACGACATGCCAATCTACTTCACCAGTAAAACACTCCTACCTGCCCAAACACGCTATCTCCCCCTGGAAAAGTTAGCTCTTGCTCTCATCTCAGCGGCAAGAAAACTACTCCCCTATTTCCAATCCCACACCATCACCGTCTTAACAAAGTACCCTCTCAAGGCTCTCTTTCGAAAGGCCGACCTCTCCAATCGAGTTTCCAAGTGGGCCGTCGAACTTGCAAATTTCGACATTCGCTTCGAGCCTCGGACAACAATCAAAGGCCAAGTTCTCGCTGACTTTATAGTTGAACTCACCCCCGATGATACAGCCGAGTTCAACAAACCTCCTCCACCACAGACTGTCACCGAACCCATTGAAGCCAAGAAACCTTGGCTACTTTTCCAAGGTGACTCATGGAGACTTCACGTTGATGGCGCCTCAAACAGCAACGGAGCAGGCGCGGGTGTGGTCTTAGTTTCCCCTTGTGGGACGCTGCATGAAAGTTCCATCCGCATCGACTTCCCTGCCACAAACAACGAAGCTGAGTACGAAACCCTACTCGCCGGTCTACGGTCGGCGTCAGCAATGAATGCCGATGACCTTGTTGTTTACTGCGACTCCCAACTCATCGTGAATCAAGTGTTGGGGGACTACGAAGCCAGGGAGCCAAGGATGATGAAGTATCAGGCGACGGTAGCGGAACTCGTCGCCAAATTCAACCATTTTAAGATTGAGCAAATCAGCCGAGAACACAACGCTCACGCCGACGCACTTGCTGGTCTGGCCTCGACCTCGAAAGCCTTTGAGTTTCGCACTATCAACTTCGGCTGCATCGATAACCCGAGCTTTGACTCCCCTCCCGAAGTGCTGAACATTGAGCTCGGCTTGAGCTGGATGGACGAAATTGTGGAATTCCTCGGAAACAACACTCTGCCTGACGACAAAAAGGAAGCATACCGAATCCGGAATAAGGCTGCCTACTACTGGTTATCCGACAGCGGCCAACTTTACCGAAAATCCATCTTTGGGCCATATCTTCTCGTCGTCCACCCCACACAGGTACCTGCTGTTCTCAACGAGCTTCACTCTGGCAGCTGCGGCTGCCACTCTGGTGGTCGTTCCCTCTGCCAACGCGCGCTAAGTCAGGGCTATTTCTGGAAGAATATGAAGAAAGACTGCGAAGAAGTCGTCCGCAAATGCCGACCCTGCCAATTGTTTTCTCCAATTCCAAAACAGCTGGCACAGAACCTCTCACCTATCACCAGCCCATGGTCGTTTGCCCAATGGGGGCTTGACATTGTCGGTAAATTCCCAACTGCTCCTGGAGGTTTCAAGTTCCTAATCACGGCAACGGACTACTTCTCCAAATGGGTGGAGGCTGAACCCCTCGTAACAATCACTGAAGCCGACGTCCGACGGTTCGTTTGGCGAAACATCGTCACCAGGTTCGGTGTCCCTTACGCCATCGTATCCGACTACGGCACTCAATTAGTTGGTAATGGCCTATCCAGCCTTTTGGAAGAATTTGGCATCCGTTTCTTCAACTCCACTCCAGCGTACCCTCAAGGAAATGGTCAAGCCGAAGCCTCAAACAAGACTGTCTGTGCTGGAATCAAAAGACGCCTGAAATCCGAGCGCGGCAAGTGGGCCGAAGAGCTACCTAAAGTTCTGTGGGCCTACCGCTCCACACCCCGACGCTCAACTGGCCAAACTCCTTTCTCGATGACCTTCGGCATGGAGGCCGTCATCCCATTGGAGTCCAAATTCCCTACCCTCCGTACAGAGACTTTCGACCCAAAGACAAATGATGAAGCTGTCACCCAGGAACTTATACTTGCCGAAGAGTAGCGTGATGACGCTCAGATAAAGCTAGCCGAATACCAGCAGCAGGTGGCTAAAGGATACAATCGCAGCGTCTGTAAAAAGAAGTTCAAGCCAGATGATCTCGTGTGGTGAAAGGTTGTGCAAGCAAATAAAAAGAAGAAGTTTATGCCCAACTGGGAGGGTCCCTTCCGCGTTGTAAAGATCGCTGGTGAAGGGGCCTACATCCTTGAGGACAAGAACGGGAAGGTGCTTACCAACCCTTGGAACGCACAGAATCTCAAGAAAGCGTACATGTGAAAATCCCATCTTTTTTACCCCGTGCTCGGCGGTTAAAAACTCTTGCTCTTTTTTAAATAGCTTTATGTCTTCGCTTCGGCAGCTTTATGTATTTACTTTATTTCATTTCCAAGAATGGCTTCGATGTGTTACCCACAAACCACCAGTGTTTCTTTTTAAAGATGATTAATGCAAAACCTCTTTTTTCGGCAAATTTGTCATCACAAGTACCAGTACGTTGATCTTTTGTCATTTCTGCTTGCATTATAAATCCCTCCCGGCAATATTGCCTCCCACAAACGTTGGCTATGGCCACACCATAAACGGCTTTTTAGCCCTGTGCTTCGGCCATTCATGCCGCCCAAAGGAGTACTCAATGGACATATGGTCCTCCGAGCCCAACACTCACCTTACAAGTGCAGCATAGGCCTCGGTTAAGCTTGGCAAGACATTGAGGTCGGCCACAGCTAGGTTACACTCACACTTTTGTGAGAAAACCACCCACTAAAGAGCCTATGTTCGGCTACCTATCAACACCACACCACAACTCTACTTTGGTCAATGCTCGGCTCCAACACATCTACAGTTAACAAGTTGAACTATACTAGTGTGCCAAACCTAGACCAAAGTGGGGGCTACGGATATCTACCATCCAAGCATGCAAGACTATCAAAATTTTCCAAGGCATGAAAAAATTCAACCAAAGCTCGGCAAGACAGATTCACTGCAAAAGTAAGATCACATTCATTCAGAAAGAAGACAAGAGTTGTCGAAAAAACCTAATAGGAGGTACGGCGTAGTAAACCGTTCGGTGCCGACCCCCAACATCTATTACATCTGGAACGGCAAACACCGAGTTCGGCGCCGTCCAGCCCAGGAAGTTCAAAAGTTCAAACTACAAAAGTCATTCCAAATAAAAGATAAAAAACACTCAAACTTGAGCAGTAGCATCAGCAACAACATCGGCACTGATATCGGCTGCAACGTTGGTTTCATTTATCACATCCTTTTCAGCCACAGGATTTTGCTCGGCTGGCTTGTCATCACCGACACACTCAGCAGCCTTTTTCCCAGAGCCATCAGCATCTTCCACATCAACGACAGTAAGGTCCTCGAGGTCCTCCTCGCTCTCGGGAAACTCCTCCGGTGGAAGCGAAGCACACTCCTCCTTGGTGTACGGCAGTTCGAGCTCGGGAACAACTGGTGCGGGGATCTTACTCAGGTCAAGATCAATTTGCATCCCTTCGCCGACGGCTGCCACACCGGCCTTGTACCCCGTTCGGTAAGCAAGAGGCACCCTTTCCTCGACTGCCTCGTTCACCATCGACCGCGCATCCCTCATGTACTCCAAGCCAGCACGGTCATACCCAGCTTGGTAGGCTTTGTCATCCACTTCCTTCATCTTCCTCTTCTCCCTCCTCAAAACTTGACCGAGCTCACGCTCGGCCTTCTTCAGTTTGTCAGCCAACAGCTCCTTCTCTTTCTCCAACTCCTCCTTCTCTTTCTCCATCTCTACAATTTGGGTCTTGGCCGTTTTAAGGCTCCCCTTGTAGCTCTGTGACTTCTCACGTTTGGCCTTCAGGTCGGTAACGTAACGAGCGCGCTCGGCAACGATAAGCTCGGCCTGTTGAGAAGCACGAAGAATCGCTTGGCCAGCCTACACAAGGACAGAACACAAATTCAGACATCCTAAAAAATGAGAGAGTTGGAACTTGGGATCAGGTGGATACCTGGACGATGTAGGCACTTGCATGGACGAGGCTCGGCTGCAGGTCAGGAGGAACCCTTTCCATGTCCCTCGGAAGAGCCAGGCCATGTAACATGGTAACGGCCAGCCCAGGCTCCAATTTGACGCTATCTTTAAGAGAGATAACCCTGCCCTCGGCCATTGCAAATGAAGGCGCGAACTCCTGCGCAATAACTTGGCCGCCCGAGCCCGAGGCCGTCTCCAAAGCTTTCGAGCCACCAGCAGCCGATGACTCTGTTTGCTCCTTCTCCTTCGCAAGTGGCGTCGGAGGCTTTTTTGGGAACGGATCGTGCGTAGTTTTTTGCTTCTTTGCGGCACGCTTGGCTTCGGCAGTGTCTTTCTGCCGAGCCGCAACGCCATCCCGAAGGTTCATCCTCACAGGGTTTTTTCGCCCCATGTCTTCGGCAAATAGTGGAATGAGAGTCTGTAGAGGAGGAACGTCGACACTTGGGAAGGCTGATGGCTGGCTGCTTTGAAACCAGAAGTCGGCAGACTTCTTGAAAGTGGGAAACTTAACCCGCGTGCCCTTTGGATTTTTGCTCGGCCCCGGGTTGCCTTCTTTCGCTCTCTTTCCTCCAGTAACCTTCTTTTTGGCCCCCTCCTTTGAGCTCGGATCTGAGTCCTTCTCCTTCCTCCTCAATTTGCCTTTATATGAAGGATCGAAGCCAAGGAGAGTCGGTGCGTCTCGGCAAATTTGAGCCCTCAAGGTCTCCACATTCTTTTCAACGGATAACTGTTGTTGCCTCTTCGTGATTGCCCGATGATCTGCAAAATGGTTTTTGAACAAACATTAGCAACTGTTCCGACATAAGTAAAATTATGCTCGGCAGAAATAAAAAGGGACTAAACCTCGAAAATCCTTTATCTTCGGCACGACGTGCAACCGCATCGTCTGATCACCAAACTCAAAGTTGCCACTAACTTCGACATAAAGGTTAGCCCATTTGTCAGTGTTGGGCAACCCGTCTATCAAAGGCTCTTTTCCACCCCGTGTTGACAGATATCTACGTTCGGTCTTGCCGTGCCTAGACATGACGTATGTATGAAAAAGGCCGGCAACCGTGAACTCGAGGTTGTGTAGTTCTTTCAGCTTTATCACGGACATCACTATCCGGTAGCTGTTGATGGCAAAGAAATGCGGCACCAATCCGAACTTGGTTAGCAACTCTCTCAGGAACGGATGGAGAGGGAAGCGGAGTCCAGCCTCACAGATGGCCATGAGGGGAACCGTTATGTGCTCGGGACGGTGTTCCAATTTATCCCTAATCTTGTTACTAGCCACTTGACTGACAACAACATCATCAGGGATGTTGTATGTACGGCAGAAGTCTTCATACTCGTTTGGTTGCCCGCTGAAGTAGTGGGCATGTGGACAGACCTGACCCCTCTCGTAGAGGTCGGTAATCTCCCTATCCTCAGACACGTTCTCACTTGGCCTTGAACGCGAAGACGTTGTAGCCTCAGCCTGGGAATGATATCTCGACTCAGCCTCGGGGCCAAGTTCAGGTTCGGCGTCGGATGGAGTAGAGGGTGTGAAAGATATCTCAGGCTCGGTGATGAACCCGCCATCGTATTCATGGTTGCGCTCGGCATTGGAGTCGCTAGTTTCAGACATGTTGGACGCAATGGAAGAAGTTTGGCGTCGGCTGCGGCGTCTCTCCAAGTACTCTTGGATAAAGAGTTCTTCGGAGCCGTCCCCTGAGCTCTCAGAGTCGGATGATATCTCAATCACTTGGTGAGCCAGACCTAACAGAAGAGGAAAATCAATGAGAAACCTCGTCGTCGGCCAGAAAGCAAGGATCTCTACGCTCGGTTACCTACTGGCCCACCACTCCCACATATTGAGGACTCAAGCTCGGGGGACCCTAGGACCTATTACAAGCTCGGCCTAAGCGGCGACAAAGCTGGGTTCAGTCAACTCTACCATCGGCCAAGCCCTCCATCACCAGAGACGGGGCTCGGCCAACCCCAACGTTACCCAAGAACAAGATCAAAGAGGGATCTGCGCTCGGAAGAACAGGTTGAAGGCGAAGATGAACAGTTCGTTCATCCCCAGGCCTTGCACTGTTCACACAAAACAAAAAACCCCAAAAAAACCCAGTAGAACGAAGCAAAACCAGAGAAAAGTTGCAGAAACTTATAGAGAAGCAAAAGGCGAATGCATACCTGGAAATCTCAGCAAGATCTGGTGAATGAAATGCTGCAAATCAGGGCCGGAAGATGAATAGGCAGACAACGAAGCTCTGACGATGGAGGGTTAGAGAGAGAAAAAGTTTGTGGACTCTCTCTCTCTCCTCACGCTGCCCTTTATATAGAGCTAGGGTTTGGGGTTTGAAACTCCCGCCCATTATTACACCGCCGAACGGGCACCCAGTTAGGGCTTGACACGTGGCAGCGACGTGACAGCCTACAAGCCCTCACCCATGCCAACCGTCCCTTCACCAGTCGTACCCAGCCGCGTGACGACACCTGGCATTCTCTTATTAAAGCACGCCTCTAACAGTTGGACTCTTTGCTGGGGGAGAGAAGGGCCAGGTTCGGCTTCATTCCGCCTACGTCAATGATAGTTCACAGTCGGCATTTATCACGTTCGGCCAATGCTCAGTATCGATCCCTACCTCGCACTAGGCGCCGGCAAGAATCGAGGGGCTATTGTAGTAGGCCGAACACGGTTCGCACCAATCGGATGATGTTGTACACGTGTCGTACCTGGGGTTGGGCTTGTCAACCTTGTCGAAGCCCATCGCCCCCTAGTACGTGGTCATTACACGTACGGTGTCTAGCCGACGACATACCACGCTCGGCTATCCTCGAGAACGGTCTTGGCAAAGGACGGCCGTACGTGACCAATGGTGGGCTCGGCCAAGAGCGGGCTCGGTCGATTAACAGGGCTCGGCCACCCGTGGAGGTGCGTCCGCTACCCACGTGCATAAGCGGTTACGCTGGAGGATAATCATGAGCGCACATGGGCAGTGCTAGCTCACCCCAAAATGGTTACCAGATCTACTCAGTAACGTCATGGCGCCGTCACCTGGCCCGTGCAAGGCACATGTTCGTGCTTGGAGAGCAAGCTAGGAGAAGTCTATAAATACCAGAGGTTTACAACCCTAAAAGGTACACATTCTCTACATAACCACTCTATATTCAGACCCTAGTTCTTTCTCTCCTTCGCTGCACCATTCTCATCCTTGCGCCGGAGGGCCATTCCGGGGCTCCTCCGGTGTGGTCTTTAGTCGTGCTTCGTGGTGCAGGTTAGGTGGACGGAGCTAGATCACCCCTGACCCAGAGGAAGGACTCGAACCGGAGGTCGCGGGCCACACACAAAAATAAAACTTGGCTAATAGTGGCTCTCCTTAGGATACTCTACAATAGTGCATATGATGCACTATATGACTTTTCTATACAGAAAAGTCAAAAGTGCTAAACATGGGTTGTTGGATGAATGTTCATCTTTGTGTCAACACATCACATACCCTTATTGAAGTGTTGAGTAGTCGATGCGGGTGCTCTATACATTTGGAACAGTCACATACCATATAGATTATATGGATTGGGCCTTTCCATCAGGACATACAGCACTTGAAATTAAAAAAATTGGAGAGCAGAACCATAAACTTTGTCTACCTCTCTGATCATTGCAATGGTAATCTTTCATAAGAGTCTTCAAATTTTATGTATGTGGAGTCGAAACTGTGCATTCTTTATTTACCAATTTCATCATTGAAATGGGAAAAATTGGGTCTAATTTAGCATATAGGTGCTGTTAGAAGTGTTCATTTACATGCTACATAACGAGAGAGAGTTACTTCTTCCTCAACTTCTCCTTGACATTGCCCTTCTCCACTATCTCACATTTCTCTTTATTCACCTCAAGCAATGGCTTCCACTCTATCTCCCTCACATCCAATTCCCCTATATTATCACCGTCACATTCCTTTTCCTTCTATTTCTTCGCAACCATTGGAGATAAATTACCTTGTTATATGGAGAATGAAACACAAAATAGTCAGCATCATCAGCTGAAAATTGTTTGCCCTCCAATTTCTCGTACCTATATAGAAGCAAAACGTTGAGAAATTCACATAGCAGTATATCACACAGACTTCGTCCACGTCAAAACAAGATATCTGCTTTAGAATATCAAAAGCAACTTACTTTTTGCGGAAACTGTTGTAGCAAGAATCAAGTGCCATGAGATAGCAAGTCTATGAGAGCTTTCCGTCAACAACCTATAAAAAGTAATTGCCCACAGATGAGAATCAGGCTGTGATAAAGAAGAGATCTCCAATTTAGTGGGAAAAAAGGTTGGCACAGTGAACAGCTACAAGTATACTGTCATGTTTGCTACTACTTGCCACTTGTTAGTTAATCACTAATAAGCAACAGTTCACCCAAAAATAAAAATAATGATAATGAGCAACAATCATCAAAATCTGGAAGCATTATTATGGCCTCAAAGTTTTATAGGACCAGTCTGCATGCAGGAACGCTGTGCACAAACAAATAGGAACTATAGAGCCACGTTGTAAACTAATTCTTGTGGTGTTTCCCTGAAGTCATAAAATTCCTGCGAAATTTTGGATACGCATACAACTAATAGCATTTTTCGAAGGCAGTTTTCTAAATCCCTCTCCCATTTTTTTAAGCATAATATTACCTACAAAACGAGCGCAATGGATATGAGAGATCTATCATATGTCCAACATATTTGCAAGCAACCATGCAGCACGAGGGAACTTTTGCACATGGTTTCCAAAAAGTTGATTCTCTACTTTGAGATGGTCAAACCAATGAAGCAGGAAGTACCTTCACCCAACAGCGTGCCTTAAATATCGATGACAGCACTTAAGGGGTTGTTCGGCTAAATAAGCCAAATGACTTATTTTTTTGTCCTTATTCAAATTTTTTTCGCATTTGTTAGTTTTTTGTCAACTTTTTGTAGATTATTCTTGAAAGATACGAAATTTTATAATAAAATGATGTACTTCAATACTACTTTTACAGGCAACATAATTTATGCGCCCTGAAGGGAAATTCTGCTCTCTCATTTTCCTGTTGTCGATTAGAAAATAGACAAACAAAGATTAGAATCCAAATTCCTTATCTTAGTCTCTTTTGGAGCCATGATCAAAGTACCCATTACAATGCACACAACATTGATAGCTTTCGCGAAACATGAAAAAAATCAAAAAAGTACACAGTGAATTACCGGGTATTCACTTGCAAGGTTGGGCAAGGTTGGGCTTGTAAAAATCATGAGCATGAGACACATGGCTTCCCCTCAATTTGCTTTCAAATGCTATAGGTGCATCAGGCCCTATAAGCATAGCAATAGCTGCTGCACCACCAGTAGGTCGAGCTGGTCCCACTGCATAGACCTGTTATAGAAATCCCCAGTAAGAAACTTATACTTAAAAATTAACGATCCAATTAATGTAACTAATTACAAAAGACAACTATTATACAAATCTAGAAAAATCATTAAAGGAAGAAAACATGATTCTGCTTTCAAAGATTGCTGGGTACGTCAAAAATTGACTGGAAATGGAAACCGCAAAACAGAGGCCACGATCGATCCCACGCTTCCGATCAGTGGCTCCGATAACCAGAATAGAGGTGGGACGCAGTACGTAAATGGGCACTGAAGGGGATCGGTCTGGCCGATTCAAACAGAGACATTTGTCCGAGTGCAATGAGAGTGCCTTGTTACCTTGCTCTGGCTTCTCCCAAGATTTTCGCTGAAACTATGAGGGTGTAAAAATGCCCTCTGTTTTGATGGCTTCCATCATCAGGCCTTCTTCTTCTACGTCCTTCCCTTTTATTTCGGAATGCAAGGGAGAAGTACGGAACCACACCCAACCCTTACGGCTTCCTCCTCCCATGACTCATCCATGAAATTTTATTTTATTTTGTTAAACCACATCATATAACGTGCATTATATGGACTAACACTTGGCAAGTAGAAAAAACCAATTCAATCTAGAGAGAGAGAGTACCGGTGGGGCTTTCGAGCATGGAAATGCCGCCTTGGTCGAGAGATTGATAGAGGGCGTTCATGAAATCGATCCCAAAAAAAAAAAGGACACAATACGTTGAGGGATATGTCGAATATAAAAGTAAGGCAAAAACATATTACACATAAATTTTTAATTCCTCTAAAAACCCATGCTACTAAGAGACAGTCATTTTTTTATGAATTTTTTTTGTTCAATTCTATGAACAGATTTATTTTATTATGGATGAATAAGTCTTGATGCTTTAAAACCCCGTTACCCGTTACAGTGTCCCCCCGGGTTTCTTAAATATGTTCATGCTCTTCAAGCTGAAAGTGAAATCTTGATATGAAGTGTTAACTTTTCTGAAATGAATAGAAAATTGAAATTCATTTCAAAGTGAAGTAGCTTGAACTACTTTTAGTTCTATTTCCCTAAAGTTCACGTAGTTTTGTTTCTCTCATATATGGTAGGCTCTTGGTTTGAGTTTTTATAATCAAATTTAAGGCATGCTCTAAAAGAGATGGAAGAAAGCCCCTCATCAACAATTTGGGATGGGACCATAACAGGAATAAAATTTGGTTTGGCAACTCGTCAGGAAATTGTAAGCCCATACACTCTTTAACATCTTTTGTTCAGAAAGAGTTAGCGGAGTTAGTTAATTAAGCCATGCCACATAAGAGCTTTTGTTTCCTTTGTTCCAAAAAGTAATTCTTTACCTTGTTTCTAACCATGAAGTAGCTACAAGAATTGAATCAGTTTGTGGTTTGCTCTTCTTCAGACAAAATGCCCTAAAGTTAGCATTTGATTGATGGTTTTATTTACATAATCCTCTGAACAACTTCTAGTGAGTTCATATGAGAAATGAAATTACTTTGGACTTGGGAAAAAATTTTAATACTTAGATTTTGCTTACATCAGCTATGAAGGGATCTAGTATCAAGCTTACTAATTTAGAACTTATGTGTTTTCTCTGTCAATTCTGAATGGATTTTGGTAATATTACTTATCTTTTTGTGTGTGTGTGTGTTAGTGTACATCATCCAATAGTGACTTCCCTATAAGCCATGCTAGTCAGGTTACAAATCCATTCCTTGGTTTGCCACTTGAATCTGGAAAATGTGAAACATGTGGTGCTGGAGAACCTAGAAAATGTGAAGGTATAAGTTTTCACGTTTTTTAGTTTGTTACTGGTGATTGCGCTGAAAAGTCCGAAAGAAATGTATTGACATGCTTTCAGCTTGTGGTTTTATGGAGTACTGCTGAAGTTTTGTTATTGTTACCTTTCAAGTCATTCCGGGTATATCGAGTTACCGATTCCTATATATCATCCTCTAATAAAATTGTGTAGAATGAATGTTTCGGTACTATATTATCAATGGTAATTACAAACATATATACAACTCTAGCACTAGGTTTACAAGGAAAGGATCCACAATCAATGGAACGGAATCCCCCAATTAGTGAAACAGACCTAAAATAGAAAAGGAAAACAAGATTAATGGGATATTACAATATATTTTCTCCAACACTCCCCCTCAAGTTGGAGAGTGAATGTTGTGAAGTCCCAACTTGCCACTCAATAAATTGAAATTATCCTTTCCCAATGCCTTGGTAAAAATATCTGCTAGCTGAGAACGTGAAGGAACATAAGAAGGATTGATCAATCCAGCTTGCAGCTTCTCTTGGACTATATGGCAGTCTATCTCAATATGTTTTGTGCGCTCATGGAAAACTGGGTTTGCAGCTATATGTAAAGCCGCTTGATTATCGCAATATAAAGGTGCTGGATTTTCCTGAATGACTCTCAAATCACGTAAAATGTAGCGTAGCCATGTGAGCTCTAGACATGTGGCTGACATGGCTCGATATTCTGCCTCTGCTGATGATCGGGCAACATTAGATTGTTTCTTAGCCTTCCAAGAGACGAGAGAATTACCCAGGAAAATACAATAACCCGTGATTGATCTTCTTGTGGTTGGGCAACCTGCCCAATCTGAATCACAATAAGCTTTTAAGGCAAGATTGTTGGTGGCCGAAAAAAGCAAACCTTGACCAGGAGTCCCCTTGATAAATCTTAGTACTCGTAGAGCTGCCTCCAAATGCGGTTTCCTTGGCTGGTGCATAAACTGACTCAAAGTTTGAACTGAGTATACTATGTCCGGCCTTGTCACAGTAAGATAGATTAATCGACCTACTAGTCTTCTGTACCTAGTAGGATTATCAAGTAGAACGCCGTCTGTAGGGGTGAGTTTCAGATGTTGTTCCATTGGGAACTTTTCTGGGCGTGCTCCTAAAAGACCAGCATCTTCTAAGATATCTAATGCATATTTTCTTTGTGACATGAAAATGCCTTTCCTGGAATGGGAAAACTCGATACCTAAGAAATATTTTAAATCTCCTAGATCCTTAATGCGGAAGTGCTTTAGAAGAAATGACTTGAGGCGTGCCATTTCTTGTAGATCATTCCCTGTGAGCAGAATATCGTTGACATAAATAAGAACTGTAGTAAAGGAATTGCCCGTGACCTTGGTGAAAAGAGAATAGTCAGCTTTTGATTGTTGAAAACCAGCCCTCTGAATAGCATGAGAGAATTTAGAAAACCAATTTCTGGAGGCCTGTTTGAGGCCATAAAGAGATTTATTGAGCCGACATACTAAGTGCTCCCCCTGTCGGCAAAGGCCAGGTGGGGGCTCCATATAGACTTCTTCATGTAAATCGCCATGGAGGAAGGCATTCTGAACATCAAGTTGATGAATAAATCAATTACGAGCAGCAGCTATAGTGAGAAGACACCGGAGTGCGGTAAGTTTAGCAGTGGGGGAGAACGTCTCAAGATAATCGAGACCCTCCTGAGTATACCCTTTAGCAACAAGGCGAGCCTTATACCGTTCAATGGTGCCATCGGAATGATATTTGATTTTGTAAACCCATTTGCATCCAATGGGTTTGTGACCAGCGGGCAAGGGTACAAGTGACCAAGTGTTATTGTGTTGTAAGGCCTCCAACTTTGCTTGCATGGCATTTTGCCAATGCGGATCACAGATAGCATGAGCATAAGAAGTAGGCTCTGTGTGTCCTGAAATTTTGGCTAAAAAAGCATAATGGGATGGGGACAAACGAGTAGGAGAAAGATAGTTGGATAAAGGATAGTGAGTACCTCGAGAGGCAGATGGCGCCGGAGTTGATGAATTAGCGCGAGTAAGTGTGGTGTTGGACATATGATAATCCTGTTGCCATTTAGGAATCTGTTTGGTTCGGGTGGATTGGCGAATGGGAAAGGAATCAGGTTGGGGCTGATTGAGAGGTGCGGAAGTATGGGTGGGCGGGATGTTTGTATTGGATATGTCGGTTGGTGGGGTGGATATGGGCGTGGGAGATGTCGTGAGATCAGTTGGAGATGGGAGAGGCGGTGGTACCATGATGGAGTCCATAGGGTCAGGAATATCAAAAGTTGGGATGGGTAGGACGTTGTTGTAAGTAGGTGGAGATGGTGATGTGGTAGTGTAAGGAAAAATATTTTCATGAAAATGGACATCACGACTAACAAAAAATTGATGTGTATGCAAGTCGTAAAGTTTGTATCCTTTTTGACCAGTGGGATAACCAACAAAGATACAACGGCGGGCACGAGAATCAAACTTGTGCAAGGGGTGAATCACTGTAGCATAGCAAAGGCATCCAAAAACTTTAATATGATTGAATGTGGGGGGTTTGTTGTGAAACAATTCATATGGAGACTTGTTAGATAACAATGGAGTGGGTAGCCGATTAATGAGGTAGACGGCAGTTAAGACACACTCCCCCCAAAACCGCAACGGGAGATTTGCTTGAAAACGCAAAGCCCGAGCCACAATGAGGATATGGCGGTGCTTGTGTTCGACAACTCCATTTTGTTGTGGAGTATCCACACAAGAACGCTGATATTCGACACCATGAGCAATAAAAAAATTCTGCATGGAATAAATTTCTGATCCGTTATCACTGCGAATTTTTTTAACGGTGGAATTAAATTGAGTGCGAGTAAAGACAAAAAAAGATTTGAGGAGGGACTGGGTTTTAGATTTATGACTCATGAGGAATATCCAGGTACAACGAGTAAAATCATCCACTATGGTAAGAAAATAACGTGCTCCTGAATGCGTTGGAATTTTATGTGGTCCCCAAATGTCACAATGCAATAATTCAAAAGGTGTAACAGATGAAATAGAACTTAATAAAAATGGAATCCTTGTTTGTTTGGCCATAGGACAGATGCCACAATTATTATCAAAAGAAACTTTATGTGAAGGAAGGGAACGAGCAAGTAACTGAAGACGAGAAGGAGAGGGATGCCCAAGGCGCATGTGCCACAAGTTAGGTGTACTGGATGCATGGCAAGCAACAGATTCCCTTCGTAATGGCGCCATGTAATAGAGACCACCACATTGTTTACCCGAGCCAATCATCTTCCCCGTAGCCAAGTCTTGCAGGACACAAAAAGTGGGGAACAAAATAGCACAACAGTTTAGTGAGGTAGTAAGTTTACTTGCAGACATCAAATTTAAAGAAAATGAAGGAACACATAAAACATTGTTCAATGTGATGTCTTGATTAAAAGGTACGGTGCCAATGGAAGTAATAGGAGCAGCGGAACCATTGGGTAAATTGACAATGGGCAATGACGAAGACTGAGATTTTGTAAAAAGAGATGAGTGAGGAGTAATATGATCGGTTGCGCCGCTATCTAATATCCATGGTTGAGAAAGATTAGAATTAATTGAAGGGATCTCAAAGGAAGACTGACCTGCTGCATTTGCATGTGCATGGGTAGATGATTGTGATTTTACCATAGATATAGCTGCTGCAAGTTGCTGGAATTGGTCGGGTGTAAGTCCATTCAATATATTCTGGTCGGAAACATTGGAGTGGGTTGACTGATCTTGAAGGCTGGATTGGGCCGCATGTGCAGTAGGTTGTGAGGATGTGCTGTCACGGCCTAAAGGGCTGAAATTGCTGCGTTGGCCTTTGCGGCTGTCAAGGCCACGAGTTGATTTGTGACTGTCACGTTTTCCCGCGCTGCCAAAAGAATTGTTTCCATGTAATTTGCGGCAAAATTCTTCTGTATGGCCATCTTTTTCACAATGATTACAATGATAGAGTCGAGTACGGCAGTTTGCTATTGTGTGTCCGTCTCTATCACAGTAATCGCAATGAACTTTGGCATTTTTGAAACTATTGAGGCGACTTTGTGTGGTGGCAGCCATGGAAAAATTTTCAGCAACTCCGTTTGATAGTTCGCGTTGTTTCTCCTCTTGGATGATGAGAGAATATGCTTTGCGAACAGTGGGTAGAGGATTCATGAGCAGAATATGACCTCGGATACCACTATAGGTTTCGTTGAGGCCCATCAAAAATTGCATAATTCTGTCTTGATCTTGTTGTTCATTAAAAACTCTCATCCCTCCACAAGAACATGTAGGAGGGTTTTGGTAGGATGAGAGTTCATATCACAAACTTTTCAGCTTTGTGTAATATGTCGAAACTGATGTTGAACTTTGTGAATAAGATGCTATTGCATTCTTGATTTGAAAAATTCTTGGAGCGTTACCTTGAGAAAAATGATCACGGAGATCCTCCCAAACTTCATGGGAAGTTTCTGCATATACAACTCCATCAGAAGGATGGATGAAATAGGGACTAGAGGTGTCTACCATGGATTCACCTTTCTGTCTAGAGCTCCCAAACCAATTTTGTTTTTGGCTGTGAGGGCGATGAGCATCGATCGATACCACATAGCATAATTGTCGCCATTGAGGCGTTTTGAAACTAGAACAAGCCCTGGATGATCAGAAGGATGGATGAAATAGGGACTAGAGGTGTCTACCATGGATTCACCTTTCTGTCTAGAGCTCTCCTCGGGTGCCATCATGGTGAAGGCGTGAAAAGAGTGAATATTGTAAGGGAAAGATCAGTGGTTTGAGTAAAAGAGAGAAAAAAATCAAGGTCCACCACAATGGTGCTCTGATACCATAATAAAATTGTGTAGAATGAATGTTTCGGTACTATATTATCAATGGTGATTACAAACATATATACAACTCTAGCACTAGGTTTACAAGGAAAGGATCCACAATCAATGGAACGGAATCCCCCAATTAGTGAAACAGACCTAAAATAGAAAAGGAAAACAAGATTAATGGGAAATTACAATATATTTTCTCCAACATCCTCCCCATGTGAGCGAGCTAAAGCGGCTGCTTAGCTTATTGTGTTTAAAGTGCTTAAAGATGAAGAATAGGAAGGTACTGGATATTATTTTGAGTTTCTTTCAGCTTACAGGTAGCTTTGTCTTAATAACTTCTAGGATTGGGATGCTACCGAGACACTATTTTCTTTGGTTTTGTAGTGCAAGAGTTGGGTTTTTTTGTTTTTGTACTAATCTTTTTAATCCTTGAATCCCTATTCTGCGCTAGAGATGATGATGCTACTGAGACACTATTTTCTTTGGTTTTGTGGTGCAAGAGTTGGGCTTTTTTGTTTTTTTTCCTTATCTTTTTAATCCATGAATATGTGGAAGTTTCACTCCACCAAATAACCTTCGTTATGATATTCTCTGCGGAATCACCTCTTCTCCACTTTTTGTCTTTAAGTGTCCCAGGACTCCCATCTTCCTGTAACTACCTCCCGTCACCTACTCAATCAACAAAGTAAAAATTTGGAAGAAAAAAAGAGTGAAACGATTCTATTGCAAACATTGCATTACATTGTGTCACAACTTACAAGTTATGAAGTTACAATACTGCTCTTACCGCTCAAATGCAAAAGACACATAAGAAAACAAAGTTGATAATTCTATAGAAAAGGATTCATATATAGTGATACAGATATTTCATGCCCAATTATGGGGCCTATTACATTCAGTTGGAAATTGAAAAGTTTGTTACTGCGGTTCACAGTTTCAGAAAATTTCATGGTTTGTTACGAGAAACTTTTATGTATATCGGGGATATCAAGGGTGTTGGTATCCCTCCAGTCCATTTATAATTTTTTGGTCATTTCCTGATCAAACTTGGATGATAGGCTCCGTTCATTTTGTAGAGTTCGGTGAGAACTTTAGGATATCCCTCCGGTCCATTTATAATTTTTTGGTCATTTCCTGATCAAACTTGGATGATCGGCTCCGTTCATTTTGTGAGAACTTTAGTTGTACAAAAAATCATGCTCATCGAACTTTAGTAGATACGCGATCGACATACGTGAAAATTGAAGAAAATCAAAACTGGGTCCAAGAACACACTAAATTGGAACCCAATTTTGTTTTTTGTTTTTTTTTGCAATTTTCACATGTGTCAATCATGTACCTACTAAAGTCCAATGAACACGATTTTTTGAAAGGTTTAGGTTCTCGTCGAACTCTACAAAATGAACGGAGCCGATTATCCAAATGTGATTGGAAAAAGGCAGGAAAATTGAAAAAGGCCGGAGGGGATTCTAACACCATTAGTATCCTGGGTATACATAAAAATTTCTCAGTTTGTTACTGCGGTTCACAGTAATGGGGCCTTTTCATGCCCATTGAAAAGTTTGTTACTGCGGTTCACAGTTTGTCCCTGAAAATTTCAGGGACTGCCTAAACAAAACCTTTTTCCTGAAAATTTCATAGCCCGTCTAAACCAAAATGCCCAATTTCTCACACACGAAACACCCAATTTTTCATAACCCAGTGGTGGAGTGTGTGCGAACCTGGTTGGGCATAATCGATCGCCGAATGTTGGAGCCGTACGCCCTTAAGCCCTTAATCCTTAGCAACCAAGCCAACTTAGGAGGTAGCCAAAAAGTTGCGAACGAGGCAAGATTAAATTCGAACTGTGAGGATGAGAAAACAAATGAATTATAAAAATGTACGAATCTGTCAAACAGGAGATTCTAAAGATGTCAAACAGTTTATTGAAAATTCATTATAAACAGTTTCTCAAGATGCAAACCTCTCCATCTCTCATTCAACGTTATATTTTTACTGGCAGAAGCCTTTAGGTATGTACAAACGAAATATAGTCCCAACTTAAATAAGTTGTCAGCTCTATCTGTCCAATATAACCTACCCACCATCTGCCTCACTTTAAAAAGCTCATGCCAAAGTGGAGAGAAGAAAATAAAAAATGTAATAATTTACAGGTTAATTATCAATCCTCTTGAAATAATATCAACTTAAAATGGGAAAAACCAAAAGGGAGTAATAAATTGGAAAGGAAAGTGTATATATAACCACAACAGCAGGTCAAAATATAACTTGAGGAAACATTCTCTTAATCGGACGGCTACAATCTTAACTTGAAGGCGATCAATGGCTGTAGAGGTGCTCATGTTTGTATGTATGAACAAAAACCGTTCTGTTTTATTATATTTTTATTTCTCCCTAACATTACATCTCTCTCCCTCTCACCGAAATATCTCTCTTCCTTCCTTGTCGTTTCCCTCTCAAGATTAGGTTGTATATCTCTCTTTCTCTTTCTCATACAAATCATATATCCTCCTTACGGTTTGTATCTTTTCTTCTCGCTGATTTTTCTCTCGTTTTCCAGTGATTCGAACGTTTTTAAACCGATTATTGTGCTTGATTTGACGAAAGGAAGGTAGGGCTCTTGAAACCTAACTTTTACTAGAATTTATTGATAACATGTTTTCGTGTATTTATTTTTATCGTAAAGAGAAATGGGGGATGATTAGTTGGTAGATATATAGTAGGGGTTTGATGGGTAATGAACCGTTTGCATGTGGGGGTTCGAAACATCGAGAAAACAGTTAACTTGCACACTTTATAAATTTCAGATCTTTTGAGATAGATTCAAAAAATAATAAAATAAAAACTCATAATGCAAAAGTTGTAGCTCTAAAAAAATTAAGCAGTTTCGATATAAAATATGTCTAAATTGGAGTTCGGGAGAATTAGTTAAGATTTTTGGAAACTCAGTTGTAGTACTGTCTCGAGACAGATTCATCGTGCTGCTTCAAGCCCTTTTTTACCCAATTAGATGATGGGATTTGAAGTTCATGTAAAACACGAAAGTATACGATTTTTTGGAAGTGACTACTGGACTGTGTAGATTTTAAGCAGCTTACTGTTCTGACTAAAAACTTAAGTTGACCCAGTTCAATGTCAAAATTAGACTTCGCATAAAACATGAAAGTTGTTCCTAACTTTATAAACTACGGTACTGTAAAATATTAGTATAATTTTTTGAGTTGAATTGTTATTATTTATAAAAATGAGAAGTTGTTGTACCATTCTTATGTCATTGAATCTTGATATTTGTGTTTTTATGTTCGTCGTTGTAGTTAACTTTTGGACTTATGTGATTAATGGACCCACGTGATGCATGAACTCCATATTTTGTTGGAAATGACATGCTAGATAATAGTTAAGGTAAAAGTTGTGACCGTATGGGTTGTAGTGTTCCTATCCGATATGGGTTGTGAGACAATCGCAATACCTGAGGTCACTATGAGCCGACCATGGTCCTTTGAGTTAGGCATGGTGGACGGGAGCCTCCGAGATCGTTTTAGCCAATCATGGTCCTAGGGGTTAGGTATGATGGACGGGAGCATGCGGTATGAGATTATTGTGGATGGGAGCCGATGCCAGATAGTGATTGAAATTGGTAGAAAAATTAGAAAAGTGTGAGATGTGATATTGAAAACTTGATGTTGGATCCAGTGAATTGGTTGTGGGTTGGAAACCCTTGAAAATTGAGAATGAGATTGTTAAAGGCTGCTGATTTTGTCACTCCATTTTTTGTTAACGCCACTCCATTGCAAGTGTATTTTTGCACCAAAAATATACTTATAGGGGAGTGACGTTAATAAAAAAAGGAGTGGCAAAATTATTTCCCTTGTTAAATTCATTGAATTTGTTGAGTTAAAGGACTAAGAGATCAATTTATCGTGTTGAAATATTATTATTGTTTCTGTACCATAAATGTTATTATTTGATACATGAGTGCCTACTGAGTGATTATTACTCACGGTGCTATTTTTGGGGCCTTGGCATTTTACGCCAAGTACTGAGAAAAATGAAAAATATGAGGAGCTACCTGCAGAATACGAGGAGTTAGCGACAGAACAAGATGGAGATGGATCGTCAGAGCCATGGCTCTACCTGTAGATCGACTCTATTTTTTTAATTAAAGTTAGACTTTTGTGAAATTACAAGTTTTCAAACAATTCGTATTTGGAAAAAATTTGGTTGCAATAAGTTAGTTAAATAATCTTACCGTTAAAATTTGAAGACTTGAGATTTTTAGTTATTAATAAAATATAAATTTTTGTTCTAATAAAATAACAAATTTATTTATTAATGTTCTCAATTTTTTGGGCGTTACAATGGTGACCGACTGCCTTGTCAAGACAATGATTAATTTGGAAGAACGTCATACGGTAACAACCCTAATTAGAACTTGTAGCTACAACTCAACGTTCCATCGTGGGTGGAAACCCTGTGGGTTGTGGGTCATGCTCACGAGAGAGGCTACACTAGTGACCCCAATCCCATCCTTTTCCTTGGGGAAAAAAATGACAAACTATAAGAAAACTAGTGCTAACCCGTGCCTACGGCACTACACACCTCGGTTGAAAGGAGATATCAGTTATGTGATTTATGTGAAAATCATGGGCACTTAACCGGAAAGTAGGAGGATGCATTACAGCCTTTGGATCAAATGAATCTAAGCCGTTCTAACAACTTGTCCCCACACTCTTCTGTTTTATAATAGAGATTTTGGTCTTAATGCTTCTAGGTTGTGTTTACCTAAATAATTATACAAAAATATTTTATTTCATTGGATGTTTTTATTTTGAAATAAGGAAATTCTTGGATTGTAATATTACTAGGCATTGCCCGTGCCTGAAGGCACGGCGCGACATGATCTTAACGCAACTGAACTAAACCACCCTTCCCTACTATTGATCGACAAACCTGACTTCAGGCGAGTTTGCTTTTCAACGATTTCAAAGCTACCACATAATAACAATAAACCTCCCATTACTGAAAACAGCCTTTAGTAATCAAAAATCATGGACAAGATGGATCTATAATAACATTAAGCTAGTATAATGGTCTGAACATCAATTCCAGTACTTATATACCAACTTGAGCATCCTAGCTATTACTTGCAGTCCTTTTTTAAAGGCCTACTTTTAAATAAAAGCATCAACAACTAATTAATTTCAGCATAATCTCAGCTTTTGTAAATATATACGAAAGGAACCCATATAAATAAAGAGTACTTAAAACAATGCCTAGTTCTGCACCCTAATCACTTGAAGATCCACCAGCATCATCTTCATGGTCTCTCACAACCTTCTCTATAAGCCTTTGCTGAACGCCATCCAGAACTGCGTTTCTTGATTGCTCGCTTCCACTTTGCAATTTATAGAGAAGAAAAAAAAATACCGTATCCGTGACGGTGCTCTTATGAGACGCAGAGAATGGCAACGATGTTGGTTTGAGACAATAATACCTTAGTCCAAAAATACTAAAAACTTGCCCTACAAACCCACAACAAATTTAACAAAATGATACAAAATCGACAAAGCTTTAGTAAAATTTTGGAAAGGTAATTAATAAAATTATCAATTTGTTTTGTATGATTTAGTCTTACTGTTTCAAAGATCGTCGAGATTTGCACGAATACCCTTCCCCTGGTAGACTGCTATCCAATATGAGAAATCTGCAAACATACCCCAACAACTTAGAAAAACTAATATTCAAAGGAGAAATTTCGAAAACTGATATCTTAGTGACTTGAGAAAAAAAACGAATAAAAAGAAAATGGAGATACTAAGACTACAGCTAACATCAACAATGAGAATACTGAGAAGTGAATCTATAATGAATTATGGAATCACAGGACTCATAGCTATGGGGGTGCCCAAAATGAGACTCAATGGAGGATACGTCAATGACAAATCAAATCTTAAGTTCACCAATGGTAACAAACTAACCAAAATTAAAATACCTTACCGGTCCAGGACAGAAATAAACGTAAGTATATCAAACCATAGTCACAACCTAATAGTTGTAGGCTCAAAAATAAACTGGAAAACAAACAAATATTGGGCTATGATGGCCTATTTCCATATTCGTACTGCAACTTAAAGAATTAATCTAATAGGAAAACTATTAAAAGTAAAACATAGATGTAGAAATGAAGTCACAGATACGATTTTTCAAATCTTCCATATGTACACAGATAAACCAAAGTAAAAAGACTTACTTTTCATTGAGATTGAATCACCAAAGGGGTTCGAATCGTTTGAATAACCAGACACCACCTTCAATTTCTTCGAGACTTTATAGGCCCGTTTGATAAAAATAAAAATAAAAACCCTAAGTAGGAAAAAGAAGAAGAAGAAGCAATTGAATCCTAGTAACGGTACCTTCTTCGGAGCTTTCTTGGCAAGGTACTCGGCAACGTCATGGTCCGTAATCTTCTTCGAAAACGATCTCTTCCTCCCCTTGCCATCATCGCTATCCTCGGAATCGTCAGTATCGTGGCACCGTCGACTGCAGTGGCTGCGACTCCGCTGCAGCGAGGTTTCTTGGCTACCCGCGTCAGAATCGGATGCGGACGCCGAGTTCGAGTCCGAGTCGGGGAGAGAGAGAGAGAAGGTAGATCTGGTAAGAAAACTGGATTGACTAAGAAAACTTGAAAAATCATTACCAAATTCCCTTATGTCAATACTGTTTCCATGCGTGAAATCTAATCTCCTAAGGCTTAATTCCATGCATAAAAGCTCTGATTTGGAAATGATTTGGCCGAAAAAAAGAGTGAGGAGAGATAACTGGGTATCTTCTTTTCCCAAAATTTATTTAGTGAAGAAACCCAACTATCATTACCAAAAATAAGTTCTTTATGTTCAGAAACTGAAAAATCATTACCAAAAACTCGGATGAAATCAAGGGAAGATTGTAAGAACCCAAAAAAGGAAGAAACTCAACCATAGGATAAAATCAAGGGTGGAGATTTATACAGAAAAATTTCCATGCGTGAAATCTAATCTCCTAAGGCTTAATTCCATGCATAAAAGCTCTGATTTGGAAATGATTTGGCAAAAAAAAAAGAGTGAGGAGAGATAACTGGGCATCTTCTTTACCCAAAATTTGTTTAGTGTAGAACCCAACTATCATGGCCAAAAATAAGTTCTTTATGTTCAGAAACTGAAAAATCATTACCAAAAACTCGGATGAAATCAAGGGAAGATTATAAGAACCCAAAAAAGGAAGAAACTCAACCATCGAATGAAATCAAGAGTGGAGATTTATACAGAAAAATTTCCATGCTTGGAATCTAAGGCTTAATTCCATGCATAAAAGCTCTGATTTGGAAATGATTTGGCCAAAAAAAAAGAGTGAGGAGAGACAACTGGGTATCTTCTTTACCCAAAATTTGTTTAGTGTAGAAACCCAACTATCATGGCCAAAAATAAGTTCTTTATGTTCAGAAACTGAAAAATCATTACCAAAAACTCGGATGAAATCAAGGGAAGATTATAAGAACCCAAAAAAGGAAGAAACTCAACCATCGAATGAAATCAAGAGTGGAGATTTATACAGAAAAATTTCCATGCGTGAAATCTAATCTCCTATTCCATGCGTAAAAGCTTTGATTTGGAAATGATTTGGCCAAAAAAAAAGAGTGGAGAGATAACTGGGTATCTTCTTTACCCAAAATTTGTTTAGTGTAGAAACCCAACTATCATTACCAAAAATAAGTTCTTTATGTTCAGAAACTGAAAAATCATTACCATAAACTTTGATGAAATCAAGGGAAGATTATAAGAACCCAAAAAAGGAAGAAACTCAACCATCAGATGAAATCAAGGGTGGAGATTTATACAGAAAAATTTCCATGCGTGAAATCTAATCTCCTAAGGCTTAATTCCATGCCTAAAAGCTCTGATTTGGAAGTGATTTGGCCAAAAAAAGAAGTGAAGAGAGATAACTGGATATCTTCTTTACCCAAAATTTGTTTAGTGTAGAAACCCAACTATTATTACCAAAAACAAGTTCTTTATGTTCAGAAACTAAAAAATCGTTACCAAAAACTCGGATGAAATTAAGGAAAGATTATAAGAACCCAAAAAAGGAAGAAACTCAACCATTGGATGAAATCAAGGGTGGAGATTTATACAGAAAAATGTGTACTAAATCAAACGGCCAAGATTTATGCAGAGAAAATGTGTGGGCCACCACACTGTCGCGATTTGTAATATAGATTTCGTTGGATGTTTTTATTTTGAAATAAAGAAATTCTTGGATTGTAATCTACAAAGCCTACACATGTTCCGGAATTCGGACATGTATTATAAAAAAAATAAGGGAAAATGACGGTCAGAGACGTATTTTGATAATTAATATCTGACAAGGACATTTTCAACATTGATAAATATTCTCAGCATATATATTCTTGCCGGGTATTAATTATTAAAACACACGATGGTATGTCATTTTTCCAAAAACAAGTAGAGGGGGTTGTGTATGTCATTTTCTTTCATTAAGCCGAACCCGGAAGGGGCTGACCAACTGGATCGAGAGTGGGCTTTGCTTAAAAGTTAAAATCTAACCTACGGCCCCATATATATATGTGTGTGTGTGGGATGCATTGGAGAAATTATTCCTTGCCCCAAAGGCAGGGACACGTGGCCGTGCCTGGGCACATCCGAGCCGTCCGTTCGGTACCCGGACGGCTCGGATTAAAACACCCTCTCTCCTCCTTTCTCTCTCCCCTTTCTCTCTCTGTTTCTCTCACTAAATCCGAGCCGTCCGGGTACCGAACGGACGGCTCGGATGTGCCCAGGCACGGCCACGTGTTGCCTTTGAGGCAATGAATAATTTCTCGATGCATTGAGTCGGCGTTCCCCTTCTTTGCATATAGATTAGATAGAACGAGTGGTTTCTCTCTACAACGAAGATGACTGCGGTGGCTGCAACAGCGCGAAGATCACGGCGGCCGTCTCAAAACCAGCCACCAACCGACAAGGTATGTATCATGTAATGGAATACGTTGTTATCCCTAGCTATCTGGTTAGTATTTGTGATGAGATCTCTCCTCCTTTCTTCCTAGACTAGATCCCTCCTTCCTTCCTTCCTTCCGAGATACCCCCGAAACCCCCTCCTTTCCTAATATTACAATCCGTATTGGCAATTGCAAAATCAGTGAGTGGATCTAGTGGATGTTCAGATCCTTTTTCTCTCGATATGTTTCTGGTTTTGGAATCCAAGCGGTTCCTCCTATTTTGTTTCCCCTGGGATTTTCCGATTTCATATCCTTTTTTGAGATTTTGCTTCTGCTGTTCTTTTGACGCTTTCATTCGTCTGCACAATTTTTTAGGGCTTGGACGTGGCTGTGCCGGACGGCAGTGACAGTTTGATGAAGAGGAAGAGATCTGCCCAGAACGATGGCAATGGTAAACAGAAGAAAGCTAGACCAGCACTTTTGGGCCGCATAATGACCCGTTCCGCATTGCAGCAGCAGCAGTTGGAGAAGGAAGAAACCAGGCGCATCCAGGAGAGCCGTGTATGTTTGTATATCCTACATGCATTACTTCAATGTCTTTTTGTGTGTGTGTGTGTGTGTGTGTGTGAGAGAGAGAGAGAGAGAGAGAGAGAGAGAGAGAGAGATGTTCACAATATATTTAGGTTTAGCATGTCTGTAGGACGAACCTATCGTGTTTGAATGAAATGTGCCAACATGAATCGAGCTTGTGGCATGATTTTTGTTTATCTATTCTTTTCATATATCAGTTTATCAGTTTATATAATTCGATGCAAACATTATTAATAAGCTATTCACATCATTGTATGCAAAACTCAAGAATAGATTTCAGTTAGAATAGTTCTGTATGTTTCAAGAAATATTAGTGCCATAATTTTATTCAGAAACCCTCACGATTGATAATTTGCTCATATGCTCTTAGTTTATATTGCACTAGAGATATTAATGTAGCATAACATTTTTTGCACTGTAAATGCAGAAATTATTTAAATAAGAAAAAACGTTGCATCCCAGAGTTCAATAATTTCCAGACCATTTAAATTTTAAACTGTCTCTTTTGTGGGTTTTTATTTATTTTTAATTATGAAAACCACCTTGGCACTATTGACAGTATAAGCCTCTAAAGATAGAGAAACTATATTAACTATTTGTTCCGACGAAGTAAATATTGTAAAGATCTTATTTGTTTACTGTACCTGCACATTAGAGCAGTCTATAATCTTCTGTAGGTCTTCCAACCAGACGACGTCTTCATATACTTAATGATGAATTTGAAAGAGCCCGTGAGATCAATGAGAGGGTACGCAGTGAGGGCAAATACTTGTGCAACAGCCAAGTAGAATACAGTCTTGTCATTTTTCTTTTAATTTTTGTGAATTTGGCACGAAATGAAGAACTTCTGCATGTATAGAGCTTACAACCATGCTGGCTTCTGATTTCCATATATATTCCATTAAAGCAAAAAACCCAATGAGCTGTATAGCACAGACACTTAGTCAGAGGTCTCGTACTGGTGTTGGACACCGACACTCTCCGGACACGTGTCTGACACTCATTTCCAAGTGTCCTTGTTTTTTATCAATGTTTTCCATTTAGACACTCCGAGGACACTTTAAAATGCTTCAGACACTTGGACAACAAGTCTGCACGAAACGCAGAATCTGGGATCCCTTGCCTAATCCGGAGTGTATATATATGTATATATATTTATTTATATTCACGCATGATCACCTTGGGTTTGGTGGCAGAGAAGTACGACAATAAACAGAAAAAGACCACCCGCATGCTAGTACTAGTAGGATTTTTTTTCTGCATAACTTTTTCAGTTGATGATTGTATTAATTTAGATTAAAAAAAAAATCTTTTCTTGACAGTTGACATAGTTGGATATGAATCATGACATAGTTGGACATGAATCATATGACAAAATAAACGTATTCGTTTTGTAGCGGATATTCAATTTAAGAATTCATTCTTGAAAACAAATCCATTTTTTAAAGTTGAATTATGCTTTCATGTATTGTAACAATGTTTCGGGTACCGTCCAGTTTTCATCCAAGGGTTGCGAGGTTGGTGTTCGTAGAGGAGAATGATAAAAATAGGAGATAGCCCCTCCTCCGCAAACTAACCAGTAGCTTTTACTGCTTTTTTTTGTTGATGACCTGACCTGATTGTAGTGTTTATTTATGCTTTCATTTATTAGAGTTATAACTTATTGTTGTATTGTCCACTTTTCATCTAGGGTTTGGACGTGGCAGCGGCGGAAGGCAGTGACAGTTTGAAGAAGAGGAAGAGATCTGCCCAAAATGATGGCAATGGTAAACAGAAGGAAAGTTACGCATACAAGCAGCAGCAGGTGGAGAGGAAGCTGCTGCTGAGGGAAGAAATTAGGCGCATCAAGGAGAGACGTGTATGTTTGTCTATCCTACATGCATTACTCCAATTTCTTTACTTGTGTGTGTGTGTTTGGGAGAGAGAGAGAGAATATTTGGGTCTGTGAAGGGAAATTGAGTAATAGGGACGAAGGTTCAAAACATATCCCAAACCCTAGAGGTTTCATTTCTAACACTTTGAGAGTTGAAAGATGTGTGACGGCTTCGGAATTATGCGTGCTCCATGAGGTGTGTTCCTTTTTGGGGGGGAGGGGAGGGAGATTCTATGTGGATGTGAACCTTGTTTGGGTCATACTCATGATACTTCTCTACTTCATTTAATCTATCTTGCAATATACATCCCAAGTCTTAACTTTGTCTATGTTCAGGGGTTTGATTTTGGGGCCGTTCCTCCCATGATGGGAATCATCGATGGATTAGATGATTTAGATGGTTCAGATGAACCATGTTGGGCTGAAAGTTCTCTCTATCCTGCTCCGAAGGTGTATGAGGATTTGGCAAAGATTGGTCTTAAATCTTACAACTGCCAATTGGTATTTGGTTTCCGCTTCTGTTTCATTAATTAGATTCTTTCTTTTTGTTCTCCTCTTTAATTAACTCCTCTTTCTTTGTATGTGGATTTACCATCTTTCTTAAAATGCAGGACACATCGTACCAGCTCACCAAAATCCTCAGGGTATATTTCCGCGAGCATGAGGTTGATCTTACTGTTTACAACATCTTTTTCCAGGCTGAGGATAAGTCTGTTGCTTCTCCCGGGGATTTCATAGTTGTAGTGGGTTCTAGTCCCAACATTACTGTGGTCTCCTCTTGCACGAAGGAGAAGGTACTTTGTTTATTTAGATTTTTTTTCCTTTTAAACGTTGGATTTCTCTGGTGTTAAGATCTACTATCGTGGGTTTTACTGTGTTCATATTTTTCTTTACAGGACCGCTTTGGAAGTCTTGCCAGCTGCCGTATATCCGAATATTATATTGGAAGAGATCGTAACTTACGTTGAACAGTGCACTTGCTGTGTTGACTATTGTGTCATATAGTGCTGAAATTGGTAAGCTGTTGAGTTTTGTTGATCAATTCCAGTAATGGTGTTTCAGGAAAACAAGTTGTACTGAACGAGACATATAGTCATATAGTTTTGTGCTTATATTTACGTTAGTGTTAGTTACTATTAGACATCGTGGCAGAAATAATATGTTTTTATGCTGTGTTTATTTATGTCGTTCCACGTCTCTTTCCGTTTGTTTCCAATCGTGACAGTTAAGGTCATGATATCAGAATTATATACCTGTATTCCAGAGGCTTAGATTTGCTTATTCCTACCTCAGGTTAAACTCATCAACTCTCTCATTTAGTAGTATATATATGACTATATGTCTCGTGCATACTACCTATTAAAAATAGTAGTAAATCGTAGGGGTGATTTCGGTTCGATACGAGGTGAAATTTCCGAAGACTGATTCGGTACGGTCCACAAATATTTTCAGGACCGGAGTTGAATTCAATTTGGTTCGGGGTGGGATTGGTCTAGTCGGGAATTTCAGGAATTTTGATCCGCCGTATATATTTTTAATGTAAATTTTATAAAAATATAATGTTGGTCGGTTTGGTTTGGTTCGGTCTGGCAAAAATTCCTGTTTGATTGGTCTAGTTTTTTTTGTTTTATTGCACATCGCATGTAAAACTCCGCCATTGGGTCATACCCAGAGGGGCCAACTACAAAAAACAGAAAATGTCCTGGAGCTCCCCTTGAAGAACCTGGTTTTCATAATCGGTTTTTGACTTTTTCAATTTCCCTCTACTTTATATTTTGACATTACACTTGAAGTAGAAAAGAGATGGTGAAAAAGTAATGTTGCATAATTTTTTATGCTTATTTTTTGAAATGGACATTCATTTTAGGACATCCATGAAAGAGAAAAAGAACCAACAATATGAGATGAATGGAGTATTTGTCGGGTAAGCAATACTCTAGTCAAGCATAAATCCCTTAAGAAATACTCCTACTAGATTTGATACTAAAATATTACTTAAAAAAAAAAAACAGTTTTCGCACTCAAAATTTTCATAACTACACGCATAAATTCTCATTAGCTAAGTATAGAGAGACGCATCTCTCCTATGTTTCATTTTTTCAAATAGCATAGGTACATGAGACTCTTTGAGATATCATCATAACTAAGCGGTCATAAAACCTAATTCATATAAACCAGATTAATTTGATGATTTTAATCACATGATCAAGGTAAATTTATCTTACAATTGGTTCCCTGAATTATATACTAATCATCCATTTTGTAAAACGTATGTCGTCTGATTAGTTGTCTATTTTTATCCGATTAACAAGTTTTTTGTCCTAATATGGCTCAATAAATAGTATAAAATGATTGATTCAAATCGACATAGTAAATAGGTCCCAAAAGTGCTATAATCCGTGCCAGTGCACCACATGGACCCTAATCAAAATGAGAGCTATTGACATAGACAATCTGTGTACAGATCTTGCACAATTTTTTGATGTGGGGTTCACTACGGGTCTCACATAATCAATTCGAGCTGTTCATTAAAGTTAAAATAATTTTCAAAGGCTCGCAAAAATCGGCTCAATCCGATGTCTACAAGTACTTGATCTGTCATATGATGATCTAAGCCGTTCATTGAATTTAAACAAATTTTCAAGGGCTCTAACAAAAAATCCGTTTATAAGTAATGATCTAATAATCTAACTTCTTATTTAGGTTAGACGATCAAATCTAGTACTAATAAATATCGGATTGAACTGATTTTTCATGGGAGCCCTTAAAAAAATATTTTAATTTAAGAAATGACGCAAATTGTTTACGTGAGACCTACCATGCCCCGCATTGCAATCTATGAACGGCATAGATTGTCCGTGTCGACCGACCTTCCGAAGAGATCGTCTTATGTGTGCAATGATTGTGCCGTTGTGCTCTTACTTTTACCGTGTGGAAATTCAAATTCTGCAAATTCCTCCTGCATAAAAGCCCATCTTCGTCTATAAACCCTATTTTGTCTCTCTGTAAACCACCGTCTCTTTTTTCTCCCGCTTGTTCAACTCCACAATGAAACAAACCTCTCTAACAGTAAAACCCAAGCTCTCTTTTCAGCTCGCCTCTCCACACTCATTTTCCACTCAATTACTCCCTCCGGTCCGTTCTAGAAAATTACCGGAATGGCCAACGTCACTTCGAGGGACCTTCAAGAGATCGTCTCGAAGCTATCCTCCGATAAAGCTAAAACTCGCGAAGTAACATTCTATCTTCAACTCAATTTTCCTTCACAAAATCATTGCCCTAAAACACAGGAAAACAAAATAAAAGTAGAAGACCCAATCGTTTTTTTTTTTCTTCCTTTCTTTCTTTCTTTTTTATTTATTTGTCCTTAATATGCTTTCTTTCTTTCTTTCTTTTTTGTTTTTTTTTTGATCTGCCTTAATATGCTTTCGTTAGGGCCCTGTTTGCTTCTCGAAGGGTTAGACTAACTCTCCGGGGAATCTAAATTTTCTCACAATGAATTACCCCTAAAAGATATTTTTGAGGGACCACACTTGTAAGGCAACTCCAACAACTGTTCCAATGGGTTTTTTTTTTATGTCGAGGCGAGCTTGCGTGCACTTCGACTAATTTCGGGGTCCTGAAGTTAAGGACTGGACAAACCTCCAGTGGCCCAGACAATTATGAGGATTCCACTTCCTTTTCCAGAATGGTTGTGGGAAGAAGGGAATAATGCTTCCTTAGCCTAGCAACGAAGCAGTTATTTCGAATGGTGAATGATGATACACCTGTCGTTTCTTAGCGAACCACATAAGTTAGAATGAACATTACAAGTGAATCATTCATTGTGTTTCCTACATTGGTTTAATGTTTTTGTGTATCATTGTACGAAGGGTTTGATTTGTTGATTTTCAGGAAGGAATTAAAGTTGTTGAACACCTGGTTAGAAGGCGAAAGATCCACTGGCTTTGTTAGATACATCGGACAGAAAACTGCAATGCTTAAACTGAGTGAGATACGTCATTGTAAGATTTGATGTAGATGCTTTTGAAATATGTTTGTTTGGGGAGGTGAAATTTTATTCTTTTGTTGGCCTAGGGTATATACGCATAATTTGTTGAGAAGGGATTGGATAATTGCACCATTATTTTTTTTGGCAGCCGAATCATGGCCTTTTCTCATTACATTGCTCACTAAGTGTGTAACACTGGAGATATCCTCAAGCAAGCGGCGATTGTCAAAGTTAATTTTTCATTTAATCAAATTAAACGAATCTTTCAGGTTTTTAAACGAAGGCTACGCTTCTTAGTTAATTTGATCATTTAATTCTTTTTGGTTAAAAATAATTTGCTCATTTTATTGAATCTTTGGATTTTGATTACTGTTTATTTGACGTCGTTTATTCATTGCAGAGCTCGGTCCTATTTCAAGAGGTTTGCACACCAACGTCGTCGTTGAGCACTGCGAGACTCTGAAAGCCCAGGCTTGCCGATACGCTCCAACTCTTCTTGATTACGACCTGCCAAACAAGGGCGTGCTAAGAAAGAAGACAAAAAAGGACGGGGAGCTGAGTGTCAAAGAGAAAGCAGGTCCTTCAGAAATTCGGGGGGCTGGGAAAAGACGGAAGAGGCCGAGAGTGAGGTTGCCAACTTTCAAGAAGTCGTCTGATTACTGGTTCGGCCTGAATAACGAGGTTCAATAGCCAATACTGTTGGAAATGTGAATGGCCTGGGGGGTTACCAAGCCAATAACTTTCCCATATTGATTGGGGGGTTTTCCCTCTTCATTGTGGGGGTTACTCACCTATTGATTGGGAGGTTATTTCCCCATTCATTATGCCATTTACACCACGTTTTGAAGGCTAGGCACCATAACTATGGTCATTTTCTGCCTATATAAGGGGCTGGTCATTGCATTGTTCTACACCAATTCACTCAAGTATTCACAAGCTTTTTGATATAGTGTGAGAGAGAGACAGACGCGGAGTTAGTTCGCCAAGACGTTCTTCAGTGGTGTTCCGATGTTAGTGGTCCGAGCCGGATCAATCCTGGGAGACAGACGCCGAGTAACCTCAACACCCTCCGGTAGGCGGTGAATCTGTTTTAAGGACACCGTGTGAACACGGGTTTCGGTTCACGAATCCATTTTGTATTTTGGTTTGCATTTCAATTTCTGTAACTTCATTATGTTGTAATTCTGTTCATGTGTAATGTAATAGAATTCGTATTCTGGATTCCCGATTGAAACATTTTTGGATAACATGCCAGGTCTCAACGTGCCACTTCAGACCGTCGTTCCAATATTTGCCGACGATATGTTAAGAAGAAACATTCCTCAGCCAGTCATCCCAATTTGTGCTTCCGCCCCGTCTCGGCCCAGTGGTCCTCCAGATGCTCAGAGGGATAAGAGGCAGAAGACTTCCCATGACGCCGTGTCGCAAGGAAGCACCGGGCCTGTGCAGACCGATGGTAGCAACGCCCTTACACCCAACGTCTCTACTCCCGACTTTCATCTGGCGACAAGGGAGCCCTCGGTGGAGGCGGTCTCTCGGCGGGAGTTTAGTCCATCTTACGCCGGACCTGATGGGAGGATCGTGTTGCTTGACGATTCTGTCAAAGCCAAGCCCGGGTTCGCTGTCACTCTTTTGAGGGGTCTGGCCTTGCCGAAGGATGTGGATCAGGGTCGTCGGAGCTTGTGCCAAATTTTGTAGAGATGTGCTCCCACCTGATGCAGGTATTTCTTTGACTTGCTCATTTTTCACTTCTTTTAAGTTTAGTCTATTTTTTGACCTTTTATTTGTCAGGCCGAACAAGTTGCTCTTAAGGCCTACGACAAGGTGACAAAGGTGGGAGCCGAGCATGAACATTATAAGAGTGAGCAAGATACGGCGCATCAGAAGGCCAAGGTGTCAAAGCAGCAAGCGAGGGTTGCGGGGATCGAGAGCGAGAGGCTGAAGGAGTTGGCCGATGTGAAGGCTGAGGCCGAGGCTGCCCGAGTTGAGGTCGAGAAGATGAAGAAGGAAGAAAAGAAGAAGCTGAAAAGGCTGCTGATCTCAAGGGTTATACGGTTGGTATCAACCGAGCAGCGGAGGAGTACACAAGGGTGGCTCGGGGGATGGTGAATGATGAGCTTTCTTTGAGACTGCCCGACGTCTACAAGGCTGGGTACAAAGCTGTGCGACGGCTATTGAGCCCAAACAGGGATTCTTTAAGAATGTTCCCAAGCCCATTGTTCCCGATCTTGCTTACACGCTTGAGGAGTGCGAGCCTCTTCCTCCAGAAGAAGAGGAAGATGAAGATGAAGATGGAGAGACCAAGGCTGGAGGAAATGTCGTCGTGGCCAAGCAGCAGGGCAAAGAGACCAAAGCTGATGAAGCTGGGGCTGCTAAGGATGGGGCCGATGCCGGTGTTACCGCGGTTGATGTCGAGGAGTAGAGTGTTTAGTTCCCTTTGCAGGCGTCGAATCTGGGCTGGTTGGTTGCTGTAGTTGAATTAATCCTTTATCTTTTCAGAAAATCTTCTAAGTGTTCGAACTTGTTTTATTTGGACTGGACGCCTCCGAACGTTTGGAGTTTGTCGTACCAGGTGTAATAGTTTGTTGTAGGATGCTTTGTTGAACTTGCGCAATAAGTCATTGATGTAATAGTTTGTGGGAGGGCGACATCAAACGATCTACCATGCCGTGCCTACTTGCTTAGGATTTTCACAATACTTTTAATGTCTTTGAATGCTTTGATCAACTTTGTGCATGGTTTTGATGTTCATAGTAATGCCTTGGCATTTTTCCATGTCTTAGAAATGTTTTGATCATGCTACTGTTTTAGGTATGTGATTGTTCGTAGCCCCCTTTTTGGTTAGGGCTCGGCTAAAGTCCCGAGCCTTGACCAAAGTATGAAAGACTTGGAAAAAATTTGAGTAGTGCCCCTACTTTTGCTGAGGGCTCGGCCAAAGTGCCGATCCGTAGCCAAAGTATGAAGGACTTTAGCGAAAATTTGATTAGTGCCCCCTACTTTGGCGGAGGGCTCGACCAAAGTGCCAGTCCTTAGCCAAAGTACGAAGGACTTAGTGGATTTTTGAAGTTTGCGGGTGGTTTACTCACCGAAGCGTGAGCGTAACCAAGTTGTGGCCAACCTTAGTGTTTTGCCAAGCCAAACCGTGGAGTAAATCCTAGCCGTAGTGTGGTTCTTATGCTCAGTGGACCATATGTCCATGCTGCTTCTAGGGCATCATAATGGCTGAAGCGATGGCGCAGATGCCGTTAATAGATATGTGACCGAAGTCATCATTTATATGTTTGGCCAATGCCGAATGCTTTTTAAGGGCCATAACGTATATCAGATGGGAAGCATTGGATGACCTGGTAAACAGAGTAGGTTATGAGCTGTGGCCTATTATTGCAACTGTGTCTTTTTGGTCTGTGAGTTCTAGTCTTCTAGAGATATTCCTGCAATTGAAGTGCTGATAAGTTACCTTGTGTTCTGTTTGTGTAGGTACTCCACAGTGGTGAACTGCTGTATACTGTTCGTCTAGTTGGTTCTAAATACTTGACTTCTTATTCTTCCTCAGGAGTTAATGTGCACGAGCTAGTTATTACCTTACACTTATTTTTACCCCACCAATGTTTGTGGCTTTATCATGATATTGCCATATGTATGGATGTATTTATATTTTGTATTGATGTAACTAGTATAATTACATTGTAGATGCCATCTTCTAAATCATTTGCTTTTCAATAGGCAGTTGCTGAAATTACAAAGGCTTCAAATCGAGAAGCGTGCTCGCTGCTCCCTCAAGCAGTGTCACTTTTTGAAGATGTGAAACAAAAAATGTATAATGTTGAAAAGAAGACAATGAAGGGTTCAGTTTGTTCAAAATCACGCTATGACATTGATATTGATGTCTCTCCCATGGAATCAGGTTAGTATATTAGGAAATTTGTGATGGTTTAATCAATTGTAATTGTCAGATTTGTGACCAAGTTTTTGGGTGAACTCAAACTGTACTTTGACTCTTAGACTTGACGCTTGATTTATGAAACAACCTTTGGGGCATTACATTATAGCAAAATGGGTTTTAAGTTATTCCCAAGGTTTGTTTCCATGTTATTATTTTCAGACTGTTTGACGTTCGGGGAGCACATACATGATAATGAATGGACACTATGCTCTGTGATTGGAAAATAAACTCCCTTCTTACCCTATCATTGTGGTAATTAAATATCCTACATTTCATTTCCTAACCCCAATCAAAATTCACTTTCTTGAAATGGACGTCCTTCCAAAGAATTAGCTAGATACTGGAAAACTTGTTGCATTATGGAAATGCTTCCAGAATCAATACAGTCCTGCAAGCTAAAATAAAGATTTATGCTGCTTAGCTAGCAACAGAAATTAAACAGGTTTTTGCAGTTTGACTCACTTACAGTGTTTCAACAAGCTTAACATATTTGGGTTTTGTTGTGTCCGAGGATTAAGTAATCTTGTGTCTAGCTGAAGTATTAGAGGATATTTATGTCATGCCACCTCTCTAGGAGACATTAGTTCCTTCCTAGAAATGGTGCTAAGTTTGCTAGTGGATTGAATCATTGATTTCTGGCTTTGCTAAAATATTGTTTTCTTTGCACTGAACGCTTGGCCCCGTCTCAATTTTGAGAAAAAAGAAAAATGTGAAGAGAGGTTAGAAGGATGAGATCCGATACAGATTATAAGTAACTTTATGTAAGTGCTGGTTAGTTGTTCTAGCTTCTTCTTTTTTCTTGCGGTAGTTGTCATTTAACTGTTTAAGAAGGGGCAAATGTCTTTGGTTTGATTAATATTTTGTGTGCCTTCATGTTGGCTGGAACTTCTCAGGTGCTGAATATGTTCTTCTCGTGTGTGTTTTCCAGCTGACCTATGCTACCTTAACTGTTATACTCTCTTACATTTCTATAATTTCTAGTTGCGTTTCTTTAAGTGATCATAGATGCGAGCTTAAAGCGTGGGGTTTGTGTGCACGTAATTATGTACATATGTTCGCTTCTGAATTCTTGTTTGGTCAGCTATGGTAACTGTAGGAGGTTTGCTGATTTTTCCCAGCTGAGAAGGATTGGATTTTGAGAGTTGATTATCATATTTTGCTGAGGAGAAGAGGGTGGTGTGTGCTTTGATGGTGTTGCTACACCCATAGAGCAATGGGAGAGTATTTTGTTCAGTTTGAATGATTCCGGAAGATATAGAAGAACAGTTGGATCTATTGCAGGTTCATGTTTACTGGCTGCAACACTGCTGCTCACTTCAATGAACCAAGCAGCATGCTTCATATCCCTGGATATAGTCGAGGTATAGTTCTTATATTTCTTGTCTGAGTGTGTTGATTTTCCTTTTTGGAAATGATGAGATGGTTATCCACTTGGGGCCACTAAAGGAGGATTGACATTGTCCGTACGTGTAAGCGATGAATTTTGTGGGCTGCCAAGATTGCCCTCGTGTGGCAGTGAATTTGTGAAGTTCTTTTACGTTGTTCCGGGTTGTTTTGGGTTGTTTGGTGTGTTTTGGGTGGTGGTCCCCACGGATTGGGGTGGTTAGATTGTGGTTTATTTTTATTTACTTTAATGGGTTGTCGGACTTTGCATGTTTTCCTTCCATGTTCTGTTTTGCTTTGTTTGGATTAGGCTCTGAGTTGTTTGGCGGGGGTGATTTGGTAATGTTGCTGATGGATTGATTTTGTTCTCCCCAAGGGAAGACTGTTTGTCCAGTACGGTTTGTCAGGGCAGTGAAGCTATTGAGATGACATTTGTTTGCTGAGGTTGGGTGGATTTGATGGTGATGATGTACAAAAGATCTTCTGCTCTGAATTTTTGGTTCAATTTATTGGTGTTTGCTCTGTGATTAATTGCTCTGTCGTTTATCAAGTTGGTTAGTGAATTTCTGACGTTGCGATTAGTAGGGTTAGATGATGTCAGTGGATGATTGACAGTCCTGCTCTTAGATATCAGCATGATTGACAGTCCTTAGGTTGTTTGTGAGGGTTATCGACAGAGTTCAAGCATTGTTTATTTCTTTTTTGTTTTTTTGTTTTTTTGCCACTAAAGGAGGATTGACATTGTCCGTACGTGTAAGCGATGAACTTTGTGGGCTGCCAAGATTGCCCTCGTGTGGCAGTGAATTTGTGAAGTTCTTTTACGTTGTTCCGGGTTGTTTTGGGTTGTTTGGTGTGTTTTGGGTGGTGGTCCCCACGGATTGGGGTGGTTAGATTGTGGTTTATTTTTTTTTTACTTTAATGGGTTTTCGGACTTTGCATGTTTTCCTTCCATGTCCTGTTTTGCTTTGTTTGGATTAGGCTCTGAGTTGTTTGGCGGGGGTGATTTGGTAATGTTGCTGGTGGATTGATTTCGTTCTCCCCAAGGGAAGACTGTTTGTCCAGTACGGTTTGTCAGGGCAATGAAGCTATTGAGATGACATTTGTTTGCTGAGGTTGGGTGGATTTGATGGTGATGATGTACAGAAGATCTTCTGATCTGAATTTCTGGTTCAGTTTATTGGTGTTTGCTCTGTGATTAATTGCTCTGTCGTTTATCAAGTTGGTTAGTGAATTTCTGACGTTGCGATTAGTAGGGTTAGCTGATGTCAGTGGATGATTGACAGTCCTGCTCCTAGATATCAGCATGATTGACAGTCCTTAGGTTGTTTGTGAGGGTTATCGACAGAGTTCAAGCATTGTTTATTTCTTTTTGTTTTTTTGTTTTTGCCACTAAAGGAGGATTGACATTGTCCGTACGTGTAAGCGATGAACTCTGTGGGCTGCCAAGATTGCCCTCGTGTGGCAGTGAATTTGTGAAGTTCTTTTACGTTATTCAGGGTTGTTTTGGGTTGTTTGGTGTGTTTTAGGTGGTGGTCCCCACGGATTGGGGTGGTTAGATTGTGGTTTTTTTTTTTTTTTTTACTTTAATGGGTTTTCGGACTTTGCATGTTTTCCTTCCATGTCTTGTTTTGCTTTGTTTGGATTAGGCTCTGAGTTGTTTGGCGGGGGTGATTTGGTAATGTTGTTGGTGGATTGATTTCGTTCTCCCCAAGGGAAGACTGTTTGTCCAGTACGGTTTGTCAGGGCAGTGAAGCTATTGAGATGACATTTGTTTGCTGAGGTTGGGTGGATTTGATGGTGATGATGTACAGAAGATCTTCTGCTCTGAATTTCTGGTTCAGTTTATTGGTGTTTGCTCTGTGATTAATTGCTCTGTCGTTTATCAAGTTGGTTAGTGAATTTCTAACGTTGTGATTAGTAGGGTTAGCTGATGTCAGTGGATGATTGACAGTCCCGCTCTTAGATATCAGCATGATCGACAGTCCTTAGGTTGTTTGTGAGGGTTATCGACAGAGTTCAAGCATTGTTTATTGATTATCGATAGCTTTGGATATCGACGGTTTCGGCTGTGACTTTGTTTATCGATTTCTTATTGGTTAAAGAGTAGGCCAATAATTGCCAAGAAACATTAATGTTTTAGGTTGTTTGGATCAGGTATGTGTTGCCAATAATTGGAACGTCAGGATGGGCTGCTGTGGGTTGATTTATTGTACTTGCATGAATTTCGATGGAATTTGTTTGTTAAGAAAGAGAATGTGGTTCGAAAATCTTATAGTGATATTTGTGACATCACGACAGTTATTGTACTATCGTTCTTGTGTACCACCAGTTATTATAGTATTATGACGTCATGACAGTTATGTGGATTTGATGGCGATGATGTACAGAAGATCTTCTGCTCTGAATTTTTGGTTCAGTTTTTAGTGCTTGTTCTGACATTAATTGCTGTGCTGTTTATAAAGTTGGTTAATGAATTTCTAACATTACGATTAGTAGGGTTAGCTGGTGTTAGAAGATGATTGACAGTGCTATAGTTGTTTGTAAGGGTCATTTACAGGCTTGAAATTGTTGCATTTGGATATTAACAGTTGCAGCTCTGTTTGGTTGTTTATTAATTGGATGTTACTTGCATCGTGTGCTTTTGAGTTATGGATTTCTATGTTTTTCGTTAGTTAAGGAGGGGAACAATAATTTGCGTGAAACATTAATGTTTCGATGTCCTTAAATTCGCTATGTGTTGCTAATCATTGAAAAGGTAGATAATAGCTGAAGATGATCCGGTATGAGTTAATGGAGGAAATGATTTTTAAAGTTGGATTAATTATTTACAGTCGTAAGATTAATAGTTCCAAAAGTTACGGTTATTCCTAACTCTAGAGACTAGATTTGATATGAACTGGTGTGGGTTAAGATAGGGAATGTTTGGCGAGGATGGAAAGAAATGTTGCATTTAATGCTCGGATGTACTCGGAAGATCTTACAATGATGTTCATGACATCATGGTAATTATTTTACCATCATTCTTGTGTGCCGCTATGCGCAAGGGTAATGTTTCTGATATACTTGGAAATCTTACGGTGATATCTACAACATCACGGTAATTATTGTACCATCATTTTTTAATATTACTCGCTCTGCGAGTATTTTCAGGAATTTGTGTAATTTTAAAATTGAATATATTTTCCAATTTATATTGTTTTAGATGATTTCCCGAATTTTGTTCAATAGAGCAAATTAAAATTTATCAAACACTATTTATATTGATTATAAAAAACATTACGGATTAAAAAATATGGTTAATGTTTTCGTAAGATTACAATAGTGAAAGTGTCAAACGAGACGGAGCGAGTATTATACGTTGTGATTTGGGTGTACTGCCATTGGTTGGCATGAGTTGGTATGTTGCATCCAATATAGCCAATATTTTAGATTTATTTACGTGTCTAGCCAAGTTTGGAATGGGTTTACAGTGTGCCAAACTTATATATAAATATATTGGTTTGCTTATTTCTTGGTTGGGGTGAGTTGATCAAGAGGTTAGCACTCATGCAGGGAGCGAGTGTTTTTGATAGTTGTAGACACCTCCCGGACGGGGCATCGCCATACAGTTGTATCATCACTGTGTTTGCTCGATTGGTTGCTCGCTTCATAAACCAAGATCGTGAATACTTCCATGGCTAGAGGTATCGCCACACGATAGCGGTTGTCATCAAAACAGAGTCGCCACCTAGTTTGTTAAAGCTAGGAAAACAGATAGAGATTTTGGATACGGAAGCCAAAAGTACAGTACGGGGAAGGTGTTAGGCACCCCTCTCTGCCTAGCCGCTAGCCCATAATCATTCAACATAAGACATATAGATGCTTTATTCAATTCCATACACGTAGTCTGTTTTTTATGCCTTAAACAGTTAATAAGGTGAGCCGAGACTGTAAATAAGCATGCATCAGAAAGCAAGAACCAAAACAAGGCGTGCCCGACAAATCGATCACTTTCGGCGTGAATGGAAGTCGCGGCGAGGATCCTGCGGGTCAATGTACCGGCCAAGGCATCGAAGCCCGGTGGTGTTCTTCCTCACACCGCAGAAAACTAACAGACGATCAGAAAGCTACGATTAACGACATAAAACATTAAATAAACCAAACCAGAGGCCGTTGGGCCTCACCACCTTGATCCCTCAGTTGCTTGATTGCTTCGGATCGATGGGGATCGACTGATTGATTGCTACTTGGATGAAACCCTAGGGCTAGGGTTTGGAACTCCGGGGTTGGATCGTCGGATTGATGGCCGCCTTCGGGAGGTTAGGGCTTTTGTAGAGAGGGATTTTGGGAGTATATAGCCAGAGTTTCGTGGCTTGAATGTATATGGATCTCAGGAATTTCGTGTCTATTTGGGTGTATCCGAGGGTCTCTTTATATAGGCAAGGGGGTGACTCACTCGGTCCAATCAAATCACGGGGTTGCAATTGCACTTGCATTGCAACTCAAACTCTTCATTGCAATCTCTGAACGTGGCCCGAATGCATCGGAGAGGCGGCGGGATTGGATCAAACAACCGACAGAAGGTTCGAGAGTCTGGAAAAAGGCCGATCTGGCGGCCGAGCAAAGGATGTGGCGGCCTGGAAATGGATGTGGCGGCCGAGCCATTGATCTGGCGGCCGAGGCTTCGATCTCTTAGGGAGATTTTTGGTGCAACAGGTTGCTCAGGTGAGGAATGGATGTTGAGGCCGTGATATCGATGTTACGGCCGTCCAATGGATTCTCCTAACACACTATCTTTCTGTCTAAAAGGCTATTTGGCTCTGGATTGGGTTCTTTAAGTGGCTCAAAGTTCGAACCATAAGTCCAGGGGTTTCACAAGAAAGCAATCAGCAATCATCGAATCCGTATCATCATCGGGATGGTCCCAAGGTGGGAGTTGAAATAATCGTTAGGCCAAATTGGGGTGTCTACAATAGTAGCATGCGGCCATGGTATGTTACGCGAGTGCCAACGTTGCCTTAGGAAGAAGGGTTGCCTCATGCTACAGCAGGCGAATGTCGAATCTGGGCTCTTTATCAGCAACTTAAGCTTGAATTATGCGTTGTTTTTCGCCGATTGCAAGAAACTAGGGGTGGATGTCGGGTGTTGAATCAAGTTTTGGCAGAGGCGCCGGAATTGCCTTTGATGAAGTACCTTGATGAGGAAATACAACAATACATGGCAGTTGAGAGTGCTATTGACGTGGAGAACAGGGCAAGTGTGAGCACCATGGAAAATGAACCGGTGGGTGAGAGAACTGAAAATTCAACAGATTTGGTGCAGAATGGTTATTAAATTTATTGTATTGCTTGTATTGGGTTGAACTAATGCGTGGTTAGGTTCTATATAGTTATGATGCTTATTTGGTGGTGGTTGGGTTGTGTCCAATTGATAATAATTGAGCAAGCAATCTTTATGGTTGAGTTCGGAGTTGTGAAAATTTGCTGGTTAATTAGGTGGTGTTGGATGTTTTGTGTTATAGTAACTATGGTGTTAGTTTTAAAGAATTAATATTCTTGTGTTTGGTTATGTTACCATTTTGGGTTGTTAACATGCAAATGGTTGGATGTGGCGAGAATTGTTGATAGCTTTGAGAGAAATATTAAGTGTTTAATTAATTCAGGTTATTACGCCTTTTTTTCCCTTAAACAAATTTTGATGATTTAAGTTGCCGAATGTGATTAGAAAGCGATTTTAAAGATACTTGGGCTCGCTAAAGGAAGAAAGATTGAGTCCTTACGTACGTGTGAGCGATGTAATTATCGTATTGTGAATCTTGCGGTTTTGTTATGGATTCTTTTTGGCATATACCTGGTTCATGCGAGGGCCTTACCATCATTTCTTGTCTTCTTGTTGCGGGCACTCTTAAAGGCACATCCTACCTGCATTCAGTGGTTAAGACCATTGAAATTTGACTAGAAAACGGGAGGTGTGGATGGTGTTGATTGTAAGAGGTGTGTACTTCATTGGGATCGGTTAAATGTTTGTGAGGTGATTATTGATTCGTTGGTTGTTGGTAATGGTTGTAATGTGTGATTTGTCAGCAACACTCCATAGTAGGTTTGATTTTTTGTAATACACATCCACTCAATAAATTGGTGAAACGAATGCAGATTGTTTTGAAATTAATATAATAGGATAGGCAAGCCAAATCTTTATGATGAGAAAGCTCTGCGCACAGACCATCAGAATACAACTGGCTCTACGCCTCGTTTCAATCACACCAAAGCTTGAACCTCTCAAGTTCTTACCTCCGGAAGGCAAAGATTTTTGAACTATTAACACCAGCTCCGCGCTTCGGTTCCATCTCCTAAGCTCTCACCTTATGACCAAAACCAGCTCCGCGCTTCGGTCCAATCAAAGCTTCAATATCTCAAGCTCCCCGCCTGACAAACCGGCTCCGTGCCTCGGTTCCTTCATTACAACACTCCGTGCTTCAGTCACTGGCCCCGCGCCTCCCACATCTCGAACAACGGCATCCAACTCATCTCCGGAAGATGACTTGGGTTCTACCCCTTATCTTAAAACTGGCATCCGATTCATCCCCGCAGATGGCTTGGATTCCGCCCCAACTACATCAATTCCTTCTAGCTCATTCGCAAGGATAGGCTACTCTACCGAGCTCCCATCAGTCAAAGTAAGGATGATCAAGAAAAGCAAACACACCTGCCGTGTACTGATCTACCCCAAAATACTAAAGGTAACTCTCCGCAAAAACTTCCCCGGCAGCCCCGCGCTCCTTCAACTACTTTCTGCCAAAACCCTGGCATTACCCAGGTACGTTGCACTACGGCTGTTCAAGCCCGAAGGTACGTCTTCTATCTCTAACCCTCCAAACTTTTTCTTTTTTTATTGCCCTCTGAACTACGATTGGTCTGAATTTTCCTTGAGGAATACGTAGGCAGCCTCCCAGCCCAACCATAACAAAACCTTTTTTCAAAAACCCTTGGAATAGTGGTTGGACCAAATTAAACCTTTTTCTACGAACTACGATTGGTTTGAATTTCCCTTGAGGAATACGTGGGATCTCGGCCCGACCATAACAAAACCTTTTTTCAAAAAACCCTTGGAATAGTGGTTAAACCAAATTGAGTTGCTTTTACAACTTTGACTATTACTCAAACATGTCTCGCGATCCGTCTGAGCTCGGTCAAAGAGGGGCATCTGTAGACACCCCAATTTGGCCTAACGATTATTTCAACTCCCACCTTTGGACCATCCCGATGATGATACGGATTCGATGATTGCTGATTGCTTTCTTGTGAAACCCCTGGACTTATGGTTCGAACTTTGAGCCACTTAGAGGACCCAATCCAGAGCCAAACAGCCTTTCAGACAGAAAGATAGTGTGTTAGGAAAATCCATCGGACGGCCGTAACATCGATATCATGGCCTCAACATCCATTCCTCACCCGAGCAACCTGTTGCACCAAAAATCTCCCTGAGAGATCGAAGTCTCGGTCGTCAGATCAATGGCTCGGCCGCCACATCCATTTCCAGGCCGCCACATCCTTTGCTCGCCGCGGATCGGCCTTTTACTCTCGAACCTTCTGCCGGTTGTTTGATCCAATCCGCCGCCTCTCCGATGCGTTCGGGCCACGTTCGAGATTGCAATGAAGAGTTTGAGTTGCAATGCAAGTGCAATTGCAACCCGTGATTTGATTGGACCGAGTGAGTCACCCCTTGCCTATACAAAGAGACCCTCGGATACACCCAAATAGACATGAAATTCCCGAGATCCATATACATTCAAGCCACGAAACTCGGCCATATACTCCCAAAATCCCTCTCTACAAAGCCCTAACCTCCCGGCGGCCATCAATCCGACGATCCAACCTCGGAGTTCCAAACCCTAGCCCTAGGGTTTCGTCCAAGTAGCAATCAATCAATCGATCCCCATCGATCCGAAGCAATCAAGCAACCTGAGGGATCAAGGTGGTGAGGCCCAACGGCCTCTGGTTTGGTTTATTTAATGTTTTATGTCGTTAATCGTAGCTTTACGATTGTCTGTTAGTTTTACGCTCGGTGTGAGGAAGAACACCAGCTAGGGCTTCGATGCCTCGGCCGTACATCAAATCAGATGTGATCCCTCGACCGCGACTTCCATTCGCCGGCCGAGTCTTCGGTTTTGCCTGACTTTGTTTTGTTTCTTGCTTTCTGATGCATGCTTATTTACAGTCTCGGTTCACCTTATTAACTGTTTAAGGCATAAAAACAGACTACGTGTATGGAATTGAATAAAGCATCTATATGTCTTATGTTGAATGATTATGGGCTAGCTTCAAGGCTAGGCAGAGAGGGGTGCCTAACACCTTTCCCTTACTGTACTTTTGGCTTCCGTATCCAGAATCTCTATCTATTTTCCTAGCTTTAACAAGCTAGGTGGCGACTCTGTTTTGATGATAACCGCTATCGTGTGGCGATACCTCTAGCCATGGAAGTATCCACGATCTTGGTTTATGAAGCGAGCAACCAATCGAGCAAACACAGTGATGATACAACTGTATGGCGTTGCCCCGTCTGGGAGGTGTCTACACCTACTGATAAATTGTATTTTACCAAGAAAACTCCTTAAGTCCTTCTCAGACCGCGGCGGCTCCATTTCTAGGATGACTTTGATTTTTGATTGGTCAACTTCGATGCCACGGGTAGTGATCATGAATCCAAGCATCTTCCCTGCAGTGACTCCGAATGTACACTTGGCTGGGTTGAGGCGCATCTTGTACCTTCTGATCCTCTCGAAGAATTTCCCGAGTGCCGGCAAATGTCCTTCTCGCTCTTTGGCCTTAACGATCATGTCGTTAACATAAACTTCCACCTCTTTGTGAATCATGTCACGCAGCAATGCTGTGGTGGCCCGCTGGTAAGTAGATCCCGCATTCTTCAGTCCAAAGGGCATGACTCGATAACAATACGTTCCCCACTCGGTGACGAATGTAGTCTTTTCCTGATCTTCCGGGGCCATGAGAATTTGGTTGTACCCTGAAAAGCCGTCCATGAAAGAAAGCAGGGCATGGCCGGCGGTATTATCAACTAGCACATTGATGTGTGGTAATGGGAAGTCATCCTTAGGGCTAGCTTTATTGAGATCCCTGAAATCAACACAAACCCTTACTTTGCCATCCTTAGGGCTAGCCTTATTGAGATCCCTGAAATCAACACGATGTTTGCGACCCACTGAGGGTATTCGGTTACTGTTAAGAACCCAGCATCAATCTGTTTGGTGACCTCTTCTTTTATCTTAACCACCCAGTCGGGCCTCATGTGCCTTAGTTTCTGTTTTACTGGTTTTGCATAGGGATAAAGGGGAATTCGGTGTTCCACAATTTTGGGATCGATTCCGGGCATATCCGCGTGTGACCAGGCAAACACATCTTCAAACTCTTTGAGCAAGTTTACCAGGGTTTCGTGTTCTTCAGCGGATAGCGCGGAACCGATTTGGGTCATCCGAGGATTCCCTTCATCTCTCAAATTTATTAAAACGATTTCTTCTTTTACAGGTTGAGCATGCCTTTCATCTTCCCTTTCGATTAGGGATCGGATTTTTTTGGGGATATTCCCATCGAAATCCATCTCTTCATCGTCAAGGTCGACGCAATTTATTTCAAAGTCAGGGAAGTAAGCAGAACCAGATTCATTTATTTCATCAGTAACAGAAGCCTCAGGGGCACCATACACACGGGTAGACTCGAACTCAAAGTACAGACTCTGGGAGGTTGGGCCAAGAGGCACCAACTCGACTCAGTAGACTCAGAAGACTCAGAGAACTTAGAAAACTCAGACTCGGACTCAGACTCAAATCCTCGGTGAGTTGCACTCGGTATGAAGGTCCAGTTCTTGTATTCCCCAGAGGCATCCATGATGAGCAAAGTCGGATCTTCAGGAGTATCCTGTTCCATCATCAGCACTTCTGCTTCCATAGCCGTACCCATTGGTTCGTCCTCCCCAAACAAAGTTGCAAGGCTACCCATAGCAATTGACCTCCACCCAATCAGTCGATACCTTTTGCTTTTCCACAGTTTCGAGCTCCTCCTCGCTTTCTGGCCAGACGTCGTTTACAAATATCTCAAACCCTGGTAGGAAGGTATCGGTCTCTTTATCCCAGAATGGCTCTAGCTGTCCTTGGTAGATCTGCTTTGCTTTTTCTTTGACAAAGTATTCCTCCAGCCTGTCCCCCTTTTTCACTTTATTGTCACTCGATGGTGAGTAACCAAGGCCAGATGTACGCGCCAAGGTGCCTTGGGCCTCGAACTTTGTAGGTCTTTAGAGATTCTTCCCTAGTCCCAATCCTAGCATGTAGGACATTTTCTTCATGATCTTGATAGTAACATTACTAATGACAAAGTCGTCATCGATCCTGACCGAGTAAACAGATCTGGAGGTATCCAGAGAGAAGCCTCCTAAAGCGATATCCTCTTCCCCGTGTTGAATTTCTAAAAGCGGGGCATTGTCTTCAACAGGGGCATGAATCCCAAAGTCTCCGTGGATGGTAAGCATTCCGGTTTTAAGCCCTAACCGGATTTTCTGATGCAGTGTAGAAGGCACAACCATGATGTCTGGTCGGTGTAACCAGGGTCTTCCCAATAGCAAGTTGAAGGAGGCGAGGATGTTTACCACATGAAACTCATGAGGGTCCCAACTACGTCCCTTCGGGTATTATCATATGCTCGGACTTTGACTTCCGATGGAGAGAAATTCTTATTTTTTGTATCCTAGGCAATAGGCGACGCGAAGTGGGCAGACATTAATTGCTGAATCATTGTCAACCAGGATCATTGGAACCGATTTGCCATGGCATTTCAGGGTGATGTGCAGTGGCCGATTGTGATCAGTTCCTTCGGTTGGTAAATCTCGATCGGCAAAGGTGATGGCATGCTTGATAGGTATGGTTTTGCTCAGTGCCACCAGCTCATCGGGGGTTATGGCGGAGGGAACTTTCAGTTGAGAGAGTGCTTGAATGAGCCCTTCACGATGGCGTGTAGAATGAACCAGCACATCCCAAACGGACATCTTGGCCTGAGTTTGCTCAAGTTGTCGCTTAATCATTCCTTCAGGGTTCTTCTCTGGTCAGGAAGGCTCCTTGGCTGGTGGGTCAAAGGGTCGGAAGGTGTTCTTAACTGGGGTGGTAAAGGGATCAGAGGGTCCCGGGGCTGCAGGGTTGGAAGATTCTCTGACTTGAAGGTTCGGAGGTTGGTAAACACGGCCACTTCTGGTTAAATGATCAATCTGGCGATACTTCGGTTCTTCGTTCCATAAGTCAGCAAGAGCCTTACGCTTATTTCCAATGGTTGTGTCCCTCAGTTCGTCAGCCAAGTCAGCAATGACCAAATCATCCCACAGATCTCCAGGTTCCCACCTTTCAGCCTCCATTACTATCTTGTTGACGGTCTATTCCTCGTTTCCCACTTTTATGTTGACCACCTCGGTGTTTGCCCATAAGTTTGTTCCAACCCCTGGTTCATCTTTCCACAAGTTCATTATAGCAACATCAGCATCTTTTGGAAAAGTAACCGGTGGCTCGGATTCAGTCCCATCGACAAGGTAGTCCATTGGGTCACACCCATTACTGGCGACTTCTTCTTCAAATCCAGGAAGGCTCGGGTACGGGGTGAGGCCTACATTGTTGTACAGGTCATTGATGGCGAAATCATTGAAATGGGAGAAATCGGGACAAAGTTAGGCGAGCTCTGGCCAGTTGTAGGTCATTACTTCAGGCTGATACTGAGGCTGATACTCATCGGTGAACAGCGCGGGCAGGGAGAAAGTATCCAGACGGTCGTTCCACGTTAGGAGTTGATACTCATCCGGGGTTGGGTCCCATCCCCATTCAGGCATGTCCTGATAAGCTTGGTAATTTTCCTCCTGGTTTCCAAACAATGCATACAGGGAGAATCCATCAAGTGGATCAGCATGAATGTTCTGCCAGTCAACTTCCCACCCAGGCTCGAACAAGGTTTCAACATTCCTTTGAAAGTTTGCAGCTTCAAATTCTTCCCAATCAGTGATCAGATCCCCCCATGTGTCCTCCCATTCCCACAGGAAACAAATAGCAGTCTCCTTGGGAATCTCCACAATAGGCTTTGGCTCAGTATCAGGGATGATGAAGAGAGTAGGATCAAACCCTGAGAGGTTTGGATTTTCGGCTAGGGTGATTTGGTTGATACAGAAGGGAGCGTTGTGTTGCGGTAGAGGGTTTGAAACAGTGTTTGGCTTATCTGGGGGTGGAGCGTCGACAACTTTGCTATCAATGAGGTTCTGAATCTCATGACGAAGGCAAATGCAGTTCTCAGTGGTATGGCCGGGCATCTGGTGGAAATCACAATAGACATTTTGGTTCAGGTTTGGTGGGATAGTTTGTGGTGACGGGAGAGGTTTCAATACTCCGATTTCTGTGAGTTTCTTGAGAAGGGTAGATCTGGGAGTGCTGAACTGGGTGAAGACTCGGTTTTGGGACTTTGGCTTTTCGGAGATTTGGTTGACTTCTACGGGTTTGGTGGATGAGGTTCCTGCCTGATTGGTATTCCCGAAGAGGACATTGTTGTTTCCTGAGACGCCCTTTTGGGTTTAGATCCTGACCCAGACTCTTTCTTTTCCAAGGCACCGTCCCGCAAGGCTTCTTCCACAGCCAACCTGGAATCATAAAAAGTTTCAAAATTCGGGGCAGCCTGGGAATGAACCATGTACGGAGCGAAGGAGCTTGGCAAGTTCTTGGTTATGATTCGTATCTGTTCCTTTAGATCAGGCTTATTCTGCATCTGAGCGGCTTTGGCCCTCCAACGTTTCACAAAATTAGCGAAGCTTTCCTTTTCGCTCATCTTAGTGCTTTTCAATTCCCTCGTGGTCATTTTCAAATCGACATTGAAGTCATATTGAGCCACAAAAGCTGTCCCAATGTCTTCCCAAGTCCTTTTCTTAGATGGTTCAAGAGTGAGGAACCACTGTAGAGCTGGACCAGATAAGGACTCGTGAAATAGTTGGGCCATGGCTTCCTTCTCAATGCTGCGCATGGTGAGGGAACCAACATATCCTTGGAGGTGAGTCCTCGGGTCACCGGTACCATCGAACTTTGCAAAATCTACCCCTTGAACTTTTCGGGCAATTTGGCATTTGGAAAGAGGCATAGCTTACTCATGTCAATCTCTCCTTTCCCAAGTCACTTGGTTTCTTGAATAGATTCTTCCAGCTTGCCAATCTTAGCAATAAGAGCGGCCAAGTTGGGATCGGCTACCGGTGTTTCTGACTAGGGTTGTTCGGGTTGTGGTCTAGCTTGAAGTTTATCACTGATTTCCTGCATACTTTCCATTATCATGTCCATGTCATTTTTCATAGAGGTAACAAAGGCCTTGAGTTGTGCGTCAACACCAGCGAGGGAATGTTTAAACTGAACATCCATGTTAGCCATGTTTTGCCTGAGCTCTTCTATTACGTTTCCCTGATCAGCCATGGGTAAAGGATTCTCGGACAGGGTTGCAACTATGGGTTCTTTTTCCTCAAGTTCTCCTATCGACAGTGGTTGTTCTCCTTGCTCAATTTGGACTTCGAATAGCGGGGTTCCTGCCAGGGTGTCTATGCGAACTAGTCTGTGGGATGGACGAAACCAATTAGGTACAGCCTCTTTTCTTCGAGAGCGATCAATGTTTGCAGCACTGTCAAGAAGTCAAAAGGAAGCAACCCATAACTGATCCAAATGCTCGCCCTACCTTCTACGCACCCCCTAGAAACTAGGCCGAGGACCCACCGTGATTCGAATCTCACTTAAGGCGTTTGTACAGAAGATTTTTGATAGTCCATGTAGGTGCTGTCAGGCAGGTTAAATTCCGAATGGTTCGGAACCAGAGCCAATCTCCTTACCATGACCATCCGAGACAGAGCAATATGACTACCGGAAGCCAGATACGCACGCGCTCAAGGCTAGACCCAAACCAAGGGAGCCGTTCGGGCACGGCAGACACCGGAGGTTCCACAAACTCCATGGATTTAAGGTCTCCTAGACCGACTGGAGGGCCCTAAAGAATTCTAAGGAAGCCTAATCGTCTAGCCCGCAAGATGCAATGATGCATGAATGATGTGTGTGTACATGAATAAAATGGACATAAACAGGATATAACACATAAGTCCTAGCCATGGGTTCCTGCCTTAGTTGGGAAGGTTCTATGGCTATGTACAAGTGCAAAAGTTGGTTTTGGTCTCAGAAGGGTTCCCCGGACTAGAGCCAAGATGTACTACCCCATGTCAAGTGTATTGCAAGACAATGGTCGAACAGCACGATGGCTCATCATAGTCGAGGGTTGCTAGGCATCCCGGGAGAGCTTGTCACCGGTAAACCGGGCAAGATAGCCGAAACGCGCTAGCGAGGCTTGTGCGGTGCAAAGTGTACAGGATAAAAGAGCCTAATCTTCCAAATGGTACCGAAAGTCCCCCTTTTGAAAACACCTTTCAAGTTTGGCCCTCTTGATTATTCAATACTTTTGTACATATTTTTTTTTTAAAAAAGAGTATTGAATAAAGTCGGAGATCCCCAACTGAGTCGCCACTGTGGGCTCCTTCGGCCCTGCCCTTTCAAAGAGTCGCCACCCGGATTTTTGAGATGGATGATCCGAGAAACCGAGAGCTCGTTTGCAAAAGGCTTTTGGTCTAGCAAAAGGCTTTTGGTCTAGCAAAAGCGTTGAGATTTTGGGTTCGGAAGCCACGTTACGAATGGGGAAGGTTTTTCTTTAAAAAGCACCCCATTCGCCCGGTAAAACCGGTCTCTACTTATGTTTTCAAAAGGGGAAAATCTCGAATATCATTTGAAATATCAAACTCTTTAAGAAAAGCAAGTAGTGGGGAAGGGACATAGGAAATATAGCACATTGACGTGTACGTGGTGCTGACTGTACAGTAATGATAAAATGATGTGAGCAGGTTGAATGAAAGACATTCAGCAAACTGTCTGGACCCTGATCATACTGTACACGGCACACTGGGGTGTCGCGCGCGGTACCTCGATGTGCCGTGCGGGGTGTTTGCCCTGTTGTCATGCTTTCAAAACACCATATAGCTCATTATTTTCTTTGTATGCCTTTTGAAAAACCCATCAGATGCCTCGGCATAGTCAGATCATCCTAAAGATGTCGTTATTTTCTCAAAACATGGCTTTAAAACAGTTTTTCAATGTATTTGATTATTCGGGATGATCTAGAAAACCTTTTAAGAGCCAAGAGATGGCTTGTAGATATGGTCTTGCTTTGAAAGAAACAAAAACAGTAAACACCAGATGCAGACAGTCACCACAGAGAATAACTCAGATCCAGACAGCCTGCCTATGACAATATCAACATATAAGATGCCATGCGCTGTAGACCAGGGTGCCGCGCGCCTGGCAAGTCAGCCGCACGGTGCCTCAACCTCAGCACAGTGATGATTTTATTTTAAGAAAATGAGTTTTAAGTCAGGATCTAGCCAAAAGGGACTAGATCCGACTACAAAAAAGTCCCCTCAGGACCAGAACTGAGTCTAACCCAAGGAAACTAGTTTTTACCTTTGGTGTTGAGCTTGATCAAGGAAGGTTGATGCAAAGATGAGGATGGATCATGACGGATGTGGGTGGAGGAGGTTGAATGGGACAAAGGAAGTATGGATGTGAGAGAGGGTTAGGTATTTTGAGGGGTGGGACTTTGAAATTTATGAGAGATCAATTTCAATGATGAGAAGGGAGTGAGTGAAAGTGCTTAAAGAATGTCTTTTGGGAATGACATTCTTTAAGACTTGGAAATGGAAATGAATATGGGAAAGTGGGTATAAAAACTAGAGAGAGAAAACTTATGGAGTAAGAATGCCCAAAAGCCAAGAGAGGAGCCAAAAGGAGAGCTCCTTTCCCTTGAGTGGAGGGGTTAATTTATAGGCAAAAGGCCAAGGATTTTGAATTTTAAATAGTGGAGGTATTTTCTCGGCGGGTCAGAAGTGCACTTTCGGCTGAGCCATTCATCAGTTGTGGCTCAAACTGGCGTGGCCGACAGCTTTCTGAGCCAGTCAGAACTTTTTTTTTCAAGGTGCCATGCGGCAAGGCAAGGTTGCGCACGGTCCCTCGGATTTCACCATGCCGTGCGCTGCGTTACCATTCCACACGGTCCCTCCTGTTTCGGTCCAGGGTCTTTTGGGCTTTATCTGGGCTTTTTGGGCTGTTTGGTTTTCATGGGTTTAGAGGGAATTCTTTTTCAAACTCATAAAGGTATCGTTTTCTTTATTTCATCATCGGGGCGGATAAAGACTCTCCGAGGTCCGGATTGGGGTGTCTACAAAAAGTTTGAGCTCCTAAAGTTTACAATGTCTAATATCAGGATGACCTATGTGGCCCAAGTGGGAGATTGTTAGCAATTTTTTGTTGGTGGGCCTACATAGATCATAAAATTAGCATTATATGTTGTTGAATAAGGCTTGAGTAGGGGTGTTATTCGGTCGGTTCAGTTCGGTTCGGGGTGAATTTCCCGGAAACCGATCGGGTTCGGGGTTTTTAGTCAGGGACCGATCCCGACCGGTATTAATTTCGGTTCGATTCAGTTCGGGGGATTTCGGGGAGTTCGGGAAGTTCGGTCCAACCCGAAATGGGCCTATTGGGCCGGTTGGGTCCATTGGGCCGGTTGGGCCCATTTCCGAAATTAAGTTACTAACGACTGTTGGGCCTTTTTTCCACCCTTATTTGGGCCATTTCCAACCATTTTGGACCATTTCCACCTATTCTTATATGGGCCATTTTTGGGCATTTTTCTCATATAGTTTTGGACCATTTTTTTATGGGTCATTTTTTCCAAAGCAAACAGAAAATCTATTCACAAAATGCCGATAAAAAAAACAAAAAAACATTGCAGGGTCTTTCAACCAAAACCAAAGACTCCTGCAAATTATACACCTGCAATTGATACAGTAAGAGGGCCTTTCAACAAAAACCTGCAATTAATAAGACAGTAAGTTTCAACAAAAACCCACAGTGGCCTTTCAACAAAAACCCACCGTGGCCTTTCAACAAAAACCTCTATATGGAAGATGTAAATAACCCTCAATAAAACAGTTATACAATCATCCTGACTCATCCAAATGCCCAGACACTTAGTACTAGTAAAACATAAAACAGTCCCCAATAAAATACAGTCATCCAAATTCCATAGCCCTACATTGTCACAGAGTTCCCAAAAAGTTCAGAGAGTTCCCAAAAAAGCTGAGAGAGTCACCCTTCCATCCAACAACTTAAAGCCTCCAACCCTTGCAAAAAGTTATTCCATAGCCCTACATTGTCACAGAGTCACAAAGTAACAAAATTAAGCCACTAAAAACAAGTCAATGATAGACAAATTTCAAAAAAATGTAAACATTACATATTTTTGTACCCATGATAAAACTCCTCAATCCAAGCAGCCAATTACCAACCCCTTAGTTCTTATCACTTGATTCCAAGACAACTAAAAACATAAAGAAAAAAACAAAGAAAACATACAAGTAAGATATTCAACATAAAACATATTTAAAGACTATAAAATACTTGTCAATAAAAACTAAAAGTAAGAGTAGTACCCGAATCTAATGCCTCCAATTCATCAAGTTGTTCTCTTATATTGATCTTAGTTGGTTTCTTAATCCATTGTTGTGTGCAAATTAGTGCTTCCACGGTCTTCGGAGAGAGAGAACTTCGATAAGGATCAATGACACGTCCGCCCGTGCTAAAAGCGGATTCGGAGGCAACCGTAGACACGGGAATTGCTAGCACATCTCGTGCCATTTGAGAGACAATAGGATATTTCGAAGAGTTTAATTTCCACCAACGAAGTACATCAAAGTTCTCACAATCATCCTCACTAGTTTCCGCAAGATACTTTTCCAATTCCGTTTTGCTTGCCATGTTGCCCTCCTTTTGTTTGTGCATCTTAAATTGAGATTTCAAAGATTTATGATTACCAACATCCGTTTCAAGTCCATCCAAATCTACGGTGTCCAATGATCTCCCAACCTCTTTGTTACGTACACTCAAGATACCATTATGCTTCACATACCATCCAAATAAACGGGTAAGTTCACTTTTCAACTTATCTATGAACGCACCAACTATTGCCTTATCATAGCCCAAGGTATTTAGCAAACAATACTCAAAAAATGCAACTTTGCATCGAGGATCAAGAACAACCGCAAACATCATCATTTGATTAATCTTATCAAAATCACCCCAATACTTGTCAAACTTGATACGCATACTCATTGCCAATTCATACAAATCACTATCCTCGTTTTCACACAACTTCATAATGTCTTGTTGAATCAACACCATTTCATCAAAAAAACCATTGCAAGTGACGTACAAAGAACCCGAAAATTTCAAAGTTGCAACGTAAAACACTCGAAGAAATTTTACGTACAACTTAATCTTTTCCCAATCACTTGAATTTGGAGGCCCAACGTACTCCTTCCGCCCTTTCCCCCCTCTTCTTTTTTCTCTTCTCAATTTCAATTACCCTATTTATACCCTCAAAACTATCAACATCATCAAAATCCTCGTCCATCTCCTCCTCTCTTACATTTAATTTAAAGTTCGGGTCATCACACAATCGATCAAAGGCCTTTTGATAAGTTAAAAGCTCTCTCCAACATGAAATATGTATAGTTCCACCGAGTAGACACATCCAAACAAGGTTTAAGCCTACACACAATTTTCTCTTTCTCAACACATGACCAAAACTCCGCCATTCTAGATGGGGAAGACCTCACATATCTCACCATATTGCGCACCCTTGCAATCGGGACATCAATCTCTTGCAATCCCTCATGTACAATTAGATTTAAGATGTGTGCCGAACATCTCACATGCAAGAACTCGTGATTTAAAATGGTGGTCTTCCTATCTTTGGTCTTTCTTTCCCAGTATTTAATCAAAAGATTGTTTGAGGATGCATTATCAACCGTAACGGTTAGAAACTTGTCAATTCCCCAATCCAATAAGCATTCTTCAACCATTCTACCAAGAGTATCACCTTTGTGATTAGAAACAACACAAAAATTCAGAATTTTCTTTTGGTACCTCCAATTCTCATCAATAAAATGACCCGTAAGACACATGTAATTCAGATTTTGGACTGAAGTCCAAGTGTCCGTTGTAAGACAAACCCTTTGATTCTTGAGTGTATGTTTCAATGTTTTTTTCTCATCCTCATACATGATCATAATTTGTTTTGCTATCGCAAGTCTACGAGGAGGATTCCAAATTGGTTGAACAACACTAATAAATTCTCTAAATCCTTCACCCTCAACAAATGAAAAAGGCAACTCATCAATTATTATCATCCTCGCAAGTGCCCTTTTACAAGCGTCAACACTAAAAGCCACAGGCACAAGGTTTGCACTTGTTTCACCATTGTTTTCTTTCCTTTGAAAACTAAAGAGTTTTTGCCTAGAACCCGTAAATTTCTTGCTTACTGGATATTTGGTACACTGAAACGCTAGATGATGAGTTAGTGATTTAGTACCATTTAACTTCGAGTGACAAGCATAATCTGTCCCACACCAATTGCATGCAGCCCTAGGTTTTGGATGACCTTCCGGTGTAATAAGTTTAAAATGCTTCCAACATGGAGCCCTTTTTTTCATACCAACAACCTTCTTTTTTTCAGACTCGTTATTAATTTCAGGCATGAGATCATCATTTAGTTCAGCATTTTGAGGGATATCAAACTCAGCACCTTCATCCATAATGTCATCATCCATATCATCCATCTAACACAACAGAAAGTAAAAACCAACATAATCACAATCTGATTTTCATATTGTTCGTATACTAATCTGACTTTCAGTCCATCAACTCATGTTCATGCAAAAATTAAGCAGTACATAAATTGTAAACACTAAACCCGTTAAACTATTCAACAAAAATCTGATTTTCAAGCCAATATAGGGTTTTGAGAATCAATACCTCATGCTCACGATCAGACATTTCACCGGCGTTGTCGAGGAGGTTCTGGCAGAGATGAGGGACGAGAGATGAACCTGAGAAGTGAAAGCGAAACAAAAGCCCTAACTTAGAAATCTTTTTAATGTTTTAATTTTTTTAAACCCAACATCATAAGCAAAAAAAATCTGTTTCGGGCTTTAAGACAAAAAAAAAGCCCAAAATCACCACTAACTAAATGTTCGGGCTTTAAGAAAAAATAAAGCCCCAAATCACCACAAGCTAGTGTCAAGTTTCGTATTAATATTGAGTTAGTATGCCTGCATGCTCACTACAATATCATCAATTGAAGGGTACACCTTCGGCAACAACACATCAGCTTGTAACTTCCTCTAGATATTTGATTCGTAAGAGAGAGTTGTAAGAGCTACTAATTAAACTGACTCAAATACATCTAAAAAATTTAAGACACATGTTTCACGCAAAATTTTGAATCTTTACTAACTTGTGTTTTTAAGCTAATCAGTGCGGCGGCGGGGTATCAAATTGTTGTAAGAGAGAGAGAGCTTAGTACCTTACTTGATCAAGAGAAGCCCGACCCGATCTATGAAAGACAAGAGATTTTTGGATCTCTCCGTCCAAAGGAGCTAAGGAGAAGGCCGAAGGGGTGGAACGTTCCACCGTTTCCGAGAAGGGGAGGGAGGCGTGGTGGCGTGGTGGGCTTGGTGGTTGACTGGTTGTGGCTGCCGATCGATGCTGAGAGGCGAGAGCAGAGAGAACGAGAGGATGAGAGAGAAATTTTGTGGCTGCTGCAGCTGCAAAACGTAAGGAGAGGGTGAGATCTGAAGTTATGAATTAGGGTTTTATGTGATGGACGGTGTTGATAAAACACAGAATTTAATTGACGGTCCAGATTAAACCGATTTATATAAATTTATTTATAAATATATATAATAAATTAAGTCGGTTCGGTTCGGGGGATTCGGTTCGGGGGGGATTCGGTTCGGTTCGGGTCTGTTCGGGGTGTTCGGTTCGGTTCGGTCGGTTTAAAATGCAACAAAACCGAGACCGAACCGAATTTAGTTCGGTTCGGTTCGGGGTGGACCGAACCGAGAAATTCCTCCACCGCCCCGACCGAAGACCGAACCGATCGGTCGATTTTTTCGGGTTTTTTCGGTCCGGTCGGGTTCGTAACAGCCCTAGGCTTGAGTGAGGTCGGTATACCCATAAGGTTGTGATCGTTCAATTAATGTGACCCAAGTAATGGACACGTCTCTATTAGCACGTATTTGGGTCATATGACGTGCGTTAAGTGGTGCGGGCCTATTTTATATGTAGAGACCAATTAAAGGGCCCAATATGGTTCCATCTATTATGATGGGCTGTGATGGAACCGGGGCTTATAAATATGTGGTCAAGGTCCCCACTCCAAACCATAGCCTCTTTTCTCATACCATCCCATCGTATGTGAGACTAAGATCAAGATCAAAAGAAGGGCTTTGGAGGTGGAAGACGAATAACCACGCACTAAGGTTTTCATCCTCCATAGCGATAGGTACGCATCCGGTATAATTGTTTTTCTTCAATGGTTTGACATGAGATCTTGGGTTTGGGGTTTTCTTACGAAATCCTACAAGTGGTATTCAACGACATAGATCAAGTACGGATATGTAGCATGGAACACGCATGCAATGTGATCCTTTATCATGCATGTTTCCAACTGGTCCAACTTTATAACTCAATAGAGTTCCTGTATCATGCATATTTTCAAAACTTCATGTATAACCACAATTTGAAAAACACGCAACTTTATTTCAGAATCATCAATAAACCGAAAGTGATCACCAACAAATGTCAAATAATCCATAATATGAGTAGCACAACTCCCATTAATGAAATATTTCATTAGAACTAACCACGAACAACATGCTCCTTAAACACTTTAGGTGGTAAGCCCTTAGTAAGCGAATCCGTAATTATGAGTTCTGTGCTAATGTACTCAATTGATATAAGACGATTCTGAACTCTTTCCTTAACGACAAGAAACTTGATATCAATATGTTTTGACTTTGACGAACTCTTGTCATTCTTAGAATACAGTTCAGCAGCTTTATTATCACAATAAATCCTTAGTGGCTTCTCGACGTTACTTACTATATGAAGCCCCAAGATAAAATTCCGCAACCATATCGCTTGATTTGATGCCTCATAGCAAGCTATGAATTCAGCTTCCATGGTAGATGAAGCTATAAGTGTCTGTTTGACACTTTTCCAAGATATAGCTCCTCCAGCTAGCATAAAAACATAACCAGAAGTGGACCTCCTACTATCGAGGCAACTAGCAAAATTAGAGTCTGAATATCCAACGATCTCTAAATGTTCAGATCTCCTATATGTGAGCATATAATCTTTTGTCCTTTGCAAGTATCGCATAACGCGCTTAGTTGCTTTCTAGTGATCCATGCCTGGATTACTTAAATATCTGCCAAGCATTCCAACCACATACGTAATATCCGGACGCGTACAAACCAGAACATACATAAGACTCCCTACTGTTGATGCATAAGGGATGTCTTCTTTCTTTCCAACTCATTCTTTGGGCATTGGAGTAAACTCATTTTGTCACCTTTGGCAATTGGTGCATCACATGGTGCACAACTTTGCATGCCTCCTATATCAAAACTCAGACTTGCTAAACAAAAATACCACATCTACAAGCCTTTCAGAATCAATAAGAAAAAAAACCCCAAGTCGTGCCTTAAAAAAAAAAATACAAAATTGTCTCTGGTTGTACTATTAAAATCAATGATGCTTGTACAAGAATATAGGTACAGAAATATGGTTAGTTTATGTATGCAAAGAGAGAGACTTACGAAGAGCCAAAGCCACCGCTTAGGTTTGGATTAAAAATTCAAGTGACTTGTACCTTTTTGGTTCCTCTGAACACGACGAATCAATAAATTATAAAAATTTGACGTAAAACTAACAAATGCAAAAAACAAAAAAATAAAAAATCGAGTAATAATAAATCACTCTCAATTTATCCGAAAAGCTAGCAGTAACTAATTAGTAACCCGTTCGTTTAAATAAGCCAACTGGCTTATTTTTTGGTTCTTATTCAAAAAAAATTCGTATTTGTTAGTTTATTGTCAATGTTTTTGGGGATTGTTGCATCGTCATAACGAGAGAAATCTAAAAAGAAAAAAATTATGATCGAAATCTAATTTTTTTAATAAAGACAAAAAAAATTAGATTATTTTTGTCTTTATTAAAAAAAAATTAGATTTCGATCATAATTTTTTATTTTTTAGATTCCTCCCGATGACGATGTAATAATCCCCAAAAAATTGACAATAAAATAACAAATACGGAAAAAAATTTGAATAAGGATAAAAAAAATAAGACAGTTGGCTTATTTTGCCGAACGGCTTTTAAGTCATGTTCTAATTTTTCAGAGCTTCGGTTTTTCCAAATCCAGATTTGTTTCAGTTAGTTCTTAAAAAAAGGTCTTTGAGAGAGAGAGAGAAATCTGATTGAAGGAGAGAGAGAGAATTTCTGATGGATGATTGAAGCAAATAATGAAGACCGAATTTTTTTATTTGCTTGGCATAATGAAGACCGAATTTGGTAGGCGAGGGATTTTAGCTTAAGCTTAACCAGTAATTAACTTTTGTGCATAGGTCTTTTAGTTCTAACCCATATTTGACTCATTTTTAACCCATTTAAACCCATAAAAATATGGGTTTATATGGATTGAACCCATATAAACCCATTTTATAATATGGGCGGATTGGGTTGGGTTACAAGTGGGTGGATTTGGGCAGATTAAAAAATATGGGTTGTAATTGCCACCTCTAACCAAAAGCAAAATTTATTAAAGAAGAAAAAAAATTCAAGCACCTATCTTTTTTGTTTAAAATGTCATCTTATATGATCTTTTTTCAAATTGGTTCGCATTTACATATTTCTTCATTTCTCTCACTCTCATCGAGACGAATGATTAATTCAAAAAAATGTGACAAAAAACTAAACGTAAAGTAAATAATATATTAAAAAAATAGTAGAAAAATGTTTAATCCAAAAAATTCGTTCAATCTACCGAATCGACCAAGGGGGCGATGACGGAACATTGCTTCTTGTTTGCTAGTACCCTTCCGACCGCGGTCGCCGCTACTTCCAGGTCTACGGCATGCGTATTGGCGATGCTGTTGATTTTGGAGGACTATATCTTATTTGGCAATAGAAAAATGTTTTAAGAATCATTTGATGTGTGTGAATCCTATGTGCATCGAGGTGAGACTCACATGTATAGTGTGAAATCCATTTGAATCAAGTGACTTCCGACATATTTGTATTCGAATGTGTCTGTAACATACTAACACTATTTCTCATGGTCGGCTTTGAACTAAAGCTTGTAAAGCCACCGTTTTAAGCTCCTAAATTTGGCCCAATTTTGAGGGACATCAATTGTTTAGACCCATATAAATTAAAGTGAGGCGTACATAAAAATTAAGTTATTCTGGTTGAAAATTAAGGGTCCAATTCAAAGTAAAGCCCGAGGGAAAAAGTCCAGATATGAGATAATTCGGTGTCTATATATTGAGCAACTTTTTGTTGAGAAAGCTAGTTTTCTTATATTGGTGGGAGGAATTATTGTTTCCAATTAAAAGTTTTGAGAGAAGTTTTATCAAAGAGAACGAAGAAAACCCATTGATGTGCTCACTTACTGGAAGGCAAATGATACTTGTGTCTCCAAATGCATGGATTGCGCACACAATTCCCTTCCAATTATTGTTGCATCACGGGAAAGATTCTTTTCTAAAATGACGTTGATAAAAACTTACCTTTGATCAACCATGTCATAACAGATATTGAATGAATTGATTGTTGTCTATTGAAAAGGCTATGACGAGAAAACTTAATTATGCCAGTTTAATTAATACATTCGAAGCTTAAAAAAAAAAAAAGAGAGTAATGTTTAAATGGTAGTTTCTGGAATATTGCGATGGTTCTGAATTTTGTTATTTATGATCTCAAACAATGGTGACTTAAGGAATAGTAGATGTGTGAATAATGGTGGGTTGGAGCACACACGCATCTAGTGGTAAAACACGTAGGCGTTCATTACTTTTAGAGCACCGTCAAGTAATATCCAAAAGTAAATAATTTTGCCTATCCGGGGACACTCTTCGAGACTCGATTAATTTTTCCTGGGTTCACTTTTGGATTTTACCTTCTTCCAAGAGTGTACCTTCTTTTCATCACAAAATACATGGAGTAGTATGGAAGAAGGAGCACTTGATTTTTCGTAGGTGAAAACTCTTTTTCTCTCGGTTCATCCACTGTTTCACACCCTATCCCCACAGTCATAAGCAGTGCTGACTTTGAGATTCGCAGAGCATAAGACGAATTTGTGAGGAATTTTTTTTTATTTTTATGGAGATGGAAAAGAGAGGTCCTATGATTTGAACCATGTACTTTTTTTTTATGAGCAAAAAGGGAGGGGCGATTAGCATAGCAACTCTCTTTGAGTGTGACTATAGGGGCTCCCTACCCACCAGTGAAATATCCAGTTCGAGCCATAGCTATTGTCCGTGAGAACCGGCCGTCACCACGGCACCACAGTGGCAGATCCAGGAATTTCGTACAGATGGGTCACCATTTGAGTATAAAAATGGCTCTGAGATTTCAGGCCTCAAAGCGAACCTTTAATATGGAATCCTCGATAATTTTCTGTTCAAATAATTGAAAAAGATAAAATCACTCAAAAAAAGTTGAACCTTTGCTAATGTATTGGTTTTGAATTAATATCATGGAGTGAACAATAACAAAAAATACACTTGCTAAGAATACGGGAAAAAAACATTTTATAATTGCACATAATTTGAGTTTCAAAAATGTCCATACTGTTATAAAACCAGCGCAATAAATAAGATTGCAGAAAACTAAATTAAACACTGGACACAAATATATAGAAATGATAGTTTTTCCAGGAACTATCGAGAGCAAAGTAGGTCTTCAGGACCTATTTTATTATATCAGTATTCTTTCTTTTGCTTTCTGTCTTTCCTTCTGACATACACGCTTGATGTACAATGGCCAAAACTAATCAATTTATAGCCAAAGCAAGAGACAACCTAATAAATAGGTTAGATGAAATAGTAGCCTTTGTCTTACAAGTTGATCATCCACAATAATTCACAACACATACTAGTACTTTTAAAATTGAATATAATTTTTTTAATGATGTTTAAAATTTAATCACTTATTGAATTGGTAAAACAGTAAATGAAAGTGGTAAGTTACTCCGTACCTTGCAAGAGGAAAAGAATTGAAACAAAGTTCACTACAACATGAAAGGGCTATAGCGAGGATTTAGTTTCCTCATAAAAGCACCTGATTTCCTTGCAAAATGTATTAGCGAGGAAAATTTTCATCGCCAGTTTTCGTCGCTAAAACCTTGTCGCAAAAAGTATTAGCAAGGAAAAAAAATTCCTCGCCTATTTTGACGTGTTGCGGGGAATCTTTTCCTCGGTAAATGTTTAAATTCCTCGCTAAATGTTTTCCTCGCAAATACCATTTGTCGTCAAATAGGCTACGAATTTATTACTGCAAACAATAGGCGAGAAAACTTTTTCCTCGCTAAACAAAAAGAATCCCAAAACAGAAGTTATCTCTCCGCGTTTTTTGCAACTCCTGGTAATCAAACCTTGGTCCTCTCCCATAAGACGCGAAGCAACTACCAACCACACTTTGAAACTTTATTTATATATTATCTCTTTCACCACTCCAAATTAATTTTTTGACATTAATTTTGGCCTTTCTACTTTTTGTAGTCTTATAGTGTCTGAACTTTATTTGAACAAATTAATTTTTTGATAGCACAACAATTTTATCTAACTAACAACTTTTGAAAGACTAATAATATGTGTTATTATTCTCATTTTTTGATGGGATAATCCTAGCTTTTATGGAATGAGATTTTTTTCGTCATAAACTTGAGATATATTTCAACGAAAAAGTTAGGGACAAAGAAAATTTACCTCAGAGTGCCCCGAAAAGAGCAAACTAGTGGTTGAGATTCAGTTTAATGTGTGGGACCCTATATATCAAATTGAATCTCAACCACTAATTACTTTTTTTGGGGTAAGTTTTCTTTGTACCTAGTACTAATATTTTAATATCAGATTATGAATAACAAGAGGCATCACCCCCATTTTCTAATTTTAAAAGTGAGTTTGACCTTCTTTTTCGCCAAATACAAAGGGTAATATAGATTCGTAGTTTTTTTCATCATCGTTATAATAATATGAACAAAATTTATAAATATTCATATAAAATCATCATAAAAGCACTAAAGACAATACTTTTTAAATTTTTTAATCTTCAACAAATTTTTAAAATTTTAAATTGCCCTCCCTCCTCTCTCTCTCTCTCTCTCTCTCTCTCTCTCTCACACACACACACACACACACACACACACAATATTTATATGTATAAATAAAAGTAGGGCAATTTACCTTTAGGTCCAGAAAATAGAAAGTAATTCCCACCAAGTCTCCTCTAATTAACGAAACACTAAAACCCTATGAAAGTGCCTAAAACCCCAAATATTGAAAGTGCCTAACCCCTAGGGCACCCTATGAAAGTGCCTAAACCTCAGAGTACCCTATAAAAGTGCCTAAAACTCTAGGGCACCCAATAAAAGTGCCTAAATCGCTAAAACCCTATAATAGGAAAGTGCACTCTAAAACTCCTATGAAAATGCCTAAACCTAAGCGCTAGGGCTCTATGAAAGCACCTAAACCTAAACTTTAGGGTACCTTAAACCCTAGGGTATCCTAAAATCTAAAATCTTAAAGTACCCTAAAACCCTAGGGTACCCTAAAACCCTAAAATCCTAGGGTACCCTAAGATTTTAGGGTACCCAAGGGTACTAGGGTACCCATTAGGGTACCCTAAAACCCTAGCATACCCTAAAACCCTAGGGTGACACTTCTATTAATGATAAATGTATTTTTGTAAAAGTGGACTTAGTGGTAATTAAGTACTTCATCTCTCCTTAATGGGAATTAAGTGTCACTTTTCTGTACTTAGAGGTAATTAACTCATAAAAGTATCCATGATACTTACAAAATTGCATTTGAAATTAATACTTAACATATTTATCTGGTTATAAAGGAATGCCATTAGAATCACCTAAGTTGGTTTAAATAAAAATCAACAAACTGTTTACGAAAAAAAAAAATTACAGCATGAATGCACAATACATATGAAATAGTGTATTTTTTGTGAAATAGTGCATTTTTATGTAGATGTTCAGAAAATAGAATTGTGATGATCCAACTTTGAGATATTTTAAATACGACATTAGTACTTTAAGATGTTTTTAACTTCATCTTCTGTTGAGTTTTTCACTATTATGGAAAAAATCATCGATACCGGCACTTCAAGATATCTTTCATTGCTAATTAGAATAAGAAAAATGACAAATATGAGGTTTTTTCACCAATCAGTGCGATTGGTGATGAAAACTATTTGTTCCCTTTTAACACTTTTTTATTTTAATAAATTTCATAATGTAAACTTTTGGCGAGGAAATTTGTTTCCTTGCTAGAAAAGGCGACGAAATTGAATTTCCTCGTAAATAATATACTTTTAGCAAGAAAATTCATTTTTCTCGCTATAGTCCTTTCATGTTGCAGTGGTTAAATATTTTTAATCATAACGCTTTAATATACAAAGGTATTGTGTGTGTATATATGATTGGGCAGTCAAAAGAAGCAAAGAAGAGGCAGTATGATTGGAGTAATAAAAAGTAAGCGAAGACAGAGGCAGCATAAAAATAGAAGCAGAAATAGATGTAACAAGTCTTGAACCTCTGACCTCTTAATTAATCCATGACTGCCTCACCACTAGATCATTGTTGAACTTGTTAAAATTGGTAACATATTTATTATTTATTAACATTCCAAGTGGGTCATGTGACCCACTCACATTGGATCCGTACCACCTAGGTACAAAATGACTTATTAGATGCCACCCCCATCATTGGTGAGACTCGAACCTGAGTGTCTACTAGGGGGTGTGGTGAGCTGAGCCATTCAGGCTACCACATTCGGTAGTTGAACCATGTGCTTATTAGATAGCAAAATTAAGTTTTCCCGCTGGGCTAGCTAGCTCATTTGTTATATAAACGCTAAATTAATATATATTACATACCTGCCTTTATTTATCTAGGATCGATTAACGGATCACCTCCTTGGCTAATAAGAATCGGGCTCTACTTTTGAGCAAAAATTCGGAGGCTTAAGTCCGCATTAACTCAGGATCGGCCCTGGTTATAAGTCCCATGTTAAACTGACGCCAGCAGTGTCCTCAACTGCTGATAAATAAGAAAACCAAAATGATTCCCCAACCCCATCATCTTATAATGATCCAATTCATTTCTTCTTTTGGATTGGGTGACCCCAAACTTTTTTTGTAGCCGAAACTTAATGGTCCCCGTACGCATCATCAGTGGGAAGTGAATTGGTACTTATAAACTCATGAAGGTGGGTCCACTTTACCCTTTGCATTTTTAGAATCATCTTGACTGCACAAATTACAAGGGAGATCGAGAGCGCGCTAGCTTGACCCATCATCATGAGGTGGACCAAATCTCATGTTTTGATGCTTGAGTTTGGACCATCTGATCTTAGAGATTCTCCATTGCCCGCTTGCCCACCCAGTTACCACACTTTACGATTTGAATTCGAATTGCAATACGTTCAAAGAATAGGATGCTGTCCGGTCCTTAATTTAGATTATAGACGAATAGTCCAAATTTGGATCGTATATTGCTGTAACAATTGGACGAATTTGTTCAATGACTTCTACCGGTAAGAGTGAACGGTAAAATGGTGAAAGTCTTTGAGGCGCCGTTCCAGATTCTCTTTTTAAAACTTAAGTATTTATTCCCGCTTTAATTATGAGACAGGTCATTCTCTTAAAATACATCACCTTTTATTCAAAATAAGTACTTATTGAGAATCTGGAATGGGGCCTGAGTAAATATAAATCAGTAATTATACCAATGTATAGTCTTGATTTGGACTGCCTCATTCAAGTCCAAAACTTGGACCGGGGAGAATCCAAAACCTGGATACAATGCCATAAGCGATGCTTTGGTTCAACGGTGGTCTATATGCGGTATATGGACCTACTTCAGTGGTCCTAATTCAATACTATTGGCTTTATAACGTGCATACCTTCCTGCCACCCACATTTTATTTACATTTCTATATATTCATGGAATCGAAACCAATTCATATGTTAGGTTTTCGCAGAACAACGAATAAATTGATCGCGTATCCCTGAAAACTACTGGTTCAATCCCGAGTACGATGAGCTAACACTCCCTCGGGATGAAGGTATCGGTTAGAGTTCCAGTATTTAATTGGCTATGGAATAAGCTATGGCCTGGTTGATAGTATTCATCATTTTCTTAATTACGTACGTACTAGCCACGACTTTTTTATCCGGATAAATGATACTGTATTGAAGAGTGCTGGAAATGGGTCCATTCCCCTACACCCCATTTTGGAAGAAAAAGTCTACGCTCGCATTTGCATGGAAAAATTATTTGCTGGTCTTGGAGCACCGCCGTGTGGTTCCCTAAAACTCATGTCTACCATAGATTTTTATGGGAGGGTGCCCCAAGACCATTGAATAATTACTCGCATGGTAATCAACTGAAAACAACACGCATGTTAGTTAGAATCCATTTTTATCTACTTGCTTAAGTTTTTGCGTTGGATACAAAGCTTTTTCATAATTCCCCCCCAATATTGTATACGTCAATGGTGGTTAGCGAGTTGTTAATAGGTTAATTCACAGAGATTTTCAGGAACTATATATTCATAGCCATGAATTTCAAACGTTCACGACGGGGGGTCGAACCCTGGCCTCCCATGTAGCGAAGACCAAGAGATACCAATTGGGCACTAGAGCCCATTGCCATTGGCAGCTTTTTCACAATTACACTACTACAATATTTCGTGCACTTTTCTTTAAACAGACTGCTAGCTAGGTTAGTATAATATAGTAGGTATATATTTATCAATTGTACTGAATCACTTTTCTTTTTGGATCAGGGAGTGACATTCAATTCTAACGACCCCCAAAAAGAAAAAGAATAGCTACCGTAAACGTAGTTGATTTTTAAGTTTTGATGCATCGATCAAAATCAAAACTTTTGAATGGCCCTGTCGTCGTTGATTTCTTCGTACTCCAAAGTTTTTAAACAAAAGCAGCAACCTGCAGAGAGATCTACCTTAGCTAGCTTCAACTTCACGACAACTCAGTTATGCTGCTAGCTAGCTAGCTGTTTAATTTGGTCATCCAAAACAGGATAGGGTTCTTGCAATCATGCAAAGTGATTTTTAATCGTCAACATATTCATCTGGAAATCGGATATATCAAAGAAGCGATTTGCTTTTACCTAAGACTTGCTTGATCGATTCTACGCCCAGTTACCTGTCAGCAAATTAATCGGGCACATAGAATCGATCAAGCATTTTTTGATATCCAACGGAGCTGATTTTCTACAAGAGATGCTTAAAAAAAAATGTTTTGAAAAGTTGAGCGGCCTGATCCGATCATTCGTGTAGAATCTTTAAATGGGTCCCATAAAAGATGGTGTACGTACATCCAAAGTTATTGTAATCTGGAAATGGGATAAAAGAAGCCGGTTTGCTTTTACCAAAAAAAAAGATGCTCCATCCATATATATATATATATATATATATATATATATGCATGGTTCCTATATATACAGGAATTAATGTCGTAGGGGCATATGCTGATTGTTTTAACCTTTCTCGACATGCTTCTAATTAAGGGTGTTTCCTATTTTTTAACTTAAGGCTGAAAGAAAGGATCAAACAAATATTATTCTTTTTCATTACTTTCTTAGCAAAGAAGCAATTGAGAACATATCCAACATGTTTGTTCGACTCAAATTACCATTGTGAATAGCTATTTCAAAAAACGAAAGCGTAGTTATCGCCGAACGACGAAGTAGTTCTGATATATAAAAATTGTCTAGTTTTACGTGGATCTTTTCTAGATCTTCTTTCTCCAAACCTGTGATTTGCAGAAGGTTGTCGGGATTTTCGAGTGCGATTACAACTATAAGTTACTAGCATTTTGCACAATTTGAAATATTGAAGAAAAATATATACAAAATATTGCTCAGTAATTAATTAAGGCACGCTGGGGGCGGAGTTAGATTTTAAAACTCGAGGGTGGCCAATAAAATATAGAAACAAATTTTCAACCACTAATTACAAATACATAGATGCTTATTATAAGGTTTCGTTATCTATCAGCATGTAACAAAAATAATTTGACATTGTATATTTTGAAATTCGACACTCTTTGAAGTACAGAAAGTGTCCAAGATTTGTTGTAAATCAAGCTAATTTAAAATTAAGCAATTCCCTTTCAAGTTATCAAAAAAAAAAAAAAAAATCACGTTATTCATGTGGGTTTTATGTTTTGAGCTGAACATCACAAGAGAATGTCAACAAAATCACGGACAATCAAGCCCCATGTAAGATTGGGTCCGATCTCCTCTCTGTTCCGAAAATCTCTATTCTTCTGTGATGAGAAATTTTCGGTAAGGAGTGATATTTTTTTTAATGTTTTAAATTCAATGGCAAAAAAACCGCATAAAGACAAATAGATTTTCGGCACGAAGGATCATGCCTAATGTAGGATCCTGCCCTAACATCATTGTTATTTGACTCTACTTTCACTAGGAGCCTAAATTTTCAACTCAGCTTTGCTATGAATACGTACACATACACATATGTACATACCCCGTGTACATATGGCTCTGAGACCCGAATTTGGTTTCACAAAGATGATCAAAATTGCTTATTTTGTTTAAAATATTTTAGTTAGTATTTCCTGTAAAAAAAATTATCTCAATCAAATGTCGGTAAGGGGATTTACGAAATATCCAACTTTGCATTTGATGTTTATTGAGATGATTTTTTACGAGATATCTTTAAAAAATATGTTAACAAAATAAGCGACTCTCATCATTTTTGTGGGATCTGATACAGGTCTCAAAACCATACTTACGCAGGGTGTGTAACCATATGTTTTCGTGTTCCACTGGATCGTGCAGGACCGGTATGGAAGGGGTTCAGACTTGGGAGAAAGAATGCACGTGGTCTCCACAGGAGCAGACACGTGAGAAGGGAGGGAATTTATACTTTGCTTGCGGAGGTGAGCTAGTGGGGTCCACTTTTGTACCACTATCAAAGAGAAGGGTCCACACAAGTAGAGTGATCTTTCGGTTTTGTTTTGTATTTTTTTTGTCACTTGTTGGGGAGAAAATGAACCATCCATGCACATCGGGTGCAGAGCGGTCGGTTTAATCATTCACTTGAGTAATTGATGGTTCAAATCTTAATCAAATAATAAATGGTTCAAATTTATATGTGTTCATACTCAATCTTAGATATCCGAATCAAAATAAATGACCGAATCAATTGCTCAACACTGCTCTACAGGGAGATCGATGCTCGGCTTCATCCCAGTCGGGGAAAAAATAGTCCCCCTCTCTGTCTTTATCCCAAACACCCAAATATTCTCCCTCCTGTCACGTCAAACATTAGACATTATTATTAGTAGTAGAAGAATTCGACGCCGTGATTTTCTGACGTTAGAAAATCCGCATGGATCCTCTCCGTTGGAGAAAAATACTGGACCATCCAGTTTTGCTTCTTACCAGCACTTTTCTCGGACTTGTTTCAATAATCGGAACTGTTTATTTCGCAAAAAACTCTGTGAAGTTCAACGACAGAAAAAATTAGAAAGATTGGATATTAATGAAGGCAATCTCAGAATCCATCAACCTTAGAAACCATAGATTGGCATATGGAATCAAAAATCTGTTATTTCAGGTGAAGTATACAGTGCAATCGTTAGCTCATTAGCGTTCGAACACCTTGATGCTTGAGAAGGTTGCACGTCTTGGCGAGCCGTACGAAATGAGCAATTCGGATAGTCAAAACGAACCCGAAAAGAGCAAGAGAAAGCGAAACCGGACCGATCTAGGTTTTTTTTGTCCAATCCAAAAAAAACCCACCACCCGGCATCATCAACGGCCCACTTTTGTCCCAACTGAATTCTTGGCTGTGAGTCGTGATTGAATCACTGCCGTCGGTAGGCTCTCCAAAGCAAAAGTCATGATCTAGTAGTCCATCTAGCTAGCTAGCTAGTAAAGCTGACGTAAGTGTGGGGTGTAAATTTAGAGACAATAGACAGACAGTGCGGTGGCCCACTTACATCGCCACCGACGGTTTCAGCATGCCAGGGGCTTGCTCCCACCACCACCTTTTTCTTCCTTCTTATTCACAAGTCTCCTCCCACCCAAATCCAAACCCATACAAACCCAATCTCTCTCTCTCTCTCTCTCTCTCTCTCTCTCTCTCTCGCTCTCTCTCTCTCTGATCTCTCTCTCTCTCGCTCTCTCTCTGCACTGAAGAAGTGAGATGCAGTGTTCTTGAGGCCTGAGAGTTTATTACTATCAGTTTACCATATTTTCGTTAAGCGATTAGTTGAATGGCTACTCTTACTTCTCTTCAAGTTTGCATGGAATCAGATTGGCTTCAGGTATGCATGATCTCTCTCTCTCTCCACAATTGGGTTTCACTAGCCGTAAACGTCCTGTTGTGTTTCTTTATAAGTCTTTGTGGAGTGGAGTAATTTAGATTAATCGTAGCCTTTTCCACTCGAAAGAATTAATGGTCAATCGCCCAATAGCCTAATTAATTGATGCCCTCCTTTAATTTGGCCCCCGAAAATTTTCCGGAAAGTGAATTATTTTTAAGACCAACATGGTCTTAGAAATAGGACTTAATTAAGAGGCTACCTAGTGCACAAGACTCCTACCGCGAAATCACGAAATTTTCCTATTGTCATGTGCTAAGAATTAGGTGAAAGCAAAATATTGAAAAGTCAGAGAGAGAGAGAGAGAGAGAGAGAACCATACAGATGCTAAGGCACAACAATAGGATAACGAGGTAGGTTGGGGCTTGGAAAAAAGAAACGAAAGGAGCCAAATGTATCCATCTTTCGCATTTTATCTAGATATTCCATAACGAAAGAAGTTATAAGTTGCATTGATAATTCTGTATGAATTTGGAGTATTTAACATAATGACGCGCCCGTTATAATCATAAATAGTTTAAGCCAAAGTACATATACAAGAAAAATGATTTTCGCATCTCACTTTTTTTTATAAATGCACTTCGAATTAATTTATCTTACAGTGTTTTTGTTGTTTGTACTTTACGTACTAGGAGACAAATTTTAAAGTCCATTTATAAAAAAAAAAAATTGCAAGAATCGTTCCCTTGCTTACAAATTTGTGACTTAATTCGAACATATGAATGACACGTATGTAATTTTGAATTTATGTGAACCTCTAATTATACAACAACTTTTCGATAGTATAGGCACATTCGGAGCATCCTTGAAGGACAAGGAATTAATGTCCAGTACGTACATCGATCTTAGTGACAAATTCTGACACATTATCTTTTGAAAGGCCAATTTTTTTATTTATTAATCTTACTATAACTAAAGGGAACAAATTCTGACACATTCAAACCATATATACCAGGGCGCCATCCACGAGGACTCGCCAGGGATGGATTCTTCTTCACCATCCGGGGAAATGCTGACATGCTCAAGGCCCTTAATGGAGAGGAGGCTAAGGCCCCCACACGACCAAGCACTCAAATGCCCGAGGTGCGAATCAACCCACACCAAGTTCTGCTACTACAACAACTACAGCCTCACCCAGCCCCGCTACTTCTGCAAGACCTGCCGGAGGTACTGGACCAAAGGCGGCACGCTGCGCAACATCCCAGTGGGGGGCGGGTGCCGGAAGAACAAGAAGGTCTCTTCCAAGAAAACGAACGAAAATCACCAGCCCAACGGCTACGGCGGTGGCCAGTTGACGCCCGGTTCGTCCATGTCGAGCAGCCCGACCGATCTCCAGCTGTCGTTCCCCGATTTTCAAATGTCTCACTTGACCAACATGATGGGGAGCCATGGTGGTGTGGGGTTTGGAAACCCTAGTTTCATGGAGAACAAGTACAATGCCATGCTTGAAAACCCTAACCCTAGCAGGGCTATTGATTTCATGGAGAGCAGTAATCCAAGAAACCATGATTTCATGGGGAATGTGGATCAGATGGGTATGGTGGGTGCAGGTGGGATTGGTGATCATCAGCAAATGAGCCATGGTTTGGCTCCTAATTACTTTCATGCCCTTTGCTCTCCATTTGGTGGGATGTCTGTTGACCAAGGGCATAGTGGTAATGGACCTTTCATGCTTCCATATCATGAAGGAAATGATCAGGATCAGAATATTAATACTTTAGATGTGAAGCCAAACACCAAGCTTTTGTCCCTTGGGTGGCATGATCAAGGTTGCTCTGATGCTGGGAATAATGAGCACTCTTTTGGGTACCTTAATAGCCTTGGATCGTGGACCGGGTTGATGAACGGGTACGGACCCTCCACAACAAACCCATTAGTCTAAATTAATTGAATCACCTGATATGCGTACGCGATCAACGGTTCAGATGGTTTGCATTCTGGCTCTGATGATCAATCTGCAAAGCCTGTGTGACCATAAAATCTACTAATAGACTAAGTACATGCCTTTGTTCTTTTCATCTTTTGGTTCTTTTAATTGACTTTTAACTAGTAGCTAGGAGTGTGAATGAGAGGGTGTGAGATTCAAAAAAAGACTGCCTAGTGACATATGGGTTGGTGTCTCCATCTTGTTGTTTTAATATTGGTATGGTTGAACCTAAATGCTTTTTTCTGTCTTAGTTGGTGTCTTTGGTGGAAAGACATTCCAAATAGTGGGATTTTGTTGAGATATCGAGGGAGATATATATATATATATATATGTAGTAGTTATTTTTAGTTCCACAAGCTAGAATGTGTTAGAATTGTTCTCTTTATTGATTTGGTAATTGTGTAAGAAAATCATTAGCTGGGAATTTCTTGACCATTTTATTGCATCGTTCTACATGGCGCTCTCGACAAATGCAAAAAAAAAAAAAAATCCTCGTTACACACATTAATTAATGTGATCAGTCCGGTCTGATCTCCACTGATCACGTACTGAAAGTCCATTTGTAATCATGTCTTATCAGCTATATTGTCACCATGTAATTTGTCGAGAACGTTGGGAAAACTTCGGCAATAAAAGAAATTCCAGGGGACAATTTCATTGAAACGTTACAATTACGAAATACATAAACGAAACAGATTACGTGCATGGAACAGATTTACAGAAGATGAACCGAGTTCTGTGTGAGACCATAATCTCCTTAAGAAAGATTCACCGCCTATCGAGGGTGTTGTAGATTGCACTAGCGTCTTCCTCCTAGAGTTGGCTCGGGTAAACCGCAAGCCGTTGGAATACCACCGTCGACCGCCTTGGTGAACTGACTAGCACAGAACAATCTGTTGGAAGAATGTAACACTCGAATTTTTCTGATGCTCTGACCCAAAACGTGAGCCTTCTTTTACAAAGTGAGTGATGGTGACAATTGTAACTCTAGAAGATGAATTGCAGCCATCAAATGCTGAAATCAAATCTGTCACTTGAATGAGGGAGATTACAAGAATGAATTCACAATCATGGAGGGGTTTCGGGGGTTACAAAATCCACACATCAATACATCTATTGATTATGGTGCGTCCAGATCGATACAATGAGCCCTGAACATGTTCGGTTGCCTCAGGAGACCCTCCGATAGCCCCGATGTCATTCATCCGAAATTCTGTAAAATTTCCAACAAAGAACACCATACGGACAACGTCACATGATTAATGCTTACTAAGTGTTGAATAATTAATCGGTTATGTACTACTAATTTGCACATCTTTGCATGACAATGATGATGATGATGATGATGAGCATGCTAATTTAATTTGTTGAGAGATCTCAAGTGGCTTGTTATTGTTTTAAGTGGTTATTGATAAAGTATCCCCCTTCATAGCTGGGGGTGTTTTTGACTTCAGACAAGATAGAAGGAAACTAAAGCAGTATTCTCAGGGGACAAAAGCAAAAAAATTCTCTAGAAGATTGTGTGTCATTGCATGTGATTTGCATGTACTTCGGCAGCTTCAATGGGGAAGTCTATTAATTAATAAGCCATAAAAGAAAAAGAAAAAATTTTAGGAGAGTCTAGGGACAGGACTAGCTTTCCTGCAACTTTAAGTATCGGTAATGACCAAATTAATCTGGTGCACCTTCTTTTTTTTTTTTTTTCTTTTTTTCAAAATTGTAGGAGTACTAATAGATAACCGCAGTCGAATCGTTACATCAAACGGAAATATCGTGCACAAGAAGATCGAGTACCCAACAATCAATCGGGAAGTCTAGTTTTCCTAACAACAAAAGCCAAAACCTTGCAGTACTCCTCCGGAGGAGGCCGCCAACGCATGTGCAACCGCATTGGCTGATTGTCAAACAAACCCCTGAACTCACCGATCCGTATCCATCTCTCTGCGTATCTCTACGAATATCCGCAACAATCACCTTAATCTGGTAGCTTACACCTCTAATTATGTTCCGGCTTAAATACGGGCCAATAACGTTCAATATATATTGTTAATATATACCAGACGGTACCTACAATAGAGGATAGTACATGACTACTTTTTAAAATTGGTTTTCTCTTCTAGTATCGGTCAATATATCGAACATTACCGGTCAGCACCAGATGTACGTACTATTATACTTTTTTTTTTGATGTAGAAAAATATATAACACTAATAGCAATAAATTCAAAATGGTACTCCCTTCGTCCCTATTTGTTTGTCCCCTTTTTTGACTTATACGTGTCTCAAATTAACTGTCTAATTTCAAAATCAATGGATTAGATTATGTAAATTTTCAAATCAATGGATTAGATTTAGTTTTCTTAATAAGTTGGAAACACGAGATTGGACAAACAAAACGAAACGGAAGGAGTACTTGATATCTCACCGGTACGGTACCGGTATATACTGTAGCACTTGTCCCATGTTAGAGGATTCTTATCCATTCACATGATTTCACAGTTTTAGGTGTTGTTCCGCTTTCTTTTTAGACTTTTTTTTTTAAAAAAAAAAAGAAGGTAATTTCAAGCTCAAATATAATGAAAAAGAAAAATAATTTTTTAATTTTTTTTGCGCCGTTTAAAAAATCTCAATGAGATCTATCAAATAAGATCCATATTAGTAAAAAAATTATTTGCGTAAATACATAATTTTTGAGTTTAAAATTACCTTTTTTTTTTTAAAGTTCATTTTTAAAGAAACTAGAACGGGGGTATTTACTGCACTTAAATGCTTTTTAATGTGGGTGTCCAATTAGCATCTAGCCGGATTGGCCCAACCCAGGTAAGAGCCGGACTTGGAGATCTGTGGACCAGCCCACCATAATTTTGTCCGAAGCCCAAATTCATGCACAACACCACCACAGTAAAGGGGAAGCGCCCGGCGCAGAAACGTTTTATTTCTTCTTCTTCCAAATCTTATCTCTGACTAAAAATCCTACTTGCTTTTCAAGCCATTTGTGTGTGTGAAATCCTGAAACGAGTCCCACACGACGTGCACAACAAAATAGTGTACCCATATTGTTTTTCAAACCCAAAGAAAACTCTTAGAATTGATTATAATATCACAACAATATTCTTTGACAAATCGGCAAATCATTTTTTAGAATTTCATATTCACAAACAACATTTTCATAATCATTTACTGTAAGTGATATTGCCCCTAACTAGTCGCCGAACACACATAAGTGGTCGTCCTATTTGTTAGTATTGTGCACAAACACACACCAAGGGCATGTTTAAAAAGCGCGAATGAAATCATGTTAAAGTGAATAAATATCCCCAACTCTTTTAATCGTTAATTATTAGGATAAACCTTATGAGTTTTAATTAAGGTATAAGAATAGCGAACCGAATGAATTTAAAACGAAAAAATTTATGACCAAAAGCTTACAAAAATTCATTAAACACAAAATAAATCCCAAAGGGTCTGTACGTCTTGCATTGTTTTTGTCTTTGATTAAGTTTTTCAAGGTTTTGATCACAACTTCGTACAATTTAAATTTATGTCATCACAAGGAACCAATAATTCATAAAATTATTGATGCAAAACTATCAAATACAAGTTTTTTTTTTGAATAAATACCCAACAAAGATTAAAAAGATTATTAAGCCAAACCATCCTATTCCTGCGAGCCCCGCGAGCGGTAAGTAAATATTGTTTAGAAGCTATATTTAATTAATTATTTATGGGGTAAAACTGTTATGTTTATAAGTTGAAGGTTAAAATATGTAAAAACAAATAACAGAACATATGTCTCCAACCCTAAAATACAAATCGATCAGAATCTGAACTACTCCAAAACTCGCTAGCTCCGGCGTCGATCGGCGGCTCCGGCAACGATGAGAACAGGTATCTCTCTTCTCTCTCTCTCTCTAAACCATCCTAACCCATCAGACGATGTGTGATTCGGACGAAAGTGAGAGGTGCCAATCAACGCGGACGCCGTTTACTTGGGAAGTAGAAGAGTGCAGGCTTCTCATTGACAGTGCCTTTTCCCCCCTCTTTGTACTACTCATTTCTGCTTTATACGGAGTATGTAGTAGTAGGCTCCCACCATATTTGGGCAGTCTGGATGCTCTCGAAGAGCTAAGGAGAGATAGAGATAAGCAAGGAAAAGAGAGCTAGCCGTAGTCTTCCTGTAGCTAAGCGAATGTGGCTTTGTGGGCTTCCCCCAAGTAAGGATAGATAGTGAAAACTTGAGGTTTAGGACTCGCTATGAACTTCTTTCCCTCTAGATAGATGGGTAAAGTCCTTCCTCTCCTAAAAGTTCAGGTTTTTTTTACTTTATATAGGGTTTTCCCTCCTCTCGCTTCATGTTGTTGTCATATTGATATTGATGCTCGGATCGTGTACCAGCCTTTATAGATACACAGTTCTATATAGCAGATTCATTCCATACACGAAATCTTTTGTGAATGATAAACCCAACAAGAGCAACTTCATGATTCATGATTCATCTGTGTGGTGTTGGTTGCTCTTCTCATGAAAAGTTTTTACCTCCCTGTTCTCCTTGCAGGGAATTGTGCGTTCATCGTTGTCTTGGTTTTTAGTTAAGCTTAATAATTTTGTGGAAACAAACACAGTGTACCTTTATGCCTTATGGCACAGAAACAAAGTTCTTGTCCCTGTTTTTTGAGAACCAGCAACGCAACTAAATGGTATTGAGGTTCTTGGTATTGGTTTTCTATCTCTATTGGTTGTTCAGGATAGATACAGATGGCATTCAAGTTCTAGTTTCTTGACCCTTTATGGTCCAACTTGTAATTTTCTCATTATCATTGATTTTTGTAAGTAGCTAAAATGAACCTTGAGTTCCCTGTAGTTGTCATTGGCCTATGCGTTTGCACTCTTCTTTTCCGGGTTTTTTTGGAAGTTCTTCAGAGAGAGGAGGTGATTATTTTGCTGATCTCCTGTTTGTTTTTCGCAGGTAAGGGTTCTTCCAATTGCCATCAGAAAGTAAAAAGCTTATGCGCAGCAGTCGCATCTGTGCTGAATATACATTGTTAAGATAGATTGGTTCAGTAATAAATAAAAAAGAAGAGTAGATAGGTCCATCAGTTCCTTTTCACCTTATGAGCTGTATTTTTCATGAACTAACTAGACCATGATGTTCATTGCAGTTGCTAGAACTTTTCGCCTCCATCATAATCTTCCCAAAATTATTGGGCCCTTACAATATCGCTCATTCCAACCTGACTTTGTTCCTAGAGATCCCGCAGCGAAGCCCAAGAGGTACAAATATCCTACCTTCTATGACCCATATGGCCCTAGACCTCCACCTTCTGACAAAATCATTCAGCTTGCCGAACGTATTGCGGTCCTACCCACAGAAGAACGTGCTCAAATTGGTCCAACTCTTAGAGAGAGGCTCAGGCATCCCAAGATGCAACAGATTTCAGTAGAAGGCCTGGACTTGGGCCCCCAGGGAGGGGCATCCACTGGATCAACAAAGGCTGAGGAGAAGAAAGTTGAGAAAACTGCCTTTGATGTAAAGTTGGAGAAATTCGATGCTTCAGCGAAAATTAAGGTAATCAAGGAGGTCCGGTCTTTTACGAGTCTGGGATTGAAAGAAGCTAAAGATTTGGTGGAGAAGGTGCCTGTTTTGATTAAACAAGGAGTCACCAAAGAGGAGGCAAATGACATAGTAGAGAAGATAAAGGCTGCTGGAGGAGTTGCTGTCATGGAGTGATACTCCATCCTTGTTTTTGTAGTTGTAGCTGTTTTATCTGTTCAATTAATAGAAAGAATGAAAAGGGAGTTTTGCGCAGTTGGGCTATGACTTTTTTGTACCCAAGTCAATTCGCAACTAAGGTTATGATGAAATAAGTAATTGGTTTTAGCAGTCCTTCAATTCATGGTTTGTCGAAGTTTGAATTTACAACATTCAAAACCCTTTTCTTGCATGATCAATCTACTCTGGCAGCGTACTCATCCTCCCACATCTTTTATCAAATTCAATTTTGATGGAGCGTACTCATCCTGCCTTTGGCTGTTTAGCCAGAGATAGTGGTGGATTGGCTCAGTTTTGTAGATCTGGTAAAGTTAGAGCACCTTCGGCTTTATTCATTGAGGCATCGGCTTTACGTATAGCATGGGGGATGGCTGTGGATTTGGGTATAAAGGATGCATTGTTTGAGTCAGATTGCAGAATGGTAATTGATTGCCTTAGGAATGAAAATTATCAATGCCCATGGGAGATTGCAGCTATGGTCAAAGACATGAAGTGCTGGGCAGCATCAAGAAACTGGACGTTCTCATGGGTGTGTAGAGAACATAGCAAAGCAGCACATTGGCTTGCCTCAAGCTGGCACGATAGCAATTTTGTATTCAATCCAGGTTGTAGTTCGCCTGGGCTCAAAGTCTTTTTAGTAAAAGATAGGCCTTCCTAGTTCTTTTTTGTTTCCTCTGTAATCAACGTTTGCCATCTCAAAAAAAAAAAACTACTCCGGGAGCAGTCTCTCAGAACTAAGCTGATAACGATGGGCTCTATTCTCTATCTCTGTGTGCGGGTTACCAGTACGTTGGAAGCCTTCAAAATTGAGAATTGGGGAATGAAGCAGATTTGAATTTCTGTAAGGTTGCTCAAAAGGCATTGCATATTCGCGTTGTAAATCTTTATCCGAATTCATTACAGGGCATTAAGGTCAATTTTTGTTTCCTCTGATAAACTTCCACCAAGTTTATGGTACTCACAGCAGCTAGCCTGAGTTATGGACTAGCTTAACTGAAACAGATCCATTCCCTGTAATCTTTTCAGGTATTGTGAAAAGGGGATCATTGCTACAACCATGGATCTCTAGCGATATCTTTTTCTCAAACCACCATGTTCATCAAATATTGGTTAGTTTGTAAATGAGCAGAAGACAAGTTCCCTTGTTAAATCGTTAAAACATTTTTTTGGAAACGAAATCGTTCAAAACTTTTTAAAAAATGTCTTCAAGCTTGGCTTGTTCACAAGTCGAATCAGTTTTAAACAGGCTTTAACTAAATAAATCACGAACCCAGCTTAAGCAGTATTATAATTAAAGCCAGAAAACAAGATAAAATTAAGTAGTCAGTTGCTCAAAAATGTATTCAACTTCAATTTTTTTTTTTTTTCTATAACAAGGCGATCTCAAACTGCGTTTTTTAGCAATTCACGCTAGAGTAGATTGATTCACTAACCATATCATGATTGGTTACTCATTTGCAAAACCTAATATTGGAGGGGCAGCATAACCGTCAAAAAAGAAAGTCATCACGGCACCATTATAAACTAGGAATTAAGGGAATGCTACCCATATGGAAAAAAGGGGATTACGAAAAAGGCCCTATACCCGACCAAAAGGAAACGATTAATAATGAATGAACAAACAGCTTGTTCCAAAAAGCAAGTAAAATGATAACAATGAGTACATTTATGAATCACTGTGACTAAAGCAAACAAGCAATGAAGCACATCAGTCAATGCTTCCACGGCAAACACTGCACTTTGCCAAACATAATTCCCCTTGGATTGGATATAAGCAAGGGTGAAGGTCATATTTGAAGCTGCACCAGTACTGTGTATGTATGTGGTATCAAGGATTTCTTCCCATCGTCAAAACTTAGAAGTACAGACCGCGGTGGCAGCAAATACAACAATTCAAGATTTTTAGATTCTTAAATAACTGTCTAGGGAAAAACAAAAAACTAGAAGAAATTAACAGCGCAAAATTAAACTGCTGCCATGACTATGGAAACAAGAGCTCTGGTAGCATGTGGCCGGTTCTTGGCACATCTAGGGTCGAAATGTATCTGTTCGGGGATCGGGATATAGAAACACAACCTTACAAAAAATTCAAGAAGTTATGCTTATTGTAACAACAAGAATTTCTGAAAGGCTGATGAAGCAGGCTGATTGCTCTTGGCTTCATTGCAAGTGGTAGTAGCAATAATGATACATGTCGCTCCCTTAATTTACAAATCATTGCTTTCTAACCAAAAAGGATTTCAGTTCTAACATGAGAGAGAGAGAGAGAGAGAGAGAGAGAGAGAGAGCAACTAATACCAGAAACAAAACAAGTAGTCAAAAGCAACCCAAAAACCTACCAAAAGCACCAGACTAATAGAGCAGCCAAAATAGATGAAGATACAGTTTACATGGTTGAACTAAGAAGAAGAAGAACCAACCATGGTGCTAACTTTCTTCAGCAGGCCTTTCACTTCAGTCTCCAATTTAGCTCTTGTCTCCGGTGAAAGATCATCCCCCGCCTTCTCCAGCATCGACGTCATCATCTCCAAATTCTTCCTTATTACAGAAAGGTCAGGCGTCTCTCCCGTGATAGGTTTTAACCCATAAGGCTTTCTTGCTGGCATCTTGAATCCCTCTACAGTCTTTGATGTCACAGGAACCCCAGAAGCAGCTGGAAGATGATGAAGCCCGTAATTTATAAGGGCTGGCCCAAATGGGCTGCTCTTTTCTAAACTCTTGAATGCATATCCAGCATCAGAGCTGTTTTCAAATACCACCTGTGCACTAATGGAATCGCTCAACGCCTGTGTTTCCAATTCCTTTATTCGTCCAAACCCACAAAATGTGGCAGTCAGTGCTTCTTTTGAAGGCATTGGAAATCCCTGCGCAAATCTTAACAGAAGAGCAGATCCAGATGCCTCCCCATGTGTCTGCACTTTATTGTAGTTAATACTGATTTGCGGTACGAAACCAGCAATGGGTTTATTCTTTCTCCTCTTGCGCGGGGGTTTATCTTCGCCAGCTGGCAAGTTGGCCCCTGGTGAGATGGGAATAGCAGCATTTCCATTCAAATCTGGTATGGGGTCCACGGATGTTTTCTCCTTTCTCTTCCTCTTTTTGGGTCCAGGCTTACCAACAGGTGAGAGCAGGTCCATTAGGTCTTTGTGAAATGAGCTACTTTGGTCAGCATTGTTCCCATTAGGCTCCATTTGTTTAGCAGTGACTTCGCTCTTGCTACTCAGATTTAATGAACCGGAAACTCCTTTCATCCCCTCTTCTTTATGTACCTCAGCAATATCCTGGGTTGAACAAGGACCCATCACTTGCACATCTTTCAAGAATGAGCCAACTTGAGCATTGTTTCCGTTTACATATACTAAACCAGTAATACCTTCAGTCATCGCTGAAGCAGTTCCGTCCATCTTCTTTCTCGTTGTCGGTTCAGATTTGTCGACGAAACTGAAGAAGTTGGTCGTCATTGAATCTTCTAACAATGAACTTGGTGTACTACAGTTTCCATTCAAATCTGGCAAGACAGTGGCCACTTTAGCCGGCTGAAGCTCTACATTTATTCCAGCCTTTTTCCTTCCCTTCTTCGGTACTGACATACCCTCTGATGTAAGACAGCCTATCGTTTGGAAATTTATCATGAAAGGGCCATTCGTAGGATTTCCATTCACCTCTGAAAAGCCAGGAGCAGGTACAGTACGTGGAACAACGGTTACCATTTCCTTCTTTCTCCTCCTCCTTTTGGGAATATCGTTGGGTTGTGCTTTGCTCCTCGCCTGTGTGTCTGTACCCGTTGAGCCAGCAAAGGGTTTCTTTACCCCGGATTCAGTAGACTCTTCTACCATTCCCCTTGCCTTATCCGTTGGAACTTCAACTCCGGGTTCCGTCTGGAGAATAATGCGGTCTATCTCACCATTAGACTTGTCCTGAAACACAGAACTTCTAAATCCAGAAAAGAATCTCTCAACTTGATCAAAATGTCTACTTCTGTGAGAATGTAGACAATCTAGAGCTGCAAAACGAAGTTCAGAGAGCACATTCGAGGAAGAGAACCCAGAAATTGCTTGCATAGACTTCTTCTTCAGTAACTTCTTGCCACTAGAAACAAGTGAAGGGGATCCCACAGACTGGCCATCAATGATGTCAACACCTTCTGAACCATTTTCTTCTGAAACGGGTGAGTTTTTGCTTCCGAAACTAAGATCTGTATAAGGCGGCGACAAATATCTGCTCCTCCTCCTTTCTCTTGATTCATAAGATTTTCCGGATTTCCCCCCACTCCCTCCATCACTACCTGTGACAGAAACTTTGCTCTCTGTTCTACCTGGAGAAGCCAATTGGCAGTTATCTATATGTGCAACTTCAGCACTTCTATTTCTGGCTTCAGTATTCTCGTTCCACTCTTCAGAAAAATCCCTCCTGCATTTCTCAAGCCCCATATCCACCTCCACTCCGGAAACCTTACCCAAGTCTTTCATACTCTTTTCCAAGACTCTATCGCTTGAATCTCCTGACCGCTTCAGTTCATCTTCAGCAGCACTGTCTTTCACATCGGTAGTTCCCCTCAGCTGATGCATGGACAATTGGCGATGCCCTAGGGCACGATAGAATGCATACAAACGATTTCGGGTAGCTTCAAACTCGAGCATTCCAGGCATAGAAATATCCAAGGCAAGGAATTTGACAAATGCAACAAAATTTTCAGGTTTGAACTGATTCACAGAATATTCCTCAACTGGACACAAATTGTTTTCCATCTCCGAATCCTTACTTCCTCCATTACCATCCAATAGAGCATCGAATGTGGCTTGATTTTGTTCTTTCAAGATACAAGAGCAAGTCATCTGTGACTTTACACGACTACCAAACTCGTTCGCAGCCTTCTTTACAGCACCATTGAAGTTCATAGAATTGCCTTGTGCCGACATCTGTTCAAAATTCTGGACAAAAGGCTTCAACTGCAATGGGGAGCACCAAACACAACTACCGTTTCCAAAGTACTTAACTAGGAGAGATGCCCTCTGGTCGGAGTTTGTGGCATCCTTCGGTGCATGTAAAGGATCGACAATCAGTCCAGGCCACCACGACTGAGTTTTTGTTTTAACCCATACAAGATCACCAATGGATAGCTTAAATTCTTCTTGTGCTTCATTCCCTGCTTTTGCTTCCCAATCTATGGTGTAATTTTGCGGCACACGCCGCACACCAAGAATAGAACAATGCATATCCGAAACCTCAGCGCTTGGATTTTCCCCATTGTCAGACAACAAAGCCCCAGTCTCTTCGTAAAGGTGATTAGAACTAATTCCTCTTGATACATTTTCGCCCAAATCAACTGGTTTATCTAATTCTAATAATCCATCGGGCGGACCAAACACTTCAACAAAAAGAGAAATACCATTCCCAGAACTCTCTACTACGCTTTTCTCAACTACAATGTCCTCATTCTCGAAAACTATCAAACCCTCTTTCGGAACTGATACATCAACATTTTTCAAACCTTTTACCTGGCTTTCTTCTGTATTACAATCAACAACTTCAATTCCTTTTTCGTTATCAATAAACCGACTCAGAAGTTCCACATTGCTAACTCCCACGCCCCTACTATTGGAATCAAACCCACCATCATTTTTACTAGTCAAATCAAAACCTTGTTCTTCGGTTTTGTCAAACGGGTTTTGAGCTTGACTCGGACTAGAAACCACAGCTTCCTCATCTAGGGTTTCTGGGATTCCCATTGTCAAGAGTTTTCCCAAAAAGGCCACACCTTTTTGTTTCCAAATTCAACAGCTTCACATCAAATTCAGAGCTGATCAAAAGCAGAAAACAACGACATAAAATTAAAACTCCATTCTTGGTATTTTGAACTCATGGATTGATTCCAATCAAACCACAAACACATTGAAAAGTTAGGGGAAAAAACCCCATTATCCAGAAATAGAAAGAACTTAAAAGCATCCCCTGACAGATGTAAGATTATCAGTAGTAGAAAAAAGATCGAAGTACCTGGAAAACAAATCTGAGGTTCTGCATTTCTGATGAGTGTAAGATTGACTGACTTCGATAGATCTGTGCAAGGATAAGAGAAGGCAGGAGCAGTCCGGAGATTCTAGAGAGAGAGAGAGAGAGATGGTTTTGGTAAATTTTTGTTTGGTTTGTGTTTAGCCTATAAAAGGAGGACTTCTGCAACAGAGATAGTAGTGAGAGTCTAGTGACCATTCCCTACTTTCTGAAGTGGAGTAAATAGTTCTTGCACTTCACAGTCAAATCTAACTATAAGGAACTAAATTGTACTCCCCAATAATAGTATAGTACTCTTTCGGTCTCATTTTATTTGTTTATATATTATTTTCGGCTACTCCTTTTATTCCATTTTTATTGTTTTTTTTTTAAATCTTTTTGTGTCTATCGCTTATATTTTTTGTCTATCGCTTATATTTTTTTAATATGGATTTTAAAAAATATAAAATATGAATCTTATTTGATATATTTTAATTTGTTCTATAATATAAAGTTGTTGAAATCATGAAAAACATTATTGATTGAAAGATATATGTAATATACACAAAAGAGACAAAAGGAATAATAGACAATGAAAATGAGACGGAGAAAGTATTTTAAATTGTTTGCAATTTTTCAAAATTAACAACCACCAAAAGGCTAAAGTTCTAATTTTACCACTTCAGTTTTGAGCGGAAGGAAATATTAGCAGTTTAACACAAAACAATTAAAAAGGGTATTTTTAGAAATCTGAACTTTTCAACCTAAAAATTTTGAGTCAATAAAAAGGGGGAATTTCAGCAAATAAATTGGGACGGAGTAAAATCAAAAAAAGAGCAATAATTTTAACACTACACCCAACTACACACCACACTCACAATAAAGGTGGGCCTCATACACATTGGGTATGTAGTGTGTGTGGGCTCCACCCGAGAGAAAAATTACGACTTGTCTTATCTTTAAGACTTATTTTTGTGGGGAAAAAATATGTCGAAATCCTTTTGAGAATTTTTTTTAGGGTTATGTTGCCCTTCTATTTTTTAACCATTATTCACAAATACCACGTTTTGGATGCACCGAAAATTTTCTCGATGCAAGAATTTTTTAGGGTGCTAAAGGTTTAAATTTTGATTTATCTTTATCGAACACCAAATCCCGAAAACTCGACTTGCCTCCAAGGGGACCGACCAAATTCATACCAATGAAATATTGAGACTTTGGATTGGTGTTGTGCATTGAGGTGTATAGCACCGTGCTGCACACTTTTGAGCCGTCGGATCATGCATTCAACGGTTCAGATCTCATCTCGGCAACCAACGATCGAGAGTCGTTCATTACCAAGATAAGATCCGAGCCATCGGATGCACTATCCGACGGCTCAGAGGTATGCAGCACGGTGCTGCGTACACCACTGCACAACACCATCTCCAATGTGGAATACTGATGGGACGCGGGACCCACTCCGGATCCCTCACGGATTATTCGAGGTGTTCAATAATTTTTTTAAAAACCAAATGGGCTTGTAAAAAATCAGCTCAATCCGATATGTGTAGTTTCTCGATCCAATCTTTAAAATGTGATTAGGTTATCCTGACTTTGCATAATATTTTCTTCTCCATGGATGAAGGTAAATTTTTTGAGGGAAAAAAATTCCTGCCTTAGAAACCGATTTCGAGGAAAAGTGAAATGAAATGAAGATGAAATTTATTTATCTGTGCATGTTCTCTTTATAAGAAATCTTGTAGAAAAATAAAAAAAATTTTATTTTGGCAAGACCTATTTTGCTGGAAAGTATTTTCCAGTAGGAAAGTTGACCATGTAAATCTTATAACTTTTCTGATAACTGAACCCACAAAAAGTTAGAGAAAGTTAATTTTTCCATCAATTTCCAATTTTCCCGGTACAACTGAATGGGGTCTTAGGGACGGAGAGAGTAGATGATATTACCATATTGCTTGTTTCTTTTTATTTTTTTTTATAGTAAAAGATTGCTTGTTTTAAGCATACATAATTCTTCCACCCTTGTGCATTGACATGTTAAAAATGTAATTTTGTGGAATTTATAACACAAGTCATACTTAATTTGGTCGAATTGGGGATGGTGTTGTGCAGTGGTGTGGTGGGCACGGCTCGGTGGAGGGCTTTGTTTGCCTCGGCTCGGTGAGGTGGTCCGGTAGTGAGGTAGACACGGTTCGGTGGAGAGACCCTGATGGTGGCCACATAACCGTTATGAGCCCGACCTGTGGACATGTAGCACTTTTGGGTCGGCGGAGTGAGGTTCGGTGTGCCGAACCCGACTCACCCATTGGAAGTTATCCACTCCAGGAAGCCGTTGCCCCGTATGAATGTGATGGAATCCGATTCGGCGATTCACCACCGAAATAAGTAGCAGCTACAGTGAGGTCAAGAGTGGCCGGACTGATTGGTTCGGCGGTGCTTCCTATCACCGAACCATATCTCCTCCTTGACTTGTAGAGGAAGCCAGGAGGGGAGTCGGATGAATAAGAAACGTGTCTTTAATCCCACTATGGTAGGAGCCGGCCGTTAGGGATCATGACGAGCCTAACTTCGCAGGATTGGATTTGGATGCCATAGTGGGCGAACAAATCACCGTGCGCGTGGTACAACCGCGTGGTGTGGGCACTGCCTTTTCCCGCCTATAAAAGGAGTGATAATGCTGAGAAGTGAGGTACGTGATACTCAGCCCTAAAACCCTAATACTCTCATTCTCTCCTTTTTTCTGCTACTGACTAGATCGTCGGAGTGCCTATCCCGGACCACCACGATCCGGGCTTAGGCACTAACGTGTTCGCTACTTGTGCAGGTTCCTACCAAGATCCAGCCGTCCTAGCCACCTTAGCACCAGGGGTGCGACCGGAGAAGCATAGCACCACAAGTGGTGTGCGCAGCACCGTGCTGCACACTTCAAGCCGTCTGATCGTGCATCTGACGGCTCGGAACTCATCTCGGCAATAAAACGGCTCTCGATCGTTTGTTGTCGAGATGAAATCCAAGCCGTCGGATGCACGATCCGACGGCTTGGAGGTATGCAGCACGATGCTGTGCACAACACCAACCCGAAGTCCTAAAACTAATGAAATAAACTAATGAAATCTTATTCAGATCACTGTCAGAGACGATGCTTTCGAAATTTATTGCTCCATATTTCCGCATAATTTGTCCGTTAACAAATACACGTGTACATATAAATAAAAGAAATACTTATTTACGGAGGAAGTTTTTTTACAGTAGGGCCCAGTTTTGCGCGTCAAAAAGTATTTTGGATGGTTCATATTTTAAAAGAACTCTTCCAGAATAGAGTTTTGGGCTCCATAAATATTTATTCACCGCTCCTCCGTGAGTAAGTATTTCTCAGTGAATAAATGGCCCCTGACGTAAATGAGAATGAAAAGGAAATTAAGGGGTCATGTAGTTAAGATATAAATAAATGGCCCGTAGTGCGCAACTCCAACTTCTTGACGGCCTACTCCTTCACTTGCACAATTTTTTAAAACTTGTCTTTATTTTTGTTTTTTGATGAAAAAATTAAACTTGATTTTCTGTCATTTTGTGTGAGCAGGCAAATGAACACAGATAATTAATCTTACCAAACAAACTCTGGATAATGGAAATATTGGTGGGAGTGATACTTTATGTTGGCTCCAGCTTAATGGCGAATATTTAGTCAAAGGAGGCGGATCTGCTAACACCGATTCTGACACCAACTTTGACAACTTTTGTTTTTAGAGTCCCAACAAATGATCGGAGCCGTACAATGTGTTTAAAATATGTTTGAAAGAGCTCTTGGTAAAAAAATCAGCTCATTCTGATATCGGTAAGGCCTTAATCGGCTCATTCAAATTTATCTTGTCGAATTTGACAGGAATCAGCTAAATGAACTGATCAAACCCTTACCATTATCCGAATGAATTGATTTTTTTCAAGAGTTCTTCAAAACATGTTTTAAACTCATTAAATGACTCCGATCATTTGCTGAAACTCTATAAATAAATAAAAAAAGAGGGTGTCAATATTGGTATTAGCGGATCCGCCCCTCAATCAAAAATTCACCAACTTAGATGCCTTTGTTGTAGTTATAATAATATGGTCTGATGACATTCAACTTGGGAAATGATTTTGACACTCCTTTTTTTTGTTAACGCCACTCCCTTGCAAATGTATTTTTGTATCAAAATACAATAACAAGCAAATGACGTTAACAAAAAAATGAGTGTCAAAATCTGCGGCCTTCAACTTTTGTTAACTAATTTATCTAACTGGGCCACCAAAGGGAAATGGGACTAAACTAATAATGCCTTGTTGAGGTTGTTTCTGCATTAATTGGTTGGCGCCCCTTACTTTTAGGATATCCAATTTGGCTTCGTATTAAATTGCAATTACATTTTTCTTTTCTTTTTTCATGTGATTACCTTATATGATCATCTCATATGATCATGACCTACCCGAGGATAATGGACCCGCCACGGTTCTATTTTGATAATCTCAGCCGTCCATTTTGAATGTTATAGGACATTTCTGAAAGTCTTAACAATTTCAACAAATAAGACTTCATTGATTTTGAGAAAGATATATAGTTAAATTCATGAAGGTTCATTTTATTATCAACCCTATGTTTCTCTAGAGACAAATCTGACTCAATAAGGCACTTTCGTTATCTGGTTGACTTGATTTTTGCACGGAGAATTTATCCATTGAGACTCGTATACAGAACAGTTCAAATAATCAAAATACAACCTGGATAGTTCTATTTTTTTTCCCCCTTCATATGGGAATCACATTTGGAGGTCACGGGAGGACATAACATGAGACAATCTTCTGCAAACGAATTCTTACATTGCGTTTGATTGGATGAAAGAAGTAGAGGAAGAAAAGGGAAACTGCGAAATAATATAATTGCGAATATATTTGTTTAATGTAAATATCTCTATTCCATTTTGTCCAAGTAGAGAAATATGAATGACGTAGATTAGATTGCATATTTTGTTCATTAAACAAGAACAGGCAAATTTGGGGTTGGGGTATGATAAGTGTGAATGCTAATTGAAGAAAGAACAAAAACATAGAGTAATACAGAGAGAGGAGTGGATGAATGGCATACGATATTCCAAAAAGGGGCATTCCGAGAATCGAACTCGGGACCTCTCGCACCCAAAGCGAGAATCATACCACTAGACCAAATGCCCAGTTTTGTTCTACCTTCGTTGAGTCCGTTAGTTTACAGTACAAATAGAGACAAAAACAGAGCCATTTTTCTGACATTAACTTCAATTTGGAGATAATCAGAACACTTTAATCCAAATTTTAAGGCTTAATTCCAAGTACACCCCCTAAACTGTCACGTTTGTGCAACATCACCCCTCTAACAAAAAAAACTGACCAACATGATCCCTCTAACTATCAAAATCAAGCAACATCACCCCCTCCTTCCAAATCTGTTAATTTTTTGGACGGAAACAAGAGAAAATACTAAGATACCCTTGAGATTAAAATAGTATATCTCCCTCCTCATGGTACCAAAACACCTTTATTTTTCTTCTTCCATCTACCACCACAATCACGACCATGTATTGCCAAACTCTCCCTTCCTTAGCCGTTGCCATCAAACTCAAGTATGGCAGAAACGAGATCGATGACGGCAAAATCGAACCCAAAACTAACTCTCCAGCAGCAAAATCGAACTCGACGGCGGCGGAAACGAACAACTCGACGACGACAACAAAATCTCCCACTGCCAAACTCTCCCTTTCCCTCAGCCATCACCATCAAAGTCGAGTATGGCGGAAACGAGATCGAGGACGGCAAAATCGAACCCGAAACTAACTCGTCAGCAGCAAAATCAAACTCGGCGGCGGCAAAAATGACAATTCAACAACGACAGCAAATCATTCGAATGGGTTTGTGGGTTTCTCCATCGTTTTCAATTTGTGGCTTGTGGGTTATCAGTTAGTTTGTGTTTTTCAATTTGTGGCGGAGAACATGATTTTCAATTTATCATGGGTTTGAGGTTTGATTTAGCAGGTGGGTTCTCCGATTTATGGAGAGAGAGAGAGAGAGAGGTGGGTTTATGATGGCCTGAATCGATGGATCTATCGATTTGTGGAATGAATTTCTGACTTTGGAGAGAGAAGATTTTAATTAACAGGAGAGTATTTCGGAGAGAGAAGACTGGGTTTTTGTGATGGCCTCAATCAAAAGGTTTATTGATTTGTCGATTTTGAGCTTTAGGGTTTCGATTCGAAAGTTTTTGGGGTTCGATCCATAGATGTGAGGCTAAGCCAAGAAGGCCAGGGAGGGGGAATGGATCGCCGAAAAATGGGTCACCAGAAATGGGCCTCGCCGGATATGGAGGCGCCGACCGGAGTGGGCAAGGAAAAAGGTAGGGGGCTGTCGTGGTATGTATTACCAGAGGGAGAGGGAGATTAGGAAGGAGAAAAGGGCATTTTAGTCCAAAAAAATATTTTAACTCCAAAAAATCCATTTTTTCGTCTAAAATGGTAACAGATGTTAACAGATTTGGCCGGAAGGGGTGAAATTGCTGGATTTTGTTAGTTAGAGGGGTCGTGTTGTGCAACTTTTTAGTTAGAGGGGTGATGTTGTACAAACGTAATAGTTTAGGAGGTGTCCTTGCAATTAAGCCAAATTTTAACTCAAAATTTAGGAAGGCAACATTGTTACTAGAGTATTATTTAAGAGTGACATGCACTAGTTCCTTTTTTTTTTTCCATGAGCAAGAACATCATATGTGTAGTACCTCGGATCTCTCGGTCTTCGTTAAAGGTCTGAGGTACAAATAATTATGGGAAATTTATATAAATGGTCCTCGTAGTTTCAACCGAGTCTCATTTTCGTTCTCCAAGTATCAATTATAACTCTTTTAACCTTCAAGTTTGGTTTTTGTATTAAATTGGTCCAATTGATAACTTCTGTCAGCCAAACTGGACGGAAAAAATCAGATTGATGGCAATTTGGACGTTGCAGTTTGTTCCAAATTGGTCCAATTGATGACGTTTATCCTCAATTTGATTTATTCCATCTAGTTTGGCTGACAAATGTTATCAATTGGACCAAATTAGTACGGAAACCAAATTTAAAAGTCAAAAGAGTTGCAATTGATAATTGAAAGATGAAAATGAGACTCGGGTGAAATTAGAAAAACCATTTCTATAAATTTTCCAATAATTATGGGGAGGATGCCGAGCTAAATGCATGGTAGGGCCCAACATATGCGCAGCCTCCCGAGGGATAGCACAAGCGCAACCAATTGAGTAACGTAATTCACCTATACATACGAAAAGAAGACTCTTAGCAAAATGATCCGCAAGAACTAGAGGGAAACAGTAGAGCAATATGAGCAAAAACTTTGCAGAAAGTCTGCTTGCACATACAATCTGTGCACAGATTTGTTGTGGGGCCCGTCACGGGTCCCACACAAATCATCCGAGTCGTTTATTAAATGTAAAACATTTTTTCAAGGGTCCCCATAAAAAAAAAAACTCAATCTCGATCCAACCATATTACTTTTCATTATCCGGAAATCTGAATGAAAAGTTAAATGGTTGGATGAAACAGCTATAGGTATCGAATTGAGCTTATTTTTACGAGGACCCTCAAAAAAATGTTTTACATTTAATGAACGGCTCGGATGATTTGTGTGGAACCCGTGGTGGGCCCCACAAAAAAATCTGTGCACAGAAATCTATGTGTAGCCGGACTGAAAACTTTGTCGAGTTAATATTCCAAGTTTGTGAGAAGACTAATTTGACCGTCAGAGGACCTTCCCGGCCGTAACGACCTGCCAGAGTACTGTCTTAATAGTGTTCTCTTTTGTGGTCAACAGGTCAAGAAGTCAATGCATTCATTCTTCCAAACATGATCTTTACCAACAAAAAATAGGGGGAAGACCTAACCCCGAGCTCCACATCAAGATATCAATCATACACTCATCCATTCAAGTTAACTTGCATGTTTTAGTTTCCTATTGATTTCAACAATAATATTCCAAATGAGTTGATTAACTTCAACAGACCATTGTTCATCTCCAAAAGGCAACGCAATTACCCATTACAAACTGAGGAACTTAGCGCCACGTCCGGCGCTAGGTCCTCTCAACCCACACCTTTTTATTCCCCTATTCCCATGCATTATTTTTCCTTTTATTATCCTAGAGACATGAGTGGATGGCAAAGCATACACTAGAATGGGGGAATACAAGAAATTTAGTATAGGGGGCCTGGTGCCCTTAGCCATAACCTTCTTTACCTCCTGGAAAAATCAGAGATGCATTCTAGCAACTCAAACAAATTCACTTCTAAGAGCATCCATAGTGGAATAACCAAAACCACGTTTAAACAACTTTTCCTTTTTTCTTTTTGATTATGCATCAAGCCGAACAGAAGAACTATATAGAAGCAAGAACAAGCAGGAAACATTTATTACATCAATTAACAGAGAGAGGTCCTCCAAAGTACTTCAAAGTAGACAGAAACACATGACTACTTGGACTTAGGCTTACAATCTTATTATTCCCAACACATGACTCTTTGGACTTTCCCACAAAGACTCTTGGACTCCTAGGACTCAATACAAAGAACTTAACTAAATGACCCTTCAACAAGCTTAATACCAGCTACCAACATTGAAACTTTAAATGATACCCTTTGACTTGTGACTCTCCAATTGCTCCATGAATGCTTCACCCACATGTTCTACATCAGGTATAGATGCAATTTTGAACCGTCATTTGAATCTTTTTCTTCCAAGAAAGAGAAATCCCGAAAAATCGGTCCATAAATGACGAACTCCATGGAAGATATGATAGGCCAGGGCTAACGCAGTAATCTCGACGGAGATTAGGATGAGCTTCGATGAAAAAAATAAGAATTGGTAGAAAGTCTCATAGGTGAAGCAAACCAAACCCATTTTCAGACAAAGTTGATAAAAAACCAAAATTATAGTGGTTAGGAAAATTCCTGTGATTCTATGGAAAATGGAAAACGTCGAACTGAGCTGTGGCTGATAAATGGGAAGATGAGGAGATAACGGGCGAAGGGTATTCATGCTATTAGCAGCCTTGGTTGCATCCCCAGCAAGCGTGCTGCAGTGCCGTTTAACCGGTGGAGAGAGATGTTTTGCAATTTCCCTGCATCATCACATGTAACAAAACATATAAGAATCAAAAAACTGCTAAAACTCGTACGCAGAAGCATTCTACAGTTGCGATTTCGCAAAAGTTGCAGTCTTTTGAAGGATAATATTTCTAACAATAAACAAGCTCACAAAATTGTTATCCAGACAAGGAAACTGGGATTGTAGTAGGATGGTTAGTGAAAAAGAGAATTGGGATTGTGTCTACAAGAAGAATTGGGAAACTGGGATTGTAGTAGGATGGTAATCTACAATATTTTCGTGTCAGTTTAATACAGAAGTGTTCCTTCATATAATCTGTTTCGATGTAAGCTACATAGCACATCCTTCATGTCATTTACTATAAACAAGGCTTTGAATAGATCAATAGAATTTCATTTAGATGCGTGCTCACTTGCATGCAAAACAATTCAAGCTTGACCACCAACTTAGAAAATAGGAAGAAAAAACTGAAAGCTTGATCAAGTTCTCTTGTGTCACATGGAACATATTTGAAGCCGACGCAGTAGCAGATGTTCTCTTGGCTACCTATTTTTTACTAGAAAGTAGAAATGGGGAACGGGTTTCGCTTTTCTAGGACTTCTTTGTTGGGATATTAATAACAGGGATTTCAGCTATAAAAATGCGGTGGTTGTCAGTGACAGAACTAGGTCGTTTCCAATTTATCCCACCTCTCACATCACATGTTCATACCTTAGTAGCACAAAGCGGGAGCGGGGGAGCGGAGGCACCTAGAAGCTCCTTAGGCTGGGAGTGCCTAAGGAGCGTATATAAGATTACATATATAAAGTATCTTTAAATACTTAACCATTGCAGGAAAAGTGATTACTTATGAGAATTTTCACGATCTTAAAGGGTACTAATAGAAAGTTAGATATTTTCAATTTGCAAAACTTCTTGAGTGTTATGATTTTCATATTTTTATTTCTACAATGGCATAACTCCCTTAAGAGTAAGAGAATAGTTGTCTTAACCGTCCAATAAGGTCCCATCTTAGCTGGGAGCGAGCTCTCGTCTCGAGCTCCCGTCGAGCTCCCATCTTGGGAGCGCACCCATTTTAGAAGGATCCTGCTACTGAGGTTCATATAGAGCAATATTTCACCTGAGACATGGAATGTATCCCATTTCCTACGTTTAGGATTTCTCATCCTGCTGTTCTTCAGAAGAGCAAGAAGAAATGCTCAGGTCATAGTGCGAAGAACTAAACCAGCAGGCAATAAAGTTCACCACCAGTTCAGTATAGACAAACACAAGGATATTAGGCAACCAAGGATATTTTGCTATACGAATATTACTGGGGAAAGAGACAACAATGGAACAATAGGGGGCCAAATATGTATGTTTTTTTGCTAAGAAGACAAAATTCATAAGTGAGCCACCATGTTTGTACTAAATTGACATCAACGAATTATTTTACCATCTCTAAAAACACAGAACCACAAGAACAATGTAGTATCACATAAAGGTGGTCAACACCAAAAGGTTTTCTTTTTCCTGATCCGGGTCAACAATAAAAGGTTGTAACCAACATAAATCCACTAAAGGGAACTCTATTCGAATAACAAACCCACAACATTCACATGAAGATAAGGAACCAGATACCATGAACTTTACAAGTCGGTAAAAAAATTAAATGTGTTGTCGGGTGGTTGGGTGTGTGTTAGAAAAGAAAGGGAATTTTACTCACGTGTTCTTGATGGTAAGGACTTCTTCCATCTGCTTTGCCTTCACCCATTCAGTAGCTGAAAATCAGGAAAACCCGCAGATAAGATCATTGACGTCGGAACTTAGGAATGCCAAACTCTTATTCTGATGGCAAAAAGTAACACTGAACTTGACGTGCTACTTCACCTTCTACAGTTCACAGGAAGATAAGAGACTATATACAGTAATAAGTGCATTGAACCAAGATAGGTTACATCTTGTAGTCACAAAATTTAGTTGTTTCCCAAAACCTAGGAATACACTATTATCTTGGTATCAACAAGGAGCAACTTCAGTATTCTGTTCATTGAGATAATTGTTGGAAAGTGGAAACAATGCATTAGCCACGAGGCATCCCTTCTATTCAGTTACCACATGACATTACGGAACTCCAGATCACTATAGCAGTTGATTTTAACAGAATATGGCCCTTAGTCGGCATCACAGATACTGAAATGTAGCAGAAGTTTAATCCGTCGTGGGAAAACAAATCACCCAGTAATGCCTAAGTAGCATGTGTTACATCCAACAATAACCTCCCCCCAAAACCAATGCGTAACGCAGGAAAAACAAGTTAAGGAGGAAGGAGATGAAAAACCAGCTACAATAAAGCGAAAACACGAATGGCTGAGCTGATTACGAAAACACAAAAACCAAATTAAGAGATCCCCAATAGTCAGGAATTACCCTTTACCCCTAGACAGCTAGATTCCATGTCCTTTCCAAATCAAATTCAGCAGCCAAATTACCCTTTATCCCTAGACAGCTTTCAACTCTACTGGCTTGAAAGCAAAGCACTTTGGGCATAGCTCTCCCATAGCAAGAAGCTTCAAAATAACTATTTTCCCATAACAACCCCTCGGGGTTTGAATTCCATGGACACCAAACATTTCAAACCTTGTGGCCTCCAGAGGGTTCGCCCAGTCGGTAACTCCAAGGCCCTGAAATTAGTTCAGGTGCGCACAAGCTGACCAGGCATCCATTCATTAAAATAAGAAAAACTATTTTCTGTTAACAAATACAAACACAGCTAAATTGCCTGATATAAATGTGAAGGTCAATTCCAAGAAAGCCAACCATTCCAAACTTTGGCCAATGGAGGGTTGCTTAATCATCAGGCCCTGAAATTGGTCCAGGCGCCGAGATCAGTCCGCGTACAAAACTACTACTTTAAGTCGAGATGCACGCAAACTAGCCCGGAATCCTTGTTATTTTTTTATAATTTTAAGTAAAAGGCTGGAGGAGGGGACGCCCAGGCGTAGCAACCCTCCCAAGGGCTAGTGGACCACAGCCCTTCTTCACAGGAGAACCAAAGAGCCGTAAGAAGTACCGCCACACCAAAGGCTAGTGAACCACAGCCTGGCTTCGCAGGAGAACCAAGTTTGAGAAGGCGTCGTCCGAGGCATACGACTCGAACCCCTGACCTCTTGGCCACCCAAACCCTGTGGAGAGTGAGCCATGAGCCACTAGGCGACCACCCCTGGTGGTCCGGAAACCCGCTTATTAAAAATAGATACAGATGCACACAACAAACCACAAAAATGAACAGAGAATATTCAATTGAGTTCTCATATAGTATATACTAACCAGCGGAAGAATACGCCATAGCGGAGCCACAGCCGAAGGTCTTGAAGCAAGCGTCAACGATCTTCCCGGTCTTGATCTGCAGCTTCATCACGTCGCCACAGGCGGGGGCCCCCAAGAGCCCCGTGCCAAACGTCGGATCGCTCTTAAGGAAGGATCCGACGTTGCGCTGGTGGTTGTAGTGGTCGACGATCCTCTCGTGGTAGATCTGCGGCAGAAGTTGCGCGGCAGCAGGGGTTTGGGTCCCCCGGAGTCCCAACCCTAGGAGTCTCTTCGAGGCGAGGCTCAACATTTTTGCCGACTCTGATCTTTTTCCGATTGCAACGTTTTCTGGTGTTTTGCGGTGAAGTTTTGTAGGAGTGCTATGGTTTTTTTAGGACGAAGGCGGCTCTATATCTGGAGAGACACAGAGAGAGATGAGAGGTGCCTGAGGCCGTAAACGAGTCGAGTTTTACCATGTTTGAGTTGGTTCGTTAAGTTTTTAAATAAATTTGAGCCGAGCTCGAACTTCATGACAATTTGATGAGCCGAACTTTTCTAGGTTTAAATCGAATTCAAACTTGTTTAGGACCCTAACGAGTTAAAAATAATAGACATTTGTACTATCATATAGATCTGAAATTGCAAATAAAAATTTTCTTTTCTATATAAATAAGTTCATACCTACACTAAATTATAATAACAACATATTATTAGAAATTAAATTTAAAATACTTTTACAAGTTTATACATTTAAAAGTTATAAACATATTTAGGGAAAAGGGAAAAAATTGAGATTCTGCACAGAGCATCTATTTCTATGCATCTATCTGAACTCGTTTTGCATTAAACGAAAAAAATCCAAATTTCCACTGACCTGAGGAAACTTCTTTTGCCAACCCTCTCTTTCCTGCATCTTGGACAACAAGATTAATGGGGGGAAGACCTAGTTCATCTCCCTATTCGGGAGAAAAAAAAGATCGTTCATCTTCTCCGGAAGGCAACACAATTACCCATTACAAACCAAGGAACGCAGCGCCACGTACGGCGCTAGGTCCTCTGAGACCACACCTGTTTATTCCCCTACTCCCATGCATTATTTTTCCTATTATTATCTCAGAGACATGATTGAATGGCAAAGAATACACTAGAATAGGGGGAATACAAGAAATTTAGTACAGGGGGGCCTGGTGCCGTTAGCCATAACCTTCTTTACCTACGGCCAAAATCATAGATGCATTCTAGCAACTCAAAACAAATTCACTTCTAACTCTGGAAGTTAGTAGAAATACTTTTAAACAACTTTTCTTTTTTTCTTTTTTGATTATGCATCCAGCCAAACAGAAGAACTACATACAAGCAAGAACAAGCGGGAGACATTTATTACATCAATTAACAGAGAGAGAGGTCCTCTAAAGTACTTCACAGTAAACAATCCTTCTATCATAACCACCAAAGGTGGAAGGTAAGACAGAAAACACAATCCCATTTTATCTTGTATTTTGCTTTTTCGTGATCATCATCAAGCATTAGCAGCTTTCTCGGCAGGTGCAGACTCTGTATTGGCACCTAATTTTCCGCGCTTAGCTTCATAATCTTTCACAGCAGCCTTGATTGCATCCTCGGCAAGCATGCTGCAGTGCAGTTTAACTGGTGGGAGAGAGAGATGTTTTGCAATTTCCCTGCAGTATCATCAGATATAACAAAACATATTAGAAGCAAAAAAAAACTGCTGAAACTCGTATGAAGAAGCATCCTACAATTGCAATTTCCCTGAAGTTGGAGAGTCTTTCTAAGGATAATACTTCCTAAAATAAATAAGCTCACAAATTTGTTAAAAATGCCAACTGTAATAGAGGACAAGATTAGGTCTTTCAAAGGAAAAGATGGTCATCCAGACAGGGACATTGGGATTGCAGTAAGATGGTCAGTGAAAAAGAAATTTGAAACTGTGTCTACAACCTACAACAAGAATTCTCAAATAGCAACACGGCAATCTAAAATGTTTTCGTGTCAGTTTTAATACAGAAGTGTACATATAATCTGTTTCGATGTAAGTTACATAGCACATCCTGCATGTCATTCACTATAAACTAGGCTTTGAATAGATCAAAAGAGTTTCATATGGATGTGTGCTCACTCGCATGCAAAATAATTCAAGCTTGAGCACCAAATTAGAAAAAAGGAAGAAAAAACTGAAAGCTTGATCGAGTTCTCTAAAAACTGAAAGCTTGATCGAGTTCTCTCGTGTCACATGGAAGTGATGGAACATATTTGAAGCCTATGCAGTCGCAGATTCTCTCTTGGCTACCTATTTTTGACTAGAAAGTAGAAACGGGGAACAGGTTTCAGTTTTCTACGACTTCTTCGTTGGGGTAATAATAACAGAGATTTCAGCTATAAAATGCGGTGGTTGTCACAGTGACAGAACTATATCGTTTCCAATTTATCCCACCTCTCACATCACATGTTCATCCAGAGCAATATTTCACCTGAGACACGGAATGTCTCCCATTGCCTACGTTTAGGATTCTTTATGCATCTTATTGCTTCTCATCCTGCTGTTCTTCAGAAGACTAAGAAGTAAGAACAATGCTCAGGTCATAGTGCGAAGAACTAAACTAGCCGGCAATAAAGTTCGCCACCAGTTCAGTTTAGACAAACATGAGGCTATTAGGCAACCGAGGATATTTTGCTATACGCAAAATCCTGGTGAAAGAGACAACAATGGAACAAGAAGGGGCCAAATTATTTTGCTAAGAAGACAAATTCATAAGTAAGCCACCATATTAGTACTAAATTGACATCAACAAATTATTTTACCATCTCTAAAAACACAGAACCACAAGAATGACGTACAATCACATCAAGGTGGTCAACACTAAAAGATTATCTTTCTCTAGATCCGGGTCAACAATAAAAGGTTGCAACCAACATAAATCCACTAAAGGGAACTCTATTCGAGTAACAAGCCCACAACATTTACATGAACATAAGGAACCAGATACGATGAACTTTACATGTCAGTAAAAGAATCAAATGCGTGTTGTCGGGTGGTTGGGTGCGTGTTAGAATCGAAAGGGAATGTTACTCACGTGTTCTTGATGGTAAGGACTTCTTCCATCTGCTTCCCCTTCACCCATTCAGTAGCTGAAAATCAGGAAAACCCATAGTTACGATCATTGACGTTGGAACTTAGGAATGCCAAACTTTTATTCTGATGGCAAAAAGTAAAACTGAACTTGACGTCCAACTTCACCTTCAACAGTTCACAAGAAGATAAGAGACTATATACAGTAATAAGGGCATTTAAGATAGGTTACATATCATAGTCACACAAAATTTAATTGTTTCCCAAAAATCAGGACTACGGTATAATCTTGATATCAACATAAGGAAGCAACTTCAGTATTCTGTTCATTGAGATAATTGTTGGAAAGTGGAAACAATGCATTAGCCACGAGGCATCCCTTCTATTCAGTTCTTAGTTGCAGGGAGCTCCTAAAGTGGTGCCGCTCCCACCTTAGGAGCCCGCTTTTGCGCTCCCAACTAAGGAGCTTGACGGGAGCCCGCTTCCGTTGAGATGGGAGCTCGCTCTTTACAAAGATGGGAGCTTTTGTATGATCTTTGTATAGAAAATTAGGGATTTATCAGTTGGCTTTATTAATTGGTTTTTGATGAACTCATATGTCTAGCCCAAGTCATGATATCTTGAAAAGAAAACAATACGGTATTGTAACACTAGCCCATTTCTTACACTTCGAGGACTAATTGGCCCATATTTTTACTTCTGAAAATGATTTTACTTTTAAAGTGAATACTCTATGCTACATTATTTTCATAATATATGCACATGCTCCTCTCACGCTCCCAACCTTGGAAGCTTCTGTATTCCCTTGCTCCCGCCCCCACTTCTGCTCCCGCTTTGTGCAACTAAGATTCAGTTACCACATGACATTTTGGAACTCCAGAGCACTATAGCAGTTAACATGGCCCTTAGTCAGCATCATGTAGCAGAAAGTTTAATCAGTTGTAAAACAAATTGCAGCTAATCACCCGGCAATGCCTAAATAGTACGTGTTACATCGAACAATAATCTCCCCCCAAAACCAATGCATAATGCAGGAAAAACAAGTTAGGAGGAAGGAGTTGAAAAACCAGCTACAATATAACTAAAACACTAAATGAAAACATGAATGGCTAAGCTGATTATAAAAACACAAAAGCCAAATTAAGAGTTTCCCAAAAGTCAGGAATTACCCTTTATCTCTAGACAGCTAGACTCCATGTCCTTTCCCAATCAAATTCAGCAGCCAAATCAACCATGCTTTCAACTCCACGGGCTTAAAAGAAAAAACTTTCAACATAGCTTTCCCATAGCAAGAAGCTTCAATTTAACTATTTTCCAATAACAACTAAACAACCCATTGGCATTTGAATCCCATAGAGGCCAAACATTTTAAACCTTGTGGCCACCAGTGTGTTTGCCCAGTCGTTAACTCCAACTCCAAGGCTGACCCAGACATACATTCATTAAAAAAAGAAAAACCATTTTCTGTTAACAAATACAAACACGGCTAAATAGACACATATAAATGCGAAGGTCAATTCCAAGAAAGCCAACCATTCCAAACTTTGGCCACTGGAGGGTTGCTCAATCGTTAAGCCCTGAAATTGGTCCAGGCGCCAAGATCAGTCAACGTACAAAACTACTATGGTCGAGGTGCAAACAAACTAGCCCGGAAACCTCGTTATTCTTTTATATATTTTGCTAAGTAAAAGGGTGGAGGGGGGGCCAACCCGGCATAACAACCTCCCCTGAGCATGACATAGGGACTCAAGACCTGGGGCGGGCCCGGAAGGGACGAAAGAGCGGTAAGAACTACCACCACGCCAAGGGCTAGTGGACCACAGCCTGGCTTTGCAGGAGAACCAAGTTCGAGAGGGCGTCGTTAGCATGACTCCAACCCGTAGCCTCCTGGCCGCCCAAACCCCGTGGGAGTGAACCACGAGCCACTAGGCTTGTCTGGAAACCCGGTTATTAAAAATAGATACAGATGCACGCAACCAACCACATAAATGAACCGAGAATATTCAATTGAGATCTCATATATATACTAACCGACGGAAGAAGACGCGATGGCGGAGCCACAGCCGAAGGTCTTGAAGCAAGCGTCAACGATCTTCCCGGTCTGATCATCGACCTTGATCTGCAGCTTCATCACGTCGCCACAGGCGGGGGCCCCCACGAGCCCCGTGCCCACCGTCGGATCGGTCTTGTCGAATGATCCGACGTTGCGCGGGTTGTTGTAGTGGTCGACGACCCTCTCGTGATAGAGCCGCGGCAGAAGTTGCGCGGCTGCAGGGGTTTGGGTCCCCCGGAACCCTAACCCTAGGAGTCTCTTCGAAGTGAGGCTCAACATCTTTGCTGACTCTGATCTTTTTCCGATTGTAACGTTTATGGTGTTTTGCGGTACGTTTTGTACTCCATGGACGAAGGCGGTTCGAGATAGAGATAAGTGTCTCGCGCCGTAAACGAGCCGAGCTATAGAATGTTCGGCTTCGCCCGTCAAGTTTTTAGGGAAAATGACAGGACAGTGGAGTTGACCGGGATTAATTATCAATCCATGGTTCCGAGTTTGCAAATCACCGGTACATGGTAGCTCCTATCTTAATGACCAATACATGGTAAAGATAATTGGCAGGACCGTTTTGCCCTTATATTAAAACGCCGTTTTCCCCCCTCCCTTGACACCCCGACCCCACTGCCCTTTTCCACTATTACCTCCCACACCATTTTCTTTTCTGTTTGTATTTTTTTTCCTCTTTATTTCGTTGTCTTTCTTTCCAATTTGTTTTTTTTTCTTTTTTTCCTTTTTATTTCCTTTTTTTTCTTTCAAGTTTGAATCTTTTTTTAATTTTCAATTATTTTCTTTAGTTGTTTCTTTTCTCATTTACCCATAAATAAAAACACAAATTCTAATTAATATTTCCTCCAAATTCTGCTCCCGGTGCGCTTACCCCTTTCTTTCTTTATTTAATTACTTTTTTTTATTTATTTAATTTCTATAAATACTATATTAAAAAATATAATTCAAAAATTAAGTGTTCCAATTTTTAATTCAGTTGAACCGGGGAGAATATCGTATTTTTTTAATCATTTTATTCTAAATTGTCATAATAAATTTTTTGCTCTAAGGCCTTTCAACGAGCACCCTAAGACTCATTATTTAGTTTCAGGGCTCTCTTAGGGTGTCCATTGAAAGGCCTTGGAGCCAAAAATTTACTACAACCATTTAGGATGAAATGATCAGAAAAATAACATCTTTGCACCGGTTGAAAAGGATTAAAAATTGGAACACTTATTTTTTTAACTATATTTTTTAATCTATAAAGGATAATTTTTTAATATATAAAATGTAGAAAGGATGTATCAGAAAAAATACGATCTTTGCCCCGGTTAAATTGAATTGAAAATTGGAGCACTTCATTCTTGAATTATATTTTTTCATATAAAAGATTTATTTGTAGAAATTAAATAAATAAGATAAAAGTAATTAAATAAATAAATAAATTAAAAAGTGGGAATACAGGGGGTAGTCCATCATTATATGGTTCATTCGTCATCAGGTAAAGTTTTCTTAATCTTCAAAACTTTAGTGGTGAATCAACTGCCAGCAATTTAGGGTATTGTGTTTACCCTATTTGATACTCCACTTGATATCTTTATCTTTATATAAATATAGATACAAATTTTTCATTTAGTTCTAATTCCCAACGCCATCTCCGAGGTAGTAAGAGCAAGTAAATATTACTCAAAGAGTACATTATTTTTTCACAAAGACTACAACTTTGAATCACAAAGAGCAATTTGTTTTTTACATAACTATGGAGTACTATGGAGTTGAGCACCTCAACTGTAGAGACCCGTATAATTTTAATTATTGAAATTATTATTAAATACCTAATTGGGAAAATATGGTGTATTGGGAGATTAATTGAATCAAGGACCAAAGTGAAGGAATGGAGAATTGAGGGTGTGGGTGTGTAGTTTAAAGATATATGAGTATATAAGGTGTGTGTGTGCATTGTAGGAGATATTTTATCTTCCATTCTCTCCCTCTCACACTGTCCCCCCCTCTCTCTCATCCGGATATCCCTCTCTCTCCTCCCCTCTCACTCAAAACTCCACCTCATCTCCCAAAATCTTCAAGAATCAACCTCCCCCAAGCCTTCCATTCGCGTTCTTGAGCTTGGAGATTCGTGGGTCGAGCCTAAATCAAGGTTTCGGAGTTCGAAAGGCTAGGGCTCGTTCAAAAACGCTTGAATCTCGGTCATTGTTGTGAGGTAGGAACTTCTTGACCTCTTTTATATGTTTCCTTGTTGTTTGGGTGTAAAATCGAGCTATTGGTTGTTGGATTTTGGCTGTGGTTCGTATTCTGAAATTCTGCATGAATAGTACCCGAAACCAATCCGTATCGATATGGATTTTGTGGCATATCGATACGGGGAGCTTATCTTTTTGGACAGTTGGTTGCGTATCGATACGGATTTTGTGGCGTATCGATACAGCGAGCTTAACTCCTGGTTTTGTTCTTGTTGTTCTCTCGTTGATTGTTTTGACTTCCAACCACTTCTAAACCCCCTTGAACACCTCATAATCGATCTCAAGCTCGTTTATTTGACTTCATTTGACCTATCATCGTTATCCTTGTCCGTTGGCCTTCCGTTAGCACGAGTCGAATGTGAATTACTCGTTAAACATCGTTAAGGGCTTATTTGTTGATTGTTGGAATATGTGACCGTTTGTGATACATTTGTGATATCGTTGGCATATTTTATGATGTTATGTCGATGAAAGTGATCTTGGGAAAGTCTTAGTGTGTATATCGTTTGAGAAATTAGTCGTTTGGGTCGGAAGTTGGCTTAGGGAGTCCCGTAGCGCAATGGGTGGTAATACGGCGACTTTGTTGGGTTTCGTAACGCAAGGGGTGGGAATACGGTAACCCAGGGATTGTAGGGATCATCGTGACGCAAGGGGTGGTAACACCGTAATCCACGTGGAGTTGTACGGTAACGCAATAGGTAGAAATACCGATTTGGGAAAAATCTTGGGTAGCGAGTTGAGCTGAGAATGTCGAGGTTGTTGAGTCTTGTGACTAGGGTACCTAGCCGGAATAGAGGTTTAGACTATAAATCGATTGATTGTTTGGTACCGAACTGTCTTCTTACCTTTCCTGTCATCTGCACTTCTCAACATGTTTGCATATAACATTGGTTAAGATTTTTCTACTGGGCTATTGTAGCTCAACAAAATCTTTCTTTTCAGGTTCGAACGCCGGACAGTAGTATCATGCGTTGCATGCTTGGATTGTGGACAGATTTTTGGAAGCTTATCTCATTTAGTACTTTCTAATCTTGTAATAGTCTAGCTTTTGAGTCAAGATGGCTTTGTAACTAATTATTCACGAATTATCTTTGACTAAGTTTGTAACTGTATATAAGCTAATTTGAGTCGTGGTGCCAAAGTGTATTTTTCTTCTGAACTGGGAACTTGTCTGTAATTAAACAGGTGGGACATTATTTTGGGAATACGTATGGCAAACGAGGTCTTTTATTAAAACGTATTCTATGAATTATGTTAAAAATCTAGGTCGTGACATCAACTACCATTCTCCAAAGTAGTAAGAGCAAGTAATATTACTCAAAGAATACTTATTTTTTCACACAGACTACAATTTTGAATCACAAAGAGCAATTTGTTTTTTACATAACTGTGGAGTACTATGGAGTTAAGCACCTCAACTACCATTCTCCAAAGTAGTAAAAGCAAGTAAATATTACTCAAAGAGTACATTATTTTTTCACAAAGACTACAATTTTGAATCACAAAGAGCAATTTGTTTTTTACATAACTGTGGAGTACTATGGAGTTGAGCATCTCAACTACCATTCTCCGAGGTAATAAGAGCAAGTAAATATTACTCAAAGAGTACATTGTTTTTTCACACAGACTACAACTTTGAATCACAAAGAGCAATTTGTTAAGTATTTTTTAAAAATACAAAAATACAAAAAAATATTTATAAATTTAAAAATAATTTCTTATGGGGCCTTGAAAAATAAAAAGTTCCAACGGATATCGGTAAGTATTTTTTTTGGATTCGTAAGGTAAAACTGCTTAAGTGCTCAGCTTCGCCTTTGCAAATTCAGGAAAAATACTTACTGATATCTATTGAAGTTGATTTTTCATAGGGTCCCATAAAAAAATTATTTTAAAATTTATAAGTGCTCTATTTGTAAGTCTACGTTTAATATTTTAAAATTTAAAATTATTTAAAATTTTATAAGAAATTATTTTTAAATTTATAATTTTTTTTATTTTTGTGGGATTCGAAATGGACCCCACATGCGTGGGGTAAACATATGTGGTAAATGGAAGCTGGGAGCGTGCTCCACAGCTACGTGTTGTGCAGCGTGCTGTGCGGCAGCCGGCGCCGCCTTGCCGGCATCGGCCCGACGATTGGAGACGTCCACTGCGTAGAGATCGTCGAGTACTACAAGTGTATCGAAAATCAATCCGATAAAATATCGTGAAGTGCCTCATCGGAACACATATAATTCGAAAAGAATGGATTCAATGGTTTTGATCCAGTGTTTCGTATCCATTAGGATTCATTTTTATCAGGTTGATTTTTTGTACACTTGTAGTACTCGACGAGCTCTACGCAGTGGACGTCTCCGATCGTCGGGCCGATGCCGGCAAGGCGGCGCCGACAGCCGCACAGCACGCTGCACAGCACGTAGCTGTGCAGCACGCTCCCAACTTCCGTGGTAAACCTAGACTTTCTGTTAAAAGAGGAGACAGACGTACAAGGTAATAAAGGAAGAGAGAGAATAATAAAGTTGTTGGCTGTTAAAGAAATGGGTAAAATTGTAAGCTTGCAAAGCCTTACCATGTTTTGGTCAATATTCTTGGGCATACCATGGCTCTTGTGATTTCAGAACTCGGTACCATCAAAGTGGTCATTAATTCCACTGCACACCACTGTCCAGTAATTTTCTCAAGTTTTTATACAAACTCCAACCGAGATCGAATATTATGACAGTTTGATGAGTCGAGCTTGCCTGGCTTTGAACCGAATGCAAACTTGTTCACAAAACGAGTCAAAAACAATATTAGATATTTATGTCATAATACAGGTTTAGAATTGCAAATAAAAATTGTATTTTGTACATAAATAAGTATATCAAATTATAGTAATAATTAATAAGTAAGGGAAGTAATTTTGTCATCTCTTTTTGTTAATGTCACTCTCCTTCTCTCACAAAATAAATCATCTAATAAAAACACAAATGAGAGTGATATTAACAAAAAAGGGATTAGCAAAATCACTCATAATAAGTAATAACGTATTAGGAATTAAGTTTACAATACTTTTACAAGTTTACACATTAAAAAGTTATAAAAAAAAAAAAATTTATGTACATGTAAAAGATTATACATATTCAAGGTTATATGTGAAATTTGTTATGAGATACGCACGGACCTAATTGAGCCAAATACAGTCAAGTTGAGATTCGACTCATTTATTATACGAGTCTTAAATTGAGACTCAGGTTTGATTCACTTAGTATTCGAATCGAATTCGAACAAATCTTTAACTAGTCGAGTTTCAAACAGTTTCCAAACAACTCGGTTCTTTTGCTATCCCCACGATGCATAGCTCAATCTTTGCCTGAAATGTTGGGGTGGAATATTTCCATTTTTCCCGTCAAAGCTTATCAATATGGAATTTGGTGTGCAATCTCCCGATTCTGTGGGCTGGACTATGCCCACTATGCCCAGATTGAGCCCGTTAGACAGGAATGATTCGATTGGAAGCCCATATCTAGTTAACCGAAGAACATCTCCAACAACACTACTAACCAAATTACGAAAACATCTACTCCTATCTAAAATTACAAATTCCATAGAACTTTCAAGTTAAATTCTAAATTCCTTGATGAAACAGAAACAACACCTCCTTGAAGAACTACTATAAAATCAAATGAAAACAATCAAACACATTTTCATGTCATAAGCAGCTATACTAGGGGTCACCCTCAGGACTGAAAAGGTCGAGCATCAAACCCGTGGTCGAAACTCAAAGAGACTAATAGAGACGACAACACAAAAGCTGGGAAGCCTAAGGTTATATGCATCAAAGACTCGTGCAATCTGCCCTTAAGGTGTTTTTGCAAAGAATATGGTAAGAGCCCTAGCAATGTTGAAAAGGGCAAAAATCACTCCGGCGCTTGCAAGGCCCCAAATCATAGTCTTGTAAAACACGGTCAAATCTTCAGTCTGGCCAGCTTCTTGAATAAGAATGCTATTCGCCTCCCGAACACAGAATCCATCAGTGTGCTAGAAGCAACAAGGAGATCCACCGTTGTTGTATGTCACCCATATTGCTACTGATGTAGGACACCTACATCAGCTACTCCAGCAACCATGGAGAATGAAGAAACAAATAGCAAAGAAAAAATAATAGCACTTACACCGTTGCTATCTTTCGTGCTACCAATGGCAAACGCAATCAAGAGTTGTGCCATATTGCCAAGGGAGCTAATGACTTTCTCCGATCCTTCCTGAATGTTGTCCTCCATTTGGTGTAGCTCTTTTTCCTGCCTCTCGAGGTTCTCATGGTAGTTGAGGTCAACCGGAGTGGGTTCATATGAGAGTGGTGGAGGTAAAGGAGATCCACATGGAACGAATAGTCAAATATAAATCAAATATACAAACAGACTGATAGCCCAATACTCAAACGAGTTATTTTCCCACCACTCTGAAATTCAAACAATTGTGAGAAAAAGCTCACGACTTTGGTGTTAGTTGTCAATTGCATAAAAGCAGCTTCTCCGAATTTGGGAGCGATTGGTTTGGAAAGGAAGAACTGAGATCTAGATAAAATAGACAGAGATAAAAAACAAAAAAACAAAAAAAAACAAACTTTTCCATCCCAAACCAAACCAACTCTTTTCCAAACTCCTCTCTAAAAATGGATCCACCACCCGTCTCATCCCAACCCTCCACACCACCACCACCCCAACTCAGCCACCTTCTCCCAACGTGGACGCCACCTCAACGACCCTCTCCCTCCCGTCACGAACCCCAAGCTCTGTCTCATGTGGAACTATGGCAGAAGCGACAACCGCACGGTCGTCCTCAATTGCCACTCCACCACCACCACCACCTAACTCAACCACCCTAACACAGCCACCTTCACCCCCATGTTGATGCCACCTCGAGCGACCATATCCCTTTCCCTCCCGCCTTGAACCCCAAACTCTGCCTCATGTGGAGCTATGGCGGAGGCGACAACTGCACGGTCGTCCTCGACCGCCACCCCAACTGTAATACCCGTTTCGAATATTTGGGTATTTAATATCCTTTTTAATTGAATTATGTGATTTTGGGTTAATTCGTAAGCATTAAAATCTACGAGGGCCTTGTGTGTAGTATATGTGTGCTCTTGTGTGATTGGGCAGAGTAGTTTTGGTGAGGTGGTGTGGTTGCACCATATAATTTTGCTCACAGAGAGCTTTTGTAAATATCTCACTCTCTCCTTTCTAAGAGTATAAGAGGAAGGGAAGAATAAGAAGAAGAAGAAGAAGAAGAAGAAGAAGAAGAAGAAGAAGAAGAAGAAGAAGAAGAAGAAGAAGAGAGGAGAATAGCTAGGGCTGACCTCCTTCACTTGTAGTTAAAGACGTAACTTGGTAATCTATGCTTTTCTTATTTGGATTTATGTTTCTCTTGCTTGAATTTACACTTATTGAACTTGAATTCATGTTTAGGTTGGTGATTTCAAATGGAGTTGGGTTTTTGGTTTGAAGTCTTGGTGATCTCGAGATTTGGTCTTGAATCCTATGGATTTGATGTTTAGAACTTGTTTAAAGTTACGAATTTGATGATTGAGTTTCATGTTCTAATTCTAAACTTATAAAAAGTTATAGCTAAAATACGACAGGTTGGTTGTTAGACTCCATAACGATTTTAGAGATTATGTTATATTCAAATTTCACGTGTTATTTGATACATTTCTAGGTCTTCGAGATGGACATATTTGTATTCGTTGGGGCTCATTTAATTTCTTGTTAGGTTTATAACTTGATATAAATGTTTTAGGAGATGTTTTGTTGGTATAGTAGAAATGTTATGGGATATTATCACATATTTGCATAAAGATTCTAAGATATTCATATGCTAATATGGGTTAACTTGTGGCTAGGTAACGAGCTGGTCAATCGGGAGGTATCGAAACCGTAAAAGTCCAGTCGAATCAAAGGTGAGTGTGTTTGATATGGTTATTCTCAATAAGATATTACTGTGGTGGTGATTGTATATCATATTAATCCTGGTTTAGCTCTTGATATTACTAGAAAGGTTTGCGTGTGAGGCACACAATGTCGTAAGTCATACTGATTAATTAATGATGGTTGGGAACATGGTGTGTGTGACACGAGATTTTAGTTGTTGATATGCATGCTTAAAGATTATCCATGTTCGAGAAATATGTGTGCTTGTTGAGGTGTTGATTGTACCACCGAGGGTTTGCATATGAGATATACCATGTCGTATGTCATGCCGACTAATTATCAGTAGATAAGAGCATGGTATGTGGGACACAACTCTTGGGGGGTACAAGAGAATATGGCAGACGTGTCACTACGTGCTTGTGTGATTTATATTCATGTTGATATTCATTCGGGTATTATGATATTTAACTGAACATTTCTATATCTCACACATTCCTAGTTTTCTTTTTTGGTTTGGCAGATAGCAGGAGGCTTAGAGTGGGTCTACTACCAGACAACGTTGGGGGTGTTTGGCTGGCGTCAAGTCGAGTTTTGATCATGTTAATGTGAAGTACCTTAGCTAGTTCAGAACTTATTTGTAAGAGGGTTGTAGCTAAGGGTTTTTAGAGCATATAAATTGTATGAGATGTTTTTAAGTTTGTCTGGGTTTGATGTTCTAATTGAGGTTTGGCGTTGACACTATTTTTTTATATGTGAGAAGTCTTCCGCTGGGTTTCATTATGTTTGATTGTGGTGTGTGATTTGATCATATGGTGAAATACCATGTAGACGTGCCAACTCAGGCCCACTTAGGGTACCGTTTGTGGGGCGGGGTGGGGCGTGACACTAACACTACGACCCCAACTCAGCCACCTTCTCCCCACGTTGATGCCACCTCGGGAGACCCTCTCCCTCCCATCCCGGACCCCAAGCTCTGCCTCATGTGCAGCTATGGCGGAGGCGACACCCACACAATTGTCCTTGACCACCACCCCAACACCAACCCCCCTCCAACTCACCCACTCCGACTCAGCCACCTTCTCCTCACATTGACGCCAACTCAGACAACCCTCTCCTTCTCCCTCCCGTCCCAAACCCCAACTAAATCTAGAAAACATAGGCTACATCTATTTAAAATTATGAGAAAATACGTTTGGTCTGTATCGTTTGGTATAGTAATTGAATTCCTCGCCAGGATAAAAGTTGCAAATTTCTTAAGCTCAAATAACAACATCTGGAAGATTAGCGTTTCAATTTGTTGGCAACTTAATTCAATCTTAGTTCTAGACAATTGGGCTCAGGTTAGTTTCAGTCGACTCGAGCGAATTGAAGTACTGTTGCAACAAATGTCAACCACCGATCGTAGAGCTTTCGCAAGCTCAAAGTCGGGTTCAAATTCGGTTCGGCTTAGGCTCAACCCACTAGTGTCTCTTCGATACATACACTTAAGCTCTGTTTGGAACTTGTGGAAAGGAAAGGAAAATAAAAGAGAGGGAAAATGGGAAGAAATTCTTTTCCCTTATTTGATTGTACAAAGAAAATGAAAAGAAATCATGAAGAAAATGATTTTCTCTTGTTTGACTTCAAGAGGAAAATGGAAAGGAAAAGAAAAAAGATTATTATATCATGATTCTCTATTATATCTGATTCTCTATTGCACGCTTTTTTCATTTTCCTCAGCCGTATACTCCAGGCTCCAAAGCTTTCCTTTCTTTTTCCTTTCTATTTTCTTTTCTTTTTCCTTATATAGGAACCAAACAACTTCTAAGGAAATTTTTTTATTTTCCTTTCTTTTCTTCCACTTTCCATAGTTTCCAAACAGATCCTTAATACCTACATTTCATCCTCTCTTTTTTTCTTCCAGCAAGGCCATTTTGTGGGAAAATTTGTTAATAAGAAACTATACTAAAAGAAAGGAAGCAACATTAGGTGGATCACATGACTTATAGACCTAAAGCTTTTTCTTTCTGAGGACATAGATTGAAATTCAGAGAAAAGTAGTAGTAGTTATCGTAATTGATTATAAAGATAAAAATACTCTTTGTCCTTATTTCATCAAAGAGATAAATTCAATTACAAGTTAAAATACCATGTTCGTATCGTATCTCATCGATAATTTTGCAGATAGTCACAGATTTTATTTGGGACTTGTAGAAAAAAGAGAAAGAAAGAAAATTTAAAAATTTTCCTTTTCCATTGTTTAGTTTGAAGAGAAAGATGAGAGAAAATAGCATATTCAAGTTTTGTGCACAGTACAATTTTCCCTCATTTTCATTTTCTTCTCCTTTTTTTTCTTTCATTTTTCTTAGGTTCCAAACACAGCGTAAAACTTTGAAAAAAACGAAAGCAAAAAATGGAAATAAAAATAGGGTAAAGAAAGAAAGAAATTACAGAAGGACTTATAAATAGACAAAACGAAAATAGTGCTTTTTACATTACATTTCCTGTAACCGAAAAAAGAGAAAGCAGTAAATCAATAATCACCTTAGGCCTTGGTGCTCTCCGCCTCGGTCTCGGTCTCGGTCTCGGTCTCTGATCACGCAGAGAGAGAGAGAGAGAATGAGGCCTCAAATAGTTCTATTTGGAGACTCGATCACGGAGCAGTCATTCAGATCAGGTGGATGGGGTGCTTCCCTCGCCGACAATTACTCTCGCAAGGTTCCCACCCACCCACATCACCACCCATTACTTCTCTCCTTTCTAAATACTTACCCAAAAATCCAATTTCTTACTATATCATAAGTATTTTCTCTCGATGATTTTTGGTAGGCCGATATAGTGCTTCGTGGATATGGCGGATACACCTCTCGTTGGGCCTTGTTCCTTTTGCATCACATTTTCCCTCTGGTATTGCCTTTTCAGGACTCTTAGTTCATTCTATGCTTGTATCGTGTCTCATCTGTCTAGTCCTTTCTTTATTGTACGGAACTTACGATTGCTCTTTTTGCAAAGCGTTTCTAGATGTGGGTATGTGTTTTTTCTTGATAGGCATGCTTGTAGTTATGCAATTTCAGGGAAATGTGTAATGGGTGTCAGTCTATGAGTATGGTAATGAGAATGGTAGGATATACATTTCGTTACTATCGATAGTTTGAAATATAGGTATGGGTCTCCCTAACAGTATCGGTTGCCATGTCACGGTTTTGGAGCGTATAGTGTAATGGTATCTGTGACCGGAGGTGCCACCGTTACAAATCGGCCTGTTAAACTTAATCCCACATCGCATTTAAGCACCCAAACTTAGTTAATATATTCTAGAGGTTACTTCATCTACTGCCAATTAGTTTTAGGTTGGAACCCTCCAAGAAATCTAACATGGTATCAGAGCTAGGTCTTGGGTGGGCTCACCTCGCGTGGTCAAGTCTCCGTCGCCCGAGTCAATCGCCTCATCTTATCAATTCATACCTCCACGTGCATCCGGGCTGCACGTGAGGGGTCGCCCGAATCAAATCTCCAGATTTCCTCAATTCGTATCTCTGCGTGCATCCGGGCTGCACGTGAGGGGGAGTGTTAAACTTAATCCCACATCGCATTTAAGCCACCGGGGAGTGTTAAACTTAATCCCACATCGCATTTAAGCCACCCAAACTTAGTTAATATATTCTAGAGGTTACTCCACCTATTGCCAATTGGTTTTAGGTTGAAACCCTCCAAGAAATCTAACACGGCCGATACCTTTACATATCACCGATATGTATGCGATTTTCCATAATACTCCAATATCAGTCGTATCGGGACTTGGTACCTACCAGTACCGATGTGTATTGGCCGATACCAATACGTATCGCCGATATTTCAAACCATACTGTCACATGTAATATGATCAAAGGGATATGTATTGTGGCCTTAATTGAAGACTGCAACTATGGAGGACTAGAATTACAAGTTGTGAATGAATGCCTTGTGCAATCGAGATCTTAGGGTAACATGTTTCCAATTTTTTTTTTGGTAATGAAGAGTGTCCCAATAAACCGGACTAATTTCTCCTACCCCTCCCACAGCCCTTTCCACGCGTTTGCATAAGGTCAGGTGGCCCCAAGGACAAATTGTTGTCGAGAGGAATTGACCCTACGACCTTGGGGCGGTAATCCTTGCCGAGGCAAGTTGATTAACCGCTGCGGTAACCCTTGGGGTTGGATGTCCAAGTTATTGGAGTTCAAGGCTTTGTTTTGTTAACAATGCTACCTTAATGGAAGTTGTAGCAACAGTTGGTATTGATGACCTAGAGCCACCTTAATGTGTATCTGTTTTCAGTTGCCCGCTTACAAAGGCAGAAAACAAGTTTAATGTTGAATGATGGTTTGGGTAATACGATGTCTACATTATATGATATGTGTAACCTCTGCTGGATTTTTAGCTATGGTTTTAAATGAATACACCAGTTCTTGATCACCTTTGAAGAAGGAAATATAAACTAGACTACTGGAGCATGCAACTCATCACCCTACTCTTTCAAGCTTATAGCTAGTTGGATCACTCGACCCTGCTGAGGACAGATACATATTATATGAAAAATGTTACACCTATTAGCCCTCGGGTATTTAAAAAAAATTTACCCTAGGATCCCTACCAGAAAACCAAATATACATTTAGGTATTTGAACCTAAAAGTTCTGACTCTGTCAATGGTAACAACATGGTGAGTTATTTGCAGCATTTTGTAGTTCCAGTAGCTACATTTTTGTCTCTATGATAGCAGTCTCATCTGGATACCTCTTTTCTACCCTGGACTGTTTTTGCAGGGTTCTGGAACACCTCCTGCTGCTGCCACAATTTTTTTTGGAGCTAATGATGCAGCTCTTCTAGGGAGGAATAGTGAAAAGCAACATGTACCAATTGGAGAGTACAAGGATAATCTAAGAAGAATTGTTTATCATTTGAAGGTTCAAAAGTTGCTTTACTAGATATTTTGTGATTTTCTTTTATGCTCACTCCCTATTCATACATTGTGGATCTTTTATATGCATTCTTAAAGTCATGATTAGGCTTCTATCAGCAGTTTATATGCTTTGGAGTTTGGATATGCACTATTCCTAATGCAGATTTATCCACTGCCTTATCAATCCACTTAGGAGAAACAACAAACACCTTTCTTTTGGTAATTGAGAAAGCTGAAATACATGTTGGTGGCTCAAGAAAGTGGCCATGCCTTAAAACCAAAAAACTTGCTTCAATTTGCTTAATTATAATTCCTGCACTTCAATGCTGTGTTTTTAAGTTATTGATGTACACTCTGCTTCTCTAACACAGCCATTTTCTTGGATTATGAAACATATTTCAAAGAATATACAAGTCATGTAAAAGGGGTATATACAAGGCTCTAATTTTTTTTATTGTCCCTTCGAAGGGTCAATCTTATTTTCATGTGATGATGAAATGCTTTCAAACTCCGCGTTTAGGGCCTGCACTTCTCTTCCACACTATTTCGCATAAACCAAGCACCATCCTTCTCAATTACAAATTAATTGCTTCTTGTTTTGTGGATTGTTGACCTCAGGAATGCTCTCCTACGATGCTAGTAGTGATTATAACTCCTCCACCTGTTGATGAGGAAGGACGCATGGCATATGCACGGTACAATAAAACAACACTCCTAATTTGAAATGTGGATTATTGTGACGTATTGGAGGGCTGGAGATGTTGACTTGTATTTGCAGAAGTTCATTTGTGATGCAATGAGTTCTTTACCTTCTTCCTTTTTTTTTTCTTCTTTTTTTCCCCTATTGTTTGTATAAGAACTTCATTTTGTCATCATTTCACTCTAACGATTGACAATACACTATGTTGCATGGACTAGGGAATGGGTATCGGGTGCGGGTAGCTATCTAAGTGTCAGAGTCATCTATTTGCATCTTAAGGACATAGGAATACATGGAGATGTTTAAATTTCTTAGTATTTATTTTATTTTCTCGGACAACTAAGGTTTACAAAGTGCCTTGGAGCATTCCATGCATAGTATAGGAGTTCCTCGCATAGTTGATGGTAAATTACAAAAGATGCTTGTCAGGTGAAGGTCTAACTAAATGTGTCGGACATGGATAACATACCATTATCGGAGTTTCGAGTATGCGACACGGGTATTTTAATATTGTTGAAGGATCCATGCAACATAGAGTGGATACACATTACAAACTCAAGAGGGACTTCAGCCCCAAACTTCCACAAATGCCAAAGGTCAAACCGTCAAAGGATTTGCTTTTATTTTTTATTTTTTGCTCGGCGAAAGTCAGTAGTGTTAGTTGTTGTTAGCGAGGCTTGAACCCAGTCAAATGCATGGGAATATGTGGTGCCTACCACTTGGCTACCACTCCACTTGCTCAAAGGATTCACCTATTGACTATTGTAGATTTTTTTACTAACCCAGTTTTACATTGTGATAAATGAACTTCTAATTTGCCCTGAGCAGATCTTTATATGGCGAGAAAGCAATGAAACTTCCAGAAAGGACTAATGAAGCTACAGGAATTTACGCGAAGCAATGTGTGGAGTTAGCCAAGGAACTAGGTCTCCCCTCCATTAATCTGTGGTCCAAGATGCAGGAAACAGAGGGTTGGCAAAAGAAGTTCCTCAGGTCAGTGGAAATTTGGAGGTTTTTCGTTTCATGCAAAACAAGTTCAGGTAGATACATAGAAATAGATGCTGTTCAGAATCCGAGATATTCTTTATCATTGTTTTCGGATCATTGTTTTGAGGAGAGATTTATGAATTGGATGGGTAAGGAAAAAGGTTAGAGGATAATAAAAGCAAAGAAGCTAAATTTATTCATTTTTGTCCTCTATTGTGATCCTTTTCTTGGTTAAAGTGTCCATAGATCCATGACCAAATACGGCAGAAAGTTGATCAAAGGAAAAAAAGGCCCAAAGATATGGACATTTGGTTTCTAGAAACATATGCTAAATCTTGGTGTGTTTCATATGACCATCCAATAAAAGGAACAGAACTTATCACCAGCATCATCAATATCCTAGCTGGCACTCATTCTTTTTGTTTACCACGATTAAACTTGATTGTATAGAAAGCATGAATGTGTTCTAAAATGTCCGGTTGTGTGGTTTTTAGTGATGGGTTGCACCTGACACCAGAAGGCAATGCAGTTGTACATCAAGAAGTTGTGAGAATTTTTAATGAAGCGGGGTTTTCTGCTCCAGAAATGCCATATGATTTCCCTCATCACTCGGAAATTGATGGGAAGAACCCGGAGAAAGCTTTCCAGCTACAATGCATATGATCTTTTATTTTCTACCGCGGTAATTCTACTAGTGACCTTCATTAGGCTTTTTTGCATTTTTACCGCCAAAGATTCCGAGGACCTTTCCAGTGATTCTGCTATTGATTTGTAATTGCTCCCATTTTATGATCAAAATAGTCTAACTCTGCATTGAGTAGCTTATCAGTATTCGTTGCTAAGATAGTGTTGACATGTTTGGTTTAGCTGTGTATCCCTTCTCCATTCAGCTGGTCCCTGGTCTGGGATTAAAACCAGGAATTTGATACTCCATGCATGGATGTGGCTGAACTTGGGCCTTCTTGCAAGCTGGATCTCATGTTTTGAATCAAAACCGCCCCAATGGGTAGGGAAAGTCCACAAAAATCGCCACTTTTGAAGGTGATTTGGGTACCTGTCGGATTCGGATGACATTGTCATCCCTTTTGTCGATTAACTCCCCTGGCTAAGCTAATTTCAGGTTCCCCTAGCTGTCGTGTTCATGTCCAGAGGATGTTACATGCATATGAAGCCTTTTGGGATATGTATTACTCCAATACAACTACACAAGTGATAATCCCGCGGGGTTTGGCCAAATGGTTGTGAGAAAGCATAATTGCTTCTTCATGAGGTCACAAGTTTCATCTCCACAGATGCCAAATATTCCAAACCTTGGGGTGATTGGGGTTATACCCAGTCATTACCTTTAGAGTCTCGGAATTAGTCGAGGTGCGCGTAAACTGTCCCGAACATCCGGTTATAAAAAAAAAAAACTACACCAGTGATAAGATAATTGTCTTAAACATCAATTACGTCATTAACAAGTCCAGTTGGTAACTCTAGGGTTCGAGCCCTGCTGTGGGTGGTTTGTGGGTTCAGGGTTATGGATAGCTTTTAAACCCCCTTAGACTAATTCATTAATTTTCCCCACTAACCCATTTTCCCCACTAACCCTCTGCTGCCGTATACAATATTAAAAAAAGAAAAAAAAAACGTCAATGAAAGGGAAAGAAATAAGTTACAAACTAATGGGAAGTAATAGTTATTAATCACTTTCCTTTGGGGGAGGATTGGGCTTGGATTGATCTCATGACCCCATAAACAGGTTAAATGAACAATTAAACTTCCTAAATGTCACAAGTAGAGTGGTAGCCAAGTCATGGGCAATATGTATTTTTTTTTTTTTTTTTTTTGATCCGAGTCATGGGCAATATGTACTTAGCCAAAAAAATATGACCCGGGCAATTTTTTTCCTTTCCCTTAGCGTAGTATAATTTTTGATGGTCTGAAATTATTTCTTAAAAATCAAAACAAAAGAACACGACGACGTTGGAAATGAGGCCATGAACTCAGGTTTTTTTTATTACAAAATACTCCCTCCGTCTCAAATAAGAGTCTCAGTATTTTATTTTGGGTTATTCCAAAATAAGTGTTCATTTTAAAAAGTTAATGAGTAAAAGTTCTTACAATTATTATCTTGTCCTTTTGAAAGTTAATGGTAAAGAGTTAATGGGTAGAAGTGGAAAATAATTTAGGAAAATGAAGATAAAAATTGATGTGAAATGTGTAATGATGATGTTTTTTTAATAAATTGAAATTACGAAGCGGGACACCAAAAAATAGACAGAGGGAGTAACACGTAAGATAATTTTCTACTTTCAAGAATGCATGGAAAACCAAAATCTGTTGATCGGAACTTCCGATAAATTCACAAGTGTTTTTAAATAGTTAAATGTTAAAATCAATATCACAATCTCTGCTTACAATTTTATCATAAATGGGTACAGATTGACAGATTATTTGTAATGAACTATGTTTTGTAAGTGCCGTCGGACTTTTATCGTTATAGTCTTGCTTGTTCTAGAAAAGACACCTTTTTTCCTAGCGGGTTTTTTCTTGCATTGAAGCAACAAATCTTGCACTTTTGTCATTTCTAATTAATATGCGACGACATTAATTTGCTACTCTAATCAATCTGATCTCTATCTCCAATTCACTCTATAAGTGGTTATTAATTAAATATTGAAATTAACCATCTTTAATTGTGTTTTTCTATATCTACGACTAAATTTTACCATTTAATTCAACTTTTAATGACAATAGTAAATTGGAATTCAATGCAGAGAGAGAGATAGCGATGGCTTTGAATTTGATTTCAGTTACACAACCCAATTACTACCATTGAGTGTGCACTTTTATAGTTTTATTAAGACAAATAAACCAATGAAAACAAAGGGAAAAGAAGTGTCTTAATCCTAAACAAATTGTATTTTGGAAGTCAAATCTTCTGTACCGAAAACATGCATGTACCTCCGTTCTCGTGCAATTTCAACCGCAATATTGCACAATAATCTCTTTCGGAAAAGAGTCTTTTGTGCAAACATGCGACTGATATTACATGGGAACAGAGGTATAGACCCGAGGTGATTTTGGAAAGAATTTTCTTTCAAGAAATATCCTATTATAGTTGCCAAAAGAAGTCATGTTTTATCTTAGAGCACTACACTTATTTACATAGAAACCAATTAAGAATTTTCTACCGGATAAAGTATAAACTATTCAAAATAACCAAAATAGCCTATTGTCCAAATAAAGACCTTAATTTTCAACAATTTCTCAATAAATCCCTCAAACAAATTGCCTAATTAAGAGTCAAATCAAAGACAAAACAAATTAAGGCTAAAATGGCCACTAACAATAAATATGTCCAAAAGCTTTTCCTCCTTTATACCACATGTTAAAAAATTTTATTCTGCTACATCCGTGACCAGAGCAACTTGTACCAACTTTGTAGCAGTCCAGGTGGCTGTTTAGACCAGTAACCCGTCGGCATTCTACCACGTAATCCAATTGGAACATTCTCCACCATGTGTTTAGCACACTGGATCACAATCTCACTTGTCTCAAAAGTTAAACTATCTTTTGACCAAACAATCCAAAAATGGAAATTACATAAAAGCAGCAAAATGATTTCTCAACACGGAACAATTTGGTAAGCACTTGTCGCAAGTGAAAAAACCCCCTTTCTCACTCCATGCAATTCCAAACATATAAGATCAACCATTTAATCAATGTCCAAAAATGTCCAAACCGTAATAAATGCCTCTGACCGAGCAATTATTCGGTATTCTTGCGTACCTTTTACCGATCTCTGACAATTTCGAGTTTTTTGAGTCACGTGTGTCTGATAGTTAAACTCTCGCACAAATATATGCGTGTTGGATGCACGGGTGAGGCATATCTAGGAGCACTGAATAACATTTTCTCCCCATCCTGCCCCATTAAGAAACACATTAACACAAAGGTTAGAGAGACAAAAAGAGAGAGAAAGAGGGAGGATAGCTACATTCCATTTCTTTCATCACAACCATTTTCTCTCCCATTTTTTCTCATGCTTTCTCTCCCTCATGGAGTTTGACAAGAACTACGGAGAAGAAGAAGATCTCACCTACCCATCACTGCTTCAGCCCAACACTTACCTAAAATCGGAAATAACCGGACAAGAAGAGGAAGATGATGATGATTTCTACTTACAAGATTTTGATCACCACCTTGATCAGTTCTCCTTCACTGGATCATCCCTAACCCCAGAATTCGATCTCCAAAACCCGTGTTTGGATCCGTTCGACCCCTTCCAAAACATCGGTCCTCTAAGTATCGATGATTTTTACGAGTTGAAGCCATTTTCACATCACCAAAATGAAGGAAATGGTACAACTGATGATGGCATGCAGTACCCTAGGAAAACTCTGGTGGATGCAAGTGAACCGGATCCGAGCTCCATGCCCTTCATCTGTGAAGATGTTAAACCTATGAATTTTGTGATACCAGATGAAGGGTCATGCATAACTGCTGAAAATACTGGGTATCACAAGGGTAATAATGGTACTAGGAAAAATGGGGCGCCCCAATCTAGAAGACCATGCAGCAACAAAGGTCGTAAGAAGTCCAATTCAGTAAAGGGACAATGGACCATTGAAGAAGATAGGTGAAGGAAAAGAAATATCGCGATATATTTTATTCCTAACATTTTTGGGTCAATGATAGTTTATTTCTTGATAATACTACGTACCCAGAAAAAGTACTTAGAGAATGTTTATGATACATTAATTTTTCTGGGTACGTGACATTTTTTGTTTCTCGATCGGTAATTGCTTTATGGGATTCTTATTTGTTAACAAGAACTGTTTTTGGTTTGTGTTTAAATGTAGACTTTTAGTTCATCTGGTGGAGAAGCATGGAATAAGAAAGTGGTCTCAAATTGCTCAGATGTTGAAGGGAAGGATAGGGAAGCAGTGTAGAGAGAGGTGGCACAACCATCTAAGGCCTGATATCAAGGTACTTATTTTTTCTTCTTTTAAGGGTCTAAGATTTATACTGTTGCAGAACATGAATCAAAGGGTTTTTGTTAGACCGATTCAGAAGGATTTTTGTTCTGATTTTAATTGGGTTTCATGCGAATTGTGAAATTAGTCTCTCGAATCAGTCATTTGGCTGGCTAGATACCGGAGTTCCAAAAAAAGTAGGGTTATTCCAAGATATACATACTGTTAGAACTTAGAATCGTATAGGTAGGTTGAAGTAGGGGCCATTCATTTCTAAACAAAACATACATAACATCACTTTCCATTTAGCTTGTGTTATTACAACATTGGGAATGTATTTCTCCAATTCGAAGGATTAAGCCATACTGCATGAATTTTTATTTTTCTCTTGGTCATTTGGTTTCGTCAAGCATATAGTCTTTGACAAAGTGAAATGAAAAAAAAAAATGTTCGGATTCATTTACCCGACCCGGCAACTCCACCCACTTGTTTTATGAATCGAAATTCTATCTCAGTCTCCCTTTTTGTTGTAAATTATTCTCTCCTTTTCTTTTAACATATCCCAAATTGAAATTTTTTTTCCCTCTGTCGTATTTTTGATACAATATTCAGACTAAAAAAGTACTTCCGTTCATAATTTTTTGAATTTTTTTAGCAACAAATGGAAGAACTAATCGAGATCTTTAATCTGGTGCAAAGAAACTCGAAAAATCATGTACAGAAGTACTTTGTTTTTTTATTCAAAAATTGCACTTATTATCGTAGCATACTATCATTTGGGATGGGGATCGAGAGTATATGTTCATAGGTTGTTGCACAAATAAACGTGTGGAACCCAGGGGTGTTGGCCCCATCCGAACCGTCCATGCTCAGCCATCCATTCAAGGTGAAATTTGAGCGGTGTGTGTATGGAGAACAAGGCCAATTAATTACCTAGTTTTTTTTTTTTTTTCATGTATGTGTGAATTTTGATTTGCAGAAGGATATATGGAGTGAAGAGGAAGACAGAATACTAATCCATGCCCATGCAGAAATAGGAAACAAATGGGCAGAAATTGCAAAGAGACTCACCGGAAGAACCGAAAACTCGATCAAGAACCACTGGAACGCCACCAAGAGAAGGCAATACTCCCGGCGAAAATGCCGAACCAAATATCCACGCCCCAGTTCCCTCCTCCAAAACTACATCAAGAGCTTGAACTTGGATGGGAAATCCGACACCGCCGCCGCCGCCACAATCCCTCCACTGCTTCCTTCATTACACAAAGCACCAGCACCGCCACTGCCAGTACTGCCACCGCCAATTCACCAGCCGGAGACGTTCATGGAGTTCTGTGTCAGCGACCGTCTGGTTCCGGATTATGACTTTGGCGATGTGGCGGAATTCGCTTTCAGCGACAAGTTGTTCGAAGGGAGTAGCATTGATTCTCTTCTTGATCAGTTGCCTCCTATCGGGGATGATATCGCTGGGAAAAGCTGCTTTGATATGGGGATGGGCATGCCTCTGGACATGGCTTCCTTCATGCAGTCTCATGAAGTGAAGAAGGAGATGGATTTGGTGGAGATGATCACCCAAGTCAACCGCTAAACCCTTACAAAAATAATCCCTATATATCCCATATACACCCTTGAAAGATTTACAGTCAATCTTTGGATTCTTGAAAGTAACATATGTTTAGAGGAAAGAAAATGATGTTATCTATGTTGAAATGTTTTGATATGGTTTCCGAACATTTGTATTAAACTTAATTCTGCTAATAGCTATATAACCTTTTTTCTAAATTTATTTGTTGAGGTTGTGGATTGTTGTCATCTATATGTGTTTAATTAGTTCAATTCACATGCCAAGGGTTGGAGTTGGATATGCCCACGAAGGTTGAAGCTAGTCCAACATATATATAGTGTTGTAAGCGAACGCCGACACAAAAATGCTCACTACCGTTAACACACGCAATAAGTCTAATGACACAAGCAATTTCAACAAATGTTTATACACACCGACTTTGTGCAGTGTTTGAGCCCAACGTATACTGCAGGCCCCACACACAACACAAGTTGTATGTAAGTGTACGTTCGTGTCACTAGCATTATTATGGTGAGTCTCACTTGGAAATGTGACCTTGATAGAGGGAGTATTGTGTAACTTAAGTTTACGCATGTCTCCTGAAAGTAGGACAAAATATCCCACTGAAGCAATCATTCCACATATTATTGTATTTATGTCTGTTGGCATCCCTTGGGGATGGGCCAGCACGACACGAGATTATTAAAAAACGGCACGGCACGTTTAAGTAAACGGGGCCATCATGGCATGGCACAATTAAAAAACGGCACGGTATGACACGATTAAAAAAACAGGCCAGTACCACACGGAGAACGAGTTGCACGAAGCTAAATGGGCCGGGCTTGCCAGCCCATTTGACACCTTTATATGCACCTTAAGGGTACTGTCTTGTGTGTCTTCAAATGCAAAGGAAAATGAAGACACCCATGAGTAATGCTTGCCTTCTCATTCTTCTCTTCTAGGATCTGAGGCAAGAATTGTGCCAGGTAATGCATCTGTCCTCGACCATATTCATTCTTGTCTGTTATATCTGTGAAGACCATGGTTTTAAATAGCGGTGGCAGATCTTGTAACAGTGATGGTCGTAGTGTAATGGTAATTGGGTCGTAGTGTAATGGTAATTGGGGTATCGAACAACACAAAGTGAGACTCGGGTATAGCGATCGTGAGTTTTGTTAAATCATTTTTTGCAAAAGAAGAAATACTGATCAATTGAAGGTGTCATAGCTAGCGGTCAAATATTCGCTGTTGCGGCAGTGAAGCAGGCAGAGAATCTGATATGACCCGATACATTTCGGGGCTGATAATTGTGCAGTGTATGGGAGATTGATGGTATTGGAAGGCCAAAAAATTAAACCGTCATGTAGCGGCCGATGCGCTAAGAAGGGGCCGATTGGCTACAGCCTACAAAGCAGCTGCCATTTAAAAACCATGCTTGCCTTTCCTGGATTTTCACAATATCAAAATGCCTTTACAAGGACTAGCCCTACATAGCCATACAATTAGCACTTATCAGTACAAAGTTATCATACCATCTTCAAAAATGACCTGATTTATTATCTCAGTTGTTTCATCTCATTTTGTTTAGATCTCATGATTTGTCATAGCATCTTCTTATGTTAACTTCAAGCATTTCTGCTTATAACCTTTTCCTTTAATGCTGCAGAAATCCCACTAGGCATATTGATTCAGTTTATCCCGACAATCTCATTTCTAGCCTCATCACCACCTAGTCAAGAAATAACCACCACCGACGATTACGGAAGGCACGGGAGGCCACCACTGCTGTCTCCAATGTCACCTTCAGGTCCGTCGCAAATCAAAGAGATACTACCAAGGCCGTTGCTTAATTCATGCTAAAGCAACTACTTAAGGAAGGCCCTCGAATCCACCACCTCCGCCTCCAAAAGAGGCACCACCAACCGAAGAGGTATCTGTAACGACGATCGATTATATCTGGGGAGCCAGTACTGGACTGGGGCTTGAAATTTCAACACCAAATCTCAGCTTGGCCTCAGCCTGAACTGATTTCTACTCATTGGAGTCAAAAGGCATATATGGCTTACAGTATAAAAAAGGAGGACGTACTTCAGTCGAAATAGTATTAGTAGTTGTGGGCCTGTGGCACTGAAAAAAGAATATGTGGATTAGGTGTAAACTTATCAGAAAGGGAGTGAGCTTTCTAGTCCAGAGAGGCAATATTGTAAAAAGTAGTGTATACTATTGTACCAGTGCTTCATTTTGAATGGCTGGAAAAACCACTAGCCTTGTTGGCCTGTATTGAAAGAGGGGTGATTTAGCCAACGGGGCTTTGTCCCAGCGGCATGAGAGGGGGGCCTACGTACCCAGGTGAGAGGTCTCGGGAGCAGATGAAGCTACGGTCAGCCTGGGTCGTAATTTAACGACTAACCACTACCGGTATCTATAGCAAAACAGGAAAGAAAAAAATAAAATAAAGAAAGAAGAGTGATTTGATGAGATTTAATGTTTGCTGCCATGGCACTAGATTCCAGAGACCAATGGAAAATCAATAAGTGGAAATGAAGCAACATAACCAAAGGCTCAGTTCCAATCACTAGCTAGCACATCATATTTTCCTAGATCATTCTCGTAGTGTTTCACTAGCACATCAAGTTTTCCCAAATCATTCATGCGCTGTTGGAAGTAACCTTCATATACAGTCGACTTCAGAACATATCCATTAATTTGAAAACATGAAGAAGAACATGTACAGGGAAAGGCTTTGACTGATAATTTTGAAAACTTGGTTTCAGGCCAAATGGATCGACTACTCTCGAGACCAGTCCAACTGTTCACTTGCAGGGAGTCCTATTAAAGTAAGGGCAATGTCCCGTATGGACTGACCCTGAAACAAAGACTTCATGAGCTCCCTTTTTGCAGCGAAACTATCACTGCACCAACCCGAGATTAAGGCTGTAACTGAATTTTGGCATTGTCAGTCTCTATGCAGACATAATGAAAGCATTCATTTGTTATGTGCTATGTATTCACCACAATTTTCAGAACTTTGTTTTGTTCAACGAGGGTTAACATAGGATTTTTTTTGCTCATTGGGATATCCCCTCTAGGAAAAGAGATTACTCCTAAACCAAAAAATGCAGACTTTATTGCACCGACTGAGTCACTTTTTTTTTTTATTACCGGACATCCGGGCAAACTTGCGTGCACCTCAACTAATTTCGGGATCTTGAAGGTAACGACCAGGCATAACTCCCAGTGGCCCCAAGGTTTGGAATGTTTGGAATGTTCGGCGTCCGTAAAAGTGAGAATGGAATCTGTGATCTCATGAAGGAGCACTAATTGTTGAGGCCTCACTTTCACCCATACTGCTATAAATAACTGGAAGTACTTAACGAGTTTGTGCTTAGAGTATGCAATACAAATACTCCACTTCCATTTAAAAGGCTTACTTGAAATGGTAAGATTTCCTTAGACTCTAAAAAAGGAGTAATTATTTAATGGTCGCAGTGATATACTCATAGTTCTAGGCTCCAATATGAGGTAGATAAGGGTGTCATAGCACCACATGGCATTACCCCAATATATAACACCACATGGCGAGTGGAGGATCTTGGGGAGCTAATTAAGACTAGGGTTGCAATGTGGATCAAGGTGAAGTTCGATATTAAGGTGCACTTGGTGAAAGATTTCAAGGGCTATCTTGATGGAATGAGAAAAGAGAAAGTGTAGCAAGTGAAACTTGCAGTGAGGGTGGGGGCGATCCAATTTTCTGTTGGATGGTCCATTGTTTGTTTTCCTGTTTTCCCGTTTTGTTTTCCTCACTAAGCGCGTGTGCTTAGTGAGTTCCTCTCTCGATGTACGATTTTCGAGTCAATAAATTCTTCTTTGCCGAGCAAAAAAAAAAAAAGATCAACCAAAAAAATTTCTAAAATTAGAGGAGCTCAAATGGTGAGTATTTGAGATGAATAGTCTGATTTTTTTCTCACGCTGGATGGTTTTTTTTTTTTTTGTCATTTGGTAATCTTAATCTACTCTGTCCTAAGAGACTTGGGGAGGGGGATGAGTGTTTGCAAGAATCGAATGTTGTCCATGTGCATCGGAGTATAAGGGAGACACCAACTGCACTTGCATACTTCTTTTTGAACATTTAGGCCCAGGAAGAGAGACTTCAAATAGTATTATTTTTAAATGTAAGCATAGGTTGTTTGGGTTATTAGGTGTATCTTTTTTTTAATTGTATATTAATAATGATTAATTATGTTGAAGCATAAACTAAATTTAGTACTTTGGTACAAGAAAATTTAGTCCAAACAAATCCAATTAATTAACAAAGCTCCAATATACAAAACTAAAAGATGGAAAATATTATTGAATAAGATATAAATATCTAATTTTTAGAAACTCTAAAAGCTATAGCTCTAGAAGCTCTACAATATCCTTGTGAAATATCTAGAGTTTATTTTTTTTTTGAGAATTAGTCACATATGTAATTCTAAAATTACCTCAAAGTTTAAAATATTTTTGTACTAGTCTTTAGTATAAATGGAGATGGGTTCTAGCCATTTTGTACCAAGTTAAAAAAAAATTTGTGTTTAAGTCTAATACAAATACTCTCATTCCCTAATCTTGTCTATTCTCACGCTTCCAAAATACTTGTCAAACTAATGCCTTGTTCTCTTCCATTTTAAAAAAAAAAATTCAAAAAATTCCCCCTAAATTCTCCCTACTTCTAACATTTCTCTCCCTATCTCTCTCCACTTTTTCAAAACACAAACCAAACAAAGCATAAATAATAGAGACTCTACTCTTCCAATAAACGTATTTTAAGATAGGTGATACGCATTCCGATACGATCCATACAATTGAAAAAAATGATACATAATACGTACCCCAATTTGGAAACATTATATAAAGCTATGCATTTAGTTTTAGTGATACTGTTCTGGAGGTTCATGAGCATGTCTCCCAGAGAAAGTGGTTGAACATCTGGCTGACCTGACATGGTAGGTGATTCAGAAGTGCTCGATGCAGAAGATGGGGATGCTGGTTGCCCTTCCTGTACAACCGGTGGTGACCCTGACTGTAGAGTAGCCAACAAAGAGCGCGGAGAGCCATCCGTTGTGACTGATTGGGATTGTAACCTGACCAACCTTGTATGTGTTTCTTAGGTGTTCCGTGTTCATATCTGTCTAATGCTTACAAGTTATATTCTACACATATGAGTATGAGCTCTTTGATTATGAATTTTAAGTAGTTGTGTAATTGTGGAACATGCTAATAAATCACCTGAGTTTGACCTCTTTGATTATGGATTTGAAGTAGCTGTCTAAAGATGTTGGCGACATGATTTTTAATGAGGCTGTCAAGAGAGGAATTTGTGATGCTGATACGGAGTCATGGCCTATCCTTGTGAGTAATGGGCAAGGGAGTGAGGATGTTGGCGCTCTTCTGTACTGCCCAAGGCCAACCAATAGGTACAGACTTAGGTGGGGGAGATTATGGCAACCAATCCCAAACTCCAAGTTGTTGGCCTGCAAGTCAATCTTTATGGATTGAGGTCGACGGAGCTCACACCCTCATACTAAGGATGGTTCTGGTCCCACCAGCTTGAGAACATGACTTTTTATTTTAGTATTCTGGATTATGTCACACACATTCTAGAATTTATTTTTATTTTTATTTTTGTGTGTAAAAGGCGCAGATTCAGAAATTTGAAACTTATGCAATGTGCTCTATTGTATGTTCAAAATAGAATTGCAAAATATCAAACATTTGGTATTTTACATTTTCATGGCTGCTTTGTGACTTCTAAAATACGTCCGTTTAGTTGTGTTGCAAAACAGGTCCAAGTACCTAACTGATACTCATACTTCTTATCTTATGTACTTATTTAGATACACCAAAATGAAGGAAATAGTACAATCAAGAAGGCCATGTAGCAACAAAGGGTGATACCAGATGAAGGGTGGTACCCTTATCTTAAGTACTTATTTAGTACTTATTCTGTGATACCAAATGAAGGGTCATGAATAACTGCTAAAAATACTGGGTATCATAAGGGTAAAATGGTACTAGGAAAAATGGGGCGCCCCAATCAAGAAGGCCATGTAGCAACAAAGGTCGTAAGAAGTCCAATTCAGTCACGGGACAATGGAGCATTGAAGAAGATAGGTGAAAGAAAAGAAAAATAGCGATATATTTTATTCCTAACATTTTTTGGGTTGATGATAGTTTATTTCTTGCTAATGCTACGTACCCAGGAAAACTACTTAGAGAATGTTTATGATATAGTATAAATTTTTCTGGGTACGGAACATTTCTTGTTTCTCGATCGGTATTTTTTTTTTTTACGAGATTCTTATTTTGTGTTAACAAGAATTGTTTTTGGTTTGTGTTTAAATGTAGACTTTTAGTTCATCTAGTGGAGAAACATGAAATAAGAAAGTGGTCTCAAATTGCTCAGATGTTGAAGGGAAGGATAGGGAAGCAGTGTAGAGAGGGTGGCACAACCATCTAAGGCCTTATATCAAGGTACTTATTTCTTCTTCTTTCAAGGGTCCCGAGATTTATACTGTTGTAGAACATGAATTGAATGATTCTTGTTAGACCAATTCGGAAGGATTTTTGTTCTGATTTTAATTGGGTTCCGTGCGAATTGTGGAATTAGTCTCTCGAATTTGTCATTTAGCCTGCTAGATACCGGAGTACCAAAAAAAAAAGGTAGTGTTATTCCAAGATATACATATTGTTAGAACTTAGAATCATGTAGCTAAGTTGAATTAGGGGCCATTCATCTCAAAACAAAAACATATACATAACATCACTTTCCATTTAGCCTGTGTTGTTACAACATTGGGAATGCATTTCTCCCAACCTTTTTTTTTTTTTTGGAAGGAGTACTATTGGTATCCATTATATTTTTTGTCTGGGTCATTTGGTTTTTTCAAGCATATAGTCTTCGACAAAGTGAAATGAAAAAAAATAATGTTCAGATTCATGTACCCGACCACCACCGCCACAATTCATCAAGAGCTTGAAAAGAAAAAAAAAGTTAGATATGCCCATGGAGGTTGAAAGCTAGTCCAACATATAGTGTTACAAGCAAAGACCGACACAAAAATGCTCACTACTGTTAACACATAATAAGTTTAACGGCACAAGCAATTTCAACAAATAATTCTTATACACACCCACATTGTGCAGTGTTTGAGCCCAACATATATTGCTAGCCCCACACACAACACAGGGTGTATGTATGTGTTTGTGCCACTAGCATTATTATGGTGAGTCTCACTTGGAAATGTGACCTTGTTAGAGGGAGAATTATTGTGTGACTTAACAGTTCTATTTTTTGGATCGTAGGATCTTATTCCACATTGGCTCAAATAGTCATTCTACCTTCAAAATGGCTACTCTTAGATGTTTTCTAATCAGAAGTACAAATCTATCTATACAAATGATATACCCGGAAATCATATTTGCAGCCCTGGAAAATTGTTGCAGACCTACTAATACAACGAAACTATTAGAACGATAAGAGAACAGGTAAAATATTGATTCTCCGCTTGACATACAACCGAAGTTACTGAATTTGATATGCTATGTGTTTTGGGTCATCTAAGACCGGAAACTTGTTCGTTTGGGGGACTCAAAACCCCTGCGCATGGTCTCCAATAAATTTTCTCTATCTATCTCTCTCTACTCATTACACTTTAAAACCTCCCTCAAAACCCAAACCAAACCAACAAAATTTCTTGACAAAAGAACTTCAAGCAGTCTTAGGCTTAGGTTTTATGAGCTTCACCCTCGAATACAGGAACACTCCGCCAAGGGCCACTCCAGTGCCTGCAGCGAAAGCAGGAAGAAAAAAATGGAGAATACCGTTCTTTTTTCTGATCAAACAGAAAGAAAAGCACTGTTTATGGTACTAGTGTAGATTGTGGAGGTCAAGGGCAAGCAATTGTACCGATAGAGTTGATAGGTGAAACGGGTGTGCGGAAGAAGAGAACAGAGGAAATAATAACCACCACCCGCTTTACACAATTGCTCACAGAGTGGGTAACTGGGGAAACCCTCTGCAATATCATGTAAGAAACCTGTAGGACAAGTTTATGTCAGCACTTCTACATTTAAAACAAAGAAAATGGCATTTAAAAATATGATAATTGACCAAAATGGTACAGAAAATTTTCAAAATATGCGTCAAATAGAATGTTTCAAGCGTCTCCACTTCATGAAATAGCCTTTCGTGTTGAGGGCTTACTATCTTATTCTAGGGGGAAATGAAAATCAGTGACCACGGCCTTGTAAGGGGTGGACCAATTTGTTAGTTCCATTCCTCATTTTCCCACAGTTGATAGGCGATAGCTTGTTATTATGCGGTATATGTGGGATGCAAGGACTACTACATGTAGCCTCAAATCAAACATGGGATATGTGGTTCGCTTGGCACTGTGATCTAACCCGATGCTTTAATCGAGTCAAGAAATGAGGACAAAAAGCAAAGCGGAACTGAAGTCTGTGTGTAACTGGAGTGGGTAGCAGTCCTACAATTTGGCTGTCTGCTGGCTTTGACAATTACAGATTTCAATCTGAAACTTTAGTATCTCAGCGGCAACTAGTTGAGGCATGTGTCATATTACGGAAATAGCCTCAAAACGAAACCTGAAAAGCTAAGATACATCAACCTATAAAGCCAAATCAGAAATATCAACTACGACAAGCAAGAAATAAGCCAATCTATTTCTTCGTTTCGCAAGTAGGCACAAATCTATCAGTAATCTCGACCATTTCTACAATCTGAGTATTCACATTCGAGAATTGAATATAAGAAATATTAGAGCACACAACTAAACTAAGAAGTGAATTGGCATTCAGAGAACATCGTTAGAAAAAATTGGCAACAATTTGCACAGAACTAGAACTCAACAGCCTAAAGAGTAGAAAAATCCCAAGTACAAAAAGTAAAATATAACCTAATGTTCCCAGAAGTGAACACTTTTACAAGCCACAAAGCACACAGTTATAAATTTATGATCAATTTGACCAGAAAATAAACCAAAAGGTCATGGCTTTTGGTGAAAATCAAAAGTCATAGAAAGTGACTAGAAGGAATAGCCAGTATTTGTTAACTGTTAGAGAAGAAAAGTTGATTAATCATCTCATCAACAATGTGGATCAAATGGTTACAAGAAACTTATATTGCAAACAAAACATGAGGAAGTAAAAGTTCTGTGAACAATGTATAATGAGAAGATCAACCAATTTTTTTGCACCAAATAATGATGGAGATCTTGTTAGATATAAACAACCATTAAGAACACAAAAGCATTAAGTGTGGATTTTGTACCTGTTGATATGCATGGAAGCAGAGTGCAGCCAAGAAAGACCTAACATAAACCTGTCTGACATTCAACCCCTGACAAGCAAACAATGAAAAATGTCAGAGGCCTATATAAAGGACAAATGCAGTGTGAACAAACAGCTAACCACCAGAGCCACAGAAGATATTTGTAGCATTCTAGATTTACTCACCATAGCTTGCAAGCATGAAGGAGTGAACTTGAATCCCTCCATGTAAAGAGATATCGGAGCCGACAAGATGAAGGACATAATTGTTATTATTGAGAACAAAGTAATGTTGTCCAAAGAATCCTGTCAAAGAACAACCGATTAGTTATGCTTGAGAAAAAGAATAACCATGAAACAAATTTTAAAATCCAAAGTACAGCATGACAAATAATTTGGTTCTACCAACTCTCGATAAGTAGATATAAATAAAAAAACAACAAATCCTTCGATCTTATAGCACTCTGATATTGGTATACCAACTTCCTGGAAGTTCTTAACATGAATGGTGAACAGACAAAATTATTTGAACTTAGTACATTGACATCGAGGAAATAAAACCGTAAGTGAGTACCTCTTTCTCGCCCATAAGCTTTTTACTTAGGACATTACGAGATTGGTTGGTCAAATTAGAAGCCAATGCACTCAAAAATCCACCCCTGTTCCACAGACAAAAAAGGAGATTCACATGAGAATATGGTATAACAATTTCAACCACTGTTGATTATACCTTATTCTAGAAGAATCAAAATGGGAAATAGGTAAAGAGGAACCTACGCGCAGAAGAATGTATGTTATTGGAAAGTTTCCCCCTTTTTAGGTTTAAGCCAAGAAAAATATGAGTGACGATTTGGAACAATTGCATGTGTATTTCCTCACCAATTAAAAGATGCCTCTGTCATTGATGCAAGTGCCACTCCACCAACAATTGGTAACAGAGAACCAATGACCCATATGGTGGGCATCTATTTTGTGCAGGGGAACAAAGATAATCGTTAATACGACAACTTAACCAAAAACTGTACCAAGTCCAACAGCAAAAGGAGAAATTCCTAACAAAAAATTTCAGATGAATAGGTAAAAAAAGATGGCAATGTACATTTCTGTTCTAACTTCGTTGTCGTCTGTGATGATATTAGAAATGTTCAACTCCATCCAGATACCGGTGTACATAGAATTAGAAATTACATGTAAGGAGATGAAAAAGGAGAATAGAAAATAAAACTCGCACCTCTCCAAGAAACATAGCAGATAGGACAACTGAGAAAAAGGGCTCCATGGCTTTAATTGTGTGAGTGAATGAAACAGCAACTTTTCCAAGACTCATATTTGTGAAGAGGTTCCCTAAGGTGTGCACCATTGCCAATGGAAGGATTACGGCAAGCTGTCACAAAGTCGACATACTAATCAAAATCATAGGTCATAACAATAATGGAAAACTAACTAAATGACAACTGATCATCCAGATTCCAGAATACCTGAGCACCGCTAATTTTTGGCCGTTTGTAGAGATTAAGTGTCCACATTAAAATAACCAGTATAGTTCCCGCAGCAAATTGAATTGTGCTGATAGTTAGTGGAAATGGAAACACTTTCAAAACCTGTCAACAATATGTACCCCGAAATCAATCTTTGACATCCTCAGAAAAATTTCAACTGTCAAAAGTTAACATTTTAGTTGCTACTAGCTCTATAAGCTTTGTTCTTGCGGAACAATTGCTACAGTTAACTTCCTCAAAGGCCAAAATCCAAAATCATTCTTGTATCATGTCAGCTATTTTTTGCATCATTTTCGAACTACCTAATTCCTCTCAAGCAAATTAAGTACTCCAGATATTGAAGACAATAATGAAAAATCCCTCAAAAGTAGAAAAAAAAGTATTAGGAGTCTAGGACACTAGTTTGGTTCAGACATTGAAGTAGCTCCATTTAAGTACAAATAAATGTTCAACGAAATTTAGCAGTAACATTTCAGGATTGTTTTCTTTGTCAATATCACTAAGTATAAAAACAGATTCAATCAGGTGATCAAGTTTAGCTTCAGTTCCTACGCCACTTGATTTGCTCATCTCCTAATTCCCCCAGTACACAATACAAGGAGAGGAACGCATGACACATGCATGCATGCATAACACACATATATCTTGCATTGAAAATTTTCTCCTCCGGGATGGAGCCAAGGCATTAGGTGAGGTGCCTTGGCCCCAGGTTTTTGAACAATTACACTAGTGTCCTCATACAAATATGTATTTTTTACAAAATTTACACAATTGCCCCCAAGTTTTTAATAATTAGGTAGAGCCCTCATACAAAAAAATGTAATTGCACAATTCATCTGTCATTGACTCATTTTTACTTATATACCATGAGACATGATGGCGTTTTAGTTATATTTGTTGTGCTCCGGGAATCACCCACACACGAATTGAGGAGGAAAAACTCCGAGTGTATTAACCCACGAAATACAAATCATGAAACTAAATGGTTCTCTTCTCCCTCTATTCTCTCCACACACTCTAACCTAACTCTATACATGTATCTATAATCAGTGGAAGAATCTGTTAGAGCTTGACCGGGCGGCCTCTCCACTCATTGTCCATTGGTTTTGAATTGGATACTTTAACAAAATCAAACAAAGCTACAACTAATTCGGCCAATCAAGGCTGCCTCCAATATTGCTGAGAGGTCTCCCTCACAGGGCCCCTCTCTCTCTCTCTCTCTCTCTCTCTCTCTCTCTCTCAAGGCTGCATTCTAGTATTTTTTGGGCACCATTGAATTCTAGAACATGAGCAAGAAAACTTTAAATACATCGTGTTATATCACCATGTGAAATTTCCGCTCAAATCCCGGCCCCGATGCCAAAATCTAGCTTTTATCTATGGCGTAGCCGCGTATATAGACATATATGATATATCCTTGCATCCATACAATGAGAGAAATGCACACATCTACAACAAATAAGGGGAATATAACCTAGAAATGCAATTAGAAAATAAAAGAAGATAGGATAGAGAACAGTCATCCACCTGTTTGTTGTAGATATTGAAGTAAATATTGAAAAGGATCCAAAGCCCGAAGAGAGACCCAAGCTCCAATGTTTTTCTCAAACCGCTCGCCTTCGCATCCTCCTCCTCCCCGGCACAGCTCTCAGCCGCCCTAACTTCAACCCCACGCGGTTCGCGATCGGGGACGGGAGGTGGAGTCGAAATCCAGCCATTCAAGTAGCTGCTCGACGACGACAAGGAAGGCGAAGAGCAACAGCGAGTTACCGGAAACTGGCGAAGCGAGGAGGAGCCAGAGAGGCCGTTAATGGAGGCGGCAAAATCGAGCGATCTCGAATGCGTCCACGTGGTGGTACGGTGAGAAAGGCTTGGAGGAATTGATGGAGAGAGAAAGAATATTGCAGTGCTCTGCATTTTTGAGAGAGAGAGAGAGAGAGAGAGAGAGAATGAGCGAAGCAGGGGGGCAGGAAAGAGTACTGTTCGGATTCTACGGCTGGTCGCACAGACAGAAAATATGAAACCGTTGGGTTCCCCACGCGCACTTGTATTTCCTCCTTACTTGTAGGGATCCGTTTGTTAAAATGTGTCTAGATTCGTTGTACAAATGTCTATTCATTGAAAATCCCCGCGGTGGCTTTCAAAACTTGGCGGGCGGGGGGGAAAGCGTGGGAAGAAAGCATGTCATGTGTGGTCAACATAGGGAAAATCAATTTCTCTACCGACTGAGGAAATATCGAAGAGATAGCCTGAGTAGGGGTGCATACGGTTCGGATTGATCTGATTTTTTAAAAATTAATAATTGCATCATTTCAAACGGTTCTAAAAAAATTGAGAATCAGAATCTAACCAATAAATGCATGGAACCTAACCAAAATCAAACCGCAAAACCCGTCCGATTTTTGTTCGGTTCCGGTTCTATCCAATAAGCATTCAAATACGTATTCACAAAATATGAACTCAGAAAATTAAAAAAATAGGAAGATAATCTGTTAAAATAGGAAAGGAAGGAAGAAAATAAAAACTTTCCTAACAAATGAGATTTCATCACTAAATAAATTAAGTTTAATAAGGAAAAGATTAACCTACCAAATTTAAACACATATTTAATTACACAAATATATGTATTTCTATATTTATCTTAGTTTTAAACAGTCCGGTTCGGTTCTAACCACGGTTCATTAATTAAGAACTAGTAACCGAACCAAAATTAACGGTTCTTATTTTTTTGGAACCATAACCTGACCGTAATACCACAGAACCGGACCAAATAGGATAGTTTGGTCCGGATCGGACCAATTTTTACGATTCGGGCGATTTTCTTGAACACCGCTAAGCCCGAGTAATATTCCATTTGTTCCATATTGAGAGTCCACTACGAAAAACCGTGCCATTTTTTAAATTAAAAAATCAACTACTTACGTGTATAATTTTTTGAATTTTTTTGCACTAAATTGAAGTACTAATCGAGATCTTTAATACAGTACGAAAGAATTCGAAAAATTATATGAGGAAGTAGCTGATTTTTTTATTTGAAAAATGGCAAGAGAGAGAGAGAGTATGGGACTCTCAATATAGAACGGAGGGGGTATGTTTTGCTGATAAAAAATTATCTATCTAATAAAACACAGGGGTCTTTGGGAATATTTTTAAAGAATATTCTCTCTCAACGGTTCAGATTTTTCCTGACACAAATTTTATCTACCCATAAAAACAAATCCAACGGTCCAGATTTATCTACCCTTCACGTACAAACTAATGGTATGTTTTGTAAATATCGTGCAATCCTGAAGATTAAAATCCTGGGGCCTATATTAGAAACGTCTTCCAGTAGAAAGGGTAATTTCAAGAGATTTGTAAAATCAACACAATATACGTCAATCGATTAATAGGCGATGGAGGGTTTTTGAAAAGATTTGATGTATTGATTTTTTGAAAGTTTTGCGTTTAAATACATACTGTATCACCCCGATTTTTGAAAATAAAATCGGAGGCATTAAATATTAATTTCTTAAATTTTATTGAATTAAATTCAAAATCCAAAACGGATAATTCAACATAAGATTCATTTATTACAAACCACTGTGGAAATACTAAAATAGTCTTTTGTAATAATAAACTAGAAAAAATAACAAAGTCGTCTTCTAAGCTTGATATGGATCCCAAACGTATTCTGGATCGACTCCCACCTCTGAATTCTCCTCTGCATAATATTGCTCACCTTCAGGGTTTTGTGCCTCTTCTTAATTTTCTGCAAAATCTGGCACGGGTGTCAGGCAATCCGTACCTGAGTGATAGAGTTCACCCCATAGTATAATCCAACCCAACTACCTCTCTTATTTTACAACTAGCAAACAGCAGTATAAACATGGTACGAAGATATAAAATAGAGATTTTCCACATAAATTGATTTATTACTATCCATCATCCTATTGTGTGTTCTAAGATCTCATCCACGAGATCCTTCCTCCCCAACCGCTAACCATGTTCCGTCCCATGAGATCACGTCTTTTTGCTGTCGCAGATGCATCCAAGTTATGTATCGAGTGTGCGTCCCAATAACTACAACAAAGGAAAAGGTTATCATGCCGTTACATAACCAGGGTTCACCTATCTTATTCACCACTTTACAATCATCACTGGACTCCAGCCAGTATCAATTCATCACTGGACTCTCGCCAGTTCCAATCTCATCACAAATCTCTTCTCATCTCAAAATCACGCATGCAGGCAATCTCTAGAAGGAAAAACTTTTCCAATTTATCTATTTCCTAGCATCGTCTAGGTGAATTCTATTTCGCATATCACCTCATGTCTCTAGAGTCCAATTTAGCATTCAAATCAATTATCGGTGCAATATACAATTAAATACGCATCCATCAATCTTCTATAGTATTGCACATATATACGGTTTGAATGGTTTTTCTGTTGTGCAGATTTGTGCTCCTTCTGACATTCCTCCTCAACACTCAATACGCATCCATCAATCTTCTAGTCCTCCAGGGATTTACCCTATGAATATGGCTGAAGAATGTGCGGAGAGGCTGTCAAATATCGTTAGTCTGTCTAGGATGTGACTGGCTAACTTTGGCTCGGAAGGGAAAACTACTATCCACCCAGGACTTTTTGAATAAGGGATCCAAGCATTGGTTTTCTGCCGATAAGAGATGCAGGAAACAATGCCATTGCACCTCCTTTTCTACCTGTGTCACACCCTTTAAGGGGTGCTCAGTTGAAACTTATATAGTGGCTCTCATTGGCAGCTTCTCCGTATCATGTGGCGGGTGAAAGAAACAGAAGAATTGTCCAACATATCAGTGCTGATAATAATAATAAAAAAATATATATATCGGGGTTCGCATCAGTACTTGGAAGAGGATTAAGAAGTCTGATGCTAATAGGTTGTTTTGTCTTGTTTGGATTTTATCTTCTAGGGTATTTTATGTGGTGTAATTTTGTCTTGATAATAATAGGTTGTTTTGTCTTGATTGGAATATATCAAGATTAACAAGTCCTGATGGCTAGTGGTTGGCTGGTTTTGTTGTGCTGTTTTCCTGTAACTGTCTAGTTTTGTTGTTGCATGCTATGTTTCCTAAGACTGGGGTTGCCCCTTGATGTTGCAGCTTAAGCTTTTTGTTAACAAAATCTAACTTTTATGGTACCCAAAATTTACTTGTTTCTTGTTGTGAAGTTTCATTTGGGTCCTATTCTTGCTATTTCCTTTATTATTTTCTTGATTTATCTTACAAACCATGATATTAGATTCAGCTTGTCTTTTTAAAACACCATCTATGGAAATCATAAATTACAAAAGCTTTTGTCTATGGAAATTATCAATACGCCCTTTACTAGAGAGTAAAGAATAGAGTTGCTGAAGATATATAGGGTCCCATTTTTTGAGCTCGCCTCCCGAAAATCTTAGGGCCGGCCATGAAGTATTCATTCATCCACTATTTCTTCTTAATCCTAGAGAGACTTTCAAATCAAGTCTACAAAAAAAATGTCCTCATATGCACAAATACTACACTATTTTCAAGAATATTATACAACCTTATATTATAGGAAAGGAGAATCAGAAAACAAAATCTCAACCAAGCCTAAACTGGTCATGACATGTAAGAAATTTTCCTAGAAACTCATGTTGGGAATGGATAATATCTGTTAATCTTGAAAGAAGTTTCACGATGTTTAACATGCATTTTGGAAAGCAGAAGTGTTGTGGAACTCCATGGAGCTTGAACCTGTAACAATTCTTAGAGTTGCAGTCATGAGATTCTTAATTTTGATGTTATGTCACCTATTCAACAATAATTCAGACCGATTTCAACACACATCTAGCTTCCATTTCCCTACCTAAGCGAATGGCCACTAAGGTACACTTCTTCCGGCAGTACGATGAGTCAACAATTAGCATAGCGATGATGACATACCAAAAAATCATTGAGGTTCCATTTTGCCTCTCCTCTTCACCCGCCTCAAACGGAGGTTTTCAATTTTGGGTGGCAAACATTCAAAAATGTAATGACATACGCAAGTTATAGATAGTACCAAAAAGTTTATCATAGATACTTTTGACAAACCTTAACAATTACAAAAATTAGACATAGAGATTAGCTTCAAGTTAGCTTTGATTTCTAAAATCAAAGCTTGCATATATACAATCTAATGGGATCATATCCATCTTGAAAGGTAAAATAATATTACCAACCATAGCACAAGATGTTGATGAAGTGAATCTTTTACCAAACCCAAAAAAAAAAAAACTTAGGAGGGCGATTAGAATTTCCTCCAAACAAATCTAGAGGCATTAGATTATCTGTAAACACATCACCGGGTTGATGAACCTATATAATTTGCAATTTTTCAAAATAAATTTGAACGTGAATAAGGCAATCGGGCTCATTAGCTCCCGACCGTCTCTTGTCCTGCCTTGTTTAATAGCTTCATTGCCACGGGGTCACTGACTCTGCAAATTTTTCCAGATTTACACGGCTATGAGCATGCGAGAAACATTTTATGGAATTAATGAATGATGAGAATCATACACTAGAAAGAGCTTCTTGTGGGCTCCCGCGCCCTCCGCTTTTTGAAAGAGTCGCCACCCGGATTTTTGAGATGGATCATCCGAGAAACCGAGTAGTCGTTTGGAAAAGGCTTTTGGTCTAGCAAAAACGTTGAGATGTTGGGTTCGGAAGTCACATTACGAATGGGGAAGGTTTTTCTTTAAAAAGCGCCCCATTCGCCCGGTAAAACCGGTCTCTACTTAATATTTTCAAAAGGGGGGGATCTTCAATATCGTTTGGAATATCAAACTCTTTGATAAAGCAAATAGCGGGGAAGGGACATGGGAAATATTCACGTTGACGTGCATGTGGTGCTGTCTGTACAGTAGTGATGAAATGAGGTGAGTAAAGGAGACAAACAACGTTCAACAAACTGTCTGGATCTCAGCCAAACAGTTCACGGCATCTTGATGTGCCTCGCGCGGCACCTCACCATGCCATGCGTGGTACCTGCTCTGCTGTCAGACTATTGCAGACTTTCAAAACATCATCTAGCTCATTGTTTTCTTTGTATGTCTTTTGGAAAACTCATCAGAAACCTCACAGCAGTCAGATCATCCCAAAAACATCATTGTCTTTCTCAAAACACGGTTTTAAAATAGTTTTTAACGTACTTGATCATTTAGGATGATCTAAAAAAACTTTTTAAAGAGCCATAACATGACTTGTAGATATGGTCTTATTTTAAAAGCAACAGAAACCATAAACAGCAGATACAAATAACCACCACAGAGGAAAACTCATATCCAGGCAGCCTGTTCACGACAGTATTAGCATGTAACATGCCGTGCGCTGAGGGTCAGGGTGTCGCACGTCTGATCAACAGGCCACGCGGCTCCCCAACCTCAGCACAGTGTTGGTTTTATTTTGTGAAAATGGGTTTTTAGTCAGGATCTAACCAAAAGGTATTAGACCTGCTGACAGAAAAGTCCCCTCAGGACCAGAACGGAGTCTAGTCCGAGGAAACTAGTTTGTACCTTTAGTTTCGAGCTTGATCAAGGATCGTGGATGCGATGATGTGGATGGATCGTCACGGATGTAGATGGAGGAGGTTGGAGGAGACAAAGGGGGTATAGGTGTGAGTGAGGGTTAGGTACTTTGGGTGATGGGGTTTGAAGTTAATAAAAGATCAACTTTAATGATGAGAAGGGAGTGAGTGAAAGCACTTAAAGAAGGTCTTTTGGGAATGACATTCTTTAATACTTGGAAATTGGAGTGAAAGTAAGAAGGTGGATGTGAAAACTAGAGAGAGAAAGTAAAGAGAGCCAAAAGAGAGACTCAAGAGAAGGCCATTTCTCCTTGAATGGAGGGGTCAATTTATAGGCAAAGGCCAAGGATTTTGAATTTCAAATGGTGGAGGTATTTTCTAGGCGGGCCAGAAGTGCATTTTCGGCTGAGCCAGTCATCAGCTGTGGCTCAAACTGGCGTGGCCGACAGCTTTCTGAGCCAGTCAGTCTTTTTGCTCAAGGTGCCGTGCGGTGAGGGTTTGCCGCGCACGGCCCCCTTTAATTTCAAGGTGCCGTGCGCTCCAGTGCCACTCCGCACGGTGCCTTTCTCTTCGGTCCATAGTCTTTTTGGGCTTTGTCAGGGCTTTATCTGGGCCTTTCAGTTTCTTTTGGTTTTTTGGGTTTTCTTTGGGTTTAGAGAGATCCTTTTTCAAGCTCGCAAAGGTACCGTTTCCTCTATTTCATCATCGGGACGGACAAAGACTCTCCGAGATCCGGATTGGGGTGTCTACACTTCTCTCTCCTCTTTATATAGTGGAAAACTGGAAATTACACTCTAGGTCCTTTAATTTTATTTTTATTTGCTCCCAACACCACACAACTCCAACAACAATACAATTTAATCTCCGAGATCATAAAACACGTATTCTTCACTAAGGGCATGTACACCAGGCTAGCAAAAGTCACCTTTACAACCATTTTACCTAGTTCAAGCCCCCAAAACAGTTTGCAACAGGCTCGGAGAACTGTAAGGTATTTTGCCTTTTAAAAAAATGCTCTCTATTTGTACCGAGCTACTATTCATGAGCAAAACCTTAAAATATTAATTATTCTTCTCTCTCCTTCTTACCACTCCCTCATTCTCTCTCTACCACTCTCTTTGTCTCTCTTTTTTTTTATATTTAATAAGGATAAAGAGGTATAATAAAGAGAATTGGTGTGGGGTTGAGAGAAATTTGAGTAGGTAAAATGAAAAAAAGTGGATTATTGTGTAGGTAAAATGCCTTTTGTTGGTGTACATGCTCTAACAAGGCCACCAATAATTTTCTACCATACTTGTCAGTACCACAATTGTTACCAATGACCTCCTGTACTCACATCCAGTTGCAAATTATGTACAACATAAACACACGTGACAACCAACATGGCAAGTGTATTAATATTGAAAGACCATTTAACCACATTCGAAAGTTGACAAAATAATAAATAAAATTTAGGGTCTTTACAATACACATGTCTTTCTCTCAACAAATATCTCCCAAAACTCAACAAAAACGCTATACGTAGGCCATCTGTATCGATACAACCATTTTTTGTTGAATCGATACCGAGCAGCTTAAACAAAAGTTGCTTTCTAACGTAACGCCCCTATATCGATACAAACAAAAAGGTTGTATTGATACATTGTGCTTAAGTTCTCTGGACTGATTTTAAGCAAATGGTATCGATACAACAAAAATGTTGTATCAATACCGCTATACTTAAACTCAGATCTTCAGCTTTATTTCCCGTCTTGGCATCCAACGGCCCCAGTCACCTTCCGGCACTTCGTTTCTTCGTTCTTGAGCCTTGATGTCTGCATTCTACGTGGCCTCGAGTAGTTCGACACCCTCAAGGGTTATTCATGGCGCCAAAAATATGCCTTTTTTCATGGTTGGTCTGAAACACTAAATAAACTACCTTACGTGTAATATCGCCTAAAATGACAATTTATTCAAAGGAAAACAGCATACTAGAGGACTTTATACACCAGGAATAAGCATTATTGGGTGTTTACCACCTATATAAGGTGTTTGGTGATAGTATAGTTAGGATAATTTTATTTTTATTTTTTTGATCATCCGTATAGTTAGGAATGTTGGTAGCTCTCTATTGGCAAAAATTTCTATTATAAAACAAAAGAGTGTGGGGACAAATTGTTAGATGGGCTTAGATTCATTTGATCCAAAGGCTGTAGTGCATCCTCCCACTTCCCGGTAAAGTGCCCATGGTTTTCACCTAAATCACACAACTGTCATCCCCTTCCAACTGGGATACGTAGTGCCGTAGGTACGGGCTAGTACTAGTCTATATTATAAAACAGAAGGGTGTTTGTCCTACGTGGCACATTTGTCCTATGTGGCACCCATTATCCTATGTGGCACCCACCTGCATCAATCATATATGTTAGAATCTGTCAAATTTCATAATTGTAGTTCTCATCCTTTCGTAATTGATAATTGATTGTAATAGTATCTACCTAATTGATTGTAATGTATCTACCTAATAGTTCTCATCCTTTCCTAATTGGGAATATTCCTAAATAAAATTTGTGTTAGATAGAATTACACACTAATGAACCAATTTAGTGTTTGAGTCACTAGCTAGCAAGTGCCGTAGGCACGGGTAATTTCAACCGGGGTGCGTAGTGCCGAAGGCACGGGCAAGCACTAGTTTCTTTTATATTCATGGAGAGTGGCAATGGCCAAGGTAGTGTAACGGAACCATCATGCAGATTATGGGGCGCACTCCCCCAACTTTGAAACCAAACCCTTCTGTTGCTGATTCTGTCATCTGGATCCCAATTCTGCGCATTACAAGCTTGTTAAAGCATCCAACTCCGAAATTCCGATGTACCCAAAAAAAAAAAAAAAACATCCAACTCCAAATCCATTAGCAAGGAGTGGAGAGGCCGCACAGGCTCATATACTAGTTTTGGAGGAGATAATTAACTGATGTGGGATAAACTCCCATACTCTCTCGCACGTGAAAAGATAAACAAACGATCGATAACACTTGGATCACAGCAAATAATGGTGCACTTATGGCACAAACAAGGGGGAGCAAATAATGGTGCACTTATGGCACAAACAAGGGGGAACAAATTCTCCGAATGCCTAGCTCTGATATCATGTTAACGCATCCGACTCCAAACCAATTGGCAAAAAATGGAGAGGCTACCTAGGCTCATATACTAGTTTTGAAAGAGATAATTAACCGATGTGGGATAAACTCTAACAAGGCTCTTAGAACCCCTCCTTAGGGTATTGTGAGTTGATATTGTTTGGTTTAAACAGAGAATTCCTACATGAGCTTTTATAATATGGCTTGCTTGTTGGGGTAGACTCTACCAAGGATAGAATTCTTTCTTGCGGTTTAGTGGTGGATCCCATTTGTGTATTGGGCCATGGAGGGACTGAATCTCACAGACACCTATTCTTCGAGTGTCCATTTTCAACTTTGGTTTGGGCCAAAATTCTGCAAAAATTTTGTAGGAGTCCTACTGGCTGGTCTTAGGAGATTGATTTGGGCTATTTATCATCACAAGAAGTCTGGCTTTCTTTCTTTCTTCTCTTTATAAGCTTGCTATGGCAAGGTCAGTATACCACATTTGGAGGGCTAAAATTGAGTGCATGTTTGGGCTAAAAGATGTGAGGGACAGGGTCTATTCTTGGAAGAAAGTTGGGAATAGCAATGACAATAAGGTTTTATGTAAAGCTTAGAATATCTCGGAGAAAATCTTCTAGTTATGATGCATAGGTGATAGCTCTATTTGTTTTGTTTCTTTGTGTCGTATCTTTGTGTAGTTACTTCTTGGTTTCAGGGGTATGCCCCTTTCATTCACTTGTATCTGTCTCTTTTTGGTAATAATAATAAAAAAATCCTTCTTAAAAAAAAGAAGATAGCCAGCATTGTTGAATATGAGTCTAATAGTGACAGCAGATTTCATTCCTAGATATAGCTTACATTGCATTGCTGGCTTTAGGGGTGTAATCTGTTCAATATTTTACACAGATTTATTAGTTTTCCTCCTATTTTACAAAGACACTGGTACAAGAATCAAACTGACATCTAGGTGTTCCTTTCAGCTATCAAATTGTGACAATGAGATCATTCAGCTGCACCCACCCAAAGGCACACCGGTCACGGATCCTTTGTGCTGTTGATGCCGCCAAATCAACCAGTGGTCGGATTCTTGCTAGCTCTTTCTCCGCTGGTATCCTGATACTATGCTCTATCTGAAATTCCCACATGCATGAAAATGTCAACACAGTTGTTCAAATATACTATAATCTTTCAAAGAACATCTCTACTGAATCATGTGATGGGAATCTCTAAATTGTAAGGCATCTTAACTGATGTTGTCATTTAACCACAGCATTCGGTATAAAATTTCTCAACGGAACAACTTCATTATCCTCATGTTTCCACTTTCATGAAGCCATATACTAGAGTTAAATGAGGAAAAACACTCGCTAACCTTCTCAATACAGCGTACAGTATCCAACACGTAGCAGAAATAAGTAAGCTGCTTGTACAGATCCGCTTCAGTGTACTAATGCCAAGAATAGTAGTATATCACATATATGAGTAAATAAAAATGCGTAGAAAATTAACAAACGTGCATGGTTTAAAACTTGAGGCTTAGAGGAAGAGAGATGAAAACCTTTCTTATGAGATGGCCGTTACAGCGAGGATAATTTGGACAAATTGTTCCTCTTTCAGAATCACCAAGTACCCGCAAGTTTAGACTTCGAGTCGTGTACTTGCAAGTTTCATCATCACACTGGACACAAAACTCACCTACTGTGAAAACAAAAATTGCTACTGGACTCATAAATTATATAGCATCAAAACGATCCACAACACATACCATCATTAAGCCCTTATAGTATGTTGAAATGAATCCTTCTGTTTGCCTCTTGACCTGATATATTTAAGCAAGGTCAACTAAACAAATCTTAGACAATCTACCTCAAATGAAAAATACGTAATTTGGAGAACCTAATGCACAGAGACCCAACAACCTGTACATGGACCCTGTAGCGCATCTCACTATGTATCTAGAACTGAGTATTACATATCCTAATCTTAGCGTCTCTTAAAAATTTCCCATACTTAGAGGGTTCTAGGATAAAATAAATAGTTCAGAATCTAATGTCATACACCAACAGTTGGTAAAGAAATTTCCAAGGTACAACTGGATGACAGCTGAACTAGATATAACCTGATAAAAAAGCCAGGGATTACAAGGTTCAAGATTCTCTATGAAGATATCTAGTCCAAATGAGCATAATTAAATTGTACCTGATTGGCTATCAATGCTGGAGATATTCTGCCCACATCACCTTCATCCGGGCATTTAGGACAATGCAAATTGTGCCAAAAAGATTGAGAGGATTCCTCTGCCTTCGAGTCTGTTTTCTTGTCACTGATTAATGCACGAATAGAACTCAACACAGTTGGACATTCAAAAGTACCAGAGCAGCTAGGACATGATAAAGTCAAAGGCTCACAGCCTCCATATCTGCAATGCAATTCACGTCAAGAATTCAGCACTATATTTTCAACTCGAGAAATTTCTATATCGGATAAAGTTGTATCAAAGTCAGTATAGTGGAAGAATTAAGGCAATTGTGGGAATGACAGTCCAAAAAAATTTAGGAAGAGCACAAAGGGGAGAAGAAATAGCAAGACAATTGAAGAAGGATATGGAATTGAGGGATAGAAGGTAGAAGTATCAGTCAGCAACAAAGTTTACTGTATGCTTTTAGTAAAAAGAACTTTTGCAGACATATAGGTAACTTTAAGGCGTATGGCCCATATCATGAGGCCAAGTACTTAATACCCTTGACAGAATCTGGCAAAATTAAAATGCATAAATTTGGAGATCTCCAATATAATGTTGTGATTAGGAGCAAGTATAGCTTTTAGACCAAGAAGGATTACCTCTCATCATCATTTACTCCACACAAGAGCAAGCTGGAAGCATCGTTATCGACACCGTCACTTGATTTACTTTGGAACTGGAATAACCCATTGTTTGCATTATTAATTCATCATAACACAGCAGAAACTACAACACTGAACATGTGTCGGCCGGCACGCATGAGAAGATCTTAATTACCTTCGATGAGTCAAGCCCCAAACAATCAGCCAAACGTGCTGGGCTTGTACCCTGAATTGAAGCACACAGCCGTGATACAACAGGATGGATCTGTGTATAGGACAAACCAAATTGATAACCAAGTACATTCTAGAAAGTGATACAAAAGAAATGTAAGTCACGATGAATAAGGATCAATAAATAGAAAACCAAAACCTGCTGTGACAGGTAATAAGCAATGTCAACCATCCATTTTCCATTGTCTCTTTTCAATTCATCCGGATGTCTTGCTCGCTGAGCAATCCCTGTAGAAGTATCTGAACTAGCCCCCTATTCACACAAACACACGAACCACAATATGATTAATTTCCAGTGACATTGTAGACATCCAAATAAGAAGAGAGAACCTCTGAAGACAAACCTGCTGACGACAAATTACATAAGGAACCGTATCCCCAGCAGAGCAACCAGTGGAGTAGCCGTTTCTCTTCAGTCTAAGTGCAACCTAGAAAATGATCCATATTAGACGATCCAGGTAGACAGTGGATTAGGAAGATGGTTGCAAGATAAGATCACAGTAGTTTCACGGACTCACTTCAACGTGTGGCTGGTTCTTGGCATCTGGGTAGACTTCTGGTGGTTTGGTTAATGACTTCGTGATGACGTATTCCTCCAATGGCACTTGTCCATTCCTCATCTCCTCTTGTACCTGATGCACTTGCACAGACAGTGAAACCAATAAATTATCCTATTAAGAATGCCTAGTTTAAAGTGCTCCTGCAATAGTTCCTTGAATCAAACTAATAGACAATCACATTTTCAAAATCATAAAGGTCCCAGCGGAACTAACACAAGTCAATATTCAAATCTTCCTCAAGTGATGTGACACCAAAGTGAAAGTGGGGGTAGGTAGCCCTCTGCCTACTGTATCTTCCTAACAATGTTGTAATCCGGGAGCCAGGCCCCTTGTTCAAGGGGTACAACCTTTCATGCAATGCAAAATTCAAATCCAGCCAATCCAAAAGTTTAGAATCACTGATTTTGTGCTACTATTTCCTGTTTGAACCAACTTTGCGGTCAAACATTCTCAAGCTTGCAATGTGGCCTTGGGTCACAACTTTTTGTCAGTTACTAGATGGTCATGCAGCGAAGTAAGCACCAAAAGAAAACCATCCAAATAGGTATTGTAGTTGGTGAGAATCCAGATGGTCGTAAGCTTACCTCCATGAGTTTCTTGTGTATTGATTCAACAACATCCTCACATGACCTGTAAGCACGAGAGCCACGCAAATGCCAATAGACTTTGATTTGGGATTACGAGATAACCAAAATGATGAAAACAAAAAAAAAAGAAGTTAAATATTCCCTCCGGAGAGAATTTGATCAAGGCAGAAATCTCCCAGCTTCTTTGATAGCAAGCTCCAGTCACGACGAACCATATCAAGACCTTTTCGCTCAATATCCTTCACCAAGAATGCAATTCATCAGACGACTGAGCATCAAATTTTTTAACATGTTCAAAAATATCAAGAAAAATAAACAGCTTGAAAAGCTACCTCGTGTAGAGTCCCATCCTTAGACTGCACTTTGACAGCTGCGTATTTCTTTTTCTTGAGAAGCAGCATTCTCTTGTACAAGCCATCAAGGTCAATTTCTAAACACCTGTATTTTTTGTTGACCTAAAAACAAAGAAGGAAAACTTTTCATAATATCAATTGCGACAGGAAATGCATCATGTAGTGCTTGAAAGAGTATACATATTGGTATTTCCCGACTTCTGTATCAAAAATCACGTCCTAGTGTGAACAAGTGGCGAAAGTCAACGTCTTTTGGCCACCAAACCATATTGTGTAAAAAGCAAATGTTTATTTTTCTTGAAGGTCAAAAAAAGCACAGGTGGATAAGTGCTGGATATATTTATGTTTCGAATTGAATTTTGAGTAGAACATGCAACAAGGGGATAATGAATAATTGAGGACCCAGGTGTGAGATAGTCATGGATGCTGTTAGAGCTTGTCCCACATTGGTTATATATAACCTTCAAACCTAGTATATGAGTCTGTGCAGTCTCTCCACTCATTACCAATTGGTTTTGAGTTGGATGCTTTCACAAATGCTGTGTGCACATATATACAGCACAGTTTGAAGAAATCAAGAAATTCAATTTTAGCGTTATATTATATGCTGAAAATCCTGATAATTATTCAATTAAAGAGAAAATAAAAGAAGAAAACAGTGCAACTAATGTCAATTTAGCTGACACCAAGATCTCACCTCTTGGATGACCTTTCCTGCAATCACTTTAGCTTTTCCAATATCATCAAGGCCAGTGTATATCATGATTGAATCTGTATCACCATATATCACCTGTTACGTACAAGACAAGGCATGAAATAGTAAGCGATGTGCTTTGGTAACTGAAATAGGAAAAGAAGACAGAAATATGTCTGAAAAAACCTCTAAGTTTAAGTTACTCTGAACTAGATCAACAGTACTTTGTAGGATCTCCCTTCCCTGCATCATGCAAGTTGCAAGAAATTATAATAAGAAAACAACATTCATAGAAAACCTGATGAAATGAGCAAGTTAACGATCAGCATAACATAAGTGACAGTCTTACTTGTAGTGTTATCAGTTCTGCAAGCGGTTTTGCATAGAATCTGGAGTTAGAAAATCCCAGGCAACCATACATACTGCAGGTGGAAAAGAAACAAAAGGATGGAAAAATTAAGGGATCACTGAGACAACAAACAAGAGCTACAAAACGTCATGAGAACCAAAAGAAATGTAAGCCAATTGAAATACAAACCTGTTAGCAGTGAGTTTCAATGCTTGCTGCTGTATGTCAAGCTGTTGGACCTTAAGACCGGATGCATTTTTTAGCCATGACTTCACCAGTCTCCTTCTCTCGACCAAATTTTTCAGCAACTACATCAGAGTGGGAATTTATAAGCAGAGGTCATGCATTCACAATATTCGATAATAATAAAGATACAGAAAAACTTAAACAGCAAAGAACCCAAAGAAATTTTCATATATCTGAAAGACAAAGAACATGAGGCCAATTGTTATTAAGCTGAGTCCATCTGTTGCACATTTACGTCATTCTCATGCATTCACAATCTCCGATAATCCTAAAGATAAATAGCCAGAAAAAATACAGAAAAGCTTAAACAGCAAAGAACCCAGAGAAAATCTCATATCTCTGAAAGACACAGAACATGAGGCCAACTGATATTAAGCCAAGTCCATCTGCTGCACATATACTTCATTATCATGCTAACGAGGAAGAAGACAATGCATATTGCCTCATGTGAAGTGCATCCCATGAATCCCACGCTTTCCAAATTATCATGCACCTTTTTTAATACA